>CM035782.1:2974732-4462098 GCA_020466155.1 Pachypeltis micranthus | reverse complement strand
TGACCCCGTGAGTAGTCTTCGTGAAGATGGCAAGTCTTCAGGAGCCACTCGGTCCCAATGCGTGTATTGGCCCATAGCTGGGTTGACGCGATTTCCACAGGAGCGAGGAGAGGTGGCCAGCAGTTGAAGGTTCTGAGAAGGCACATCATCTGCTGGCTGCCGAAGCTTAAAAGCTGGGCTTTAATTTGTTTTCTGGGAGAGGATTCAGACATTCATATTCAAGGTCATATCGCTGAGCGATCAATCTCCCCACCCTGTACTCCTCACCCTCCCAAACCGTAAGCCTCTTAGGTTGCTGAGAATTATCAACTGTTTAAGTACTTCTGCTTACTAATTTCTTAAATTTCATCCTACTCATGTAACTACCAATTTGAAATGCAATAAACTGAACAATAATTGAATGCAGTGGTTGCTAGAAGTTTAATCCTCGCCTCTGGAAAACGACAAAGTTATACAGTTTGGGAATAGGGTTAGATCATTTGAATGGTTTCGTACGAATTCGTATCCTCACTTACTTTTCATACTACGCAATTTCTAACTTGCTCTTTAACTGGCGAATTGTGTAGGTATGAAAATGGTGCTGTTGCTGGGGTCGCACAGTTTTCTCCATCGCTAGCTTCGCATATAGCTGTGGATTTGATGGCATATAAACTGTCACCAACGGGATTGGTCCTGCGAGCAAGAAAGCCTCGTGATATTTGAAATCCACATCCCGTCTGCCATTAGAGTTTCTTTACAGAGGTACTTTTACTCGGTTTTTATGTTGTAGCAAGTGCTACATTAGTGTAACTCTGCGCGCATTGGTCGTAGTACTCCCTGCAGTGCAAGGGCAACAAAGGCTCAGGAGTCTTCCAGGAGACTAGGAACCAGCCATCACCGCTCTATTCCCATTTATCCAATAGCGCGGCGATTAATGCTTGAGTTTTGTTTGCTGATGGGGACATATTTTCTGGTCTCCTTTCGCTATCTCAGTTTATTGTGCAACTTCGACTAGCCCATCTGCTTGTTGCGTTTCCCCGCTGCCGTTTTAATTCGATTTTTGTCCCAATTAGCGAAAGTATAAAACTAATGCTGTCCTTTAAAACCCGAAGTGGTCGAAAAATACTTTGTTCTGGAAATGAGCTCGATGGGGAAAAATAATTGTAGCGGTAGTCTTGGCACTTGATTTAATAAATATTTGAAAATTTGACAACCTTCGGGAGAACTTCCGTCGGTGAAGAAAATTCTATCGACTAAGGGTTTTGTTTTTCGGAGTAGTTCAAACTTGATGAGTCACTAGGTGAAAGTGATTTTTGCTTGATATTTAGGGGATGTAGCGATTGCTGGGTGGGTGGTGTAAAGAGGGGAGTACTGAGCCACTTCTTTGCTTTCAACCCTCACAACCCGGTATTTCTCAAACGAGTAAAATAGCATTGTCCAGACCATAGGCAGAAGTGTTCACTTGATGTCTCAGTAGAGGCTGTTTAACTAAATGTCTGTAAAAACACGCGCGATCGACGGGAAAGTGAAACAAGTGCGTGCTCTAAATGTAAACAGATATGTTAAATTAAAAACGCCCACCTTTGTTTCTTGGCGTCCAAAAATCTCCGTTTTGATGGCATCCTTTATGTGGATGTCTGACAGCTTAACTTGTGTTGCCCCTGCCGAATATACTCAAATAGGTATCCGTCGAACGCCTCCTTACCCCCATGAAATGGACAAATAATGACAAATACTTGTCAAGGATCAAACCGACGTTCACGCCCCACCGTTGAACATTACATTCGTCGTGCGTTCTCAATCGATAAACCGAACCTGCCAAAATGTGCGAGTGGCGGGCTCAAAATCGCAAAAAAAAAAACGGGAAGTAGGCCGGGAGATGAGTTGAACTTGGGCGAACACCTTGGCGACAACTCGAGAATTGAATAGTTACAACTTGACTATGGTTTGGGGTTCAAGTTTCAAGGGGAGAGATCAGTCGAGGTCATGGTTTTTTGTCACCATTTGATACGTTTGAGATACGTACTCCTTTCTAGTTATTGTGTACCTCCAGGCAAAAAAAAAAAAACCTTGCTCAACTCAACTGTAAATGAGAAGTGTCTGTTGTGGGTTGTACTTAGAAACCCTCTCAACCACAGAAAGCGTATGACTGTATTTGCTAGTGAGTGAGGTAGTCGCTCGTAGCTGACAAATCAACAAAAAGTCACAAATGTAAACTAGACTCGTTAGAAACTGTCCATACATTGCGGCACATCATTATCCAAGGGAAAACGCGACTATTCTTAATTATGCGGCTCTGGCGGATCGAAAGCCCCCCCCCCCCATCTGGAACGGGCGATCCACGGGGTTGAAGAAAGTGAGGTAATTTGCCCTAATTCGCAAGATAAAGGAGATGTGCCGCACAATAGGGAACTTCTTGAGAGATGTTCTGTAAAGAGAACTTCTGAACCTAGTGAAAAATGCCTGCCCCAAGAAACAATTTGTCTAACGTAAAACAACAGTTAACCGTGTTTGATTGCTCAGTGTTCAAATATCTCAAGGTTTACATGAACCGATGACCACACGTGGGGGCCAGCCCCATCTCGCGACACCGGAGAAAGCAACCATTAACTCCACTTTTGATGCTGATAGGAAACATTGAGAACATTTGAAAATATCAGCTCGACGAGTGTACGCCACAGTCTTGGACAATGCTATTCACCCTCCATGCTCTACTCTATTGGTTTATTATTTTTCCTACGAGCTGTTTCAACTTTAAAGAGTCGAGAGGTATTTTTACTTTAATAATGATATAGTCATGTGATAATCCTGCTAGGAGATTAACGTTGTCGTCCAATTAGCTAAACAACTAATGATGACTATGGAATGAGACTGCTTACAAGCGACAGATTACAAATTGGTTCGGCCCATTAAAATTTGAATGATTAATGGAAATAGGAGACAATAATCTGTATTACTTTTTATACTGTGGGTTAAAATGTATTGGTTACGGAGCAGTGAGTGTTTGGTACTGTGCTGTCATATTCTATAATTAATACGGGAGTTTTCATTTCTGAAGTATTTCTACGCTGCTACGAGAACAATTTCGCATTGATTCCGACAATCGTTGACTCTTTCAATTCTAATATTTCGTCATTTAAGCTGCCACAAGAAGTAGGAGTGGATCTCGCCCAGCCGTGCAACATCAACAAGGCGAGCTGAGTTAGTCGAGGAAATGTAACCCTAGGCAGTTCGATGCTATGATATCGAGGCAGCACGGACGTACGTTTTGGTCGTGACTAGTCTCGGGGTTGCAATGTGCAGCTATCTCAGCATTGAGTTTCCCTTCTGGTGTCATTATGAATAAAAGCTGCCCAGGCTTTACTGAAGAAGCTTCGCTGTGAACCTAAACCACAGGTTGGTTTGAAAAAAATGTTAAGCCGGGGGTTTCCATGGTTTTTCAATCTTTATACCTTTTTTGTGCCATGTGTCTGTCGACTGAACTGACGTTTGGCTGGGATGCTGTGGTCAGTCTCGGGGGTATACAGAAATCTGAGCAGATGAGTGATGCTTTGCTCCCAAAATCCCTTAAATACGCTTTTGCTCGGTACAGTTACCTTTGGTGTCAGTAGAGTGTGTGTCAGAGGGAAAGAGAAAAGAGGCGTTGAGTTTAAAAAATCAATGAAGTATCAAGGGGGGGGGGGATTGGCATGCTCGTTGCCAGTGGTGGCTAGGGTGTGGAAGTACGGCGCTGGACAACATTGTTTGCTGAGATCCTGGACACCCTCATATTTTGTAATTTAGAACCCTGCGTGCGCCTGGAATTCCATGAAGTGAATCTACGACAGCACACAGTAGGGCGGGTAAGAAGGATTAAGGTTGTACGCACAGCTTTGGAGTAAGGTGGATATATCAGCAGGCTATCGTTCTTCAATGTACTGCCACTAGCTCGTTGGTTCGTTCGTACGTCAGCAGCGACGAGGCTGGGTGTGAAGGTGGCCCATCGTATTGCAGAGCTTCTACCTTTCGTGCCCCTCCTAAGGGTAGTTTTGAAGCAGTTCACACTTCTGTACGTACGCGTTTTTCGCATTTTTGCTGCCCCCTCCAAAATTGGTCTCTTTACTATAATCTGAGGTCTATAGAACTACGCCCACGTTGGCCTTCTCACGTGTTTGCACACTACGCAGATTGTGACTTCATACAAGTCGGTTATTTTGACGCGCCATGCGTACTCCTGCAGAGTATCCTTGAAGAGTGAGTTCCCTGAAGTTGGACGATGAAGAAATACACTCATTCGCAGTCTCGAGGGTGTGGCGAAGCACGTTTGCCAGGTCAATAGGAACTGGAGCTCTTTGCATTCAACGCATGGTCCATCGTGATCTTTTTGACTCGGGAGTACAAAAATGAGCCAGTAGAGGACTTCGAGGAGCGACCGAGTAACCCCTCGAACTTGTTCGAAGTGAGGGAAGGCTAACAGGGATGTCCGAGGAACCTCTCCACATTCTCGCTCCTCGAGCTACTTTGCGAGAGTCCGGGGGAGCCTTGAGTTGTCATCTATTTACGAAGAAGCTTTGCGTCTTGCCCATTTCGCACGCTTTCTACTAAATTTGGCATAAATTGCAGGGTATTGGGCGGAGAGTAATTTTTAGAAACCGCATTCGTGGTCTACGAAAATCAACAAAAAAACTACCAAGGTGCAAATTATTCTTAATATTCGACGTCAGAACTGTTGTAGCTTGAAGCTTGATCGCTGGCGTTGAGCGAATTCTGTTGGGCTCAACGTGATTGATCACACATAACTAGTCAAAAATATTACCTATCGCTTTTGAGTATCCCTAAACGCTGCTATTAGCTCAACTGAATTGAACGCCGCGTTGCAAAGCGCTGAATCGAAGTTTTAGACGTTTATGATGCCTCAAAGGAATATATTTCGAACTAATACAGGATAAATAATGGTAATAACCAAACAGTCATTAGTCTGGAGTTCGTTTGCAATGTTCACTTGTCACTGGAAACATCTGAAGCCTGTACTATATAATCTATTTCACACAGAACAGGCATTATCCTAGGCGTACTTTCCAAAACATGTCCGGATATTGGGTGTTTCTCAATTTTTTATACGCTACGCGTTGTTCCGTCGAATATTTTTAAAATTCGAGCCGTTCGGTACAGTTTTATTGCAGAAATTAAACTTTTTAGAACTGACGTCACCCCGTCGTCTGCCCTTATTTTCGTATTTTAGCGTATACTTGTTTATATGGGGTTGTTGGTTCGGTTTACTTCATTAAACCTTCTTTTTATAACTAAGAGGTTCCTCGCGTTCCGATATATTTGTTTTTTTATAAGTTACATACCAAATGACTTCGATAGTCCATTTTTCTTGTTAAGGTTGTATATAGTTATACACGTATTGTGTAACATTCAAACTGGACGTCGTTAGTCACTAGCTTTGTTCCCTTATCCCGCCCCCCTCCCACCACCACAATCCCATCCCACCAACCTATTTATTTTTTTTGGTCGGGCGATTTGAAATTTTGGTGATGTCAAATGTGCGGCAGCTGTCGATATTTTAATTTTGTCGAGTACTTAAGGTTATTGTTGATATTTATTGTTTTTATTTCTTCATGGGAAGTTCAAGCCGAACTACAGGTTGTCGTGTTTGTTTACAGTCGTTTTGTCTCGCGCAGAAAAGTGGTATTTTCGAAATGCTCGAATTTCTGTTGGGAATTACGTGTTGCCCGTTTAATCGCGTCGACCGAGACCAGGGTGCAAAGACTGCGACGAGTGTCTCTTTTGCATCGACTGTGGGTCGAGGCTCAACCATAATTGCAATTCATTCAGAAGCGTGGTGTGTTGATGGAATTAGTTGTGTAATTAGGTTGACGGTGTCATTAGTGTACACTGCAGTGGAATATAGAGTTACTATCAGAAGATGAGGATTTGCTCTTATATTATTAAACTTCTAAACAAAGATTACCTATTAACGAATTATGTTCAATTAGAGTCCTTTGTACTGCTTGATTGGAAGCTTTTCTCAGAGAAGGCAGTCACTTTTTAATTAAAATACGTGCTTTTGGAGACATTAATGAGGATCGTCTTGCTGCCTTCGGTCTTGGCGTTTCTGTCGTCTGTCCCCGTAGTACGCGAGACCTGGAGACTAGTCCAATTATGAGTGACGGTAGCGGTCTCCGTTCTCTGTTTCCCTTCAGGACACCTTCAGGAGTCTGGTCAGCTGGTAGCCGCTACTCAATGACAAACGGAGAGGGAGAGACAGACGGTTTAGTTATCTTTAGGCTTTGTAGCCCTCGCTAACGCTTCCCCTGAAATAATTGCAACTCAGGGCTAGTTGCACCCCGACAAGCATGATTAAATTAACATTTGTTAACGTGTTTTAGGTAATCAGATCAAAATTGAAGAAAGGGAGAGATGTTTGATTAGTTATCTATCAAAAGTTAGGGCTTTGTAGCCCTCGCTAACACTTCCCCTGAAATAATTACAACTAAGGGCTAGTTGCACCCCGACAAGCTCGATTAAATTAACATTCGTTAACGCGTTTTAGGTAATCAGATCAAAACTGAAAAAGGAGAGATGTTGGTTTAGTTATCTATCAAAAGTTAGGGCTTTGAAGCCCTCGCTAACACTTCCCCCGAAATAATTGCAACTCAGGGCTAATTGCACCCCGACAAGCTCGATTAAATTAACATTCGTTAACACGTTTCAGGTAACCAGATCAAAAATGAAGAAGGAGAGATGTTTGTTTAGTTATCCATCAAAAGTTAGGGCTTTGTAGCCCTCGCTAACACTTCCCCTGAAGTAATTACAACTAAGGGCTAGTTGCACCCCGACAAGCTCGATTAAATTAACATTTGTTAACGCGTTTTAGGTAATCATTTTAAAATTGAAAAAAGGGAGAGATGTTGATTTAGTTATCTATCAAAAGTTAGGGCTTTGTAGCCCTCGCTAACACTTCCCCTGAAATAATCACAACTAAGGGCTAATTGCACCCCGACAAGCTCGATTAAATTAATATTTGTTAATGGGTTTCAGGTAATCAGATCAAAACTGAAAAAGGAGAGATGTTGGTTTAGTTATCTATCAAAAGTTAGGGGTTTGTAGCCCTCGCTAACACTTCCTGAAGTAATTACAACTAAGGGCTAGTTGCACCCGACAAGCTCGATTAAATTAACATTTGTTAACGCGTTTTAGGTAATCATTTTAAAATTGAAAAAAGGGAGAGATGTTGATTTAGTTATCTATCAAAAGTTAGGGCTTTGTAGCCCTCGCTAACACTTCCCCTGAAATAATCACAACTAAGGGCTAATTGCACCCCGACAAGCTCGATTAAATTAATATTTGTTAATGGGTTTCAGGTAATCAGATCAAAACTGAAAAAGGAGAGATGTTGGTTTAGTTATCTATCAAAAGTTAGGGCTTTGTAGCCCTCGCTAACGCTTCCTCTGAAGTAATTACAACTAAGGGCTAGTTGCACCCCGACAAGCTCGATTAAATTAACATTTGTTAACGCGTTTTAGGTAATCATTTTAAAATTGAAAAAAGGGAGAGATGTTGATTTAGTTATCTATCAAAAGTTAGGGCTTTGTAGCCCTCGCTAACACTTCCCCTGAAATAATCACAACTAAGGGCTAATTGCACCCCGACAAGCTCGATTAAATTAATATTTGTTAATGGGTTTCAGGTAATCAGATCAAAACTGAAAAAGGAGAGATGTTGGTTTAGTTATCTATCAAAAGTTAGGGCTTTGTAGCCCTCGCTAACACTTCCCCTGAAGTAATTACAACTAAGGGCTAGTTGCACCCCGACAAGCTCGATTAAATTAACATTTGTTAACGCGTTTTAGGTAATCATTTTAAAATTGAAAAAAGGGAGAGATGTTGATTTAGTTATCTATCAAAAGTTAGGGCTTTGTAGCCCTCGCTAACACTTCCCCTGAAATAATCACAACTAAGGGCTAATTGCACCCCGACAAGCTCGATTAAATTAATATTTGTTAATGGGTTTCAGGTAATCAGATCAAAACTGAAAAAGGAGAGATGTTGGTTTAGTTATCTATCAAAAGTTAGGGCTTTGTAGCCCTCGCTAACACTTCCCCTGAAGTAATTACAACTAAGGGCTAGTTGCACCCCGACAAGCTCGATTAAATTAACATTTGTTAACGCGTTTTAGGTAATCATTTTAAAATTGAAAAAAGGGAGAGATGTTGATTTAGTTATCTATCAAAAGTTAGGGCTTTGTAGCCCTCGCTAACACTTCCCCTGAAATAATCACAACTAAGGGCTAATTGCACCCCGACAAGCTCGATTAAATTAATATTTGTTAATGGGTTTCAGGTAATCAGATCAAAACTGAAAAAGGAGAGATGTTGGTTTAGTTATCTATCAAAAGTTAGGGCTTTGTAGCCCTCGCTAACGCTTCCCCTGAAATAATTACAACTCTATAGTGAGTAAAACCGCGTATAATAATATATATGTGTGTGTGTGTGTGTGGACAAATAACTATGAAGTTATTTACTTTGAGCTTACCATAAATTGGTCATCTTGGGGTTCACCCTATTTTGAAAGTCTGTGTGTGCTTTCGCATTTGGCCGCATGTAATTTTTGACTCGAGTGGCCCCTGGACGCTATAGATGAGCGTGTTGATAGATGACTGTGTTCATACAGGTGAGTTCCACGGTCCAACACAAATTTGCTGCTTTCTCTGCCCATTCTTGACATTTATAATTTCAACTGCGTTGAACGATTGTGATTTTTAAAGACAACCTCCGAAGTTCGAGTGACGCGTTTTTTACTCAGTCGATAGGTCGTCTGTCAAAAATATTGTGTCTATTCGTGAGGAATAAATGATGTACGGTTTCGTTTGCCAGTGGATCTTTTGTAGTCGCAATTAGCGCCGGAAGGAAAAACACCCCAAGTGCGCATCTGCTTTTACCGCTCGTAAATATGTTCATGCGTGTAAACCCTTCAGAGTGGTGCGGTAGTTCAACAAAAATGAGTCAAATAATTTGAAGTAACAGTTTGGGAGGTTACACTTCACATGACTGTTACGATTAGAATAGTAACGTCAAAATACCCGGAACATCTCCTCTTTCATGTCCAACTGTTCACCGATCTGGGCCTTTCTCGGGAACCTTCTATTCCTTTCACGGACTCTCCCGTTGGGAACATCCTTTACCCTCGACCGTACCTCACTGGCTCCACTTTGTAGGTTCTGACAGAGGTATTAACTTATAAGGGAGCTAAATCTAGCCGTTTTATTATATTTTACCGCTATCACTCGCTTCTGGTGGGGGGTCGTTTGCCACTCGTTTGAGAAGGATCGGAATATTTTTATTTTGTTCTAATCGGCTACGACAGATTTAGCAATTGCAACGCGTTTGAAATTACCAATGCGCGCTTTCATCGCAGTGAATAGGCATCATTGGTATCGAATCAGATCCTCGAATATCGTGTCCTGGCTCAGTGCCAGACAGGTACAACTTTGGAACCTATTAGATGGGTTTGCCCTCTGTGGCAGCTGCAGCTCCCTCCCACATTTACGTGTCTGAGTGTGTCTCCAGGTTGGTTGAATTTAGCTTGAAGGTGGAATGCAGATTAAGCTAGTTGCTAGGGTAGGGCTAGGCTCTATTTATCTTGGAGGTTTCCCGTTGTTGTTTAAGCTATGAGAATTTACCCGCCAATGCTGCGCTCTCTTTCTTTAGGTTGGAAATGTTGCATAATCTGTGTAAACGCGCAAGGGAAGATGTTCCTTATTATTCTCGGCATTTCAAAATTGAACAGAGTTAAGCATAGTTTAGACAAAAACGTGAACAAGCGAAAACATCAAGATTGAAGGTGTCATTAATTCTCACAAATTACTTGCGCGCCAAATAACGTTTGAGCCCGCGCACTCCGTTTTCACTGCCTGTCAAAAGTGAAGCAGAGAATCCTGATCCCCCCCCCCCCCGCCTAGACGAGAAGCCAGTTAGTAGCAGGTTCTAGTTCAAGCCAAAGAAATTAACAGCGACAAAAGTTAACGCGCTTTGCAGTACTTACCAACAGCTGAGTAGTGCTTGACAAATAGGATAGTGGACTCCTCGTTGAAACTGAGTATATGAGATTTGTAAAGAATATGTTCGATTGCTGAACAATCCATTTCCTCACAAGAGGTGTGCTTTCTGCCTGTTAGTTTTCTGGTGGTAATGAGTGTTGTATGTCAGAAGAGTCCTGTCTAGTGGCTAAACGCACTAAGGCACACGTGTAGATAATGAGGGTGGCTAAAATAGGCTGTTCGCTCGCTCATGTTTTGTAGTTTACCAACGTGCGTAGAAATAATAGGAACTGTCGAAGAAAAAGGCTGTTAACAGATACAGGTTCCATCAGTAGCTCTGGAAGCTAGACTGTGAGGCATTAGGACTGGCACAATACCGTTATCAATATTTCCCCCAATATCAGACTTTAGTAAGTCTATACGACTCCTTATCAGTCCAGTTACCAAACCACATTTCTGATGAAGCCCAGCATGTGGTAAATAGAAGAGTGTTTCTACATGTCTTGGTCGTAGCACGCGCACCGAGTATTTTATTTTGTGACCCTCGAGCCGTATTTCTCCTGCACTTACGACGTTAGTGCTTCGTGTTCGAGATGTGCGTAAGTTTAATCGTTGAGCAGGGTGCAGCGCAGTGTATTTTAAGGGAACGTGTTACGTATTAGTGCGTTTCAACGTTGACTTTGCGTGCGGGCAAGTGAAGATATTCAGACTCGTTTCACGTCGTACAAAATTGAGTTGATATCCTTTCCAAAATCGGGCACAGCGATTCCCAACAGAAATGAACAGCCCAATATCTTTTACCCCCCGGCTTCTTCTAACGACCGAAAAGCGTCGATTATTTCAACTAATGTGCACTCTCCGAATGCTTGACTACCCCGCTTATTCGTATTATTTCGATCCTGTTTGTGCGCTATGTTTCGAAGAGAAAAAAAAAGATTTTTTATTCAGCGGGTAATTTTGCAAGTCTTTTAAACAGTACCTACAAATCGTAATAGCGAACGTTGGAAAAGTATTCCCTCCTCAGCGTGGACGAAAATGATAAACGGAAAAAAAAGTGTAGTTTTTATCTCGAGCCTTGTTTTTTTTTTAATTATCTTGAAGAGAAAGTTATTTTTGGGTTCTCTTTTCTTTCATGTACAATACTTTACATTAAGATACAAAGTAAATACCTCTTGTAAATAGAACTAGGCGTAAGGTGGTTAGTCGAAGGGCGTAATCTTCTAAAACGAAGAGACAACATAAAAAATGTGAAGTTCTGAGCAGTGTCTTGTAAACGTTAACCTCCCACAAGAAAAGTTATTTACAATTTTAGCTATTAATGGAATCAACTTAGTCAAAAAAAAAAGGAAAGAAGCGATCTACTCTAAATAGATTCGACGCGTTTGTGCGTCGTAGAAAAAAAAAACAATATATAAACAAAAAAAAAAAGGAATTGTTCGCTTATGTAATCAGTTAATGCACTCTGTGAGACTATTCAATAATTAACCACTTGTTTAGTTTCTAAAACACGAAATTTCGTCAGCCTGTCCAGCCGTTGTAATAACACGTTCGAACCCTCCCCTCCGTGCGACAATGAACATGAATTGCCGCGCCGTGTCCATCGTTTTTATTTTTATTTCATTTTCTAGTTAACGGATGGGCAAATTAGTATCGATTATAGAACAGCTAAGAACCTCAATTTTTATTTTATTTTTTAAATTTTATTTTCTAATCAGAATGGTTTGTTCAGGCCTTTCAAATGGAAATCCAACCCGTCGTCGTCGGCGAATAGCAATTCATTGGTTTTTACTGTACAAAAGTAGCTAACGAATATTGATAATGATCAGATAATAATCAACATTACAATTAGAAAATGAAATCATTTCGTAGGCTCTAGGAGGGTTATGAAATAATTAAAAAAAGAAAAAAAAAAAAAAAAAATTATAAAATATTGGCGGGATATTTTTACCGAACCGTTTTGACAGCCTGTTACCGACTTTTTTTTATTTTTATTTTTTAAATTTATTTATTGTGGGATAGGGCGTTTCAAGCTATTTTATGAATGAAGTTTGTGGTCGTCATCTGGTTTGAAACGGAGTTGTAATTTGAATAAACCCATGATATGCAATCATTTTTTCACAAAGTCTTTTATTTCGTTGCCTTCACTCGACCGTGGCCCTCAGGTTTAAGGTAAGAGTAAAGTGTGTTTCCAAACTAGTGAACGTCAATCGTCCGTCGGTGAGTATTTTTTTTTTTAAGGGCGTATTGAGAAACAACCACGAACGGTTTAGCGCGTTGCATCAGGTGCGTCTCTGCCGTGGTTGCTCTTCTTTCTTTCTTTTCTCTGAGCTTCACAAGAATCCCGCAGCGTGCCGCCATTCCTGTACACCCTCCATACTCCCTTGCAGCTTGGGAGGTTCAGGAGTGGTCTTTACTCCATGTCTTCCTTCTTCACCCCTGCGTGATATATTCTCTTCTGGCTGTGCACTGCAGAGTACCTCCAGTTTTCCTCGGAAATCAACATGGAGCGGAGGAATGTTTTTTTTTTTTTTTTTTCAAAAGGTGGATGCTGGAGAGACCCTCACTGCAGCCCTAAACGGGCCTACTGTAAGGGCCATGGGCCCACTGCTTCGCCCCCAGACACCAAGGCATGGGGCTCCCTTAGTGCGACGTCCCCACCTCGTCTGGCACAAAGCAGAGGACATCTGCATGTCCTGCCATTACCACCTCTTCTGGCTGTAGAAAGGGCCTCCCAAACATACGATCGCATATGCACAACACACGCTTTGCTGTCTCCAGCCTCCCCACCCAGAACCTCCATACCTTTATGGAGGACCCTTATGGAATACTTGACAATATTTGCAATTTGTACGTCACATAAGGTGCCAGATGCGGCCATCCACCGCTCCCCTGAGCATGGTGATGCGTGATAGCGCCTGGTGTGTGGAGCCTTGAACCAACATGGCTTGTTCTTTTGGCCAATGAGCCTATATGTCTGTACATTCGTGGCTCATTTCCCCATTTGGTGGTACCTCAGCAACAGGCCACATATGATCCTCATATC
The DNA here is from genome assembly GCA_020466155.1 of Pachypeltis micranthus. Taxonomy (NCBI): domain Eukaryota; kingdom Metazoa; phylum Arthropoda; class Insecta; order Hemiptera; family Miridae; genus Pachypeltis; species Pachypeltis micranthus. Next base: position 4,449,053 of record CM035782.1, on the reverse strand, counting down.
CTTCCTCCCCAGTGCGAGCACCTCCTTGGCCCTCCCTCTGGAGTGTCGCATAAAGAGTTTTGACTGTCTTAAGGCCAGGCACCTCCAGCCAATAGGCAGCTCTGCACTTGCCGTTCACCAACTCAACACAGTGTTACACTGTTGTCCTCGGCCAGGGCCTTCAGTTCAGTCACACAATCCCAGACCACGGCGTAAGACAATACGAGGACAAGGCTTTAATTTGGCACGTTTCAGACTGGCGCTGTAAGACTCCTGTGACCTACAACCAACATGGCTTGTTCTTTTGGCCAATGAGCCTATATGTCTGTACATTCGTGGCTCATTTCCCCATTTGGTGGTACCTCAGCAACAGGCCACATATGATCCTCATATCCTTCCTCCCCAGTGCGAGCACCTCCTTGGCCCTCCCTCTGGAGTGTCGCATAAAGAGTTTTGACTGTCTTAAGGCCAGGCACCTCCAGCCAATAGGCAGCTCTGCACTTGCCGTTCACCAACTCAACACAGTGTTACACTGTTGTCCTCGGCCAGGGCCTTCAGTTCAGTCACACAATCCCAGACCACGGCGTAAGACAATACGAGGACAAGGCTTTAATTTGGCACGTTTCAGACTGGCGCTGTAAGACTCCTGTGACCTACACTGCTGTCTTTTTTTTTCTTTTTGTAAAGGCGGGTTAGAATTAAGTTGAACTTTATATTATCGAGGCTTCTCGCGCATTTCTTCGAAAGATATTGGAAAGGATTGGGGAAGTAGTAAGCAGCTTTAAGAGTGGCCTGAGTGTCCACGATAATGTAAATCTTCTGCTGCTTCAGTCCCCTCTGCAGCAACAGCTGCTCACAGACTGTCACCGCAGACACCTCTGCCTGGAACACTGTGGCCAGCGACCCCAACGAGATCGCTACTCTAATCCTAAGCCTAAAGATGCCGGGCCACCCTGTACCGAGCGATCAGTGTAATATACCCGGGCTCGCTTCAAACGTGGGCATGGAATCATTCACATGCGGCACAGGGCCCTCCACCTTCACCCTGTTAAGGATCAAGTGCTAGGAATCTCCTCCCCCACATGATCAGACCCAACTCCAACGTACGCACAGCCTGAAAAAACGCCATCCTTTTAGCGTGAATGTGGGGTGGAGCTAAATCTAGCAAAACCTCCAGTGCAGCCATAGGGCATGTTCTCATACAGCCAGACACGCCCTATGTTGCAGTTTATTCAACTGCATCTGCAAGGTTTTGTTATCCACCCTACTCCACCAGACCAGAGCTTCATAGGTGAGTACAGGCCTAACATCCGCAGTGTACAGCCACTGGATCATCCTAGGCTGCTGCTCCCACGTCTTCCCTACCATCTTCCTCATGTGTGTGGCCCTGGTGAGTTTCCAATCGAGGAAAACTCCTAGGTACTTGATCTGCAGCTGGACCTTCACCACCTTCCCGCACAACCTGAGTTCATGCTATGCCATCTAGTGAATGGGACTAGACTCGTGCTGCCAGCATGAGCTGGCCAACTGTGCACTCCCAGCCTACCTACTATTGGCATGGGAAGTATCATCCACCATTGCCCTGCAGGCAGGTTGGGCTTGCAGCTTTACCAATTTGGTGCAGATACCCCTGGAGTGTGCCACCATTCCCATACACTCTCCTATAGTTTGGGAGGTTCACAAGCAACCTCACCCACCGCTGTGTCCCACTCATCTTGCCACTTCCCCATGGTCAGAGTCCTTCTTCATTTCTTCTGGTTGCCCTCTTGATGGGTACAGCTCCTTTCACTCGGCTGCTGGAAGGTGGATTGGGATAACACTCGCCACCTGGTCGTCACCACTGTCCCCTAAGAAGCCCATCCCTCCAGTCGATACAGGAGGATCAAGTGTACAACGCTCATAAGCCCCTGTATTGTGATTGCCCGCGGACCTCTCGTTTTGGCCATCAAACGGGAAAGGGCCGTTGTTACTGTGGCAGCCGTATCTGCTGCTAGCCGGGTGTGGAAACGTACTATCTATCATTTCACCCAAATATCGAACTTCTTCCATTGTCTTGCGGCTCTGTGGTCTCCACTCGACCTCGTCTCCATTCTTCCAGGGCTAGCCATCTTCTCCATGAGCCCACGAGTTCCCATTCACTCCCACCAGCTTCAGCCTCATCTGGACTGAGTCTGCCTCTTATCTGAATTATACTACCACGTCATACCCCTCTTGGACCACATTGTCAGGCGTCTGTAGGCGAAGTAAGCCATCGCCTGCCACATTCCACAGGGTCAGCTCAAACATTGACCATTGGGCAGCTCGAGTAGTGACATTCCTTCACCATCCCAGGGCTGCTCGTAGATACGCGTGCGATCGTGCAGATAACTCATTACCCTGAGTAAGTATACAGGCTACAGTTTGAAACATACAAGTTACGAGAAGTTATTTGCGTAGTAAGTAAGCTCAGCAGTATCCTCCCTACGAGGTGCCCTTAGACATAAAGCACTTGAGAAACTTCACTTTTGTGTTAGCCGTTTCCAACGATTGTACCCTTTGTAAACCAAGTAATTCCGTAATAATGTTTTTTTTTTACCTCAGTTTCCCTTAGGGCAAACATACTTGGCGCAGTCAGTAGGACAAGTAGACGTCGAAGGCATATCAGCGGATCGTCTCTACGATTTACAACTTGCCCACGGATCTACTGGTTTCACTCGGACTTCACCTTTTTTCACAAACATTGGGGAAAAAAAAACGGCTACGTATTAGTCACAAAAAAAAAAATCAAAATTTCACACACTGCCAACGAGGACACCGGCATCGTCTCACCTCGTAGCAAATTTTGTTATCCAGATTTCCGAGGACACCGGCTCTGACCCACCTGAAGACAAATTCACCAGTCTACCAGGAGGACACCGGCTCTGACCCACCTTATAAATCAAACTTCTCCCAATTGTCTTAGGCTACCGGCTCCGACCCACCTGAAGACGAATTCACCGATCAACCAGGAGGACACCAGCTCCGTCCCACCTCGTGAAGAATTGGAAACCATCCGAAGAAGACGACGACTACGATCGCCGCCTTCTTGTAAGAAAATTAATTTAAAGGAAATTGACTTGGAGCAGTTGGATGTTTTCGACGTATCCAAACCTACTATAACTCACGAGTACAATCAAACGTTTGGAACAAAATGGATTGTAATTATGTTCATTATATTTGGTATATTGGTTTCGTATACTCTGCTAACTGTATTTCTCATCAAATGTAACATTGTAAAGCCCTCATAACAATTTTAAAACAAATTAATTTCAATAATTCGTTTAATCTAAGAGGGGAGGAGTTACGAGACGATATTTGCGTAGTAGGTAACTTTTAACCCGAAGATTCTCGGGATTTAAAGACTAGCTCAGCAGTATCCACCTCCCTACGAGGTGCCCTTAGACATACAGCACTTGAGAAACTTCACTTTTGTGTTAGCCGTTTTCAACGATTGTACCCTTTGTAAACCAAGTAATTCCGTAATAAAGTTTTAAAGTTTTTTTTTTTAAAACTCAGTTTCCCTTCAGGCAAACATAATTTACATATCTATAATATAAAAATGAATCGCAAAATGTGTTGGTAAGCGCATAACTCAACAACGCCTGGACCAATTTGGCCAAATCTTTTTTTAAAATGTTCGTTGAAGTTCAAGGATGGTTTTTACGGCGAGAAAAATTAGAATTATTGCTGGAAAAGCCCTAAAAATAGCCCTTTTCTTTTTCCCATACAAATGATTTGTAACTAAAACGTAGTCAATTTGAGCTTTATTGCTATGGTATAAAGTTCATATTAAATTACAAGCACTCACTGTTGTCTAAGCAATGTAGGTGTGTTCCTAACGTCAAAGATCATATCTATCAAAACAATGTGCGTGTGTGCGTTGGAGCACAGAATACATAGTTGGAGGAGTTTAATGTCGCGTTCAGAAACTCGCGTTTCTTTTGTATTAGTTTCGGCAAACAAATTACCACGTGTTTTGCGCAGAGTGTTTAGTTAGTTAGTGTTTAGTTCGTGATTAGTGAAAAAATAATTTATACTAGCTGACCCGACAGACTTCGTCCTGTCAAAAAGATTTGTAATGTGGCAGTTTTTGTGCCTACGTATTTTAAAAAATTCTCCTGAACAGAACCGTCACCCTGGTGATAGGGCGTTGAAAGTAACAAATGATGAAACTGGAGGGATTTACTTCTTAGATGCACCTGGTGGTACAGGAAAAACTTTTTTGATTTCATTAATATTAGCGACAATTCGCTCACAAAATAAAATTGCACTTGCACTCGCTTCGTCGGGAATCGCAGCAACTTTGCTTGAAGGTGGTCGAACAGCCCATTCAGCACTAAAATTGCCATTAAATATGCAAAGCAATGAAACTCCAACCTGCAACGTTTCGAAGAACTCTGCAATGGCAAAGGTTTTGCAGCAATGTAAATTGATTGTTTGGGATGAATGCACGATGGCACATAAAAAATATTTGGAGGCTTTAGACAGAACCTTAAAAGATCTACGGAGCAATAATAACCGATTTGGTGGTGCAATGATTTTATTAGCAGGAGATTTTCGTCAAACTTTCGTCAAATTTTCGTCAAATTGCCAGTGATTCCACGATCAACGCCAGCTGATGAACTCAACGCGTGTCTAAAGTCCTCCAATTTGTGGAAACATGTCAAAGTACTTCATTTAAGCAAGAATATGCGTGTCGAGTTGCAAAATGACCAATCTGGAAACATATTCTCTAAACAACTCATTGACATTGGTAATGGCAAATTTCCTATAGACATGTTGACTGGCTGCATTAACTTTCCTCAAAGTTTTTGTCAGTTAACTCGATCAAAAGATGAACTTATTCAGAAGGTGTTTCCAGATGTTTCTCAAAATCACAGAAACCATGATTGGTTGAGCGAACGAGCTATACTGGCTGCAAAAACGTAGATGTAAATGAATTAAATTTCAAAATTCAAGAACAAATTACAGGCGAATTGAGGATATATAAATCAGTTGATTCGGCTACTAATCAAGATGATGTAGTCAACTATCCACCGGAATTTTTAAACTCGCTGGATTTGTCAGGATTGCCACCTCACAATCTTCAATTAAAGGTTGGATCGGTGGTTATAATGTTGCGAAATATCAACCAACCGCGTCTTTGCAACGGTACACGGTTAGCGATAAAAAAATTACTAAACAATGTGATAGAAGCAACTATACTCAAAGGAAAGTATAAAGGAGAAGATGTTTTCATACCGCGCATCCCAATGATTCCGACTGATGTGCCATTTGAGTTTAAACGACTACAGTTTCCAGTGCGGCTTGCTTTTGCTATGACTATAAACAAGTCCCAGGGGCAATCATTAAGTGTTTGTGGTATTAATCTAAAAAACCCATGTTTCTCACATGGTCAATTGTATGTTGCCTGTTCCCGTGTTGGAAAACCATCAGATTTGTTTATCTATGCGCCAGGTAATCAAACAAAAAACATCGTATACCACAAAGCACTACAATGATAGTAATAATAATTATGATTCACATGATTAACAATAAAGCGATTACTTACTTTTAAATCCTTATATATGTTTTATTTAATTATTTTTATTCGCAACGCCCTATCACCAGGGTGACGGTTCTGTTCAGGAGAATTTTTTAAAATACGTAGGCACAAAAACTGCCACATTACAAATCTTTTTGACAGGACGAAGTCTGTCGGGTCAGCTAGTACGGGATAAAATTATTTTCTGGAGTCAGGAGAATCGCCGAATGCACGCGATTCCTGAGGAAAGCCTTTCGATGCGTCGCACCAGATATTTTTAATTTACATTTCGAGCCTGTATAACCTTTCTTATCATATTTCTTCCTTCGATAGGACAAAAAACACCATCCACATTGCATAAAAGAAGGGAGTTTTATTGTAAATGTCATTAACATGCGTCGATTTGTACAAATTTGGTGATAATTCCATCGGTTTTTTCTTCAATTTGATGCGAACGTGTAACGTAACCTATTGCTCAACGTGTCACACACGGCGCGACCAGTTTTGACGAATCTGATGCCCACAGCTAATAAAGGGGCGCGTTAATTTTTATTGAAAATGTAGAATTAAGAACATTAATGGGTTAATACGACGAGTTCCTCGTGACGCTTTTTCGTCGGGAATAACTTGAAATACGCACGAGGAATTAGAGAGAGTCCAATAAAATCGTTAAAGTTGTAAAACGTTCTTCGAGGCGCCAAAAGGAGTTAGCTTTTCAACCTTCAAACGAGTTGCTAAATCTGGTCCCTTTTTATTTGCTCAAAGAATTGATAAGGTCGATCGATGCGTCCCGCTTGACGTAAAAGCTCCTCTTCTGCTCCCATAAACGCCACATACTAATTTTTTATAGTTCTTTTGCACACCAAAACGGAGAAAGAGGCATTAAGCAATAATTTCGCTTGTAATACCATTTTTTTGTCGGCTATTAGACCATTTTAGGTTTGTAACTCAGAAAATGTTAAAATTTGCACAAAATTGAACCCTTTTTTTTCACTGTAAAAACCGTGGCGTGGGACTCTTCTCTTCAGGCCAATGTGACCGCTGAAGAAGATTTAAAAAATGACCTACTCGAACTTCGTGCAACACTTCAGACTACAGTGATTCTCTACGTGAGCAAATCGATACCTTCGATGCAGTTTAAATGTCTATTTTTAGATTACTTACGAACTAAGCGTGAATTCGGCATGTTTTACGTCCTAAATTAGCGTACGGCCCGAGTTCAGTGCTCTACTACATTTTACTATGTTTTTTAATAAACTTCTAATTTCCAGGAAAATACGTTCAATTGTGAACATTGCTGTGCCAAATTGAAGACTGAAATAGTCGTCGAAGGCTATAACGGGACGAATGGACACGGTAGGAATGTTTCATGTGCAACATTTGTTTTGTAAGCTGCTCGCGCACGAAAGCACTGGAAAGTATTGTCGTGTTCTCCTACGTTATCCTATTTTTAAAAGTAAAAATTGCACTTTATCGTTTGTTGAAACTATACTGACGGGTTTGAAGTAAGAACTCAGGTCTTTCCCTAATGCGAAAGCTTAATGATAAAACCGAACGACGAGGAAGTTGGTATTTGATTGATTTTTGATATTTTACTCAAATCGAAACATTTTTTTTCGTTCGATTTAACGGAAATGGTTGATCGCGAGGGCGAAAAGGAAACTTGATATCCCGACGAGGGCGTTGGTTGAGTATTGAGAAGGAGACGAATTGCACAGATCTGTCGTGCAAGAGCAGACTTCTTGACGACCTCCGAAGCCCGAGCGTTGGTAACAAGCGTTTTTATACGTCGTGTCGTCCCAACCGCAGCTTCGGATGACTCGGGTGTCGGGTTGTACTGAAACATAAACGACGTATATTGTGCGTAGAGCGGAGAGTTTGCCGAAATAAGGTTGATTTGGGTTAGTATTAGGCCTGTACACGAATCAAACGTCGGAGGTAGTGGCGGAGCGCCTGGAGGTATTGGGTGTATAGGTAGAAGACTCCCGTGGTGCCATTTAAGTCTGAGGACAGGTGCAGAAGTTGCCATGAAGCGTTCCGCCTACACGTACGTTTTATTCTCTCATGGATTCTATGGATTGGGCTTGCTCCTGTTGAGTCAGGTTGCATCGGGCCTGAACTGCAATCCCCTTTAGCCAGGTAGGTGTGCCCAGTGGGTAGCACCTCCTGCCATTCCTTCGGAGACCTGTCATGACTCGGATGAGGACTTCCTTAAGAGCTCGGAGACTTGACCAGTACAGGCTAAGTTGAGTGAGCTTTTCCTCTCTCTCTCTCCACCTGATGGCACTGTTTCTGTGGCCACCTGTACAGAAGCGTCCCATGGTGCCAAAATAGGTCCTCAGTCCACCGCATGAGAAAAGGAACCTGCATGGAACCTGAGCTGCAATCCACTTCAGCTGCCATTCAGTGTTAGCGTCCACTCATGGGAACAATGGGAGAGAGGGACGTTCCAGACTGAGGTGGGCTCCCTGCAGTGGTATACTGATGGTTCTGTAATGGGGGGAGGAGGCAGAGCTGGGAGAGCACGCCACGATATTTCAAGCGGAAATTCTGGCTATAAAGACTTGCGCAGAAGAGATCCTGATTAAAGTACTCAAACACAAGCAGATCTACATATTCTGACAGCCAGGCCGCCTTAAAGGCTATTGCAGCATACACCTTCAGGTCCAAGCTGGTATGGGAGTGTCTTCCGCTCAAACGACTCGGTGCCCATAATAGGCTCTCCCTTATCTGGGTCCCAGCTCATATGGGGCATGAAGGCAACGAAAAGGCTGACTGCCTTGCAAAAAGGGGTATGGAATCCCTGCCCATCGGGCCTGAACTCCACTTAGGCAGAAGTGATGAATAGGCACCTGAATCGTAGTCTGATGGGAGACACAAGAAAACAGCGTGCATTGGCATTGAGGAGGACGAGACAGCAGAGCACATCCTATGTGACTGCCCTGCCTTGGTAGCCAATTGCTTTGAATACGTTTCTCAGGGGTTCATTTAACTCCAAATCGTACCGGAGTCTGCAGCGAAGGACATACTCAGCAAGCATGATGGATCTTTGTACGACAGCGTCGGAAGCTCGTGGAGTGGGTCTCTAGAGTTTTGGTAATGTTTATTTCGCGCTTACTATTCAGCGTGACATACTACTGATTGCGATTCTCCCAGCGTACTGCACCAGCTCTCACTTGGCCCTCCAAGTACTCGCTGGGGCTCTCCCTCTTGACCTGGCCCTGGACCTCGCAGTACTCCAGTCCCACATTCGACAGGATGCTTTAGCAGAGCACCACAGCATGCTCCACGACCAGCTCACGGTGCTTCTCCGTGTGGAGTCTACTGCGCAACGGCTGTCATTAGCATTACAGTGCGTCACAGCTATCTGGCAGGCCAGATGGGATGCAGGCCCCACATCAAGGCACCTCCATAGCATCCTCCCGGGGGTGACTGATAGTAGGTGGTGTCCGACATTTCCGGAGGTGCAACTGCTCTCTGAATATGGCGCATTCAACAAGCGGCTCCATTTCTTTCAGCGGCGGGCCTTTCCAGACTGCCCATGCGGGATGGGTGAGTATGAGAATGCAGGTCATATCATCTTCTCGTGTTCCATCTACGAAGACCCACGAGAGAGGGCACAGTTTCCCACAGTTGACAACGCTCATGTCCTCCTCGGAAGCAGGGCTGCGGCCCGTCGTTTTCCTTGCTTTGCGCAAGCATGGGCCAACTGGCGACGGGAACTCGAGGCATGGTGCCCCCCCCCCTCCACGGAAGTGGTTGAGTAAGCCACATCCTTGCGCCCCTGTGTAGAGCAGCTCGTCACAGAGTCAAGCCCCAGGGGCGGCAACCTGCGCGCAGAGCCATGTAAAGACATAGCTCGCACCCTCGGCCAACGTGCCTATAGGCCTCCACAGGCCTGGTACGCTTCCCCATTTGATAGTGTTTATTTATCGGACTGGTGAATAGACATGCCCAACATCAAGTCATGTACGCATTAGTAAGTTTGTCTGGATCAACGAAAAAAGATTTCGGTGCCCAAAAAACAACTTACATCCGTTGACTTCGTACTCGATCGTCTGCACTATTTTGCGGCAAAGCGTAAATTTATGCGCTTCATTTTGATGAGTAGAGCAATCTTTCTCCATTAGAGCCGGCGGCACTTCCTGGGCGCATCGTGAATCGTTGTGGCTGTTGCATTCATAGCACTTCAGCGAATAACCTGAAACGACGACAGTTAATTTAATATTGCGTTCATTACATTTGTGAATACAGATAGAATTGACCTATTCAAATCGGATTACGCGCTTTTTGAATGGTCTCATCGCTTATTACGTGTCACGCTCAGTTCAAGCTCAAAACGCGAGAGGCGTTATGTTAAAAGGACTTTTATGTCCTTTTAAATAATGCAAAACGCACGCACTCGTGGTAATGCCTTTTATTTATCTCTTCTTACTAGGTTATACATAACAACAAGGAAGGTTATTTTCTATGAACTCAGGTTCTACTTCCTACAGGCGTGTCCCTTCAATTCGTTACTTTCCTCAACATAAATGGCAACTGACCGAATAAAAGGAAGTAGAAGGAGATTTCGCGGAATGTTTAAGGGTTAAAATCTCTTGAACCAGAACGCCAAATATCACAGATCCCCCCCCCCCCCCCCCTCATACCAGCACGTAGAATGCTACAATCGTCTCGTTGCATCCCCCGTGTCTCCATACTTTTTTAAAATTTGATGCAACTGGGAAAACCCCAACTGCGGCTTATTGTGTGGGCGTACATGAGCCACCTCAGAGCTCAGAACTGGTATTCCCCAATGCTTCCTCTTCATTCTCGCACAAAACGCAAGACAACCTTGAAGTCTTGGACCTAAAAATCACACGGTTGGACAACGAACTACAATACGACATTTTTAAAAAACCTACCGCTACCGACACGACCATACATTTTACATCAAACCACCCACAACAACATAAACTAAGTGCATTCAGACACATGATACAGAGACTAAAAACGATCCCACTATCCGAACAAAATTACAAAAAAGAACTTGATACTATCAATACTATCGCAGACAATAACGGTTACTCTAAAAAAACAATAAACAAATTATTAAGACAATATGACTCCAAAACAAACGACTCAAAAACAGAAAATACACAGACTTTAACAAAACGCTGCACATTCACGTACACAGGACCACAAATATACGGAATAACTAATATCCTCCGAAAGGAAGGTATACAAATTGCATTACGTACGGACAACACACTTAGAACCAAACTAACTGCAAAGACTGAAAAGACAGACCCACTCGACCAAAGTGGGGTATATAAAATAACTTGTACTTGTAAAAACGCATACATAGGACAGACAGGACGAAAAATACGGACCAGATACTCAGAACACATTAAATCTCTTAGTAGGAACAAAGACGATTCAAACTTTGCCAACCACTTCAAAACAACTGGACATGAGCCTACCAAAATACAGGACTGTACCACCTTACTACACAAACAATACAAAGGACGAAAACTGAACATATTAGAAAACATGGAAATTTATAAACAAAAAAACTTCAATGGACAGATCATAAATGAACAAATCAACACAAAATGCGACACCATATTCACACCACTCAAAACACTACACAAACGAAAACAACCAACTGACGGATTTACAGACCACCCTACACAAAAAAGACTTAAATTCCACAATTGACAGACCATCCAACACGTCCCATTTATCTCTAGGGGGTTTCCCCCTGAGGTACATGACCTCCTCTCCCTGCCCCTTCCCCGACGCTCCATCACCCCTTTCACCTTTCTCTTTGTATATAAAGACCACGACCAACTGACTGACTCCAGTACTGACTTAACGGCCAGACGATGATGTCTTTACATCGAAAGCGCTTGCCCACAGTAACTCACAAGCCAGAGGAGACGGACTCACTTAACAGGTACGTTAACTTTAGTAATTTGCCTACTGACGGATATAACCCAATTTCTTTAAAACCTTGAGGTCCATCCCGGCACCCTTCTCCGGTCACAGGGGCGTAATCCTAAGCACTCCGAGACGCAGTACACAGTACATGCTCTTCTGGCAGTACACAACCAATTTTGGCCAGGCATCACCTGTATGTTGACACAGAGGCGGAGTTTTCTCTAATAAAAAAACAATTACCTAAGTGCTAACAAAGTCATATATACATAAAAATTAGAAGAAAATATCTGGTGCGTTGCAACACACAACTTTCCTTAGCTTAACGTCAAATCACTTGGCTTTGTCTACTTAATCAATTCATTCACCACTCAGTTCATTTGAACTTGGTCAAACAACGCTTTACAGCAGCAGGAAGCGGTAGCGCCTACAGTTCTGGAATTTATTGTGCTGCTCGTACTCATTGCAGGACTATTATTGAGCGATTGGTACACAGAAAATTAATGAGGCTGTAAACACGAATTTTTTGAAGAAGGATAGTAATCACTTTTGCAGAGTTATTGGGTAAACACTTTTAGAACTGGTAGTAACGACTACAATACCAATTAAAAAAAAAACATTTTACTAACGTTCCAGCGGAGTTTATAAGGAAAAACCCTGTAAATTATTACACAATGGTTTATTATTCTGATGAAGTATTACTGCTCCCCCATCCCATTCGATTCAGCATTGAATACTAGTAAACCATATGAAACATGACCTGACTACAATGGAACTACGGAAACAAATCGTCTGATGATTTTGCCCCGTCGGGTCGGGGAAATTGGAACGGGGGCGCTTTGAGCGAACCCGTTGTGAGTCGAAAGGGGAGTTGAGCGGTGTCGTTGGGAGGCGAGCGAGCACGGGAAGGCTTTTAAAGAGACGGGAGGGAGGGAGGGAGTACTAACGACGAAACATTGACTTCCGCTGTAGTTCCCGCGTTGTACTGTGTTTCGTTAATTTTTTTAACCGTTTTTGCCCATAACAATCATGGGCTTCGTCCGATCGGATTGCCGAGATGGTGGGCACAACTAGATACCAAATGGGATTTTTGTGCGAAAGAACGAATTTTGTAGACCAGGTTAAAGGCACAAAACGGCCCAGACGGCGGACGGACATTGGAAATTTGGAATCTCCATGTTTTGAAACGTAAAGTATCAAATATTGAGCGGGGTTGTAAAAAATTTTTCGTGACCGAAAACATAGGGTTATTATTCAGAATGAATAATAAACCAAAAACGCTTTAGGTCGAAAATTTTGGTAATTTATTGTGCTGTCTCGTCATTTTCCCACGAATGGGAATTTTATGGTATAATTGCCTTATCAAGAGCTATCAATATAAAAAATTTAATCAAAATCGTTAGAGCCATTTTAGAGAAAAAAATTGGTGTTTTTGATCACTATGATAACTATGGTTGACTTTCGGTGGATTTTGTTCATACCCTTATTTTTGCGTCCCATTGTAACCTGTAGGCTAGACATCATTTTTGAGCTGATTTGGCTCGGTCCTTTCTCTAAAAACCGCGCTAAAGTCGATTACATCGAAAATTTTGGTAATTTATTGTGCTGCTCTCGTCATTTTCCCATAGATGGAAATTTTATGATATAGTTGACATATTGGGAGCTATGAATATAAAAAATTTAATCAAAATCGTTAGAGCCGTTTTTGAGAAAAAAAACATTTGGTGTTTTGATTACTATGATAACTATAGTTAACTTTCGGTGGATTTTGTTCATACCCTTATTTTGGCGTCCTATGGTAACCTGCGGGCTAGATATCAAATTTGAGTGGATTTGGTACGGTGGTTTTCTCTAAGAATCGTTCACATACACACATACAGACCATTTTCCCAAATAGTGTTCTTCGGACTCAGGGGGTCTGAAACGTAAAGATCTGAAGAAAACTCAAAAAAAAAAAATTCAGCCGATTACATAACTTTCCTTTCTAATTTGTAGAGCCAAGGAAAGTAAAAAGGGCAGAACCGGTTCAGTTCAGCTCGATTCTGTTGCGCAGGGTGTAGTAATCGTCAGGGGGGAAGGCACATTTGATTCTTCTTCAAATCTTAACGTGTTTAGGCCTCTCGAGAAAACTATTTTCTACGTGTTCATTTCGGAATTTCCGCTAATGACGACAACCGTCGTCCACAAATTTAGTGGAAATGGACAATCGTTCTTTTTCCGTTTTATTGGTGATTACAGGAGTTAGTTTTCAGGTCTCTCCGCGCGAGCTACAACTTCATTCGTCAATTACCCTGGCTTTAGCGAACATCAACTTTTTGGTGGTTCAGCGCGTTATACGTTGTATAATTTTCCACTGTCCGCGCCGGTTTGAAAGGAGCTCTACAAGTTTGGGACTTACGAATCGAATAATTTATCTAAATAGGTAAATCCTAGCGTTGAGGTTTCTAGCGAACGAGTATTTTCGGTGATCGCTCTTCTTTCTCAAACGGGCAGTCAAATGTAGAACGAACTTTATCGGAAATGCGCTATATTTAACTTCGTTTTACGCGATCTGTAGCGGAAATATGTGGTCTGGCCGCGACGCAACTTACAGCCCCCCCCCCCCCAACCCGTAAAGTGGAAGATTCGCGGAGCGTTTTTACTTTCCTTGGCTCTACGAAGTAAAAAAGAAACTTAAAATCGACCGAAAAACAAATTTTTTTTCTTCAGATCTTTACGTTTCAGACCCTACTGAAAGGGGCTGGGGAACGAAAATGTACCAAAAACTAGGGTTTTCTCGAAAACGGCTTTAACGGTTTTGATTAAACATTCAACTTATCTTCTGCTAGTCAGTACAAAACGTTTCTTCCCCATGAAAGTACAGTGAACGGAGATATAGGCCTATGAAGCAAAAATAGGTTTTTAACGCTTTTTGGCAAAATGGCTTCAGCGATTTTCCCCAAACTCACAGGATGTTTTCAAATAGTTAATACCTACATATTGTTCTCAATAAATGTTCCTCTGACAGTCTATTAAACAGAGAAAAAAATCAAAATGTGTCGGGAATGACGTTTTTTCGAACATTTCCGTAAATTCCAGGGTAACTGCTCCACCAGGTGTGGTCAATCTTATGGAGTGTCTTCTAGCCACCCATACCCACATTTCGTTTTCCATAATTATTTCTGTATATATATGTTGAACGGAGATATAAGCCAACTTAACTCAGAAAAGGAGATTTGTCGAATATTAATTTATCGGTATTCCACTTTTCTCAAAAACGGCTTAAACGATTTCAATCAAACTTACGGAGTGCTCTCAACTAACTAGTACGTAGATTTTGTTCTCTATAAATGTTTCTGTAGAAATGCGTTGAACGAAGATATAGCGCCCTCATGTGTAGCTGGTGTTCGAACTCAAAGGGGTGGCGGAAAGTTGGGTGTTGCTACGCACCAGATATTTTTTTAAAATCTAATCAAATGTTAATAGATCCTTGATATGGACGTCGAATAATGTGCCTATACGATCAGCGTTTAATAACACTCGTGAAATACATAGGAGCTACTCTTAAAATTCCGTAATTTCAACCTCCGCCGTTACACAAGTTCGTACCCGATTATTCTAAAACGGCGAACGCGATCCTAACTGAAAAAACAACCGTAGACAGTCTCACGGATCTCCTACGCACTGATTGCTCAATAACTGCCATGACACGAGTAGAGGCAGCACAATAAATTTCGGAACTTCAAAGCATCCATGTTGATTAGCCGAAATGCACGTCGAGCCCAGGAAAGTTGTGCGATGCGTCGCACACGATCGTTTTGTCCTCAATTCACTCTTCACTCCATTACCTACACATTGCTCGTTAGGCGATGTTTACAAAATGATGAGAGAATGCACAATTTCATGTTTTTGGCTTCGTAATTCGGCGGTCATAAGCTCAAAAGCCTAACAATTTTGAACTGTAAGTGCGGTTTTTGTGAATTACCTCTAATTCGACCTGATTTGGCAACTAAGTTCGGACTGTTGGGGGGCGAAAATGTCCTGGAGTATTCGTGGGAGTGCGTTTAGTAGTTTTACTGTAAATCCGAGGGGTTTGATTGGGAGCAGTACTGCGGGCAGAGGTTCCGGATGAATGTAACGTTATTGAGAAACCGGCGGAGGAAAGGTTCTCTTATCGTTCATAAACGATAGCGAAGTGGCGAATTAATCGCGTGCGTAATCGAATATTATCAAAATACGTTAACAGCGCCGTCGGCAGAGGTTCAAAATGTTTGCCCCTTTTTTGGTCGATAACGAATCGGCGAACGACATGAAAGAAATCGTAACTGAATTGTGAAATACCTGGAGATATCAAAGCGACAACAATACAAATAGCAGGAACGACGAGCCTGGATGAAACTTCCATGACTTCTTCCGACAGACTAGGGGCGGGTGCCTGTCTGCTGCCTCTGTGGAAGGGGGGGGAGGGCCTCTCAACTGTGGTGGGAGCTCCGATGGACGGTCGAGTAAACCTCCCTCATAGACGTGCTAATTGACTGACAATATTTTTATTCGACCCCGTTTCGTGCGTTTTTCTTTTTCCGAGCCGAACGACGCGTTTCTTCGTTCTAGCAGGCGCAGGAGACGAAGCTATTTCTTGGGTTAACGATCCAACTTTTACGCGGTTGCCAGGGTGACAACCCGTTATTTACGGCAGACGAAAAAAAGGAGCGACGAGAGAAGGCACGAAAATCCCCGATTCATTCCAAAAAGGAGCGGGTGCGTTCACGGCATTCGTGAGGCGCCCGTGAGGTGGACTGATGACTGAGATCGAGAAGTTGGGGCAGTTTCTGGTGATAGCGCACTCGAGTGAGCTAAGACAAACGTCATGATCCGAAGGCTGGGAGGTGGTGAGAAAGGGGGGGTTCCCAGTCAGCCCCCATGCCAATCAGTCTGCAGTGATCCTGGATGTCCAGGTTGTCTCCAGAAGTGGGACATGACTGCTCGCTTGGTAAACAAAGAAGCGCATATACTGACATGCAGTGTACGAAGCTAGTGGAGTGGAGGCAATTAACCCATGTTTGTGGCATTGAGTGTTGCCAAACCAGGGGGTTGAGGTCTACTACCAGTTGTCCACAAACTCATGAGGGCCGTGTCAAGTGCAAGCAGGGCCGTGAGGGGCGTTTTTAGTCTGCAAGCAGGTTGTTGGTTCATTGTTGTATGAGGCCTGGGGAGTGGAGATAGAGCGGCACTGCTGGGTTGTCTCAGGAGATGGACTGAGACCTGACAAAGTAACGGTTGCCCCCAACCAGACTGCAGTGATCCTGGATGTCCATGTTGTTTTCAGAACTGGAATATGTCTAATCACTTGGCAAACCAAGAAGCGCAAATATTGACAAGCAGTGTCAGAAGCTAGTGGAGTGGATGCAAGTAACCCAGGTTTGTGGCATTGAGTGTCGCCAAACCAGGGGGTTGAGGTCTGCAACCAGTTGTCCACAAACTCATGCAGGCCGTGTCATGTGTGGTGATGTGGTCTGCAAGCAGTTTGCTGGTGCATTGTTGTATGATGGCTGGGAGCGGAGATACAGCGGCACTACTGGGTTGTCTCTGGAGAAGGACTGAGGCCTGACAAAGTAACTGTTGTCCCCGACCAGACTGCGGTGATCCTGGATGTCCAGGTTGTCTTCAGAACTGGGATATGTCTAATCACTTGGCAAACCAAGAAGCGCAAATATTGACATGCAGTGTCAGAAGCTAGTGGAGTGGAGGCAAGTAGTAACCCAGGTTTGCAGCATTGAGTGTCGCCAAACCGGGGGGTTGAGTTCTGCAACCACTTGTCCACCAACTCATGGGGGCCCCGTCGAGCGACGTGTTGCAGTCTGCCAATAGGGTGTTGCTGCATTGTTTTATGATGGCTGGGGAGTGGAGAGAGAGCGGCACTACTGCGTTGTCTCTAGAGAAGGACTGAGACCTGACAAAGTAACTGTTGCTCCCAACCAGACTGCAGTGATGCTGGATGTCCAGGTTGTCTTCAGAACTGGGATATGTCTAATCACTTGGCAAACCAAGAAGTGCAAATATGACACATAGTTTCAGAAGTAGCTAGTGAAGTGGAGGCAAATTGTAACCGTGGTTTGCAGCATTGAGTGTCGCCAAACCAGGGGGTTGAGGTCTGCAACCAGTTCACAAACTCATGAGGGCCGTGTCAAGCATTATGATGCAGTCTGCCAGCAGGTTGCTGGTGCATTGTCATCCGTGAACTAGGGAATAGGGAGAGAGCGGCACAACCGTTTCGTACCTAGTGGCTGGGCTCTTGGATGATAGCGAAAACCGCAACCTCCATGACAGCCTACTGATATAACTTCAAGAGCAGCTGTATTCCCCTGTATCAGCCCACACCTCCGTTCCATATAAGAGGATTGAGCGAACGAAGCTCATAAGCACCTGCCTTGTGCTTCCTCCTGGCCTTCTCTTATTTGGCATCGAAGTGGAAAGAGCTGTTGTTACTGTGGCATCTTTTTCGCCCAAATATCAAACTTCCTTTGTTTGTAGCTCCGTGGTCTCCATACGAATTGGGAGGAGTTTCCATTATTTGTGTCGTCCCCAAGACTAGCTCTGTCTTCTGCAGGGCAAGCAACAGCCAATAAGCTCTACTCACTCCTTTTCCCTCTGCGTTACCTCCTCCAACTTTATCTGGACTGATTCTGTTGCGTGTCTGAATAATGCTGCTTGGTCATTCACGTACACCATCAGGATCACATTGCCACGCATCTTGAGGCGAAACGGGCGATAGCACACCACATTCCACAGAGTCAGCCCAAGAATCGACCCCTGGACAGCTCCTGCAGGGGCATTACTCTTGCACCATCCCTGAGCTGTCTTGTAGATAAGTGCATGGTAGCGCAGATAGCTTCTCATTACTCAGAGTAAGCCATCAGGTACCCCCATGGTGCCCTCCAGGTCCCCAGTACGTCTAAGGACCAGTACCTTTCAGCCCATTCGTGTTGTGTTGTGTAATGAAGGCTGGGATTGTGACTTTGTGGACGCTCGTTGCCATGCTTGTGGTAACCAGTTTGAATCATGGTGTGCGGGTGTTCTTCCAGCTTTGTCTTTGGCCACAGCTCTCCACTGGCAGACTGGCTAGATGAACCATACCTCCACAGTTCTGGGTTCGGTGGATGCTGAGCTAGTGCTCGAGCTCTCGCATGATAGGAAACCTCAACCTCCATGACTCACGTAACTCTCTTACGAGTACCATTTCGATAAGGAAACCAACCTCTCCTCACCTGGTCCATACCTATGTATAGTTGTCCATAGCTGTTCCCCTGTCAGTCTGATGAACTAAAGTAACAAACAAAACATGCCCAATTTTCCACAGTGAACTTTGATCAACTCGACATCTTTCACAAACCTGTGCCCACGCAAAAGGCCATATTTATCTTCTATCGTTTTTACTAACACAGTAGACCTTGCGCTGACTCAACTGCCCGAAGCGCTCGGTCAATCGCTCCTTTTTTTCATTCGACCTCACATCACCGCTCCCAGTTTACGTGGCATCCCACAGTTAGTGATCGTGATTCGCCCGTAGTTGTGTAAATGAAGCTTGTGTGAAGAAAAGGCGGGTCTCGTGAATCGTTTAGACGTAAAGCCGGATGTTCGTCGTGAGGTCTTGTTAGAGCTGAATAGCGTTCAATGCCAAACCTGTGCCCAAGATCTGTTTTTTTATGTCGAACATCTCAATCTCGTACGTGGAGGCAATTAGCGGACAGTAATGCACGACACGGCCGTTAATTAACTACACCAATATATCTGGTGGGACTCAACATACAACTTTCCTCAGCCCCACGTGCGTACAGGGATTTTATTCGCCTAAATAGGCGAAGCACAGAGAAAAAGGTTCATCAAGAAAAAGACTTTGCTTTGAGTTCTTGTTGCGCTACCATTTTTTGGGGGAACGCCACTGTCATATGAGTTTTGTTTGTTGCTTTTGTTCATCAAACTGACAGGGGAACAGTTATGGAGAATAATACATAGGTATTGACAAGGTGAGGAGAGGTTGGTTTCCTTATCGAAATGGTACTCGTAAGAGAGTTACGTGAGTCATGGAGGTTGAGGTTTCCTATCATGCGAGAGCTCGAGCACTAGCTCAGCATCCACCGAACCCAGAACTGTGGAGGTATGGTTCATCTAGCCAGTCTGCCAGTGGAGAGCTGTGGCCAAAGACAAAGCTGGAAGAACACCCGCACACCATGATTCAAACTGGTTACCACAAGCATGACAGCGAGCGTCCACAAAGTCACAATCCCAGCCTTCATTACACAACGCAACACGAATGGCCCGAAAGTGCGGGTACTGGTCCTTGGACGTACTGGGGGCCTGGAGGGCACCTTGGAGGTACCTGATGGCTTACTCTGAGTAATGAGAAGCTATCTGCGCTATCACAAGACAGCTCAGGGATGGTGCAGAATGAATGTCACTGCAGGTGCTGCCCAGGGGTCGATTCCTGGTTCAACTCTGTGGAATATGGCTTACTATGGCCAGCTTCGTCTCAACATGACTAACAATGTGGTCCTGATGGTGTACATGGCAGCATTATTTAGATACGAGACGGAATCAGTCTAGATAAAGCTGGAGGGGTAATGCAGCAGGTGAGGGAGAGAATGGGAGCTCATGGGCTGTCCATTGCCTTGCAAAGACAGAGCTAGTCTTGGTGACAAGCGAAGAATGGAGACCACCGAGCTTTGATGCCAAATAAGAGAGGGCCAGGGGGAAGCACAAAGCGGGTGTTTATGAGCTTCGTTCGCTCAATCCTCTTACATGGAGCGGAGGTGTGGGCTGATACAGGTCGGTTTCCTTATCAATTCAGCTGTCGTTGAAGTTATATCAGTAGGATGTCATGGAGGTTGCGGTCTAAGAACCCAGCCACTAGGTACAAAACAGTTGTGCCGCTCTCTCCCTATTCCCCAGCCAACAGATGACAATGCACCAGCAACCTGCTGGCAGACTACAACACGACGCATGACACAGCCCCATGAGTTTGTGGACAAGTGGTTGTAGACCTCAACCCCCTGGTTTGGCGACACTCAATGCTCCACTCCACTAGCTGCTTCCGACACTGCATGTTGGAGTTTGAATTCTTGTTGCGCTACCATTTTTTTGGGGAACACCACTGTCATATGAGCGAGAATTAGGAGGAGAAAACTGCACTAAAATCGCTTTTCTCCGAAATGTTTATTAATTTATTGTGCTGATCTCGTCATTTTCCCACTAATGAAATTTTATCATAATCATTGGGACGGTTTGTGGGGGGGAAAAAAATTGCCGTTTGTATGACAATGACTACTATAGTTAGTTTTTTATCGATTTGTTCGTACGACGTGCCATACCATTTTGGACTGGATTTTAAGTGTCTGATGCCACATTCTTCAGAAAGAATTCAGAGTTTAGACATATTCACCGCACTGCACTTTGCTGGGCTGTATGCCTGGGCAACAGACGCACAGGGCGATCAAAATTCCATGGCGTACTGGCAAACTTAATCCCCTCTAGCAGAGTGTAAATAGAGCCAGAAGGATGTACCAACAGGCTCGTGATACTGATGCCAGAGCCACACTCTGAACGGCCTTCATCCAATAGAAGAACTGCGCCATTAAACGAGCGAAACGTGGAAGCGTAGAGCTCTGAGAACCCGTGGGGCAAGCGTGACGAGTCCTCCGAAGGAAAAGCAAGAGCAGGTATTAGCAGCAATTCAAAACCTGTAGCATCGAAGGTTCGTTGGAAACGCTCCTTTGAAGGCACCCTAGAGGCGCAGTCGCGCTAGATACAGAAGCCCAGGGCGTGGCAAGGGAGCTCATCATGGACCCTCAAAATGAGCCTGACATCTTATTGTGGCCAACAGCAAATCTCCTGGGTCAGATAATATGCTATGGAAGGCTGTGCACACAATCTCCAGCCGCCTCCTTAATGCCCTGGAGGCACTGGCTAAGTACGTAGTAGTTCTCATTGGCATCAAAGGAGCTTTTGACAACCACTGGTGGCCAGCACTCCTTGATGAGTTTCATGGACAGGGAATTCCCCATAACCGACACACGCTCAGAAGTTACCTGACGAATAGGACTACTACGATCGAATGCAGGCATGTCTCAGTCCAGAGAACGATTGGGATGGGGTGCTCACTGGGCTTGATCCTTGGACCAGCACTCTAGAACACTTTCTTCCCAGGAAGCTCATGGAGACTGATTGCGAGCCGTACACCTATGTGGATGACCTGACTGTGCTAACCCGTGCACAGTCGATCCGCCAAGTTGAGGCGAAACCCACCATGAGCTCCAAACTATAGGTGTGAATGGGGAGAATGAGTGGCAGAGGACAACTGATGTCCGAAGAATGAAAGCCTTTCTTTCCATCAATCACAGTCTGGCTGAAGATAAATCTACCCTTGACGGAGGCTGACGGGCTTGCTCTTATCCTTGAGCCTACCGTCAAGAGTGAGGCGAGATTTTCGGCATGGAGTATTCGACTGTGGGAGAAAGAGTGTTCAGTGATTGCTGAGGTCCGAAGAACGAAATAGCCTTTTGTTCAATCAATCGCTGCCTGGCTGCAGATCAACCTGCCGTTCTTCTCGAGGCTGACGCTGTTGTTCAATGGACATGGAGTATGTTCATCAGTTCCACGCCTCAGACGAGATGGCCTGTACGGGCGAGAAAATGCATCCTGCAAAGTGGCAGGCCAAATCAACAGGGTCTTTGACCTCCAGAATATCCGCACTCATACTTAGCAGTACTCACTGGCCCTATGCGAAGTCATTGTTTCCCCAAACACCTTTCTATCTTAACCCTTTTGTTTGTACCAGTGGAAGTCCCATTCCTCAGTTATATCCAATTGACAATGGGTTTCCCCCTGTCCTGGACTTTCCCAAATATCTTTTCCCACCCCTAAATTTTATATTCCTCTCCCAAAACACAGCTCTCTCCAAAAGTCAGCCATCTAACAGCTCTCACGGTACAGTCGTCTCCCAGTTCTCCCAACGATTCATCTCTCAACTCGCGCTACTCACAACTCAATTCTCTCTCTCTCTCTCTCCCCACTTAGTGTCTCACAACCAGTTCACATGTATTGAGAGTTCCTTTGCTGGCTTTTATATACCCACACTCAAACTGGTAACGCTATTCTGTCAAGTGTAATACAATCCTCACTCACGCTCACCACATTAATTTATTTCTGAGTTTCAAGCTCCTCCAATTGTTCACCCAGCAGTGGTTAGTGACGATACCTATGAGAACCCTACTATTGAAGCATCTTACAGATACGACGTTAATGTAGAAATAGGTTGTGCCATGTAATACATGTGGTATGAACATTAGTATGGTACAAAAATAACAATAATATTAGAGAACCATATAAATATCTAGAATTTAGAATGATTATTTGTAACCTGTATTGTAGGCTGTTTTTTTGGGAGCAGGATGTTTATTTTCAATAAATATTGTATTGGTATGGTACTGGGTCGACAGTAATATTGAAGGCTTCCTTCCTTGGGTGGCACGGTTTGTACAAGAGTGGTAGAACCGTATGATGATGCGACGAAAGCATTTGTTATGAGGAGTTTGGATATGTTTGGAGAGCCACTGACTCAGGCAAGAATAACAACGATCCTGAGCTCTGATCCAATGCCCGACTTTCGTCTATGGCCACTAGGCTACGATCACTGGGGTGCCTACAATGGGACTCAGGCAGTACAGAACCAACTGATCGTGAGGCCACTGGTGCCATTTTCCCTCTGCTCATCTCCATCTTCCAACTTAAGAGTTCTTGATGTTCCTAAGTGGAACCCGTTGTCTTACTTTTTTCCTCATGTTCCAGTCGTAACTGTAACTTCACTCCCCTATGTAGAAAGATCACGTCATCATTACGAGGTTACAGGAGGGGGGAGTGCTTTCAATCTCTTTGGAGAATGTGGGTGTGCAAACTCTTTGGACAGCTGCAGAGGTTAGTGAGAAGATAGTTACTTTGAGGTATTAAAGCAATTGGGTTATATCCGCCAGTAGGGAAATTACGAGTACTATAGTTAACGTACCTGTTAGGTGAGTCTGTCTTCTCTGGCTGGTGAGATACTGTGGGCGAGCGCCTTCGATGTACTGACTTAACAGCCAGATGATGTCTGTTCGACGCAAAGCGCCAAATTGGTTCGAGTCTTTGTCCTAGGACTTCCCCGCGTCATTCTCTCCGACTAATTCAATACCTGCCCCTCACCTGCAGTTGGTTGGTTCTAACAGCCCCTTTCCCAGGTTCCCCTTTCTTCATTTCTTTCAACACTATTTCATTTTCCTATCGACGACAGAGCTCTTCCAAAATCATTCCACTTCCAACTATCGTCCCAGTAACTTCTCGCTCTCCCACGCACAGAGTACAGTACAGCCCACGAACAGTTTCTCGCACCAGTTCACGCGTTCCGAGTTCTGCCCTTGTGTCGCCCAGTTGTACTCCATCTCACCTCAATTTTAACTCATCTCAATTCCGCACGTATATTACAGTCCTCCTCACGCTCACCGAGTTTCATTTTTATTTCGATCCTCAAGCTCCCCCTTTTCGTGCACCCAATAATGTCTTTACATCGAAAGCGCTCGCCCACAGTATCACACCAGCCAGAGGAGACGGGCTCACCTAACAGGTACGTTAACTATAATTACTTGGCGTAGATCCATTGGGTACTGGTTGCCAGAAGAGTTCCCACATCCGCATTCTCCAAAGGAACCAAAAGACTGATCACGTGGCCATTGTCCCACAACCCCCTCTTCCGACTTCGCAGTTTTGACGTTCCTGAGTGGAGCCCGCTATCTCGTTCCATTCGACAGGTTTCAATTGTGTCCATAACGATGTGTCGAAAAAAAAAGAAAAGTTCGTTACTTCAAACGGAGTTTTGTGGACCCACAAGTCTTTGAAACGTAGGGCTTAGGCTTACGAAGTAGGAAGGAAAGAAACAGATTGGACTAGTTTTCAGTTCATCAAGCTCAGAATGAGATGTGAGGTGTGAGGAGAGATTTCTAACGATTCCCCCTCAATTCACATAAACTAGTATTTGATTCCCAAACGGCTTTGGCGTTTGTGCCGATTACAAGATGTCAACATTGTAACAATTGCGTTGCACGCTCGCCTGAACCGAAATCGGTTCATGTTTACCGTGATGAAAGGGGTGGGGGGACGGGGGTGAGTGAGGCAGATAGAGACCGTCTCCGATTTGACGACTCATTCGTCCTCCGCTCGAAAGTGTGAATCAAGACGGATTATGTCAGAGAGACCCTTGCCGCAGCGTCCATTCAAACGGTTTGGACGTTCTAAGAAGCGGACGGGCCGCCAGTTAGAGCCAATGAAGAGAAATTGGCGTATTCCGGTAATCGACCAGACCTCTTACGGTGTGAAGTAGCTCTCATCCATCGCACGTCTCGTCTTCCGCTCGACAGCCCTGCTAAGAACAAAAGTGGATCGTGAGGAGTTGACAAAAAACGCTGGAAAGTTGGTTAAAGACACGACGTAGTATTTCGAATTCCGGAGTGATGAGCTGCTCAGTATGATTCTACAGGCGTTACTGTACTTCCATCGTGTCGGTTGCGTATAGGACTATTCGCGTGGTTTTGTGAGAGCGATTGATAGCTAAGGTCGATTTTGGTCGTAATTGATTGTGACTTCACTAACCTAAGGTTACGCTGATGATGTGGTTGTGCTCATTCGAAGCAGGGTACAAAGTGTGCTGTCGGACCAGATGGGGGCGGCCTAGCGGATGGTGTGCCTGTGGTGTGGGGAGATGGGGTTATCCATCAACCCAGCCAAGATGGTCATTGTGCCGGCCACAAGGCTAAGGCAACTGTCAGGACTGAGGCTGCAGTTAGTGATGGGCAAAGAAATTCAGCTCAGCGAGCAAGTCAAGTATCTGAGGGTGGTTCTAGATAGGAAACTAGTCTGGAAAGAGCACATCAGATGGGTGACCAAGAAGGCGACAACGGCCTTTTGGACGTGTTAGAGAATGTGCGGGAGGACATGAGGCCTAAAGCCCGGACCTGCTGGTTCTACAAAGCCATAGTGAGACCATTAATTCATATGGGTCGATCGTGTGGTGGCATATAGCTGCCATTGGAGTGACTGGCAGCAGCCTAGTACAAAGGCTGGGGTGCCTACTTATAGCGGGGATGATGAAGACTACACTCACCATCACTATGGAGAGACTGTTCGACCTTCTCCCCTTGGACAAGCCAAGGCAGAAGCGATGAAGGTGGCTTACAGACTCACCAAGCTCGGTATAGCTAAGGTGCCACAGGCGACTAATGGACACCTGGCTATATTCAGGGACCTTTAAGGAGCTCAGCATGATCACGAACGCAATCGTGCCCTTGTATGAGCTCGAGAGGAAATATAATGTTCAGCCATTGGGAGGTCCATGGAACAGCGACAGTCGCCAGTTTCGGCCTCCCAATGGCATCAACATCTTCACAGATGGATCGAAACCTCTGGAGGGAACAGGATCCAGGGTGTGGATAAGTGGCTCTGGAAGGAGTGGGACGCACATTGCCCTAGGCTCCACTCCATCAGTTTTTCGAGCAGAGATTTATGCTATTATCACTGGGACAATCCTAATGCATAAGAAAGGCTGTAGTAACAGTACTATCAACATATTGACTGATGGGCGTCGTGCAAGGCGCTAATGAACTACTGCGCAACGTCAAAACTGGTGCGAGAGTGCAGGATGTGGCTTAACTCTTTAGCAAGTGCGAACAGAGTTAATGTGTATTGGATTCCAGGACACAGGGGATCATTGGAAATGAGAGGGCAGACCATCTGGCCAGACGCGGTTCGTCTACGGTACCTATTGGGCTACCTCCCCATTATGGGGCCTCTCAGTCAAGAGGACTGTGGGAGAATATGCCAGAAGAATGCATCAGACAGTCTGGAACGCTGCAGGAGTAAGACACTCCAAACGCTTTGTCTCAGAGCAATCAAGTGAGGTAAGACACACCCTTCTGAGGAAGGAGTTAAGGCAGATTGTTGGGATCATCACTGGGCACTGCAAAATGAACAAACACATGTATTTTATGGGTATAGTAGACACCCCTCGATGCAGGTGGTGTGGCACGGATGAGGTGACTCCCTACCATGTCCTGGCCCAGTGCCAGAGACTTGAGAGGGAGAGACTTTTGGTCTTTGGCACCACTTCTCCCAGGATGGATACCAACGAGGACTCTTTCAGGAACTACCTGGCTTTCCTCAGAAAGCAAGGCATTGCCTGGTACCTGTAAGACATTAGGACTAGCACAATAGGCGATCTGGCCGCGGTGCACATCCCAACACTGAGACAGTCAGAATACTATATTCGTCTTGATGTTGTAGAGCAGACTATTCGTGTTAGTCATAAAAATCTTGACGTTGCTACCATATTTATTTACCGAAACGAGTGTACCGTGGAACTAGTACGTGATGCACTTGCTAATATCTAAAACAGTGGAGCCCACATATGTTAGTCGGTTGAGGAATATGCTCTGATTTTTCTTCGCTAAGCCGGCTAGATACTTTCTGTAGGGGAAGAAGACGAGTCGAATCAAGTCGAGTCGAGCCTACTTACGAATCGATAACAGTTTACCGTAAGGTAACAGGAACTACCTGGCTTTCCTCAGAAAGCAAGGCATTGCCTGGTACCTGTAAGACATTAGGACTAGCACAATAGGCCATCTGGCTGCGGTGGACATCCCACCACTGGGACATTCAGAAGACTATATAACCCACGGTAGGTAGAAGAGACACGGTAGGGGTCGTTAGGAAGCGGTCGACCCCGTGTGACGTCACCGGTGAATAGTCCAGACCAGCGTTCCGTTTCTCTTGCATTCAACTGAACGTTTTTCGAGAAAGCGCCAAGTGGTTCAACCTATATCCTCATTTAGAACTTGTTCTGCTAATTGTTTATTCCCTCTCCAATCTTGACTAAGGAGGAAGGAATACCTATAATAAAAAATTAAAAGCAAAAGAGCCAAACTGACGAGTGTAAACAGGGTTGAAATAATTAAAAACATGTCAAAATTCCCATGCTTATGTTAAGTTTATTTAAATAATATCATGAAATAAAGTATACACATATATTTATATATCCTTACACATGTTGTGTGAACATTCAGTCAAAATTGTATTCAGTTGTACAATTAGGTACATATTTTACACTATTTAACTATTTTACGAAATTTGTTCGCGATTTTTCGTTCATTTGAGTTTTTACGTTTTCCTGGCTTCTGCTGCTTCAGTTCTGACGTACTCTTATTAAGTCTCTTCATTCTGATGAAGGTCCGAGTTCCAACTTTTACACCAACCAACCAACTCTTACACTCTTACATCTTCCTTTCAACAGTGCTTGCTTTTGATTCGAGGAAAATTGGCCATCAAAAACCGTTGCCATATCTCGAAATGTAGCTAGTTCTTCCGTTAGCTCTTCAAGACGTTGCTTTAAAATTTCATTTTCTTTTTTCAGCCTCATATTTTCACTAAAAACGAACACTAACTCGGATGGCTGTTCGTTGTCATTCATTTCAATGGAAATCGTAGCCACATTTCCGTCTAGCTCATTCGTAATCTCATCTGTCACATTTTCATTAGTTTCTTTTAATGGTGATTTCAAAAGATCGTTAAATTCCTAGCGCGAATTCCTTTTGTTTACTCTTACCTTCCGAGCCAGAGAAGAAGGTGTATTTGAGTCGCCCAAAGAACAATTTTTCGGCAGGAACACATGCGGAACCGCATCCGGTTTTAGCTCAAATTTAGGGGTGGTATTGAGCAGTTCATTTCTCAAGTCTCGAATGTAGTCCGTGTTATCAAAATGAACAGAACAGACGCGCGAATGATCCGCCGAAAATGCGTCAGCCCGCTTGCAAACATTCACCCACATTGACCGCACTATTTTGTCCTTCGGAAAACGGTGAAAATGAAATTCAGACTTTTTTTTAGGTACATTGTAATTGTGACAACCACCAATTGCACAACACACCATATCCGAGCAGTAAGTACCCTAGCAAAAGCAACAATAACGATGTTCACATACGCGAGAGAACGGTGAATTAGAAAGGGTCTTCACCAGTTACGTCACTGGAGCTGGGTATTTCCCGAGCGCCGAGCTGACGACCCCTACCGCTCTCTTCTACCTACCGTGATATAACCTAAGGTTGGTTAGTATTGTGCTTCTCTCGTGAGTTATCCACACGGTTGCTTTAAGGCAGCTCACGTCGCACAGTACCGTCAGTCGGGGAATCCTGGAAAAGTCGTATTGGAAAGTTACTATTTGGTTTAGTATTCATTCGAAATAGTAGATCTTTACTTTTCATCAGGCAAATATTGTTTCAACCCCTTCAGCCTGCCGGCAATCCAACTGGACGAAATCGACAGCTGTTATGGGGCAAAAAGGTTTAAAAAACGGAACTTTGACAGTTTTATTGCAAACGTGTCGAATAAGACGGGTCTGAGAGGTGCTGCGCTTGCTTTTAGATGGAAAACTGTGACCGCCATTAGACATTGTCCTCCTAAAGAAGTGCCTGGGTACGATGCAATCACCCGTCCTTTACTTTTTCATCTCACCTGGAAGCCGTTAGTCTTACTGACTCAGATCGGATATTGATGACGAGTATCGTACTGAGAAGGTTCTGTTTGAAAGATACGAGGCAAGGAGCCTGTAGAGCGTGTCGGGAGAGTCCTCTTTAGTTTAACCGGGAGACCCGGGTGCCACACCCTGTCAAAGGCCTTTTCCCCAGGCAGACCTCTTTATGTTCATAGGCGTCGAGGATCACGTGCACCACTAGGTGTAGCTGTTGGGGCAGGAATGGAGATTCCGGAATCCGAACTGCTCTGGAGGGAGGAGAGTTTCTGTGTGAATTAAGATCTCTGGTAGGAGAAGTCTCTCTGCGACGGCAGCTCTTATTTCTTGTTCTCTTCGCCCCCACGAGAATCTTGCAGCGTGCCGCCATTCCCATACATCTTCCCATTCTCCCCAGCAGTTTGGGAGGTTCAGGAGCGGTCTTTCCGTGTGTTCATTCTCGATCCCTGTGAGATACTGGACCTGGATCAGCAAGCTCCTGCTTCTTCTGGCTAAGCGCTGCCTGGGCAAACTGAGTTATGCACTTGCAATTTTCCTCTGAATGCAGCATGGAGCAGACGAATGCCTCTGGCGTGAGGTGGTCAACTGTGTCTTGGACTGTGCACAACCAGGCTGCTCACCATTGGCATGAGAAGATTGCAAGGGAAACATCATCCACCATTGCCCTGGCAATTTGGGCTTGCAGCCTTTCCAATTCTGTGCGAATTAGCCCTAAATGCTCCATGTCCTGATAGGATTGGAGTGAGGTAGAAATCCACCTCACTGTGGCGTCGTTCGAGCCATGGACCAACCAGCAAGTGGATCAGCAGCCTGGTCCACCGCCTCTTCTGGGCTGTGCCACACTCATCTTGCCACCTCCCAAGTGTCTCCTTCTTCGGTGGCTGTTCTTCTGGTTCTTGATGGGGCCAGCTCCTTCTGCTCGGCTGAGAAGGTGGATCGGGATAAAATTAGCTGTGCGGTACGAGCAATAGGGAGGACACACTTCTGCCATCCGCTTCCTGCAGTAGCCTATGCTCAGTGTATCAGCCTCTGCCCCATGTAAGAGAATAGAGTATACAACGCTCATAAGCACCCGCCCTGTGCTTGCTCGTGGCTCTCTGGTGTTGCCCAACACGCAAGAAAGAGCCATTGTCATTGTGGCAGGTTTCTGCCACAACAACCAAACCAAACGGCAACTATCCTCTATTACCCCCAAAAATCGAACTGCCTCCCTTGTTTGCAGCTCCGTGGTCTTCCCACGAATGAGGAGGACAGTCTCTGTTCTTTGCGTTGTCACCAGGATTAGCTCTGTCTTTTTCAGAGCGAGCGACAGCATCAGGCGGTAGTTGGCTGGGGTATTTCTGGGCGCATTGGGTTTAAGAATGAGGATGATACGGGCATGCTTCCACTGCTGAGGATAATAAGCGTTTAGCACAGGCTGAAGTAGTTGAAATCTTCAGCTCCGGCCTTTCCCGGGTCTGTTCAATTTAACTATTTCGGACCTGGACCCTTTTTCATGTTAGCCCACATCTACTCTCAACAAAGGGATTAAGTTCCGTTTAACTTCCAAAGCAAAATCAGATTTCCCCTTTAGGACTTACCAACATTTCCTTTCCCTCCCTCGATTTACCTCTTTCTATAACACGCACAGCTCCTCCCAGATACACTCGGCTCCCAGTGCTCACTACAGACGTGCCTATATCAACTCTCGACCCAGTCACAGCTGTACTCACATTCTCTCACTCTCCATTGCAGTTTCCCGTGCGACCAGTTCACGTGCATTCAGAACCCCCTTGTGTCCGCGCTTATACACTCAACCTCATATTACTATTCTGTTAAAGCTCAATACAGTCCTCACTGATGCTCACCAAGTTCCCTCTTATTTACCAACTCCGTTCATAAGCTCCCCTTCTCGTGCTCCCAACAATAGGTATTACAAACTATTGCATTATATTTGAGTCAGGTAAACCATTCGTTTTCGTGGAAGGTGCAATCGAAGCGGTTGAACGATCAAATCGTGTCCAGGGGCC
Source organism: Pachypeltis micranthus (assembly GCA_020466155.1). Lineage (NCBI taxonomy): Eukaryota > Metazoa > Arthropoda > Insecta > Hemiptera > Miridae > Pachypeltis > Pachypeltis micranthus. The sequence goes on along the minus strand of CM035782.1, from coordinate 4,418,029 downwards.
TGGGATTATCATTTCGATTCATTCCCTCGACGCGCTCGAAGTCGCTCGTCTCAAGTAACCAAATTCGTCGGGATTTTATAACTAGTTGCTCACAGACGAAACTGGTCTGGTTATCATTTAGTCAGGTTGTTCGATATTCGTCGGAACCTGCTCGAGGAAGCTCCATTCATTCGTGAGTCAATCTCAAAGACGATGGACGTGGGAGCAGTAACCGAGTGGTTACCACCGGATTGTAGCGGACGAGTGCAGGCGTTTTGAAAGAGACCTGTAATCGGGGACTGGGTAGATATTAGAAGATATAGCGCGGGCATAGGTCAGTCGAACCGCACGTGGCATCAGAGACAGTGATTCCGTTTTATAAATTCGCCGCATTTCACAACCCGCTAACGAGCAATGATGGTCCGTACGTCAACTGCTATGTGCGTCGCTTCAGCCGTCGTTTTCTCTTCGTCTTATTACCTATGGGTGAGTCCCGCCTCTGTAACTTGCTCATAGTCGTTTAGGAAGTGTGTCTGTTCCGCATTTCGACCATTTAAAGTTACTCAAAATGTCGAGAAAGTGTACGACTGAACTCCAAGGAACTGAACTATTCTGACTCGAATAAAAAAATATCTGGTCCGTAGCAACACACAATTTTGCGCAACCCGTTCATCGCATTTCTACCGGTTCGCTAGTTCGCAGACTCAGCGTGGGAAATAAATTACCAACTCCGAAAAAAATGAAATTAACAATGAAAAATTATAATTGAAAAATATAGTATAATGTAAAGAAATTGTTGAAATTAAGATGCGTCTTCTTGGACTTAATCGAATTTAAATAGAAAAATAAATGACATAGTCCGCGTTAAAAAAAAAAGAAGGAAACAAACGATAGTTCTTCTGGGAAACAGAGAAACCAAAACAGAACGATGCGATGCGTAGAGTGGTCGTCGTTGAATGGATCTGGTAGTGGTAAGAAGTCGAGCTCTAAATTGGTAACCACAGATCTGAGTTATGGGATACTGATGACCCCAAATTGTTAATTGTTAGACACTGCGCACAAGAGGATACTGCTGACCCGATGGCAGAGGCGAACATGAAGAGGCGGCGAGTTTAGACTCGGGGAGGTGGACGGTGATGCAACCTACTTCTGTTGGCGATGCACAAACAAGTCCAACGTTCGAATATTTCACCTCACTCTTTCCTAATAAGTTCCGCCTTAAGGTGTAAACAACTAGTTAATTATTATTAATTCGTTTGATTCAAATTGTTATAGCCGTTTTGGGGACAATTGGAGAAAACGATTAATATTCGACAAGTCTCGTTTTCAGAGTAAACGTGGCTTATAACGCCGCTCAACATATATATACAGACACAATTATAGAGAACGAAATGTGGGTATGGGTTGCTAAAAGACACTCCGTAAGAGTGGCCTAATCCTGTGACGCAATTACTCGGGAAATTACGCCTTCGACACATTTTGATTTTTATTTCTTATCCTCTGCCAGAGGAACATTTATTCGGAATAATATTGTTAGGCGCAACGATAGAGCGAGAGTTGAATGATAAAAGAAACTCGGTGAGCGTGAGGAGGACTGTATTAAATGTGCAATGAATTGAGTAGTTTGTATACAAGGGGGAAAACAAGAGGATGACTCGTAATATGCGTGAACTGGTGCAGGAAAGAGAGCGAGCTGTAACTGGGCAGAGAAATAATTGAGGAATCTGTGTGAGCACAAGGAGACGAGTGTTTCGTGAGAGTTCGTAGGTGCATGAATTTGTGTGAAGCTGTCTGTTAATGCCTATACCAGTTTTGCAGATTTCTCGAAGAAGGTGATGGCTAAGAAACGTCTAGACTCCGTACGGATCTCACCACAGAACAGAAACTTGCCGCCATTGACGAATGGGCGTTAGAGAAATGGCAAGCGAGATGGGAATCCTCGTCAAAGGGACGTGATACGTATGAGTTCTTCCCCAACATTCGTGAACGTCTTTCAAGAAAATGAGTTGAGCCAGACCACTGGACGAGCCAGTTCCTCATGGGACATGGTGACTTCAATGCGCGGCTCCACTTCTATTCTCTGAAAGACTCTCCATTATGCACGTCTTGTGCCTCCAGTGCGGAGGAAACAAGAAACCACGTGCTGCTCCACTGTAGTTTCTACAACAGTGAGCGACGGTTGTTGGGAGGGCAAACGAACTTAGCAGCATTGACTGTTACAAAGCAAGCCTATAACCATTTTGCAAGCTTCGCGAAGAAGGTGATGGCTAAGAAACGTGGTCATAGTTGATCTGTACTTTTTGAAACTTGCCGCCCAAGTAAATAGTTGGATCAGGTGGGAAACCAGATTAAAAACTCCTCCCCGACGGTACGAGATTCCTCAGGTGGTCACCTTCGTGCGGTAACACACAGGCAAAGGCTCTCTACTGGGAGACTGGCTAACGACCAAATACCAGCAGTACCTCTGCAGGTCTGAGTTTGGTGGATGCTGCAGGGGCCAGCCTCTTGCATATTAGCGAAACTGCAACTTCCATGACTGATATAACCCTCGACGAGGTACAGTCGTCAAATAAGGAAACAGATCTGTGGAGCTGTCTGTTGTGGAGAGGGCTTTGAAATTGAAGGGAGGGAAAATAAAGATAGGAAAAATCCACTTCAGGGAAATCCGTTGACAATAACCGCGGTGGTGGAATTTCCAGAGGTAAATGAAGGCAGGTGCTGGAGCTTCAGGGTCAAAAGACCCGATATTCGGCCACCCTCTACCACGACCCATCCCATCCACTCTAACCTACTACTCACACAACAAATACATACACACATTCCCGAAAGTCCAGGGGCGGACTACTCCATATTCTTCCCCCTCTGGGGCCTTCCATAATCTACCTATTCCTACCCTAACAGACGCTAACACATACACTTAACACGCACTCACCCTTAAATACATTCACGCCTGTGGTCCAGGGTTGGGCTACTTGATATTCGTCCACCCCTGGCACCGCCCCTACATAACACACACCAATACACACTTTCCCCCGAGGCCCTGCGCTCGTTTCCCCACAACCTGACTTCTTCCCTATCCCTTTAGACCTTTTCCCCAAACCACTTCCACCATCCAAAACTTCCCTGTTCCGTAACCATCATCATCTCCCACTGACCACCACCCCCTGCACCACATTCCTAGCTATAGCCCCCTCCCGACGGTTGTTTCCACTGTGTCCAACTCACCACACTCACACAGGCCGCTTTCACACTTTCCTGCGAGGTCCTGCTCACGTTTCCTCACAACCTGACTTCTTCCCTATCCCTTTAGACCTTTTCCCCAAACCACTTCCACCATCCAAAACTTCCCTGTTCCGTAACCATCATCATCTCCCACGGACCACCACCCCCTGCACCACATCCTAGCTATAGCCCCCTCCCGACGGTTGTTTCCACTTTGTCCAACTCACCACACTCACACAGGCCGCTTTCACACTTTCCTGCGAGGTCCTGCTCACGTTTCCTCACAACCTGACTTCTTTCCTATCCCTTTAGACCTTTTCCCCAAACCACTTCCACCATCCAAAACTTCCCTGTTCCCCAACCATCATCATCTCCCACTGACCACCACCCCCCCTGCACCTCATTTCTAGCTGTATCCCCCTCCCGCTAGTAGTTTTCACTGTGTCCAACTTACCACACTCACACAGCCCATGGAGCTTCTTTCGGAAGGCAATTAGTTGGCAGTAGTACAACCAGAGAGCGTGTTTGCCTTCCCCCACTCCAAATTGTCCCAGAGCCTCAGATTTCTCACCTACCACGGGCATTACGCTTGTTGCTAGTAAGCGGATGTAGACAATTACTTATCTTAAAACACCTGTTTATTGTTACAGACGTCAACGGTATATGGTGCTTTCAATGTAATTCTCAAATTGACGACGAGTGCGCTCACATACTTCCCAACGACACCTCGAGCCACTTCTACAGACCCTGCGTAGACGATGATACAACTAGACAACGAAATCGATCGAAGGACTTCTTTTGCAGAAAAATAGTGCAGAACAGTAAGTTGCCACCACTTTATTTGTTTTAAAATTAATAAGAATTATACAGCAGCGCCTGTGATGACCAAATTTGCACGAATTATAGCTAAACCAAACTCAAGCACAGTTCGAAATTTTGGAGCGTTGGCTGTTGCTTGGTCCAATTGAGAAGCTTGTCTTCATCTTTAACCTCAACTATACGTCTACTAACTGGACCTCATTGACTAGAATCAGTACGGGCCTGGTTTTTGCTTTCCACTGCACGAAGGACGACGAAAGTAAAAAAAGGAGTTTCTTCAAATTTCACGTTTTAAAGAATGAGGAACCTCTTAACCCTCATTTCTGCTTGTGGTATGTATGAGTTTACGTCATGTAAACCCTCTCTCCACGCACTGAGGCATCATAGCCCCTGGCTGCCGATTGGTCGCCCTCGACTCAGAAATGCCGAAGGTCGAAGAGAAAAAGGGTGGTGGAAGAATTGTCGAAAGAAACGTAGAGGTAATCGTAAATAGGACTGTGTGCGGGTACGTTAGAGGCTGTGGCTCATGCTACGAGGGAAGGGGTACGCCAAGTCAGCCAACATCTGGAGAGGAGTTCCCCTCTCGGGCTGCAGCAGCTGTTCACGCCTTGGGTCGAGGGTCAGAAGGTTGTGGTGTGTCAGTCTGGCCTCTGATAAACTCCCCTGCGGCAGTTCATCGAAGATATGCCAGACCTAACAATCCTTGGCTTAGTTCAGGAGTGAGATTATGAGACTTCTACATGTATAACTCTGGTTGCCCCATATTTGAGATATGCACCACGGCCTAAAGTCCTTTCGTGGCAGTTCCTAAGGAATGCCAGGTATTTCTGGCAAGGATCTTCTTTGGTGTTCATCCTTGCAGAAGCTGTGCCAAAGATCGCCCTCCTTCAAGTCTCTGGCATTGGACTAGGACGTGATAGGGAGTTTCCTCATTTGTACCACATCACCTGCACAGTGGAGCGTCGGCTATGCCCATAACACACATGCGTTAGTTCATTTTGCAGTTCTTCCTCTCCATCACCAGAACCCTATGTCGTATCTCGTGTATTTGCCCTGGGATAAAGTGCCTCATTCCAGAGTCTCATGCATTCTCCAGGTGACTAGTGATGGAGAGGTTCCACAGTGGCGAAGTGGCCCTATGCGTACAGTAGATGAACCGAGCCTGCCGTCTCATTTCCAGAGACCCCTCCATGCCCAGGAATCCAATAACGTTTATTCTATTAGAATTCACTAAAGAGTTGAACCACGTAGTACTGAACTCCCTCTATAGCCTTTATCATGCATTATATGGTCCTGGCAATGATAGCTTATTTCTCTGCTTGAAATACCGCTTGAGTGCGGTACTGCAATGTACTTCTCAATCCTCCCAGAGCCACTTATCCAAACCCCGAAGCTAGTCCCCTCCAGGGTTTCAGGTCTTTCGGAGTAGATGTGGACCATTAGGAGGCTGAAATCGACAACTTGCTGTATGCAGGTGAGTAGAGCCAAAGAACGTGAAAATCCTCTTGTTTGGCGCAAGCTGATTCATTTGGGATCTTGAGGTTGGGCCTTTCCCAAGTGCATTCAGCCCACCTATTTCTGACCTGGAGGCTTTCTGATGTTAGCCGCTTCAGTTGGCTTCACCAAACAAAGGGCTTAAGTTCAATTTAGTTTCTGAAGCAACAACGGATTTCCCAAAATATCTGCTTCCTACCACTCGATTTACCTTCTCTCGAACGCACTCAGCTCTTCCCAAACACACACTCGTCTCTCAGTTCTCTCTATAGACACTTGTTTTACAGCTCACCCGGTACTAACTCACTTCTTCCTTCCCATACAACCAGTTCACGTATTCAGAACCCCCTTATTCGCGCTGAGTCACACTCATATCAAAGTCTGACCAGCTCTAATTCTGACATGAAGCCCTTTGCCTGTAGCTGTGGGACGGTTTTTTTTTTTTTTTTTTTGACCCGAGGGCGTGTGGGACAAGTCCCTTTGTCACTGCGGCCACATATGGGCCTATTGTGACGGCCCTTTCTTAGTAGAAGACGTCGTACATACACACCCCCCTTAGGAAGCTGAGTATGTCCTTCACCGCGGATTCCACCATGATTTGGGGTTCAGCGGTCCCCTGACCGAAGTATTCAAAGCGTTTTGCTGCCAAGGCAGGGCACTCACACAGGATATGCTCTGCTGTCTCGTCCTCCTCACCGCAGAGTCTGCATTCCACTGCCTCTGAGATGCCCATCTTGTTGAGGTGATAACTGGGTGGGCAGTGCCCGGTGAGGAAGCTTATCAGTACTCTCAGATCTTGTCTAGAGAGTGTCAGCATCGCCTTCGCCCTTTGACAGGAAGGCGTGACAAGCGTTTTCGCCTGTCTTAGTTGTGGCTGGCGATGCCAATGGGCGCCATTTCCTGTATCTCCCATCGAGCAACCAGACAGTTCAGGTGACTTTTCGTCATACCTACGTGTGGTTCAGGCCCGATGGGTGGGGATTCTGTACCCCTTTTCGCAAGGCGGTCAGCCTTTTCATTGTCCTCATGCCCCCTGTTAGCCTGCACCCATATGAGGGAGAGCCTGTTACGGGTGCCGAGCTGCTTGAGCGCATGGAGGCATTCCCATGCCAGCTTAGACCTAAAACTATAGGCTGCGATGGCCTTTAAGGCAGCCTGGCTGTCTGAGAAAATGTAGATCCGCGTGCCCTTGAGTCCTTTGTTCAGGATCTCTTCTGCGATCTCTTGGGTTTTGCCCATTGTTCGCGGCTGCTTATTCAGTCAGCATGCTGTCCTTATTCACAGCTGGCCGCAGACATGCCCCTGGGGACAATGCCGTGGCTGTTCCACTATCCACAACCCGTGGTCGCGCCTGGTAGCATGGGCATGCTCCTGGGAAGATAACCCAGAACCAGGTGTGGGACAGTTTGGCCTGCTTCTTCAGTCATTTCCTAAGCTGATGACGGGTTTTCCCCTTTCTGAACTTATCAAAATATCCTCTTCTCACCCCTCAATTTACTTCCTCTCCTCAATGCACAGCTCTTCCCAAAGACATTCGCGATAGACACGTGTTTCACAGCTCTCCGACTACTACTCGTAATTCGCACTCCTCTCTCCTTCCCCGTACAACCAGTTCACGTATTCAGAGCCCCCTTATTCACGCTTGAATACTCACGCTCACCACTTTAATTTATTTCTCGACTCAAGTTCTCTCTTTCGTTCACCCAACACCTCTCACTTTCAGAATCAGAGAAGGAGAGCTGTCCAGGATGTGGGCTGTTCTGTGTGCAATGCATTGTCTGAGACGCACAGCCGAGGTGTCTCAGCGTCAGCCCCTTCAAGTAGTCAAAGGGCAGCTGAGAGAATAGATGTAGTACCAGTAGAAGTTGTGAAGGAAGGGTTTGGGTCGAGTTGCGGCTGAGATTGAAAACACAAACTTGCACGCTTAGATGTCCGCGATTGTGACATTACACAGGAGGAAATTCGTGTGCACTGTTAACGTTTTTTTAGAGTAATTATTGTTTTCTTTTACAGTTTACGACAGAGACGGTTTGGTTCGAGTCATTCGCCGTTGCGGATGGGTCATACACGACCGCCTTCCTTGCTACAATTTCAAAAACGAGGGCCACGAAGAAACAGTATGCCAATGTTTCACGGACGCGTGCAACGGAGCGCTTAGCCTCGTCGCCTCATCGCCGCTCTTAACGCTCTCTAGCGTCGCTGTCCTGATCGCAATGGCGCTGACGAAGTAACATGCACGTCCTTACACTTAGAACAGAATCACTCTTTAACCTGCACATTCCCACGTTTTTAAACGCCATTAAGGCACTGGTTTTTGTTAAGATAAAGTAACTGTCTGTCCACAATGATCACTCGTTCCCCCTAAAAACCCGTCCACTTCCGACTAGTTAACAGAATTGTTTACGGCAGATGTTGGTATTTTTCCATCTGCTCACACGTGCTTAGTGCAGGTTGTTGTGTGTAAATATTTGTACAAAAATTATTTTTAGGTTAGACGAAAAGGTTGTTCAATTTTTTAGTTGTGATTCGAACCAAAGGTCAACCAAAAGATGTTGTGTTTTACGACGAATCCAGTTCAACGAAATTGATTACACTTAACGAGTTAATGCTCTGCCTAGAATGTTCCCCGAGACGAACTAGCACCGTTGCCTACAGCCTGATGTCCCACAGGTGTCCATCCTAGCTTCCCAAGGAATGCCAGGTGTCTCCTGCAAGACTCATGTTTGACGTCCACGCGCTCTCGTTCATTTTCCAGTCTCCCATTGATGATTCCTACTATCTGCCCTAAGTGTCGTCGTAAGGCCTGAGATAAAGCGTTCGCAGCGCCTGACAGAGGTTCCAGACAGTTTGATGCATTCTCCCGGCATATTCCTCTCGCTGTCCTCTGGACTAATGACAGAGACGTCCAAAAACCACACCGGTATTCCAATTCAACTGATGACCATTCTCGATGCAAATTGGGAAATAAGCGCTGCTACTGCGATTGTACGAAAATTTAATTAATCCGTGCCAGGGAGATGGAAAGAGAGAAAAAGAGAGAGAGACTGACAAAATTATTTTACCTTCAGGGGAATTTATTTAGGGTTATGCAGCCTCTCTTCCACTGCCTCACACATATACCAGCCGGTTGGGTGGGTTGAAAGAACCCCTGCTAGCCCTAAGCCCAAACCCAGAGCGTTATCCCGAGGGAAGTCCTGAGACTGCCATGAAAATCTATAGAAAGGTAAAACAAAACTCGTGAAATCATAAAATAAACTGATTAAGGAAAAAAACTGAGCCCCAGCCTAATCCTCACGACTGGCTGAGGTTGCCCACGCACACACAGAGCAGGGAGGCAGCTGCGGGCCATAGGACTCCCCCAGAGCTGCAGGGCCAATAGCATGTTGCTGTGGCCTTGTTGGGCCCATGTCCTAACTCCGCTTAGTGTCCCAGCCGCCATCGGTACCCATTGCCTCACCCCCCTAGATTTGGAGAGGATGGAGGGTGGTGCCTGTTCGGGGTGCCACTTACTCGCTGTTATTCACACACGCTATCATACCGACCTATAATCAACTGCTCAATTTGAGAAGGGAGAGTACTGGTATATTCCTCCCCTTATCAGCAGCGACAATCCTAATCAAACTATAAACAACGCATTTTATAACAATAAACTTACGGTACACATTAAATTTAACTTAAACAACGCTTGCGCACAAGCAACAACAACTTGCCATTAATATACTCTGTATACACACAATTGTATTAAGAAGAGTGAGCGCGAAGGGTTTACATACATTTTTAGACAATGAGAGAGAGACAAAATGAATGAATGATTTATTTAAAGACCAGAGAGAATGATGGCCATTAGGCCCTCTCTCCATTCTCCCTGGAAACCAAGCAGTAAAAATAATTATTATGTACTCGCTAACTCGCTTATTATATGCGAAATGACTACTAATTAGCCGCGTTCATGCCATGCAATAAATAACGCACAGAGTTTATATCTAGTCACACACCAGGCGTACCAGCTGGTTGACGTGGGTGAAAAACCTCAGCCAGCCTCGAGCCCACCCTCCTACGGACCTCCTCTGGACTCGACATGCAGTGGGTTGGACAGACGGTCTCTAAGATTAAAGGCGGAGACTGCTGGAGTCATGGTCTCCCTCCACTATTGCCCTCTACACATCCTTTCCTCACTAAGGGCGACGCGCTCAGTCCTGCTACACCCTTCTATGCTGGGATTTGTAGCACCGAAGTGACCAACAGACCAGTGTAGAAAAAAACCGGTAGGCTACACTCGGCCTGGCTCGTTTCCCCATCAGGTATCTAAGATTAACAAAAAGGCAGAACACTAACATATAAATTAATAAATTAAAAAAGAAAAGAATATCAGGATACCACTTCTTCACTCATCTGTTTTCCATTTCAACGCCGCATCAAAAGTAAATCCTAAAATTTCAAAAGCCAACTGGTAAAACATACCTTTAAAGCCACAAGCTGCCCTGTAGCCATAGTCCCTGTGTGGGGCAGCAGCCGAGTGCGTTGAAGTGTGAGGCAGTGTATGCCAGGACCTGCAGACTCTGGTTCGATCTCCGACCAGGCATCCCCCCTCCTCCCCAGCCCAGCGGGTGCGAGGCAATGGGTACCAGCGATATAGCTCGGGGCACTGTGGCGTGGTCTCCGACCAGCCCACGTAAGGGAGATGGGAAATGGGCCCAACTTGTGGCCACAGCAACTGCCACTGTTCAATCAATCTCTGCGTATTATTACTAGCAGTTTGTCGTCTAATCAAAACGCCTCCTATCTTCGGTTATTTGTCCTTTGGGGAAGAAGTTGATCGAATAAAGGAACCCAGAGTCTCATTTCCTGTGAGAGCTTCATGCCCAGAAATTCAGTTAACATTAACTCTATTGGAGTTTTGTTAAGGAGATGAGCTGCTCCCTGCGTTCTTTCAACAGTTTTGACGTTGTGCAATAGTTCTTTGAGCCTTGCGAGATGATTAATTCAATTGTGCCAAGCGCGTTGGGGCGTGAGGCCTTCCGAGACAGGAGGAGATAGAACCAGCGGACTCTGGTTCGATCCTCGACCAAGCACCCCCCTCCACCAAACCCAGCGGGGTGAGGCAATGGATACCAGCGGCGGCTGGGACACTAAGCGGGCCTCCCAATGGGCTCATTGGGGAGTTAGGACATGGGCCCAACAAGGCAAAATGCCACTGGTCCTGTAGCTCTCGATGAGTCCTATGGCCTGCAGCTGCCTCCCTGCTATCTTCTTCTTCTTCTAACGTCTCACAGGTCCATTCCTGGCCTGCTAAGGAATGCCAGGTACTCCCTGTCAGTCCTCTTCAGTGTCCACCGTAAGAGAAGCTGCACCAAAGACCAACAATCGCCCTCTTACCAGTCTCTGGCTCATACCCGTAACAGACACGTGTTTGTTCAATTTGAGTTACTGAGAAAATAAAAAACAGCAACTAATTAGGCTCTCCCCTGTCACTATTATTGTCCAAATGGTCATGGACAAGGTGGCGAACTGTCAAGAGTCTGTGTGAGAGCTTTACAATATTTTGTACGACAGCAATTTACAACGAAGTACGACGGTGGTAAAGTGAATTTTTTCCTGAATGGAGATTATTATTGACTATGTTCTCAAACAATCGTAATTTTTTGGAGCTAAATAATTTGAGGTTGTTATTTCATTGAGATGCAGCGAGGGGAACTATCTGTCAAGGCTCCTCGAGATAACCTATCATTATCAATAAACGTTAAAAAAAAAAAAACACTAGGCTCCCCAGTCAGTCCAGCCGTAAACTAGTCACAACTCAAGAAAGAGTATTTTTAATGAACATTTTTTGTACCACGCACAGAATTCGAGGCTCTTTTATCGCACTTAGCTCTAAATTCAGGTGCTAAAATGAATAACTGAGGCGACGAACTTTAACTTTCGTTTTATGAGGGAGAACGTCAGTGATAAATAGCTCCAAAGTGTTTGTAACTTTGTACGACCTCAAAAATGGACAACGGATCAAAGCCCGTGCTAACGGTTGCTTATGGGTCTAAGGTCGCCCCATTCGAGACGCTCTGGTACACGTCCCAGGCTATTGAGCACCCTTTCGGCTTCCACCAGCAATGCCACGTCTGTTGTGACGTGCGAGCTGGTTTGAAGGTTCGTGCAGACCTGGAGAAGCAACGGTTCTAAGTCGGACACTTCTTGCACGGGCCTTCCAGCGCCAGAAAGCCAGACGTACCCACACACACACAACATCCGACGTTTTAAAATTAAACGGAAAGAAACCGCTGACGACTTCTATTTTTGTTTTGTTCCCCCGAGGGCATGCGGGACATAGTCCCTTTGTGACACAGGCCCTTCCTTAGTAGAAGGCGTCGTACATACCCGCCCCCTTTATGAAGCCAAGTATGTCCTCCATCGCAGATTCTTCTGTGATAGCTCAATAGTCCCCTGGGCAAAATATTCGAAGCGTTTGACTGCTAAGGCAGGGCACTCGCATAGGATGTGCTCCGCCGTCTCGTCCTCCTCACCGCAGACTCTGCATTCCACCGCGTCTGAAATGCCCATCTTGTTGAGGTGAGACCTGAGTGGGCAAGACCCTCAGATCTCATCTGGAGAGGGTCAGCATCGCCTTTGCCCTTGGACCGGAAGGCGTAACAAGCCTTTTGGATCTAAGTCGTGGCTGGCGATGCCAATGGGCGCTGTTTTTCTGTATCTCCCATCAGGCCACCAAACGGTTCAGGTGACTTTTAGTCATACCTACGTAAGGTTCTAGCCCAATGGTAGGGTTTCGGTACCCTTCTTTGCAAGGTGGTCGGCCTTTTCATTCCCCCTGTGAGGGAAAGCCTTTTGTGGGCGCCGAGCTGCTTGAGCGCATGAAGGCATTCCCATGCCAGCCTGGACCTGAAGCTATAGGCTGCAATGGCCTTTAGTGCAGCCTGGCTGTCCGAGAATATGTAGATCCGCTTGCCCTTGAGTCCTTTGGTCAGGATCTCTTCCGCGCAGATCTTTATAGCTAAGATTTCCGCTTGGAATATCGTGGCGTACTCTCCCACCGGCTTAGCAAGACTGCATTTGGGCCCTGCAATACCTGGTCCAGCTCTGCCTCCCAAGACTGAACCATAGGTGTACTACTGCAGGGCGCCCACCTCAGTCCAGAACGTCTCCTGCTCCCATCGTTCCCGCGAGTGGATACTGACCCTGAATGGCAGCCGAAAGTTCTTCCGCTCTGACATGCGTCAGCAGCAAGGACCACTGCCTCTTCCAGTTTGAACTGTCTAGTTGTTCTTTGGAGGCTTGTCTTAACCCTGGTAGACGACTTCGTTAGTTCTGCAGGAGCCTGAACAGTTCGTTCCTCGTCGCAGAATGAAAAATTCGCTTGATATAAAAGCCCCGAAGGAATCGAGAGGTTTTAAATTGACCAGAAAACGAAGGGGCGAGTGAGCAAAGGTATTACTCAATACAGCGAAGGTTCGTTGCAGGCAAAACGTTGTAACATTTCAAAAGAATTGAAGATGTTGGAGCCACTTGAAGAAATCGCTGTACAATCAACTTTATCACATCATCTAATGTCTTTTGTCAATGTTGTAAATTTTGTAAATCGTGTACAAATTGAGAAATATAATTGTTGGTTTTCGATGTTGTTAGAGCCAATTAATAATTCCTCCATTACTGGGTCTGCTGGAACGATAATGTACTGCGATGAAATCAAGACGCACCATCGACTTGACCAATTTTTTGACGAGAAGAGACTTTCTGTCATTCAAGACGCTACCACAACAGCTCTAAAAAGACGGTAATTGAACAGAATATGGTTTGACGTACGTATTCGTATTTGCGTTGGTTGCAGGACGTTCCTCCCATTCACAAGGTTGCACACACCTCTTAGCTTTTGCTTTGAATTTGCGATGGTAAAAACAAAGTTTGCGACGAGAGGTAGAATTGCAGTAAGTCGACCGTCGGGAATCTCTCGAGCGAGTACGGCGCTCTGAGCGAAGCGCAGCGACGTCAACTGCGAGTCGACGTACCAACTCGTGGAGGCTTTCTTCCGTTTGTTGAGTCGAAGTCGAGGCAACTGCATGAACCAGCGACGGTTCGTAAGTTTCGTGCAGACGGTCGGCCACGCTGGCCAATTTGTCGAGATCAGTTTGATCCACGGCAATTAAAATGTTATGCATGCGTCGCGGCAAACCCCTAAGCCACAGAGACTTAAGAAGGTCGTTGGATGCACAATGCGCAGCGAGGAGTCGCATTTCCCTAAGAAATTGTGAAGGTTTTAGGTCCCCCAGTTGTTTATCCTCTTGTAAGCGCTTGATTCTTTCGCCCTCCGACTCTGCGTAGGTTTCGACTAGACTAGTGGTTCTCAACCTTTTATGAGGTATCGCCCCTTAGTGGAAGACGACTCACCCCTGTCGCCCCCCTTCTCTTAGTACGGTATACCCTTATTTAAATGTAAGAAACGTGTTGTTGTAAAAATAATATACTGAATTATTACGTTAAATGATTTATTATTATATACAATTATTATTATTTCAATTAATTAATTTACCGTTTTAATGGCGCCCTTGTGCTTGGTGGACTGCAGTCGAAGCCTGAATATCCGGCTGTATGTTGGTGAGGTGAAGGCGCAGGTCCCCTTTGGTGCAAACATCCAATTTATTCCTTTGTTTTGTGAGGAGCTGGACGACAGAGCTGAATCCTTTTTCCACTAAATATGTGGATGGAAATGAGATTAGAAGGGATTCAACCATTTCCCACAGTTTTGGATAAGATTCCATGAGTTTTACCCAGGCTAACTCGTAACCATGCTGCTTAAAAATCATCTTTGCCTCACAGTCATATTTCAGGTCCAAAAACTCTGTCTGCAAAATATGTTCAAGGGTGTCCACCGCGTCAAACGAAAATGGATCAAATACCCAATCTGGAATTTTAAGATTGGCAATGTCTTCAAATCTTGATTCCATGTCACATTTTAGCTTGTCAAGGTGGTCTGTGAAAGTGAAGATTTGGTCATCTTCAAGATGGAGGGATTCTGAGCATTTTTGTAGGGATGGAAACTGACACAGTTCACCACGACCTATATTACCTTTGAAAATGGCAAACTTGGCAATGAACGAACTGATAATGCCTTTTGCTTTGATAAGATTCATCTTATTTCCTTGCAGCTTCATGTTGACCTCATTGAGTTTTTCGAAAATATCAGTCAGATATGCAATCTCGAATTTGCGAAGTCTCAACGCTTGACTCAATTCAGGGTCACAAGAATCGAGAAATTCAGTCACTGTTTCGAACAATTCAAAAAATCGCCGCAAACAGTTTCCTTTTGAAAGCCACCTCACGGCCGTGTGAAGGAGCAACCGCTCAAACTCCTCATCATTTCGGTGGCACAGTTGTCGGAAGAGACGGTCATGCAGGGCACTGGCTTTTATCTTATTTACGCCATTAATTACTAGTTGAAGGGTTTCATGCAGTATACCACTTAATTTTTTTGCGGCTAAGTGTTGGCGATGGATGGCCTGGAACTTCTTTCTTCAGGTGGGCCAGAAACCCAGCATGGCGACCAGACATGGCAGGAGCTCCGTCTGTAGCACAGGCGCTTACGTTTGATAGGGGAATATCCTTTTCCTCAAAATACTCTTTTAATACATTGAAAATGGATGACCCCTTCGCATCAGTGGTCAAACTTCTTGCAAACAACATTTCCTCGGTAATTTCCTTCTGCTCAGTGATGAATCTCACATAGGCCAACAAAATAGCGTTGTTATCAATTACAGTAGATTCATCTATCTGTAAAGCAAATTTACTTTTTTTTAGCATGTGTGTAAGTTTCGATTCCACGTCTGCAGCCATTTCATCAATTCGCCTGGAAACAGTATTGTTGCTTAAAGGCACCGATTGGCTTATTTTGTTACTAGAACCCTCGCCTAGCACAATTTCAACAATTTTTTTTTGCAGCAGGTAAAACAAGAGTTTCGCCAATCGTGTGAGGTTTGCCACATTTAGCGATTAATAATGCTACCTCGTATGAAGCAAGAAGACCTTTGTCAAGATCGGTTACTCGTTTTTTAAATAGTTCACTTACATTGGGACGTTTTTCTGCTTTAGCTTTGAGCTCTTGAAAATAACTGACGTCTTTATTCATTTTGTCACTGTGTACTCTTGATAAATGTTCTTTCATCCGCGAAGGCTTCATGGCTTCATTGCTACTAAATGTTTTATCACACAAGAGACAGTGTGGAAACTGCACATTTTTTGGTGACACGATAAAACCGTGTTTCAAATACTCAGCTGAGTACTGACGACACTTTTTCTTCAAATCCATCATGCGCGGTCTTCCGTACTTCAAAACTAACGAACGAATAGTAAACAGATACACACAATGTAATCGCAATGTAGTCACTGGCGGAGCCTACTAAAGAAATAGAAGACGTATGACAAACTGGGGTGAGCGTTGTGATTGACACAAAGACTAGACGTGTATGCACTAACAACAACACGCCCGCAACACTTAACCTGTGAGGTCAAAGATTCAAGTTCTCTCCAAGCGCTCGGGTACGGACGCGGCAACTGTCGTAAGTATAAGCTGTGAGTCACCAGCTAAAAACAGCTGGTGACTCAACTACTTCGCGCCAATTCCCTTACCGGCGCGCAACTCAATCTTGAACACTTGCATATTTTATACAGATCATATTTTTTTGCCCATAATTTTCTTAATAACGAGTGAATTGGTTTTTAAAACGCTACCATGTTTCTGCGACACTTAAGATTCTACTCTACAGAAGAGTTAGTTTATTTTTTCTGCCTTTTCATACTGATCGCCCCCCTGTCGCCGCCCACAAATTTATCGCCCCCAGGTTGGGAACCACTGGACTAGACGTTTTTGCAGATCCTCATAGGGAGTTTCGGATGGATTCCGAACCAAGTCGGCCACTCGCCGCAGGATTTCATAATCTAATTTGGCTATAGTATCTTCTTACCTTCGTTTAGAAGTGATGCGCGCAGATGAAAAGATTGCATTGGCCTGCATGAACCACATTTCTGGGTCTTGCTTCCAAAACTTTGGTAGGCGATCGGCAACGCTATGTATAACGCCGAGAGAAACATCTATGCGTTTCCTTCCCATTTCACTCGTGCCTTTTTCATGGTCTTCGTCACTCATCTTCGCGAAAAGATCACGTCGGGGTCACCACTTTGACGTGTTCGTGAGATCAGACTGAGTCGAGACAATTCGATGAGAGAAAGGAAATTTAATTTGAGAACGCATAAACATTTACCAATATCAAAAACTCTAATGAAAAATAAAATAATAAACATTCCATAACCATGCCTAGGTTACGGGTTGAACATATGGATTACTTGACTTCGATTGCTACAATGGAAAACATACATGTACGTTCCGATATATGGGGGTGTGCGGAGGCAGAACCGGCCTCACGGCCCTGATCAGCCTCTGCCCCATCGGGCAAAACAAGAGGGAAATGAGACGGGGACTACTTCCAGCGACCCCTCGACCACTGGGATATCTGCAAGATCCCATAAATGGGTACTAGGGATCGGCGGGTTATCCGCCTTTACTCTAGATGCCTGCAGAGCATCCACTTGTCGTGGACCTTCCCACGGTGCACCGGTCTACGCCGCAGGCTGGGCACCCCCGCAGTACCATTTTGTGATAGATATCCCTTAAGGCTAAAATGGTCGCTAGCCCGCCCCAACTTGCGTCCAGGCTTACGGCATCGGGGGCCTCCGTCTCGGAGGGGTTTGGACTTGCTCCTCCTTGCCAGACGACCCCAGGTCCCCACACCCACACGACCACCACTCCCTATAAATTACAGACACTGTATACCATTCACACACCTAACCTAATTACTCACTCAATAAATTACATTCACTCTACCCCCTTTCACACACCACATTCACACCTGCCGGCTGGAAAACATACAGGAGCCTTTCATTTGTGGCCAGTTCTTCCCTTCTAACTGCAAACTTTTCTGCCTTTTTAGATGTCGTTGAATTGGTTGCAAACACACAGTAAGTGGTGGTTGCAAGCCCACAGTAAGTGGGCTCCTAAGTAGTTATCATGTCCTGTTACTATAGCACTCTCAAGAACTGCCAATTTCAGTGTAATGTTTCCTGCCAAGGAATGTCTTCAACGATGTGCGTTGCAGGTTTCCGTCGTCATTTAATCTTTAGGCGCCATTTCTGGTGCTCAATAGACTGAACAGGTAATATCTGGTTTTGGTCGAATTGCTCACAAATAACTGTAAACTCTTATGAATTTGACACCATTTCGTTACGACTCGTAACAAGGTACTGCACTACTAGCCTGAGTTACTGAGAGTGGTAGTATGGGAGGGATATTATTAGAACGTGTTGGGAGCATTATATATAGTGATTGTATCCATTCACTCACTGAAAAAAACCGTTGCAGTATTTTCCGAAAGTGTGGTGTGTTCTGATCGCTACGATGTTCTGGCATTCACGGGGGTGTGAAGATCTCTAGCTGGGCGTTCCTTTCTGAGAGAAAGTCGGGTGGTAGCAATGCGAGCACGATTTGAGGTAGAGGGACGAGTGAGTTCATAGTTTCGAACGCGATGTACGTTGTAATGGTGGGGGGTGGATAGTTCTGCCCTCCAGTAATGACAGAATCATACGTTTAGTTTCATAGCTTGAACAGGACATCCTCTGCTTTGAGTGTGGCCTGAGGTATGTACTCGTGATCTGCCAATCAACTTCGTATTTTCCTCCTGAGACGGTAAAACCAACATTACTTCTTCTCATTCTCATCCTGCTCATGAGTTATCCCCTCCTTTGGCTTATGTTGCCTCCATTATCGGCCTGCAAGCTTCACAGCACAGTCTGAAGTGTCTGGGTTTTTCATTTGAGCCGTGTTACTTCGGCCAATTGTGCTTCTTGCCCTGCGGCACTGGGAACCTGAGTGATCATGGGTTTCTCACTTTTTGGTGTGCCTTTTCATAATGCAGCTCTCTAAACGCCTCTGGGCTTCTTGTCAGTATCCTCTGCTACGATGTTCAATGAGGGAATGACTGAAGAATTGTTTCGGGCTGCAGGATGGACGCTGCTCATGAGTTATCCCCTCCTTTGCCTTACGTTGCCTACATTATAGGCCAGCAGGCTTCACAGCTCAGCCTGAAGTGTCTGGGTTTGTCATTCGAGTCGTGTTACCCCTGCCAATTGGGCTTCATGCCCTGCGGCATTGGCAACCTGAGCGATCATGGGTTTCCCACTTTACGGTGTGCCTTTTCATAATCCAGCTCTCTAAACGCCACTAGGCTTCTTGTCAGTATCCTCTGCTACGATGTTCATTGAGGGAATGACTGGAGAATTGCTTCGGGCTGCAGGATGGACGCTGCTCATGAGTTATCCCCTCCTTTGGCTTTTGTAGCCTCCATTATAGGCCAGCAGGCTCCACAGCTCAGCCTGAAGTGCCTGGGTCCGTCATTCGAGTCGTGTTACTTCGGCCAATTGTGCTTCATGCCCTGCGGCATTGGCAACCTGAGCGATCATGGGTTTCCCACTTTACGGTGTGCCTTTTCATAATCCAGCTCTCTAAACGCCACTAGGCTTCTTGTCAGTATCCTCTGCTACGATGTTCATTGAGGGAATGACTGGTGAATTGCTTCGGGCACCTGGATGGACGCTGCTCATGAGTTATCCCCTCCTTTGGCGTACGTTGCCTCCATTATCGGCCAGCAAGCTTCACAGCTCAGCCTGAAGTGTCTGGGTTTGTCATTCGAGTCGTGTTACCCCTGCCAATTGGGCTTCATGCCCTGCGGCATTGGCAACCTGAGCGATCATGGGTTTCCCACTTTACGGTGTGCCTTTTCATAATCCAGCTCTCTAAACGCCACTAGGCTTCTTGTCAGTATCCTCTGCTACGATGTTCATTGAGGGAATGACTGGAGAATTGCTTCGGGCTGCAGGATGGACGCTGCTCATGAGTTATCCCCTCCTTTGGCTTTTGTAGCCTCCATTATAGGCCAGCAGGCTCCACAGCTCAGCCTGAAGTGCCTGGGTCCGTCATTCGAGTCGTGTTACTTCGGCCAATTGTGCTTCATGCCCTGCGGCATTGGCAACCTGAGCGATCATGGGTTTCCCACTTTACGGTGTGCCTTTTCATAATCCAGCTCTCTAAACGCCACTAGGCTTCTTGTCAGTATCCTCTGCTACGATGTTCATTGAGGGAATGACTGGAGAATTGCTTCGGGCTGCAGGATGGGTGCTGCTCATGAGTTATCCCCTCCTTTGGCTTATGTTGCCTCCATTATCGGCCAGCAGGCTTCACAGCTCAGCCTGAAGTGCCTGGGTTTGTCATTCGAGTCGTGTTACTTCGGCCAAGTGTGCTTCATGCTCTGCGGCACTGGTAGCCGAAGCGATCATGGGTTCCCCACTCTTCGATGTGTCTTTTCATAATCCAGCTCTCTAAACGCCACTAGGCTTCTTGTCAGTATCCTCTGCTACGATGTTCATTGAGGGAATGACTGGAGAATTGCTTCGGGCTGCAGGACGGACGCTGCTCATGAGTTATCCCCTCCTTTGGCTTTTGTAGCCTCCATTATAGGCCAGCAGGCTTCACAGCTCAGCCTGAAGTGGCTGGGTTTGTCATTCGAGTCGTGTTACTTTGGCCAGTTGTGCTTCTGGCCCTGCGGCTCTGGCAACCTGAGTGATCATGGGTTTTCAACTTTTCGGTGTGCCTTTTCATAATCCAGCTCTCTAAACGCCACTGGGCTTCTTGTCAGTATCCTCAGCTACGTTGTTCATTGAGGGAATGACTGGAGAATTGCTTCGGGCACCTGGATGGACGCTGCTCATGAGTTATCCCCTCCTTTGGCGTACGTTGCCTCCATTATCGGCCAGCAAGCTTCACAGCTCAGCCTGAAGTAACTGGGTTTGTCATTCGAGTCGTGTTACCCCTGCCAATTGGGCTTCATGCCCTGCGGCATTGGCAACCTGAGCGATCATGGGTTTCCCACTTTACGGTGTGCCTTTTCATAATCCAGCTCTCTAAACGCCACTAGGCTTCTTGTCAGTATCCTCTGCTACGATGTTCATTGAGGGAATGACTGGAGAATTGCTTCGGGCTGCAGGATGGACGCTGCTCATGAGTTATCCCCTCCTTTGGCTTATGTTGCCTCCATTATCGGCCAGCAGGCTTCACAGCTCAGCCTGAAGTGCCTGGGTTTGTCATTCGAGTCGTGTTACTTCGGCCAAGTGTGCTTCATGCTCTGCGGCACTGGTAGCCGAAGCGATCATGGGTTCCCCACTCTTCGATGTGTCTTTTCATAATCCAGCTCTCTAAACGCCACTGGGCTTCTTGTCAGTATCCTCTGCTACAATGTTCATTGAGGGAATGACTGGAGAATTGCTTCGGGCTGCAGGACGGACGCTGCTCATGAGTTATCCCCTCCTTTGGCTTATGTTGCCTCCATAATAGGCCAGCAGGCTTCACAGCTCAGCCTGAAGTGTCTGGGTTTGTCATTCGAGTCGTGTTACTTCGGCCAATTGCGCTTCATGCCCTGCGGCATTGGCAACCTGAGCGATCATGGGTTTCCCACTTTACGGTGTGCCTTTTCATAATCCAGCTCTCTAAACGCCACTAGGCTTCTTGTCAGTATCCTCTGCTACGATGTTCATTGAGGGAATGACTGGTGAATTGCTTCGGGCACCTGGATGGACGCTGCTCATGAGTTATCCCCTCCTTTGGCGTACGTTGCCTCCATTATCGGCCAGCAAGCTTCACAGCTCAGCCTGAAGTAACTGGGTTTGTCATTCGAGTCGTGTTACCCCTGCCAATTGGGCTTCATGCCCTGCGGCATTGGCAACCTGAGCGATCATGGGTTTCCCACTTTACGGTGTGCCTTTTCATAATCCAGCTCTCTAAACGCCACTAGGCTTCTTGTCAGTATCCTCTGCTACGATGTTCATTGAGGGAATGACTGGAGAATTGCTTCGGGCTGCAGGATGGACGCTGCTCATGAGTTATCCCCTCCTTTGGCTTTTGTAGCCTCCATTATAGGCCAGCAGGCTCCACAGCTCAGCCTGAAGTGCCTGGGTCCGTCATTCGAGTCGTGTTACTTCGGCCAATTGTGCTTCATGCCCTGCGGCATTGGCAACCTGAGCGATCATGGGTTTCCCACTTTATGGTGTGCCTTTTCATAATCCAGCTCTCTAAACGCCACTAGGCTTCTTGTCAGTATCCTCTGCTACGATGTTCATTGAGGGAATGACTGGTGAATTGCTTCGGGCACCTGGATGGACGCTGCTCATGAGTTATCCCCTCCTTTGGCGTACGTTGCCTCCATTATCGGCCAGCAAGCTTCACAGCTCAGCCTGAAGTGTCTGGGTTTGTCATTCGAGTCGTGTTACCCCTGCCAATTGGGCTTCATGCCCTGCGGCATTGGCAACCTGAGCGATCATGGGTTTCCCACTTTACGGTGTGCCTTTTCATAATCCAGCTCTCTAAACTCCACTGGGCTTCTAGTCAGTATCCTCTGCTATGATGTTCAATGAGGGAATGACTGGTGAATTGCTTCGGGCTGCAGGACGGACGCTGCTCATGAGTTATCCCCTCCTTTGGCTTATGTTGCCTCCATAATAGGCTAGCAGGCTCCACAGCTCTGCCTGAAGTGCATGGGTTCGTCATTCGAGTTGTGTTATCCCAGCCAATTGTGCTTCATGCCCTGCGGCATTGGCAACCTGAGCGATCATGGGTTCCCCACTCTTCGATGTGCCTTTTCATAATCCAGCTCTCTAAACGCCACTGGGCTTCTTGTCAGTATCCTCTGCTACAATGTTCATTGAGGGAATGACTGGAGAATTGCTTCGGGCTGCAGGACGGACGCTGCTCATGAGTTATCCCCTCCTTTGGCTTATGTTGCCTCCATTATAGGCCAGCAGGCTTCAAAGCTTAGCCTGAAGTGTCTGGGTTTGTCATTCGAGTCGTGTTACTTCGGCCAATTGCGCTTCATGCCCTGCGGCATTGGCAACCTGAGCGATCATGGGTTTCCCACTTTTCGGTGTGCCTTTTCATAATCCAGCTCTCTAAACTCCACTGGGCTTCTAGTCAGTATCCTCTGCTATGATGTTCAATGAGGGAATGACTGGTGAATTGCTTCGGGCTGCAGGACGGACGCTGCTCATGAGTTATCCCCTCCTTTGGCTTATGTTGCCTCCATAATAGGCTAGCAGGCTCCACAGCTCTGCCTGAAGTGCATGGGTTCGTCATTCGAGTTGTGTTATCCCAGCCAATTGTGCTTCATGCCCTGCGGCATTGGCAACCTGAGCGATCATGGGTTCCCCACTCTTCGATGTGCCTTTTCATAATCCAGCTCCCTAAACGCCACTGGGCTTCTAGTCAGTATCCTCTGCTACGTTGTTCATTGAGGGAATGACTGGTGAATTGCTTCGGGCTGCAGGACGGACGCTGCTCATGAGTTATCCCCTCCTTTGGCTTATGTTGCCTCCATTATAGGCCAGCAGGCTTCAAAGCTTAGCCTGAAGTGTCTGGGTTTGTCATTCGAGTCGTGTTACTTCGGCCAATCGTGCTTCATTCCCTGCAGCATTGGCAATCTGAGCGATCATGGGTTCACCACTCTTCGATGTGCCTTTTCATAACTCAGGTCTCTCCTGGCCAGGTCACCTTGTCAATCTTCCCCGCTACGACGTTCAGTCTTTTTGGCGCGGAGAGAGTTTGCCGGTTAAATACATAAAACCAACAAAGACATTATGAGGAATAGTCGAGTGCAAGTTCCAGGAGAAATGTTAGAGAGGGCTGTATGGCCCTACTTTCCCCTGGCCAATAAATAACCAATTTGTCTCTCTGACCAGGCTACCAGGGTGACACCTCGATGAACCAACCGCTCATTTACGACTGACGACGCCGACGTTTGAGCGAATCGTAGCTTTCGCTTAATCCCAGAGCTCCGTACATCCCGGTACAATCTCACCATCGAGTCCTGCAAAGACCTCCGCATTCGTCAGCAATTCACGAGGAGAATATTTCTTCGATATCAACGACGTCAAAGAAATCAGGCGGTAACAAGAAAACTGCTCGTTTTATTTCATCAAATCTTATTTCACAACATTTGCAAATAGCCACGTAAAATTCATTAAGTTTACCTTAAACACTTACTTAACAATTAAAGGGTGTGTGATTGCTATCTACTCGAATGAAAACTATACTTTTTTTTTTTGTTTTTTAAGAAAGTTCCACCTTCGAAATAAATACGATCGACCTTCACACGCTAATTTAGTCTAATAACATTAATACGTAAGCCTACCAGGGGTGTGTTGGGAGAGGGAACGGGGGGGGGGGACACAACATAACGTTTATATTACTTTTTTTTTTTTTTTTTAAATCTTAACGTCGGTAAAAATTGCTTAACGTTGGAACGTACTTTTGCGCATCTTAGTTGCGCGTAGCATTCAGGGAAGTAATGCGGGCTCATTATGACTTAAATCCCCCGAACGCGCTCACGTCGCAACTAAATGGAACCGTTCGTGGTCTGGTTTTTCTACGATCTAAAAATACGGATAATGTTCCGAAGCTCTTAATACATTAAAAAAAAAAAAGGAAGATAACTGAACGGAAAGGTCGAAAAATAATTAAAAGACGACGAAGAACGCGGTAAATGTTTCTGCAGAATTTGTGCTTCAAATGTTCATCAAGCGTTCGATACTTTCAAAAATATAATCTACGCAATTTGGCACGATTACAAGTTTTTTTTTGTTTTTAAACCGTTTTGAGCAACTTTGTATCAACTGATTGTGCTGATAGAAGTCGATATTTTGTTTCTCTTTTAACACGCGTTGCGTTTTTATTTTTTTAATTTTAAATTTTTTAACCTAACTCGTTCGACTTGAGTCAACTCAGAACACAATGGCGATTGACGTGCCAAGGACCAAACGAAAGTGACCGAAAATAATAATAAAAAAAAAGCGCTAGTAACACCGAAATACGACAGCAAACAGTAAATTACGACAATTTCTAACGATACACTGGAGAACCCTAATTAGTTAAGAGAAATATGTACAAAGTCACTAACGTGACGAAAGGTCGCGTTTTTCAAGAGCGACGGTGAAAAAAAAAAGAGCGTTCGCTCTACGAGTAAAAAAAATGGTAACCCTGACGTGTGATTTGATGGAACGCGGTAGAATTTATGTTCAAGTGACGCCAAGGGCGGTGTGGTGTAGTTTCAGCCAAATGCTTCGAGTGATGTTCGGGATTATGGAAAAGAACGTTTGTGAATTAATAGTATAATGTTTCTTTTCGGTTATACGTGTTGAGCGTGATGAGGGCGGAATATTCGGGGGGGGGGCTTTCGGGGGTTAGCACGCAATAAATCGGCAACAAGTAAATTGTCAACCCCAATTGTTGCTCATGTGGGAAGCATGTGGACTGTGTGGTAGGAAAGGCAAGGGAGAGATTTTATGGGGTGGTTAGGATGGCAAGGGAAAATTGGGGGGTTGGGATATGAGCTCTGCGCGCCATTCACCGGGGGATGTACGTCGCGATTGTGACGTATGGCAGGGACCTGGCACACACGAGGAGGAGGCTTTCCGGTGGGCAGAGGCTCGTGCTCATCGGCATGACCAAAGCCTATCGGACAGTTTCCTCCGATGCCTTAAATGTGGTAGCTCGGGAGCTGCCCATAGACTTCGAGTTGAAGAGGAGAGCGGGCTACCAGCTAAGGTCTAAAGGGAGGCTTATGTGGGGGGGCGGCCTTCATCAACAAACTGTTGGTGGATGAGTGGCAGGAGAGGGAGGGAAGTAGTAAGAGAAGATATACATACAGGTGGTTGCCGAGTATTAGGGATAGGATGGAAGCTGGGTGGATGGGATTCAATTATTAATCCACCCAGCCAAACATAAGGAAAAGCTTCGGCAATTCGGGTTGGTTGGGGATGGGTTATATGAACGTATAGGGTTGGACACAGTCAAACACGTCGTGTTCGAGTGCCCAGTGGTTGAGGTTGAGAGAGTGGTGGCAAGGGATGGGGCTGTCGAGGAATGGGATTGGTCGATGGTTAGGAATGAGGGGGGTTTTGGGCGGTGGAGACGTTTAGAGGGTGTTAGGTTGGGAGGTATGGTGCGGAGGGCCTTGTAGGGGGTGATTGGGTTTTGTGTGTATGGAGGGTTCTAATAGGTTAGTTTGGGTGAGCTAGCGATGGTTCCAGGGGTTGGATGAATATCACGCAGTCTGCCCCTGGACTATCGGGAATGAGTTTTGTGTGATTGTATTTATTGTATGTGAATAGAGTGGCTGTGGTCGGAGTGAGAAGGTGAAAGGGGGTCGCAGTTCAGGTTGGGATCGTGGATCGCAGCCTGGCACCCTTCTCTGTGGAGAGGACGGGAGCATGTCCAATCCCTGAAATCTCCACGGAGGTAAAGCGTAGGTGCTGGTAGAACGCCTTTTGGCCCCCATCCAGGTCCTTAGGCGTCTTAAGTTGTAGCCAAATTGAATGGGTACAACGGGGGCTTCTGCCACGGCTGGCAGTGTGGAACCTCAAGGGCTCCACACTGCCGGCCGTGAAGCCAATGGTTTGGCTTTGTGGGGGCTGGGTTTTGCTGGAAACTCCCCGGAAAAGCTAAGTGGAGTGTGACAGGGGAGAGGTAGAGGCTGCAGGGCTAGGTACTCTCCCCAACCGCCATTTAAACGCTCAATTACACTTGTCAGTCACTACATTCGGACACTCGCGAATGCGAGAGTAACGTTGGACGTCCTTGAAGGGTTGGGCTGACATTAGAGTACTCATGGGGAATAGGAAGCTACCTTGCTGACAGGCAGTTGCTGTATGTGGCTGGCACATTAGGAGGCTAAGTGGAGGAGCCGAGCAAGGACCTTGGGAATGTGGCATACGATGGCCATGGAGCGTCCTGAGCTCAAATATTACCACAAGGGTACTGTGGACAGTGCGGAGTTGTCCCAGGTAGGCCAGATCCCGCAGGTGCTTGCAGAAGGCAGTTGGAGAGCTCCTGCCGTTCACAGTCGTCGGTGGTAGGATGTTGCAGAACTGAGTCAAGGTGGGAGGCTGTGGACGGTTTTGTTCAGGCCGTGCTCCGTTAGAAGAGGATGGAGGGGTTGGATGATTACTGGCATCCGGCTTCCAATGAAGGGTAGGGCGCCCTTATAGAGGTCCAGAGGACATGGCTCCAACCTGAAGAAATGCTGCGTAGGCGACGCCAGGGTGGGATAAAACCGCCACACTAGGAAGACATTCCTTCAGCTAACCACTTCGTAATCCCGGCTAAACTCTCCAATTTGTTGCCAGCAGGGTGGCTGATGAAGGACCCTTTTGACAGAAGTACCACCTGTTCCCCTGATAAGTCTGCGTCCGGGTGTAGCACCTGTGAAGACTCAAACTGCGTGGCGGCGCAGCAACAACAGTAAAACAGTGTGTGGCGGCTGGCCACCCTTCATCAAAAGGCGCCTCGTCGCGAACTCTGTCTCATCCCGACAGAGGGCGCTAACTACACAGTTCTCCTGGGGGGATAGCACATGGCCAATGAGACAGGACTCCCCCTTCCGACAAAACGTATAAAACGGCCAGTCCTCATCTGGGGAACTGCTCCAGCTCTCAAGCAACTCGAGGGCACCTACATGAAGGCTCTCAGAGGGGTCCTCGGTTCCTCCTGGTATATCAGAAATCGCCAGCTCCGAAAGTAAGCAGGCCTCCCCTCCCTCAGTGAGGCCCCCACGACCTACGCCCTCAACCTTCTCAATTCGGTGGCTCGGCAACCCAACCCCTCCATCAACTGGCTCTCACAGTACACCCCCATCGCCTCCGACATCGTTCCCAGGCCTTGTTCCCTCATCCCAAACTGACCCGTCCCTACCTCCCAGCCTCGTAATCGCGCATGAGTCCCCCTGCATCTGCAGGCCTTCCTCGTATCCTTTCAGGTTTAGAACCTCCGAGTTGGCAACCGCGGGGGAGGGGTTTTAGTAGGTAACAATCCGACACTACCCTCTTGGGTGTCTTTTGAAGATTTCCCTCCCCAGAAGCGTCCAAAAAAAAAAAAATCTGTCTGGAGGCGTTTTCCACCACAACCCAGCACACGAAGTAGGAGGAACCACGACTCAACCGAGTCCCTCGCCGTGAGGAGCTACTGCTCAACCGAGCCCATCGAACCACACTTCTACGCCTGAGGAACACGACCCCACGGAGTCTCTCGCCTCACACTTCGCCACCCGGTAGAGACAGAGCCTACAAAATTTCCTCGGTCCTTTTCAAGACCACCCCATTTAAAAAGGAACCCCCGACACAATGCTGTGCCTTCCGAGTTCACGTAACAGACGTCAAAACACACTTCCCCTCTAAGAACTATAGCGTTTAAACAGCTCAAGCGCTCCTTATGCGCCGAGGTGCGTTTCCTTTCTTCAGAATTGAGGTAAAGCAAACTTTGAATGAGTTCAGAGTGGTCTTCCACACTTGAGTTTGGCTAATGGTTGAGTGTGTGAACGAGTTTGGCTCCCTTTGTCAAGTTCTCTTCCTTGACGAATAGTTTCAGAAGGTCATTTGTTTCGGGTTGGTAAGGGGCAGGGCATACCGTACTGCCTCGACAGCAGCATTGCAGGTGATCGCCACTTGCCTACCGTTGGATTTGTATCTGGATGCATATGTGGCACATACAATAATTGCACAGCCGAACAGAGTGTCTGTCCCAATCGTAAGAGAGCAAGTCAGACGCATAGCATTGGTAGAGGGGGGACATGGCCAAGCATGAAGCAACAAGGGAGTGGCTAATAGACGAGTGGCAAACACGATGGGAGGCAGAGACCACAGGCCGCCACACACATGAATTATTCCCTGAAGTGAGGAGGAGGGCCAAGTGTGAAGAGATCAGCCCGGAATACCACTCGATCCAACTCAACAGTGGGCATGGAAGTTTTAATGCAAAACTGTGGGAATTCAAGAGAAGGAATTCGCCAAGACGCCCGTGTGGAAACCAAAGGGAAACTGCTGACCACATACTGAGGGACTGTAGCCTATACACAAATGAACGGATAGAGCTAACAGGCTCAGCCCTCTTGTGACGTGATATCTGACAAAATCAGTTTCGGGGTTGGGCTACGTAAAACCCTTGAACCATTGTAGCTGCAGGGAACAAAACTGTTGAGAAGAAAGGTTAGGCCGGTTTGTCCTTCTCCCGTTTTTCCTGTTGGATTTGCCCTGGCGCGTGTTCCCGTTAAAAATTTGGTTCTCCTTCAGTTCCCTGCTCCCTTCCCGCGTGAGTACGTTCCTGCAACGGTTCGAACGAAGCTCGAAGAAACTCGAACGTCTCTGCAAGTCTGTGGCTCTGGTTTCGTTTTTTTCTTTTGGCATGCCTTAGGTAGGAGAGGACGTTTAATTTATCATTTACTTTCACTTTTTCTTTTTTTTATTACTAGTAAATATTTTTCTTTTTATGCTGTGTAGGAAGCCCCATTTCTTTTTTATACTTAGTTCCCAAATAAATGTATCTCAGTTGTTTTTTTTTGCTTTTCTTTCCCCTAAATACCTGGGTTCATCCCCACTAGGATTTATTTTATTATTTGCCCCTTTTCCTTATTTATTTTTCGTTACACTCTATACGGGGCCATTACATAGGCTAGTGGATCAGCGAAATGGCGGTCGCAAGATGGAGAGGTTCGCAATGAAATGGCACAGAAGGCGGGGTTCTGGCCCGGGTTTGGGAAGGGATAGTTAGATGAGTGTGTGAATTTATGTGTATAGGACCCAACTGTGATATAGGTTAGCTTAGGTTAGGGATGCTGGGCGGAGGGGGGAGGAATATTTTAGTACTGGTTAGGTGTAAGAATGGTCGAGTACGACCAAATCTCGCCAGATGTATTAATAAAGCCGTCATTCATTCATTCTCCCCCAGGCATCATTAGCGGGTAGGTAGTGTGGCATGGAGGGGGGAGGAATATCCAAGTACTCCCTTGGTATGAAAGTATTTTATTAAGAATGAGTGTAAGTTATTGAGTGAATGTTTTATGTTACTGTGTTTTGTGTTATGTGTTATATGTAGTGTGCAATTTTTGTGGCTTGGTTGAATAGTTATCTTATTTTTAGGTAGGGCCAGGACACCGAGCACCGGCTCGGTAAAACCTGCTCGGACTAGATCACGTAGGCAAACCTCAAGGTAAGAGGAGCAGACCACATGGTCAGACGTCCGAATAGTTCAGGCAATAATGGGAAAACTCCAAGCTATAAGAAGAGGGAGCAGGGTACCTAGCCCGACGAACTGTGTGCCTTATCTGCCCCTGCCCTAGTAAAAATATTGAAACAAAAAAAATAAATAAATGATTGAGAATCGCCGTCTCAGCCAATCAAAACCTGGCTCCACCACGAGGTCCAGCCTGGACATACCAAGAGCTATGACTGTTGCCAGGAGGGCAGGGGGGGCCTGCTGTTCCCAGGCACGCCGGAAGGCGTGTCACTGTCAAGACGAAAGCGTTCTTGCAGTCAATGATTAACAATGGAGTGACCGGAATGACTGAATGAGGAAGGACCAGTAGCAAGCAAGCATATGGTAAGGCCACTGAAGTGCTGATGGGTTGTTATAGGCCACAAAAGAGGCCTAGGTGCAACCGTCTCGCCACTGGTCCGGAACAGCAGGTAAGGGGCTGTGACGCGTAGTACCTTCAGTCTTGACGTCAACGCGGGCGTCCTTTCCTTCTTCGTCTCTTCCAACCTATATTTTCTGCATTCCTGCCACACCTGTTACGTATTTTATTCAAGAAGGGGGGAGGGGAGAAGGCAAAATTGCGCGGGGACGAAGGCCGGTATTTTACGCAGTCAGCGGGAATTCTGAGGAGAAGGGGGAGATTAACCAAATATTGTAATTTTTCCACCGAATTGAATCACTAGTTGGCGCAAATTAAAGAGCACGCTAACGCGAACGACTAGCGAAGTATTATTCATTTAAATCGTCGGAATGAGCTCGAGTCGAGTCAAACGCGGCTAATTCACAAAACAGTTCGGAACGAACGTAATTAAACCGTTTCAATTTACCTCCGGGCTCCGACAATAAATCGGATCGCTATATTATTGTCAACAAATTAATCGCATCGGCCGAAAGAGCGTACTGATTGATTGAGATCAAAATAGTTTACCCTTTACTGTACTTACACTAACGTCATGATATGGT
Source organism: Pachypeltis micranthus (assembly GCA_020466155.1). NCBI lineage: Eukaryota > Metazoa > Arthropoda > Insecta > Hemiptera > Miridae > Pachypeltis > Pachypeltis micranthus. Next base: position 4,387,380 of record CM035782.1, on the reverse strand, counting down.
TGAATGAGTCGATATAGATCCGCAGCTCCTCTTTTCAACCTCCAAGAGCTGCCAGATCCACACGCCTGAGTCAAATTATGGACAAATTGAGTTCGTTAAAGCCGACTTTTGAGTTCTAATTAGGTTTGTTGCGTCGTTCGTTTTGAACAAAAATTAATTCATAATCTCGTCAATTAGGGAAATACCAAACACGGTATTTACGAGAATTAACTAAACATCGCTAGTTTATGTTTTTGTTGACGTTCAACAGAAAAACGATCTGTTTTAGTTCCTAAAGCGCGCCCATTGGCGCCGTTAGTGCTAACGGAAAAATCCAGTGTTGACTTTAGAACAGGGACGGACTGGGGAATTCGGGAAAATGTTAAATTATTGGAAAAGGTTTCGTTGAACTACACATTGGAACAACCGCCAGTTGGTGGAGTGCAATAGGAGGATGGTTCAAATTCAAACGGGATGCGTTTCGACACACTCTCTCAAAATTGAAAAACGAAATTATTGTGAAACGAAACGTAGGCGTGAGCGGTAGCGGCTTGTGATGTTACTGAGAGAGCGGATATCGACGACGACGACGACGACGACTTTTTACTGGATTAAAGGTGACGATTGGGAGTCGCTGAAGTCGAGGGCGTAGTACATGTCCGAAGAGTCGAGAGCTGGAAACGGTCGGCTTTGCGCTAAAGGCTCTTTGTCTCGCTCCATTCTGAAACGAAAAGGCGAATATATAGTTATATTAGTGACACGAGTGGAACGAGAAGGTTGGTAGAGCATTTCCAAGTCAAAGAAACTCTTTTCCACACCGTATGTAACCACTTTCAACTGTTTTGACCAGGGTAGACTTAAAAGAACCACAGACAGGGATTTTACTGTAGCATGAGCTCGTATTGAAGAGTTGAGAGATCGTAACAAGACTAGAGCATGTACAGGTACGAAGAAGAAGTAACTGGAATAGGATGTGAATTTGTGTACACGAGCCCGAATAAGGGGGCTCTGAGCACGTGAAACTGTGGTTGTACAGGGAAGGAGAGAGGAATCTAAATTAGATGTCAAGGAGAGTTGAAATGAGATTCTATTGTGAGAACTGAGAGATGACTGTCTGTTGGGAGAACTGAGAGGTGGCTGTCTGTTGGGAGAACTGGGAGACGGCTGTCTGTTGGGAGAACTGAGAGATGACTGTCTGTTGGGAGAACTGGGTGACGGCTGTCTGTTGGGAGAACTGAGAGACGGCTGTTGTTGGGAGAACTGAGAGATGACTGTCTGTTGGGAGAACTGGGTGACGGCTGTCTGTTGGGAGAACTGAGAGACGGCTGTTGTTGGGAGAACTGGGAGATGACTGTCTGTTGGGAGAACTGAGAGACGGCTGTTGTTGGGAGAACTGGGTGACGGCTGTCTGTTGGGAGAACTGAGAGACGGCTGTTGTTGGGAGAACTGAGAGACGGCTGTTGTTGGGAGAACTGAGAGATGACTGTCTGTTGGGAGAACTGGGTGACGGCTGTCTGTTGGGAGAACTGAGAGACGGCTGTTGTTGGGAGAACAGGGAGATGACTGTCTGTTGGGAGAACTGAGAGATGACTGTCTGTTGGGAGAACTGAGAGACGGCTGTTGTTGGGAGAACTGAGAGATGACTGTCTGTTGGGAGAACTGGGAGACGGCTGTCTGTTGGGAGAACTGAGAGGTGGCTGTCTGTTGGGAGAACTGGGAGACGGCTGTCTGTTGGGAGAACTGGGAGACCACTGTCTGTTGGGAGAACTGAGAGATGACTGTCTGTTGGGAGAACTGAGAGACGGCTGTTGTTGGGAGAACTGGGAGATGACTGTCTGTTGGGAGAACTGGGTGACGGCTGTCTGTTGGGAGAACTGAGAGACGGCTGTTGTTGGGAGAACTGAGAGATGACTGTCTGTTGGGAGAACTGGGTGACGGCTGTCTGTTGGGAGAACTGAGAGACGGCTGTTGTTGGGAGAACTGGGAGATGACTGTCTGTAGGGAGAACTGCGAGACGGCTGTCTGTTGGGAGAACTGAGAGATGACTGTCTGTTGGGAGAACTGGGAGATGGCTGTCTGTTGGGAGAACTGAGAGGTGGCTGTCTGTTGGGAGAACTGGGAGACGGCTGTCTGTTGGGAGAACTGAGAGACGGCTGTCTGTTGGGAGAACTGGGAGACCACCGTCTGTTGGGAGAACTGGGAGACGGCTGTCTGTAGGGCGAACTGGGAGACGACTGTCTGTTGGGAGAACTGAGAGACGGCTGTTGTTGGGAGAACTGAGAGATGACTGTCTGTTGGGAGAACTGGGTGACGGCTGTGTGTTGGGAGAACTGGGAGACGGCTGTCTGTTGGGAGAACTGGGAGACCACTGTCTGTTGGGAGAACTGGGAGATGGCTGTCTGTTGGGAGAATTGGGAGACGGCTGTCTGTTGGGGGAACTAGGGGACGGCTGTCTGTTGGGAGAACTGAGAGAGGGCTGTCTGTTGGGAGAACTAGGGGACGACTGTCTGTTGGGAGCACTGAGAGAGGGCTGTCTGTTGGGAGAACTAGGAGACGACTGTCTGTTGGGAGCACTGAGAGAGGGCTGTCTGTTGGGAGAACTGGAAGACGATTGACTTTCACGAGAGCAGATAGATGAGTCTGAGAAGAGCTGTCTGTTATGGAGACGAATGTACATTGAGGGATGGGAAAAGGATATTTTGAAAAGTCTAGAAAAGGGGGAAATTCGTTGTCACTTGTAAATAACTGGAGAGCTGGACTTCCCACAACTACAAACAAAAGGCTTTCAGATCAGGAAGGGTTGAACTCTAAGTTTGGGAAAGGCCAGAACGTCCAGTTGGGGCCAAACGTGAACGTTCCAAAGTAAAAACCCCAAACGATTTGGCCTGCGCCAAACACCAAGGTCAAATGAATCCTTATTCAAGTCAAATATATCCTTTTCCAAACTAAATGACTCTTTTTCCAATCTGCTGTTCTGGACCAGTGGGGAGATGGCTGCACCTTGGCCTCTATTGTGGCCTATACCAACCCACCAGCACTTCGGCGGCCTTACCATTTATTTCCTTACTTATCCTTCCTCATTCAGTTATTCTGATCACCCCTCTTTTTATCTATTGACTGCAAGAACGCCCCTGCCCTTCTAGCATCAGTCATACCTCTTGGCAGGTCCCGGCTTGATCGAGAGCGACTTAAGAAATTCCGAAACTCGCAGTAATTCCAGAACTGTTAACACAAATGTTACAGGCACGATCGGATTGATTGTGACTTGGAACACCGGAGCCGCTTTTACTGGGCAGAGCCACTCAAAAGCAGCTACAATTAAATCTGAAGAGGAAGATAGCTGCTGAAGAACAGGGAGGGGGGGGCCGTATATAATGGATAATGGGTTGAGCCAGACCACTGGACGAGCCAGTTCCTCACAGGACATGGTGACTTCAATGCGTGGCTCTGCTTCTTTTCTCTCAAAGACTCTCCGTCATGCACGTCTTGTGCCTCCAGTGAGGAGGAAACAAGAAACCATGTGCTGCTCCACTGTAGTTTCTACAACAGTGAGCGACGGTTGTTGGCAGGGCAAACGAACTTAGCAGCATTGACTGCTACTAAGCAAGCCTACACCCATTGTGCAGATTTCTCGAAGAAGGTGATGGCTAAGAAACGTGGTTGATCTGTCCTTTTGAAACTTGCCACCCAAGTAAATAGTTCAGGTGGGAAACCAGATTATGAACTCCTCCCTGGCGGTAAAGGATTCCTCAGGTGGTCAACTCTGCACGGTAACACACGGGCAACAGCAGGAGACTGGCTAACGAACAAATACCTGCCGTATCTCCGCAGGTCTGAGTTCGGTGGATGCTGCAGGGGCCGGCCACTTGCATATTAGCGAAACCGCAACTTGACTGATATAACCCTTGTCGAGGGTTTAGGTACAGTCATCAAATAAAGAAACATACCTGTGCTAAGGCGAAAGTGTCCTTCCAGTCAAAGAGAAGATGACAAATAGGGGTGACCGGAATCACTGGATGATGATGGAAAAGAACAGAAATAAATGGTAAGGCCACCGAAGTGCGTACGGGTTGACATACGTCCCCCCACCAGTCCGGAACAGCTGGTCAAGGAGGACCAGTGAGGGCTCAATAGAATGAGGACCAGCGGAGATTAAAGGTACAACCTTTGCACCGTACAATGTCAAGTTACATGGATGCTATCTGTACTCCAAGGTTTTGAACAGCTTATCATTAAACTTATAAATCGTTACCCGTTTTTCTTGATGACGGAATCAAAACGACTAATGCTGCAAGGAAGAAGGGGCGATGTTCTGAAGCAACAGTGTTTGTACGTTTCGTGCATCCGGCAGTGGCAAATGATCACCTGAAAGAAATGCGACGAAGTTTAGTCAAAAAATCGTTAGAGCCGTTTTAGAGGTAAAAAAAAAAATTGGTGTTTTGATCAGTATGATAACTATAGTTAGTTTTGGCTGTCTGTAAGTAACGTGAAGTTATGTTTTACAAGTTCGTATGAACTGAGCGAGAAATACGTAGGGCTGAGGAAAGTTTGTTGGCTTATCCGGAATGTGAAAGGTGTATGAGCATTGTTTGGCAGTTAGAGTTGTAGTGATGAGTTCCATTTCCCTCGGAGGTTCCACTTACCACTTGACACAGGTCTTTGCCATGATTTAGAACAGGTAGATAAAATACACGATCCCCTTTGGCTCAGCACGCCTCTTGCTCTTTTTATTTGCCTCCATTTTTCAGTGTCACGTACTTTACCGGGGGGGGGGGGGGCCTCTCATGGTGCTTTTGACATTTTATGTCTTTACTCTTTACTATTTTATGTATAAACTCGAAAATGTAACGTGGGAGTTTGAAATGGTGGATTTTACAAAAAATATCCCTTATAAGGTTAAGATGTATAGTGGAACAGATTCTTTCCTTATAAATCCCGCATATATGATACTCATGGACTGAGAATTTAGGTTCTGTTCCAACAATAGTTGCAACAACATTTTCGTTTAATTTACAGAAGTCGACGACCAGCGATATTTTTTCTATGTTCAGTTGGTAACACGTTCTACATTTTTCAAATTGCAGCCGTTTGGTAAGCCATAAGGCATCGCACCCATTAGCGGATGATCTGGAGTGGAGCGCTTATTTGTTCCATTAGACCAGAGTTCCCCAAACTTTTTTGTGTCGTAGACCCCCTGCCATTTTAACTTAACTACAATTCTCCATAATAATCCGATGGTTGCTAATCATAAAGTGGCTGCTTAAAATCACGTCGTGAACAAGCCATTTTCCCCGTAAATTGTAAGGGATGAAACATTTTTATTGTGAACTATGCTTAAGAGAGGGCATATACCATCGCAGACTTTTTCAGTTAGTTGCGGCTTGAGCAGCCTAAGGACCTGAATGGGTGGCGAGCCCTCGTGCGGGAATTGCCAAAAGCAGTACTCCCCAATGTGGAATCTCATTCTCCGCTTGAGAAATTGATAAAAAAATTCCGATTCGTGCGACTATTTAAAAAACCCTGCAAAATTATTACACAACGGTTTATTATTCTCATGAACAGCTTGGCCTAGTATTACTGCTCTGAGACCCATTCCATTCGATTCAGCATCGAATACTAGTAAACCATACGAAACATGACCTGACTACAATGGAACTACGGAAACTAAATATTCCCCCGGCGCCAGGCGCCCGTAAATGTCTTTAGGCATTTATGATCCGATGTAGGGGTGTGTGGAGGAAGTGGCCCCAACCTTCCTCCGCCCCGTCGGGAAAAAAGAGTCGGGGAAATTGGGACGGAGACTTCCAGCGAACCCTCGGCAGTTGGCACGACGTTGCGAGGCGAGTTCGGCGGGTGGTTTCGATGAGACGGGAGGGAGGGAGTGCAACAACGAAATGTTGACTTCCGCTGTAGTTCCAGCGAGTTCTTTCAATTAGTTGACTTTGTCTCACTATAATGACTGTAATTTCCCTTATACGCAGTTGTACACGTCTGATACTCATTCCATTCGACCCAGGATGTAAAAATACCTTGAAAACGATACGAAACACGGATGATTTGCGATTATACTGCGTTTTGTTAATTTTTTTAACCATTTTTCGTCCATAACAATCATGGGCTCCGTCCGATTGGGTTGCTGAGATGGCGGGCACAACAGGATACCAAATGGGATTTTTGTGCGAAAGAACGATTTTTTTTTAGACCACGCTAAAGGCACAAAACGGCCCAGACAGCGGACGGACATGCAGATTTGGAATCCCCATGTCTTGCAACGTTAAGTATCAAATTTTGAGGGGGGGTTGTGAAACATTTTTCCTGACCGAAAGCATAGGGTTATTATTCTGAATGAATAATAAACCAAAAGAAATAATATTTTATGACAGGGCCACAAACAAAATAATACTAATAGTGGCTACCTTTATCTATTCAACACATTAACTTCATACTTTATTTGGTTTATAATTCATTCTGAATAATAAACCTTATGTTTTCTGTCAGGACAATTTTTACTTTCCGCTACCCGAAGGGAAGGAAAGTATAGTAATCGGCCCAAAAAAAAAATTTGAGTTTTCTTCAGATCTTTACGTTTCAGACCCTACTGAGTCTAAAAAACCTAATTTCGTCGCGTGGTCCGTGTGTATGTGTGTGTGTATGTGTGTGTGTGTGTGTGTATGTGTGTGTGTATGTGTGTGTGTCTGTAGTTCGATTTGCGGGAGAACGGCTGATCCGATTGAGCTGGTTCTTTTTTGTTTTGTTCGTTATTTTTTGTAGACACCAAAATAAGGTTATGGACGATTTCGGCCGATGGGAAGGGGGTGGGGACGAAAATGTACCAAAACTAGGGTTTTCGCATTTTTCTCGAAAACGGCTCTAAAGATTTTGATTAAACTTTCAAATTATCTTCTCTAATCAATACCTAACTTTTCTTCTCTATACATATCTCCATGAAAATACGGTGAACGGAGATAATGACCTATGAAGCAAAAATAGGTTTTTTAAGCTTTTTGGCAAAATGACTTCAACGATTATCATCAAACTCTCAGGATATTTTCGAATAGTTAATACCTACATATTGTTCTGAATAAATGTTCCTGTGACGGTCCATTGAACAGAGATAAAAATCAAAATGTGTAAAAAATAACGTTTTTTCTAACATTTCCGTAAATTCCAGGGTAACTTTTTCACCAGATGTGATATATCCTAATGAAGTATCTTCTAGTCACCCATACCAACATTTCGTTCTCTATAATTATTTCTGTATATATATGTTGAACAGAGATATAAGCCAAGTTAACTCAGAAAAGGAGATTTGTCGAATATTAATTTATCGGTATTCCAATTTTCTCAAAAACGGCTCTAACGATTTCGATCAAACTTTCGGAGTACTCTCAGCTAACTAGTCCCTACATTTTGTTCTCCATAAATGTTCCTGTGAAAATGCGTTGAACGAAGATATAGCGCCCGCCTATGTAGGTGGTGTTCGAACCTAAACGGGTGGCGGAAAGTTGTGTGTTGCTACGCACCAGATATTTTTTTACAGCCCTCCCAGCAATGTCTGTCCGCCGTCCGGGCCGTGTTCTGCCTTTAACGCTGTCTAAAAATATGAGGTGCGTAGCATCACACAACTTTCCGCAACCCCGTAAATTTTACGATCTACTGTGCACATACAAGCACTGTATCTTCGTTCAACATATTTCTATTTTGGGTTTTATCATTGTTCGATGTACTGTGAAAGAAACATTTATTCAGCAAAATATAAATATAAACAGGTAGGTACTAACTATTGAGAACGGCCATTGCCATTTTGCCGTGAGAAAAAACAAATATTTTGCTACATAGGCATTACCTCTGTTCGCCGAACTTTCATGAAGACATTTATTGAAAACGTTTTTACTAACTGATAAAAGCTAATTTGAAATTTAATCAAACTCGTTACAGCCTCTTTCGAGAAAATTGCGAAAAACTAGCGTTTGGTACATTTTGGTCACCCACCCCCTTTCAAATCGATGGAAATCGCTCATTACTTCATTTTCGTGACGTCAAAATATCAGCAAAACAAAAAAAACTACTCAATCGGTTCAGCCGTTCGCTCGCATATTTAACAACATATAGACACACACGGACGGACCAGGTGCGGAATTAGGTTTTGTTTTGGATTCACAGTAGGCCTCAAAACGATTTGAAGAAAACCCAACTTTTTACTTTCGTTACCCTCATGGTAAGGAAATTCTTGCAATCATGTCAAAAAATGAGGTTTGCTGAGCTGAATGGTAACGAGAATCCTCCCTACCCTCCACCTACAGATTGCCGCAGGGAGGACTGTTTCTGCCCTTGGTGTTAGAGTGGACGAGGTTGCAGATTATCTGCGCTGCATTTTTTGAGAACCCTACCTGGTGTGGGGACGCACAACCAATATTTCTCGAATCTGTTCCCACAAAACGGCCCAGACGGCAGACGGTGGACGGGGGACGGCGGACGGACATTGCAGATTTGGAATCCCCATGTCATGAAACGTAAAGTATCAAATTTTGAGGGGGGGTTGTGAAAAATTTTTCGTGACCGAAAACATAGGGTTATTGTTCAGAATGAATAATAAACCAAAACATTGTAGGCTCTCACCGTGACAATAACGATAAGTACAGCGCACGCCAAAGTTCCAGCTGCTACGTAGACGTTGTGCAAATGGTCGAGGTGAATCGAAACGGGTCCGCCGGATATTCCAGGAGGCATTTGTATGTCGATGTTGGATTCCGGTCCGTCCACTTCGATGGTATCTGAGACGCTGGGGATAACCTCGATTATGACCTCCTCTGCAATGGCAAAGATATGTGGGATTAGCGTAGAACATAGCGTTACACGTCAAAAGAGGTCCAGAGTAATTTGCTGGAAAACCCCTAACGAATTTCGCAAGTTTTCCCACTACGGCTGTTTAAGGTTTCTGAGCCCAAAGACAAGTACTTTGTGCAGCATTGTGAGTAGTTGGCAATTCCCCTTCGTCAACTCCAAGAGTCGTACCACGTTCTCATTGCCCTGTCCCAGGTAAATCTCTACTCTTTTATCAATAGAAAACGTCATCTGGGGGTCTAATTTTAGTAATCCTGATGCGCTTTGCTCAAATCATAGCCAATTCCTTCAGAATCTGATCTGAGAGTTGGAACAAGGGTTTCTCAACAGGTCTGTTTCCTTATCAATATGACTGTTCCTGGTGAGAACGTTATTTCAGTCTACTGCCATGGAGGTATTTCACTATCACGCAAGAGCCCAGCCACTCAGCACCCACCGAATCCTGACCTGTGGAGGTACGGCAGGTTGTCATTTTGCCAGTCTCACGGTGGAGAGCTGTTGCCCACGCTCACTGCATGGAGGTATGACCCTGGGGAATCCCACATCATCTTGGAAGAGCGCTGGTTAGAGCTGACTCTTAATCTGGCTTTTCACCTGATCTAACTATGTACTAAGGTGGCATGTTTCACAGTGACAGATCAACTCTTACACTCCACAGGGTACTCCGCAGTTGGACCTCTGCATGGGCTGCGATGCCCCAAGTCTGCTGGCATTGTACCAAGGTCTGCTGGAGGGTTTGGTCCGAGAGATGCTCCCCGGGGGCTCAATTGATTGCTGGATCGCACTGGCCAAAGACTGGTTGTTGGGGCAGTGGCAGGCGAGGTGGGACTCAGGCACCGCTGCTCGCCACTTCCAAGAGCTCTTGCGTTCTGTGCAGGATTGGACGCAACTACTGTCTGAGCAAGGGGCGATTCAATGTGCGATGCTATTTCTTTAGACGGCTTGCATTCAATGAGTGCCCTTGTAGCGTGGGGGTGGCTGAGGATGCCTCCCACATCCTATTTGACTCCAGCCTGTATGCGGATGCGAGAGCCCATAGCAGAATGCCTCAACCCAACTCCCCGTGTGGCTTTTTCTTTAGTCGGGTTGTTTTGAGCTAGCCTGGGCAAACTGGAGGATGACCCTGGAGGCGTGGGTGCTCCAGGATTGGACCAAGGGCCCACCTAGTTGCACTTTATATGTGCAGTGCAAATCTAGCCCCCACGAACTCAGCGAAACCGATATAGGCGCGCTTTATATTCTGGAGGAGCATGTGGTTTCTTGTTTCTTCCCTGCTGGAGGCACAAGACGTGCAGGACGGAGTGTCCTTGAGAGAACAGATGTGAAACCCCACACTGAAGTCCTTATAGGGATTGGGGACTTCAGCGGTCTGGCTCAACTCATTTTCTCTCAAGATATTAAGGGGTGTTGGCAAACCTCGTATGTGTCAGGTCTCTTTGAAGAGAATTCCCGTCTTGCTTGCCATTTATCTGATGCTCACTCATCTAGTGCTACAAGGTTTCGTTCAATAGAAAGGTCTATGTAGAGTTCAGGTCAGAGTGGGGAGAGCTACCCTTTCACTCTCTACCTGCCCACCATGCACTCGACGGCCAAGTCAACCAATAACAGGCCAATGATCACTCCAAGCGCTTGAGTGGATGCTATCTTATAGGCGCAGCTACCTGAGATTGAGGAAGTATTCTTCTCCTTGAGGAGCGTGTCGCCGTGAGCGGCCTTACCTATTGCTCGTTGTGAGGCAACCCTTTCGACGGTAGTGCCCTTGAGGGACTGAAGGTGTTAGCTGCTGCCCCATCTGTACTGACTCCTAAGTACTTCACTCCCTTCTCAAGACGGAGCCTGTGGCCTCCAAAGCGTATTGTCAACAGTCTCAACAGTCTTCGATAGCAACAACAAATCAGATTGTTCGTTTTTCAACAATTACCACAAAAGGACCACATTGTTGATGTTGGCGATTTAACACGAATAAAATTTAAATACGTAGGCGCGTACCGTTGCATATTTTACCAGTATACCCCGGTCTGCATGCGCAGTAGAATGAGTCGATGCTGCTCCAGCAAGTTCCGCCGTTTCGGCAAGGGTTGGCGCTGCATGCCTGCGGCAATAAACGAAGTTTTAACGTAAGGCAGTAATTAACAAACAGTTTTTGTATGAGTCAATAATATTAAGCGTGAATCAATATATACAGTTATGTCAATCAGGAGTCCCACGAGAGACACCGAAGGCAGTTATTCTTGGCTCGTTTGTCCGTGTTACCTAAAATAGGTTATTAGAATTTCGACGGAGACTAAACCAGTCTTCGCTCGAATTTGTTCTGTTGTTACAACATATACGGAATGTATCGCACTTCGTGTAACAATAACAATTAGGTAAAACAGGACTGAAAATTTAGTAGAATGCCGTCGATCGCGTTTTAAAAAGTGTTTACTTTTCTTGGCTATATAAAGTAGAAAGGAAAGTTACGTAACTGAAAACAAAAAATTCAGACTCTCTTCAGATCTTTACGTTTTGGAAAAGACACTATTTGGGAAAATGGTCTGTGTGTATCTGTGAACGCGATTGAGAGAAAACGCCTGACCCAAAACAGCTCAAACTAGCCCGTGGGTCGCTACGAAACGCCAAAATAAGGGTATGAGCGTAATCCGCCCAAAACTAACTATAGTTATCATAGTGATCAAAACCCCAAATATTTTTTTTCTCAAAAACGGACCTAACGATTTCGATTGAATTTTCTACTAGGACAGCTCTCAATAAGGTGATTATACTATAAAATTCCCTTTCGTGGGAAAATGACGAGAGCAGCACAATAAATTACCACACATTTCAATGAAAATTTTAGCGCGGTTTTTTTCCGTATAAACTCTGCTCAAATGTTACTGGGTTCTTCGGAAAAATTCAGGTGGTGCTCAAACCAAGTGCCTATACGATGAGATCATGAATATATACAAGGGTTACTCTAGAAATTCCGGAATTTCAACAACAGCCGTTTCACTTGCTATCATTTCTAAATGTTTTTACTCGATAACTCTGGAAAAGTGATCATTATCCTTTTCGAAAAAACCCTATTTACTCTCTCATTACTTTTCTGTGTACCGGTTGATCAATAACGACCAGGCTATAAGTACGAGCAGCACAATACATTCGAGAACTAAGCGCTACTGCTTTCAGCTGCCGTGATGTTTCATATGAACTTAGTGAAAAATAAATTGAGTTAGTTGAATAAGCCGTGAGCATGAGCGAATTGACGTAGAGCTGAGGAAAGTTGTGTGATGCGGCGCGCCGGATATTTTTAGATCCTGATATTTTGCCATAAAAACCCACATTCCTTCATTCAGGGAGTAAAGTAATTGGAGTAGTTCCGCCAGAAGGTAAATTACTAAAGTTAATGTACCTGTTTGGTGAGCCTGTCTCCTCTGGCTGGTGAGATACTATGGGCGAGCGCTTTCTATGTAAAGACATCATCATCTGGTCATTTAGTCAGTACTAAAGTCAGTTAGTTGGCCGTGGTCTTTATATAGGAAGAGAAAGGTTAACATGATGGTGTAGCGTAGGGGAAGGGGTGGGGTGGGAGGAGGAGAAGTGGTCATGCACCACTGGGAAACCTGCTATGGTATCAGTGCACTCTCGCCGAGGCGCCTCGCCTGGATGTTCGGCGAGGCTTTGTCCAACGAGGACTCACGAGATTGTTTGTTTTTTTTTTTTTCGTTGAAACGGTGGATGCAGGTGATACATTCACTGCAGCCACAAACGGGCCTATTGTAAGGGCGTCCATGATCCTCAAATGATCCCCAGGCCCCACGGCACTGGTCTCACTTGGTGTGACGTCACTTATGCGCCCCCACCACTCCCGCACAAGGCGAAGGATATCCGCAAGTTCTGCATTCGCCACCTCTTCTGGGCGAAGAAAGGGCCTCCCAAACGCACAACAGCGTGATGCCGCGAGTCCATCGCATACGCACAGCACATGCTTTGCCGTCTCTAGCCCTACCTCGCAGAACCTGCATACCTGTACCTCGCACTTGCCAATATTTGCAAGGTGGTACCTAAGCAGACAGTGACCTGTGAACAGGCCACATATGATCCTCATATCCTTCCTCCCCAGTGCAAGCACCTCCTTGGACCTCCCTCTGGAGAGCCGGGTGAAGAGTTTTGATTGTCTAAGGCCGGGCAGCCCCAGCCAATGAGCAGCCCCGCACCTATCCTCCCAATTGCCAAACTCACTATGTAAGTGGCTCGTAGTAGTCCCAACAAAGGGCTCAGGGTCAATAGGGATCTGCGCTGATCCCTTTTTAGCCAACCTATCAGCCCGTTCGTTTCTCTCTATACCCTGATGCCTCAGCCAGGGCCTTCAGTCCAGTCAGACACTCCCACACCTGCCGGGATCTAAGACAGTATGAGGCTAAGGCCTTGAGAGTGGCCTGACTGTCCACCATGATGTAGATTCTCTGCCGATTCAGTCCCCTATGCAGCAGCCGCTGCACACAGACCGAGATTGAGACGAGATTGAACAGCGAGGTTACAAAGTACACTCTCGTCGAGGGGCTGCGCAGAGGGTCGCTCGGGCCCTTTGACTAGAAACAAAAACGGCTCCCAGACTGAGTGCGGGTGAGGCCGAACGAGAAATGACGAGCACACCGTGTACACTCTTGCCCTCGCCTGCACTCGTCTTGTCTCGGCGAGAGTGTACTGGTATCACTCGAAGTGAAGGGAGGCAACTGTAAGGTATATCTTAAATAGTCTGTCGATTGTCGGCTCTAAGTCTTTTTACTTTCCTTGGCTCTACGAAGTAGAAAGGAAAGTTATGTAATCGGCTGAAAAAAAAATTTTGAGTTCTCTTCAGATCTTTACGTTTCAGACCCTCCTGAGTCCGAAAAACACTATTTGGGAAAATGGTCTGTGTGTCTGTGAACGATTTTTAGAGAAAACCACCGTATCAAATCAGCTCAAACTTCATATCTCGCCCGCTAGTCACCATGGGACGCCAAAATAAGGGTATGAGCAAAATCCTTCGAAAATTAACTATAGTTATCATAGTGATCAAAACACCAAATATTTTTTTTCTCAAAAACGGCTCTAACTATTTTGATTAAATTTTTTATATTGATAGCTCCCAATAAGGCAACTATACCATAAAATTCCCATCTATGGGAAAATGACGAGAGCAGCACAATAAATTACCAAAACTTTCGACGAAATCGACTTTGGGGTGGTTTTTAGAGAAAAAGACCGAGCCAAATCACCTCAAATTTGATCTCCAGCCTACAGGTTACTATGGGACGCAAAAATAAGGGTATAAACAAAATCCACCGAAAGTTAACTATAGTTAGCATAGTGATTAAAACACCAAATTTTTTCTCCAAAACGGCTCTAACGATTTTGATTAAATTTTTTATATTGATATCTTTTGATAAGGCAATTATACCATAAAATTCCCATTCGTAGGAAAATGACGAGAGCAGCACAATAAATTATCAAAATTTTCGACGAAAAGCGTTTTTAGCGCGGTTTTTTCTTATAAACTCCGCTGGAATGTTGGTAGAATGTTAAAGAAAATTGGTATTGTAGTCCAATTCAATACCCAGAGGGTGAGGTGTTTAAAACCGCTCATGAGATACATGGGGCTCACTCCAGAAATTCTTGAATATCAACTACCGCCGTTTCGCTTACTACCAGTTCTAACAGTTTTTACTCAATAACTCTACAAAAGTAATTACTATCCTTCTTCAAAAAATTCGTGTTTACAGGCTCATTAATTATCTGTGTACCAATTGCTCAATAATGGTCCGGGAATGAGTACGAGCAGCACAATAAATTCTGGAACATTAGGCGCTACCGCTTCCTGCTGCTGTGAAGTGTTGTTTGACCAATTCCAAAGGAACTGAGTGATAAATGAATCGATTAAATAGAATTAGCCACGTACAAAGTGAATTGTTGTAGAGCTAAGGAAAGTTGTGTGTCGCAACGCACCAGATATTTTTGTACAGGTTGGTCTGCAAATCCTTCAGTTGGTTGTGTAGTGCTTTGAATGGTGTAAATACGGGCCATTAAGGCCAAACGATGATGTCTTTACATTGAAAGCTCTCATCCACAGTATCTAACCAGCCAGAGGAGAAGGACTCACCGAACAGGTACGTTAACTTCAGTTCTTTCATTCAGTTACAGGCAATGAACCTGCGGAACGCATGAGATGGCAGGCTTCGCTCGTGGAACGTCAAGAACTGCAAAGTCAAAGTCGAAAAGATGAAGCAAAGGAGGGGGCTGGGCGACAATGGCTGCCAGCGAAGGGGCGATTGGTTATTTCTTCTTCGGTCATTCGATTGCATTATTACGGAAGGAAGGATGCGTTGGTTGCTCCTCCGCCAAGTTATATTTACGCGTAGTAGCACCAGCGAATGATTCGAATATATTCATCCGGGGAGAAATTAATACGTGATTTTGCTCGACACACCGATTGTACGAAGAGGAACGCTCGATGGTGTTTTAGCAAATGAGCGCCGGTCCCGTTATTATGTGCTTAACGCCGGACGACCTCTCAGCTTCGCTGGCTCGGCAGCGGTTTGAGTGGCGATTAACGACGGAGCTGAAGTAGCCTGAAGTGCGCCAACTTCAACGAGCTCAATCAACCGCTAATCTCTCGCAATTCACGTCATTGGGGCACACCCCGTGATTTCCTATCGTTCGGGTCGAATCTCTAAATACTTAAGTAAGAAGCTCGTGAATAGTGAATTCTAATAATTGAGCAATATTGTCCGACTGGTGCGCGTCAGTGAGGCGAGTAGAACGCAAATTTGAGTCAACGCTACATCATCATCATCATCTTCTACGCTACATTTATCATGGACATTTAAAGATGGATCATTCGCCACACGGGTGGCGTTAATTAATTGTTGGTTAGGGGTACGAGCGGACTCACTCAATCATACCTTACCTAAAACCTCTCTCTTTCCGTGTGCTGAATTATCTTACCAATAAAAGAAACCATTGATATACTACAAACCAAACTAAGACAAATAGACACGACCACCACTAAAAACGTGACCAACCTCACCAAACTGACACTCGGACAAAACTACTTCCAATTCAACAACAGCATATACAAACCAAAAGATGGATTAGGTATGGGAAACCCTACTTCGTCCATATTGACTGAAATATTTCTACAACATTACGAAGAAACTCACATCCAGACCCTAATGACAAAACACGATATTAAACACTACGCCAGATATGTAGATGATATCATCTGTGTATTAGGCCGCGATAACACTGACGATACACTAAAGGACTTAAACAATATCCACCATAACATCCAATATGACATGGACAAAGAACAAAATAAAACCCTTAATTACTTGGACCTAAAAATCACACGGTTGGACAACGAACTACAATACGACATTTTCAGAAAACCCACTGCCACCGACACGACCATACACTTTACATCAAACCACCCACAACAACATAAACTAAGTGCATTTAGACACATGATACGGAGACTAAAAACTATCCCACTACCCGCACAAAATTACAAAAAAGAACTTGATACTATCAATACTATCGCAGAAAATAACGGTTACTCTAAAAAAACAATAAACAAATTATTAAGACAATACGACTCCAAAACAAACGACTCAAAAACAGAAAATACACAGACTTTAACAAGACGCTGCACATTCACGTACACAGGACCAAAAACATACGGAATAACTAATATCCTCCGAAAGGAAGGTATACAAATCGCATTACGTACGGACAACACACTTAGAACCAAACTAACTGCAAAGACTGAAAAGACAGACCCACTCGACCAAAGTGGGGTGTATAAAATAACTTGTACTTGTACAAACGCATACATAGGACAGACAGGACGAAAAATACGGACCAGATACTCAGAACACATTAAATCTCTTAATAGGAACAAAGACGATTCAAACTTTGCCAACCACCTCAAAACAACTGGACATGAACCTACCAAAATACAGGACTGTACCACCTTACTACACAAACAATACAAAGGACGAAAACTGAACATATTAGAAAACATGGAAATTTACAAACAAAAAAACTTCAATGGACAGATCATAAATGAACAAATCAACACAAAATGCGACACCATATTCACACCACTCAAAACACTACACAAACGAAAACAACCAACTGACGGATTTATAGACCACCCTACACAAAAAAGACGGAAATTCCACAATTGACAGATCATTCAAGACGTTCCATTCACCTTAGCGGTTTTCCCCTGAGGTACATGACCTCCTCTCCCCGACCCTCCATCATCCCGTTTTACCTTCCTTTCATATATAAAGACCACGACCAACTGACTGACTCCTCCCCCCCCCCAAACATCCAAGTGGGGAACCATCCAATCCCCTGGAAACACCAGGCCAAGTACCTCGGTGTCATCTTCGACAGGAAACTCAACTGGTACAGGCAGACCCTCGCAGTTCGCGCCAAAATCAACGGAGCCTTCATTGCTCTCCGGCCATTCTTCAACAACAGAAAGGTCTCACATCCAACGAAAATCCGTATCTTCAACGCCATCACCAGGAGCATCAGCACCTACGCTATCCCCGTCTGGGGCACGGCCTCCTCCCTTCGCAAACTCGAGGGCACCTACATGAAGTCCCTCCGAGGTGTCCTCCGCTCACCCCGCTACATCAGAAACCAGCAGCTCCTGAAGGAAACAGGCCTCCCCTCGCTCAGTGGGGCCGCCTCAACCTATGCCCTCAACCTCCGCAACTCGGTGGCGGGTCACCCCAACCCGTCCATCAGCTGCCTCACACAATATGCCCCCAACCCCTCGGACATCATCCGTAGGCCCTGCTCCCTCATTCCACGGCAACCCCGTCCCGTTCCTCCCCGCATCGCACATGCGCATGAGTCCCCCTGCATCCGCAGGCTGGCCTCCCATCCTTCTGGTTTAGAACCTCCGGGTTGGCAACCGCGGGGGAGGGGTTTTAGTCGGTAAAAAATCCGACACTACCCATTTGGGTGTCTTTTGAAGATTTCCCCTCCCCGGAAGCGTCCGAAAAAAAAACAAAAAAACTGACTGACTCCAGTACTGACTTAACGGCCAGACGATGATGTCTTTACATCGAAAGCGCTTGCCACCAGCAACACACCAGCCAGAGGAGACGGACTCACCTAACAGATACGTAAACTTTAATAATTTGCCTTCTGGCGGACATAACCCTATTGCTTTAATTATCTTAAGGTGGCAGAGTCAGAGGTCACATGCTCGCCCAAAAGGAAAAGGAGACTCACCAACAAACCCCCCCTTGCCCCATGTTGGCTGAGGAACTTATCGCAAATCATTATCGCCGATCTACCTGCTTCGACCAAGGGTCTGTGATCCTGGTTCTGGGTTATCTTCCCAGGAGCATGCCCATGCTACCAGGCGCGACCACGGGTTGTGGATAGTGGAACGGCCACGGCATTGTCCCCAGGGGCATGTCTGCGGCCAGCTGTGAATAAGGACAGCACGCTGACTGAATAAGCAGCCGCGAACAATGGGCAAAACCCAAGAGATCGCAGAAGAGATCCTGAACAAAGGGCTCAAGGGCAAGCGGATCTACATTTTCTCAGACAGCCAGGCCGCCTTAAAGGCCATCGCAGCCTATAGTTTTAGGTCTAAGCTGGCATGGGAATGCCTCCATGCGCTCAAGCAGCTCGGCGCCCGGAACAGGCTCTCCCTCATTTGGGTGCCAGCTCACAGGGAGCATGAGGGCAATGAAAAGGCTGACCGCCTCGCGAAAAGGGGTACAGAATCCCTACCCATCGGGCCTGAACCTCACGTGGGTCTGACGAAAAGTCACCTGAACCGTCTGGTTGCTCGATGGGAGATACAGGAAAATGGCGCCCATTGGCATCGCCAGCCACTACTACGACAGGCGAAAAGGCTTGTCACGCCTTCCTGTCAAAGGGCGAAGGCGATGCTGACACTCTCTAGACAAGATCTGAGAGTACTGATAAGCTTCCTCACTGGGCACTGCCCACTCAGATATCACCTCAACAAGATGGGCATCTCAGAGGCGGTGGAATGCAGACTCTGCGGTGAGGAGGACGAGACAGCAGAGCACATCCTATGTGAATGCCCTGCCTTGGCAGCAAAACGCTTCGAATACTTCGGTCAGGGGACCACTGAACCCCAAACCGTAGCGGACTCTGCGGTGAAGGACATACTCGGCTTCCTAAGGGGGACGGGTATGTACGGCGCCTTCTACTAAGAAAGGGCCAGCGTCACAATAGGCCCATATGCGGCCGCAGTGACAAAGGGACTTGTCCCACTCGCCCTCGGATCAAAAAAAAAAAAAAGGGTCTGTGATTGTGCCTGATCGCGGACAAACGTGTGACCAGTTGCGATTTACTGCCATTGACGAACAGCTCGAGACGTTCCCCCAATTCTCCCTTTTTTCGAGTTTTTTTGGTGGCCACTGCTTTTCGCGAGTATTCCAACCGCTAGTTTCGACGTTCGAACAACTATTTGCTGTGCAAATTAACTCCGTAGCTTGCGTTTCACAAAGTTTACAAGGGTCCACGTTCTGACATCTGTCTGGATTCCAGGTCAGTCCGATCCATTTTTCCACGATCCGCTACAACTTCTCAGAAACCAACTTCCCGTTCAACCGCCAAATAAACGTTCCGTGTTCTAGTTTTTATGAAGTAAATTATTTATTGTTAACTGTTTTCCCATAATTTATTCGCATTTCCCCATCCTACGTACAGTCCAGACATTTTTATAGCTTGTGGGGTTAGTATTCGAGCGTCTGAAGCGTCAGAGATTTGGAGCCTTAGAGTCTACATTGCCCCACATAACACCGTGTATTAATGCGAGACAGGCTATATGTCATCCATATCATGCAGGTAGCTGGTTTGCTAGCAAACGGGAGCACAGGCACTCATTTAGCATCAACGAAACCAAGTTGACTCATGAAGGTGTGCTAGGTCAAAATGTTGCCTGCCTCCCTCAAGAGGAATGTTACCCTTGTTTAACCACACAGATGACCCTGGGAAACCTTCTACTTTACTTTGGGCCATAATCTGGTGTTGGAAACGTAACCTGAGTCCTGCCGAATCGCCCGGGCCCACTGGCTGGACCTCATCGCCTTCTTTTCTTCCATGGAGGCCCCACGTCTCAAGGCCCCCCTTAATTTTTTACGTTTTAATTGTGCACATTCATAATCTTTTCCTACCCCCTTTTGTGACTTGGAAGTGAGTGGTACATAAATGAGGAGGTGAGTGTGAAAGAGTATTTTCGCGGTGCAAGGGGGTCTCTGAATAAGTGAACTGGTTGCAGGGAACGAGATCGAGTGTGTAGAGCAGTGAGTACCGTGTGAGCTGAAAGACGCGTATTCAATCAGAATCAATTGAGGCGGTGATCAGACTTCATATATATTCCGCTACGTTTCTTTCTGACCTGATGCAGCGTTTCCCTTTACTAAATCCAGTGCTTCACTGCCAGGGAAAAGCGCCCGTCACGCGAAAGAAGATAAGTTCCTTGATTTCCTTGTTTTTCGGTTCCTGCATTTATTCCTTTTCAGTTTCCAGCCAAGGGGGGTATATTTATTGGGTAATACAATCCACTTCTGATTCACTTGGCTTCAACATATGGTTTCCCAAAAGCTGCAGCCGCTATAGGAATGGAAGGAGTTTCTTGTTTGCCTTGCCTTGGCTGGTGTTGGGCGCACTAGCAAGAGAGCTTGAGTGGGTATGAACATTAAGTGGTACATAAATGAGGAGGGGAGTGTGAAAGAGTATTTTCGCGGCACAAGGGGGTCTCTGAATAAGTGAACTGTTTGCGAGGAACGAGATCGAGTGGGTTGCATATGAGGTGATCTATCAGAATCAATTGAGGCGGTGATCAGACTTCATATATATCCGAGGGTTGACAGGTAAGTGGGGACATGAGAAAACACTAGGAACAGGAAGTCCTTTAACCTCAGTGGATTAATGGACTGGCTTAGGGGATGCAAAAAACTCAAGCGTTGGCCTGAGCTCTGTAAGGTTTCCAGGGATGGGCTTCACCCCTTGACCGGGAGGGTTGCTATATTCGGAGGTTGGGTGATATCTCGCTAGATGGAACCAACCCACTCCCTGTCACAATTACGAGTTGCTTGTATTGACGCTGATTTTCCAAAATTGTTAATTTTCAAATAAACAAAAAACGGTACTGCCACGTAAAATGGTACTGGGAAGTTGAGGGGGACAATGAAATTTCCACTTAAAACAAATGAAACTCCCCCCCCCCCCTCCTACTGCAGCCAAATCTGGGCCGATTGTGTGGGCGTGCAGGAGCCCACTCATGTCCTGCCAGGTCCGCCAGGTTCTCTGATGCAGCGTCCCCACCATTCTAGCACAAAACGCAAGACGACCTTGAGGTCCAGCCCCTCAACCTCCTCCAACTGCAGCTGATGAAACCCAAGCACTCTGAGTCTGCAGCCAGATCCTCACAAGTGCCACGGTACACCGCTCCGGCTCCACTTCGCAGAATCTGCAACTCCGTACCACTGACTTACCAATCTTGGCCAGGTGGAACATTAGTGGACAGTGACCTGTGAACTGGCCACATACCACCCCTGAGACAAACTGAGTATCTCTGTTCGACCACAATGGAATTAAAAACAGTGCAACTTACTACACAACGATTCGTTAGTCTCTTGCACAGCATGATTGTGATCTATCTTCCATTGAGACCTTTTTACGATAGTTGTATTTTCAAAAAACATCCTGTAATCTTGCAAATTTAATAAACTTTCTAATGGTATCGCTAACTTTGCGTTTCTTTATCGAGTTCATGAATAAATTCGAGCTTAAATGCGAAAAACAGTAGGCACCTAAAAAAACACAACCGAAACGAACTACGACCTCCTTCGCACCTCCTCCCACTCCTCTCCAGCACAAACTGCCGTGGCCCATGGATGCCAGCCTCTGCTAACAAACCCACAACCCAGGCTCAGCGCTCCATGGCCTACATTTTTCCACTGACGCCAACCTTCGCTTTGACTGTCCAGGCCCATCACTCTGGGGCTTCCTTCCCGAATGCTGGATTGCTACCGCCTAACCAGGCCCTACGCTGAACGCCGTCGCTCAAGCCCAGCGCCTCATGCTTCACAACAGTCCAATCACCAAGAACTCGATCGCTCCATGCCCAGCAACCACAGCCGTAACTTCCCACCTGCCTACGCCACTGCCCGACGAGCCTCCTCGCCACCCGCTCGCTCGCTATGAGGAAAAATTAAGCCGTGACCTGGAACACCAGAGCCGTTTCTATCGGGGTGAGCCATTCATAAGCAGCTCCGATTAAATCTGAAGAGGAAGAAAACTGTTGGAGGACAGGGAGAGGGGGGACCGCATTGCCGCAATCGGGAGCTAACGAAAAACGGGTCTGCGGCGCGCAACGAGGCGATCGGCCTATTCCTCTTCTGGACGCCTGCTACACTTCGCTTCTCTGTCCTATACTATCTCTATACCTGTGGGCTTTGGCTATTTGGAACGGAAGCGAATGTACGTTATTAAGAAGGAAGGAAGTATTATTGTGTGAAGCCGGAATCGTTCCTATAACCAAAATATTTTTTGAAACTTGAATTTTTTTCTCAATTGTCAATGTTTGAACTGCAAATGTTCGTTTTTGATGGCGAATGTGCACTAGGCGTATAGGAAATTTAACGCTATATCTGAGAATGTGGTCAAAAGTTGAAAAACGTTGTTTTAGAATGGAGGGGTTTTAATTCCAGGGTCATACAAATAGGGGAGCTTGAGTTGGAGCAAAAGAAATAAACATGAGTGTGAGTGAGGACTGTATTAGCACTTTGGAATGGAGAAGCGATATGAGTTTGAACTTTATTAATGAAGATACAGGAGGACGCGAGAGAACAAAGTAGTTTTACTAATGAATAAGTTAAAACAGGAAAAACGAGACTGCAACTAAAAGGAGGACAAATTGAGAGCCACGTCATGCATAGCGATCAGACAACATCGTCACCTGTTGTGAGGTTGGGTCTCCACAGAACGAGTATTTAAGCGTGAACAAGGGGATCTCTGAATAGGTGAACTCGGTTGTGGGGGCGAGAGCAGAGCGGGGGTGAGTAGTCTGAGAACTGAAAGACGAGTGCACGTTTTTGGGCTGGGGCTGTGCAGAAATGAGAGTTAGAGAGGGGGTAACCCGAGTGGTTTGTAGAGTCCAAAAACTCATTGTCAGTTCGGAAATAACTTAAACTGCTCGTCGGCAGGAGGAGCCGAGTTCGAACTTTCCCTCAGATGCAGACAAAAGGCTTCACATCAGAAAGATTTGGGCTCGAAACACAGAACTACCCGTTTGGGGCCATGACATCGCACGTATTTGTCCTGAGCGTTGAATATTAGCTGTTTCCACAGCGAGAGAGTATACAAGATGAAGGCAGTAGGGGAGAAATGGGGGAGCAAAACCGGAAGTGAGAGTTTTGGCCCAATTAGAGTGGGGGAAGAAAACGACGCCCTTGTACTATAGTACGAGGTTTTGGCCACGACCAATCACGTTATAGTACGACTTCCCCCCCCGCCCCTCCTTACAGTCTCGTCCTACTAAAGGATTTACTAAAGTAGGGGGTACTCCCCCCCCCCCCCCACACACAGAAAAATTCGAGTGTTTGGATGACATCACTTTGTACCAATTACCTTATAAAACGTCATTTTTACACCCCCCCCGCCATCCAGCCTTCTTCCACGAGCCTCCTGTACTATAGTCGGATAACTCCCCCCTCCCCCTGTGTACAGCTGAAAGTTTGATGACGTCATTTTTTAAAAAAAGTTCCTTCCCTGGGATCAAATGCAGTACCTTTTGTATTATAGTCAGACGTTCTATCCAATAGGTTACAATGTAACGTAGTAAAATAACGTAAATTTGTGGTATAAGAGGGACAGACGTGACATCCTCCTTGTGGGACGCTAGAGTGGTGACATGATCGTTCAAGGGCATGACTCATCAGCATGACGTAATAGCAGCTGCCTCTGACTACTGCGTAGTATTCTCGGAAATGTTAAATAGCTACGAGGTTTCAAAATATGTTGCAATAGCATGACGTGTTCACGTGATTGTATAGCCCCAGGCGTTCTATTCTCGGACTTTGATATTGACGCATAAATTATCTCTAAACGTGTTTCGACCGAGAATGAATCCGCTCAGCATATATAGAGTTGGGGCCTTGATCACGTGAACATGTCATGCTATTGCATCATATTTTGAAACCTCTCAACTATTAAACATTTCCGAGAATACTACGCAGTAGCCAAAAGCAGCTGCTAACGTCATGCTGATGAGTCATGCCCTTGAACGATCACGTCACCACTCTAGCGTCCCACAAGGATTTCCCCTTTGAAGCATTAGGTCTTCAGACTCTCACTTGAAGGGGCGTATCGAGGAATCAACTTTGACTTTAATTGATCGTCTCCAGTTTTTGTATAACTGGAACCCAGTTGTGTGAAAATACCTTTTACTATTCCATTCAGTTCCGTCAACCTGGTTTTACATTTCTTCATTCAGTTATAATCATCTTCAATAGAGAAGATTTGTGACCAGAGCTTACGATAAAAGTTGGACTTACCGCTCGTGTTGGTACCAAACAGTCGGCTCCCAAATATCCTTTAGGGCATTCGCAAGTGAAAGTGTTTCCTCTGTCTTTGCAGATGTGGTGAGGAGAGCAAGGGCTCGGGTCGCACAAATCCATCTAGGCAAAATCGACACAATATTTGAACGAATATGGCAATTATTTTAACGCATTTGCAGGATGTTCAGGAGGCGGATGTGGGGTTTACTGAAGGGCCGAGTCCGCGCCCAGCTGATCCCTCTAAAAGTGACAGTAAAGCGTAATTTGAACTCAGTCGAAGTTAACGTTCTGTAAACTCACTAGTAAAGCTTAAATGTCAGGAATTCATCATGCTCTATACTGCACTCGCTCTCTCACTCTTGAAAGATGACTATCAGACTCTTTTGACTAATATTAATCTCCTTTAAGGGTTCAGGTGGAAGAGTTCGGTCGTCAATTAAAAACGACGAGAAGGTACGGGGAACCAGAGCAAACCTCGTTCATATAAAACCGATGTACGCTCACTTTTATTTGACACCTGTTGCCGGTGTAGCCGCGATCGCAAGTGCAGGAATAGCTGTCGATGTGGTCGGAGCAGGTGCCGCCGTTCAAACAAGGGGACGATTCGCATTCGTTGTATTCTTCCTGGCACTGGGCTCCCGTGAATCCTGTAGCAAAAGACGTTCGAAATGAGCGTTTAGTCGAGACGTTGAACGAGATACGTTCTTATTAAATTGCGCATAACGAAAGAATAGTTGACCACTTCATGTTTCTTCACAATTCAAAGCGAAAGGGGCCTCTAAAAGACCCTTTTCCCACCACCCAAGAAATAAACATAGTTTGATGTTGAAGATGTGACACGACCGTTGCAACGTCAATAAGCTTCAGTTTACTCTGCCGTTTTGCCATCAGCCAGACAGAACGTCAGAGCACGTAATCCTGGAGAGGCTAACTATACGAGTATGATCTCATGGAACCACCCTGCAATACTCATTCTACTTCAACTACTGCAAATTTCATCGGGGGATTATATTTGCGTAGCTACTAATCCAATATACTAGAGTGGGTACTAGTCCAATATAATTGTGTATAAACTAATCGAATATATTTGTATATCCACGAATTCGATACATTTGTAGAGCAACTAATTCAATTTATTTGGGTACCTACATATACTTGAGAAGGTACTAATCCCATACATTGGAGTAGGTCGTAATGTCACATAATAATGTAGCGAATAAACCGATACATTCATGTAGCTACTAATACAACATGCGTGTATTTACTAAGCCATTGTATTTGTTAATCTACTAACTCAATATATTTTATATCAATTAATCCAATATAGTAGTGGAGCTACTAATCCAATATATTTGTGTATCTACTAACTCAATGTATTTGGGTAGCTACCAATACTTGAGAAGGTACTAATCCCATACATTGGAGTAGCTCGTAATGTCACATAATAATGTAGCGAATAAACCGATACACTCGTGTAGCTACTAATTCAATATGCGTGTATTTACTAAGCCATTGTATTTGTTAATCTACTAACTCAATATATTTTATATAAATTAATCCAGTATAGTTGTGGAGCTACTAATTCAATACACTAACTCAGTATATCTACTAACAGTCAGTATGTATCTACTAACTCAGTCTATATGTTTGTCTACTAACTCAACATATTTCAAGTGTATACTACACCATTATATTCGTGTAGCTACTAATACAAGACACTAGAGTGGGTACTAATCTAATATATTTGTGTAGAACCTAATCAATTATATTGGGTAGATACTAAAATTATATAGGAGCATTTGTGTAGCTAATAAACCCATATATTAACGTTACAACTAATCGAATATAATACTGCAGCCACAAATCTGATATGTTTGTGTATCTACTAATACACCATGTTTGTGTAGCTACTAATACAACATGTTTGTGTATCTACTAATACAACATGTTTGTGTATCTACTAATACACCATGTTCGTGTAGCTACTAATAGATGTTTGTGTATCTACTAATACAACATGTTTGTGTATCGACTAATACAACATGTTTGTGTAGCTACTAATAGATGTTTGTGTATCTACTAATACAACATGTTTGTGTAGCTACTAATAGATGTTTGTGTATCTACTAATACACCATGTTTGTGTAGCTACTAATACAACATGTTGGAGTATCTACTAATACACATGTTTGTGTATCTACTAATAGATGTTCGTGTATCTACTAATAGTTGTGTATCTACTAATCACCATGTGTATCTACTAATACACCATGTTTGTGTAGCTACTAATACACCATGTTTGTGTATCTACTAATACAACATGTTTGTGTATCTACTAATACACCATGTTTGTGTAGCTACTAATAGATGTTTGTGTATCTACTAATACAACATGTTTGTGTATCGACTAATACACCATGTTTGTGTATCTACTAATACACCATGTTTGTGTATATACTAATACAACATGTTCGTGTAGCTACTAATAGATGTTTGTGTATCTACTAATACACCATGTTTGTGTAGCTACTAATACAACATGTTGGAGTATCTACTAATACACATGTTTGTGTATCTACTAATAGATGTTCGTGTATCTACTAATACACCATGTTTGTGTATCTACTAATCACCATGTTTGTGTATCTACTAATACACCATGTTTGTGTATCTACTAATACACCATGTTTGTGTATCTACTAATACACCATGTTTGTGTATCTACTAATACACCATGTTTGTGTATCTACTAATACAACATGTTTGTGTAGCTACTAATACACCATGTTTGTGTATCTACTAATACACCATGTTTGTGTATCTACTAATACACCATGTTTGTGTAGCTACTAATAGATGTTTGTGTATCTACTAATACAACATGTTTGTGTATCTACTAATACAACATGTTTGTGTATCTACTAATACACCATGTTTGTGTAGCTACTAATAGATGTTTGTGTATCTACTAATACAACATGTTTGTGTAGCTACTAATACACCATGTTCGTGTAGCTACTAATAGATGTTTGTGTATCTACTAATACAACATGTTTGTGTAGCTACTAACACACCAGGTTTGTGTATCTACTAATACACCATGTTTGTGTATCTACTAATACACCATGTTTGTGTATCTACTAATACACCATGTTTGTGTAGCTACTAATAGATGTTTGTGTATATACTAATACAACATGTTTGTGTAGCTACTAATAGATGTTTGTGTATCTACTAATACAACATGTTTGTGTAGCTACTAATAGATGTTTGTGTATCTACTAATACACCACGTTTGTGTAGCTACTAATAGATGTTTGTGTATCTACTAATACAACATGTTTGTGTAGCTACTAATACACCATGTTCGTGTAGCTACTAATAGATGTTTGTGTATCTACTAATACACCATGTTTGTGTATCTACTAATACACCATGTTTGTGTATCTACTAATACACCATGTTTGTGTATCTACTAATACACCATGTTTGTGTAGCTACTAATACAACATGTTGGAGTATCTACTAATACACATGTTTGTGTATCTACTAATAGATGTTCGTGTATCTACTAATACACCATGTTTGTGTATCTACTAATCACCATGTTTGTGTATCTACTAATACACCATGTTTGTGTATCTACTAATACACCAGGTTTGTGTATCTACTAATACAACATGTTTGTGTAGCTACTAATACACCATGTTCGTGTAGCTACTAATAGATGTTTGTGTATCTACTAATACAACATGTTTGTGTATCTACTAATACAACATGTTTGTGTAGCTACTAATACACCATGTTTGTGTATCTACTAATACACCATGTTTGTGTATCTACTAATACACCATGTTTGTGTATCTACTAATACAACATGTTTGTGTCGCTACTAACACACCAGGTTTGTGTATATACTAATACACCATGTTTGTGTAGCTACTAATACACCATGTTTGTGTAGCTACTAATAGATGTTTGTGTAGCTACTAATACACCATGTTTGTGTATCTACTAATACACCATGTTTGTGTATCTACTAATACACCATGTTTGTGTAGCTACTAATACACCAGGTTTGTGTATCTACTAATACACCATGTTCGTGTAGCTACTAATAGATGTTTGTGTATCTACTAATACACCATGTTTGTGTATCTACTAATCACCATGTTTGTGTATCTACTAATACACCATGTTTGTGTAGCTACTAATACACCATGTTCGTGTAGCTACTAATACACCAGGTTTGTGTATCTACTAATACAACATGTTTGTGTATCTACTAATACACCAGTACATTTGTGAATTTACTAACTCAATATATTTTATAATCCTACTAACTCAATATATTTATTAATTCAATGTATTTGTGTGTCAACTAATCCCATATATTTGTATATCTACTGATTCGATATATTTCTGGAGCAGCTGATTCAATATATTTGGGTAACTACTAAAATCTGATACAATTGCGTTTTTAGGCAATTAATCAAATATAGTTGTGAGGCCACTAACCGAATATATTTGTGTGCCTACTAATGCAATATATCTGATGTGTATAATACACCATTATATATGTGTATCTCCTAATAAAATATACTTGAGTGGGTAAAAATCCCATACAATGGAGTAGCTACTAATGTAACATAATAATGTAGCTGATAAACCGATACATTTGTGTAGCTACTAATGCAGTGTATTCGTGAATCTACTAACTCAATATATTTTATATCAATCAATCCACACAAATATATTGGTTTAGTGGCTACACAACTATATTTGATTAATGGCCTAACAAATTCGTGTCGCCAATAATCCAATATATTTGTGTATCTACTAACCGCAATATATTTGTGTGCCTACTAACGCAATATAATTATGTGTTTAATACACCATTATACTTGTGTAGCTACTAATCCAATATATCTATGTATCTACTGACTCAATTTGACAAATTTGAGTCGCCAATAATCCAATATATTTGTGTGCCGACTAACTCAATATATTTCATGTGTATACTACACCATTAGCTACTAATCCAATATATTAGATTGGGTACTAATCAAAAACATTTGTGTAGAACCTAATCGATTATATTGGGTAGTAGCTAATCTGATATACGAGCATTTGTGTAGCTAATAAATAGGTACATTTATGTTACAGCTAATCCAATAGGATTGTGTAGCCACTAATCTAATATGTTTGTGTATCTACTAATAAAAGCTACTAATCCAGTATATCTGTGTAGCAACCAATGTGATATATTGGTCTTGATAGTAATCCAGTATATGTGTATAGCTGCTAATACATATATTTGTAATGCTACTAATCCAATCTACTCTTCACTCCCTTCATACGAATTTGTAAAACAGCTTAACTAAAACGTGTAGCGCTCAAAGTCCTCAAATTAATTGAGGTGCTCCTACTTGTACCATGGCCTATTATTGAGCTCATTGTGGGCATTTGTAAAAACATTCTTGACTGTGAATAAGGCAGATGAGTCCTCGAGTGGCCGAAGCTTACGTGACCTCTGCGGATGCTTACTGGGGTCCTTTCAAACCTCAGGAAGGGTAGAAAGTCCAAAATCTATTGTTCTGGGATCAGGAAAAGCAGTATGTGCCATCGAAAGATGGGTCGAACCAGCGACCATTGTGGCCTTAATGTTGTTTGACCCAAACATGTTACCATGGGAATGCACGGCCTTGCGTCGGTGCATTACGGGTTAGAGCCTCTATAGATGGCTGCCTCCGCAGGGCAAGTTAAGTAGAACGGAGCAACCCAACTCCTAAAGCCTGAAAAAGCTTGAAAATGCGCTTGCCCTGCGGACATCATAGCGGTCGTGGGGTTGCCCACGCCAGGTGGTTCGCCTATTCCAATTTTACTTTTAACCTGCATGGTCTGAAGGAGGTGGGGGCCCCCGGTCGGTACTTCCCCAAACATCCGACATGCAGGATTGTAACCGTCAATATGATTGATTTGAGGTGTTGTTACCTGCAATTCCGAACTTAGAGCTACAATAAAAAACGTTAGTTGCAGTTCTGGAGGCTTCTTTTGATTATTTTATCGAAAACTCCAGCGATTATAGACCGCCAGTAGATCATAAGTGCCTTGTAGATTGCCGTGCCAAAATACCGACGCGTAAAGAAGGGGATGAGCCAAAAACCTGCTTCTAGGTGCAGTCCCATTGAGCGTAAATGAAGGGTATCTACACTGGCGAGCCGATTGTCTTCAATAAAGATCATGTTCGCCAATAAAGGGAAGGAAGAGAGTTGTTTCAAGCATCAAATTAACTTTTCGGATGACGTAGTTGTAAGCAATAATTGCAAATAACAGCATGATGAAGAAAATAGCAATCTTTAGAAAGTTTTGATGCCTCTTAACCTGTAAGTACCTTCATTGGGGTGTTAAAGACTCTTACGGCGTAACTTATAAAAACGAACAAGATCCCTGGCACTGACCTGGTTGACAAAAACAGCGGTAACCGTCGTGTTGATCGACGCAAATCCCCCTTTTGCAAGGATTCGAACTGCACATGTCCTGCGCGTGTTGGCAAAATTGTCCCGTGTACCCAGGAGGGCAAGCGCATCTGAATTGATAGGCGGTTTCGTTGCTGGGACGACATTTACCGCCGTTCTTGCACGGTCCTGCTTCGCACGGGTCGGAAGTGTCTTCGCAAATTTTACCGGTGAACCCTAAAACAAGAAAAGCGGCGAGTCAACGACTTGGATTGTCTTGAAGAGAATGAAAAGCATTTCAATAGCCCGCACGTATTCTTGGGCGCAGACCTTCTAGAGCTAACTGGAACAACATTCAGGGCGCAATATCTCGACAGTCATTGGGAGGGACACGCAAGTGAACAGCGTCACCTTTTCATCCGCCTGCGAATCTGCCAGCTACTTGGATGACTATACAGCCGGAGGCCTATTGCGTAAAACAAGTCGGAGCACTGAACATTATCGTCGCCCTCCGCGGAAAGGTGGATACCCTGCTACAACTTTATGACGAATACGGATTTCTTTTGTATTTTCGGACTTTATTACATGCATTTGATTTACTTTACACGTTTGGGCGCCACAATTAGGCCTTTTTCTTTCACACGTACAATTTTGACTTTCCTTGGCTCTACAAAGTAGAAAGGAAAGTTATGTAATAGGCTGAAAAAAGTCAGTTCAGAGTTTTCTTCAGATCTTTGCGTTTCAGACCCCCCTAAGTCCAAAAAACACTATTGCGGAAAATGGTCTGTGTGTGTGTGAACGATTTTTAGAGAAAAACGACCGTATCAAATCAGCTCAAACTTTGATATCTAGCCTGCAGGTTATCATGGGACGCCAAAATAAGGGTTTGAACAAAATCCATCGAAATTTAACTATAGTTATCATAGTGATCAAAACACCAAATATTATTTTTCTCAAGAACCGCTTTAATGATTTTGATTAAATTTTTTATATTGATAACTCCCAATAAGGCAACTATGTCATAAAATTTCCATCTGTGGGAAAATGACGAGAGCTGCACAATAAATTATCAAAATTTTCGACGTAATCGATTTTAGAGTGGTTTTTAGAGAAAACGACCGAACCAAATCATGTCAAACTTGATATCTAACGCGCAGGTTACCATAGAACGCTGAAATCAGAGTATGAGCAAAATCCACCGAAAGTTAACTATAGTTATCATAGTGATCAAAACACCAAATATTATTTTTCTCAAGAACGGCTTTAACGATTTTGATTAAATTTTTTACATTGATAGCTCCCAATAAGGCAACCATTCCATACAATTTCCATTTGTGGGAAAATGACGAGAGCAGCACAATAAATTACCAAAGTTTTCGACGTAATCGATTTTAGCGCGGTTTTTTTCCTTTTAAACTTTGCTGAAATGTTACTACTTTAAACATTCTAGCGCTTACAGTTTCGGAATTTTAGGGCTGCTCGTATTCGTTGATAAATACGTTAACCCTTGTGCCACAACAGCGGAAATGACCAAATTCTTTCTCCTGAGGGTTTTATCGTCCAGTCGAACGTGAAGAAGTAAAAGTAACGTGGACGTTCACACGTATTTTCGTGTATCGTGTTTTTTTTTTATCGTCGTAAAGACACCATCTGCCCGTAATGTGACATTCTTCGAGGGACGGAAGCCAACTTCGAACAAACCTGCTTAGAATTTCATCAATTCGGGCAATTAACTATCCTTATTCACTCAAGATTGAACTTCCCCCTTTTGGCAAACCTCATCAGCAAGGCTAATGAATACGTTTAGGGTCGCCAGGTTTTCGACGAGCGACCTTTCGGTGACATCTTCAACGCCGCTTCATGGTGGGTGGGGGGTGGGGATTCATTGTATTAAATTAGAGATCGTGAATAATGGAATGTGATCCTCGACAAAGTTTTGTGGCGACTCGGGTTAAATTACTTAATACGAAGTCGATAGGTAAACTGTTTTGAAGGGGTCGAATATTCACAAGCTCACGGTTCAAGGGCTATGGGCTGGTTTGACTAAACTTTTCAATTATTGTTTACTTATGGTTCAGGTACGCTCGGATTCATCAATGTCGTTAAGAACGTATCAATTGTTAAACAAATAAATAATCGTCGCTAGTTGCGTTCTAGTGTACTGCCCAAGGAACGGCACTATCGAGAGGAAGGCCTGTTCCAGAGCAACAACGTTCTCCCCCTAGAGGGAAGATTTCGCTATCGTTTCTCCTCCTATCGTTAACCTTATCACTGGCACGAGGAATGATATGGTACCAGTATTAAGAAGATTAATAGGCATGTTAACTGGACACTACGCAGCCCGGAACACACTACATAGATATAACCCAACAATTAGGGCTGAATGCTCTTGTGGGGAAATAGAAGCGGTTGAGCATTTCATATGTGAATGACCAATATGGTTTAGAACCAGAATAGAAAGGCTTGGAGGACGAACTATAGATAGGGACGATATACGACACAACGAATGGATGAGAATCCTCAAATATGTGGAAGGAACCGGAAGATTCCAGTACCCGTTCTAGGAGCCAAAGCCCCTTATATAATTTAGGTATATGTATCGATAGGTCGCTTGATAACACTACGACTGCATGTATCGATAGGTCGCTTGATAACGCTACGACTGCATGTATCAATAGGTCGCTTGATAACGCTACGACTGCATGTATCGATAGGTCGCTTGATAACGCTACGACTGCATGTATCGATAGGTCGCTTGATAACGCTACGACTGCATGTATCGATAGGTCGCTTGATAACGCTACGACTGCATGTATCGATATGCGTCACTAATAATCCGTTAGTTATCTCATATTTATTTCATATACCTGTAAGACTTAGGGTTAACATCCACAAACCGAAATAATACAAAAGAAACGATGCTCAAAATGTATTGAGAATAGTAAACTAAGTCGATTCTAACGTACAAACGAATTATGAATGAGCAGAAATGGGAGATGAAGGTAAAGTTCTTGGTAACTAAAACAACAGCTGTGGGATTGAAAAACAACATGGAGTGACTAACAGACTCCAGGTTGTAACTAACAAGAAAATGAGATGCGAGGTCAGGCGAGAATCTTACGTACCCATTCTTAATTTCATTGAATTAACTCCTTTTCATAGTCTTTGTACATTCAAAATAATTATATAACGGGGTATTACATAATGAACAGTAAATAATTGGCATAATCGTACAGCTGCCGTTATTTCTAATTTCAAACATGGCGCCAGAGCCTACGATGTCGGACATATCGATAACATGACCTCGGTCGTGATAAAGCGATATATCGCCCTTTCAGAGGAAGCGGTCCATGTTCTTTGCTTTTACCGAGGTCGCTGTTCCCTCGGCTTTGGCTGATGCCCTGCAGTCTCTCTCTCTGGTACCAGCTGAAAATCGAATTGGAGGCAGCGAGTGGCCCAAAAATGGAGTAAGCCGAAACGAGAGGGCTTAACAGAGGACGACCGACGAGCCTTCCACCAAAACCCAAGGTCCCTCGAGGAAGCAGGTTGCCCTTCGGTAACTTAATAATACACCAAGTATTTTCAAGTCGTTCTCCTTTCCTAGTCTCCTAGCCACTTCTCTTCTCTAACCTATTCTATTCGCATCTTTCCTAATTCCCTATTATCATGATTAATCCTCCGAACTCTCAGTTTCTGCCACATCGGAGCATTACACTAGTTACTGATCATGACCAAGCTGTTGGAAATGGAGTTACTCCACCGTGTTATCGTTTTTTCTCCCGGCAAGATGCTGGCTCTGAATCAGCAAGCTCCATCCTTTTCAGGCATCTCCAGTTTTCCCCAAGGTGAGGACGAATGCCTCTGGTGGTATGCTATGGGCGCAGGTCTCCAGCCTGCCCACCTTTGCCACGAGAGGGTGACGTGTCAAACATTATCCCCGTCAGCCCTGCAGGGCAGGCAGTTTGGACTTGCAAGCTCACCAATTGGATGCAGGTATGCTCTAAATGCCCCATGTTCCGTGAGAAACAGGGTGAAATACCTACCGCATTGTGGCGCCACCTGAGCCATGAACCAAAGGCTTTAATCAGCTGTCTGGTCGACCCAACTTCTGGCCTGCGCCCCACTCGTCAGGCCACCTTTCAAGAATCACAGCCCTTTTACTTTTCTTTGGTAGCCATACGCATCAAAGCGCTGTACATCTTCCTGCTCAGCTGCCAGTTGATGAGTTTTGATAACACTCGCATCTTGAGCAAGCGATGCAGAGTGCTGGCAATGCTCAGTATATTGGTCCATACCTCCTCCCCATGTAAGAGAATGGAGTGGTCAACACTCATGAGCACCCCTTCTGCCTCTCTTGTGTTGGTCATCAGGCAAGACCATTGTTGTTGTGGCAGCTTCAATCATCCCAACTCCATTCTATTGTGGAAATAGGTTTCCACGGCTTCGTGGCGAGCGAGTCAGTTTGCATATAATTCATAGTTTTAATGAAAGAATTGAATAATACATGCATTTGCAGCAAATTATTACAACGGTTTATTTTTCTCTTGCCCTCCATGATTTCCCAGCTTGGCGCCGTGTCACACCTCCGAGACCCATCCTATTGGATTCTGCGTCGAAAAATACCAGTAAACGACACGAAACATGACCTGACTACAACAGAACAATGAAAATTGACATTTCCAGGCAATGGGCATGACGTGACGAGTAAAGCTGAGGGTTGGTTGGAGGGAAACCAGAGCGCAGGCTGGAGAGTACACTTTGGATATTAGTCTATGAGTATTTAAGCGCAAAAAAGGGGTCTCTGAATAGGTGAATGGTTGCGAGGAACAAGAGTGAGTGAGTAGTGTGAGAGCTGAGAGAAGAGTGTGTGTCTTGGGGGTTGTCTGTGAGTTGGAGCGGTGGCAGGAAGTGGATGGTTTGGAATGTCCAAAGGGGGAAATCCGTTGTCAGCCTCGGAAATAAACAGAACGGGCAGTCTGGACTTTCCCGCAGCTACAGGCTTCGGAAAGAGCTGGATTCGATGTTGAGGGATGGCCTGAAACGAGGACTTCTCGTAGGGGCAAGTGCGGAAGTTCCAAGGTCAAGATTTGAACTATTTTGGCTTGCACCAAACAAGGCTGATGCGAGCCGGAAAAACAGTGTTTTCCATTTTACACAGCAGCATGCTCTCACGGACGTGCTATGAAACTCAGCAATGATTTCGATGGACTGATCATGTTTCTTAGGACCCAAAAACGGGAAGTCCGCATTTCGAAAAATTGAGTTGGACGAGTTTGCAACTAGACGACACAAATATAGATTGTCCTGCAATTTTCCTGAAGTTAGCTTCACACACACTCATTATTTATATATACTAAATACTTTATATATACCAAATACTCACCGTAGGGGCACAAACACTGGAAAACAGCGCCGTCGTGACCTTGAGATATATCCACGCAAATGCCGTTGTTCTTGCAAGGATTTTGGTAACAAGCGTCGCGTTCTTCGCAATGCGGCCCGATGTATCCGTGGCAACACTGACACTCGTACTCTTCCTGTACATCAGATTAGAATGTAACTAAAACCAAACGTACTGTGCAATGCATGTGATGAGCCTATTGGATAGATAATTGAAGATACTGTCAAGATGATTCTGCAATTGTTCGAGAGAATGTAAAAGAAGTTGATCTAAGAAATTACCAACTACATTCTAGTATTGTAAAGGCAACCTATTGTCAACAATTTTCCTGAGACTATTGCATTTTACGGTCGACAGTGGTGGTTTGGTGAAGGACAGGAACGCGCTGGTGAAAACTTTGTTTATTCTTACGAATCCTCACGACCTAACATTTTCCTGGTGGTTTTCCTTCCCTTCCCCAACCATACAATAGATTATCATCGTAGTGGAAAAGCAACTGAAATATCTGCGCACTTGTAAACAGCATCTTTGTTTATTATTATTATTAATCGAAAACAAATTGTGTTGTGGCGGGAGCAGGTTAGGTGCTGTTAATCGACTCTAAACGGGATCAACGCAGTAGGTGAAAACTGCCCTTATTTTCATTCCCCATTTTCAAAGCAGAAACGATTACTATTATTGTCCCTCCTTCTTGACAGCCTCATGAACCCAATGGGGAAACGAGCCAGGCCTTTGTAGACCTACCGGCTCGTTGTCCGCGTTGTTTAAATGCGTGTGCTCGCTACTCTACGCCGCAGCAGTTGTCTTTCCAACTCTTTGTGCAGCGGAGGCGCAGCGCAGCAGACTTCAAGAGCTTGTGGGAGGGTTGGGGAAGGCAGTGGTGTCTCTCCCCTCATCTCCTGGGCACCATGCCTCCAGACCCTTTCGCCGGTTGGCCCACGCCTGGGCAAAGACGTGGAACCGGCGGATTCCCGCTTTGGTGGAGAGGAGCCGGGAGGCTCCTTCCACTGGAGGGAGTTGAGCACGCCGCCGCACATCCAGGTACAGCCGACAATCAAAGAGCACGTGGGTGGCACCCTCTATGGCCTCCCCACAAGGGCAGTCGCTGAAGCTACGGCGCCGGAAGTAGTGCAGCCGCTCATTGAATGCTCCGTGGCCCGAGAGCAGCTGCACCACCGCAAAGGATGGGCGCCACCAGCTCATACGCAGCCTGTCCTCAACTGAGGGGAGAATGGCGTGTAGGTGTCGCGCGGTGGGCCCACTGTTCCACCGCGCCTGCCACGCGCTCATAATTGCCTGTTGGGCGAGGGCAAGCCGTTGCTCGACTGTCTCCTCCTGCAGCAGTGCGGGAAGTAGGGCCTGGAGTGGTCCGGGGTAGTCAACTAGGCGTCCCCGCCTGATGCTGGACTGTAATCCAGCCAGGTCAAGGACGAGATCCAGCGGGGGGACACCAGCGAGCACCTGGAGAGCGAGACGCGACGTAGTGCGGTACGCCGGCAAAATGGCCAACAGGATATCCCGCTGGAGTGTGAGTGCGAGCTGCCTGTCACGACGTGTGGGGGCGACCCACCATGTTGCTGCCGCGTACCGCACTACTGGGATGAATACGGCCCGGTAGTATTGGTACCGGGCGTGGGACGATGCTCCCCAGGTAGACCCTGAAAGAGACCTGATGTAGGCAGTGAGGGCAGAACACTTGCGCCTCAGAAATGCCAAGTGCAGGGCCGGGCGACCACTCGGACAGAGCATGATGCCCAGGCAGCCTCATGAACCGCCTAGTCACTGATTGTTGATATTGGCATACAAGAGTAGTGTTTGGAGTCACATCAAGTCCTTTCATTCTCAACGCAACCATTGAGCACCATATTAAAAATGCTCCTAATGAATTCAAGGAAGTAGCTAAAAAACTTCAATGGGCTTTTTATATGGATAATGTTGTGACAAGTGTGGATACCAAGGATG
The DNA here is from genome assembly GCA_020466155.1 of Pachypeltis micranthus. Lineage (NCBI taxonomy): Eukaryota > Metazoa > Arthropoda > Insecta > Hemiptera > Miridae > Pachypeltis > Pachypeltis micranthus. Next base: position 4,349,146 of record CM035782.1, on the reverse strand, counting down.
AACTCATACAGCTTATGGACCAATCGCAAAAGTTAATGGAGGAAAGTTCGAGTTGAGGCAGTGGGCTAGCGGATCAATCTCGATAGGGCCTCCATCTAGTGACCCCTTATCGATATTAGGAGTTCATTAGGATAGAGCTAATGACGAGTTACTCGTGAACCGTAATCCAACCCATTCTTTAGGGCAGATCACAAAAAGAACAGTGTTGTCCAGGGTTCATGCTTATTTTGATCCACTAGGGATAATTTGTCCGTACACCTTGTGGCCAAGGTTGGTAGTACAGGATGCTTGGGCGTCAAAAGGAGACTGGGATGATGATTTAGCGCTACATTTAAAGAAGAGGATAACTTCTTGGGCCCAAGGAGCAGAACTAATATCACAATGTAGGATAAAGAGAAGACTGACATTCGAGAAATGGGAGCAGGCAAGAGCGAGTCTTCATGTTTTTTGTGATGCCAGTCAGACTGCATATGCAGCTTGCATTTTCCTAAGAGAGGTTTTTCAAGATTCTGTGCAAATACAATTCCTACAAACCAAAACCTGGATTGCACCTAGGAAACACAAGTTGTCAATTGCTAGGTTGGAGCTTATGGCTGCACTCATTAGCGTTAGAATGTGGCGGAACTTAAGCATTGGAGTTCCCGGATTTCCCTACATATTTTTGGAGCGATTCAAGGGTTGCCCTGCACTGGATCAAAGGAGCTAGTGATTGGTCGGTATTTGTGACAAATCGGTGCGCCGAGATAAGAAAATTGTCGAAGCCAAATCAGTGGTTTCATGTTCCTGGGGCGATAAATCCTGCCGACTTACCATCCAGAGGGGTGTACCGCTAGAGTTTTGTTTGAGTTGAAATGGTGGGAAGGACCAGAATGGTTAATGTTGGAAGAGAATTGGCCCAAGGATAATACAGAGCTTGGTGAGGGAGACCAAGAAGAGGTCAATAGAGAGGTCTCCAAGGGTAAAGCTGCTAATGCGTTGGTAGCAGGAAGTCAAAACATAGAGTGTGGTTGTCATGAGCGCCCTTGAGTTGGCAGAATTGATTGGCGATAGCTGTTATCAGTGCCGATATAAATACAAGTTTTTCCTATACATCTACGTTCGTACAATTTCCTAAATACATAATAAATTGGCGCAGTCAGTTCTAAGTTGGATTTGGTGTACGTAAAATATCCGGTTGAGTTCGGGAACGTCGCGTGATTCTTCCGTCGCCTTGTCAACGTACACTTGCACCGTTTCGTCTTGGATTTCGCAAGTATAAAATAGCATTATTCGTGAATCATGGATGAAAAGCTGTTGGCCGCGTTGAATAAACAGGAAGTTGAAGTTAGTTGAAGTTAGTTGAAGGGATCACAAAATTGGTGGAAAAGAAGGATGCTCCCGTTGTTGTCACTGAAGCGGGCCAAGTTGTTCCTCAACAAATTGATATCAACGTGCACTTTGAAAAATTCGATGAAACAGTCGAAACGTTCCAAAATTACTTGGATCGCTTGGAAGCCTACTTTCTAGTTCGGAATGTACCCGAACTAAAAAAAGTCCACATTTTTGTGTCTTTCCTGAGCCCAAAAAATTTCTCGTTGTTGAAAACTCTCCTTCACCCTCAGACGTACGACCAAAAATCGTACAAAGATTTAACGGAGGTTTTACGGAGGCACCTTAACCCCACACCTCTCGTTATACCGAGTCGGCATGCTTTTATTAACCGTAAGCAACATGAAGGGGAAGGAATCGCACAATAAATGTCAGAATTGCGTAGATTGGCAGCTCACTGCAAGTACAATGAAACTATGCTGAATACCATGTTAAGAGATGTCTTTGTTAGTGGGCTGAGGTCGCGAGTGATTCTCGATCGCCTTTTTGAGGAGGATGACATAGACCTTACTAAAACGTTGACCTTGGCGACTGCGATTGAAAAGGCTTCAGAGGGAACTTCTGAAATACTACGACCGTCAATGAATTCCGTGAATAAGGTCTTACAAAAATCCAACCCGTCAAAAAAACCGGAAAGGTTTACATCAATTCAGTGCTTAAAATGTGCAAAATTTTCACATAAAGCCCCTGATTGCAATGCCACTGACTTGTTCTGCATTTACTGTAAGGCCAGCAATCACGTTGTCGACGTTTGTTTGAAAAAGAAGAGGAAAAATAAAGAGGTAAAACATCTTACTGACCTAGGTCTCGCTGAAGGCGGAGCTGGGGCATACAGCACAAACTACGATCCCAATTATGAATATTGTTACAACTATGAAGATCCTAATGATGATGACGTCTTTCTTCTACATTCTATCTACTCTGAAGATGCTGATCATCTACCTATTTACATCTGTTGCAAGTTGGATGGAACTAAGGTCCAATTTGAGCTGGATAGTGGCAGTAAAAACACCATCCTAAATCTGGCCACATTCACGAAAATCTCACAAAATGCTGAACTTGGTCCTTGCAACAGCTGGTTACAGGCTTACAATGGAATATGAGGTGGTCTACCTGAATTTTCTAAGTTCGCGAGAATTGTTACGTCTGTAGCAAGAATGTTAAGGTGGAATACTCTCAAGAGAGGAGAACGCAGTAAGCCTAGTGAAGAGTTGGCTGAAGCCGAAAAACGTGTTTTTAGAGTAGTTCAGAAAGCTTACGTTCGAGGGGGAACAAATCTTACAAAAGAGTGGGAAACATTTTGGGACGTAGAAGGACCACTGCGATTGAAAACTAGGTTGGTATTCAATGAAGAGCCAGACGATTTTAAGAACCCTATTTTGCTACCAGGGGGAAACCGTGTAATACAAGCATTCGTTCGAGTACAACATATCGCACTCCAGCATGCAGGAGTTCGAACAATGATGTCCGTTTTGCGCGGCAGATTCTGGATCACAGATATTCGCAGAATTCTCAAACGTGTCATAAGAAACTGCAAAGAATGCAAACGACAAAGCGCTAAGCCAATAGAGACTCCTTTTGCACCGTTGCCAACGGACAGAGTTCGGCAATCAGCAGTTTTCGAGCTGCTTTTTACTTGTGAAGTTTATCGGGCTGTACACCTGGAGGCAGTTACATCTTTGTCCCCCCAAGGTTTTTTGGAAGCACTGCGACGGTTCATTGCACGCAGAGGGCGTCCATCCGTGATATATACAGACAATGGCACGGAATTTTCAGGAACAAATAACGCGTTGCTCAAAATTAACTGGGAAATGGTAATGACAAGGTGCAAATGTTAGAGCCATCAAATGGAATTTCATTCCGCCCGCCTCGCCTTGGTGGGGTGGTTTCTGGGAAAGGATGATTGGCATGATTAAACAACTGCTGACACGCAATTTAGGAAGAGCCATCGTAACATATGAAGAGGTTGTTACAATTCTTTCTGACGTGGAGGCAACAGTTAATGCAAGGCCATTGACTTATGTGGCAGAAGACCAGCTGAAGCCACTTACACCAGCGCTATTCATACAAAGTGTTCAGGCTACTGGTGTTCAAGATCTGGATCAAATCGTGAAGCAAAGCTTGAATGGTCGTCTGAAGTTCCTCCTCAAGTTAAGAGAGGGTCTGAAGGAACGATTCAGGAACGAATATCTTGCTCTGCTGATCAACCGAGGGAAACGTCAACCTTTGCATGTTCAGTCAGGAGACGTCGTACTTGTGAAATTTGAAGACAAGAAGCGTGTTGATTGGCCAATGGGACTTTTTCTCGAAATTCTGCCAGGCGCTGATGGGCACGCCCGAGTTGCAAAATGCGTATGTCGGAAAAGCGGGAGCTCGTACGTCCTCTTCATTGCTTAGTTCCTGTCGAAGTCGCGTCTGAAGAAAAATTGTGGCCAACAAGTGTCAAGAACGAAGAACGAAGAGTGGCGGAAGAGGGCGAGGAATCCATTGAAACAACAGTCCAGACGAAGAGTGGAAGACAGATTCGGAAGCCTGAGCGATTTCGATTATGATTTGGGGGGGGGGGGGGGATTGTTGAGAAATCTCCAGTACCTTATTATTACCTCAGATGTTTTGAGTTCAACGGTGCTCTTCAATAAATTATTTTTCAGTCTCGTTCTTTAACAACACTCAAGGTTTTCTTTTTCTCTTAAAAATAAGATTATCCCATATCCTCGACACTGATAATAATGGTCGTGACATGCGTAGGAGTAACTCAATACATTCCAGTGTTTGTTTGAAACGTGGTAATAAACTAAAAAACGTACATTATTAGTTGCTAAGTGACGCAAAATGCTGAATCCCACGCCTGGGGCAGAGGAAAGTTGTGTGACTATTTCTATATTAGCTAGAGAGTTGTTTCAATTTTTAAAATCGCTTTTCGTAGAAAGTATGTCACCTTATTGTACCATTTTCATCATTTTCCTGCGAAATACGTTAAAAATTTATTATGAATGCACGTTGGAGTGTACTGAGGTGTTTTATCGACTTGTTGAAAAGTTTCGTTTACAAATTTATCGATTACACAACTGGCCGACGATAAAGCCAAGATATAAAATAGTCATACTTCAACTTATAACTACACACAAGCAGTTTTTACTTTCCTTGGCTCTAGAAAGTAGAAAGGAAAGTTATGTAATCGGCTGAAGAAACAAATTTTGAGTTTTCTTGAGATCTTAACGTTTAAGTCCGAAAAACACTATTTGGGAAAATGGTCTGTGTGTCTGTGAACGATTTTTAGAGAGAACCACCGTACGAAATCATCTCAAACTTCATTTCTAACCCGCAGGTTACCGTGGAACGCCAAAATAAGGGTATGAACAAAATCCACCGAAATTTAACTATAGTTATCATAGTAATCAAAACACCAAATATTTTTTTTCTCAAAAACGGCTATAACGATTTCGATCACATTACTTATATTGATAGCTCCAAATTAGGCAATGATACCATAAAATTCCCATTCGTGGGAAAATGACGAGAGCAGCACAATAAATTACCAAAACTTTCGACGAAATCGATTTTAGCGCGGTTTTTGGAGAAAATAACCCTACCAAATCAACTCAAAGTTGATGTCTAGCCTACAAGTTACCATTGGACGCTAAAATAACGGTATGAGCAAAATCCACCGAAAGTTAACTATAGTTATCATAGTGATCAAAACACCAAATATTTTTTCTCAAAAACGGCTCTAACGATTTTGATTACATTTCTTATATTGATAGCTATCAATAAGTCAATTATACCATAAAATTCCCATTCGTGGGAAAATGACGAGAGCAGCACAATAAATTATCAAAATTTTCGACGAAAAGCGTTTTTGCCTCGGTTTTTTCCTTATAAACTCCGCTGGAATGTTAGTAGAATGTTGAAAAAAATTGGTATAGTAGTCCAATCCAATACCTATAGGGTGAGTGTTTAAAAACGCTGATGAGATACATGGGGATCACTCCAGAAATTCCTGAATTTCAACTACCGCTGTTTCGCTTACTACCAGTTCTAAACATTATTACCCAATAACTCTGCAAAAGTGATTACTATCCTTCTTCAAAAAATTTGTGTTTACAGCCTCATTAATTATCTGTGTACCGATTGCTCATTAACGGTCCTGGAATTAGTACAAGCAGCACAATAAATTCCGGAACTGTAAGCACTACCGCTTCCTGCTGCTGTGAAGTGTTGTTTGACCAAGTTCAAATGAACTGAGTAATAAATGAATTGATTAGAGCTAAGGAAAGTTGTGTGTTGCAACGCACCAGATATTTACTGATAAAATGTGAACGAGAAGACGTTTTTAAAAATACGTTACCATCGACGTGTTCGTGTAACACGCTCCTTTTCCCGAACAATCTTCTCCATCTCCGCAATTTTGGGATTTGACGGTCACTTTTAATTTGACGCATTGATCGTTCCAATTGTCGGACACAACTGTAAACAATAAAAGAAAACAACAAACGTCATTAGGGCAATAGCGCTATTCGATTGAAGGGGTTTTGGCGTGGGCTTCAGAGGTTTCGCATTGTACTTCACATTTGTCGCCCACGCGGTTGAAGATTTCATGCGCTGAGGACCTTCGCAAATATCTGCCCGCAGCTTCGGCAGAAAATCGTTGTAGAGGACGAAGGAAGTAATTTTCTGATTCACATTTTACGGAAAACGTTAGCGTACATCCACATGACGAACAACCAGCGCAATCTCGATTGTTTCAAACGATTATAAAATACCTGCTAGTGAAACTTGTTTTCGAATTTTCATGGGATTTCCTGAACGTAAAGGGATCGCTGGAAATGAGAGGGCGGGGCAGACTGGCCAGACTCAATTCGTCTACTGTACTTGCAGGGCCACTTCCCCACCGTGGAACGTCTTCGTCACTAGTCAAGAGGGCTGTGGGAGAATATGCCAGGAGAATGCAGCAGACAGTCTGTAGCGCTGCGTGAGTTAGGCATTCCAAACGCTTTATTTCAGGGCAAACACGCGAAATAAGGCGTATCCTTCTCGTGGTGGAGTGGGGATCATCACGGGACGCTGCAAAATTAAGAAATACGCGTATGTTATGGACATAGCCCCCCCTCCCCCCCTCGGTACTGGTGTGTGTGGTAGAGGTGAGGAAAATCAATACCACGTCCTAGCACAATGTCAGAGATTTGACAAGGAGCGGAATGTACTGGGTGTTCACACTAGCTGTACTGGGCTGTACTGTTAGCTACACGTTCACAATCGAAACTTTGACCATTTGCCCTGAAGTCAGGGGTGGTCGCAGCGGTTGACTCAAAACATATTTGGAATCAGGAGAGGAATATCTACCTGGGTCTTTTGGTAGTTTTTCGAGATTTGGCCTAGTTCAAAATTGGCGACCTACGACTTCGACCGTTTGCCCTGAAGTCAGGGATGGCCCAAAACATGAATATGAAAATAAGTGTCACAAAAGTCCCATTTTTGAGAAAAATGTCCCGTTGTCCCGACCAACCCTCTACGGATGCTAATTTGTCCCTTTTGGTTTATTATTCATTCTGAATAATAACCCTATGTTTTCGGTCACGAAAAATTTTTTACAACCCCCCCTCAAAATTTGATACTTTACGTTTCAAGACTTGGAGATTCCAAATTTGCAATGTCCGTCCGCAGTCCGCCATCCCCCGTCCCCCGTCCGCCGTCAGGGCCGTTTTGTGCCTTTAACGTGGTCTAAAAAATTCGTTCTTTCGCCCAAATATCCGATTTGGTATCTAGTTGTGCCCGCCATCTCGTCAATCCGTTCGGACGAAGCCCGTGGTTGTAATGGGCAAAAAACGGTTAAAAAAATGAACGAAACGCAGTAGAACGCGAGAGCTACAGCGTTTCGTCGTTTGAACTCCCTCCCTCCCCGCCCGTCACATTAAAAAAGCAACCTCGCCTCCCTCCCGCGCCCTCCCGCTCGCTTGCCTCCCAACTCCCCTTTCGCCTCTGAACGTGGGTTCGCTTCGAGGGGCTTCCGGTCGTTGTATCCCAGCAGGCTTGCCAGTTTTCCATCAGCCATTCCTCGATCTTCTCGCCCTTCGCCTCGACACTTTCTACTGCCCTCACTCTTCCTGCCAACTCCTGCTCTATGGCTACCGTTACTCTGTTCGGTCTTGTTTGTCTTTATTTTTGCCACCTGCGCATCCAGAAAGATCCCGCTGGATCTTATTTGCGCTGTTCCTTACGCTTTGCGAGGGCTTATTCCACAGAAACACAGGCACAGCAGGCAGAAACACAGTATTATAGTATCGCTTCCTGACTTTAAAGGATGCACCCCATTCTGCTCCCGCTAAATTCCTCATCGTTGCCATTAAATTGGACAACTTTCCGCTTAGGTACGCAATATGCGAGGCTGCCAGGAAGCTCCTTCTAAGCCTTGCCTCTTTGCTTATTCGTATTTGTGCATCCCCCATTCTAAAGGCCACCGGGCGCTGTGGGTCACACCTCCCTCTAAACTGGATGACTGCCGTTTTCTCTTCAGCCAGTGTAAGCCTGGCTTTTTGGCACCACTCCTTTACCAACTTTGCTGCATACTTAAACAATCACCCACGAGAAAAGCTCCATGCCTCGGTCTAATTGGACGTGGGCCTCGTAAACTCTTTACGTAACTAGCGAGAACTTACGCGGCTTCAGCGCAGCCGGGTTATTTCCCCCAAGAAGCGCAGTTAAGAGTCACGCCAACTGTTCTACCCTCGATTTGATTATAATCAACCATCAATTAATTACGAGAGCGAATGAAAAAGTTAACGACAGTGGAGATAAACATACTGTGTTACTACTGAGAAATGCACAACGGACCGTACTTCATGTTGAACAAATATTAAATGCAAAGCATCTCAAACCTCACGCTCCTCACTCATATTTCACGTAGAACCAGCGATTTTGATCACTACTCCAATATTTTTACTTTTCTTATCCCTGAGGAGTAGGAAAGAAAGTTATGTACTGCCCTAAGACGTTCACGGGTGTTGGGTATCACGTCCTTTTGACGTCATGTCAAAGTGAACTATACTCGCCGAACAGACTCGCGTACCACCAACTTCCCAGTCTGAATGCAGTCGTAAGCATTCTCTCTGCAGACCGAGGAAATCAAAAATAGGTGCCAGTTGATAAAGAGGGAAATTCAGCCTCACGGGCGCACAGCTGGAGCAATCAAATGCTCCCATCGACGCCCAGGAAGAACCAAAAGGCTCTTCCGTCTCCTCGCATCGAAGAATCGAACCTTTTGGAGCACGCTAGCGCCGAATTATGATTTACTACAACGATAAAAAGTTGAACGCGTCAAATTTGTTGGCTGCCTGGATTACAAATAGCGCCGGCCCCACTGTGGAAGTGAATCCTCCGAAACTCGCCACAGCCGAAAGTAAATTACGGTCCTCTCGTCGCCGGAGATTCATGCTCCTATTCTTTCCTGTTCGCAGCCTGCTCCCACTTTTCCAATACCTCCGTTGTTTACGACGGAAGCGTGCGATGGTTTGGTAACGGATTATTTACGAGAGCTCAAGGAGACGGGGGTTTCCATTTTCCGCGTGGAAGAAGCACTTATGATCGAAGAAACCGCCGATTGGTGAAAATTAAAATATTCAAACGCGCGAAAACGATTTCCTGGCGCGAAGCATCACTCAGCCAAGTCGTCGGCCTAAATGATGGAGCGTGGAAGGCGAAAAGCCGTTTGGCAGTTCAGGAGAAACTCGAGCAACTGCAGCGACAGACCTGACTTGCTCACAGGGGCAATGAGTACTTGTCCCACTGTTGCAAAGTAAGTCCTTTTGAACATCTCAACAGTCAGGTGTCTCAAGTCAACATCTCATCCTTACCCATTGGTTCTTAGCTTCACATAGAAGTGACGAAAAGTTATCTGATTCGTCAGGTGGACCGATAGGAGACACTGGAAAATAGCGCCCATTGGCATTATTGCGCCAACGAGAGGGGGAGCTTAAATAAAATTAAAAAGGAACACGGTGAACGTGAGAGGACTGTGTTACACGTCAAATGAATATTGATTAGAGTTTGAGTATATAAGAGCGACACAAGGGGACGACTCTGAATACGCGTGAACTGGCGCAGGAAGCTGTAGTGGAGGGAGAAAGTGAGAAGAGCTGTGACTGGCTCGAGAGTTGATAGAGGAATGTAATGAGCACTGGGAGACGGTTATATCTGGGCAGAGTTGTGCGTGTTGGAGAAGGATGTAAATCAAGGGGGAGAAGGACATTCTGGAAAATCCAAAAGAGGAAATTTGTTATCGTTGGAAGTTAAACCGAACATAACTCCTTTGTCTGGAGGAGAAGCGGACTGAAGCCGAACTTCCCCGCGACATAACATAAAAAGGATCTGAAACTGTTGGGCTGAGAGCACCTGGGAAAAGGCCCAAGCTCAACAGCCCAACTACTTCGGCTTGTGCTGAACAGGCATTGCCAGCCACGACTGAGACAGTTACGATTCATGCATGTGGGGATGTCTATAGGAGTGCCGACTGGATGGCCCCTACCTCCCTCAGACCTCACAGTTTAAAAACGAAGTTTAGAATGAGAGGACTATCCTCCAGCGATTCCACGATGACCACGATGCCCGCAGAGCAAGCGCCTTTTCCAGTATTTTCAGGCCTTGTCCTCAGTAGGAGTTGGATTGCTCCGTTCTACCTACTTTGCCCTGCTGAGGCAGCCACCTGTCAAGCGCAAGGCCACAGGCTGTGCATTCCTGTTGTCAAACAGCCCACCCGCCCCATCATTTGACGGCACTTATAGCTTCTCCTCCTGCCAGGATAAGGCAGTTTGGACTTACTGCACTCCTTGAGATTCAGAACGACCCCAGTTAGCCGTGGTAGAGGTCCCCCTAATGGCAGGAGCGAAAAGGGGTCTTCTTGCTCAAGGGTGAAGGCAGTGTCCGAAGGCAGAGCACATCCTGTACGACTGCTCTTCATTGGCGCTATGAATACTTCTCCCAGAGGCTCATCAAACCTCAAACCAAAGTCTGTGGCGGAGGACACACTCGGCTTCCTGAGGGGGGCCGGTATGTACTACGTAAGGGACGGCGTCACAATAGGCCCATGCGTGGCTGCATTGAAAAAGGGACCCATCTGCCCTCTAAACAAGTCTATATCTACTAATCCCATATCATTTCCACATAGTCACATTTGAACTACGGAAAAGGATTGTTTTTCCATCACTTCTCTCGCATGAACTCCAAAGAAGAGCTTTATTTGAAGCAGGAAGAACCGGAATGAGTATAATTGGGTGCACGGTTCCATCAACTGTTCTCTAATTCTAACTCAAAAGAGAAACTACATTTGAAACACTGTGAGAACGGTTGAGATGAAAGAAGACCTGTATTTAAAATTGAGTGAATGGTAGTGACCGCCTGAGTCCCAGTTAGGCACCCCAGCGATTGTAGTCTGGTGGTCAAAGACTAAGATTCATAATCCGACGAAAGTCGGGAATTGGATCAAAGCTCGTGGTTACTGTAAGTTTTGCCTGAGCCAGCGTCATTTATGCCATTTCCGAACCCCTTGTAACTGTAACGGGACGAACCAAACCCTTCCATTCAGCGGAGGCTCGTCTGGGGCATTTATGCTGACTGGGCACCTCAAATACCCCGATTCGCTCGAGACTTTGCTGCCGTCAGTTGTAACCGAGCCGGTTCCCTCGTCGCCGTGTCGCCCGAACTCACGATTGCTTCCACTCAGTTCCCTGTCTGTGGACTAAACTTCCCCGAATGTAATTGAGAGTAAAACTCTGTTCCAATTGCGTTCGGCTTGATATCGTACTACTTCCTGACTCACCTAGTGCGATATCGCTCACTACATCAGTTCGAGATGCTGGCCATGCAGAAAAACTTGAAAGTTCTTCTAATGTGATGGGAATTTTTGACCCTCTGCCTTCAAATTTTCTGTCCTTTTGCTGCGACCTACTCTTTTGCCTGTCATCATGTTCGTAGCATCATCGCAGCGGAAACCTACTGACTGCACACCTCACAACCATTCAATCCCCCATCCTGCATCAACATCTTCCCACGTGTCTGTCCCCGAAAGACCTCTCAAACAACGAGTCCAGGGAAACCACGCGCCTCCAAAAAGGCCTGGTGAAGACAAAACTCCATCGCCAGAGCCACATCCCTGCCCACGTTCCTTCAACTCCAGCCAGGAGGCTCGATGAACCTACGAGCAAGTGCACAATCTGCGTACGAATTGTCTGGCAGCCTCACACGCTCAAGAACTGCTACTCAATGCACACAGGATGTCACCACAGGCATCACACTCTGCCCCACCCCATGAGCCAGGACGCCGCACTTGTTCCCAAAAGTGCCACTAACCACTGCACGGAAGACGTGGCATCTTTGCTTTGCACTACCCCTTCTGGAACCCTTCCATTCAGCGGAGGCTCGTCCGGGGCATTTATGCTGACTGGGCACCTCAAATGCACCAATACGCTCGAGACTTCGCTGCCGTCAGTTGTAACTGAGTGGGTTCCCTCGTCGCCGTGTCGTCCGTGCTCGCGTTAGCTCCCACTCAGTTCCCTGTCTGTGGTGGTAAAACTTCCCCGAATGTAATTGATAATAAAACTCTGTTCCAATTGCGTTCAGCTTGATATCGTACTACTTCCCGACTCACCTAGTGGGATATCGCTTTCAATATTAATCTCCCCCGTAACATAACAAATGTCCATTCACTGGGGTGTCTACAATGGGAGTCAGGCGGTATGGTAGAAAAGGAATAAGTGGATGAGTGACTGTTCCACCAACAGTCCTCTCGCGCTAATTCAACCGAGGAGACGGGTCTAGAGAACAGACCCTTCCCACAGTGACCTGGCTTTGTTGCATTCTGGCATCTGGTGGCAACCTTGTACATGCCTATCTTGAGAGTTTTTCAGGTTATGATTCCTGCAATATTCAATTAATTACCAATACACGCCCACATTTATTGTTAGCTCAAGGCATGTTGCATCTCTCCAGGATTTCCTTTTTGCCTGTTTGAGGGCTTTATTAAACACCGTTAGGAAACTCCTGTATGTGTCCCACTCACCCTGTTTCTCCGTCCTGTTGAAGAGCCTCCTCGTCCGAAGTCTATTTAGTTCCTTGATCCACCAAGGGACCTACCTATTGGATCTTCGGGTTTTCAACTCGCAGTTTGCGCTATACGCCTCCTACATAGCTGCATAGATCTCACCTTTCACCCATTCCACACCTTGTACAGAACCCAATCTGTGGTTCTTCGGGTTCCGATATGTCTCTGTCACACTATTTGGGAGCCTTCGGTCTGAACATCACCATCTGATGGTTAGACGTTGAGGCTTCCAACGAGACATGTCAATCTTCTATTCTACTGGCATAGAAGGCACTTGGAACCGTAATGTCTACCTAGTACCTCCCGCCACCTGCGCGTAACAAAAGTTGGCGCGCTCCCCCTATTGACCACCACAATATGCACAGTAAGTAGTCAAGACGGGACTCACCTCTTTCATTTGTGTCTGTGCTGCTCCATGCTTCATTATGTGCATTGGCGTCACACCCAATTGGTAGGTTTAACTCTCTTGAGCTTTCATGCTTATTTTCAGCACACAATTCAGCGTCAATTTGCAGTATCGACAACTTGCAATCGTGTGAGTGTGAGAGGGCTGGCTCCATCTTTTGAAACATCGTCCAACCTCCAAAAATGCAAAGCTTCCACGTGGCAATCCCCACCTTTGACTGTGTACCGTGCTTCGGAACATATTGTACCGCCCCTATTCCTACCACGACCACCAATGCGCAGGTAATTCGTGAGATCGCCGCCGTAGATCGTCATCGGGTCAGATATAGAGACGCTTCTCAAACAAAACTAATTGACCGGTAACGAGCACAATATCCCGCTCTGACTTTTTCGCGTATTTCGCCCGTCGGGCCCGGTGATAGCAACACATTAAGGGTCCCTTTGATCGTTTGAAATGGAGCTGCCCCGTTTGAATCGGGGACGTTGACTCGTCCCCCCCCCCCCGAATGGGGGAATGACTGAATGCCAGTACCGCGGAACCTTTGAGTTACGAACGTGTTGCTCCATTTCGCGACAAAGCGCGGTAGTTTACACAATGTCATTCCGTCCGGTAGTTGGGCTATGTTTCGCAGAGACATTAACTGAAATGCAGAGGAGCAATGGGAGAGACCCATTAACGTCTACCAACAATTCTCGGTCGTTAATCCCATTCGTCCGAGAGAGTAATCAACGTTCTCCGGGGTAGTTCCATTTTCCGAAGATAGTTGTGACATTCCTCGACCCAAAAAGTTCAAAAAGTATATTTATCAGCCGAAGTCGAAGTCTCAATCCTCTAAAAAAGCTTTTTATCGAGGTGTTTACCTCATTTTGGCCAGTGGTCTGTGTAGTTGAGTCTAGTGACGTGCTTGGGGGCGATTTCAACAATCCCCGATCACGCATGAAACTCAATATTAACGAATAACTTTTTTTTGGACGTAGGATGGAGTGTGTGCTGCTACTGGCCCCATGAATTAACTCCTGCGTATTCAGAACTAACCCAGAACCGTTTACCACACCTTTCAGCAATGGCAGCTCGTCTTTCTTGTTCTGTTCACCCTCACGAGAATCTTACAGCCTACCACCACTCCAGTGGGTCCAGATAGGGTCAGGAGCAGTGTTTCCTCCCTATTTTCCAGACTCTTCTGGCTGAGCACTGCCCTGGTAAATTGAGCAATGCACCCCCAGTTTTCCTCAGAATGCAGCATAGAGTGGACGAACGCCTCTGGCGTGAGCAGACCAACTGCGTCTTCCAATGTGCGACGCCAGCCTGCCCATCGCTGACACGAGAAGATGGCTACGAGCAAGATCGGATTATGCGGTGACCAGGAGTAAGGAGCCGTACTTTCGGGGCAGAGCCGTTCTGCCGAGGGACCAGAAGACAACGTTGTCGACCAAAGAACAGCTGGGGGGTGGGCCGTAGGGCCACAATCGAGGGGGTTACGGATCCGCGATTGCATCGTGCAACGATTTATTGGGCCAATTCTCTAGTATTTGGCCAACCGCTCAGTTACAACTGACGACAGCGAAGTTTCGAGTCAATCAGGGCATCTGAGGTGCTTGCTCCACTGAATGGATGATTTGGTTCGTCCTGGTACACACACTATTCGGTGCGAGTAAGCCTTAAATGCTCCATGTCACAGCCACCTCTCTGTGGCGTCGCCTGAGCCATGGACCAAAAGCTGGAATCACTGTGTTTCACTCATCTTGCCACCTTCCAAGGGTCACAGACCTTCTTCTCTTCTGCTGACCAACCCTTGATGGGTACAGCTCCCTCCACTCGGCTGCCAGAAGGTGAGTTGGGGCAATACTCACCACCACTAGCACTGCCTCCTGAGAAACTGTGTGGTACGATCAAGCAATGCACAGCGCCTCTTCTGCAGCACTGCCATCTGCTTCCTATGGTAGGCAATGATCAGTGTATCAGCCCAAACGTCCGTTCCATATAAGAGGACAGAGCGTACAACGCCTTGTGCTTGCTGACTGCTCTGGAAATTTTTGTGACTGGAATAATTGAAGAACAAGAACCCTGACCCACTATTCTTTCAATTCAATCATCATAATACCCTCGTTGCATGGAATTGAGGAATGCAAAGTAGTTTTTTAATCTTCTGTTACTCTGCTGATCTCGTTTTCGGGTGCCTTTTACCGGGGAAGACATCCCGAATGTCTTATAGATCAGAGGGCGTGACTACAAGACCCCACTTCACATTAAACTCAGGGCAGCCTGGCGTCTGTGGTTTGGGGTTGCCCCGAGAAAGGTCTAGGTCTCCTCGGTAAGTCTTGTCTCTACATGAGGCCTCCCTGTAGCGACCCTTGGTCGGACATCCACGACTCATTTCAAGCTGGAGGTTTAAGCGTTTCGCCTCTTTATACTAATAACTAATTACCGAGCCATATGTAGCTGCTTGCTCTACAGGATCTGGCAGGTATGTGACACTCTTGAGCTGCAGCCCCAATGTCGTTTGCCATACTACTATTGCAATACTATCTTTCATATTTCTCTTCTTCTTGATTAAACCTCAAGTCATTATTTACTGGAAGGAGGACAAGGTGAGACAAGACAGCGGATGCCAAGGTGCCAAATTGTAGTGGGGAAGGACTGCAGAGGAGGCAAAACTATTGAAGCTTTTCTGGACAGGAGAGCCGCGTATTTATATTCCACATTCGAGAGGTGATATAAAAGGACTACATGGAACATGACAGGGAATGCCGAAAAGCAGCGAGGAAGGACTGCTCGCAGGGAACAACTGTTGAACCGCACTACTATGAGAGCTTTGTGATTGCTTTTTAGTTCACAAATGGAAGCACAAGACGTGTTAGTTTAGGTTCATGACTGCATCGCCTAATTGACAAGAGAAAAAGTCAAGAATACCTGCTGTAATGTAAAGGAGGTCAAGGAGAGATCTTACCACAGCCCACGGTTTGTAAGTCAGAGGTACGGAGTGGCAGATTCTACGACGCAAAGCTGGAGTCAGCAGAGCGTGAACTGTGTACTTGTGATGGGCTGGGGGTTCACTCCATGCATCTCTTTATGTGTCGTGAGTCAAATCGCTATCAGTTGGCAGCACAGCTACTATGGAAGCTCTTCTTCAAGCTTGGGGTCTTAACATTCGCCGCTCTGAGTGTTTGAGTGTCCACAGCTGTGGCTGGAGTGGGGAAGAGGTGGCCAAGTGCGTTGGGGCACGAGGCCTTCCGAGCCAGGCCCCGATCCCTGACCAGGCACCCCCCTCCACCAAACCCAGGGGGGTGAGGCAATGGGTACTGCCAGCGGCTGGGACACTAAGCGAGCCGCCCCTCATCCAAACCCCATGAGGGGGGGGGGTGTGAGGCAATAGGTACCGGCGGCGGCTGGGACACTAAGCGGGCCCCCTCCTCCTCCAAATCCCAGGGGGGTGAGGCAATAGGTACCGGCGGCAGCTGGGACACTAAGCGCCCCCCCCTCCTCCAAATCCCAGGGGGGTGAGGCAATAGGTACTGGCGGCGGCTGGACACTAAGCGGGCCGCCCCTCATCCAAACCCCAGGGGGGTGGGGGTGTGAGGCAATAGGTACCGGCAGCGGCTGGGACACTAAGCGCCCCCCCCCTCCTCCAAATCCCAGGGGGGTGAGGCAATAGGTACCGGCGGCGGCTGGACACTAAGCGGGCCGCCCCTCATCCAAACCCCAGGGGGGGGGGTGTGAGGCAATAGGTACCGGCGGCGGCTGGGACACTAAGTGGGCCCCCCAACAGGCTCTCTGGGGAGTTAGGACATGGCCCAATGTGTGCCACGGCAAAATGCCATTGGTCATGCAGCTCTGGCAGAGTCGTACGGCCCGGCCCGCAGCTGCCTCCCTGGTATGGAGTGAATGGGGCTGGATGAGGTTGCAGGGATAGACCTCAATGTTGTTTTACAGTTTGTGCGAGAATGGTGGGGCGTCGCATCAGGACAAACGAGCTCCACAGGAGTTGGGAGTGGAATTCGGAGGACATGAGGCAACTAAACGGCAACGCCCACACAATAGGCCCATTTGAGGCCAAAACACTGCACGTTGTAGGCCACTTGTAAAGAACGGATACCGTCAAATAACCCAGGACCACGTACTCCTAATATCAGCTACTACATATCAGCTTTGAGAATTGGCTACTTTCCCACACGACGTGGACACATTCCTGAATCCCTGCAATCCACCCTATCGACATGTAGGAGCTGCAACCAAATACAAGTTAGGAACTTTATTAACATTTGGTAACTGCCTCATCATTGAGAGGCACCCCGCGGTAAATTTCAGGGCTGGTCGGATCGGATGAAGCGAGTCGCTTGTGATGCTGTAGCGAGAGAACCAGATAATCAAAATTCTGAGCCGATAAACTGGCTGAAGGAGAAGGGAAATAATGTTCCAAGGAGCCTCCTTTTAGAAACCTCCTCACGTCTTCGAGTGGTTCAGAAATCCACCGATAAAGACGGCACGAGGGGGAAGGTACTCTCCCTCCAGCCCTCTCATTCGACCCCTGACAATGTCCCTTTTTTTCTTCGTTCTTCAACCCCCCTCCACTAACCAACAAACCGCCCTCATTTATTGCTGTTTGTGGTCAGAAGTGACACCTCTATCAGTTTGTATTGCGGTATTGTGAAAAGCGCCCCCGCCCTTCGTCATTCCTTTACCAAATAACGGAGAAGCGACGATGAGAGAGCGCCGAAGGAGCTTCTTCAATGCCTGTCATTGAGCGAGGTCTTTTCAAGGAAACGTTTCACGGCCTTGGACTCGAGAGACCCAATGGGAGAATAAAATAGCAGTCAACCCCCATTTAGAAAGAAACCCCCGTTTCACGAAAATGACAAAAATTACCTTTAAAAGGATATAATCGATTACGAGGAAACGGCTTTTAAAATGCTGGGGAACAACATACTTTGACAACCGATTGGCGACAAAACGACAATTGCATAACAACCCGTCCATTTGTCGAGTTGATAGCGCACGCTGCTAGAAGGTGGCGATCGACCGTAGACTGGAAGTACAGAGAACCAGAGGTGGGACCTTCGAGTAAACCTAATCTCATGCGGTCTCGACTGAGAAGAATAATCTTCGTGTGTGAGGGCGTTAGAAGCTTTCTCTCCCTTAATTATAAGGGATGATTTATTTCACCGTCAGTCCTTTTGTACCGAGCACAGGTGTGTGGGCTGCAGTGGTGAACTTAGGGATTCCCTTTTCTTGAAGCAAAAGAGAATATTAAAGGTCCTCCAGGACAACAGAAATTTGGCATTCCACGGAACCCGAGGTCTTAAATGTGCGCGAACTGGTCCAATGGGCCAAGATCATTAGAGTGGGTCATTCAAAGGGCGTTTAACATTCAACGGGGACTCGATCCAGCCGAGCAATGCCTCACAAACGTCCTACCTCATCCCCCCCTCAAACCCCCTCTACCGGAAACACTCCCACTACGGCCACAAATGGGCTTATTGTGTTAGCGTTCATGAGCCACCTTCATGAGCGTCCCCAACACGTCCCTGCCATTCTCACACAAGAAGCTGGGCAACCCCATGCACTCTAAGTTGCACCGCAGCCAGCCATTCACATGTACACAGTACATGCTTCGCTGACTCGAGCTTTGTCTGGCAAAATCAGTAACTCTGTTCCTCTGACTTACCAATCTTGGCTGGGTAGCACCATAGCGGGCAGTGGCGTGTGAACAGGCCACATGTGAACCATATCTCTAGACTGAGGATCTCTCTTGTTCGCTCCATGAAGAGCTTAATAAACAAACTCGACTGCCTTTGGCCTGGCACAATCGGTAGCCCTGCACATTTCCTCCCAAGTGTCAACCTCCCTGATCAAGTGGCTCTTGATGGTTCCTGCAAAGCTCTCACGTTCCACAGGAAGAAGCAGCGCAGATCATTACCTCGCCAGTTTATCAGCCTCACTGTTCCCTTCTATCCCTGTATGTCCTGGAAGGCAACACAGAGGTAATATGTTTTTCTTTGCTTAGGTCTTCAGGCATGTCAGGCAATCCAAAACTAGCTCCGACGTTAAAGTATAGGAAGCCAGGGCTTGACTATCCGACATAATGTATAATTTTTTGCAGCATGCACACTGTCACTGCGAAGAGCTCTCCCTGGAAGATCCCTGCTGATCCAAGTGTACAATATAGCATGGCCCAAGCTTCGAGAGTGGGACAACTTCCTTCTCATCTGGATCTTTCATGAATTCATACACTGAAGGAAAGCTCGAAGTTAGTTCATTTGTCTCGAGTTCCTGACGTGCAGAGGAGACCCCTCCACACAAATCTTATCCAATATCCGGTGGTGTAGCGACCTTCCTCCCAGCTTGGCAAGGCCCAGTTCCAGCATACATGCCGCCTATAAGCAGGCTGCTCTCTCCACATGAATGTGGAGAGGTGCAAGACTCAGCAGGACCTTTAGCCCAGGTGTGTGGGCTTTCTGTATGCACCCCGTCACAGCCTAGCAGGCTCTGCGCTGCAGATTACTCTGCTGAACTTGCACAGCCTTCTTTCCTGTCCTGCTCCACCAGACCAGGGCACCATAGGTGACCACAGGACTAATGATCGCCCTTTACATCCAAAGGGCGATCGTCGGGCGCATCCCCCATGTTTCTGGATGTCTCACATCACACGGATGAAGCTCTTTGTATAGCTCTCCTCACTGTGCAGGAAGACTCCCATATATTTCAATTCCTGCTGGGTCGCCACCACTTTCTCCCTGAGCGATAGTTCCCTCATTGTAAAATTGCGTTCCCTGCCAAATGGAAGCAGGCTGAGAATCTACATAATGGTGGACAGTCAGGCCACTCTCAAGGCATTAGCCTCATACTGTCTTACATCACGGCAGGTGTGGGAGTGTCTGACTGGACTAAAGGCCCTGGCAGAGGAGAACAGTGTAACACTGTGTTGGGTGCCAGGGCATCAGGGTATAGAGGGAAACGAACGGGCTGATAGGTTGGCTAAGGAGGGATCAGCGCAGATCCCTATTGGGCCTGAGCCCTTTCTTAGGACTACCAGGAGCCACCTACGTAGAGAGGTTGGCAAATGGGAGGACCGGTGCAGGGCTGCTCATTGGCAGGGGCTGCCCGGCCTTAGACAGTCAAAACTCTTCATCCGGCTCTCCAGAGAGAGGTCCAAGGAGGTGCTTGCACTGGGAAGGAAGGATATGAGGATCATATGTGGCCTGTTCACAGGTCACTGTCCGCTGAGGTACCACCTAGCAAATATTGGCAAGTGCGAGGTACAGGTATGCAGGTTCTGCGAGGAAGGGCTAGAGGATGGCAGAGCATGTGCTGTGCGTACGCGATGGTCTCGCGGCATCGCGCTGTTCTGCGTTTGGGAGGCCCTTTCTTCAGCCCGAAGAGGTGGCAAATGCAGAACATGCGGATATCCCCCTTTTATGCAGGGGTGGTGGGGGCGCATAGGTGACGTCACACCAAGTGAGACCAGTGCCGTGAGGCCTGGATGTGGTGCAGGGGGGGCCATGATCTGAGGATCATGGACGCCCTTACAATAGGCCCATTTGTGGTTGCAGTGAGGGTATCGCCTGCATCCACCGTTGTATTTAAAAAAAAAAAGGCTGGTTTTGTCTGGATTGACATATAACCACTGCCCATTGGGCCGTCTTGGTACAGTGTTCATAGTGAACTGCATCCGCTCGGCAATCATGCTCTCAAATTTATTCGCTTAATTATTACCAAGTCATCCGAGTATGCTATTGCTTTGCTGCTCTCTCCCTGCCACAACTCAAGAAATCTGCAACTAGCAACCAGAGCAAGGGAGAGAATCCCCCCTGACGGGAAAGAATCTCTACTACAAGCTCCTACTAGACCATTCATTCCAGGGAGTCCGAGGTCCGGGTACAAAGGCCAAGGTCATCAGGGTCTTTCAAGGGGAGTTTAACGTCCAACGAGCACTCGACACGCCTCCCAAAAGCAGCCAAGTCGTTTTACCTCATGTGAACGGAACCAATCAACCGTGATGTAGCCCTCGTCTACGGTTTACAAAAGGACTAGTAATTATCTTGTACACGTTACTACAAATTCACTGTATAGGCAATTGATTGCTCTATCACCTTCACTATGCTTCATTCCAACGGAATATGTATACAAAAATTTTGTTTTAAAATAAAATCAAGATAAGCAAGAAACTCGCAGGAAACGCCGTTACATCAACGTAATAAGGTAATTAATTATTATTGTACTAATTATAACACGTTTATGAAACGCTGCTACTTACTAATAAGTACGTTGACGCCTTCGGTGAGATCTTTGTCATAAAAAGTGAGGAGGCTGTTCCCGTCAAAAGCAATCGGCGCCACGTCCACTGGAACTCCTTCGGAAACGTCGATGTTGCAGTCGGACGGCCCAGGTTTCGAGTAGGAATAAACCTGCACAGTCAAAACGGGCGCAAAAACAGTTCTTTTAATTTCCGGGTGATTGATGAACCAAAGCAATCCATTCAACAGTCAAAAACGTCGTACGTAGTGTCAAGAACCAGTTGGAGCGGTTGATTCCTACTGCCTGACATCGAATTGTTATAAATCGCAGAACTTGAAGAGTTGTACGAGCACTTGTGCAGGATGATGATACCGACAACAGCGTGTGGAGAACGTTCATAAATTAGGGAGAACTAAAATCTCGAAACGTCGCCGCATGAATCGAAGGGTTTGGTTCGTCCAGGTACATCACTCCGCCCTTGATGAAGTGCCTATATTCAGGCACTCATGAACACTGCAGTTCAGGGCGTTGCTGTCCACCCAACAAAGGGGAACCTAACCTTGAGCAAAGAAAGAGAGAGAATTTTGATTAAAGTTCCAAAAGGGTGGCCATGTTTGTGGTGGAAGTGTCGAAATAACTAATAAACAGTCACCTCAGAATGTCTCTGGCGTACAAATCTTCTTCGTCCCCCACAGCTGCGACATCCATGGTTGAGAGAATCCATCTCTTGGCGAAAGGAGCTTCTCTGAGTAAGGGAGTCGGGGTTTCCTCCCCCTCAGAGGACACCTGCCCTCAGGTGTTCCAGAAGGGGTAGTGCAGAGTGAAGGTGCTGTGTGTACCGTGCAGTAGTTAGTTGCACTTTTGGGAACAAGCGCGGCGTTCTGGCTCATGGGGTGTAGCATTCATTACGTTGAGTAGCAGCTCTTGAGCGTGTGTGAGGTTGCCAGACAATTCGTACACAGATTGTGCACTTCCGCGTAGGTTCCTCAAGCCTTTTGGCTGAGTTGAAGAAACCTGGGCACTTGTTTTTACCCCATGACGTTTGCCACAAGTAGGGCAGGGGTGTGGCTCTGGCGACGGAGTTTTGTCTTCGCCAGGCCTTTTTGAAGGCGCGTGGTTACCCCAGACTCGTTGTTTGAGAGGTCGTTCAGGGACAGACACGCGGGAAGATGTCGATGTTTATGCAGGATGCGGGATTGAGTGGTTGTGAGGTGTACGGTCCGTAGGTTTCCGCTGCTGCGATGCTGGGTAAGCATTGGCCTTCTCTATGTAGATATGCGCGAGATGCTGGTAGACCAGAAGCTTCTCGCAAATCAAGATCTCGATGACCACTGAAAGCCACAACTTGGATTTTAGACTGCCCCGTTCGTTAGTAACCCATGCAGTCCTAATCCGAAACTAGCTCAGTCCCCTCCACCTCCTGAACACTCTCTTTGTTAACCTAAGAAATCGGATATAAGGAACTCCTACAAATATGGGCATCTATGTAGGAGCCAAGGGGTACTCAGCATAGGCACTGCCCAGTTCGACAGGAAATACAAAACTCAACCAGAAGGGAGCCAGTGGAACGGTGAAAGTCGACGGTTAAGGCATCCTAATGGTATCAACATCCACACAGATGGTGTTTGGACCAGGATAGATTTGAATGATTCTCAGAGACGGGTTTTAGTTGAGCAAGAACTTGTAATTGATGAGTTGGTGTATCTCAAGATTTGAAGACCTGAACGCACAAAGAAGAGGTGACTTACACAGGATGTGAGTTGAGTATATAAGCGAAGCTCTGAAGGCGTGAAACTGGTTGTACTGGGAAGGAAGGAAATCGATGAGAGGTGAAACAAGTGTTCATTGGGAGAATCGGAAACGACTGTATCACGAAAGACGTTAGAAGAAAAATGTTGGGGAACAGGAGAGGACTGACTTCGGTGATACTTCGTATTAGAATGATTTTGGGAGAAGGTATCATTCGTGGAGAGGAATCTGAAAAAGGAGGAGAGGGAAAAGGTGGGGAAAACCCCCGTTGGAAATATCCGCAGAGGTGGGATTTCCGTAGGTGTGGAGGTGGGATTTCTGTAGATGTGGAGGTGGGATTGCAGTAGGTGCGAAGGCCTTTGAAGAAACAATGACCTTGGTGAGACCCGTTAAGCAAGAGCGGAAATTTCGGGGTCAAAAACCTGGACAGAGTCGGCGCTTTGCGTGGAACAGATGGACTGACAACTCTGAACTGGCTGTAGTGGGTCTGAGAGGAGTGGGGCGTACATTGCCTGAGTTTCATTCCAACGGGTATTGGTGATTTCTGGGGTCATCGTAATGCACGTTAAAGGCTGCAGCTATTAAACTGTCAACATAATGACTGATAGTCAAGTGTCATGCAAGGCGCTGAAGAATTACTGCGCAATGTCAAAACTGGTGCGAGGACGCAGGATGCGGCTTTACTCTTAAGTAAACAGAGGTAACTTTTATTGGATTCCAGGACACGGTCAATGCTGCAACCCTGATGTTGTCTGCCTCCAGTCCATGAGCTTCCGACACTGCACACACAGACCACGCGCTGAATTTAGGTTTTACTTTCCTTGGCTCTACGAAGTAGAAAGGAAAGTTATGTAATCGGATGAAGAAAAAATTTTGAGTTCTCTTCAGATCTTTACGTTTCAGACCCTCCTGAGTCCGAAAAACACTATTTGGGAAAATGGTCTGTGGGTCTCTGAGTCTGTGAACGATTTTTAGAGAAAACCACCGTACCAAATCAGCTCAAACTTCATATGTCGCCCGCAGGTTACCATGGGACGCCAAAATAAGGGTATGAACAAAATCCATCGAAATTTAACTATAGTTATCATAGTGATCAAAACACCAAATATTTTTTTTCTCAAAAACAGCTCTAACGATTTTGATTAAATTTTTTACATCGATAGCTCCTAATATCTCAACTATACCATAAAATTCCCACATACGGGAAAATGACGCGAGCAGCACAATAAATTACCAAAACTTTCGATGAAATCGATTTTAGCGCGGTTTTTAGAGAAAACAACCGTACTAAATCAGCTGTAAAATGATGTCTAGCCTACAGGTTACCATTAGACGCCAAAATAAGGGTATGGGCAAAATCCACCGAAATTTTACTATAGTTATCATAGTGATCAAAATACCAATTTTTTTTTTCAAAAACGGCTCCACACGATTTTGATTACATTTTTTATATAGATAGCTCTCAATAAGACAATTATACCATGAAATTTCCATTTGTGGGAAAATGACGAGAGCAGCACGATAAATTATCAAAATTTTCGACGAAAAGCGTTATTAGCGCAGTTTTTTCCTCATAAACTCCGCTGGAATTTTTGTAGAATGTTAAAAACAATTGGTATTGTAGTCCAATTCAGTACCTAAAGGGTGAGTATTTAAAAACGCTCATGAGATACATGGGGGTCACTCCAGAAATTCCTGAATTTCAACTACTGCCGTTTCGCTGACTACCAGTTCTTAACGTTTTTACCCAATAACTCTGCAAAAGTGATTACTATCCTCTTTCATAAATCCGTGTTTACAGCCTCATTAATTATCTGTATACAAATTGCTCAATAATGGTCCTGAAATGAGTACGAGCAGCACAAGAAATTCCAGAACTGTAGGCACTACCGTTTCCTGCTGCTGTGACGTGTTGTTTGACGAAGTTCAAAGGCCATGTACAAAGTGAATTGATGTAGAGCTAAGGAAAGTTGTGTGTTGCAACGCACCAGATATTTTTTAGACTCAGTAGGTCTCAAAATGTAAAGCTCGGAAGAAAACCCAACTTTTTTTTGTCACGATTACAATAATTTCCTTTCCCTTTGGGTATTGGAAAATAAAAAGTGAGCAATGCCGATTAGTTAGTGACGTCTAATAGATAAATATATCTAATGGGCTTGAGAGTAGACTTTCTTACTCTGCGCAGAACGAACTAAGATGTTGTTCAGAGAATTGCACATCATGTAGTTGTTAAGAGGAATAAACTTATGCAACGACATCTCCCTCGTACTCGAGTAACCGTTCTGATCGTCGGCGCTTTTCACAATTTGTTATGCCTCTGGGAATACATTCTTTTTGTTAAAGCTGCGTTACTGGGTAATCGAAAAGAAACAACTTCGTTCAAGATCGCTCACCTTCAAAGGAACGACCACCGGTTGTTGCGGGGTCGTCGAAACAGGGCGCCCAGTCGTTTGAGGGACGGCAGACGCTGTCGTGAGTGCCGAAGTGATTTGCGCCGCAGTCGTCTCTGCCGAATTGGTCGGGCTCGTTACGCCGTCTGTTGTCGTGCCCGCCGCCGTTGAAGTGGTCGGAGGTAGAGTCGTCACTGTGTTCGTCGGGTTAGTTACGGAACGGGGCCTTTTGGGCGGGCTCCATTGACTGATGTAAACTAGAAGGATGTCTCCGGTTTGAAGTTCGGCCGAGGCTTCGGTCATTCCATTCTGGACTGGGCAGGGAGTCCCGACTTCGGCGCAGTCGCTCGGCCGGTCCTGCAAAGGAGATGAGATAACGTTACGAGACGTTCGCCGAATAGCGTCAAAAAGTAATATTATGTGTTCAGCACGACAGAGAAAAAGAGAGAGAGAGAATTTATTTATTTATTTATCGACCAGGGAGAATTAGGGCCATGTGGCCCTCTCTTCCATTCTCCCTGGCTACAACATGCAGTTACACTTCCTCCTACATTCGTCATAACTCATTACGCTATCTATACGTATATCTCATTCACACCAAACAAATTACATCCATACTCTACACATAACAAACACACACCTTTCACACCAGCTGGTTGAAAAAAAAAACCACACACACCGCAAGTCCTACACTCCTGCTGGCTTATTGGGACGAAAACAACTGCCTAGAGGCTTCCACTGTGTTCTATTTCAACTGTATGCAAGGTGTGTTCCTACTTGGACTATCGGCCTCTAGTGCCGATTAAGGGACGCGAGTGTTGTCGGGAGTAGCCGCGCCGGGCAATTATATTTGACACAGCGATCCCTGGCGTCCGTGAAGGCGACCATGCAGCGGCAGCACCTGGAAGTAGCGGCAGTACTCTGTTGACCGCTGTTGTACCTTCATCAGTTAGTGGCAATGTAATAGAGAAGACGCAAAACACGAGCATGACTTAGAAAAGAAAGCAATGAAAAGGTCAGAAAAAATCACTGTATTACGGGCTGAATGCAAGCGACGTTCGTTAAAAAAAATTAAGGTAATGTCCGATAGAAGAACAAAAAAAACCTTCTCCCTTCTCTCAATCTCATTGGGGAGGGATGTCTTGACAGAGGAGGCTGGTTAGGTTGGCAGAACTGAGAGAGTCACCCAGCTGTAAACACTCCTATCAATTCACTCTGCTTATAATCTGATAATGTAAGTGTTCGGAGCATGGTTGGCTTGTAGTGGTTGAAGAAAGGAAATGGATGAAGTTGGTTGGTGGGTGTGAAGGCGCTATGATGCGAATTTCAACTTCGTATTGAGTAAGTTTGTTATCAAAAACAGGAATAAACTCAATAAAAACATCGAAATAACAAAATAAAGCCTCCCGGGACTGACTGAGGTCGCCCTCTTTTCTGCTGGCGTTCACTCACTAACACACTCGCAATAGCCCACACGTGGCCGCAGTGACAAAGGGACTTGTCCCGCATGCCCTCGGGGGAAAAAAAAACACTCGCTCATATATAAACGTTTACCAATACACATATAATCACTGCCCTGAACATTACAGAAGCGTACTTGGATATTCCATCCCTTCCTCGCAGTGGATTCCTTAAGCTTAAGACTTAACAAAAACTTACCTAAAAACACATATAAAATTGACAGAAAATTATTTGAATGATGAAGAGAGAGGAGAGAGAGAGAGAGAGAGAGGAGAGGAGAGAGAGAGAGAGAGAGAGAGAGAGAGAGAGAGAGTGAGTTGTAATATTTAATTACAGTTTTAAAATGGGATTTTAAAAACTAATGCACGTTGTTCAAAGTATAACCGGAAAGTAACATCTTTATTTGAATAGGTTATTATACAAAATAAACTTCTTCTTCTTTTTATTAATTAAGCACCTTGACAAGAGTGAAACGTTTATTTATCCACCAGAGGAAAATTAGGGCCATAACGCCCTCTCTACCATGAAGAGCGAAGTGTAGCTGCTGACATCCAGAAGAGGGATAGGCCGATCGTCTCGTTGCGCGCCGCGGACCCAATTTTCCTTACCTCCTGATTGCGGCTATGCGGTGCCCCATCTCCTTGTCCTTTAGCAGTTATCTTCTTCTTCAGATTTTATCGGGGCTGCTTAAGGAACGGCTCTGCTCGATAGAAGCGGCTCTGCCCGATAGAAGCGGCTCTACCGGATAGAAGCGGCTCTGGTGTTCTGGGTCATGGCTTAATCCGATTGTGCCCGTAACATCACTCCCCTTTGCGAGAAGATCATGCCTTCTTGATCGTGTAGCAATGGGGGTGGTTAGGCGTTTTCCCATGGAGTGCTGAGCCTGGGTTGTGGGTTTATTGGCAGGAGGCTGGCATCCATTGAACGGACGCGCCCCAAGGTACCCCCCTACTAATTGGGTAATTTGATGTTTTACAGTAGTGATTGGTGATGACTAGAGTAGATGCAGAGAGGAAGTGACAAAAGAGTAGTACCAACAAGATTTCGCGGAAACAGGTATAGTACAGGGAGAGGGGGCACCGCATTGCCGTGATAGGGAGGTTAGGAAATCGGGCCTATTCCTCTTCCGGACACTTCCCTCTTCCTATCTCTCTATCTGTGGTCTTTACATAAGGTGGAACGGACCTGTATACTTGGACCACGAATATACTGTATTACGAAGAAAGGAAGTAATTATTGTGAGACGCCTGAACCTGTGCCTATTACATACACCAAAACCAGTAATCTCCAATCATTCCAAAATAAATTACTCTCACACCTAATCATCTAATAATAATTTCTTAAATTTATTCCTAAAAGTGATGGCGGGTAGTGATACATCAGAGAATGCCTGCTGACACACCCAGCCAATGCATCTCCTAGGCACGTTTCTCGCACGCCCAGAACACAGTCAATGCTGCAACCCTGATGTTACCTGCCTCCACTCCCTGATCTTCCGACACAGCCAACCGAAGATGCCCAGATCCGGGCTCCCAGATACTACCTGAACATCCAGGATCACAACAGATTCGTTGGCACTAATGGCGAGGATGTCAGCTAACATCATTTCTCCAGAGACAATTAAGTAGTGCCGCTTTTCATGAAATAATGCGGAGCGCCTGATTTTGGTCGGGAAAAATTTTTTACAACCCCCCCTCAAAATTTGATACTTTACGTTTCAAAACATGGGGATTTCAATTCTGCAATGTCCGTCCACCACCCGCTGTCCCCCTTCCCCATCTGCCGGCCCTGGCCGGACGTTTCGTCGTTTGTACTCCCTTCATCTCCCGCCTCATCAAAACCACCCGCCCGCTCGACTCCCAACGTCGTGCCAATTGCCTACAGGCGCTTACGGGCGCCTGGCGCCGGGGGAATATTTAGTTTCCGTAGTTCCATTGTAGTTAGGTCATGTTACGTATGGTTTACTAGTATTTTTCGATGCTGAATCGAATGAGATGGGTCTCGAAGCAGTAATACTAGGTCGAGCTGTTCAAGAGAATGATAAACCGTTGTGTAATAATTTGCCGGGTTTTTTTTCAGCGCATAACTTTCCTTTTTACTTCGTAGAGCCGAGTAAGGTAAAAACTCCATCAAGTCTTCCGCGAGGTGCGGTTATTTCGCTGGCGCGTGATTTAATTATTCGCGTACGTTTCCCCAACGTCAACCCCCTCAGGTCTCATACGTTAATTCGGAAGGGTTTATTAAGTTCATTATTCGCCGCCCCTCTCGAGTCCGAACTCCCGAAATAAGCCGTCCTCGCGATGTCACGGAATTATCACGACTATTTCGAACATAGTCATTCTAACTTTGCCCAACGCCAAGTTTTAATTGAACCCTCCAATCCTTTCGACGATTGAATTCGCCCTAAAACTTGCCCTAAATGAAAATTGGTGTAGTTTTCTCCTTTCGAAAAAAAAGAAGCGGAAGTTCATTCAAAGTCGGTTTTTAAGGAGAATGAAAAATAAAAGAGCGGAAAGAAGGATAAGGCAAACTGTTTTTAAAAAGGAACTCTAGACGCCTGATAAACGCTGCATAATAAAGAATCAACAACAGTTCATCTCCTGAGCAAACTTCCTAATTAAAAAAAAAGAGTCCACTCCCGTAACCGAGTCCGTTCGTTTGTACAAGGACCGTGCAGTTTGCCCCTAAGTTGCTTCAAGTGTTGAAGCAACATTTTCAATTTCTGAGCCCTCGAATAAAGCTTAACAGGAAACTTTTTGTCTCTTGAATAAAACG
Organism: Pachypeltis micranthus; assembly: GCA_020466155.1. NCBI lineage: Eukaryota > Metazoa > Arthropoda > Insecta > Hemiptera > Miridae > Pachypeltis > Pachypeltis micranthus. The sequence goes on along the minus strand of CM035782.1, from coordinate 4,319,673 downwards.
TGTAGATTAATTCATTCCCATTCTCTTCCTCGCTCCGGATGAACGGCTTTTGTTTCCTCGAATATCGTCGGTCTTCTGCAATACTCCAAATGGACGCGGCTAATTTCATTTCGCGAGGTTCCCTAACTTGATTCATTTTAATGTCAAAGTCGGTAAAGTAATCAAAATTATGTAGCGACCGCTGATTACGCGAATAGGGTTTTCTCCTCTTTGGCCGCGGCAGCCGCAGCACGCGGGCCACAATTATAACCCTCTTTGCATTATGAATTTATATAAAAGCAACCGGGTTCCAGCGCGTGTGTCAAGCGCTGGAGGTTTGATGTGGTCGGAGTAGCGATACGATTTTCACAGATAGCGGTTATTTCGTTTCAAAACGACCGTGGGCTGGATGAACGACTCGCTGCACTTCGGTTTATTGATATCAATTTCACTTTCCTCCGCGCATCTTTATTAGGTAGTTAACGTTAATGTACTTGTTTGGGAGGTCTGTCAGATCGGAGGGGCGACAAGAAGCAGGTCCGTTTCTTTATCAAATTACTGTTCCTGTTGGAGAGCTACACGGAAAACGGGGTGTTCATGTGTCTGGTTCTATCGAGTGGACTGCACAATAGTGTGTGAATTACGTTACCACAGATCGTGTTGCAAGGAATGGAAAGAATTCAGGATACTCACTATACAGCTCCAGACGTAGAGTTTCCCTAGCCAGGGAGAAGAGGAAGCGGTGATGGACTGCCAAATGCTTGAGACAAATTAGAGCAGAAAACACAACGTGTTCCGAAATTCATCACAACCAAATTACTTTGGACAGTTAACAAAATGCCTTTTATTTACGCAAAGAATAAACGAAATTAATCACCAAAAAGGCAAGAAACAAAAGGCCACTGCGAGAGCGCTGGTAGGCCCGGCGAAACACGCTTGAGCTCGGTCAGTCTGAGCTCAACATGTCCTTCAACGGCCAATACAGCTCCTGAACCCTCGAAGAGGGTTATATCAGGCAACCACCATGAAAGTTGCGGTCCACTGAACCCAGAACCTGCGGAGATACGGCAGGTATTTGGCGATTCGCCAGTCTCCCGGTCGACAGCTGTTGCCCAAGTTATACCGCGTGGAGGTCTGACCACCTCGGGAATCACCTCGGGAATCACCTACCATCTGGGAGGAGGTATTAATCTGGTTTCCCACCAGATTTACTTGAGTGGCAAGTTTCAAAGGGACACATCACCTGTGACCACGTTGCCATCGCCTTCTTTGCAGACTTGACGAAAACGTTATAGTTGGGTATGTAAGACTATTTAAGACATACATACTACCCTTACATTCTTTTCCCTTCATCTCCAACAGATTTCTCCAGAGGTGCATAACCTCCTCCACCCCCCACCTTCGTGCCGCTACACCATCCCATTAACCTTTCTCTTTCAATATCCAAGGACCACAACCAACTAACTGACTTAACAGCCAGACAATGATGTCTTGATTGAAAGTGCTCGCCTACAGTATCTCACCAGCCAAAGAAGACGGACTCACCAAACAGGTACGTTAACTTTCATTATAGGCTTGCTTTTCCTGGTTCTGGGTTATCTTCCCAGGAGCATGCCCATGCTACCAGGCGCGACCACGGGTTGTGGATAGTGGAACGGCCACGGCATTGTCCCCAGGGGCATGTCTGTGGCCAGCTGTGAATAAGGGCAGCATGCTGACTGAATAAGCAGCCGCGAACAATGGGCAAAACCCAAGAGATCGCAGAAGAGATCCTGAACAAAGGGCTCAAGGGCAAGCGGATCTACATTTTCTCAGACAGCCAGGCCGCCCCAAAGGCCATCGCAGCCTATAGTTTTAGGTCCAGGCTGGCATGGGAATGCCTTCATGCACTCAAGCAGCTAGGCGCCCACAATAGGCTCTCCCTCATGTGGGTGCCAGCTCACAGGGGGCATGAAGGCAATGAAAAGGCTGACCGCCTTGGGAAAAGGGGTACAGAATCCCTACCCATCGGGCCTGAGCCACACGTAGGTATGGCGAAAAGTCACCTGAACCGTCTGGTTGCTCGATGGGAGATACAGGAAAATGGCGCCCATTGGCATTACCAGCCACAACTAAGACAGGCGAAAAGGCTTGTCACGCCTTCCTGTCAAAGGGCGAAGGCGATGCTGACACTCTCTGGACAAGATCTGAGAGTACTGATAAGCTTCCTCACCAGGCACTGCCCACTCAGATATCACCTCAACAAGATGGGCATCTCAGAGGCGGTGGAATGCAGACTCTGCGATGAGGAGGACGAGACAGCAGAGCATATCCTGTGTGAGTGCCCTGCCTTGGCAGCAAAACGCTTTGAATACTTTGGTCAGGGGACCACTGAATCCCAAATCATGGCGGAATCTGCGGTGAAGGACATACTCAGCTTCCTAAGGGGGGCAGGTATGTACAACGCCTTCTACTAAGAAAGGGCCAGCGTAACAAAAGGCCCATATGCGGCCGCAGTGACAAAGGGACTTGTCCCACACGCCTTTGGGTAAAAAAAAAATAGGCTTGCTTTGTAGCCGTCAAAGCTGCTGGGTTTGAAGAGATCCCAAGCACCAGCACGCGGTTTCTTGTTTCTTCTGCACTGAAGGCGCAAAACGTGAATAATAGAGAGAAAGTGGAGCCACACAATGAGGTCTCCATGTCTCATAAGGAACTCGCTCATCCAGTGGTCTAGCTCATTCTTAAGCCATGGGATGGTTTGGGACTGGGGGTGTTGGCCGAAGCCCCCACCTCTCACCTATATTCACTCATAAGTACTTGACTAGCTTCTCAAGAAGGAGCCTGTGGCCCCCTAAGTGTATTGCCGGTTGGCTATTTAATTTTCCCTACAAGAGGATGAATGCCTCTGGTATGGGCTGGCCGAATGTGTCTTCCCACCATAGGCACGAAAAGAGGTGTAGGCAGTTTCGGTTATCAGCATTTCCAATGCAGCGTAAGTACGCCCTAAATGGCGTATGTCCTGTCAGGAACTGAGTGAGGTAGAAATTTACTTCACCATGGACGGAATGCTGGAATCAGCAGCCTGGTCCACTGCCCCTTCTGGGCTGTGTCACAACCGTTTTGCTACCCCTCGACGGCCGCATCCACTCTTCTTCTCTTTTGGTGGGTGCTGTGCCTCCACAGGTCTGGGTTCAGCGGAGTGAGTGGACTTCTGCATTACCCAGCAAAATGAAACACCAGCTTCTATGACTTGCAAGTGATGTAACTCTCTTTTGAGGAAATATACCTGTAAGCCCGTTGGTACGACATAGTCCACTGTATTTGCCCTTAAGCTCATTAAGCCTTCGGAGTTTGTGGCTGCTCTCCATGGTTCGGTTGACGGGCCACAACTCAGGGAGAGTCCCAACTCCCCCTACTCTAAGGTCCGGGTTGAGTCGGCTTCAGAGGGCCCCCATAGAAGGGCTTACCTTCACTTATCCGACTTATTCACGGGCCTCACTGCCTTCTCTGATGAGGTGTACAAGAGGCTGGGATCACAACGTTGTAAATGCTCGCCGTCGTCCATGTGGACGTCTTTTATTAGGTAAGGGACATCGTCATAATATCCCCATTGTGCCGCAGGCAAGCCTTACAATGGTAGTGCTTCTTCCTACAATGTCATGGAAACAGCAGAGTCTTTGAAAGGAAAGAAGTGCGCATTGAAGTCGGCAAGTAAGGAACTGGCTCGTCCAGTGGTCTGTCAAAACTACCTTCTCCCAAGACGTTCACTGATGTTGGGGAAAATTTCATACTGTCACGTCTCTTTGATGTGGATTTCGCCCTAGATTGTCATTTCTCTAACGCCCATTCGACACCCCGCCAAAATCAGGTTATGTGGATTTGTAGGCAACACGTCAACTCAACTTTAGTTTTTGACACAATTGCAGACACAATATGTAATCTTCTGACTGTAGTCCCAGTAATGGGATGTGCACCGCGGCCAGATGACCTATTGTGCCAGTCCTAGTGTCTTACAGGTCTATGCCTAGCTTTCTGTGGAAAGCCAGGTAGTTCCTGAAGGAGCCTCGTTGGTATCCATCCTGGGAGAAGTGGTGCCAAAGACCAAAAGTCGCTCCTTCTCAAGTCTCCAGCACTGGGCCAGTAGGGAGTCTCTTCATCCGTGCCACACCACCTGCATAGAGGGCTATACCCATAACATACATGTGTTTGTTCATTCTGCAGTGCCCTGTTATGATCCCAACAACCTGCCTTAAGTCCTTCCTCTCCATCCTCAGAAGGGTGTGTTTATCTCACTTGATTGCTCTGAGACAAAGCGTTTGGAGTCTCTTACTCCTGCAGCGTTCCAGATTGTCTGATGCAGTCTTCCGGCATGTTCTCTCACAGTCCTTTTAACTAGTGACAGAGAAACCCCGCAATGGTGAGGTGGCCCAATAGGTACTGTGGACGAACCACGTTTGGCTAGATGGTCCGCCCTCTCACTTCCAATGATCCCACTATGTCCTGGAATCCAATACACATTAACTCTATTCGCACTTGCTAGGGAGTTAAGCCACATCCTGCACTCTCGCACCAGTTTTGACGTCGTGCAAGGGACATCGTCACAATATGCCCAATGTGCCGCAGGCAAGCCTTACAATGGTAGTGCTTCTTCCTACAATGTCATGGAAACAGCAGAGTCTTTGAAAGAAAAGAAGTGCGCATTGAAGTCGCCAAGTAAGGAACTGGCTCGTCCAGTGGTCTGTCAAAACTACCTTCTCCCAAGACGTTCACTGATGTTGGGGAAAATTTCATACCGTCACGTCTCTTTGATGTGGATTTCGCCCTAGATTGTCATTTCTCTAACGCCCATTCGACACCCCGCCAAAATCAGGATTTGTAGGCAACACAATTACAGGTATGTTACCTTATTGATTCACTGCTCCTAAACCCTCGTTGAATAACAATACTTTCCTTACCCTTTGGGTAGCCGAAAGTAAAAATTGAGCTAAAATCTAGACTACGATATAAATGCACACACACAAATTTCGATCTGATTACATTACAGTACTTCCTAATTGGACTAGAAGCAGATTGGATAAGTCTTAGAGTGATAATAACCGGTCAACGTACGTCGGAGTGAAGAATGTTGTGTGACACGTCGCAGTGGACGTTTTATTTTATTAACCGCGGCGGACACCGCAGCTACATAGCCAAGAGCACGCTATTGATCTGATCCTCCGTGCCTTGATTTACTCCGTCAACTCAGAAACTATACGCTAACCAGCTTCTTCTCAAATTCCCGTTCTTTTCCTCCTCCGACGGTGAATTCCATCCCTCGCTCGCCAACTCGGGGATATTTTTCCTCAACAGCAGCTGACACCCGATAGGAACCCGTTAGCCTTTTACCCGTTCGCTCAACCAGCAAATATTTTCCCTCGAATTCATTCTCCCGTATAATCCGAGCGAGGCGGCGCTCAAACGATCCACCTCCGTGACACTGAGCTGAGTTACTTAACTTGAAGACTGGGTTAACTGGCATAATTGAGTGGAAACGTCTTTTGATGTCAAATTGTTGCAGAAGCGTCGGGCGCATTGAGAAAATGACTGAAAATGATTGAGGCTGTACTATAGCATGATTGGAACAATTGGAAGGAGAGATGGTCAATTTCTGGAATCAGTGGCAGGGGGTAGGAGTAAAAAAGGTCGTACTACAGTACAATTGGTTAAAAATTGTGGTAGGGGGGTAAAGGGGCTGGGTGGAGGGGATAGAAAAGTCCGTACTATAACATGATTGGTTGGTATGGGGGGGGGGAGGTAAAAACCTCGTACTATATTATGATTGGTTGCAAATTGTGGTGGAAGGGGTAAAGGGGCGGAGTGGAGGGGATAGGAAAGGTGGTACTATAACGTAATTGGTCGGGGGGCGTGGCCAAAACCTCATACTATAGTGCAATTGGCCAGGGGGCGTGGTTTTCTTCCCCCACTCCCATTGGGCCAGAACTCTCAAAACCCGTTTCAACGCCCATTTATCCCCTACTGACTTTCTTACGAAACCTGTTGTTTTCTGACCCGTGGGGAGGCGGTTGCACCCAGGCCTCGTACGTGGCCCATAACAGCTCATCAGCACCAAGGTAGCCTTGCTCGTGCCCTCCTTCCTCATTCAGGATTTCCGGTCACACTTTTTTCTTCTCTTGACTGCAAGCGGAACAGCAGGCCCCTGTCCTCCTGGCTTCTCTTTCGCTAACTCCAGCTCCTCCTCGCAGAATCTGCAATTCTGTACCTCTGCCTTAGCAATCTTGGCCTGGTGGTACTTTAGTGGACAGTGACCTGTAAGCAGGCCACATACCATCTGTATAATATCTCTCTCCCTGGAGAGTCTGATAAACAGCCTTGACTGCTTTTGGCCAGGCACATCCTGCCATTGGCTCAGGTCCCACTGCCAGAACAGAAGCTCTGATCCTTTCTTCGTCAGTTTGTTGGCCTCCTTGTTCCCTAATATTCCAGTATGGCCTGGCACCCAACACAGTGTTAATGTGTTCTCCTTTGCCAAGGTCTTCAGGCCATTCCCAAAACAGTCCTGACGTCGTGGTATAGGGAGCCAGGCCTAAAGTGCAACCTGACTGTCCGACATAACGTGTATTCTTTTCCGTTTCAGGCCCCTATGCTCATGGCATTTCCAGGATAGACCTTGTGGCAGTTCCAGGTTTTGGGTTGCCTTTGTACCTCTTTAATCGTCGGGCTAGGTACTCTGCTCCCTCTTTTTATATCTAGGAGTTTTCCCATCACTGCCTGATCCTGGCAGGTTATCAGAGGTCGACGCCCCCTCTTGCCCACCCCCTAATTAGCACACCTAATAAATAAACCAAACACTGTCTTGGATGAAAGCTGTTCACAGCGTGGCTTTGGCATCAGGGACACGAGTCTTTGGGTCTGCTGGCTCTATCTACAGTCGGCTGGAGGGCGGTAATTTCGTCATTCCACCATGACGCCATTGATCGCCCTGTTGCCCAAGTATAGAGTGTAGTGCTGTGGTATGTATGGGTGTGCTTGCACTAATATGTTGGTGTATGGAGCACCTTTCAGGATCCTAGAGAACTGAGGCCAGTCAGCATTATTTGTGCTGAATCTCTTTTCACGCACGCGTTTCGATAGGCTGTCGAAAATCTCCATGACACTTTCATTTTACGCCGTGGCTTGGACCACCGTGGCATCTCCTATGCGATATTTCTTTAGGGTGGAGCCATGTCCTCTGGCCCTTTATAAGGGCACCCAACCCTTGGAAGCGGGATGCCACTCCGAATCCTCCATCCTCTTCTGAACGAATCTGTCCACAGCCTCCCACCTCGACTCGTTCCCCCACTGCCTCCTGCAGGCACCTGTTCCCGTGACCCGTCGAAAACTGGGTGGGATAAAAATTTACCTGCGTTCTTCCTACCCTGGAATGGACTTGTAGGATGAGAGTGGCTGTCCGTCTCACTCGAGTTTCTGTCTCCCATCGACTCTGCCATGCCTGGAGCCTTCGAAGGCGTTCCTCTTTTTTTTAACCTTGTGACCATGTCCTGGGCCTGCCAGGTCGATGAGTGTGACGCCAGCGGTGGGAGTACGCCACTCTTAGTGCTCCTCAATGACACATTAAGACCACTACCAGCGCACTGCTGGAATAGTGTTGGAGATAGTGTTGTCAATATTTATGTATAAAACTGATTATACGCCAATATGTCAATAAGGTATATCGTATTTAATAAACTTATACGATTAAAAAACATTTTGATTTTGAAATGTGAATTAGTCGCCAGAGCGATAAAAATTGATGAACTTTCGCGGGGCCCTCCGCTGCTCTGCTTTATGGCGCCAGACACGTCTTCTCTCGTAGCAAGCCGATGACCTTCGCATTTAAGCGACAGGCGGAGGCGTCGAGGAATCATTTCCTTCAGACTTCCTACCAAACATTTCCTTTCGAAAACCCCTCGAGTTGGTTGATATTCACGTCAGGAACAGATTATCCTCGGCATCTTCTGGTTTTGAAGGGCCCTGGGGTTGCGATGGGTAAAGGGGGGAAACCCTTTGGGCTGCGATGCTGATGTAATTGCGGAGGAAAACTTGAAAGAAACCGGTTGATGGGCGAAGCTGCGAAACGGAGTTTTCGGCGGGATAAAGTTGTTTCGTCAAAAGACATAAACTTGGAGTGATGTAAAATAGTATAAAGAAACAAAAAGGTGATGCGAGGTTCAGTTATCCTCTGTCTCGACGGTGGTGATGGTGGGAGGGGGGGGGGAGGTCGAAAGGACGAAGCTAAGGAAAATCCGGAGAGGGAAGTAAAAAGCAGAAAAAGGTCGTAGACGGTCGACGTCTTTCTGGGGGTTTTTCTTTCAGCACTCAAATGCTAACATCTAACTTTTATCAAGGATATATTTTTGCCCTCTGCTACCACTCCGTCTCCGTCTTTTTTTTTTTTTTTAGTTTTTGGTAAAAGCTCGCCCTGTTCAGTAGCGTCACACGAGAAAAATAAGAGAAACGTTGGCGCAGTCGCGACAGACTGCAAACAAAACTGTCTCATTGCCACTGCAGCGGCACATTGGGCATATTGTGACTGCGTCCCTTACCTAGTAAAATACGTCCACGCGGACGACGGCGAGCATTTACAACGTTGTGATCAGCCTCTTGTACGCCTCATCAGAGAACGCAGTGACGCCACATGAACGACGGATAAGTGAAGGTAGTCCCTCCTATGGGGGCCCTCTGAAGCCGACTCATCCTGTGCCTTGGAGTGGGGGGAGTCGGGACTCTCCCTGAGTTGTGGCCCCTCAACCGGACCATGCCACCAACCGTACCAACGGGCTTACAGGTCTATTTCCTCAAAAGAGAGTTACATCACTTGCAAGTCATAGAAGCTGGTGTTTCATTTTGCTGGGTAATGCAGAAGTCCACTCACTCCGCTGAACCCAGGCCTGTGGAGGCACAGCACCCGCCAAAGAAGAAGAAGAGAGGATGCGACCGTCGAGATGTAGCAAAACGATTGGGACACAGCCCGGTAAACCTGGCAGCTGATTCCAGCATTCCGTCCATGGTGAAGTAAATTTCTACCTCACTCAGTTCCTGACAGGACATAAGGTATTTAGGGTGTAACTACGCTGCATTGGAAATGCAGAGAACCCAAACTGCTTTCACCTCTTTTCGTGCCTATGGTGGGAAGACACAGTCGGCCAGCCCATAACAGAGGCATTCATCCACTTGAAGGGAAAATTAAATATCCAACCGGCAATACACTTTGGGGGCCACAGGCTCCTTCTTGAGAAGCTCGTCAAGTACTTATGAGTGAATATAGGTGAGAGGTGGGGCTTCGGCCAACACCCCCAGTCCCAAACCATCCCAAGGCTTACCTCACTTTGTGCCTTTAGTAAGGCCACTTGGAGTTTCGGTTAGCTTGACACCATCCTCATGTATAAGGCCATACATATATCATGTATAGGCGTGATTGGCTGGGGTAGCAAACTAACAGTCAATCAAAAGAGAGTATTGGCAGAATCCCAGAGAGCTGCATTCCTGTGGATCACCAAGGTATATAAGACTGTATCGACAGATGCACTTCACCGGTCAGTTACCGGTTGACTTGGCTGTTGAGTGGGTGATCGAGACCATGAAACGGGAGCTTTCCGCACTGAACTCTGTGTGGATCTCACCCCATAAGGGAAATCGCTGGCATCAACGAATGGGCATTAGAGAAATGGCAAGCGAGATGGGAATCATCGTCAAAGGGACGTGATAGGTATGAGTTCTTCCCCAACATCTGTGCACGTATTGGAAGAAGATGGGTTGAGCTAGACCACTGGATGAGCCAGTTCCTTACGGGACATGGCGACCTAAATGTGCGGCTCCACTTATTTTCTCTCCAAGACTCTCCACTATGCACGTTTTGCGCCTTCAGTGCAGAAGAAACAAGAAACCACTTGCTGGTGCTTGGGATCTCTTCTAACCCAGCAGCTTTGATAGCTACAAAGCAAGCATATAACGACTGCAGCCCATAATTGCCCAGGCGATAATAGGATAAATCTCTGCTTAAAAACCGATGGAGTGGGGCCTAGGGCAATATACGTCCCACTCCATCCAAAGCCCCTTATCTACACCCCGGATCCTGTTCCCTCCGGAGTTTTCGATCCATTTGTGAAGATGTTGATGCCGTTTGGAGGCCGAAACCGGCGACTCCCGCTGTTCCATAGACCTCCCAGTGGCTGAACGTTATATTTCCTCTCGAACTTATACATATGCACCATTGCGTCCGTGATCATGCTGAGCTCCTTAAAGGTCTCCAAGTCCCTGACTATAGCCAGGTGTCCATTAGTCGCCATTAGTCCTGAAAATCAGAAGTTAAATTGATCGTTTTTCTTCAGCCTGCTTTCACGTCCTGCACTACCTCCCATCTCAATCCAACCACTTGGCCATTCGACTCATCACATGCTTGCGCAGTGTCGCCTGGTAATGTCAATGTTCGTCCTTCAGGTGTAGTCAGGTCATGTTGCATATCCTTTACTGGTATTTTTCGATGCTGAATCGAATGGGATGAGTCTCAGAGGCGCTTTTACAAACGATTCCTGGATTTTTGATACGTCCGCGTTGAATTCTTAAAATGTTTCGACGTTCGATAAAATAGGATAGGCACCGGATCATTTCCACAACGTCGCAGGCCTCAGGATGGCATCTAAACCCTCAACGGTGCTGCCACTAACCAGAATAAAATAATAACGACACTTCCGAGCCTTCTTAGCGGATTATCATCTTTGTGGCTCATATTCAAATTCGACGCTTCCAACATAATTTGCGGCGTTACCGCTAGCGGGTAATGCGTATTAGGTAACACGACGGCACGAAGTTAGACGTCTGTTTAGTTCAGCCAATTTGAGTTTAACCGTCACATTCAGACACCGAGTCGTTCGTTGATGAATGAGAAGACGGGTGTCATTAGTCGACGAACGTGATAAGATTAGTACGATATGAAAATGAGAGACGCTACACGCGTAATTACCCTGTAAATTAATTTAGTGACGAATTAAGGGAATTCGGTCGCCACATACAGCGATTGAGAGATGCGCTCAAATGTCAAGCTACTTACGAAGCTCTTCTTCCACGCGACATGTTACACGTGAAACGTAAATCTTGTCCAAGTAGGGCCGTGCTGAGCGGCTGGCGTGCCAACGCCAAATAACGGAGAGTTATAGCGTCGACTGACATAAAAGAGAACACCTATGAGGGACAAGGTCGAATGAACGAGGATGGCAGTTGACGCAGTCATTTATTTAATAGACCAGTACGAGCCTAAACACATAAACTGGCGATGAAGTACCTGTTAGAATTATAATAATAGGTAACTCGCATGAAACTGAAACTTTAAAACTTTCCATGAAGGAATTTTTGTGAATTACCAAATCTATCGAATTTATGGGGTCGAGAAAAGTTGTACGATGAGGGGAACTAGATATTTCTGCGCTACTTTTAGAATACTTTAACGGAGGCTGAAAAGCTTGTTCCGCGCGGTTGAAATCTAGAGGATCCAGTTGAGGTTTAGTATATCACGGGCGAAACTGTCGCGATCTGCAATTTTTGTCTCGATGTGCACGGCGAGCTTCACATTTAATTCAGTCAGCGTTTCTCCGTCGAATGCAACCGCTCCAAAGGCTGTGTTCAGTCGATTTCGAATGCGAGAGAGAGAGAGAGAGAGCCTAGTCAGCAGCATCGGGGTTTTATTAGTTTTGCGGCACAAGCGGAGAGTATTTCATCCAGAAGGGCGATGCAGCTTCTAACCCGAACTCGCACTTCGTAATCCGCCCTGTTAAACGAGGTAGTTGCAAATCGGTGACAACTGCTGAACCAGTTAACAGTTCCATTTATCTCCGACGGTCCGGCTCATCGGGTCACCGGTAGCGGCCGCTAATTGCAAGGGCGCCTCCCCAATCCCATTCGGAGGGGGTTGGCCATTTTTAATGGCTCTAATAGGCTCTGCGGCTCAAAATGGAGTCGTCAAGAGGAGCACCGATGCGATTTCTAACGTTTGCACGTTTTTACTTTCCTTAGTTCGACGAAGTAGAAAGGAAAGTTATGGCTGGTGTCATTAGAGTCGTCCATTCCAGTCAGAGGATGGTACTGCTGAGAATCTCAGGATTCTGCTGTCTCTGGCCTGGACAACCCCAAGGCTTTTGAGTCGGTAAGCCACCAAGCCTCGGCTGATCGCCTCCGTGGTGTGGGGGCTTCTGATCGACTCACCGACTATATGAGCTGTACGTACTTTGGGGGTGTGACAGCCTTGCAGATAGGAGGGGGGGTATCTGAGAACGTGGGATTAGGCAGGGGGACCTTCTGTCTCGCATACTGTTCAATCTTGTGATTGGTACTGCTCTAGGTAAGCTACCTTAAGGAGTACGGTTTGATGTCGCTCCAGAAGTGTGGGTGGCGCATTAGCCTACGCTGATTGTACTCCCCCCAGGTACAAAGCGGGGCTTGCAGATCGCCCGAGACAAGTTTGTGTGGATTAGGGATGAGTCCTGAGATGAGTCCCTCGGTTTCCATGGTGCCATTCTATTCAGGTTAAAGCGTGAAGGTCATCATTGGCATTGGGTATGTGGCAGGTCCTTGGGGTCGAGTTTTGTCGATGCCGCATCCTTGGCTGGAATCGCATGGATCTTGGTGTTCATCTTTAGAAAGTTGCGAAGGCTCCACTGAAGCCACAACAGAAGCTGCGCCTCCTTTGGACGTACTTGCCCCCAAAGCTGACCTACTGTTCGATCTGGGGGCTCAGTATTCCATCACTCTGCCACTAGTCAGTTCTTAAGCACCTGCTTTGCAGACATCTGGCTGGGATGTTGCACACTCTGAAGCTGGTCTTGGATTTCATCAGGGTCAGCTGTGGTGGTATGACACGGCAACTCCATCTGCCTCCTAGTATGCCCTCGGAGGTTGCGGCTGCTCTGCACAGTTCCGTTGACTGTACTGACACCCCCCACTCTTCTGGGGTGGGGTGGGCTTCAGAGGGCGTCCGTGGAAGGGATTACAGGCACTTTCACGCCATTCGTATTGCGTCACCACCTAAAGCGATGGGATGTATGATAGGCTGAGATCGTAATGTGGAGGCTCGCAGTGCTAACTAATGAATCATGCGGTGCAGACGCGTCTGTGTACTCAAACGTCGTGGCGCAGTCTGCAAGCAGGTCGCTGGTGCGTTGTCGTCTGAGGAAGTGGAGAGAGTGCGGCACTACTCGGTTGTCTCTGGAGAAGGCCTGAGGCCGAACATCGTCACCTTTAGTTCCGATCAATCTGCACTGCTGGGATCTTGCATTCACGTGGAGGGTTGCAGCGTGTCCCGGGTGTGGAGTGTGTTCGAAGAAAAGTGCTGAGGAGATTCGTCTGTTGGGTGTGTCAGCAGACGTTCTCCGAGGTATCACCACCTATGCATTGCTCGGGTCGTATCAGAACTGATGGTCGTCCTATTGTGGAACATTCTCTCCTCCCCCCCCCTTCCCAATCCTTCTATCCCTAGAGACGGCGTACGGTACTCTGGGTGCTCTCCCCACTTCCTTAATTATTATTTATGATTATAAAATAATGAGGAGCAACCTCACAAGAATGGGATTCGAACTAGTTTCTACGTGGAACGTTACATTTGTAATGGTTTGCGGCAGGTTGCCGATGGTGGTAACACTGTTGCCGCCACCTGTGCAGTTCGCCGCTGTTTATATTAGCGGAGAAGCCACATTTTAGTCTTATAATGGCTACCGACATCGCGGACGAATCGTCCCCTTTTCCTAAACCAGTGAATCAGTTCTTAAACGTCCCTTTATATTGTGTGAAGTAAGGTAAGCGATCAGAGCTTGGTGTTTCATTTTCCCCATTGCCCCTTTATTGTTATTAATACAATCCGAGCACAGGTTATTTGGAGTAGGAGTTCATTTCAACTCATTTCTAGTTTTTCCCGATTAAATTCAAGTGGTCCTAGTTGGTTTATAATTTCATTTCTCAGTGCTTTCCTGAGAGGTTTTATTTAATTTATTTTCATCAAGTGAGTATAATTGAGTGTATTTAATTTGTTCGTTTCTTTTGGGCCCGGACACGACTTTCACTCGTGTGCTGTACGCGGGTAATTGTAAAGGAGTTCCCGAAGTACGTCACACATTTTACAAGTTCATTACGCGAGGGTTGAGAAAAATTGTGTTATTAGTCGCTTTATATCGTTTTCCGATCATGCTAACGTATATTTCACGTTCAGTAATAGTGAATATCACGAGAGTGTTTGCGTGACGTAGCCTGTTGTTTCATGAGCGATATTTCTCTCTCTCTCTCTCTCTCTCTCTCTCTCAAAAAGGGTCGGTCTGTCGGTTCAATACAAAAGAAAGGGAACAAATAAGTTCTCGTTCGTCTCACCATTTTTGCTTCAAGACCTTCAAGATTAGATCTCGTCTTGGAGTTTCTGGTTATGGGAGTAGAAAGGGAAGGGGGTATTGATGGGATACTCCAAGTGAAATATCGCCGAGCTATAGAGCGGCTCTACACCTGAAAGCCGAAACGACCATCATAGGGCTATAAACTAGCGCCTAATGTTCCAACCGCGCAAGTTACTCCTTTCTTCCGGTCAAGAGCTTTTTCCTTCTTACTCCGCCTCATTTAATCGCGTTTGATCGTTATTAGACGCGAAAAGCGTTGATTTGTCGTAAATACGAGTCATTTTGTACTGATCTTCCAAATGTAGAGGGTTTCTTTCCCGACGGTAGACATTTAATCTTATACTGTCAACATAATGATTGATAGTCGAGCGTCTTACAAGGCGCACGTCAAAATTGGTGCGCGTGTGTCGGAAGTGGTTCAGCTCATTAGCAAACTCTAATAGCGTTAACGTTTAATGGATTCCTGGGCATAACGGGATTCTTGGAAATGAGAGTGCAGAACATCTGACAAGACTCGGTTTGGCTGTTGTGCCTGTAAGGCCACTTCCCCCCACTGTGGGACATCTCCGTCACTAGTCAAGAGGACTGTGGAAGAACGGGCCAGGAGAATGCGTCAGACAGTTATTCACTCCAAACGGTCGATAAGACGGAGCCTTCTCAGGAAAGACAGCACAGGCAGAAATTGAGACTCATTACAGAGCACTGCAAAATCAAATATCTGGTGCGTTGCAACACACAACTTTCCTTAGCTCTACGTCAATTCACTTTCTATACGGCTTTGTCTACTTAATCAATTCATCTACCACTCAGTTCATTTGAACTTGGTCAAACAACACTTTACGGCCGCAGGAAGCGGTAGCGCTTACAGTTATGGAATTTATTGTGCTGCTCGTACTCATTCCAGGACCATTATTGAACAATAGGCACACAGAGAATTAAAGAGGCTTTAAACACGATTTTTTTAAAAGAGGATAGTAATCACTTTTGCAGAGTATTAGGGTAAAAACTATGAGAACTGCCAATAAGCGAAACGGCGGTAGTTGAAATGCCGGAATTTCTGTAGTGAGCCCCATGTATCTCATGAGCGTTTTTAAACACTCATCCTTTAGGTATTGGATTAGAATACAATACCAATTTTTTTTAACATTCTACCAACATTCCGGCGGAGTTTATAAAGAAAAAACTGCGCTAAAAACGCTTTTCGTCGAAAATTTTGATTATTTATTGTGCTGCTCTCGTCATTTTCCCACGAATGGGAATTTTATGGTGTGATTGCCATATTGGGAGCTATCAATATAAAAAGTTTAATCAATATCGTTAGAGCCGTTTTTCAGAAAAAAAATATTTGGTGTTTTGATCACCATGATAACTATAGTTAAATTTCGATGGATTTTGTTCATACCCACATTTTGGCGTCCCATGGTAACCTGCGGGCTAGATATGAAGTTTGAGGGGATTTGGTGCGGTCGTTTTCTCATAAACCACTCTAAAATCGATTACGTCGAAAGTTTTGGCAATTTATTGTGCTGCTCTCGTCATTTTCCCATTAATGGGAATTTTATGGTATAGTTGCCATATTGAGAGCTATCAATATAAAAAGTTTAATCAATATTGTTAGAGCCGTTTTAGAGAAAAAAAATATTTGGTGTTTTGATCACTATGATAACTATAGTTAAATTTCGATGGATTTTGTTCATACCCTCATTTTGGCGTCCCATGATGACCTGCGAGCGAGATATGAAGTTTGAGCTGATTTGGTACGGTGGTTTTCTTTAAAAATCATTCACACACACACAGACCATTTTCCCAAATAGTGTTTTTCGGACTCAGGAGGGTCTGAAACGTAATGATCTGAAGAAAACTCACTGATCTTTTGTAGGTAGCGCTGGGTGTACCAAGGGTGACCAGACGTACGACACCATCGGTGGGCCATTGAAGGATTGGAGGCTGCGGATTTAAGGAATACCATATCCCCCCTACCCGCAAATTATCTGATGGCTTTCTCCATGTGGTCCGTGACTGCAAGGTCCATATTCATGATGCCACCTTTTCCAGATCTGCTCTGAAATTCTCTTCGCTAGCTGCCAACGATTTAATCTACTCTCCGTGATATCAAGAAGAGCGTCCGTCAATTAAGAAGTGCCCAGGTGTTAAAAAATGTGACTCCTGGGTTTGCAGAAAGGGGACAGAGTGGACGAGAATTGAGAACAGCCTCAATCTTGCAAAACATTGTGTCTAGTTCTTCAAAGGTAAGAGGAGTAGGAGAAGGATTTATTGTTTAGAGTTCTAAACAAGTACTACTGCAGCACTCAACCGAATTAGGGTTTTCAATTTCCTCAGCTTTACGTGGTAGAAAGGTAAGTTCCGCGATGGACAGCATTTCATTGCATTTATTTTCACGTAAATTTTCTTCAGATCTTTACGTTTGACCTCAGAGCACAGAAAGGAAGATTTGCGATAACGCGCATGCGAACGCGATTGAGAGAGAAACGACTGCACCAAATCATCTAAAAAGTGATATCTAGCCTGAATGTCGTTGCGGGACGGCAAAATAAGAGTATGACGAAATATCGACTAATAATTATAGTTGTGTTGTTGGGCACATCTGGAACCTGCAGTGACTACATAATGGAACAAGATGGCAGGTTCTACTCACAGGAACGTCTTCAACAAAGTCGAAGTCTGAAGATGAAGCACGGGAGAGAAGAGCAACTCAGGAATGGCCTCCGGCTGGCCGCTTGGACATACCATGATTTCAAACCAACGGTCCCTGACGCGAACGAAAGGTTTCCTACCTTTCTTCAGTAGCCATTACCTTGTAGGCGTTGTGGAACGCCTCCTGTCCGGTGGAAATTAAATGCGGAAACTCCCGAACGCCGCTATGCAATTAAATACCAGATCTCAAGGGGAGATTGGCGGGGCGTTTGGAATTATCACCTCCACAGCCCAGCCGACACCTAATCGCCCATTCGTTGATAAACTGCGAAAGTGCATGAAAGGCTAAGGAGATATGCCAAGGTGGGATGAGACGCAAACCCCTACATCTAGAAGCTCGTTGGGCTGACGAGAGCTGATGCTTCGACTCGGTGGTTTTTTCTCACATTCCGCCATCAAAACTATTGAGCTTAATGTTAGCAACTCAAATCGCCAACTCATATTTTCACATCCACCATACCTCACTTTCCCGATACCGCTATTTAGGGCAGCTGGGAAGCCGGGATAAAGTCTTCCAGGTCCTTGATATTCAAAACTGTGGGAAATCAACCATTTAGCTGCTGGGAGCTTTCAACAATCTTTGCCAAGGTGGAATCTCTTCCACCAACCTTTGCCAAGGTGGGTCTTAAATTCCTGACCACTGCAACCCCTATCAGACTCACCAGAGGACCTGGAAACTCTACCTCCTGGTCACTTTATTCTTGGCCATCCAATAAATGCAACACCAGTAATCGACCTTCAGCGTGTATCAAACAATCGCCTAAGTCGCTGAGACTTAATTCGAGAGAGAGTGCAATTCTTTTGGCGTGGATGGATGGAAGAGTATGTAATGAGCCTTGCAGGAGCGTGTGAAGTGGACTCAAGACTCTCAGACCCTCTGTGTTGGTGACCTCGTCCTTATCATGGACCCACCTACTCCTGCTACACGTTGGTTGATGGCTCGGATCCTTGAGTTGCATCCTGGGGATGACAATGTTGAACTATGTCCAGCCTTCAGTTCTGCGTTGGCGATTGGGGGAGTATGTTAGGAACTCAAATCGCCAACCTGATTTCACATCCACCACACCACACTTTCTCGATACCGCTATTTGTTGTTTACTTTCCATTATCAGTTATCAACAATTATGCCAACAGAGCAGCAGAAATTCCAGCACACTATTGTTCTTAAATCTGACCAACAGCGCTGTTCCCAGCAGCAACTACCGCCTACCACTGGAGGGAACGAGGTTTGTAACCTCTTCCGTTTTTTATTGTTATTATAATATTTTTATTTTATCGTTATATCATCATCATCATCTACCATCAACTTTCTTTTGCGATCTCGTGTGTGCCGTTTCCTTTTCGACACCGAACATATTTAACCGTCTTGTTTTGCATCGTTTACGGCATCTTATACGCCGCTCATCTCCTCTCGTTCGGAATCTCACCACCATCCGGATGTGTTGGACAGCGTCTCCCGACCATCCAATAGGGAAGACACCGGAACGGGTTTGAACGATTTTGCGCGCTCTCTCAACGTTCCCAACTCGTGATTACGAGTTGGATTTATACAAGTACGTTTTTTTTTTTTTTCATTTTGTGTTTCCCCAACCGCTAATTGTAAATAAACTCTTTGAACTCCCCTGTCGCCCTTTGGAGTGGTATCCGGTTGTTCAAATCAAAATTCACCGCTTCTTACACCCATCACATGTTAGTTTCTGAAGCTGGTAAGCTGTGCAGCCAGTGTCAAACGGCAGGCCCAGACACAAACACACACACTTGATGTTCCGGAATTTATTACGTTGCTCCTGCTCATACCAAAACCATTATTGGGGAATCAGTGCACAGAAAATTCATGTGACTTTCAACATGATTTTTCAGAGCACGCTGTATCATGTGAACCGAATTAATTAGGATAAAAAACGTTCCAAACGAAAATTAATTTAGTCCAAAATATTTGGAAATATATTGTGCTCCTCTCCTCATTTTCCCACAAAGGAAGATTATATCGCACTGTCATGTTATTAGGAACTGTCCGTATTCACTCGTTCAGTCACAATCGTTTGAGCCAGTTTTGAGAAATTATTTTGGTCACAATGATAACTATCCTTACAACCGACTTTGATGGCAATTTTGGTTCACAGACATTTTGTGGTGAAACTCGGAGAACGCTTACCGACGCATCTCTTCAGCACTTCTTGTTGCACCACACGCTGTGCCAGGGTATGGTAAATGCTGCATGCTCATGTTACATCTGCTCCACGTAGCATCTGACGAAGATCCGTTCTCTCATATTTGCGCCTCTGTACATGCCAGGTTAGCTCAAAACCCTGGTTGCCAGATACTACGTGTACATCCAGGATCACTGCAGACTGGTCGAGACCAATGCCGAGGATATCAGGCCTTCTCCGGGGAAAACCCGGTAGTGCCGCTCTCTTTTCACTTTTCAGCCTTTGGATGAGAATGCGCCAACAACCAGCTTGCGGACTGCGTCATGACGCTGGACGCGGTGCCCATTATAACGCAGACATACCTGCAGAACATGTTTCAATGACTCAAACTGGTTAACACAATGACAGCAGCGAGCGTCCCCAACGTTATGATGTTACCTCATCAGTGTAAGCAGTGACGCCACACGAGCGACGTGAAAGTGACAGTAATCCCTCCCATGGATGCCTATGAAGCCAGTCCCACCTGTGCCCAAGAGTGGGGGAAGTCGGGAGTGAGTTCCTGAGTTTCCAAACGTCAACCGGACCATGCAGATGTGCTGACTGACTCCTATCAAAGGCAAGCGATTGATCGTGGTCTAGTGGATAAGACAGTTGATTTTTGCCTGAGTCAGTAGCTCTTCAAAAGCATCCCCAAACTACACCTCAGTACATTGGCGCCCAACTGGTGGTCGAATTTCTTCATTCCAAGAAAAAGAAGAGGCCCAGAGAGAAAAATTATAAAATTAAGAGAGAAAATAATGAGACGAGGAGTTCTCGGGTCAGGGATTCGCTGACGCTGTGAAAGTTCCAGCGCGAAGGGAAAATGGGCGACGAAAACAATGCGACAATGCGAAAGAAAAAAGACTTTCCTTGTAGCCCTCTCGTTTCTCGAATCAAAGATCGGATTTTCCGGGGATTCGCTCAACTCTCATAAATTCTTTCCTTAAAAAGAGTCCGCTCCAGGAGCAGCGGTTAACAGACGAGGGGGGGAGATGTGCTGACTGACTCCTATAAAAGGCAAGCGGTTGATCATGGTCTAGTGGTTAAGACAGTCGATTCATAATTCTCGACGTAAGTTGAGGATTGTGGATCGAATCTCCGGCCCGATTGCCGTAATTTTTGCCTGAGTCAGCAGCTCTTCAAAAGCATCTCCAAACTACCTCAGTACACAGAACAGCAGCAAACTCTGAAGTCTTATTGGGCTTAGGAATAAATGGAGCCGCTACGTCACACTCGCGCACACAACCCTCGTGAGAGAGTTACGCCAGGCTCATGTCATGGAGACTGTTATTTCGCTATCATGCCCAGATCTGTGGTGCAGCACGTTATCATTCAGCCAGTCGCTCACTGTTGTAGGAACTACAGTGGAGCAGCTCGTGGATTATTGCTTCTTCCACACTGGAGAAGCAAGGCGTGCAGGATTGAGTGTCTTTGAGTGAAGAGAGTGGAAATGGAACAGACACATAGACAATTTCCCTAAAAGCTGTTTTCGGATCTATATACAATTCTAAGGATAGGAAAAATCGACCAAATTAGTTGGGAGAATATTCGTAATGTCGCCTGTTTTGATTGCTAAGTAGCCCTTTTCAAGCATTTTCAATGTAGGTTTGAACTTAACGAAAAGCCTGCTCCGTTCTAACTTTCATTGAAAAGGTATACAACGAAAGATAGCAGTATCCGTAAAGTAACTAAAGAATAACCTCCGGGAGACTTTGTCCAGGAGATTCATCACTAGACTCAGTTCCCTCATCGGACGAAGAAACCATTTCGTGTCGACAATAGGAACGAAAAAAAAAGGAAGCACCAATAAGAAGAAACATGAAGAATGAAGCGAAAGTACAAAAGTTTCTTGTGGCCGGTTCTTTGTACATTTGTTCGTCGTATGAATCGGCTCAGATGGGATCTTTATATCTCCTGCTATCGTCCCCGAAACTCGAACGGGATTAGAAAACGGAGAAGCTCGAAACGCGTTGAAGAATCTTCAGGGCGGAGAAATTACGAATTCTGAAGGAGTTTCAACTCAATTCTTCCTCTGAAGTGTGTCGAAATTAATTTTCTACGAAGAAACCTAGCGAGCTTGGCGGCTTATCGTGATTAAATCATATCGAGAACGGATGGTGGGGTGAAGTGAAGGGAAGGGGCATTACCAGGGGGCCACCTCCATCATTTATTCCTTTGCTCATCCTCGTCTTTTAATCTACCGGATTTTTCTTGCTAGTTCTCTCTAACGACTCGAACGCATTAACTAAATGAAACGTTCAATATTCAATTTTCCACTTAGTTCCAGTAAAATTTCTTAATTTAGTATATCCACTAAGGGTAGCACAAAATGCTCGCAACCAACTCAAAGCGGCCGCCAAAATGAGGGCAACAATCGGACTCAACAGGGTTTCTACTGAGAAAGTGTACGGAGAACAAAATGCCCGTGTAGTTTATTTACAAGCGCTTCCCATCAATTACTTGAGAGAGCCCTGTATTTGGCCACACTGCGAAGCACTTTGGATTGGTAGGCAACATGAGTGCTTCTGGCTTCGCCGAGAACGGTGATTAAAGAGTGTGAGGAGAGTTATGTGATTGCCTCGACTGTACGCTGTAGGCGGTGCGAGGCAAGCTTCCTGATTTCCTCGTGCGTGGGAAGCGATGGCGCCTGCCCTCACTACCTCCTGGGAGGTGATTGACGAGTGAGAGGCAAGCTATGTGACTATATCGTGCGCAAGGACCCCGCCCCCCCACCCCACTTCCCCGTCCCAATGGTAGATGATTAAGGAGTGCGAGGTAAGCTGTGTGATTCCATGATAAATGAGACCTATGGTGAGCTAGAAAATACATTCCTACCCCCTAGGTCTACAGTTCAATAATACTTTAATGATAAATGAGCCCAATAGCTTGTACAAGCTCCCTCCTCCAACCATCGACGTTATGTACCGTCTTCAACCTATGCCATTGGCGTTCCCGGAGCAGTTCTGGTGAGCCAGATCTTCTTCCAACTTGTAGCCAGTACAGGTTCCAATCGTGCTCATAACACTTTCTAGACGACGCTTGGAAATTGACATACTGCAACGAGTCAAACATACAGGTGGTTGGGGTGAGATGCGGGAAATGTCGCAGACCGGGGAGAAGCAAGAAATGTGTGCAGACTGGCGGGGAGAAGCGATAACTTTCACTATTCTGTTCCATGAGTTCCTTCAAATGGTAGAATTTGCCTCATTGTATTTACTACGATTTCACTCTTTTCGATCTAGGCTCCCTCCTACACCTCTGAAACTATATTAAAGGCAAAACATGGTCTGGCTAGCGGACATTGCTGATTTCGAATCCCCACGTTCGTGGTAGGGCGTAATAAAATGTTCTGAACCAAACCATATGTCCGGATGGTGATTCAGGAGTATATGGGCCAGGGATCCAACCTTAACTATTCGTTATTGGCCAATGTGTCACCCATAACAGCCATGGGTTCCGTCCGATTGGATTGCTAAGCAGGCGAGGACCAAATAGATACCCAATGGGGAAAATGAGCCAGGCCTTGGGAGGCTTACCGGCTCATTGGACCGCAATGTGCACGGGGCTCTATACTGTGGCGAGCAATGGTCACACATAACAGCCATGTGTTCCATCTGATTGGATTGCTAAGCAGGCGAGGACCAAATAGATACCCAATGGGGAAAATGAGCCAGGCCTTGGGAGGCTTACCGGCTCATTGGACCGCAATGTGCACGGGGCTCTACACTGTGGCGAGCAATGGTCACACATAACAGCCATGTGTTCCATCCGATTGGATTGCTAAGCAGGCGAGGACCAAATAGATACCCAATGGGGAAAATGAGCCAGGCCTTGGGAGGCTTACCGGCCCATTGGGCCACGATGTGCACGCGACTCTACACTGTGGCGAGCAATGGTCGCGCATAACAGCCATGGGTTTCATCCAATTGGATTGCTAAGCAGGCGAGGACCAAATAGATACCCAATGGGGAAAATGAGCCAGGCCTTGGGAGGCTTACCGGCCCATTGGGCCACGATGTGCACGCGACTTCACACTGTGGCGAGCAATGGTCGCGCATAACAGCCATGGGTTTCAACCCATCGTAGTGCTAAGCAGGCGAGGACCAAATAGATACCCAATGGGGAAAATGAGCCAGGCCTTGGGAGGCTTACCGGCCCATTGGGCCACGATGTGCACGCGACTCTACACTGTGGCGAGCAATGGTCGCGCATAAGAGCCATGGGTTTCATCCGATTGGATTGCTAAGCAGGCGAGGACCAAATAGATACCCAATGGGGAAAATGAGCCAGGCCTTGGGAGGCTTACTGGCTCTTTGGACCACGATGTGCACGCGGCTCTACACTGTGGCGAGCAATGGTCGCACATAGCGGAGTCCCGATGCTGCATTTGTGGCTCGGGGAATTGTTCCCTACACCGGCAAATTGCTGCCTTCCAGGGGAATCAAATAGATACCAAATGGGATTTATGTGCAAATGAACTCGCGGTGCACTACAGCAAAAGTAATCGTTTCGTCGTTTGTACTTCTTTTCGTATCACCCCAACCACCATCGCCACTGCGACTTGACACACCCCAGGGATATTTAGTTTTTATCGTTCAGATATAGTCAGGTCATGTTTCATATGGTTTACTGGTATTTTTCGACGCTTAATCGAATGGGATGGGTCTCGGAGGCGTGAAACTCAAGCCCAGGAACTCATTGTCCAATAGAGTAATAAACCGTTGTCTAATTATTAGACGACGTTAAAGGCGAACAGATTTGTAATTCTGATGTTTTGAAACGCCAAGTATCATTTCCTGGCCGATAACGCGTGTGTATTATTCAGATTGAATAATAAACCAAAAGGAACCTATGCGTAGACGAATCGAGACGATAGTTGACACGTTTCTAGAAATGACGTCCGATTGGCCAATTTCTCGCGGAGCCAAACGAGTTTGTTGCCACGATTTGATTTATCGAAGTGCGGAAAAGCCCCCCCCCCATCCCCTCACCGCAAGGCCATCGAACATTTTCCGGCTCAACCAATTTGAAAGCTCGGAGGATATTTATTTTTTGACAGTTCACCGGCGGCCGAGGCGCTCGTCCGTTTCGCCAATCTGCGTTCCAAAAGCCTCTCGTCCAAAGTGGAGAAGAGAAGGGGATTTTCGATGACTGGGGGAAGAGGAAGTTTGACGGTGATTGATAGAACAAATATTGGTTTGGCTCAACCTTCATTCTACCTCACGGGCCGCGATGGGGGAGGCTCAACATGAGCAATATTCTCGAGGGTATTTAATGTAAAACCGCGGAGCCCCTCCCCCAAACCTCTCATCGTGAGGGAACTGCCGACTGTATATATTTAAGCCGCGAGGCGAAATCGAGGATTTATGCGCCAATGGACCCGTGAGCCTGCAAAACTTCCAGCGTGTCTCCTTTTCCTCAGAGGGCGTGTGATGAAAAAATATCAGGTGCGATGATGCATCACGCAACTTCTCTTGGCTCTACATAAATTCACTCAGTACATTTGAACTTTGTCAAACATAACTTCACGGAGGCAGAAAGCGATAGCGCGTACAGTTCCGAAATTTATTGCGCTGCTCGTACTCATGCTATGACCATTATTGAGCAATTAGTACACAGAAAATTGATGAGGGTGTAGACACGATTTTTTTGAGAAGGATAATAATCACTTTTCCAGAGAACTTAGGAAGGTAAGGTAAGAACTTTTGGAAACGGTAGTAGTCGAAATTCTGAAATTTCTGGATTAGTCCCCATATGAGCGTTAAATATGTTTTAGTTACTTAATTGTACTACTACCTAAATTATTTTGAAAATTCCCATAACATTTGAGCGGAGTTTATCAGGAACAACGCTGCAAATTATTACAAAACGGT
This sequence comes from Pachypeltis micranthus, assembly GCA_020466155.1. Taxonomy (NCBI): domain Eukaryota; kingdom Metazoa; phylum Arthropoda; class Insecta; order Hemiptera; family Miridae; genus Pachypeltis; species Pachypeltis micranthus. The sequence continues at coordinate 4,294,533 of CM035782.1, read as the reverse complement.
TTATTATTCTCATGCACAGCTTGACATATTCGCACACCTCTGAGACCCATACCATTCGATTCAGCATCGAAAAATACCAGTAAACGATACGAAACATGGCATGACTACGACTGAAGGACAAACGTTGACATTACTAGGCGACACCGTGCAATTGGCACGTGAGTCGTATCGCCCGGGGGTTGAAGTGAGACGAGAGGCAGTACAGAACGTGAACGCAGGCTGGAGAGAAACGATCGAGAACTACATCAGAACGACGAAAACTAAATATTCCAAGAGCCATAGGGACGACGTGATGAGTTGAACTGGCGGGTAGTGCGAATGACACTGGAGAAACTGCGAATGATGAAACGATTACTTTCGCTGCAATGTTCCAAGAGTTTTTTCAATGAGTAGACTTTGGCTCATTGTAATTACTGTGATTTCACTGTTTCAGGACTAGCCGCCGTCGAACACTTCTGAGACTAGTTCCATTCGACCCAGCACCGAAAACTACATTGAAATTGATACTAAGCACGACGTGATTGCAATAAAACGGCGAAAATTGCATTTTTGTAAATATTTTAGGAGTAATGAACCAAAAACTGAAAAAATTTTGTCGGAATGTTTTGGTAATCAATGGTACTGCTCTCGTCATTTTATCGCGGATGTGCTGTTTATACTAGAAATTCATAAAATATTTGGTATCTTGACCACTGTGTTAACTATAGTTAGCCTTGGGCGGATTTTGTGTTATTTTGCCGTCATATGTTAACTTTGGGCCAGATATCAAATTTGAGCTGATTTGGTTCAGCCGTTTCCTCTCAACCCTCAAGGGCATTCAAAGACACACTCCCCCCTCACACAAGCTCAAGGTAAGTGGTACTCAAGAAGGATAAACTGAATATATAATAATTAAGGAAATGGAGATGGCGCCCAGACTACGCTATGCCAACACTTGGGATGGAAGGATTGGGTTGGGGAAGGAAAGAAGGGTAAGAGGATGTTCCATGATAGAGAGACCACGACCAGAGCCACACATGGGTGGTGATACGTCGGAGAACGCGTGCTGACCCAATCAGCCTACGCATCTTCTCGGCGCGACATGAAGAACCGTCGATCTAAAGAGGTGCAGCCTAGCCATCACTAACTGCCTCATGGCGGTCGATAGTAACACCATTGAGGACTGTCAGGCAGGAGTTCCAGTTTTCCTCCAAGGCGCCCTACAGCGAATGAAGAGGGGGGCGGGTTTCCAATGGGTCCTCACTCTCATGTAAGCCCTTCCTCTGTGATGAGTGAAAATCACACCCTTTGGCACCGAGTTGTGGTTCAAGTACGTGCACGGGGGTTGCTGCAGATAGGAACCTCTGCCTCCTTTCTCTTCCCCAGGCTTTTCTTCCTCCTCTATGACAACCCCCATCAGCCTAATAAAATCTGGCAGTCCATTGGCACCCACAGTGTTTAGGGAGGCGCACTGGGTTACCATGGATAGGAGCGTCTGCCTCCTTCCTCTTCCCTAGGCATTCCATCCACTTACCTTGGCACCCAGGGACCACATCCAAGGCCACGATAGAGAGACCATCAGTTTAGATAAGACCTGAGCCACACATGGGCGATGATACCTCGGAGAACGCGTGCTGACCCATTCAGCCTACGCATCTTCTCAGCACGACATGAAGAACCTTCGAACAGTCGATAGTAACACCATTGTGGACTGTCAGGCAGGAGCCCCAGTTTTCCTCCAAGGCGCCCTACAGCGAATGAAGAGGGGGGCGGGTTTCCAATGGGTCCTCACTCTCATGTAAGCCCTTCCTCTGTGATGAGTGACCACCACACCCTTTGGCACTGAGTTGCCATTCAGGTACGTGCACGGGGGTTGCTGCAGATAGGGACCTCTGCTTCCTTTCTCTTCCCTAGTCTTTTCTTCCTCCACTAGGACAGTCTATGGTAGTCCATTGGCACCCACAGTGTTTAGGGAGGTGCACTCGGTTGCCACGGAAAGGAACGTCTGCCTCCTTCCTCTTCCCTAGGCATTCCTTCCTCCTACACTGGCACCCAGGGATCGCATCCAAGTCTTTCAGATCAGTTTCGTACAGGTAGCATTAACGTCCCATTTCGAATTTTGCCCGGCTGCGTTAGCTGTTTCCGCGACAACTCAGGTTGAGCTTAGAGCCTGAGCGTTAGACATAGATTATGTGGATTGAACAGCCTACATCCAAGGCACGTTTCAGAAGTCATTCCCTGCGTATCGACTGAACTGGAGATCATGCACACTGACTAAGTTACTTCACGGCCAGACGACGATGTCTTTACATCGAAAGCGCTTGCCCACAGTAACTCACCAGCCAGAGGAGACGGACTCGCCTAACAGGTGCGTTAACTTTAGTAATTTGCCTACTGGCGGACCTAACCCAATTGCTTTAAGACTTGTGAGACATTAGAACTGGCACGATAGCTCTTTAGCCGCGATACTCATCCCAATGTTGGGACAGTGAACTCTCAATCCTATTTCGTTGATGTTTCGATGATGACTACGATGATTGTATCTGGTTTTTGCTATAACTTGGCTCATAACTTTATTGTGACAGTTCCATTTTTAAATGAGTCTCGAAAAATTGTGGGGAAGCGTCTTCGTCCAAGTCCTCGTTCCGTACTTCCCTCTTCGTTTGTTTCCATCGGAAAAAACAAACCAATTGTGCCCGTTGTAGGGGAATATAAATGACGACGATTTGGTATTCATATCTTTCCATCCGCAATCGCCGAGCTACGAGACATGCGAATGCGAACAAAGAAAAAAAAAACGGTTCCGAGAGTTTGGGAACAAATCGGGGGCTTCGAGATTGATCGAGTGAAATCGAGGGAGTTAGTAAGAAATACGGGCCTGATAATACGTGGTCGTGTTGAAGAATAGCCCTAGCAAAATATGGTCGTCCCCTATCGCTTGATTCTAAACGACCGTGTACGAAACAAGATGTTTTTGGAGGTTCAAAATCTGCCAGGTTTCGTCTGTAACGGAGGCGCCGTTCGTTTGCTAAATTGAATACGGAGATTTCCAAATTGGTAAAGTGGTGCGAAAAGCATAACCTTAAGATGAACCCAACAAAGTGTAAGGCCATGATTTCGGGGAGCTCACGCATGATTAAATTAATTAATCTTGACTACCAGGATAAAATAAAAGATCTGGCGGTTATGATAACCAAAAATTTGTCCCGGGATGCACAAGTCAGTTACATAAGGAACGCTTCCTTCAAAGTGTAGTATCCTACAATAGTTATAATTATCATCTGGTTTGGTTAGCAGTGATATAAGAGGCTTATGATCGGTGTGAATCACAAACTTTGCCCCTGCTAAGTAGTCGTGAAAATATTGAGTTGCCCAGGACACTCCCAACATTTCTCTCTCAATTTGACTATATCTTTTTTGTACATCCGACAAACTGACGCTAGCGCATGCTATTATTGCAGGTTTCTTATTACCTGGTTGTGCTAAGATTGCACCAAGGCCCTCGGGTCCAGCGTCTGTGTACAAATGTAGAGCTTTCTATTTGTCAAAGTACTCAATAGAAATGGCATTGCTAACTTCTCTTTTTATTGTCTCAAAACAAGCTTGTTCCTTTTTTTCCCATTTCCATTCAACATCCTTCTTTTCCAAGTTCCGGAGAGGTTTGGTCAAATCAGCTAGATTTGGTATAAATCTAGTAAGAAAATTTACCATGCCCAAAAAACTTCTAACCCCGTGAACATCAATCGGGGGTTTCAATTTAAGGATGGCCTTTTTCTTCTTACAGTCCACGGAAATTCCTTCTCGTGAAAGTACAAACCCTAAGTAGGGTACGCTATCCTGATTGAACAAGCACTTTTCCTCATTTAACGTAAGGCCAGCGTCTTGCAACCTTTCTAAAACAGTTTGCAGTATACGATCGTGTTTATCTTCAGACTCAGCAAAAATTAATATATCATCACTTACATTTACACACCCTGGAATGTCTGCAATAAGTTTCTGTATTGCAGCATTAAAAATTTCAGGCGCTGAGTTAATGCCAAAACTGAGTCTTTTGTACCTGTACAAACCCAGGTGAGTGGCAAATGTGGTGATCGAGCGTGAGTCGGGATCTAGTTCGAGTTGATGGAAGCCCTTATTCAAATCCAATTTTGAGAATACCTTAGACCCATTAATAAGTGCTGCAACTTCTGAAAACGTAGGAGTGGGGTGGCGTTCTCTTTGTATAGCTTTGTTCGGTTTCCTCATGTCAACACAAACTCTCACGCTACCATCTTTTAGGTACAACGACAACTGGTGACACCCAGGATGTTGGTCCTTCCGCCTTCTCAATTATATCAAGTTTCATCAGTTTTTCAATCTCCCCCTCCAATTTCTCTCTCAGGTGGAAAGGAGTGCGACGGTACAATATAGCGGATGGTGCCACATCAAGATCCACGTGCAATTTAACTCAAACAATTTTTCAATTTGCCAATCCCATCAAAAATTTTAGGAATTTTTTCTTGATCAATTCCTTTCTGTCAGCTATTCTAGGGCCAGTGATACAATTACCAGATCTCTGGCAGTAGCACAGCCTAATAGCGAGTCCCCTTCCTCCACAACGACCACTTTAGCTTTCACAGCGCAAGTTTTGACGACAAAATCGCATTTAAATTCACCAAGCAACTTCACAGCCCGGCCTTGATAAGCTTTGAGAGAACAGCGAGTACGTTTCAAAGGAGGCGGATTAATCAGAGATTCGTAACTTGCTCGATTAATTATGTTCACTGAACACCCAGTGTCTATAATAAAGTCGATTAAAACACCACAAACTTTCAGACTCTTTGTTGATGCCCCTATTTTTGGCTACATTCAGCAAATTAAGGGACAATTCGGCATCAGAATCTGTAACAGATGACTGGGAACTTTCGTCTACAGCCTGATTTACAGTACGATTTTGTCGGGTTTTAACCCTTCCTGTTTCCTTTTCTGAGGAACAGTTTCTTGCTGAACAGTTTTTAGTGTAGGGCAAATGATTATAATTGCCGCAGGCCTTGCAAAGTTTACCCATTGGCGGACAACGCTGCCCTCTTTTGTGCGGCCAAGAACCCCCACAATTGAAACAAGAACGAGCAACGTTTTGCACCAAATCAGAACCAGATCCAGAAAATGAGGAAATTTGAGTTTTCACGATCTCTTCAGTCTTACCGAAATCCAAAACATTTTGAAGGGACATGTTTTCTTTTTTTAACATTTCTTTCCTCAAATTTTCGGAAATGGTGCCGAGCAAAATTTGGACTTTAATTTCAAAATCCGTCCTTTCCGCAAAATCACAAGTAGCAGCCATTTTCCTCAAGCGAATATAAAACTCCATAATGGACTCCGATGATTCTTGCTTGGCTTTCCGTAATTTATAAATTTCGTATAAAACATTCTTTCTTGGAGCAAAATGGCTGGTCAACTTCTCCTTTGCCTCCTCGAAAGAAAGGCCTACATCCTGCAAATTTCGAAAAATTTCTTGAACCTCACGGCCTGCAGAATTCAACATTAGTGCGCGTTTCCGTACATCACTGGTAATATCAGCGGCTACTAAGAAAATTTCGAATTCGCTTAACCACGTTGACCAGCGACTCGCTGCATTTTCATCCATATGCGGATCGAACGGTCCCGGTTTTGTAGCAACCTCCATATTGGAAAAATTGACGAACTTACCTCGAAGCGCTAACGGTAATTCGGTACCTAACACACTGCGCCAAAATTTTGTATACTATATATACTTATTTAAATATGTAAACTCTGAATAAGTATTCGCTTGAAAGGTAAACACCAGAATGAATCTCTTTATTTTCTCCCCGTCTTTGTCAACTCGTTGCCAGGAAACCAGATGATAATTATAGCTATTGTAGGATACTACAATCACATTAAGAAAAAAGACCCAATTCGGCTGCAACCGATTCCATTGGGCCCTTGGGAGTCCCTTTCTGTGGACTTTTCAGGATCTTGGCCGAATGGGCGTTATGTGTGTGTAATCGTGGACGATTTCAGCAAATACCCAATCGCTGAACCTCTGAGTTCACTGAAAACAGACGACGTGACCAAACTTTTATTCAAAACTTTCTCATTGTTCGGATTACCAGGCACTATCAAGACTGACAACGGGCCTCCCTTCAACGGGGTGGATTTTGAAAGATTTTGCAGCAATCTTGGAATAAAACATCACCGAGTTACGAGCCGTTGGCCTGAAGCTAATGGCAGGGTCGAACACTTCATGTTCAATTTAAACAAAACCATTCGTTCGGCTGAAATTGAAGGTCGTAATTGGGAAGAAGCTTTGCCGGAATATTTGTTGCAGTATCGTGATACACCGCATAGCTCGACTCGCATATCTCCTGCAAAAGTTCTTCTGAGGAATAACTTCAGGTCCTATCTACCTGGTATTGCGGAGAACATTTTGACGACGGGATCGATGAACGATTAATTGCGAATGAAGAGAGTAATCGTCAGAAAATGAAGGAATACGCCGACCAGAGAAGACACGTCAGAAATCATAGTCTCAAAGAGGGGGACAAGGTGCTGGTCAAACAGCAAAAACACAATAAGCTCTCAACACCGTACGACCCTACCCCGTATCAAGTGAAAGATGTCTGTGGAACGAAGATTACTGCAAGTCGGGATGGATCCGAAGTCACCCGAAACTCATCGTTCTTCCAAAAAATTCCGCCGGAAGAATTTGGGCCAGGAAACAACCAAGAAGAGCAGTCCGGAAAGCTGAATGAAGGATTGAGCAGACCGGAACTTTTGTGCGAGAAGACAACTAGGAGTGGAAGAGTTGTGAAAACACCGACCAAACTCAAAGACTATATTTTATATAAATAATTAGGTAAGGGGGGAAAGATGTAGTATCCTACAATAGTTATAATTATCATCTGGTTTCCTGGCAACGAGTTGACAAAGACGGGGAGAAAATAAAGAGATTCATTCTGGTGTTTACCTTTCAAGCGAATACTTATTCAGAGTTTACATATTTAAATAAGTATATATAGTATACAACACAAAGCTCTGCACCAGTTGAAGAAGTTCGCCTACCATTTTCCTCAATACGTGAAAGTTAGGCTCGTTCAGGCACTAATACTGCCTTATTTCGAGTATTGTTCCCATTGTATACTGATACGCTAGAGAGGAATAATGATGACCTGTAAAGAGCATTAAATGCAGCGATACGTTTCATCTATGACCTAAGGTATGATGAACACGTCACGCCATTTTTTAGGCAACTCGGATGGTTGAAAATAAAGCAGCGACGCCAATTGAACCTCACTTAGCTATAAACTGCTGAAAACAAAGATACCAAAGTACTTAGCATCAGAATTCCATATGCTAGGCAGTACGTCTTCTCATACCAGTAGCACTAGAGCTGGCATTAACACGTTAGAAATGCCTCGACACCGAACTGAGAAAATTATTAATTCATTTATTGTCACCGCCAGTAGGATCGTCAATGAGAACCGGGAGCTGTTCCGAAGACAGAAAAATGTTAAGTGTATGAGAAAACTGTTCAAGGACTAACTTGTTCTCCAGTCTAGATAAGGGTCATTTCGCAGAAAGTGGCAAATTCCAGTCCTGAGCGAGTTGTGGGAAATATTTCGTGAATTTCATGCTTCCAAAAATATTCCCTCGTAGAGATGTATCAGAAGAACATGATGAATCAACTAGAATGAGGATAAGTATCGCTATAATGCGTCCAAAAAATACATAAACCCCTATTTTGTCACTTCCCTGGCATGTCCCTGGGTTGAGTTATGCAACTTCTCAGGTCTGTTCTCGCATTGGATTTGAAATTGAGCGGGATTTTGCGGGCTGGGGGGGGGGGCTGGTAAAGGCTTGTCCCGTGGGTTGCAGGTCACTTCCCTGGAAATTTTTTAACTTGGCCTGAAGGCGGGAAAACGAATATTTTGAGCATTTTTTTCCAGTTGGCATCACTGCTAAGGTCCCTCCAACCCAGTGATAACCTCCTTGGTTTTTAAGACCTTCCTCAGTTCACGTGATGCAGTGCTGATTTAAACAAACTGTGTGTAGGTTAATCATAGCTTGTCACTTCTCTGACGCAGGGTCTGAACTTGTGGTAAGTACCATAATAAATGGAATAAGATGGATTAGTGCCTTTGTAGGAGTATTATCAGACAAAAAAAAGAAACTCAACTTAGTTATGAAAATGAGGCCAACTGCTTGTATTTTCCTAGAAATCGTCACTCCCCTGGGTGTCACTTCTCTGGAAAACTGTTTCCAGGGAAGTGACTTTCTGTGCAGGGTTGTGACATTTTTCATAATTTTTAATTGGTTATGCTTGATTGAATGAAGAATGGTTGTTGTTCCCTACAAGTAGCTAACTATCTATCTTTTGGTGTTCACCCAGGACGCACGCGATGGCACCAAAGGCTCGAGAGGATGTCTTGAGAAAGAAGAGGGAGACCGAAAAACTCCGCATGGAGAAGATCAGAAATAATCCAGATCTGTGGAAGTTGCATCAAGAAAAAGAGAAGATGAAGTACAAAAAAAACTGGCAAAGAAGCAAGTCAAGCTTGTTGAGGACATGACGAGCCGAGAGCACAGAATTGAAAAGAAAAAGTGGAGAGCACGTAAGAAGAACCAACGTAAGAGAGAAGCTGAGGCTTCCCGTCGTTCAAATACCAATGGCACTCCTACAGCAAAAAGCACTGATTCCCTGAGTTCTCCTTTGTCTACAAAATCCGCTCGTCAATTACATTTGGAAATGTTGGCAAAGAAGAAAAGGGATTGTGCTAAACGCAAAGCGGAAAACGAACTGGTCAAACTTCGACGTGAGAATGCTGCACTTCGAAAACAACTGGAAAAGCAGAAGAAGAGAGCTCTTCGTGCAAATGCTACCGTGAAAACTGATTCCCCAAGATCTAAGGTTCGGAAACTAATGAAGACAGGTGATATGAAAGTCATTGGACGACAGTTACTTTTTGGAGAAACTCTGGCAAGCAGCATCTCTCAAGGATACAAAGATGGTGGCCGAGTACATAAACGTACTATTCAGACCATGATGAAATCACGAATTGGGGTCCTGAGGAAATACTCTCTCATCAACAAGCTGAAGTGCTTCACATCTCGCTTTTTTTCTCGAGGATCCTCCTTCCGTAAAAACGCCACCGTCAGACGCCTAAGGAACGACGTCAAGGACGAGATTCAAAAATTTTTTGAGCGGGACGACGTTTCGAGGATGTGTGCAGGGAAGAAAGAGTGTGTCACCCATAAAAAAGTGAAAAAACAAAAGCGGTTTCTTCTTGGGTCGTTGAAGGATCTCCATCAGATATTTTGTGCTCAAACTACTGCCTACACCATTGGATACACCGTTTTCTGCAGCCTGAAGCCCTTTTGGGTTCTCCAACCAAAAGTTACCGACCGCGAAACTTGTGTCTGCAAAATCCATGCAAACATTGAACTTCTAGTAGCAGCTTTACACTCAGCTGGAGCTATTGACAAAAAAAAGCAAAGGATTTGGCTGCTTACATATGCTGTGATGTGAACAGCGTTTCTTGCCTCCAACGCAGCTGCTCTCGTTGTGCTGCTTCTCTGATCCCAAATTTGGAATTCGACAACACGCCTCTTTCTTATGAAAAATGGATTATAACCAAGAAAGAGGTCACATTGCCCAACAAAACAAAGAAAATAGTCAGCCATACAACGAAAGAGAAGATTTCATCTACAGTACTGGAGGCTATTGATTCACTAGAAGTGGAATTGAAAAGCTATATGATTCACGAAGGCATCGCAATTCACCAATTCCGTGAAGTTGACTCTTTCAAGAAGCGAATACAAGCCAACGAAGCACTAATCCATTGCGATTTCAGTGAAAATTACGCTACCAAATACGGACAAGAAGTCCAGAAGGACGCCTACTCGGATGTATCGTCGTAGTCCATTTGTTCGCTCTCAAAATCAACGGACTGCCTAAATTGCTACTGTCACTAGTCATGTTTTGTGGAAAATAGACCTCTTCCACAATGTATTTGTGATATCTTGCTTTCTCTTTAAATTTTCAGAAGTGTTAATACAAATTTTACAAAAACATATGATTTTAGTCACTTCCCTGTCCCCTCAAATTTTCAAAATGGTGGTATCTTGAAAATGAATAATTTTTATGATGAGATTTTTGGGCATTTTACTTCCAATATATTGAAAAAGACAATAGTAAGGAAATTTTTTTTTTCCATGGAAGTGAATTTCTTGTTTCTTTCCAAGCCGAAGTTGCCACTTTCGGCGAAATTACCCATAATTGCTATCATATTTAATTGAAAGTATTTAGTATCGAAAATTTCAATTGTTTCTTTTGTTTTGATAACTTACTGTTTAAATATTGGATGGAAATTTGATAGAAGACATTTATTTAAATTTTAAGATACTGAATTTTGTTTTTCATAAAGTTTTCTGTATGTTTGTAAGAGTGTACAGATAAATAAATAAATCAGTCTGTCAGTCAGTCTCTCTCTCTCTCTCTCTCTCTCTCACTCTCGCCAGATGTATTAAAGCCGTCATTCATTCATTCATTCTCTCTCTGGCCAGTCATTCCTTATGCAGAGCATTTCATATTACAACGGACTTTCACCTGACCTCAAGAAATTGACCAGTTATCCTGCTTTAAAGAAACATCTGAAGGAATACTTGTTATCTTTTTATACTGAATAAAAAATGAAGGAAGTAATTACCTATGTGGAATGCAGTAAAGAAGACATTTATTTACTTTTATTTATCATTTTTTTTTTTATTAGTACTAGTAGTTTTTGCTTAAACACAAAGCTGGAGAATTTTGTAACACAAAATTGATTGCCATGTAATGTCGCCTTGTGCCAATCTGTGCTCGTCACTTGTTGCCTGAAAAGTTCTGGTTAGGTGGAAGAATGGCCATGTATGGCCAAACCTCGCCAGATTCAATAATAAAGACGTTATCAATCTCTCTCTCTCTGTGTCTCTCTCTCTCTCTCTCTCTGGTAAATAACCCGGTGATAATCGAGAAGTATGGTCAGACTGGTGTCCCAGGCTTGTCTATGCATGAACTCATTTACTGTGTGGTTTTGTTTGTCAAGAAAAAAACGGTTAACCGAAAAATCATGATTAGAAATAGGAAGAACTTTAAAACTGACGTATTTATTACTGAAGCAAAAGCAATGAATTGGGGGAAAGTTTACGCAGAGAAGAGTGTGGACGGCAAGGTGGATATTTTCAATAATATGGTAACTTCTCTCTATGATCGCCACTGTCCATTAATGGAAATTAAACCAAAACACCCTCACACTCCTTGGATTTCTGAGGACATAAGAAAGTTAATGGCGAATCGGGACATTGCCTATAAAGCGTTTCTCAGGTCTAGAACGAACGAAAATAAGAACACCTTGAGATCAGCGCGGAACAAATTAAAGCAAAACATGAGGAATACAAAAATTAGATATTTTCGCGAGCTTTTTGAGACGTCACGCCAACCTAGGGACTTTTGGAAAATAGTCAAGGGCATGGGATTTGGAAAGCGGATCGCAATTCTGGATGTGCTGCCTGTGCCGGTTGATGAGCTGAACGAACATTTTGGCCGTAAAAGGGGGAAGTTAAGCTTGCCGGGGTTGATAGAAGAGTACAGAACTAAGGCCAGGGTTCGAACTAATCATTTCGAATCCATTGTAATTGACCAATGCACGGTGGAAAAAGTTATTTCGTCCATTAAGTCGAGCGCCGTAGGAATCGATGGAGTTTCGATAGAAGTATTGAAATTACTAGTTGATGTGATAAGTCCGGTGCTCACTCACATCTTTAATGAGTCCGTGAAAACAGGGATCTATCCTGGATGCTGGAAGCAAGCTGCTATTCAGCCTTTGAAAAAAGTCCACTGGGTGTGAGCGATTTCAGACCAATAAGCATTCTGTGTGTCCCCGCAAAAATATTTGACAAGTGTGTCTACCAGCAGTTCAACGATTTCGTGTGTGAAAACGATATTTTGGACGACAGGCAATCAGCATATCGTGTGGGTTGTAGTACAGAAACCGCCCTAATAAGAGTACTCGATGATGTGAGGAATGCCATGGACGAAAAAAAGGTCACGATTTTAGTGATGATCGACTTTTCCCAAGCCTTCGATCGAGTGCAGCGCACACTCCTGCTGGCAATACTAGAGTCAATAGGAGTTTCAGGCAAAATGCTGCAATGGTTTGGCTCATATCTGAGTTTAAGGACTCTGAACACAAGGTCACCAAATGGTATCCTATCAAAAAGCTGTGTTTTGGAGGAGGGGGTACCCCAGGGTTCCGTATTGTCAGCTAGGCTATTCACCGTTTTTTCAGACCAGCTGCCTCGTCTCTTTACGCAGTGCGAGTGTATGGTGTACGCGGATGACCTACAGCTTTATACAAGCGTGCCATTGTCTCACCTGTCAGAAGGAGTCAAGACAATAAATGAGGAGTTGGTACGCGTGGTATCATGGTGCGAAAGTCATGGAATGACGATAAATGCTGCCAAATCTAAAGCCATGATCCGGGGGACCACTAAGCTAGTGACACAGTGTGATGCGATGTGGATACCAGAAGTGTGCATTAATAGTGAACCACTAGAATACGTGACCAACATAAGAAACCTGGGGATAAATGTATCACGCACGCTGTCATGGTTGCCACACGTCACGCTCTTATGCAAACGTGTGTATGGTTCAATATACCAGCTTCGCAGGTTAGCAATAGATATGCCGTTAAGTGTAAGAAGGAGGCTTGTCGAAAGCTTGGTACTGCATAACTTTGATTACGCCATACTAGCTTTCTGCGACATGAACAGCGAGCAGTGCGATAATATGCAGAAAGCACTGAATTCGGCAGTACGTTTCGTTTATCGTCTCAAAACGGATCAGCACGTAACGCCATACTTTTTGAGGTTGGGCTGGTTGAAGGCGAGGGAAAGAGTCGCGCTCGCCTCTGCGACCATGTTGTTTAGTATTCTTAAGTACGGAAACCCTAGATACCTCCGTGAAAGGTTTATGATGCTGGGTGAAGGTCACATGCATGGTACGCGGGGCGAACTCATGCAGGTTCCAAAGCACAGGACTGTACTGTATAGTAGATCTTTTAGAATTCGATCTTTTACAATCCATGTATATAACGAACACAGAGATACATTTGATTTTAATTTAAGTGTAAATAGTTTTAAGAATAAAATGAAAAAAATGTTAATTAAAAAATACGAGGAAACCAACCAATGAGAGGTATTTACGTAAGTGTGAAGTGTAAGTGCAAAAAGTGTAGTGGACGTAGAAGTGCAACTGAAGATTTGTCAAGATACAAGAGACTTCTTATTTTATTCACGTGGTAATGACAACTAGAAACAGTGATTGCTACGTAATTAATTCCTGAGAACAGGGAAGAGAGGGCCTTAAGGCCCTATTGTTTCCCAGGTTGTTAAATAAATTCTTCAGTCAGTCTCTCCCTCTCCCTCTCTCTCTCTCTCTCTCTCTCTCTCTCTCTCTCTCTCTCTAATTCAAATCCCTCACCATCGAACCACCATCTTCAATAAATCATTCACTGCCACAGCTGTTCGAATTTTTAATAAAAACCCAGCCCTATTTGACACCTCCGTGAGCGTTGCGTTGCGTCTTTCAAGAGCATTTGCAAGAACGCGCTTTTAGAGGAACGCGAAGAGTAGGAAAGGATGGAATAGCACTCAGAAGTCGTAGAAGTGACAAGAAGAAGAAGAAAGACAGAAGAGAGAAAGAAAGGACAATCCAGAAGTGATTTATTTATGTTTATATTTTTTTCTTGTTTTTACTCTGTACACCGCACAAGATTTAACTTGTAACCAATACTGTTTGCCAGGGATGATGTAAGAGAGGGCCTTATGACCCTAATCCTCCCTGGTTGGTTAAATAAACCGCTTAATCAATCAATCTCTCTCGTTAATTTAATTAAATTTCTTTTAGACTTCTTTAATATTTAGATTTAATTATCTTAAATAACCCCGAGTTGCTGTCGCATTTTGGGCAGTGTCCCGTTCCTGGGACTTCTTATCACGACCTCATTTTTTGTGCAACCAATTTACGATTGCCTGAAGCCTTGGCGAATCTAAAAATGGTTCGTGATAAACGGAAATTTGTCGAAAAAAATGTCATCGCAGAAGCCGAGGAATTGAATTGGGCAACCATCTTAAAGGAGCGTGATGTCAACATCAAAGTTGACAGTTTCACTAAATTTATTGTTGACTTATATGAGAAACACTGTCCTTTGCACCAGATAAAACCTAGGCATTTACCTTCCCCATGGATTTCTTCCGAGATCAGGGGGCTGATGGCAGAACGTGATAAGGCATATAAAGACTATTGTCGTACAAAGACCAACGAAAATAGAAACTCGTTCAAGAAAATAAGAAATAAAGTGAAGCAAACGCTCAGAAATGCAAAAATTCGTCACTTCAAGGAAACAATGTCCCCTCCAAAGATCTGTGGAATATCGTACGAGGACTAGGGCTGAGCCGAGATAAATGTAACACACCGTCAGCGCTACCGATCCCATTAGAACTTCTAAATGACCACTTTGCTGGGAGCGTTCCTCGGACTGATTTGTCGAATGTGGTTCAGAAATATCTTTCGAAGCCGGACAAGATCGAGCAGTTTACTCTGAGCAAAGTCACTGAAGAAAGGGTGCGAGAGGTGCTTTTGACGATCAAGTCAAACTCCTTAGGGGCCGACGGTATTCCAGCAAATGTGTTGCACATGCTGGTTGACGTTGTAACCCCTATTTTGTGTCACGTATTCAATGCGTCTCTCAAAGAGGGAATTTATCCCTCCCTCAGGAAAAAAGCGATTGTGCTACCACTGAGAAAGACCCAACACCCTAAATCAGCCAGTGAGTTCCGGGGGATAAACATACTCTGCGCTCCTGGAAAAGTTTTCGATAAAATAGTATACGAGACGCTTAACCAGTTCGTGCTAGATCATCGCTGTGTTAGGGATCTCCAATCAGCCTATAAGAGAAGCTACAGCACTGAAATGGCTTTGATTCATGTACTAGACGACGTTAGGAAGGCAATGGATGAGCGACGAGTCACAGTTTTCGTGGGTATTGATTTCAGTCGGGCGTTCGACTTGTTGAGACACGATCTTCTTCTGGCTATCTTAAAATCGATCGGTGTGTCCAAAAAAGTGGTATGCTGGTTTGCATCCTACCTGGCGGGCAGGTCACATTGTACGAAAGCTCCTGATGGTTCATTGTCGCCGTGGAAGAGCGTCGACATAGGGAGCCCACAAGGGTCTGTGCTGTCTGGGCTGGTGTTTTCAGTGTTTATTGATACGCTGCCAGATGTGCTGCAGCATTGCCCTTACGGAATGTATACGGATGACATACAACTATATCTGACGTGTGGGGTGGAAGAGGTAGGGATATACATGGTGTTCCGAGCATGGTATGTCCCCAAATGCAAAAAAAAGTTTTTTTTTTTTTTCGTTTGCCGGTTGGTGGCAAAAGTGCCATCTCCCTCCGTGCAGCCCAATACATATAACTTTCTTTCTTCCATCTTGGGGAATCGTCATTTATTGGTCGTAATTGTGTAAGCTTTGGGCACGCTTCTAAGTGCCCAGCGTCCATTTCCACCAGCATATCACAAAGGGGACACACAGGCGAGTTGGCAATTCCAATACGGTGTAAATGGCTCTGGAGAAAGTCGTGGCCTGTAGCCATGCGAAAATTCGCAACGAAATCCTTTCGGGGTAATCCTGGTGGTATTGGCTCTTTCACGAGTTGAGCCCACTTTTTCCCAGCTGCTTGGTCCCGTGTCCTCTGTAGCCACTTATCCTTAATTTCATGACGCGCATCATTCATGGCTTGGCTTAGGGTAACGGGTTCCGATAAGGTAGCAGGTTGGTTGCTGCCCTGCTTTGCCAATCTGTCTGCTCTCTCGTTGCAAGAGTGAAGGGATCCATTGAAGGGTTAGCTCCCAACCAGCAGCGATAAGCGCTCCAATAGCTCTCCTTGTGGTGCGCATGAAAGCGTCCGGTGCTGGGTCGCTTGAGCAGAGAGCTATTATTGCGGCCTGGGAGTCCACGAAAATCACTGCTCTTCTTTCTGCTGTTTCGAGGGTTGCCAGGCACCCCTCCGCCTCATGAATAGCTCTCAATTCAGCATCATAATTAGACGCTAGCCTGCCCAATGCTAATGAGCCCTCGAAGTGGCCTGGAGAGCAGTATCCTGCGCCAGACTTTCCTGCTGCCCTGTCAGATGAACCGTCCGTGTAGATATGTATCCAAAACTCGGCGGGATAGAGTTCCCTAACTGTTTTGAGAGAGTGAGCAAGCAGCTCTGGAACGGTTGAATTTCCCTTATTAGCAGGCAGTCCTATTGACAAGTTGTACTTTAGAGCAGGCAACTGGAGGTCAGCCAATGTGTTGCCAGAGAGAGGCTCGGGATTCGGCCAGTTGAGAGCGTACTTTCCGCGGATAGTCGCTGCCGAGGTAAGCAAAGTGGGCTGGGTTTTAAGGCGCGTGCTTGCCTGGCGGTACTCAGTCCAGTGTTTAACAGGGAGGCGGCTGATCTTTTCGGTAAGTTTGAGAGTAAGGTAAAAAAGATGACATACAACGCGGTCCTCACCACCACCTACAAGACCTATATCCGACCGGCCATTGAATATGGATCCGAGTTGCTATCAACAGCGTCAGCTGCAACATGTAGGGTGCTTGATAAGTTCCAAAACAAGGCCCTTCGGTGTATAACAGGAGCAGCCAAGTCAACCCCCATATCGGCAATGGAAGCACAAACTGGGATCGAGTCTTTGGACCTTCGAAAAAAAAAAGTAAGGCCATGCTGTTGGGCAATTCCAGACTAAGATCTCAGATCCTTCATGCGTACACTCCATCAGTTCGGATCGGCAAGGAAATACTGGAAGTAGCCGATTCGTTCAAGAACCTTGGTGCACTAATGACCAGCACGCTTGACTGGAACATGAATGTCGCAGACGTTTGTGGAAAAGCGTGCAAGAGTCTGTACCAACTGCGGAGACTTGCCATAGACTTTCCGCAACACGTAAGAGCACGATTAGCTCAAGCACCTCTGCTGCCACTCTTCGATTACGCCTCCCTCGCCTACTGCGATCTTAGTGCGGGGCAGATCACGACGCTGCAAAGAGCCCTCAATTCGATCGTGAGATTTGTGTTGCGCCTTCGGCCTGATACCCACACAACTCCGTACTTTGCGAAGCTTGACTGGCTTAAAATCAAGGAGAGAAAGAAGCTCGCAGTGGCTACGATGCTATTTAAAATTCTCAAATTCAAGAAACCGGAGTATTTATTCGAGCAATACATTTTTCAATGCAGCATTCATGATGTTAATACTCGCCATGCCTCATCCACTCTACAAATTCCGTCCCACAGAACTAATTTATTCAGCAAATCCTTCCTAATGCAATCCATCAAGTTTTACAATGACAACGCCGACCGATATGACCTCACAATTTCTGCCATAAGTTTCCGAAACCGTTATAAAAAAGATCTCAAGACGTACGAAGACCCAACTCGATCCACAGAACTTACTTTCTGTTCTTTTTTTGTATACTTTTTTGTTTTAAAAGATAACTTACAGAGGTTAATAGTCTTTTTGTTTTACTACTAAGTTTCTACTAATAGTTACAGGATAGATGTAAGAGAGGACCTCATGGTCCTAATCTCATTCTGTTTTTGTAAATAAACGCCATCATTCATTCATTCTCTCTCTCTCTCTCTCTCCTTCCTTATAGAAGGTACCATTACAAAGTTCAGAAATAACCGGCGTTCGCTCTCTTACCTGAATGTTTTATAAACTCTTCCCCCAGCTTTTCCCGCTTTTGGTTAATCTAAACGCTGCTTGCTCATGTTCAGTCGAGAGGCTTGAATTCATTTTTGATTTCGAAATCTCCATTAGATAAGAAACGAGAGTTTTAAAGGGTATAACGGGGCCGAAGAAACCGGCGAAAGCGTAACGAAACATTTTTCTCCTCAACCCTTCAGGAAGAATATAAAAATTAATGCACGAAGTGAGGACGGACAAGAGAATGGAGCTTCCCAGGGAGCTCTTGAACCGCTGATATTATGCTAATCTTGGGGGGGGGGGCTTAATACAAATGAGCGGTGGGAGGGTGGGGGGTGGGAGGTGCCTTGAAATGCCCTCCTTGCTCCGCGTCAAGGTTTAGGGTACAGAAAGGGAAGCAAGGGATGAATGGAGTGAGAGAGATGTACGTCGAGAGATAGCAAGGTTGGAGAAACATGTTTTAGGAAGCTGGTTTTCCGACGAGAAGGGCGCATTCTACGAAAAGGAAGCTTCCCGCGGAATAGCCATGAATATTACATTCCTTTTGTTGTTCCCGTTTCCTCGAAACCGTCATACTCAAAACCCCAAATATCTCGATGGAGGCGGTTTGATTTGTTGGATGGGTTTCAACTGCTCACGGCCCTCGGCCAAGAAAATCTTGGTTCATATTACTTTCGACGAGCTATTCGTTTTAGGAAGTTAGGTACATTTTTGTTCACGGTCGTGTTATGAAAGGGACCCCCTCAAATCATGGTCACACCCTGAAATCGGCAGAGCGGTGTCGGCCAGCACTACTTACTCAGCTTCCAACATCCAGAGCGTCTGTGATTTGAGTTCCCGCCCATGAAAAGCCGTTGAAACCGCTGGTATTGTTTCATCTTTCTCCTTTTGGAGTAAGAAGGAAAGTTATGTGATTGGCTAACAATTTTTTCGTGAGCTTCCTTCCTTATCTTTACGTTCCAAGGGTTTCTGAGTGCGACAAACACCATTTGAGGATATGGTGTGTGTGAACACGATTGAGAGAAAACATGAGACGTTAGAATAAAGCTATATGCAAAATCAGTTGAGCACTAACCGCAGTTAACTTACTAACCAAACGGGGAAACGAGCCAGGCTCAAGAGGACCTATAGGCTCGTTGGCCTACAAAGCGAGCCATGAATGGTTCGTAGCTCCTCGCGCCAGGTACCTTCACACGTCTGCACCACGTGAGGGAGACGAACTCCACGTCTCCAGGCCCCGCCTACGATTGGCTCACACCTGCGCAAATGCGCGAAACCAGCGAGCCGTAAGTTTGGTAGCGATGAGGAGGGCAGCGCTCTGAGGGAGGGGAAGCTGCACCCTCTCCCCCACGACACGAGAAGAGGACGTGGGCCGTGTTCTCACTGACCCCTGTGCCGCATTCGTTGAACGCTCCATGCCCAGAGAGGAGTTGTACCTCTGGAAAGGACGGCTGCCACCACCCCTTGTCCAGGCGATCATGCACCAGGGGATGATACTGTGGAGGTGCCTTGCGGTGGTGCCCTCATCCCATCAAGCCTGCCACAGCTCCATGAGCCCGTCCAATCCCACCGTTAGCCGCTGTTTGATAAACCCTTCACAGAGGAGGCAGGGAGAAGGTCCTGTAGTGCGCCGTGGTACTTTGCCAGGCCATCTCTCTTGATGTAAGCCTGAAGTACCGTGAGATCAAGAACCAGATCCAGGGGGATGGTACTGGCGAGCACTTGGAGGGCTAAATGAGACGTGGTACGGTACGCTGGTGGGATTCCAATCAGCATGTCCCACTGAATGGTGAGCGCTTGCTGCCTGTCCCAGGCTGTGGGGGTCACCCACCATGTTCCTGCAGATTACCGCACTATAGGCAAGAGAATGGCTCTGTAATAGAGGTGGCGAGCATGAGCTGAAGCGCCCCACACGGGGCCTGATAGGGATCGCACTTGGGCAATGAGGTGGGCACACCTGGTTCTTAGGATCGCAAGATGCTCAGTGGGCCAGCCCCGAGGGCTGAAGACCATGCCCATGTACATCAATTGGACAATCAACTGTGCCAAGGGCCTAGAAGAGCCTCTGGGCGATTCTGCACTCAGTATGAAATGGAAGTCCGGAAAAAGCAGCTAGATCGTTCGGTGGTTGATCTGTGTGTAATCTCCTTGGCTGGAAGCTGCGTGGACTTTGGTCATTATCTTCGGAAAGTTGCCAAGACTCTGCTGAAGCCACAGCAGAAGCTGCGCCACCTTCGGACGTACTTGCTCCCAAAGCTGACCTACGGGTTGACTTTTGGGAGGTTGACCGTCTGAAGGTTGATAAGCCTTGATAGAATAGTGCGCTCTGCTGTTTGTGCCTCCACATGTGCGTACATTCACGCTCCAGTTTGATGTGGAGGACTTGGTGTTCCTTCTCTCTCCGCTGTTCTTGCTCTGTAAGCGCTTGCTTGCTTTTTGGGCATCTGGCTGGGATATTGCACGCGCTGTGGCTGGTCTTGGATTTTTCCAGAGTCTGCCCCCAAGCCCAGTATGCCTACAGAGTTTGTGACTGCGCTGCGTGGTTAGTTGATCGACAGAAACTATGGCAGTGCCCTGACTCCACTTACTCTTCTACGTGGGTGCGCCACTGCCTACAGCAATGAGGTCTACAGGAGGCCGGGATCATAATGTTGTAAATGCTCGCTGTCTTGTCTACGGTAACCTGTTTGAGTAACTGACTGCTGTTATGTTCAGAGCAAAACAAATTCGTGAAAAACAAATTTTCTGTTACACGAATAACATGCCTGATACAATGCAGCAATTAAATCAACAATATAGCAGACTACCTTCGTGCCACGACCTTGCACAAATTAATAGCCTTATTCGTAATAAATACGAGAAACCTCCAAGGATAGTTTAAATGAGCTCCCCGAGGGCCAGCTCGAGCTGTCTTCGGTCAAGCGGAGAGAGAAACGGGTCGATACTGAACAAGAATGCAGCAAACCTACTGCACCGCGAACAGAAGAGACCGGCAACGTAATGGAACGGTGGATTAAGGACGCAGACTCAGGAAACGTTCAATCGTGAGCGCAATAATAGATGCGAAATGGTTATAGACGACGGGTCTCGGAGGGGAAAGCACGTTTTAGATTCGAAATGGATTGAATCGAGACATTTTAACCGCAGGCGAAGAATATCTTGAATTGAATGTGAACGAACGAGGATATAAAAATGCTGCAAATAATCACGCAATGGTTTATCGTTCTCTGGCAATGGCATGATCGAGGCCAATGATATTCAATCCAGCTAATATGTGTTGAGCTGTTTGTACAGCAAAGTTTCTCACGAGGCAGCGCTAGTGGTGGCGAGCTGGGTCCGGCACGGCGGCCAAATGATCTATTGTGCTGGTTCTAACATCTCACAGGTCCATGCCTGGCTTCTTAAGAAGCTTCGGTTGATGACCACCCTTGGAGAAGACCCAAAGACCGAAAGTCGCCCCCACTCAAGTCTCAACTGGGCCAGGACGTGGTAAGTAGTCTTCTCATCTGTGCCACACCACTTACACTGTGGGATGTCGACTATGCCCATAACACATGTGTACACGTGTTTCTTCATTTGGAAGGTCCCAGTGATGATCCCCACAATATGCCCTAGGTCCTTTCTGTCTACCCTCAGAAGGTTCTGTTTTATCTCATGTGTTTGCTTTGAGATAAAGTGATCCAGACTGTCAGATGCATTCGTCTGGCATGTAGTCCCCTTGACTAGTGACAGAGAAGTCCCACAATGGGTAGTTGGCCCAATAGGTACAGTAGATCTATGTACGGTCACAAAACCAGGATGGTGGTGAGTGTTATCCCAATCCACCTTCTGCCAACTGAGCAGAAGGAGCTGTGCCCACGAGAGCAATCATAGTATGGCCACTGGAAGAGAAGAAGAAAGGCTGTGACCCTTGAGAGGTGGAAAGATGAGTGGGACACAGCCCGGAAGCAGCAGTGGACCAGACGGCTGATTCCAGCACGCGGTCAATGGCTCAGGTGGCGCCACATTGAATTGAATTTCTACCTCACTCAGTTCCAAACAGGACATGGAGTATTTACAGCTTACTCGCACCGCATTGGAAAGGCTGCCCAAGTTGCATGTACTGCAGGGGAATGGTCAATGATGCTCCCTGTGCCAGAGGTAGCCAGGCTGGCAGCATACAGTGGAAGACACAATAGGTCCGGTCATGCCAGAAGCATTTGCTCGCTCTATGCTGCATTCAGAGGAAAACTGGAAATTCATTGCTTAATTTGCAAGGGCAGCGCTCTGTCTGAAGAGAATTGAGCATGCTGATCCTCAGTTTTCCCCAAAATTGGTAACTCCTATAGGAGAAAGTGGGTTGAGCCAGTTCCTCATGGTACGTGGCTCCACTTCTTTACTATCAAGGTGTACTGCCCGGTTGTCAGAGCCAACCAAGCTGTGCTCCTGTGGATCACCAAGGCATATAAGACTATATGGACAGAAGCACTCTAGGTCAGTTACCAGTCAACTCGGTCGTTGACTGCATTGTTGACAAGTGAAAAGTGAAACAGGAGCTTCCCCTCGCTCTGGGCGGACCTCACCAAGGAACGAAAACTTGCTGCCATTGATGAATGAGCGTTAGAGAAATGGCAATCGAGATGGGAATCCTCATCAACGGAACGTGACACGTATGAGTTCTTCCCAAACATCTGTGAACCTCTTAGAGCCTCCAGGTTGAGCTAGACCACTGGACGAGCCAGTTTCTCACAGGACATGGCGACTTTAAGGCGTGGCTCCACTTCTTTACTCTCAAGACTCTCTGCCATGCACATCTTGCTTCTCCAGTGCGGAGGAAACAAGAAACCACATGCTGCTTCACTGCAGTTCCTATAACAGTAAGCGATGGTTGTTGAAAGAGCGCACAAATCTAGCAGCATTGACTGCTACGAAGCAAGCCGCCCACTTTGCGAAGAAGGTGATGGCAAAAAAACGTGGTCTCAGTTGATCTGCCCCTTTGAAACTTGCCACCATAGTTAGATCAGTTGAAAACCAGGTTAAGAACTTCTCCCAGATGGTACAGGATTCCTCACGTTGTCAGGTCTTCGCGCGGTATAACACGAGCAACAGCTCTCTACCAGGAGACTGGCTTTGCAGTTCTGGGTTCGGTGGATGTTGCTCAAGGAGCCAGCCTTTTAGGCTATATCTTGTCGGTACTACTCTTCTGTCACTTTCTCTCTGTATCTACTCTAGCCATCAACTACTCAATACTGTAAAACATCTGTCGATTAAGATAAGAAGGATCTGTCCATTGGAAACCAGGTTAAGAACTCCTCCCCGATAGTACGGGTTTCCAAAGGGCGGTCAGACCTCTGCACGGTACACTTTAGGCAACAGCTCTCTACCGAGAGAATGGCAAAAGACCAAACCTGCCTTACCTGTGCAGGTTCGGATGCTGCCACTAGCATGATAGTGAAACTGCAACCTCCATGACAGTCGAGGGTCCAGGAACAGTAATTTAATAAGGTAACAGACCCGTGTGAGCAATTCCGAACAGGTGGGTACTGTTGAGCGGTGCGTCGCGCCAAATATTTTTATTAACAATCGGAAATTACTCGGTCCCTGTTCAAACGGGTCTCAATTTAACTTCCCGTCGGGTTTCACGCTCCAGAGAATTTATCGGTCTAGGAACGAATTGAAGCAAAAAGATGGGCAGACTGAAAGAGAACTAGGGTCGGGGTGTGAGGACCCAGCATGCGGATTAGCATCAACGACAACACAGATAAGAAGGCCGGATCAATACTCCCCCCCCCACCCTTTTTTTTTCAGCGTTTCGTTCTTATCCATTTCGGATCTGCCCGTTTTAGTTTGGGGGCCCAAAGGAGTTCAGCTGACGGTTTTGGCCTCCGGGTTTATTTTCCTCCTCCTTTTCCAAAAGATGCCAGCGAGGAAAAAGGGGTTAAACTGGGGCCCTTTTATTCTGTTACTGGTCGTGAGAGAGAATTGGAGACTCACTTTCATTTCAACGCGCTCTTTACCTATCCTTTACCTTCTTCTTCTCTCTATTTCAAACTGACGATTAGCATATTCAAGACGCTCGGCGCACAAACGCCGAAGGGGAAGCTGCTACGCGTTGTTGATCTCAATCCAGAACGCTACTTAGAGTGAGCACCTGCTTTTAATTTTGACTAAAATACTTCGACATCTCTGGATTTGAATACAACTTACTTTCGGTTCCAAGTTTTTTTGGAGAGTGGCCAAAGTGGATTAGGATTGTGAATGAAAAACTCGAAGAAAACGCGTTAGCAGCTAAAAGAAGGAACGACGTAAATGAAGCTCGTTCAGAGTGCAACTGAGATTCGTCGTGTGAGTTTCAGCCCGGACATACCAAGAGGTATGACTGATGCCAGGGTGGCATGGGGGCCTTCTGTTTCTAGGTATGCCGAGAGGCGAAAGCTTCCTAGCATTCTAAGAGAAGAGAGGGGGGGGGGGCGGAAATAAACTGAAGGAGCAGAGGACGAGGATACACAAGGAAGGTACACTGAGACGGTGCAGGGTTGTTATCGGTCTCAAGAGGCCTGGGCACAACCGCCACCCCACTGGTCTGGAACTGCAGGTTCACTTGTACCTGCACCATTATCTTATACTAAAGTTAATGTACCAGTCTGTCTTCTCTAGCTGGTGAGATACTGTGGGAGAGCGCTTTCGATGTAAAGACATCATCCTCTGGCCGTTAAGTCAGTACTAAAGTCAGTTAGTTGGTCGTGGTCATGGAAGTGAAGGGGTCTTAAATGGTCTGTGGGTTGTCGATTCTAAGTCTTTTTTGTATAGGATGACTTAGAATTGACAACCTACTGACCATTGAAGACATACGTATCTGCCCTTACACTCCTTTCCCTTCACTTCCAACGGATTTCCCAGGAGGTGTATGACCTCCTGCTCCTCTCCCCTCCACACCACCACCGAGGCGACACCCTCCCGTTTCCTTTTCTCTTCCTATGTGAAGACCACGACCAACTGAATTAACGCTCGCCCACAGTATCTTACTAGAAGAGACGGACTCACCATACAGGTGCGCTAACTTTAGCAATTGACCTCATCTATTGCCTGCTCTCGGGGATGAACCCAAACAACTGCAGCAACAACTTTGTGCGCGCAACACCTTGCACTCTCACGGTGAGGTTGAAGCGTGAGTTGGCAGAGCCAGTATCGTTTCCGGCCTTCGTCACCCCGGTCTTCCTGATGAACAATTAATCGGTTTGGTGGACGGAATTTTCCGCAGAGTATTGCGACGGAGAAGTGTGTATCTTCTCATTGGTGAGTCCGTTCGATTTGTGGTTTTGGGGTTCCCAAAAGGTACTTGATAAAGTGTAGGGCATATCTTTGCGAACCATAAACGGTTATTAAAAATTGGATTTGTGGCGTTTTCCCCTCTCACAGGGGCGAGTCCTACACCTACTGGCGGAATTAACCCTATTACCTAATTATCTTTTACCTACACGTTATTATAGGAAATACAACCACTTACCATTGATGGAGGGAGGAGAAATGCAGGTGCTGAATCACTAATTATCCAACCATTTACATATGTGAAAATAACGAACACTTATTAGAACTCCTCCCCCTTCCAGCTGATTAACTCAAGAGACCAAGCGTTTAAGTGACGTCACTTTAAAAACAATATCCTTCCTTGGGATCGAACACAGCACCTCTCGTACTACTGTCGAATGCTCTAACCACTAGGCTACGGGTGAATCGAACAGTGATGTAAACAGGG
Organism: Pachypeltis micranthus; assembly: GCA_020466155.1. Classification (NCBI taxonomy): domain Eukaryota; kingdom Metazoa; phylum Arthropoda; class Insecta; order Hemiptera; family Miridae; genus Pachypeltis; species Pachypeltis micranthus. The sequence continues at coordinate 4,269,024 of CM035782.1, read as the reverse complement.
TGCGTTCGGAACTTAATGCGTTCGAATTTCCCATTACACACTTATTGGACAGGGTGTCATCATACCATTTGGAGAAGGTGGGAGGGGGGGGGGCCCTGAGCATAGACACGAAATGGATCTCAGTGCTCTCCAAGCTGAGGAAGCGGCAGATCGTCAGTTACCGTGAACCTCTGTGCGCTGACTGTGTCACAGAACAATGGAATCGAGTGGAAATTTCGAGCACACTTTTGCAACGTCTTGAAGTTGAACCTGAATATTTGACCCAAATCATCACTGACGATGAATCCTGGGTTTTTGAACGACAAAGCTATGTGGCACACCGACCAGTCCTCCAAACCTGCAAAGGCAAGAATGAGCAAATCAAAAGTGAAAACAGTGCTCATTGTTCAACAGCAAAGGAGTGGTCCATTAGGAGATGCTTCCTCAAGGACAGACATTTACCGTTGCCTAATTCGCGGATGTGCTGGAAAGACTCCGAAAAAGGCTCGTCAGACGCGAAAAGACATCTCCGCAACTTGGAAACTCCATTACGACAAAGCGCCTTGCCAAAATGCGCTAAGAGTCCACTAGTTCCTGGGCAAACACAAGGTGCCAACGCTGCGCCCCTCTCCTTCCCAGGACACTTCGTTTTGTTCTCTTGGATTGAGGCAGTCCTGAAAGGAACCCGTTTTTCGCCGTTAGAAGAGCGCCAATCAGCCGTGACGACTCGAAGGCATTGCCTTGCGAGAGGTCCCCAAAGCCGTCTTCCTGGGCAGGCACTGGTCATGACAGAGTCGCTCCAAGAAATGGGTATAGGCTTTAACTGTTTGCGGAAATCTGTTTAATAAATTACTTGCAGAACTCTATACTCCCGTAATAAACTCACTCGTGTTGAAAGTTAATTGTTGTATTCAAATGAGAACTGAAATGGTGTATGAAGCCCATTCAGCTTATATAGAATTGGGATCTTGATCACACTGCGGTAGCCTGGGGCTATTAATTCATTCTGACAATGCTACGGAGCTGCTTAGGGGCAGCTGTCATGATATTGCATCATATCGTGAAACTAAGAAGGATCACGTCATAACTGCCCGTTTGGCATTTTTGTACGACAAGTTCAACGGTCCATTCGTAGCCTGGTGTGTAGACTGTTTTGAGGATGCTTCAAACACGTTGACCTCAGCCAGCTCTCCAGTCTTTCTAGCACCTGGCCGTTCTTTTATTGCATCCGACAAGTGAGACCTTCTAATCCCTGTACCTGAGAGTCGTCTGACTTTGAGCGCACAGAGTTCCCCAATTAGTTTTCCTAGACCCTTCCTCTTCCTCTTCCTGCCACCCTTCCAGTGGCCACAACCACCCTCAGCGATGAATCCACCCATGAAAATTCGGACACCCCTTTTTGAAAACCCTCCTCAGTTAAATAGCGAAGCTGATGAATTTCCAACCCCTTCCCCTCGCAGCGCACTCTGAACTTGGCTTATTTGTGATGGACTCACTCATGCTGAATGTTGATTTCGCGTTATATTCAAATGAGAAGTAAAATGGTCTTTGAATCTGCTCAGTTATATAGAGTTGGGATTTTGATCACGTGAGCAGGCTGTCAATACAACAGGTCTGTTTCCTTATTTGATGACTGTACCTAAACCCTTGACGAGGGTTATATCAGTCATAGAAGTTGCGGTTTCGCTAATATGCACGAGGCTGGCCCCTGCAGCATCCACCGAACTCAGACCTGTGGAGGTACGGCAGGTATTTGGTCGTTAGCCAGTCTCCCGGAAGAGAGCTGTTGCCGGTGTGTGACCACGCGGAGGTGACCACCTGAGGAATCCTGTACCATCTGGGAGGAGTTCTTAATCCTACCCGATCTAACTATTTACTTGGGTGGCAAGTTTCAAAAGGACATATCAACTATGACCACGTTTCTTAGCCATCACCTTTTTCGCGAACTTTGCAAAATGGTTATAGGCTTGCTTTGTAGCAGTCAATGCTGCTAAGTTCGTTTGCCTTCCCAACAACCGTCGCTCACTGTTGTAGAAACTTTGAAGGAAGAAGAAGGAAAGCCCTCATCGATAAGTTAGTTATCGATGAGTGGCAAGAAAGATGGGAACAAAGTGACAAGGTCAGATGGACGCATACGTGGCTGCCACGCATACGTGAAAGAATGGAATCCTGCTGGATGAGTTTTGGGTTCCACACCGCACAGCTCGTCACCGGCCACGGAGATTTCCGAGAGAAACTCCGTGGATTTGCACTGGTGACGGATGGGCTGTGTGAGTGTGGAGAGATGGACACGGCGGAGCACGTTGTGTTCCGCTGCGTGAACTACCAGCAGGACAGGGAGAGAGCTAGAAATGAGGTGCATGGACTAGGAAAAGAATGGTTTTCTTCCTGGCAAACACGTCAATGGTAAGGAACAAGGAATGCTACAAATGGTGGAAGTGGTTCGGTCATGCTATTGCATCATATTGTGAAACTAACTGATGATGTCATGACTGCCCCTGACGTGTTTATACCACAAGGTTATGTTATTCTTCAACAGTTCATTCATAGCCCAGTGGCAAGAGCGTTCGACGCTAGTACGAAAGTGGTACGTTAAGGTTACAAGGTCACTTGCTTAAACCCACACACATTATATTGGAGGAACGCTCTGAAAGTAGCACTGACTATACTCTAATCTTACATGCAGCATCGTACGACGCACTAGTCATCATATACGACAGCCCCATCAAACAACATATTCGTCGCCTGCAAACGCCTTATAATTTTCAATTAACAGTCAACCGTTTTGGCGCCCTGTTCGCCATCTCCACGTGGAAAACCCCCCGGGGGGGTTGTTCACAATTGGAGCTCGCAACCTTCTCCGCTATAGATCCAAAACCCCGGGACCTCAAATATCTCATTTCAACTTGAGGTTGGGGACTCGGGTTTATTCCGCGAGGACGGGGGTTAAAGGTAGACAGATGGCTCCGAACCGAATTGTGGAAGCGTTGAACTTTTCATGGTAATCAAGAACCCCCTTTAGAGAAACCGGGTTCCGCCAGCTCCCGTTCCACATTCAGGAGAATTCGGTAGTTTCTCTCATTCCCGACTAGTTCACTTCCTTACGCAACTTTGCTCGCTCCGGTGTGGTGGTCTTTAGATTGAATTGAGACCGTCGAATGTACTTTCGGAGAGAAACCCGCCGTGTGCTACGCTAATTGCGCTCGAATTTGTGAGGTATCTACCTAGTTACATCGAGACAGCGTTTTGTTATTTCAATGAACCATTGAAATCCAATCGCTTGCCTCAGCAGACGCGCTGGGCTGCTATGGAATGCCTGTTCTTGAACCCTCGAAGTGGGTTATAGCAGTCTACTGTCCCGGAGGTTGGAGTTTCCTTGTCGAGCTAAAGGCAGCATCAAACGAACAAGGACCTGAGGAGGAACGGCAGGTCGTTTAAATGTTCTGTAAAACGGGTTTATTGATTTTGAAGAAGCTTACGGGTTGCTTTTAGCTAACTACTTAAAACATGTCCCTCATAAACGGCTCCATGAAAATCGCATTGAGCGCTCGTTGAATTATGGCCGTGTGAAAAGTTGAGCGATGCTTCACGCTTTTTATTTCTGGAACACTCTCCCGTCATCGTTATATCGATTATAAATAAATCTCCAGCTCAATATCGTCAGTAGGTCCGGAATGTAAACCTTGTTCCACGGTAGGAAAAGCTAAGATCGATAGCTGCCTCGCGTTTGATTTCATTCTGCCCTTAAGCGTCACCTACATGTGCAACCACTTTCCTTCGTAAAACACTCAAGAAAACCTGCCTCTGACAGGCTGTACCAGGAAGGAAGGAAAGAAGGGAATGGGAGTGCAGGGTGAAGCTTATAGACGCCGCTACGCGAGAGGATCAACCTCTGCCAATGCCACTTCTAATCACGAGTTCATGCCCTTGAGACTTCGACCGCTTCTTGAAAGGTTTCCGCCTGACGCTAAACGAGTAAACACACTCGTGAGAGTTTGTACTCGGCCGCTCGAAGTAAACAAATATCTGGTACGACGCGTCCCGCCGGTTTTTGCAGCTTCAACCAATGACTGGACAATACTGGTTGTGGCGTTCTGAGTATCAAGTAACAACAGAGAGACAGAGTTCTCAGAGCTCTGTGGATAGTCGAAATGGTGTGCACACAGACGAGAGATGAGAGTGAATATATATAGCTCTTGGACTGCCCCAAAGCTGGCTAGAGCATGGCGGCATTATGATTATTGAGCCAGTCCTAATGTCTCACAGGCCCATGAATAGCCTCCTAAGGAATGCCAGGTATTTCCTGCAAGAGTCTTCTTTGATGTGTACCCTGGGAGAAGCAATACGGCCCAGAAATAGCTACCTCTCAAGTCTCTGGCACTGGGCCAGGATGTGGTAGGGAGTTTCATCTGTGCCACACCACCTACACAGAGGAGTGTCGCCTATGCCCATAACATACATGTGTTTGTTCATTGCAGTGCATCCCTGCAATCTGCCTTAGGTCCTTCCTCTCCATCATCATGTTTACCACAAGATAAAGCGTTTGGTGTGCTATACGCTCCAAACATTCTGATGTATTCTCCTCGCATACTCTCCCACAGTCTTGACTAGCGACTGAGATGCCCCACAATAGGAAAGCTGCCCATAGGTGGCAGTCACGTATGAGGTGTACTGTCTGGGTCAATCATTGCATTGGCCCAATCCCAGAGAGCTGCTCTCCTGTGGATCACCAAGGCCTCTAAGACTGTATCGGCAGAAGCATTCCAAGTGATCACTGGTCGCTGGTTGACTTGGTCGTTGACTGTATTGTTGACAGCTGGAGAGTGAAACAGGAGCCTCCCCTTGCTCCGGGCAGACCTCACCACAGAATGAAAACTTGCTGCCATTGACGAATGGGCGTTAGAGAAATGGCAATCGAGCTGGGAGTCTTCATCAAAGGGATCTGACCCATATGAGTTCTTCCCCAACTTCTGTGAACCCCTTAGAGCCTCCGGGTTGAGCTAGACCACTGGACGAGCCAGTTTATCACGGGACATGACGACTCCAAGCCGCGATTACACTTCTTTAACTCTCAAAGACTCACCATCATATACGTCTTGCGTCTTCAGTGCGGAGACAACTATTTAGAGATTACTCGCACCAAATTGGAAAGGCTGCAAGCCCAAGTTGCCTGTACTGCAGGACAATGGTCGATGATGCCAGAGGTAACCAGGCTGGCAGCATACAGTGGAAGACACAGTGGGTCAGATCACGCCAGAAGCATTTGCTCGCTCCATGCTGCATTCTGAGGGAAACTGGTATTGCATTGCTTAATTTGCAACAGTAGCGCTCAGTCTGAAGAGGATTGAGCATGTTGACCCTCAGTTTTCCCCAAAATTGGTAACTGCCATAGGAGAAAGTGGGTTGAGCCAGTTCCTCATGGTACGTGGCTCCACTTCTTTTCTCTCAGGACACCTGCCATGCACATCTTGCTCATCCAGTGCGGAGGAAACAAGAAACCACGTGCTGCTCCACTGCAGTTCCAACAACAGTGAATGACGGTCGTTGGAAGAGCACAAACCTAGCAGCATTGACTGCTACGAAGCAAGCAGCCAACTTTGGGAAGAAGATGATGGCAAATAAAAAGTGGTCTCAGTTGATCTGCCCCTTTGAAACTTGCCGCCATAGTTAGATCAGTTGGAAACCAGGTTAAGAACTCCTCCCAGATGGTATGGGATTCCTCACGTGGTCAGGTCTTCGCGCGGTATAACACAGCTCTCTACCGGGAGACTGGCTTTGCAGTTCTGGGTTCGGTGGATGGTGCTCAAGGATCCAGCCTTTTGCGTGATAGCGAAACAGCAACTTCCACGATCCAGAGGGTTCAGAAACAGTAATTTGATAAGGAAACTGTCCTCTTTGGCGGTTAGAGAGCGCACCCAGCCTGGAGGCCCTTGTCCCTCTCCTGCCGCTATTAGACATGGGGAGCTTTCCATCGAAACCATCGCCCCCAAAGATTCCAACACCTTGGCTTCACAGCTCACGGAATGAGTATTCGTCACAACGTACGTTGTAGATTTCCAAAGTATTCAATTTGATAGCGGATGACGGAGCATGGCTGTATCTATAGAAAGGACTTTTAGGATATCGTATGCGTAGGATAGTAGGAGTTTGGGCTGGGGCTTTATGAATAATTTGAATCTAAGTCAGTGAAATGATACCTCCCTACGAAAAGGCAAAAAAATCGTTTGAGATGCTCATGCATGAAAGAAGGTTATTACTGAGGAAACCACGATGTATAGAACCAGCATGAACGAGGTAGAAAGGGCTCCTCTTTTTCAACATCCAACAAGAAAGAGGTGGAAGATGATCTCTGCTTCGCTTGTTCCCTCTTTTTTTTTGTGGCAGAATTACTAGTGATAAAAGATGAGAAGGGAAAGTATGGGGCTACTGAAAAATGTAGCATAAAAATAACGAGGGCCAAATCATTTACCTTTTTTTTCTTTTCCCTCGAGCGAGAGATTGAAAAATATTTCCGTACGTTGTAAATGCGTCTACCTCTAACGCTTTAGTACGAACAGCGACGTAATTGAATCTAACAGCGGAAAGTCAAATCCCCGGGGGTTCTAGCGTTCAGGATCAGTTCCTGGATGAAAAGTGGACAGCCAGAATGGGGGACATTGTAATAATGCTGCGAACCCAACCAGTACTATTGAATTGCCTTATAAGAAGGATAGTGGACCTCTGATGGCTTGCACAGCAGAAGAGGGTACGGCACATGGGCTCTTCAAGCATCCTATGGCCAAGGTTTTACTCTGAACTAGTCAATCTTATGGTGAATATCCTGATATGGCAGTGGCTCAGCTCCACCTTGAGCGCGCCACTCGGATCGTCGCCACCTCGTGCAGCAGCAAGCATATCCAACTGGCCACGGAGAAAACGCAGCTTGTAGTGCTGCCCTCGAGAGTCTCCCTGCCCCCCATTAGTTGGAACTGACTCCTGGCATGAGAGTGACCCCAGGGATCTTGGCCAGGTACTTGCCCTAAAAGCAAGTCGCCAAAAAAAAAAAAAAATGCCCTACTAAGCACCTTGCCAAATGTTTGGACCTCACGGAGCATCAGGTCCCTGCACGGTCTGACAAGTGGGGACTCCTCGCAAGCCCACTGCCTTCACTAATGAGCTGTATTCCTGCGACAGTCTGGTGGATCGCGCCCTCGCAGGGCAATCAACAGAGGCATCGTGCAGAGGGATGTCCTCTCGGCCATTTTACCAGCCTACAAGACCACTTCCCATCTGGCGCTGTAGGAGTTTGCTAGTTCCCCCCTGCTGAACCTCACAATGGACTTGGCTGTCCTGCAGTCTGACATCGGCAGTCATTTTGATATGAAGACAGACCTGTGTGATGCGTTGCCTAAACATTTTAAGGTTCAAGTTGTAGAAAGTACAAAACTACTTGAAAGAACTCGAGGGAACTACAGCGGAAGTCAACGTTTCGTCGTTTGAACTCCCTCCCTCCCATCTCATCAAAACCACCTGCCCGCTCGACTCCCAACGTCGTGCCAATTGCCGAGGGCTCGCTGGAAGTCCCCGTCACAATTTTCCCGACTCTTTTTGCCCGACAGGGCGGAGGAAGGTTAGGGCCACTTCCTCCGCACGCCCCTACATCGGATCATAAATGCCAACAGACGCTTACGAGCGCCTGGCGCCGGGGGAATATTTAGTTTGGTAGTTCCATTGTAGTGAGGTCACGTTTCGTATGGTTTACTAGTATTTTCCGATGCAGAATCGAATGGAATGGGTCTCAGAGCAGTAATACTAGGTCAAGCTGTTCATGAGAATAATAAAGCATTATGTAATAATTTGCAGGGTTTTTTTGACGAGGTTTGCAGCAGCGGGTCCCCGTAGCCCACAGGAGTAGTCCAGATAGGCCAGATTAGGGAGAGGTAGAGAAGCCGCTTTGTTACCAGACTCAGTGGGGAGAGATCAAGTAGAAGGGGCTTCAGTTGGTGGATTCGCTGTCTTATTTTGTTGACTAGGTACTTTATGTGGGTATCCCACGTCAGCGTCTTGTCCAAGAAGGCACCCTGGTATCGAACTTTCGTGTCCTGCGGTATTGGGTTGTGGTTGATGAGGAGGGTATCCTGAAAGTTGGCTCTTCGCTTAGTGAATGGGACGACAGGCTTCGAGGAGTTCATCCTGACTCTCCGATTGGGTTTTGGTGGTTGCTTTCTCAAATGAGCCGCCCACCTGAAGGAAAGCCACATCGTCTGCAAACTGTGCTAGCGTTGCATTCACCGGTTGAGGCAGGTCATGTGCATATATGAGATAGAGGAATGGCGCAAAGACGCTCCCCTGCCAGAATTGGCTTGGAGGAGGACACAGCGTGGGTGAAACAAAGAATATGGACGCTACGACTGCATGTATCGATAGGTTGCTTGATAACGCTACGATTGCATGTATCGATAGGTCGCTTGATAACGCTACGACTGCATGTATCGATAGGTCGCTTGATAACGCTACGACTGCATGTATCGATAGGTCGCTTGATAACGCTACGACTGCATGTATCGATAGGTCGCTTGATAACGCTACGACTGCATGTATCGATAGGTCGCTTGATAACGCTATGACTGCATGTATCGATAGGTCGCTTGATAACGCTACGACTGCATGTATCGATAGGTCGCTTGATAACGCTACGACTGCATGTATCGATAGGTCGCTTGATAACGCTACGACTGCATGTATCGATAGGTCGCTTGATAACGCTACGACTGCATGTATCGATAGGTCTCTAAATAATTTGATTATACCATAAAATTCCCATGTGTGGGAAAATGACGAGAGCAGCACAATAAATTATCACAATTTTCGACGAAAAGCGTTTTTAGCGCGGTTTTTTCCTTATAAACTCCGCTGTAATGTTAGTAGAATGTTCAAAAGAATTGGTATTGTAGTCCAATCAAATACCTAAAGGGTGAACGTTTAAAAACGCTCATGAGATACATGGGGCTCACTCCAGAAATTCCTGAATTTCAACTACCGTCGTTTCGCTTACTACCAGTTCTAGCAGTCATTACCCAATAACTCTGCAAAAGTAATTACTATCCTTCTTCAAAAAATTTTTTTTAAAGCCTCATTAATTATCTGTGTACCGATTGCTCAATAATGGTCCTAGAATGAGTACGAGCAGCACAATAAATTCCATAACTGTAGGCACTACCGCTTTCTGCTGCTGTGAAGTGTTGTTTGTCCAAGTTCAAATGAATTGATTAAGTAGAAAAAACCATGTAAAAAGTGATTTGACGTAGAGCTAAGGAAAGTTGTACGCAACGCACCAGATATTTTTTTCTACTCACGGGCTTTATTATTCTCGAGTCCTTGAAACATATGTTCTCGTATTCGATCAGATGTAGTTTTTGCTGTCGTAAAATGTTAGTTCCATGTTTTCTAAGGTGTGAATCGTAAAAATATTGTAGTTTTTAGTGTTTTTTATTCAGATTTTGGTTTATTATTCATTCTGAATAATAAACCTATGTTTTCGGTCACGAAAAATTTTTTACAAACCCCCCCTCAAAATTTGATACTTTACGTTTCAAGACATGGAGATTCCAAATTTGCAATGTCCGTCCGCCGTCCCCCATCCGCCATCCCCCGTCCCCCGTCCCCCACCCGCCGTCCCCCGTCCGCCGTCCGGGCCGTTTTGTGCCTTTAACGTGGTCTAAAAAATCCGTTCTTTCGCCCAAAATTCCGATTTGGTATCTAGTTGTGCCCCCCATCTCGGCAATCCGATCGGACGAAGCCCATGGTTGTAATGGGCAAAAAACGGTTAAAAAAATTAACGAAATGCAGTACAACGCGGGAGCTACAAGCGTTTCGTCGTATGAATTCCTCCCGCCCCGCCCGTCTCTTTACAAAACCAACCGCTCTCGAGGCGGCTCGCTTCCCCCCCACTCAACTCCCCTTTCGCCTTTCGCTTCGAGCGCCCCCGTTCTAATTTCCCCGACGTTTTGGTTTTAATACGATTCAATTTTTTTAGAATTCATTCTCATTTTGGTTTTTTTCATAGATTTTTGGTTAAATTTTGATATTAGTATTTAGCGTGCGTGTTTTCATATTAAAATTCAGTTTTTTCTAGATACTTGCGCTTTTTTTTTGTTTATTTTAATCTTACGATTCAGTTCTTTTCGACCTTTTTTTGAGTTTCATTATGATGTTTTTCGATGCTGAATCGAACAGGATGGGTCTCGGAGCATTAATGCTAGGTCAAGCTGATTATTCGAATAATAAACCGTTGTGTAATAATTTGCAGGGTTTTTTTCGCTACGAAACTAGAAAAATCTCTTCATTTTAAAATCATACTAATAAGCTTAATATTTCAAAACGAATTCTTCCTGCTTAAGCTCTGTAGAAGAATACGAGATAAATAGATAAATTCAAGTATGGTCGAGGTTGAAGGGTTAAGTGTGTTAAATGTACTACTAAAGAATGCGTACGAAAGTGAGCTGTTAATGACTTCCCCGACGAATAATAAACCTTTAACGCCTTAAAGAAGGGATGCTCCATAACCTAGCTTAAGTGATTAAGAAAAAGTAATTAGTTTTTCCGCCCCCCTCCCCTTCTCCCACCAACACCACCGAGAACTTTCTCGAAATAAAAGGGAGATAAATCATTCCTGTTCCCATTCTTAAATCAAGGCACTCCGTTGTGTGCCCCCATTTCCACTCAACCGCCTTCCTGAAGATTGAACTAATGAAGACGTACAATCTACACTTTTATTGCTCCTACAGCTCGCGAGAAATATTTAACTTGGTGTTTGGGTTTTGGAAATTGCAGAGCTTCCTGTTGAACTGGCCGCGTGAGTGTTCTAGTCGAGAGAAAAAGAGAGAGAGAGAGAGGTTGGTTGATTTATTCAGTGATACAAACAGGATTCCTCTCATTCCTTACACCACAAGTACATATTATCCACCCACATGACAAACTATTCAAAATTCTAATCAATGTTTCAAAAAACATTACACAACGGTTTATTATTCTCATGAATAGCTTGACCTAGTATTACTGCTCCCTCATCCCATTCGATTCAGCGTCGAATACTAGTAAACCATACGAAACATGCCCTGACTACAATGGAACTACGGAAACTAAATATTCCCCTGGCGCCAGGCGCCCGTAAGCGTCTGTAGGCATTTATGATCCGATGTAGGGGCGTGCGGAGGAACTGGCCCTAACCTTCCTCCATCCCGTCGGACAAAAAGAGTCGGAGAAATTGGGACGGGGACTTCCAGCGAACCCGCGGCAATGGACATGACGTTGCGAGGCGAGTGGGCAGGTGGTTTCGATGAGACGGGAGGGAGAGAGGGAGTGCTAACGACGAAACGTTGACTTCCGCTGTAGTTCCCGCGAGTTCTTTCAATTAGTAATTTCCCTATACGCAGTTGTACACGTCTGATACTCATTCCATTCGACCCAAGATATAAAAATACCTTGAAAACGATACGAAACACGGCTTATTTGCGATTATTTTGCGTTTAATTTTTTAAACCATTTTTTGTCCATAACAACCATGCCGAGATGGCGGGCACAACTAGATACCAAATGGGATTTTTGTGCGAAAGAACGGATTTTTTAGACCACGTTAAAGGCACATAACGGCCCGGACGGCAGACGGCGGATGGACATTGTAAATTTGGAATCTCCATGTCTTGAAACGTAAAGTATCAAATTTTGGGGGGGCGTTGTAAAAAATTGTTCGTGACCAAAAACATAGGGTTATTATTCAGAATAAATAATAAACCAAAAGGAGCAACCACACAAATTTCAGAATCCTAACTGACATCATGTTGTTAGTTAACCTTTGGCGCAGTTTTGGCGCCGAACATACACACCTTCCTAGAACACGTTGACGGTACTATAACTTTCGTATGAGCGGGTTTCATAGCATTAGGTCGTGGCGAAAGGAGCAGCAGCTCAATGAATTCGTGAATTGTAAGCGCTTACAGTTTCCACAAAAAACGTTTTGTTTTAAAAGTTCATATGAACTAAGCTAGAATTGATCGGATTAGTAGCTAGAACGTACGTTGGAAATCCTGAATGTTTCTACGCAGCCACTACGCCGTATTTAGGAACAAATACGCAAAAGTGAGAACCTGTACCCCAATCAGGTGGGAATCGAAATACCGTCAAGTTCCCACAATTTATTACTTCCCTTTCAGTTTTAAATCTAAAGAGACCGTTTCATCATCTTTCTAGTGATTAGGATAATTTTCTGGTGTACTTTGGGTTATATCTTCGATCAATCAGTGGTTAGGGTAATAGGTGTTATCTAATTCTGTTGTAAAATTAAAACGCTTCAAATTATAACGCATTCTCCATCCCGATCAATCCACCGTTGAAAAATATTAAGAATATAACGCGGCAATATGAAAAATTCCGGGAATCGACTCGTACGTGTCGACATACATACTACATACGAAATACGCGTGATGTTTCAGACAAGACTTCCGATAATTTAATGATTATCAAGATTTGACGTCACTCGCCTCTGAAGCCCATCTCATGCGATTGGGCATCGAAAAATAGTAGTCAACGATACGAAACATGACCTGATACAACGTAACAAGGAAAACGGGCGTTTTCTAGGCGACGCTAGGCAATTGGCGCTACGTAATGAGTCAAACTGGCGAGTGGTTGGAGTGAGGCGGAAGGCTGTGCAAAGTAATGAAACGATTACTTCCGCCGTATTGTTCTGCGAGTTCTTACAAGAGTAGATTTTTGCTCACTATAATTACTGTGATTTCATTCACACACACACAGTCGTACACCTCAGAGACTCATTCCGTTACACTGAGCATCGAAGACTACTCAGGAAACGATCCCAAACTCGACGTAATTGACATTGCACTGCCAAAATTTCGTTCTTGTTAATTGTTTCAACCATTTTTTGCCCGAAACAACCTGATGGAAGATATGGCATAGCATGCGATGCCCCCTATTTGCTCATTAGTCAGGTAGGTTGTGAGTTGAGGGCAGAGATGATACAATGGCCTCTTGATGATTTACATCCAGCTGACCGTTAATGGTTGATGGGGGGGGGGGGTATCTATGCAACCTGGCGAGCTGTGGTCTACATGGAGAGGTCTCCACTCACTGTCTTCGGTCACCCCTGTACCGCAGGGACACTCATCAAACTCCTACATTGAATGCTCCATGCTCCGACGGCAGTTGCATTACTACTTCATGTCCAGGGCATCTCTCACTGGGATGAGGGACTGCCAGGCAGGGGGAAGCAGGGGTTCTGCTGGTTTCACCTTGCCAGCAACTGGCCCAGAAGCCAGAACTATTCACCTTTCAGCACAGTCCTGGCCGAGCATATCTGGGACCAAGCCTTCCAGTGGACCTTGATACGACCCCAGGCTATTGGTCCTGATGTGGTGGCACATAATGCTGCTGCCCAGCAGGAGGTCCAGGGGCAGAGTGCCAGTGAGAAGTTGCAAAGCAAAGTGTGACATAGTGCGATACGCCAGGAGCGTGTCCCGTTGGAGCACCCTGGCCAGCTGCCTATCGACCTCGGACAATGCAACCCACCATATTGCGCAACAGGCAGAAAGACAGCTTGATAGTAATGATACCTGGGGTGTGGCCACCCATCCCACGATTATCACGCCAGTGCACGGACATGGGCTCTAAGGGCTGACATCTGCCCATAATACCATGATTTTGTCCAACCGCATTGCCGAGTAAGTGGGCACAGTTATATCTCAAATGGTTTTTTTGTGTGAAAGAAAGGACATTCCAGATGTTGCGGGCACGATTGGATTAAGCCGTGACCAGAACTTAGGAGCCGTTCCTTTCCGGCAGAGCCGTTCTTTTGGAGCAGTGTTTCTCAGACTCGGAGCTAAAGACGAAGTCGGCTGAAGAACAAAGACGGAAGGAGTCGTGATCGAGAGGGTCGAGAATATCTTTTTTTTCTCCTCTGGACGCCTTTCGCACCACTTGGCAAGGTTTTTGCTCGATCTATCTACGGTGGGCTTTACTAAAGGGTGTCCCAAAATTAACACAAGATTTGAATTTGCCGCCATTTATGCAGTACAGTGTTGCCAACCCTAAAAACAAAATAAATCGACAGTTGACAGTTTAGGGTTAGTAAAAATGGAGCGTTACGCAATAGAACAACGTGTCTTCATTGCTGAGCAATATTTCAAAAATAATGAATGCTTGGCGGCCGTAGTTCGAAATTTCATACAAAATATCGTCGGAATAGTGTTTTAACTTCGTCAACTGTGAAGCGATTAATTGAAAAATTCCGAGAGACAGGATCCGCGGGAGACGCCAAACACACTGGTCGTCCAAAAACAAGCCGTTCAAATGTCAATTAGAGGCAGTGCGTGCGAATGTCGGTGACAATCCAGGAACCTCAATTCGGCGTCGTGGACAAGAATTGCAAATTTCAAGAAGCTCTCTACAGCGTATACTCACTAAAGATCTGTGTCTCCATGCTTACAAAATTCAAATAACACAACTACTGAAGCCCAATGACCATGCACAGCGAAGAGAGTTTGTTGAATGGATTATTGAGCAACAACAAATGAATGCTGATTTTTCGAGCAAACTCATCCTAAGCGACGAAGCACATTTTCACCTTGATGGTTTTGTTAATCGCCAAAATTGCCGCTTCTGGGGTTCTGAAAACCCACATGGGATTGTCGAAAAACAAATGCATCCACAACGTGTCACAGCTTGGTGTGCATTTTGGGCTGAAGGCATAATTGGATTTTTTTGAAAATGAGGCTGATCAAACCGTGACTGTTACTTCTGCTCGATATCGCGACATGATAACTCGGTTCTTTTTGCCGAAATTGGATGATATTGATGTGGCCAATATGTGGTTTCAACAAGACGGTGCCACATGCCATACAGTCCGTGAAACACTTCAATTATTGCATGAGACATTTCCAGGTCGTGCACTCTCTCGTTTCGGTGATCAGAGTTGGCCCCCTAGATCGTGTGATTTAACACCATTAGATTTCTTTTTATGGGGTTATCTAAAATCACAGGTCTACGTCAACAAGGACGCGTTCATTAAAGGAGGAGATTCAACGTTGCATCAACGAAATTCAGCCACATTAATGCAGAACGGTCATGGAAAATTTCGACAAACGAGTGCGTATGTGTATGCAAAGCCGCGGAGGCCATTTGCCCGATGTGTTATTCCATAAATAACCCTATCCTATGTACTTTATGAATCAATAAAAAAATTACAATCAAAAGACTAAAAACTGTGTTTTCTATTTAATTCAAATCTTGCGTTAATTTTGGGACACCCTCTACTTATATTTGTGGAATGGACCTCAATATATTGATTTATTTGGAAACGTTGATTGATTGAAAGACGCCCGGATATTATTCCTATAACACAGATTTGGAATCCAGATGCCTTGACACTTGAAGTGACTAAGTTAGGGGGTTGTAAAGTAATTTTTCAGCCGAAAGCGTAGGTGTGTTATTCAGAAGGAATAGGGTATGAGGGAAATTGGTCCAAAACTAAATATGGTTATCGTGTATAGTTATAGGGGATCAGAAAGCTGCCCAGCCTCCAACTCCAAACCACACTTTCATCTTTCCCAAACTCATGTTTGAAAATGGTTGTTTCACGGTGTCGTGAAAAAACAAATTCTTTGAAAGGAGTTTTGAGGAGGCTCTCGTTCGCCAAATCGACGACGTCGCTCGAGCCGAAGCGATCGCATTTCGATGCAAAAGAGAAGAAAACTCCAGCGAGGTGGAAAAGCAGTTAGGATTGACGACGAGAGAGGAACGCGAAACGTTTCGGGCTGAGCTCAGCAGATAGTGACGAGGGGATCGATGAGTCGATGACGAACAAGTTCCCGTCTACCTGCGACAAAATGAAGGCCTGCTTGAAGATAAGAAGGATCTTTTGATAGCCGTTCCACCGATGAGGGTGCCCTCGTTATCGCCTAACTCCCTCCAACCGAGTCCGTTGATCGTCGACTCCTGTTCGCTCAAATCACACGTGCGCTCCCGGTAGAAGTCCCTTTTCAACTTGTTATCGCCAACAGAGGCAGTGTTTTGAGGGGCTGCACTCGCATTTATGAACGGGAACGTTCCTATACCGCTTTGGTGTTATCTAATATGATTAAGCTCAAACATATTCCATAAATCGTGTCAAGTGTTTCAACGTTAATCTTCTATTCTCCAAAGATATCCGGCGTTTACGAGTTCCAGAATTTATGGAAGTTCTACTCATGATAAGATCACTATTGAGCAGTCAGTTTTTGGTTTATTATTCATTCTGAATGTTTTCGGTAGGGGACATTTTCATAAAATCCTCCAATCAAAATTTGAACTGCGTTTCAAGGCTTGGAGATTCCAAATCTGCAATTCCATTTGGTATTGTGACGGCCTACTTGGCAATCCGAAAAGACGAAGTGTACGACTGCAGCTAGACCAATAAGACATGGTGCACAATGCACGGCTCCATCCACATCTTTCTGTCAAAGACTCTTCATCATGCACATCATGCGCCTCCAGTGTGGAGGAAACCAGAAACCACTTGCAGCACCACTGTAGTTCCTGCAACAGTGAGTGACAGTTGTTGGAAGAACAGAAAAACCTAGCAGCATTGACTACTACAAAGCAAACATTCCAGACTGTCTGATGCATTCGTCTGGCATGTTCTCCCATAGCCCCCTTGACTAGTGACAGTCCCGCATTGGGGAGTTGGCCCAATAGGTACAGTAGATCTATGCAAAGTTAGAATACCATAACCAATGAAGATGTCGAGTGTTTTCCCAATCCACTTGCTGGCAACCAAGCGGAAGGAGCTTCACCCATCAAGAGGGCAGTCATAGTATTGCCACCAGGAGAGAAAAAGAAGGACAAGATGAGTGGGACACTGCGGCGGTGGACCATGCAGCACTAGGTCCAAGGCTCGTAGGCACCACATTGAAGTGGATTTCTACCTTACTTATTTAGTAACAGGACATGGAGCATTAAGGGCTTACTCGCACCGAATTGGAAACTACAAGCTCAAGTTGCCTCCACTGCAGGGCAATAGGGGATGATGCTTCCTGTTACATAGGTAGCCAGGCAGCACACCCAAGAAGACACAGTTGGTCCGCTCACACTAGAGGCATTCATTTGCTCCATGCTGCATTCAGAGGAAAACTATAGCTCAATTTGCCAGGGCAGTGTTCTGTCAGAAGAGGATGGCGCTTGTTGATTCCCAGATTTTCCCCAACATCTGTGAACGTCTTAGCAGAATCTGGGATGAGTCAGAACACTGGACAAGCCAGTTCCTCACAGTGCATAGTGCAACTTCACTCCTTTTCTCTTCTAAATTGCACTTCTTGCGCCTTTGGTGTGGAGGAAACAAGAAGCCACATGTTGCTCCACTGTAGCTCCTACAACAGTGAGCAGTGGGTGTTGGAAGAGGAGACAAACCTAGCAGCATTGACTGCTACAAAGCAAGCCTATAACCGTTTCACTCACTTTGCAAAGAAGGCGATGGCACAGAAACGTGTTCTCAGTTGATCTGTCCCATTGAAACTTGCTACCATAGTTAGATCAGGTTGGAAACCAGTCCTCCCAGATGGTACTGGATTCCTCACACAGTCAGGCCTTCGCACGGTAAAACATGGGCAACGGATGTCCAACAGGAGACTGGCGAACGACCAAACATCTGCCGTACCTCTGCAGGTCTGGGTTCAGTGGATGCTGCAACAAGGGACTGGCCTGTTGCTCGAAACCACAACCTCCATGACAGTAAACTGATACAACCCTCGTCGAGCTCGGTCGCCGCTTCAACTTAATGTCTTCCCGGGACCAAGTCTCATGTCCCGATGTATCTTTCCGTCTGCTATCGGGACGGATTGATGCTCTGGATCTCCTTGGGCTCGTTCCCTCCCTTCATTGACGTTTTTCCCTCGCCCCAGGTAACTCTCTAGACTTTTCATTGCTCTGAACCTCCCAGCGGAACGGGTTGTTGTCTTTTTATCTGCTTTTGGTCACCCTTAGTTTCCTTTTTTATAATGGTTTTTGATGGTACGTAGGTACTACCTGTTTTCCCATTGTAATTGGTCTCGTCCCGTTCCCTCAAACAAATAAATGAGCGTTCGTATATTCGTACACGAGCGAGAAGCCACAACGACGAAGCGCCTAGTACTTCTTTGAAGGTTCGGGTTTGGAAACGTACAACGACTCCGGCCGTGTTCCCGAGGACAATAACTACTTCTGAGTTCTCTCCCACTCACTCTCTCTCTCTCTCTCTCTCTCTCTCTCTCTCTCTCTCTCTCTCTACCGCTCTAACTCTCGGTTGTTACTGCAAGAGAGATGTCGCGCTCTTGGGAACTGCCAACAAACGACCGTATTAGTTCTCAGGAGTTCGAACTGCTCAAGTTCCGCTTTAAAGGCCCCGGCTCGGTTGCAGAAACAGTAAAAGGAAATGAAGCTTCTACTTAATGCGAACTGCTGGCGCCTTCCAACTTTACCATCGTCATCAAACCGTCAGAGAAGAGCCGCAGATGGGAAGGAGACACCCGGCGTTTGGTCGCAATTTGGAGCAACAGCGAACGCTATTTCTGTATTCGGTGGCCGCGTTGGTCGTTCGATAAATATTATTTATCGCGGTGAAATGATTCACTGGAGCAGAAGCATAAACTTAATCACACAACTTGACTCAGAACGGAGATCTACATGAAGGCCACTCGGAAAATAGGATTTGCCGAATATTAAATGAAAGTATTACCATTTTTTTAACGAAGCTCGGAGAATTTTGATCGAATAACCCTGGGTGCTGAGGTAACACCTAACCTTTTTTTTTTTTGACCCGAGGGCGTGTGGGACAAGTCCCTTTGTCACTGCGGCCGCATATGGGCCTATTGTGACGGCCCTTTCTTAGTAGAAGGCGTCGTACATACCCACCCCCCTTAGGAAGCTGAGTATGTCCTTCACCGCAGATTCCGCCATGATTTGGGGTTCAGTGGTCCCCAGACCGAAGTATTCAAAGCGTTTTGCTGCCAAGGCAGGGCACTCACACAGGATATGCTCTGCTGTCTCGTCCTCCTCACCGCAGAGTCTGCATTCCACTGCCTCTAAGATGCCCGTCTTGTTGAGGTGATATCTGAGTGGGCAGTGCCCGGTGAGGAAGCTTATCAGTACTCTCAGATCTTGTCTAGAGAGTGTCAGCATCGCCTTCGCCCTTTGACAGGAAGGCGTGACAAGCCTTTTCGCCCGTCTTAGTCGTGGCTGGCGATGCCGATGGGCGCCATTTTCGTGTATCTCCCATCGAGCAACCAGACGGTTCAGGTGACTTTTCGTCATACCTACGTGTGGTTCAGGCCCGATGGGTGGGGATTCTGTACCCCTTTTCACAAAAGGTCAGCCTTTTCATTGTCCTCATGCCCCCTGTGAGCCGGCACCCAAATGTGGGATTCCCATGCCAGCTTAGACCTAAAACTATAGGCTGCGATGGCCTTTAAGGCGGCCTGGCTGTCTGAGAAAATGTAGATCGGCTTGTCCTTGAGCCCTTTGTTCAGGATCTCTTCTGCGATCTCTTGGGTTTTGCCCATTGTTTGCGGCTGCTTATTCAGTCAGCATGCTGTCCTTATTCACAGCTGGCCTCAGACGTGCCCCGGGGGACAATGCCATGGCCGTTCCACTATCCACAACCCGTGGTCGCGCCTGGTAGCATGGGCATGCTCCTGGGAAGATAACCCAGAACCAGGACACCTAACCTTTACTTTTGATGGGCCGAAGAACCCTTCCAAATGAACCTGATTTTGCGGGACTGTCTGCTGATCACTTAGATTTCGCTGTCAAGCGAATGCATGCAGTTGCAGGTTAACAAAATACTTATTGTTTTCCCAGGGGATCGATTCCCTTTGTCACTGCGGCCACACGTGGGTTTCAATTAACACTGGGAGATGTATTCAAAGCCCCTGGCTGCCAAGGCAGGGCAGTCACGTAAGATGTACTCTGCCATTTCGTCCTCCTCGCCGCACAACCTGTACTCCCACCGACTGTGATATGCTCATCTAGTTGAGGTGATATCTAAGTGGCTGAAGCTAGTTAGGACTCTAGAATACTGTCTGAAGAGTGCCAGTGTTGCCTTCGCCCTTGAACCCGTGTCTCCCACCCGACCACCTGGCGTTTTAGGTGACTCTTCGTCAGCATTCGATGGGCAGGGATTCTGCACCCCTTTTTGCAAGGAAGTCCTTTGTTATCGGTCAAGCGTTGAACCGTCATCCTGGATCTGAGGTGTAGGCTGCGATGGCATGTAGATGTGCTTGCCATCCATTGGTCAGAATTTTCGTCTGCACAGATCTTTATGGCTGGAATCCAGAGCCGCTCGTTAAAGGACCCATGCCCAGAAAGCAGCTGGACCACAGGGATGGAACCACTCCTTCATCCCCAGGCGGTCCCGGACTTGGGGTATGAGAGCATGGATATGAGCGCTGTGGGGCTCTTGTCACTCCGTGTCTGCCACACGTCAGGGACTCCCTCAGATGCGAGTTCGAAGCATGGGCACCAGCGACCCAGTGACAGTAACCAGTCACACCTAGATAGACATGAGGATAATGTCACGGTAACACACTTACCTTACTAATGGCATGCAGTGAGGCAAACCTTGCAATGGTTGAGCCTTTGAGGGACTGGAGGGGTTGGCTGAAGCCTCACCTCTCGCCTATATTCACTCTTAAGTACTTGATGTGCTTTTCAAGGAGTAGCCTGTCGCCACCAAAGCGTTTTCTTCTGCCACCTGCATCTTGACATGCTCGGACCATTGGCTGACAGTAGGTTTTTGCCTCGATATGGCGGACCAGCTGTGCATGGATCATCACAATCAGGTCATTCACATCTATACAGCTCGTAGACAGTCTCCCTGAGTCTCCTGACAAGACTTTCGAAGAAGGCGTTCCAGAGTGTTGGTCCAAACACAGAGCCCTGTGGGCACCCCTTCACAATCGTTCTCCGAACTGTGACAAGGCAATGAAACGATACCACAAGCCCCACTATTAACTACTAAATAATTTTTCTTCAGCCGGTTACATAGCTTTCCTTTCTATTTCGTACATTCCGCAATTTTTAGGGCTCCAGGAATCAACGTTATTCTCTCAGTTCATACAGGCCAGGTACAGCTTAATGCTACTTTGTACAGCAAATGTACGGTGACGTTCCAAA
Organism: Pachypeltis micranthus; assembly: GCA_020466155.1. NCBI lineage: Eukaryota > Metazoa > Arthropoda > Insecta > Hemiptera > Miridae > Pachypeltis > Pachypeltis micranthus. Next base: position 4,247,871 of record CM035782.1, on the reverse strand, counting down.
GTTTATTGCGATGGTTCCATACGATTTTTTGTAAAGGTCCATTGTTCTAATTAAATGAATAAAATAATAATTAAGGAGAGTTGAAACTGTTCGAGTGTTGCTGCCATTAGGGAGGAAACAGAGGTTACTAATGACTAGGTACCAGTGTGTAGTTTGTGACATAGGTCGGAGATCCAAGTAGGGGTATTGTTGAGCACGGGCCGAAGTAATTGGGATCATGAGCTGGGGCCTTCTCCAGGTGCGTTTTTCATGTTATGCCCCCGGGAAGTCTGAGAACTGTCTGTTCAGTCGGCTTCTCGTCCAGACAAAGGGATTAAGTTTGGGTTCACTTTCAATAACAACGGATTTGCCCTTTTAGGCTTTCGGCAATGTCCTTCCCTCCTTCGATTTACCTCCTCCCAGTCCTTACGACATTCCTCTATCAACTCTGAGGCCAGTCACAACTCTCAACCTCTCCCTCCGCTACAGTTCCCCACACCAGTTAGCGCCTATTCGGAGTCCCCTTGTGTCGCCGCTATTTTACTCAAACTCCACTATTCATTTCATATGTAATACTGTCGTCTCACTCTCGCCAAGTTCCCATTTCATTTTATTTAAACTCCCCCTCTCGTGCACAGTACCGACGCTTCCTCAACAAAAATCTTGCGCAAAGTAATCGTTGTACCTCAGACAAGATGTAACATGGCTGAGGTCTGTTGCAACCCTGACATGATTAACAGAAAATGGCGGATTGTGGGAGTTTATCCTGTTCGTGATTACATGCACGATCAAAGCAAACTATACGCAATGTCTTCCAGCAATGAAACGTCCCAGAACAACACTGGCCAACCGACTTTTCGCATCTTTCTATGATTTTCTACACTATTTTTCGACGTAAACCAAGTATTGCGGTTATTTAATTTTTCAGGGTTCAAAGTTTCGTGACTTGGCAGCGAAATGTTAATTGCACCTAAAAAGTTATAAAATAGGCCTAACAAACATTTACCACCGGATAATACCAACTACTCATGTTTTGTCTCTCGGCTCAAGCCCTTGAATGTAATATCGTGACAAGTTGATGAATCGCCCGGGTAATTGCTACAAGTTCACTTGCTCTCTGGTCACGTTCGGATTTATTGCAGATCAGGCAATGTTTGTGGAGGGTGGGGGGAGGGGTTGGTGGGAGTGAGAGTTGTGTTAGCGACGTGGAAGCGGGCAAGAAACGTAATAGGAAGAAGAAACGTTCACGAAGGGCCCTTAACTACAACATTTCATCCACTTCCGAAATGTCGACAATAATTTCTTTCAGACCCTCGTCTTCTTTTAAAAACGAGCCAGGAACGAAGGAGGTGGAGCGTTGAGCCAGTTAGACGCCCTTAGAAGTTGCCATAAATACCTTGCGGATTGCTAGACGCTCCAACGAAGAGGATCTTGGTTTCTCGGGGAATTCTTCTCTCTTATTTTTCTTCTTTTTTTTCTTTATCGAGATATTGCTTCGCAAGCCAGAGGGGATCCAGGGGCTCCTTTTTACGCCCCATCGAAGAAGAAAATTACCAATATTGCGCATTAAGCGCAGACATTCAGAAATTCCTTACAATCTCATTTCGTCGTCGTACTCCAAACATCGCGGTTTGTTGTGTGTATACAGAGACGAATCTGACTCGTCGGTTCAGCGAAGGCTCGTCCGGAGGGTTTGTGCTGACCAGGCACCATCGAAAGTCCCGATACACTTGAGAAGCTGCTGAAGTCGGTAAACAGGGCACATATGATCCTCATATCCTTCCTCCTCAGTGCGAGCACCTCCTTGGACCTCCCTCTGGAGAGTCGGATGAAAAGTTTTGACTGTCTAAGGCTGGGCATCCTCTGCCAATGGGCAGATGGGCCGCCCTGCACCTGTCCTCACATTTGCCAACTCCGTAGGTGGCTCCTGGTAGTCCCAACAAAGGGCTCAGGGTTGACAGGGATTTGCGTCGCTCCCTTCTTCGTCAGGCCGTTCGTTTCCCTCTATTCCCTGATGACCCGGCACCCAACACAGTGTTACAATGTTGTCCTCGGCCGGGGACTTCAGTCCAGTCAGACACTCCCACACCCGCCGCGATGTAAGGACAATACTAAGGCTTTGAGAGTGGCCTGCCAGTCCACCATAATGTAAATCTTCTCCCGCTTCAGTCCTCTCGGCAGCAGCCGCTTCACTACAGACACCTCTGCCTAGAACACCATGTCCAGCGCCCCAATGGGATCGCTGCTCTAATTCTCGGCCCAAAGATGTCTGCCCCTGCCAGGCTACACTGCACTGAGCCGTCAATGTAATATACCAGGGCCCCAGCTTCATACTTCAAAGGGCTCAGGGCTGACAGAGATTTGCGATTTGATTTGGGACTACCAGGAGCCACCAACGCAGAGAGGTTGGGAACTCCCCCTTCCCACCTTGATTGCTCATGGGTGAGTATCTGAAAGGGTGGCACGAAGTTGAACCTCGCGGGCATTGAGTCTACCACATGCGGCATGAGCCCCTCCACCTTCACCACTCCAAAACCTTCCCCAGTGTCCGTGCGAAAACCTTTCAAAACACGAGTCTGGGATGACGGCACAGCTACATGCCCGCCCTACCTGTGACAAACATCGCGGGGTTAGAAAGTGCCCAAGTTTTCTCAAGCCCAAGCTGGATTTTCGAGGAACGTTTGTGGAAATGCACAATCTGTGTGCTAGGCAATTTTACTCACTTTCATAAACTGCCCCTAAACGTACACGAGTGAATATTGTCAACACAGGCATCACACACTGCTCCATCACATAAGCCAGGACTCCACAGTTGTTTCCAAGAGTGCAATTCATCAGCTCACGGTAGTCACGGCATTTTTGCACTGAACTACCTACTATGGATCACCCAAGGGCAGATGGCATCTGAAGTGGATGGGGGGGTTCCCCTTACGGAGAGAATCGTCATTCGCTAAGAGATGAACCCCGGATGTCGCCACAGTGCGGAACGAACAAACACGAAGATGTGAACGCCAGAAACTTGGGTATCTTTTTGGAACCCACTCTCCTCTCAAAATTAGGTTCCGTTTTGTGAGGTTGTTAGGAGAAGTAGCAGGAAACTGCAGTGTTCATGAGTACTTGAGAGATTGATTTCTTTATTTATCCACCAGGAAATAGGTTATAGGTCTCTCTACCATTCCCCTGAATGGTAGAGAGGGCCTTATGGAGAGAGAGAGAGAGAGAGAGAGAGAGAGAGAGAGAGAGAGAGAGAGAGAGAGAGAGAGAGACCGAGAGAGAGAGAGAGAGAGAGAGAGAGAGAGAGAGAGAGAGAGAGAGAGAGAGAGAGAGAGAGAGAGAGAGAGAGAGAGAGAGAGAGAGACTACAGGGCATCAGCCAAAGTCGAGGGAACAGCGACCTGAGTCGTGGTCACATATGGGATCATTTCCCATCACCCAAGCCCAGTATCTGAGGATGGACACTTCATCAAGGGTGGAGCGATGTTTCGTCCAGGGCATTTGTGCTAACCAGACACCATAGGTAATGCCTCGTTTCTCTTAAAACTTCGGTTTCGTCAATCATAACGGTCTCGTCGAGGCGTCACACTGTCGCCCGCGCTGGCGTTGGCTCTCACTCAGTTCCCTGTTTGTGGTGGTAAGACTTCTCCGACGTACTCGGAAATAAACATCCTAGTTTCAATTGCATTCATTCGACATTGTGCTCATTTTCCTTCTTCACTTAGTTAAATATCGTAGCATGTGTCTACTTTTAAATTCATCCTGAACGGAGGCCGAACGTGCGAAGACTAGTCGCTCCTTTAAAGCTCTGAGTTCCTACTACTTTCGTATGTTTTTCTCGTACAAGAACACGCATTTGAGCTCCCACCTTTTCTTCCCAACGGTTGCGGCGGGGAAAAACACACAGTCAGCGTGTAACAAGATTAACGAGCGGTGCGTAGCAACACACAACTTTCCTCCACCCTCGTAAGTTTGAACACCAGCTATGTGGGAGCTATATCTTCGTTCAACGCATTTCTACAGCAACATTTATGTAGAACGAAATGTAGGGACTAGTTAGCTGAGAGTAATCCGTGAGTTTTATTGAAATCGTAAGAGCCGTTTTTGAGAAAATTGGAATACCGATAAATTAATATTCGACAAATCTCTTTTTCTGAGTTAACATGGCTTATATCTCGGTTCAAGATATATATAAAGAAATAATTATGGAGAACGAAATGTTGGTATGAGTAACTAAAAGACACTCCATTAAGATTTATCACGTCTGGTGAAGCACTTTCCCTGGAATTTACGGAAACGTTCGAAAAAACGTTATTTTCGACACACTTTGATTTTTATCTTTGTTCAATGGACGATCCGAGGAACATTTATGGAGAACAATATGTAGGTATCAAGTATTTGAAAACGTCCTGTGAGTTTGGTGAAAATCGCTGAAGCAGTTTTGCCAAAAAGCGATAAAAACCTAATTTTTCTTCATAGGCCTGTATCTCCGTTCACCGTATTTTCATGGAGATATGTATTCAGAAGAAAAGTTAGGTATTGATCAGCAAAAGATAATGTGAAAGTTTAACCAAAATCGTTTGAGCCGTTTTCGAGAAGAATGCGAAAAACCCTCGTTTTTGGTACATTTTCGTCCCCCAACCCCTCTTCCCATCGGCCGAAATCGTCCATAACCTTATTTTGGTGTCTACAAAAAATAACGAACAAAACAAAAAAAGAAACAGCTCAATCGCATGAGCCGTTCTCCCGCAAATCGAACTACAGACACACACACGGACCACGCGCCGAAATTACTTAATTAGTTTCTTAGACTCAGTAGGCCTCAAAACGTAAAAATCTGAAGAAAACCCAACTTTGTTTTGACACGGTTACTATACTTTCCTTTCTCTTTGGGGTAGTGGAAAGTAAAAATTTGTGCACACCAACCTCATATCCAGGAAACATAAGGTAGCCAAAAAGCAACTGTCCGAAAGGAAGTCGAGTTAAAGCAGAAGTTATTGTTTCACAGCTGCTCAGCAGCGAACGTTTACCCATCGTTTTCGCTGTCACCTATGCACTGGTTAGGGTTGGTTTGAAAACTCCAACCTACAAGAAGAAGGAGCAGAGTGTGCCTTACCTCTGCCCCTGCCTTAGTAAAATTGAAACAAAAATAAATAAATGATTTAGAATCGCCGTCTCAGCCAATCAAAATCTGGCTCCGCCACGAGGTCCAGCCCGGATACACCAAGATGTATGACTAATGGCTAGTGGGCAGGGGGGCCTGCTGTTCCCAGGCACGCCGGAAGGCGTGTCACTGCTAAGGCGAAAGTGTCCTTGCAGTCACAGAGAAGAGGACCGGAATTACTGAATGAGGATGGAAAGAAGAACAATAAATGTCAAGGCCACCGAAGTGCTGACGGATTGGTCACAGAAGAGGTGTAGCGTGAATAATTCGTAGTCCCGCCACTTTCATATTTCGCGGTTCTCGGCGCCACCCGTTCCAGTCTTCCGCCAGATGGCAGTAAATGCGCACTGGAAAAATTATGTTTATTTCTTTTCCAGCCATCGTTTCCAATTAAGAAGTGGGACAGTTATTTTCTGTAAATAATATTCTTCAGAAGAGAAAAAAAACAACAAAAAACACTGATCGGTCCAGAATTCGTTGATGAATTTGGAGACAAATTGTTCAATCCATCGTGTGCTGCTACCTGCAGGCGATTTGGGAGAACAGGCCCGTTACCACGTTTCGGAGTTCTATCGTTCTTTTTCCGCCGTCCAGCATTGCCGTATCTATAGCTCATCAGTATTCCCGTCTCTTCCAAAATTTCACCCTTGTTCGGATCGAAAGAATATTTATTCACCAACTGCGTGGCCTCTGCTACATCTGCCTGTGGGACCAGTATTCGCCGTCTGCAGCTACCAGGATTAATTTAGTTCGTCCATTCATCGCTGCGTCCCTTTGTGGATCGCCGGGAGGTGCGGTGCCGTCTTTGCATCATCTCCGGGGTGTCGCTGCCAAGATACCCACTCATCACGTACCGTTTCAGGTCGGAGCTCAAAAGCTAGATCACCGGCTGCTCCAAACCCGAAGAATACTGGCGAAGGTAATACCTCGCGGACATCCAGTACTACGTTCCTTTCCCGTTCCGTTTCATTGGATAAGTCCCTATCCTAGGGAAGTACTATTTAGTTAACTTATAATATACTCCACGGCCGTCGGAAGTAGTGAGTACCCGCTTAAGTTCAGAAATCTATCGTACCTACTATATACCGCTTTTTCAGATTGAATTAAACAGTTTTCAAAATGAAGTCAACATTTTTCAAAATGAAGTCAACACTTTTCAAAATGAAATAAACAATTTACAAAATGAATTAAACGAATACCAAATAAATTAAATAACACTGTCTTTCAAATATTAATGAAGGGGCTGCATTGCAGCTGCTGCTGGCAGGAGCAAGAAAGAGTGCATAACGTAATTGGCACAGAAGAATCGCCTCTTGAAGAAGGTGGTCTTGAGGTCTGGACAATACGTTTCTTACAACTGATTTTATTTTGGAGAAGGCGTATTCCACTGGGTTCAGCATTGGGGAATACGGTGGCAAAAAATGTAAATTCATATTCAAAGAACGCGCTAACTCTCGAACTTCCACTGAACGATGGATTCTAGCATTGTCCAGCAGATAGATACTGCCATCTTTGTTTGTATTGTCTCGAAGCTCCTCCAAAAATTCGGCAAATAACTGGGCGCTCGTTGTTCCTGTTGTAATTATTTTCTGGTGAACAACTCCTTGACAGTTTAACGCCAAAATTAAAGAAACATTCCGTCCTCTTACTGTGGGAACGGAGACCACTGCTGTTGTGTTCACTTTAGATCGAGCGTGGGTTCGCTTGAGGTGTAAATTGAACCCAGACTCGTCTATGAATATAAATTTGTCCCTGTTCTGGGGGGCTAGTTCGTTTAGATGAAGAGCATATTCTTTTCTAAGCTGAAGGGCTCACAGTTCATCCGATCGGTTTCGATGGACGCTTTTTTTAAAGTGATCCTAAGCTCACGAAATCCGTTATCGATTGTCGTCACACTTAATACTATGTTCTTCTCTGCCAACTTCTCCTGAATCGCCTTGAGGGTTATGTTCGGGAGCACTTTCTACCGCATTTTCTATTGCACGTAGGACCTCGGGTGTGAGTTTTTTTTTGCACGGTGCCCTCGTCTTCCAGTGGTGGGTGTCCGAGAAAATGTTTTTTTAGATTTCGCTACAATAAATCTCGCCGTGTTGTAATTGATCAAACATGTACTTGCGACTTCTTTCATGGAGAATCCCTCTTGATACAGTTTTAACAATAACTTTTTTTTATCTACGGAAACGTGCTCGTACCTCCCGTTGCTCCTCCTTCTTCTCCTCTCCTCCTGTCACGTTTTCGTAATGGCATCTTCGCTGGAGGAAGCAATAACATTCACTCGCCTCCGGTTTCTTGGTGCCCTCACATTAACCGATTCATCAGAAGAGGTGTCCGACATTATAACTAGGTGAAATAACTCATCAAACAAATAGATGGACTACTCAAGAGAAACAAGAAAATCATTGATACACATTGAGCAAGACGATAAGAGATTGACGAGTTCACAGAGAAGGTATTTCCATCTCGTTATTGTTGAGAAAAGTAATTTCACAATTTTGAATTCGGAATCGTTCGCGCGCTCTTATGCTTGTTTTTCGGAGTTGTTTAATTCATATTGTAAATTGTTTATTTCATTTTGAAAAGTATTGACTTCATTTTGAAAACTGTTTAATTCAATCTGAAAAAGCTATATATCTGTGACTAAGAGATCTACCCTGAGTTGTGCCTACTTGAAGATAAAGTTTTTTTTATTTTTTATTTGCTTAAATAAAGCGACTCTTATCCTAATCAAGTTTATTTTGTTGTTTTCCACTTTCCTAGCCAGGGTATTATATTAACCTCGATTTATCTTGGGTTCACCCCCACAAAATTTCAATTTGTTTATGTCGTCACAGAGGCCTAAGTGCAACCGTCTCCCCTCCGGTCCGGAACAGCAGGTTAGGGCTGGTTGGTTATCTTTCGTTATTCGATCGAGGGAATGTCGTCCGAGCGAGTGTTAGTTAAATGAGTTTCCAGTACAATCACCACACTTTCCGACACCACAGTTAGTTCAGAAATACTGGTTTTTTGGCAGTTCCCTAGAAGTTAGGTCAGATTTATGGGATTACCTTTAGAGAAAATTGATAAAACGCTCATTTAACACTCGCTTTAGTGTGTATTTTGGCTTATATTCGTGGTCGTGAAGAAACATGCCTGTGGATCAAGTATTTTCAATTATCACAATCTTAAGGGCCACGCCTTCGTTCATTTCCTTCGTCTGTCATTAGATAATCAACGAAACAATCGCGGCTCCTTTAACACATTCGGCGAACGTACGTTAGAAAGGACATTATCGGGGCAGATAAAAGTTGTCCGAAAGAAAAGTAGCCTTTAGACCAGCCCTCGTAATTGCCTTTCTTCAGTATATCTTCGATCTCGTTTGAACCCGAATGGAAGCTGCGGGTGGAAAAAGATTCCCAACGGCGGAGAAGTGAGACGCTTTATCTCACCTAGTTATCTTAATTTAGTTAGCGAACAGTCATCGACAGAATCACAAACGTGGGCTGTCTTAAGTATTCACTTCGCGTTCCCCCCGGGCGAAGAAATACGTCGCTTCAAGTGGAAGTTTGGGAACAAAAGGGGTTCTGCGAAACATTTACTGACGTTTTTAACGACGTGAGATGTGTTAGGCGTAAAAATATCTGGTGCGTTGCAACACACAACTTTCCTTAGCTCTACGTCAATTCACTCGGGTACATGGCTATTTCTGCTTACGCAATTCATTTACCACTCAGTTCATTTGAACTTGGTCAAACAACACTTTACGGCTGCAGGAAGCGGCAGCGATTACAGTTCCAGAATTTGTTGTGCTGCTCGTACTTATTCCAGAACCATTATTGAGCAACTGGTACACACATAATTAATGAGGCTGTCAATACAAATTTTTCGAAGAAGGATAGTAATAACTTTTGCAGAGTTATTGGGTAAAGACGTTTAGAACTGGTAGTATGCGAAACGGCAGTAGTTGAAATTCAGGAATTTCTGGAGTGAGCCCCATGTATCTCATGCGCGTTTTTAAATACTCACCCTTTAGGTATTGGATTGGACTGCAATACCAATTTTTTTTAACATTCTAATGAAATTCCAGCGGAGTTTATAAGGAAAAAACTGCGCTAAAAACGCTTTTCGTCGAAAATGTTGATAATTTATTGTGCTGCTCTCGTTATTTTCCCACGGATGGGAATTTTATGGTGTGATTGCCTAATTGAGAGCTATCAATATAAAAAATTTAATCAAAATCGTTATAGCCGTTTTTTAGAAAAAAAAGTTGGTGTTTTGATCACTATGATAACTATAGTTAACTTTCAGTGGATTTTGTTCATACCCTTATTTTGGCGTTCCATGGTAACCTGCGGGTGAGATGTCAAGTTTGAATGGATTTGGTACGGTGTTTCTCTCTAAAAATTGTTCACAGACACACATAGTGACACACACACAGACCATTTTCCAAAATAGTGTTTTTCGGACTCAGGGCGGTCTGAAACGTAAAGATCTGAAGAGAACTCAAAATTTTTTTCTCAGCATAACATAACTTTCCTTTCTAATTTACAGAGCCAAGGAAAGTAAAAAGGGGGGAGCGATTGATTGATGAACGGGACAGACGAGATAGAGGACTGTATGGATACACTGGGGGTTTTTAAACGGACACTTGATTAGCGCGATGAGAGTTCTGATGGAAAGGCCACTTGATTAGCACAATTTAATTCTCTTCGAGCATCCAGTTAGTAGTTTCACACGACGAGGTGGGTCTTTGGATATGTGAACTGGTGTTCGAATGTGAGCTGCTGAACACTATGGGCACTTATTGAGGAACAACTTGGTTTTGAGTCAAGACTGTGGGGCTGCGAGTAGAAATACACTTATTGGAAACTTTGAGCTTTGAGTATAAAAGCTGTCGTCAACTTTGGACCTTGCCTAATCCTTAATGCCGTTTGTTAGCAGGAGAGGCTAATGGAACCTCCATTATCGCCAAGGGAACAAACTAATTCGACCAGAGCTGAGCCGAACAAAACACGAACATTGGGTTATGCGAAAAATCGATCTAAAACTAAATAAGGTTGACTTTTCTCAAGTGTACGAGTAGAAAGAATGGTTATGCCATCTGCGGAAGAACACGTGACGTTTTTTCAAATAGTAATCTTCCCAGGCTTGTAAGTAGGAATGGTATGTATGAGTGTATTACTGTAAATGTCAGTGGTGTGTGCCCGTGGTGCCCCGGGGCACATCCAAGGACTGCAAATGTGAGGCTTCCCTTACATGTGTCAACTGCATTGATCGCACATTATACGGGATGCAGGCTGCACCATTCGTCTCCCAGGAGACACGAGTGGACAAATAGATTGAAAACCGTTCAAACCCTTCAGCACAATACAAATATGAGTTCCTCAGTTATGGCTGAGTTGATGCAAGGTGCACTCAAAAACCTTCAGAACGTTGCTGCAGCGTTCTTGGTATGAGATCGCCTGCAGGAGCGCTGGCTGATGCAACCAGTCTCTAGACGTGCTCTCTCTGACTCACCAGAACAGCCAATGCTTGCCCGATATGCTCATTTGAGCCGGCAGCTTTGAGATGGTTGTTGTTTCATTGTACAGGATATTTGAGGCGGCCAACAGTATTCAACTACTCTAGCTGGGCTATCATGGCGATCCAACGTAGTTAATGCTGATGCGAACTTTGGAGACCCTTTACCCTGGATGGCTCACCAATTACAATTTGGTTATTGCCAACGACCCATTGATGGAGGCGACGTGTGATGGGCCTGGAGGAAGGTCTTCCGTAGATGTCACAGCTGTGTCTAATACCCCACTACACAAAATAATGGGTTGGCGAGTCGTACAGAACAATAAGCTTTGCCGTTGCATACGACAACATTCACGGCTGATTGGCCAGGTTCTCTAAGGTACTGGAAGGTGAACTGCGAGCTGCAGACAGGAGCCTAATAGTGCAAGCTGCCACACCCTAGATGGTAGACATCAAAGTGGACATTATCACCACAGCACTGCAGTCTGAAGGGCTTTCTTTGCTTGAGCAACAGAAGCACAGAGCTACCAAAGTGTCATGGTGGACTGACGGACTTAATCCCCTCAAGCAAAGTGTAAATAGAGCCAGAAGGATATACCAACAGATCTAATGCTAGAGCCACTGCCTTCATTCAGGTGAAGGAGAGCATCCACTGAGCCAGCAAACAAGCCAAATGACAAGGCGAGTTTTCTAGAAGAAGAGAGCTTAGAGTATCCCTCGGGCAAGCATTACAAGTCCTCCTTGGCAGGGTCCTTGCGACCTTAAGGCCCAATAAATATACTGGGGCAGATTAGGTAGAAAGCAATATGATATGGAGGGCTGAGCGGACAATCTCCAGCGGCCTCGTTAGTTTATTCAATGACTGCAGGTTGGACTGTTCCACACTCAGTGGAAGTCTGAGCGTGTCGTCACTCATCAAATGTGACTGCAGTGGATGGAGATCGCTCAGCCTTCTTTCCGTAACAGGTAAGACGTTACAAATCTTGATGTTGCAGTCCCTCGAAGGAGTCTTTGGCCGCAACCTCACAGGCAGGCAATACGGGTGTACCAAAGGAAAGTCCACGCAGGGTGTGATCCACCTTGTTTCCCTGGAGGAACCACAGGAGCGTTTGACAACATATTTGGTGACATTGTAAACTGCTGCGATCGAATCCAGGCATCAGTCCAGAGAACGATTGAAAAGGGGCGCTGAAAGGGCTCGATCCTCGGGCATTTAGCTAACTACTACCTACGTTTTGCTCCCCATATGTAACACGTGTTGAGTGGAGTGAAAATATAACTCCTGTACGATGATATGAAATAAACCTTTCTAGACTAAGGCTTTATTCACCAAGAATTTGACGTGAAATGATTTATGAAATTTTCGGCTGGTTGTAAACATTTGTAACATATGGTAATAACAATGATAAACTGGTAACGATCACCACATTCTCCCCACCCTCATTTTGTCACGTAGTCCTTCAGGTAACCTGGTGTTACTCGTGCTCTTGTTGCCATTGTTTGACTCCGGTGGTAATGAAGTTGATGGCGCCCTGAAGTCTTGGGTTGGTGGTGAAGAAAGAGCTGGAAATGACGGAGAATGCGTAGGAGCTGGTGAAGTTGGAGTTTGAATGTTCGGCTCATTTAACGTTTGCATGTCGTGTTGACGATCTTCCACCTCTTGCTACTGATTGGTAATCAGTTGCGTGTCCCCTATTGGAGCCAAATGTCGAAGGGAGACGGTAGCCTCTTGTCCGTTTGGCAGTCGCACGAAGGCCTCGATTAGATCGACTTCATCAACGAGTGGCTCGTTACGTGGCGCTTAAGTAAAACTTTTCCTGGAGAACAGAGCCAACTAGGTAAGGAACAGCCCTTCGACGAGCGGCGATGATGGAGGAACATACGTTCATGCGGAGTGGCATTGGTTGAGGTGCAAAGGAGCGAACGGATGGCATGGCCTGCGTCTCCTAAGACGAGTTCCCAGTAAGACGTTTTCAGGTTGTTTGAGTGAAGGGTCAATTCGATGGTTTTCCATATAATGCCGTTGTACCTTTCTATTTGACCATTTCCTTGTAGGTTGTACGGAGTAGTACGGCTAGTTGCAACACCACTTGAATTTAAAAACTCCTTCAGCTCTGCTGACAAAAAGCTGGCTCCTCTGTCGGAATGTACAAAGGAGGGTAAGCCAAAGGTTGAGAATAAGTCTTTCAAGTGATAATTGTCGTAGACGTCAAATCAGTACAGGGGTAAGCGAATGGGAAACGAGAATACTCGTCGACAATAGTTAATAAGTACCTCTTTCCATTTGTGGATGTAGGCAATGGCGGTGCTGTCGCCTTGATTAGAGTTCCTGTGTTGTGATAAAACCGTGGCTTAAGTTTGGGGATGGGGAGAATGTGGTGATAGTTCTTCGAATTTCGTCAATTGAAAATGGTAGATTTTCACATAAATTGCAATGAAGAGTCAGCAGATCTGGTACCGAAGTAATGTTGAAATTTGCGGCTGGTTGTAAACATTTGTAACATATGGTAATAATAAACTAGTAACGATCACCACACACAATGATATTCTTACAATACTAATTAATTTGAATACAAAACTTACAGTAAGAAGTTTTCGATTGTTCCATGTTTCAATAAATAGCGACTCACCTGAAACAAAAATATTGTAAATTACAACACGGAAACATCAAGGACAAACTATTTATATGTTGAAAGAGACGTCTTTTTAGTGGACCGAAGAATGATGAGAGTGAACTAGCAACCCTGCTCAGACCTTGTGCACTCCTGCTCTTATGTATAAGGCCATCTATCTAGGTGTGATTGGCTACTGCCCCGTTGTCTGGGGTAGCAAACTAACAGTCAATCAAAAGACAGTATTGGCCCAATCCCAGAGAGCTGCGCTCCTGTGGATCACCAAGTCCTACAAGACTGTATCAACAGAAGCACTGCCCCTGTTCTTCCACTTCTCTGGAGCTCACCCGTACCACCATGCCTGGTTTCGAATCCAGTCTGTCTTGGTCAAAAGTTTCTCGTGAACTGCCATCTGCCGAATGGATACCCACAGATCAGTTGCTTTTGTGCAGGGGCACCACGAAGAAGAATGTTCGACTCAGCTCAAGATGAATACATTCGGTGTCCCTTAAGGTTAGATCCCGAGCTCAGGGCCTTCCTCAGCCTTCATGTGTAGCTGCAAAGTCCATAATCCCTTCTTTGTTCGAGGCGACCTTAGGGTTTTCTCAGTTGGTTTTTCTTCATCCCCTTCCCTCGTCTTACTTGCCAACTCCTACTGCAGTCGACTCTCTGCTCTTACCCACTCACTTGTACTCAGTTCTCGCCCTCGCACCAGCAAACATTTCCATAAATCTCCCCCCCCCCCCCCTTGTCATGTAGCGTGAACTTGGTCGCATTCATGTTCTACTCTGTATTTTACCTGTATCGTTCTTACTTAAAGCTAACAATACAGTTCTCTCTCATAGACTCATCCCATCGTCAACTTTTGTTCACCTGTACTGAACTTCACATCTCTCGTGTACCTCCTACTTATCATACGTCAAGAGGGTTTTGTCGAGAACGTTTGCGTATATAGTTTTGGAATAATCGGCTAAAAACCGAGCAATTGAAGTAAATAAACTGGCGGGGGTTGGGAATTCCGCAACATATGGCTGGGCTCGTAATTAATCTCATTGTATAAGTAGAGTATCGAACGACCATTTTTTACTTTCCTCAGCTCTACAAAGTAGACAGGAAAGTTACGTAATCGGCTGAAAAATTTTTTTTGAGTTTTCTTCAGATTTTCACGTTTCAGACCCTCCTGAGTCCGAAAAACACTATTTGGGAAAATGGTCTGTGTGTATGTGAACGATTTTTTGGGGAAAACCGCCGTATCAAATCAGCTCAAACTTGATATCTCGCCTGCCGGTCACCATGAAACGCCAAAATACGGGTATGAACAAAATCCACCGAAAGTTAACTATAGTTATCATAGTGATCGAAACACCAAATATTTTTTTTCTCAAAAATGGCTCTAACGATTTTGATTAAATTGTTTATATTGGTAGCTCTCAATATGGAAATTATACCATGATATTCTCATTTGTGGAAAAATGACGAGAGCAGCACAATAAAATACCAAAACGTACGACGAATTCTCGCTTACTGCTGTTTTTAGAGAAAACAACCGAACCAAATCAGCTGAAACTTGATGCCTAGCCTACAGGTTATCATGAGATGCCGAAATAAGGGTATGAGCAAAATCTACCGAAAGTTACCTATAGCTATCATAGTGATCAAAATACCAAATATTTTTTTTCTCAAAAACAGCTCTATCGATTTTGATTCTCGCAATAAGTTAATTATACCATAAAATTTCCATCCGTGGGAAAATGACGGGAGCAGCACAATAAATTATCAACATTTTCGACTTTTTCGGTTTTAGCGCGGTTTTTTCCTCATTTACTCCGCTGAAATGTTAATAGAATGTTAAAAATAATTGGTGTACTAGTGCAATGCAATAACTATAGGGTGAGCGTTTAAAAACACCCATAAGGTACATGGGGCTCACTTCAGAAATTCCGGAATTTCAACCACCGTTTCGCTTACTACCAGTTCTAAACGTTATTACCCAATAACTCTGCAAACATAATTACTATCCTTCTTAAAAAAATGTGTGTTTACAGCCTCATTAATTATCTGTGCACCAATTGCTCAATAAGGGTCAGGGAATGAGTACGAGCAGCACAATAAATTCCGGAACTGTACGCGCTACCGCTTCCTGTTGCTGTGAAGTGTTGTCTGACCAAGTTCAAATTAACTGAGTGATAAATGAATTGAGTAAGAAGAAAAAAACATGTACAAAGTTGACGTAGAGCTAAGGAAAGTTATGTGTTGCAACGAACCAGATATTTTCAAGAACGCTATGGTCATGTGAGCAGTACTTATGGGGAAAAAACTCGAGCTAAAATCAAGTTTCTTCGAAATGTTCGATAATTTAACTTGCTGGTCTTTCCACAAACGAGAATTTTATGGTACTGTCATGTTATCATCATCATGTCATGTGTCATGTTGGAGTTGTTTTTGAAAAAATTGATGTTCTTATCGTCATGATACCTATACGTACTTCTTCAGACTAAATGAGAAATCTGAATCGATTTCGTTCAAACGCTTTCAGACACACACACAGACTATTTTCTCACAAAAAGGGCGAACCTTCGAAACATTTTTAAAAATAACTCTGACTCCAATATTTAGGATAAGTACTGCAGCCCAAAGTCCCCATTGTGCCACTCCTACTGTTTCACAGGTCCATGCAAAGAGTCTTCTACGATGTCCGCCCTCGAAGAAACGGAAATCGCTCCCTTTCATGTCTCTGGCACTCCCCCAGGACGTGGCAGGGAGTCTCCTCATTTGCGCCGCACCACCTACACTGAGGGATGTCGACTACGGCCATAACGTATCACGTGATCACCAGCTCTCCGTCAGAAGGCAACGTCTTATCTCGTACGAGGAGCGTTTAGAATGTGTCACTCTCTCAGGATTCCAGACCAAAAATCGACAGCAGAAGGCTGGCCACACTCGGTTTGGCTACGGTACATAGAGGCCAGGTGGGGGTTGCCCCCCCCCCCACCCAGGCAGCAGGTGTGAATGTGGTGAGAGAAATGGGGTTGTGTGAAAGTAATTTATTGAGTGAGTGAGTAATAGGTTAGTGTATGCAAGGTAAAGAGTGTCTGTAATTTATTGGGAGTGGGTGGTGGGTGCCTGGGGGTGGTGGCGGATGGGGATGGGGAGGAGGGACTAGTAGCGCTAGTCACTTTCACCTAGGGTATGGAAAACTGGATTTTCGGGGCCCGTTCCCACCGTCTGGAGGCTGGGCGCTGCCAGTTGGTGGTGGGCTCTTGCGTACCAGGGGCCTGGGTTCCAGGGCAAGGAGGGGCAAGTCCAAGCCCTTCCGAGGCGGTGTGATATTCACAAAGAGGTCTGGAAGAAACTTAATGACAAAAAACGAATGAAATATATTAGAGAACGCTAAACAAAAATATCTGGTGCGTAGCAACACACGACTTTCCGCCACCCCTTTAAGTTCGAACACCACCTACATAGGCGGGCCCTATATCTTCGTTCAACGCATTTTTACAGGAACATTTATGGAGAACAAAATGTAGAGACTAGTTAGCTGAGAGGACTCCGAAAGTTTGATCAAAATCGTTAGAGTCGTTTTTGAGAAAATTGGAATACCGATAAATTAATATTCGACAAATCTCCTTTTCTGAGTTAACTTGGCTTATATCTCCGTTCAACATATATATACAGAAATAATTATATAGAACGAAATGTTGGTATGGGTGAATATGAGACACTCCATTAGAGTTTATCACATTTGGTGAAGAAGTTACCCTGGAATTTACGGAAATGTTAGAAAAAACGTTATTTTCGACACATTTCGATTTTTATCTCTGTTCAATGGACCGTCACAGGAACATTTATTGAGAGCAATATGTAGGTAATAACTATTTGAAAACATCCTGTGAGTTTGGTGAAAATCGCTGAAGTCGTTTTGCCAAAAAGCGTAAAAAACCTATTTTTGCTTCAGGGGCCTATATCTCCGTTCACCGTATTTTCATAGAGATATGTATAGAGAAGAAAAGTAAGGTATTGATTAGTAGAAGATAATTTGAGAGTTTCATCAAAATCGTTAGAGCCGTTTTCGAGAAAAATGCGAAAACCCTTAGTTTTTGGTACATTTTCGTCCCCCACTCCCCCTTCCCTTCGGCCGAAATCGTCCATAACCTTATTTTGGTGTCTACAAAAAATAACAAACAAAAAAAGAACCAGCTCAATCGGATCAGCCGTTCTCCCGCAAATCGAACTACAGACACACACACACACACACACGCGGACCACGCGCCGAAATTAGGTTTTTTAGACTCAGTAGGGTCGGAAACTTAAAGATCTGAAGAAAACCCAAATTTTTTTTTTGGGCCGATTACTATACTTTCCTTCCCTTCGGGTAGCGGAAAGTAGAAACGGCAGGAGGCAATATGAGGGAAGACGAATCACATATAAGGAAAATGACGACAACTTGGAGAAAAGGATCGATAGTAGGTAGGTGACATGTATATCGATTAAATTGAATCAGGTAATCAATATTCAACACTCCGCCTCAATTTCATGGATAGACAGCAAATTCCTAAATTTTGAAAAATTTGTCAAAAGACAGTCCTTTAGTAAAAATATCAGCCATTTGATCACTTGTATGTTCAACAATTAAATCGCCCTTCTGCACTAGGTCACGAACAAAGTTGAATTTAATATCAACGTGCTTCAATTTCTTCTGATCCCACTTCTGCAGACTCTTGATGCAAGGTAGATTGTCCTAAAAAATTCGTGGGGTTCCAATAAAAATGTCCAACTCCTTCAGAAGTGTACACAGCCACGCCAGCTCAGTTGAGGCACTGGCCAAAGACACAAACTCACTCAGCTTCAGTTGTTGATAGAGCTGTAATGGTTTGTTTTCGTGAAGCCCAGGAAACTACATTTCCATAAACAAGCATAACAAACCCAGTGGTGGACTTGCAATCCTCTGCATTCGCCCCATCTGCATCAGCGTAAACAGGAATGTCACAATTATTTCTAAAAAACATTCCAAAGTTAATAGTACCACGAAGATACCGTAGCACTTTTTTTCAAAGTCTTCCAATCTGCTTCTGTGGCATTACTCTGAAAACGACTATGATATGAGACAGCAAAGCACAAATCTGGACGAGTAGCTAGTGCTAGATGCATTAAGCAACCCTGTAGGGTTTCCTCCCAATTATGCTTGGCGCAGATGGATCGCTTTCAGGTAATTTCATCTCCATAGGGGTCTTGACTGGGGTACTGTCAGCCATAGAAAAACGCCCTAGAACACGTTGATTGTGACTCTGGAACAACATCATTCCATCAGGTCTTCTCTCAATTTTTATTCCAAGGAAGCTGTGTAACTTGCCTAGATCCTTCATTCTGAATTCTCCACTTAGGGAGACCTTAATACGGTCAATTAAGGCAAGATATTAAAAGATCGTCGACATAAAGCAATAAATAGACCACACTTCGGCCCGAGCGGAGTACATAAAGACAGCGGTCAGTCTGGCAGGACAGAAATCCCAACTTGTGCAGGAATCCATCAATTTTGGTTTAATATTCATTCTGAATAATAATCCTATGTTTTTCGGTCACGAAAATTTTTTTACAACCCCCCCTCAAACTTTGATACTATACGTTTCAAGACATGGAGATTCAAAATTTGCAATGTCCGTCCGCCACCCCCCGTCCGGGCCGTTTTGTGCCTTTAACGTGGTCTAAAAAATTCGTTCTCTCGCACAAAAATCCCATTTGATATCTACTTGTGCCCGCCATATCGGCAATCCGATCGGACGAAGCCCATGATTGTTATGGGCAAAAAACGGTTACAAAAATTAACGAAACGCAGTACAACGCGGGAACTACAGCGGAAGTCAACGTTTCGTCGTTTGTACTCCCTCCCTTCCCGCCCGTCTCATTAAAAAATCCGCTCGCTCGCTCGCCTCCCAACCACGCCGCCACTCAACTCCCCTTTCGACTCTCAACGGGTTCGCTCGAAGTGCCCTGTACAAATTTCTCCGACTCGACGGGGCAAAATCATCAGACGTTTTGTTCCATTGTAGTCAGGTCATGTTTCGTATGGTTTACTAGTATTTGATGTTGAATCGAATGGGATGGGGGAGCAGTAATACTTGGTCAAGCTGTTCATGAGAATAATAAACCATTGTGTAATAATTTTCAGGGTTTTTGCATTCCACTCGCGAGGTGCTTGCTTGAGTCCATATAGAGTTTTGTTCAACTTCAAGGCAGTATTGTTGTTTTGTTTTTGAAAGCCAGGAGGTAACTTCATATAAACCTCCTCCTGAAGTTCTCCGTGCAAGAATGCGTTGCTCACATCCATTTGTATTGCTTCATAGTTATTGCGGCTAATCAAGGACATAAATGTTCTGACAATTGTGTAATGAGCAGCAGGCGCATATGTGTCAGTGTGAAAGTGGCGACAACTTGGAGAAAAGGATCGATAGTAGGTAGGTGACATGTATATCGATTAAATTGAATCAGGTAATCAATATTCAACAAGGTGGATGCCCCTGGAGGCAACTAGTGTAAAGACGGAGTGTCCCCCAATCCCTATTACCCATTTATGGGATCTTGCAGATATCGCAGTGGTCGAGGGGTCGCTGGAAGTTGTCCTTGTCCCTTTCCCCTGTTTGTTTGCCCGTTGGGGCGGAGGTAGGCAGGTAGGCAGGGCCATGAGGCCTCCGCACCATAAATCGGAACGTACATGTACATACAGGGCCGTTTCCCCCACTGTGGGACATCACCGTCAGGACTGCTCGACAATATGCCCTTAAATATCTTAAATAAACTCAATTACTTTTCAGCTGATTGCGTAACTTTCCTTTCTACTGCGTAGGGCTAACGAAGTAAGGGAGTGAAACGAAACAAGCACAACCAGGCTCGAAAACCGCCCCATATTGTCTCGTTCTTCAGCCAGATTCTTTCGTAAGAACATGAAGGGTCATTGAATGTTCCTGTAATGACATTCGACATCCGCTACTTCTCTCATCGAGCACCTACGAAACGACTTGGGGACAATTTTTCCGCCTCTCCGGCCGCATTATTGGATTCAACGCCTCCTCGCATTTGAGGACGTTGGGCAAGAAAGAGACGACGGCCCATTATCCCAAGTGGAACGACGCCCTGGATACTGAGGAAGGTAATTACGAACGGAGCCTTCCCTTTTCTCTTCGCCACCCGAAAACGTATCTCGCACACGCGTGATATGGAGAGAATCTACCGCAATTTAACGCCAGGTTCGTTCAATCTCTCCCCGTTCTCTCTCGCTCTAGTGAACCAGATAAAACGAGAAGCTAACGCTCGCCATAAATCGGGCAGTCAATTCTATTTTTCATTTGTTGACAAATTCTCGTTCGGCTCGCTTCTTTTTTTTCGTCGGGAAAACTCATAACAAAATGATTCGCTTCGATCGACGCTGACAACTTTTATACAGTTTGTGAAATGATATCTTCCCTTTATGCGTCATTCATCCCTCAATTGCAACATACACACTTCTGTCACATAATTATAATAAAATCCACGCTCTCCGAATTATACTCACGCGGGAATCATTCGAACAAAATGAAACATGCTGCAAATTATTACACGACGGTTTATTATTATTCCCTACCATATTGATTGTGACCTATCCCAGCCAATCCACTGTCAAAATATCTGGTGCGTAGCAACACACAACTTTCCGCCACCCCTTTAAGTTCGAACACCACCTTTCCCCGACTCTTTTTGCCTGACAGGGCGGAGGAAGGTTAGGGCCACTTCCTCCGCACAACCCTCCATCGAATCATAAATGCCTACAGACGTTTACGGGCGCCTGGTGCCAGGTGAGTATTTAGTTTTCGTAGTTCCAGTGCAGTCAGGTCATGTTTCGTATGGTTTACTAGTATTTTTCGATGTTGAATCGAATGGAATGGGTCTCAGAGCACTAATACTAGGTCAAGCTTTTCATGAGAATAATAAACCGTTGTGTAATAATTTGCAGGGTTTTTCTATTTATTATCGTTAATACTCCGACCTCTCCGTTTCGGCCACGTCAGAGAACAATCGTGACAGTCTCACCAAACAACCTAAGTAGCAGCTCAATAAATAGCGGACCTTTCAGCGCCAAAGGATTTACGTAGAACATTCATTTGAGCTCAGTGAAAAACAGGTTGGGTTAGTAGCCAGAACGTACGTGGAGTCCTTCTTAGCCCTCAGATGAGAATGTACCAGCAATCTAGTTGAAGACTACGTCGTGACCAACATGAATCCCAGCGACTCAAATTAGTTACCACTGGCGCAACAGCGAGCTTCAACGACAGGACAGGATGGATTGACTCCATTTAACGAGATATCGTCCAACCACCCAAAATAGCAACCCTTCCACGTGGGGCAATTCCATCGTTTAATGCTTTAGTCAGCACTATCGTTACTCCGTTCTTATCCAACTCGTGCAACTTGCAATTGAAAATTTGTAGTCAGGAGCCTCAGCGCAGGGGGGAAAAGCGTCCGTTCCAACGAAGGTAAAGCTGATTCAGTTGTACGCCGGCAATAAATCAAACAAACGCATTACACGAAAACGCGAGGGGGGAGGCTGTTCCATAGTAAAACGACCGCCGCAAGATGAATGATCAAAACACGGCTCGAGTTCTTCCGGAACCTAATCCCGCCCATTAAACTTCCATCGGACGCTCCACCTATTGACATTTATTACGCACTGCGGGGTATGGAAAATAGAACTGCCAGCGGTCGTTATGGGGAAAACCTCGTGATACACGACCGGAAACTGGGGGAAAATTCTAACGCGTGTTACTCGAGTTGCTCGATCAGTCAGAGTGGCGTGGACTGAGGAGTCGTTCCTTTTAGCGAAGTTTCGTGCGAAAAGAAGCGATTTTGATTGCAATCGAGAGCTGGATCTTCGATCAACGCGTTTCTACGAAGACACGAACTTGGAGCCAAAACAGTCAACACAGTTGGAGCCAATTTCAAGGGAAAATGATAGTTTCATCTTAGCTAAACCTCATTTGCCCATGCGTCTTCGCTCACATATAAATTGCTATAGACGCTTAAGATGGTGAAATTTATTGAGTTACTCCTACTTATGCTACAATAGTGCGCAGGAGACTGAGAACACTGTCATCTTGAGTTTTCCGATTCGTATTAACTGCTTTGGTAAACAGTTAAAATACTGCAAATTATTACACAACGATTTACTATTCTCTCAAGCATCATGATTGCGCACCTTATCGCAGTCACACACCTCTGAGACCCATCCCATTCGATTCAGCATCGAAAAATACCAGTAAAAGATACGTAACATGACCGTAAAGCGAATAGACATTTGAGGTGACGCTGAGCATGATGAGTTGAACGGTCTGCTGGTATTCCACATGTATATACTGACCACCCACCCATCACCTAGCGTACAAAAACAGCAACACTCGCGCGTAGCAATTCCACCTTTAAATGCTGTCCAAGTCTCCTGAGGCATACGTACATACATACGTCCAAACATCTATGCAGTAACTGCACCAGCTGTGTCTTATGTCATTCCATCCCGTCGATTAACTGTCTCGCCGGTAGCGCTCTCACTGTTAGTTCTGGTTAGCCACACTTCGTGCAGTTTCCTAAAATAGCAACACTCACGCATAGCATTGCCAGCTTTACGTGGTGCTACCTACATACCCCACAGCTTCCAAAAATTGAAACACTCAGGAGTAGCAATGTCACCTTTAAAACATGCTCACCTATGCTGCCTTTTAGGAATTGGTGATCCACACGAGCGCTGCTCTCTGGGATTGGGCCAATACTCTCTTTTGATTGATAGCGAGTTTGCTACCTCAGCTGACAACGGGGCAGTAGCGAATCACACGCCTTGTACATGGGGACTATGTCACACAGTAACACACTCTCCAAGTGGCCTCCTAATTGCTCGTAGTGAGGCGAACCTTCAAAGGTAGTGCCTTTGAGTGACTGGAGCCCCACCTTCCACCTATATTCACTCCTCAGTACTTGACGGGCTTCTCAAGAAGGAGCCTGTGGCCGCCAAAGCGTTTTGTCTGTTGGCTATTTAGTGAGGGTTTTTTTCCTCAGCCACCTGCATTTTGACATGCTCGCACCATGCTTGAGGCAGAGTTTTTGCCTTGATTTGTGAATCGACTGTGCAGAGATCAACACAATTAAATCATACACATTGGCGTACTGGTCGCAACCACTTCATGACCCGTCTTCATGAGTCTCCTGAAGTAGGCGTTTCAGAGTGCTTGTCCGAGAACCAAGCCCTGTGCGCATCCCTTAACAATTGTTCTCCAGACATGCCTGAATTTCTATTTGTCAGGTGACTTTTAACGAGCATGTGTAGCTTACGAGGAATTCCCCGATGTTTAACTCATTGAGGAGTGCTGACCACCAAAGGTTGTCAAACGTTCCCGTGACGTCAATGAGAACTGCTACAACATAAATAGCCTGTGCCTCAAGGTAAACATTGCTGGTTTTGACAATGACTTCCTGCTTGGACGTAGACACCCATATTGTCTGCATGTGTGGTTGTGACCAAAGACTCCTTCGAGGGACTGCAACATCAGCAGCAGTTGCCTCAAGCGGTCTCCATGATCGCGTGTCTGACTGATTGCGGTCACCTCCCTTTTGAAGAGTGACGACACACACAGATTTCCACAGAGTGGGGAAGTGTCCAGAGAGGGTGTCTCCTCAGCTTTCTCCAGCATGTAGCTTTCTATCTCTCTGGCGCAGGAGATTTGTTGGGCTTAAGGTCGCAAAGTACCAGCCAAGGCCATCTGTTGTCCACAATGGAATGTGTGACTCCCTTGGCGCTCTATGGGCTTGTGTGTCTAGGGTTACTGTGTCGTTGTGAAACGCCTATGTGAGGAGGGTTTCCTGCGAAACTTCACTGCTACAGCCCCAGTCTATATTACCATGCATCACAGCCAATACCTGCTCTGTATTCACTGTTCCTACGGAGGACTTTCCTCACAATCCCACCAGCCTTGCCGTTTGGTTCGTTTAATGGAGCGCTGGAAGGCCTTCTTCTCCTGGATGAAGGCAGATCAGCGTGTGGCTGGTACCTCCTTCTGCCGCCTTTAAATGTTGACCACCCATAACTGCTGAGATCTATGAAAAATCATTACTATTAGTTGAATTAGTACTGTTTGGACCAGGATAGATTTGAATGATTCTCGAAGACGGGTTTTAGTTGAGCAAGAACTTGTAATTGATGACTGTCACTAAATTACCGTTTATAGCGCTAAACTCACTCATCTTGAAGGTTATTTTCGTGTAATATTCAAACGAGAACTAAAATGAGGGATGAATCCGCTCGGCTTATATAGAGTTGGGGCCCTGATCACGTGAACACGTCCTGCTATTGCATCATATTTTGAAACCTCTCAACTATTAAACATTTCCGAGAATACTACGCAGTAGCCTGAGGCAGCTGCTACTGCGTCATGTTGATGAGTCATGTCCTTGAACGATTGTGTGACCACTCTAGCGTCCCATAAGGAGGATGTCACGTTTGTCCCTCTTATACCACAAGTTTACGTTATTTTACAACGCTGCGTTGTAGCCTATTGGATAGAACGTCTGACTATAGAACGTGAGGTGCTGCGTTCGATCCCAGGGAAGGAACTTTTATTAAACAATGATGTCATCCAAACGCTCTGGAGTTTTATTAGAGGGGGTGGGGGATACTCCTACTATAGTACACTCACCGGAGGGCTCGTGGAAGAAGGCTGGAGGGGGGGGGTTGTAAAAATGACGTGTTATAAGGTAATTGGTACAAAAGTGATGTCATCCAAACAATAGGATTTTTCTGTTGGGAGGGGGGGGGGAAGTACCCATACTATAGTAAACTCATTAGTGGGACGAGATTGTAATGAGGGGGGAGGGGTAAAAAGGTCGTACTACAGTACGATTGGTTAGTAATTATGGTGGAGGGGGTAAGGGGGCGGGGTGGAGGGGATACAAAATGACGTACAACAAACGTGATTGGTAGTACGAGGCGTGGTTTTCTTCCCCCACTCCAAATTGAGCTAGAACCGACACTTCTGGTTTCGCCTGCTCATTTCCCCCCTACTTCGGCATATCACAAGATTTGAAGACTTGGATGCACAAAGAAGAGGTGACTTACACAGGATGTGAGTTGAATATATAATTGTGAACAAGTAGGGCTCTGAAGGCGTGAAACTGGTTGTACTGGGAAGGAAGGAGAAATCCGAATTAGAAGTCGATGAGAGGTGAAACAAGTGCCCGTTGGGAGAATTGGAGACGACCGAATGTCGAAAGACGGTAGAAGACAAGTGTTGGGGAACAGGAGAGGAGCGACTTTGGCCATACTTCGTAGCAGAAAGATTTTGGGCAAAGGTATCAGTTGCGGAGAGGAATCTGAAAAAGGAGGAGAGGGAAAAGGTGCGAAAACCTCCATTGGAAGTGACCGACGAGGTGGGATTTCCGTAGGTGCGAAGACCTTTGGAGAAACAAAGACCTTGCCACAGGTGCGACCCGTTGGGGAGGAGCGGAAATTCCGAGGTCAAAAACCTGGACAGATTCAGCGCTTTGCGTCGAACATAGTACTGTCTCTATTTTTACCCCAGATGACTCTCTGCAATTTGATACGCTTGTATGTATCGCGTATAGGGTTCCCAACAATCGAAGAAAATTTAGCGACACCTCGTGCCTGATATTACCAAGGAACGACCCAAAGCTCGAGGCGGCTCATCCCGTCACATCGGATTTGAAAAGAGCCAGGTTTATTTACCGCAACCCCTAAACCTGTTTGTCACTTTGCCGTAACGCTCCTCGGTCGTCTGATCGGATAATTATCGATTCAGGCCCATGAAGTCGTAAAGCCGCTCAGCTTCCAGCCAGTAACGTTATTACGAGGACGAAACCAAATTAATCGCGGCAGATGGAAACCTCGCCTCATTTCAGTTTGCCAATCTCCGCAACGACGGGATACGCAGCTCGCGCGTTTCCACCGCTGGTTCGTCTAACTTGAATTACAAGAGCGACATTTCCACGTACAGAATCGAAACTTGATGGAAGGGGGCTAGGCCATGAAACCGTAATAAGGTTGAAGCAATCTGACGGTGAACTGAACGACGTTTCATAATATTCACCGCGTACGTATACGTATTATTAACATCAATTCGCCGCTTGACCCTGATTTCGAGGGGTACAAATGAGAAGTGAACTGAAGACTGCCGCTTAATAAGTGAACATAGTCACCAGTCATAGCCATAGTCAGCCTTCGGCTTGACGTCGTTGCCAGAACTCCAAGAAGAAGAACGACTTTGTCCAAGAAGGCTTTAATGACGAATTTTATGCTGCAGGGATGCACGAGAAAGGGTACTTATAGCACTAAAACTATCAAAGTAACGACTGATAGTCAATCGGCTTGAGGCGCTGAAGAATTACTGCATAACGTAAAAATTTGGAGAGATTGCAGGGTGTTTAGCAAACTCTAATAGTGTTAACGTTTATTGGATTCCTCGGCATCACTGGAAATGAGAGGGCCAGACGCGATTCGTCCACAGTACTTATAGGGGTCACCGTCGCTAGTCAAAAGGACTGCGAAAGAATGGGCCAGGAGACAATCTGGAACGTTGCAGGAGTAAGACACTCCAAACGCTTTGTCTCAGAGCAATCAAGTGAGGTAAGACACAGCGTTCTGAGGATGGAGAGGAAGGACTTAAGGCAGATTGTTGGGATCATAACCAGGCACTGCAGAATGAACAAACACATGGATGTTATGTGTATAGTCGACACCCCTCGATGCAGGTGGTGTGGCACAGATGAGGAGACTCCCTACCATGTCCTGGCTCAGTGCCGGAGACTTGAGAAGGAGCGACTTTTGGTCTTTGGCACCACTTCTCCCAGGATGGATACCAACGAGGACCCTTTCAGGAACTACCTAGTTTTCCTCAGAAAGCTAGGCATTAACCTGTAAGACATTAGGACTGGCCCAATAGGCCATCTGGCCGCAGTGCACATCTCAGCAGTGGGACAGAAGGCTATATACATGCACCAGACAGTCTGGAATGCTGCGGAAGTGAGTCCTGTTGATGACGGAGTACTTGAGGCAGATAGTGGGGATAGTAACGGGACACTGTAAAACTGTTATGAGCATAGTCTACTCCCCTTGGTGTAGGTGGTGCGATGCAGATGAGGCAGGTCCCTACCATGCTGCCTTATATATGGGCGCTGTATCTTCGATTAATGGCCTTCTTTTGCTACATTTATGGAGAACAAAATGTAGGTATCAGTCAGTACAAGATCCCAGCTACCAGATACTATCTGACTCACTGCAGACTTGTGGACACCAATGGCAATGATGTCAGGTCCCAGTCCTTCTTCAGAGACAACCACTCTGCTCTGTCTCCACTTTCCAGCTATGAGATGACAATGCACCAAGCTGGCAGACTGCATCATGACACTTAATTACGCCCCCATGATTACGCGGACATCCCTTCACCCTCAGTGATGCCACACGAACGGCGTGAAAGTGCCCCCAAGCCCTTCCATGGATGCCACCTGAAGCCAACTCCCCCCACGTAGAAGAGTATCAGGAGTTGCGACAATGGTAGTTGTGCTGTGGGCATTGCCCGTGGCGTTGGAGAAGGCGCCTAGCTTCACAGCCATTACCCCTCTCCAGCCAGCACGGTGACGAGCTGGGAGGTGTAAAACCAAATATCATCCAGCGGGCCTCTAACCTTTCCATGTGGCAGCCACGTATGCGTCTACCTTCCTTTCTCGCTGTTCTTCCATCTCTCCTGCCACTCATCGATAACCAACTTGTCGATGAGCCTTCGATTTCCCTTTCTCCCCATGTCACCCATCCTCGCCTCCTCCCCGGCTATGACGCACAGGGCATCGAAGGAGACTGTCCGGTAGGCCTTCACTATTCCTATTAACATTTTCCTCTGCCCACTCGCCAGTCTCCTCCTTGTGTGGGCATTCAACTTATCCCACCACACACCGGACGCATATGCTAACACTACCACATACATCCCTCTGTACACCATGCACAGGGCCTCCCTACCCACTTCCCATTCTTCCCTAGCCATCCTTACCATCCCATAAAACTTATCACTAGCTTTTCCAACCACATACTCCACATGCTTCCCAATCGTCACCCCAGAACCCCATACCACTCCTAAATACTTAATCTCCTTCACCATTCCTATCCTAACTCCTCCATAAAATATGCGTGGTGCCCTGTCCTCATCAAATTTTCCCCGCATCATCATGATCTCAGTTTCTTCTTCTGAGACCCTCATTTTACTTTCCTTACACCATTCCTTTATTACTTCAGGAGTCGCGACACTGCCTCAGTACTCGTCTGTCAACAGAACCGTGCAGTGCAGCTGCAAACGACGAAGGCTTGGTGAGCTTAGGGACAGATAGAATCGCCATGTCACAACACTGCAGCTGTTCGTTCAACGAATCCAAGACTACAGCACCTGGGGCATCCCAGCCAGATGCCTGCAAATTGGGATCGACATTGTTGGACCACCGTCAAACTAAGAAACAGAACCGGTAAATGGCCTGAGGCGTTCCAGGAAGTGATGACCAAACCCACGCAACTCCTTTGCTACCTCAACCGGTTCAACCGAACTATTTGGCAGATGCTGTCAAAGGTGGTTAACGTGCATCAGAGTGATTGGGACTTGCGGCTGCCTTCCTTGTTTTGGGCCTATCACAGTACTGAGCATTCTACCGGCTGAACACAATTTTGACCGCCACCTTATGACGCAATTTTCGCCACGCCCATCAATTCGACGATCTGCTGTAAATACCATTAGAGTTTAGCTAGCAGCGTTCATTCGCTTGCTATTAGTTCGTAATATTTATGCTAAGATAGTCTCGAGTGTAAGCAAAGTGAGTTCACAAGCTCGACCGGAATAGCGCAATTATTGCGTGATTAAGCGCTCGATCATGATTCAAATTGTGAGAAGTTGGACACCATTCTAATGCAAATCCTGTCATCTAGCAGCGATTGACTGGGACCAGGGGGGTTTTCTTCCATCTGGCTCCGTTTGTTAACATTGTTGCCAGTTCAATGCGTTCGACAGTCCGCACCCCTCACCCCCAAGTCAAGTTATCGTTACCCTCGCCACTCTTCTCGAACACACTGTTGTTTATTCATAAGGATCTGCGGAGAGCAACAGGCTCCCTCAACTGCCGGCGTCGGTCCGATGAAAGTTTCAGTCATCGTCCAAACTCTCGTCCCTCGCTGCTCGTTGAGCTTCCTGCTTCGTCGTCTTCACTCTTCTTCCGGTCTATTTAACATCAATTGGGACTGTCTATTAACGCTCGTAAGAGAGCATAGCTGAATGTGCGTGGAGCTAAGGCACGTTGCGTGATGCGTCACACGTCAGCCCAGATTTGGATATAAGCCCTTAGATCGTGATGCTCATCCCAAAAATCATACGTTTTGGGCAATAATTTGCTTTACCGACTAGAGAAGGCTCAAAATATCCCTAACATGCCGCCGTTCCCTTCAAAATTCTGATCGACTGAAGTATTCGTGATTCAATGAACATCGACGGAGGAACAAGGGAAAAGCAAAACATGCCATTCTCAAGTCTTCCGCAAAACTCTGGGCTCGACCCGTTCGGCTCTCGCCTCTTCCCTTGATTTCTGGTCCCTTTCAATCCACTTGAACAATTCAACAGGAGGGTAACTGAGCGAGAGTCTGGATTAGAACGAAGCTTCCCTCGTTGGAACTGTTTGTTCCTCAAAGAGGTTTTGTTGTTATGGGAAGTTGTGTGGCTGCGAGAAGGGTGAGGGGGGTTTAAGCAGGAATTTCGAGAGCATTAGATATTGAATGTGGAGGACCATTGAAGGGCGAGAAGAGGAAAGCGCTCAAATGAAAAGTGGAATCCTCGCAAATGTAATTGTCCAGTTTCTAATGGGCTCGGGCGAGTTGTCCTCGTGAAATTGGGTAAATGGCGGTTTTCGCAAAACGGATTAGTCAACTCAAAACTCGTAATATGTGAACTCAACGTGTACTGTTTGACTGAACTCAACTGACTTTCAAGAATTATGTTGTCAAATAAGTGACGGGTTTTTATTTGCCTCTTAGCGGCTGAACTAAATCGCCTCAAAGTTGATATTTATCCTGCAAACCACCGTGGGGCGCCAAAACAAGGGCAGGACTATAGTTCTCACAGTCCACGGCTCAGGGGGGATGTTATCGCATCCAGTTCTTAACAGGACAAGAAGCATTTAGGACGAACCTGCACCGCATTGGTAAGGCTGCAAGTCCAAACTGCCAACACTGCCTGCCTATGGTGGATGATGCTTTCCATACCATCACTCGTGCTGCCAGAGCACTGTAGAGGACACAGTCAGCCAGCTTTCACCAGAAGCATTTGTCCACTTCCATGTTTAACTCTCAATTTGCTAGGGTGGTACTCAGTCAGGAGAGGATACAGCTGGTCGACTAGAGAGCCAGTATTTCGCAGGGATGAAGAATGAAGACATGGAGGAAACTGACACTAATCTGGATGTTGTACTCCTTTGGAGGGGGGGGGGATATGAGTCGGCTAGGTGGCACCTATACGCCGAGATCGGCAGCTAGCCCTCACCATGCAGCGCGATATCCTCCTGGCTGTATTGCCGGAGTACCGCACCACGTTACACCTTGCCCTCCAAGTACTCGCTGGCACCCCCCACTAGACCTCGTTTTGTTGATCTTGCGATACTTGAGTCCCACATCAAACGGGACCACATAGGCCACTACCACGGACCGCATAGAGCACTACCGCGGACCACTTGAGTCGCTGCTCCCCATGCTCGATCGAGCAACCTGCAACTATAAGTCGCGCAAGATGAGACCCCGGCAAAGTGGCAGGCGCGGTGGGACATGGGTCCTACTGCATGGCACCTCCACAGCATACTCCCCTCCGTCGGGGAAAGACTGCGGATGCAACGGTGGCGACCATCCTTTGCGGAAGTGCAGCTGCTCTCGGGCCATGGGGCCTTCAGTGAGCGGCTGCACTTCTTTAGGCGCTGCACCTTCAGCGGAGAGTGCGTCTCATGTCCCCTTCGCCTGCAGGCTCTATGAGGACGGCAGAACACTCGCCCAACTCTCTTCGGTTGAGGGTGCCCCTGAGCTCCTCTCGGGTAGGGCTGCTACCCGCCGGTTTCGCACATTCACTCAGGCGTGGGGGTCTAGAGGCGTGGAGTCCCCCCGAGTGCAAACAGTGCAAACTGCAAGGCCCACCTCATAATTAGCATAATACTATCGCCGTGTCTCCGTCACAGGGGATCAAAGTATCCCCCGATGTATAGCCGTGAGCTGAATGCTTTCCGACTCCCTTCTCCCCCTCTTTACACAACGAGCCAGCAGGCTTGACTAAGGCATCGCTTGTTTCCCCATCAGGATATGAGTCGGCAAGATACCGAGCTTAGACCAGACACAAACCGGCATTCTCACATTGGGGCAGGTCGGGCCAGAGATCCTACCAACATTTGAGCACGATCTCTACGCCTTCTCTCTACATCCCCCGCTTGGAAGGTTCAGGAGCGTTATCGACTTCATTGGGGCAGTGAGGATAATGTTGCTGTTACTTGGGGTACTCCCATATGCGGCCCCCATTGTGTCAGGACTTTTCTCCCCGCCATAGTCTGTAACATGCAGCCTCTCGTCCCTCCAGTGGCAGCACTGGAAGAAACTGTGCTCTACGTTGTCACATTCTGCGCCGCAGTAGATGCAAATCGCTTCTTGTATCTTCCTCATGCAGTCAAGGTGCGCACGGAACAGGCCATGGCCAGTTAGCATCTGGGTGAGATAATAGTTCGACGCTCCAGCCGTGGCTGTATCTCTCTGATGAGTCGAGGCGTCCATCTTCTGTGGCTCTCCAGGCACAATTTCTCCTGCCACACTAGCAGGATTCTGAGTTGTTCCGCTCTGTTCACTTCGCTGCATCCAGTAGTTTTGCCTCGTCTTAGACATATTCTCCAACGCTCCGCTGCTAGGTGATACACCGAAATGACCCCCGCAACCGCAAAAACAGCTGGCTCAGAGATGATCCAGTACATGGAAACGACTCTCAGTGCGCCTCGCTTCTGCACTGTACTTCTCAACACACAGGGCATCTGCTTATATATATGCACTATACAGGAGGCTTCTGGAGACCAGTAATGCTTTTACCAGGGCTACGGCAAGCCTCAAAGGAACGATTTGACATCTCTAATTAAAAGTGGTGGCAGCCTTGCTACTGACAATACACCGGAGCAGAAGAATTTTCAGTTGTAATTCAGCATCCGCGTTCACTCCTGGGATTGGTGGGTGAGAGGGCCTCTTCTGACTGAGGAGGGCACCCTGCAGTGGTACACTAACGGTTTATGATGAGAGGCAGGGCTGGTCTGGCCATGTAGGGCTCAACTTCAGCCTTTCTAACCATTGGGAGAGTTCGCCACGATATACCAAGCAGACATTCCAGCTATAAAGATCTGCCCAGAAGACATCCTGATAAAATGACTCAAGGGTAGACGGATCCACATATTCTCGGATAGTCAAGCTGCCTTAATGGTCATCACAGACTACACTTTCAAATCCAGGCTGACATGGGAATGCCTTCAGGCGCTCAAACGACTCGGTGCCAATTAAAAGGCTTGCGTTTATATGGATGGAGGGCACGAGGACAATGAAAAGGCCGAACGTTAAGCTAAAAGGGGCACAGAACCTGAGCATCAAAGAGGAGTGACGAAGAGTCACCTAAATCAGCATATGGCCCGATGGGAGAAGCAGGGAGATCATGCCCTTCGGCACCACTAGCGACAATGGTAATTGTGCTGTGGGCATTGACCTCGGCATTGGAGAGGGTACCTAGCTTCACAGCGTTTACCCCTCTCCAGCCAGCACCAATCATCTCTTTAGGGGGAGTTTCCAGCGAAACCACAGTCCCCATGAGGCCAATCCTGTGGCTTGACAGCGCCACGCCCTATTGGCTCCACGCTGCCGGCCGTGGGCTTAAGCCCCCGTGGTATCCATTCTACATGGCTGCACCTTGAGCAGCCTAAGGACCTGAATGGGTGGCAGGCCCCGGTGCCGGAATTGCCAAAAGGCGTTCTACCGGCACCTACGCTTTATCTCCATGGGAGTACGGGGATTGGACTCCCCCCCCCCCACCACCCTTGGAATTGATATATACAACACATACATTCACTCTTATATACATTCAGCCCTTAAATACATTCACACTGGCGGTCCAGTGATGAGCTACTTGATATTCGACCATCCCTGGCACTGCCCACTCAAGACCACACACTAACACAAAACACACAACCTAAACACCTACTCCTGAGGCCCTGCGCACATTTCCTAACCTAACTGCTTCCCTATCCTTTAAAACTCTTTCACCAAACCACTGCCACCATACAAAGCTTCCTTGCTCCCTAACCATATTCGTATCCCACTGGCTTCCTATTCCTATTACCTCGCTCCTTGCCCAATTCCTTTCCTGTTGGTAGCTGACGCAGTGGAACACCACGTGCTCCACTGTGTCGAGCTCACCACACTTGCACAGCCCGTCAATCACCAACCCGAATCCACGGAGCTTCTCTCTGAAGTCTCCGTGGCCGGTGACGAGTTGGGAGGTGTAAAAACCAAATCCCTGCCAGCGGGCCTCTAACCTTTCTCGTACGTAAGGCAGCAATGCGTACGTCCACCTTCCTTTTTCACTGGTGTCCCACCTTTCCTGCAATGAGGGCCTTCCACTTCCCTGTCGTTCCACATCACACGTCCCTGTGCTCTTAGCTGGGCCCACCCACCTTCTCTTCACTTCCAGGTCTATGGGCGGCTCCCCGGCAACGACGCACAGGGCATCGGAGGAGACTGTCCGGTAGGCCTTTACCATGCTTATTAACATTTTTAGCCGACCGCTAGCGACAGGCAAAAAGGATTGTTGGGCCTGCCTGTTCAAGGGCGAAGGCTTCCACTCTTCAGACAGCATCTATGAGTCCTTACTAGCTTCCTCACTGGACACTGCCCACTTGAAGATCACCTCAACAAGATGGGGAATTCAGAAGTAGTTGAGTGCAGATTGTGCGTAGAAGAGAATGAAATGGCAGTGCACGCCCTAGGCGATTGCCCTGTCTTAGCAGACAGCCAGTTCAAAGGTTTCTCCCAGGGGTTCATTGAACACCACGGTGGAGTCTGTGGCCAATGACATCGGCTTCTTAAAAGGAGCTTCTATATACGTCCACAGTATCTCGATTAATACGAAAAATCAACAAAAAGGGGAATTATGACCCCTTTATCCTCCTCCCTCTCTCCTTTTTCAAGTGCTATATCTATAATTTATTTCCAGGCCGATCAGTTTTCTACATCAGCGCGACTGCATATTTCAAAGCGAGCCGAGTCGAAACATAACTGATTTCCCCCGGTTATTGAGCTTAAGAGAAATGAATATTATCCGCTGAGTCGTCTGAAAAGCCTCGAGATTATGTGTACCCCATCACAGAGGGATTAAATGCCTCTGGGCGACTAGAAGCGCCGAGTTAAACTGGCTCCTCTATTTCGCATAAATCATTAGCATCGACCTCTCATTGCTGAGATAGTGATGGGGTGACCCGAGAGGGAACGAGTTTATTTTTTGCCTTTACTGCATGTGGCCTCAGTGACCTGGGTCTGCGCCAAGCCTTTCTCCGCTGCCCCTAAGGGTGATTTATGCGTAGTCGGAATAATTAAATACAAGTGTTAGCCGGATATTTATTGCTTTAGGGTTAATTGAAGATGGCGAGAGAATTATTTTCCCCGTAAAAAAAAAAATTATGTTTTTAGTGCGCAAGAGAAAGGGAGAGAAATAAAGATTTGAATTGATTGACGAAACAATAGCTGGTGCGTAACAACACACAACTTTCCGCAACCCCCGTCAATTCGACGATCTCCTACACGGGCGCTATATCTTCATTCAATGCACTTCTACAGAAACATTTATTGAGAACAAAATGAACGTACTAGTGCGTTGAGAGTATTCCGTAAGTTTGATCGAAATCGTTATAGCCGTTTTTGAGAAAATTCGAAAACCGATAAATTAATATTCGAGAAATTTCGTTTTCCGAGCTGTCATGGCTTATATCTTCGTTCAACGTGTAAATACAGAAATAATTACTGAGAACAAAATGTAGGAATAGGTTGCTAAAAGGCACTTCGTGAGATTGATCAAATTCCCCACTCAGTGGAAGTCTGCGCGTGTTGTCACTCTTCAAAAGGGAGGCGACCGCAATCAGTCTGACCCGCGATCATGGAGACCACTCTCCCTTCTTTCCATATTAGGCAAGACATTAGAAATCTTGATGTTGCAGTCCCTCGAAGGAGTCTTTGGCCTCACAGGCAGGCAATACGGGTGTACCAAAGGAAGGTCCACGTGGCAGTTCTGATTGACATCAGGGGAGCGTTTGAAAACCTTTGGTGGCCAGCGCTCCTTAATGAGCTTAAAGGTAGGGGAATCCCCCGCAACCTGTAATCGCTCGTTAGAAGTTACCTGACAGACAGAGTTTGCTACGATCGAATGCAGGCATGTCTCCGTTCTGAGAAAGATTGAGAAGGGGTGCCCACAGGGCTCGGTCCTTGAACCAGCACTCTGGAATGCCTCTCAGGAGACTCATGGAGACTGACTGCGAGCCGTACGCCTAAGTGGATGACTTGACAGTGCTGATCTTTGCAGAGTCAGTCCGCCAAATCGACGAAAAAACCCACCACGTGCTCCGCACCGTCACCCAATGGTGCGAGCATGTCAAGATGCAGGTGGCCGAAGAAAAAACCCAGCTAATCCTCTTGAAAGGAAAAGTGAATAATCCACCCTCAATACGCCTTGGCGGCCACAGGCTCCTTCTTGACAAGCACGTCAAGTATTTAGGAGTGAATATAGGTGAGAGGTGGGGTTTCAACCAACACCTCCAGTCCCTTAAAGGCACTACCATTGCAAGGTTTGCCTCACTGCGTGCCATTACTAAGGCCACTTGGGGTGTGTGTTACCACGACACTATTCTCATGTATAAGGCCATATATCTAGGCGTGATTGCCTACTGCCCTGTTGTCTGGAGTAGGAAACTTACGGTCAATCAAAAGAGAGTATTGGCCCAATCCCCGAGGGCAGTGCTCCTGTGGACTGGTCAGTTACCCGTCGACTTGGCCGTTGAGTGCATGGTTGACAAGTGGAGAGTGAAACGGGAGCTTCCCCTGCTTTGGGTTGAACTCCACGCGGATCTCACCACAGAACAGAAACTTGCCGCCATCGACGAATGGGCTCTAGAGAAATGGCAAGCGAGATGGGAAACCTCGTCAAAGGGACGTGATACGTATGAGTTCTTCCCCAGCATCCGTGAACGTCTTTCTAGAAAATGGGTTGAGCCAGACCACTGGACGAGCCAGTTCCTCACAGGACATGGTGACTTCAATGCGCGGCTCCACCTTTTTTCTCTCACAGACTCTCCCTCATGCACATCTTGCGCCTCCAGTGCGGAGGAAACAAGAAACCCCGTGCTGCTCCACTACAGTTTCTACAACAGTGAGCGACAGTTGTTGGCAGGGCAAATGAACTTAGCAGCGTTGTCTGCTGCAAAGCAAGTCTGTACCCATTTTGCAGATTTCTCGAAGAAGGTGATGGCTAAGAAACGTGGTCATAGTTGATCTGTCCTTTTGCAACTTGCCACCCAAGTAAATAGTTAGATCAGGTGAAACCCCAGATTAAGAACACATAAGTAGCTGGTGTTCGAACTTACGGGGGTGGCGGAATGTTGTGCGTTGCTACCCACCGCTCGTTTTTATCTCTGCTCAGTGGACTTCCAGAGGAACATTTATTCGGAACAACATATAGGTATTAACTATTTAAAAACATTCTGTTGTGTGAAAATCGTTAGTGCCGTTTTCGAGAAAAATGCGAAAACCCCTAGTTTTTGGTACATCTCTTTCCCATCACTGGAAATCCCCAATAACCTTATTCTTGCGTTTACAAAAAATAAGAAACAAAACTTTGTTTTTCGGGCTCAGCAAGGGCCAGTTTATCAATTCTTTAGTTAAAACGTTGATTAGGTAGCGTGTTAACGATAATCAAGGAGTGAAAAAATACTAGAGCTCGGATCGCGTTCATCAATCGCCAATTGACTAATAGTTAGCTAGCGAGAGTTTGACCCGGGGAAAAAGGGCTACCGCTACGCTCAAACGAGAATCCCTCGAACGAAGAGGCAACTTGGCGAGTTGTCATCCAAAACAATGTGTTGGAGAGTTGGTACCATTGGGCCACCCTCATTTGCCGCCTGTCGATTTTATTATTTGACATTTTCATTCGAATACCCAAAATATAAGTTGCAGAATTGTTCTACCCTCGTTAGAATTAGTTAAAGTACGAAACACCGTTGTTTCTTTCGACAATCGGAACATAGTATGACAATTTACGTCGTCGAGCGTATCAACAAACTCGATTCTCGGACGGACCTGGTACGCATCTCTTCGTCGGAGAAATTAAGAGTGTGAGCTCCCAGTCGGAGTCCATTGCTTATAGAATGATTTTAAATTGAGTTGGCAGAACCCCAATAAATAATAGAACGATAATAATAATATGATAACGAGAGCACAAACGAAACACAATTGAACATGGCTGCCAACACAATTTTTCAGATAACTGTACAACGTTCTGATAACTGAAATAACAGGTCGGAAATAAATAAATGTTTTGATCGAGGCGAGCGAAACACATAATTTGACAGACATAACGGTTAGTTATCCGATAACTAAAGAGCGAAGAGACGAGTTAAAAAAATATCTGGTGCGTTGCAACACACAACTTTCCTTAGCTCTACGTCAATTCACTTTCTAACATTCCAGCGGAGTTTATAAGGAAAAAACCGCGCTAAAAACGCTTTTCGTCGAAAATTTTGATAATTTATTGTGCTGCTCTCGTCATTTTACCACGAATGGGTATTTTATGCCATAATTGCCTTATTGAGAGCTATCAATATTAAAAATGTAATCAAAATCGTTAGAGCCGTTTTTGAGAAAAAAAATATTTGGTGTTTTGAACACTATGATAACTATAGTTAACTTTCGGCGGATTTTGCTGATATCCTTATTTTGGCGTCCCTTGGTAACCTGTAGGCTAGACATCAAGTTTCAGCTGATTTGGTACGGTGGTTTTCTCTAAAAACCGCGCTAAAATCAATTTCGTCGAAAGTTTTGGTAATTTATTGTGCTGCTCTCGTCATTTTCCCACAAATGGGAATTTTATGCTATAATTGCCTTATTGAGAGCTATCAATATAAAAAATTTAATCAAAATCGTTAGAGCCGTTTTTGAGAAAAAAAATATTTGGTGTTTTGATCACTATGATAACTATAGTTAACTTTCGATGGATTTTGTTCAAACCCTTATTTTGGCGTGACATGGTGACTTGCGGGCGAGATATCAAGTTTGAGTTGATTTGGTACGGTGGTTTTCTCTAAAAATCGTTCACAGACACACAGACCATTTTCCTAAATAGTGTTTTTCGGACTCAGGGGAGTCTGAAACGTAAAGATCGGAAGAAAACTCAAAATTTTTTTTTCAGCCGATTACATAACTTTCCTTTCTTCTTCGTAGAGCAAGGAAAGTAATAACTAACAGCTAGCGCTAACGCGACGTCAAAGTGAATTGATGAACGCATCTTTGGGAGTTAACGAAAGATTTGACTTAGTCAGCCTTTAGTCAAGCTAGTAAATGACATTGATTAACCGGCCCTAAGCCTCGAACCGTATATATTTGAAGAAAACCCGCCTTTTTTTTGTCGACACGATTACTATACTTTGCTTTCCCGTTTGGGTCGAGGAAAGTAAAAAAGTGAACTCAAATACATCACTAAGGGGGATTAGGATGGCGAAAAAGTAGGTAAATAAATTAAAATAATCCGATCGGTTTCCATTTGAAAGGCGCGTTTGAGACGGCGCTTCACCTGAGGATCTGGGGGCATTCCTCGACAAGGAGAAAACCGATCGATAGAATGAATTGGTTTAAATCCTTTTAGAAACGTTATTAAGGACTTTCCCTTTCCCGTCGAAAAAAAAACCCATCTCAATCGGGAGTAAGCTCATCCGAAACCCTTTTCTTTGGGCAAATTGAATTCGCAGGAACGGCGGGATTCGGGCGGACTACGACGCTAATAAATTATACCGCTAGTTGAGTCCGTGCAAATACTAACGTCCTTACTGATGGATCGACGAGAAGTAAATTTAAATTTGTGGTCGCGAAGCGGCAGATTTAGCGATTTATATCAAGCTGGTACTATATGAGAGCGAACCCTGTGCCAAAATAGATTTCCTTCGAATTTTTACTTTCCTTGGCTCTACGAAGTAGAAAGGAAAGTTATGTAATCAGCTGAAGAAAAATTTTGAGTTCTCTTCAGATCTTTACGTTTCAGACTCCCCTGAGTCCGAAAAACACAATTTGGGAAAATGGTCTGTGTGTCTGTGAACGATTTTTAGAGAAAACCACCGTACCAAATCAGCTCAAAATTGAGATCTCGCCCGCAAGTCACCATGCCACGCCAAAATGAGGGTTTGAACAAAATCCACCGAAAGTTACCTATAGTTATCATAGTGATCAAAACACCAAATATTTTTTTTCTAAAAACGGCTCTAACGATTTTAATTACATTTTTTATATTGGTAGCTCCTAATATGAAAATTATACCATGGAATTCCAATTAGTGGGAAAATGACGAGAGCAGCACGATAAATTACCAAAACTTTCGACGAAACGATTTTAGCGCGGTTTTTAGAGAAAACCACCGTACCAAATCAGCTGAAACTTGATGTCTAGCCTACAGGTTACCATGAGACGCAATAATGAGGGAATAGGTAATATCCACCGAAAGTTAACTATAGTCATCATAGTGATCAAAACACAAAATATTTTTTTTCTCAAAAACGGCTCTAACGATTTTGATTACATTTTTTATATTGATAGCTCTCAATAAGGCGATGGAACCATGAAATTCCAATTTTTGGGAAAATAACGAGAGCAGCACAATAAATTATCAAATTTTTCGACCGAAAGCGTTTTTCGCGCAGTTTTTTCCTTATAAACTCCGCTGGAATTCTTGTAGAATGTAAAAAAAAATTGGTATTGTAGTCCAATCCAACACCTAAAGGGTGAGTGTTTAAAAACGCTCATGAGATACATGGGGGTTACTCCAGAAATTCCTGAATTTCAACTACTGACGTTTCGCTTACTACCAGTTCTAAACATTTTTACCCAATAACTCTGCAAAAGGAATTACTATCCTTCTTCAAAAAATGTGTGTTTACATCCTCATTATTTATCTGTGTACCAATTGCTCAATAATGGTACTGCAATGAGTACGAGCAGCACAATAAATTCCGGAACTGAAAGCGCTACCGCTTCCTGCTGCCGTAAAGCGTTGTTTGACCAAGTTCAAATTAACTGAGTGATAAATGAATTGATTAAATAGAATTAGCCATGTACAAAGTGAATTGACGTAGAGCTAAGGAAAGTTGTGTGTTGCAACGCACCAGATATTTTATAGTTTATTGAGCAGTTCGTCAATTTCAGCCGTATTATCTCAATCGCGTTCACAGACCGCTCGACCAAATGGTGTTTTTTTACAAACTCAGTAGCACTTAGAGGGCACGTAGACTCAAGAGGACACGCGACGGCTAGATGCGAGGTTGTGGCATTTATATGAACGGGTCGCATGTTTAGAGGGGTCCAAGTCGAATCAGGACATTCGTGACCATCTACTAGAGGCTGTGGCGCAGCTGCAAACTGAGGTGCACGCAGTCAAGGGAAAACTGCACAGCAGCAGTGGCACAGAGTTGCTCACAGCCATCATCACCCTTGCCACCAGCCCCAGTTTTCGACACGACTTTCGATGACCGTCGTAATTACTAGGATTTGTCAGCCCCCCCCCCCTTCCAGTGTGCATCTGGCTTCGAGACGAACTTCACGATAAAAACCCAGGACATAGCTGATCAGTTTTTGGAGTCGAACCAGTACCTTAAACGACTCCAGAGTGATCAGAGAGCTATGCTCTACAAGGGAGTGTACCTGTCCGAGCCGAGTTATGGCAGCTGTGGACAAAGCGACAGAAAGAGTCGCGTCCTCAGTGAACAGAGTGAGCAGTGATTTAGTACAGTTAAATTCCACATTTAACGAGTTCCTGGGAGTTATGATGCAGATGCAGAGGCAGCACAGTGAGCTTGTTGGGTGCATTCATAGAATGTCTTCCGATACCCAACAGCTTAGCAATCGCCTAGATCGGTTGGAAAGAGATATCTGAGATAGCACTTTTGAAGCAGTCGGTGAGTGACTTAGCTTGTGCTATGCGATCTTTGCCCACGCATCAGCCTCCTAACCCTTTCTTAGTACCTCCTGCTCCTCCTCCTGCTGACACATCCCTTCCACAACGCCACAGAGTAACTGCCACACCTGCACCTACACCCCTCCAAGCTTCCGAGACAGGAAATGAGCACCTACGAGTAGCTAGGGAGGCTTTGGGTAGCCCACATTATGATTGCTCCAACCTCCCACCATCACCTATAGTAGATTACCTAGCACGTACCAACCCACCTCATCCTACACAACCCACACGCCCATTCTCCCCATCCAACCCTCATTATGCTAAAGAACTCTCGAACATTACCAAGGCAGTTCTAAATGGAGCGGCACAGAAAATACAGGTTCAGCTAAAGTATGGGTTGCCCAGATTAGGAACCTCAAAACTCTGAAAGAAATGAGCGGTATTTGTCTCCCAGAGTGGATTTGGGTTCAGGCTGCAATTTTCCGTGCACAAAATGAACCACCACTCTTTCTGCAGCGTAACCAGGCCACGTTACAGACCCTTGATGACCTCGAAGCTGCCCTCCGCCGCAGATTTGAGGGAATCAGGACGGAACTATCCTATGTGCAGGAACTAGAGCGTGCTACTCTAAAGCCTATATACTGAATGAATTAAATCCTTAGCGGAGAGAGCAGATCCAGGAAAACATCCTGCTGAGAATGTGGTAGCTCTACAGGCATTTATGAGAGGTTGGCCTAAGGAGATAGCTGAGCACGGCGACTGTGAATCCGAGATCCATATCAGATGCCATGATAAAAGCTCAAGCAGCATTGAGCATGTGTGAGGCACTGAGGACCAAGCCGGATCCTCCAAACCCCGGGATCTCACTCACAGCAACAGTCCAGAGTGAGGAGAGACAATTGGAGCTCCGTCCGCTGACTCAGGCAAAAATTACGGCAATCGCGCCGGAGCTCCGATCCACAATCCTCGACTTTACGTCGAGAATTATGAACAATGTCATATCCTCTAGACCACGATCGCCCGGTGCCTTTAGTAGGAGTCAGGCGGTACAGCGTAGAGATCTGAGAAGAACTGTCAGGTTGATCAGAAATGAGCAGGAGCCCTTCTGGTGCAGCAAAGATAAGCTCCCTCTTTAGCCGAATTTAAATCTATTAGCGTAAAATAGTTAGCCGCTTGTAGGTGCATGAAAGCACACTAGATAGAGGGCACTGGAAATTGTAAATATTCCAATTGCTTATTTGGTTTCCGGTAATCATGAGTCTCCAGCTCTTTTTGGGGACAAGGAAACAAGGTGAGGCCGTAGATGTTTCTGTGGGTTTAATCACTCGTTGTTCCCTAGGATTCAAAACGATCGGTGCGATATTTTTATATTTCGGGTGTGGTTCGTGGACGTTAATTTTTCTTTATACGATGAGGTTTGAGTCGAGATGGTCACCGCGCAACTTCAGTTAGGGCTGCCCTTATTTAAAGTTCCTAAAAGCCAATTTCCCCTTTTTGGTTGAGGTAGTACAGATTTTTGGTTTAATTACATTTATTAATTTTTAGCCTTTTTTTCTTTTCCTACTTTCTAC
This sequence comes from Pachypeltis micranthus, assembly GCA_020466155.1. Classification (NCBI taxonomy): domain Eukaryota; kingdom Metazoa; phylum Arthropoda; class Insecta; order Hemiptera; family Miridae; genus Pachypeltis; species Pachypeltis micranthus. The sequence continues at coordinate 4,204,755 of CM035782.1, read as the reverse complement.
CCTACGCCACGTAATCCCAAAGGGCTACGTGATAATGGAGTATTTTTTTGCTGCACCAGAAGGGCTCCTGCTCATTCATGATCAACCTGACAGAACTCAACTGCAAAACGGTCAACCGAGTTAGGTTATGTACATTTCGTCCCACCCCGCAGAGCTAAAAATGTAAAACGTCGCAAACTATTACATTGTTTATTAGTCTCTTGCACACATACCGGATCCCGCGTCGGCGTGTGGGTTTGTAAAGAACCTCTGAGACCCATCCCATTCGATTTAGCTTCGAAAAATACCAGTAAACGATACCAAACATGACCTGACTACAACGAAACGACGAAAATGACTTCCAGGCGCCTGTAGGCAGTTGACGCGACGTGTCTAGTCGAGCTGATGAGTGTTTGGTGTGATGCGGGAGGTAGTTCAAAATAATGAAACGATTACTTTCGCCGCGTTTTCCTGTGAGTTCTTTCGACTTTGGCTCAATATAATTATTGAGATTTCACTGTTTTGGGTCTAGATGTAGTCGTACACTTTCGAGACTCTTTCCATTCAACTGGGCATCGATGAATATCCGCGAAACAATACCAAACTGGACGGGACTGCAATAAAACGCCGCAAAGTATTACATAACGGTTTATTATTTTCCTGCACACATCGGTTATACCTGTTATACAGCTTGACGCATGCTCACACCATCGAGAACCACCCCATTTGGTTCAGCGTCAGAAAATTTTTGTAAACGATACAAAACGTGACATGGCTACAGTGAAACGACAAAAACTGGCATTCTCTAGGCGGCACTATGAAATACAGTCGAAGCAACAAGGCGAACTGAAGAGTGGTTGAAGTGAGACGGGTGACAGAGCGGGAAATGAACGCAAGCCGGGGAGAAACTACACATTTTGCTATCTTGCTGCATGAGTTACTTCAAGTAGTAGAACTTGCCTCACTATATTTATTATGATTTCACTGGTTCAGTCTAGACGCAGTACGACATCTCTGAGACACGCCTTAGACTAGATTAGACGATAAAATTGCCGAAATTATGTTTTTGGTTAATTTTGGAAAATCATTATTTGCCCATGACAACCATGTCTGATTGGATTGCCGAGTAAGCGAGTAAGTGTAACACTGTGTTGGGTGCCAGGGCATCAGGGTTTAGAGGTTAATGAGTGGGCTGATGGGTTGGCAAAGAAGGGATCGGCGCAGATCTCTGTCGGTCGTGAGCCCTTTGTTGGGAGCCACTTACGTAGAGAGGTTGGCAAAGGGGAGGATGGTTGCATGGCTGCCGAGTTGCAGGGGTTGCCCGGTCTTAAACAGTCAAAGCTCTTCATCTGACTCTCCAAGGGGAGGGCCAAGGAGGTGCTTGCACTAGGGGGGAAGGATATAAGGATCATATGTGGCCTGTTTACAGGTCACTGTCCGCTAAGGTACCACCTTGCAAATATTGGCAAGTGTGAGGTACAGGTATGCCGGTTCTGCAGGGTGGGGCTAGAGACAGCAGAGCATGTTTTGTGCATATGGGATGGACTTGCAGCAGCGCGCCGTCATGTGTTTGGGAGGCCCTTTCTTCAGCCAGAAGAGGTGGTGAATGCAGAACATGCGGAAGGCATATAGCAGATGGTTGCGAGTGGACTTGGGGCGACCTTAGCACGAGCTGAAAGAGCCCTCGTGCTGGTCATGGTTCACTATATGCCAAAGGGTGGGCTCCTGAAGCCGTATGGCCAAGAAGTTGCTTTTGGTTTATTATTCATTCTGAATAATAACCCTATGTTTTCGGTCACGAAAATTTTTTTACAACCCTCCCTCAAATTTTGATACTTTACGTTTCAAGACATAGGGAGTCCAAATCTGCAATGTCTGTCCGCCGCCCCGCCATCCAGGTCGTTTGGTGCCTTTAACGTGGTCTAAAAAATTCGTTCTTTCGCACAAAAATCCCATTTGGTATCTAGTTGTGCCCGCCATCTTGGCAATCCGATCGGACGAAGCCCATGGTTGTTATGGGCAAAAAATGGTTAAAAAAATTAACGAAACGCAGTATAATCGCAAATAAGCCGTGTTTTGTATCGTTTTTCAGGCCCGCTCGACTCGCAACGCCCTTTGGACTCGCAACGCCCTTTGGACTCGCAACGCCTTTTGGACTCGCAACATCCTGCTAATTGCCGAGCGAGGGTTCGCTGGAAGCTCTTTTTGCCCGAAGGTTAAGGCCACTTCCTCCGCACACCCCTCCATCAGATCATAAATGCCTACAGACATTTACATGTAGTTCCATTGTAGTCAGGTCATGTTTCGTATGCGATGGGTCACGGAGCAGTAATACTAGGTCAAGCTGTTCATGAGAATAATAAACCGTTGCGTAATAATTTGCAGGGTTTCATTCATTGCAATAGGTTCAGAGTCCTCGAACTGGCATAACTCTGTTACCAAAATGGGAACTACAGAACGCGCTGCGTGCTCTGGGGAATGGTTTAGCGAACTTGACCGTAATGATTTCAGTTCGTCTTATTGACAATGCGGCAACGTAACTGTACAATGTAAATTCCCCACTACATCTGCAGGCGAAATAGATATTTTTGGGTTTGTAAGTAAATTATTTCAGAGAGAGGAAACTTGTTTTCGAAGTTCGGTAATGTGACAAACTCCTGGAAACGGAAAGAAAGTCGAAAGCGGCGCGAATGAATAAAAAAAAAAGTACGGTTACTTTCACTCTTGTTTTTCCTCTGTTTTCCGACAAAAGCCACGGTCCTTTACGCTCGAAAAGTTTGATGAGAAAACTGAAACCGCCCGAGTTTCTTTTTATTCCGCATTTCCGAAGGTTCGTGGAAGATTCAAATGGAATGCGACGGGATTTATCTGACCGGAATTCGAACGATACGTAAACGGGTACAATAAAAGAAGTTTGGCGCAATGAAACAATAAAGTGTTTCGTAAGGGTGTTAGCTTGTAGTTCAACAAGGAAACCGCAAAAACGATCTTAGCGAAGTTCACTCCGAAGAGTTAATGAAATGAGATACGGTGGCAGTCCGGGAAAGTTAAAGTTAAACTTGGAACATTAAAAGAAAGTAGAAACTACTACAACTACAATCTGAGGTGTAGGAGAAGAGGGCAGGTACGTTGGTGAGGGAGAAAGGGGGCGACGAAACACGAACTGCCCCTGTAGCATATAGATTCACTAGATTTCTAGAATGAGCACCCAATTTGGCGGATTTGTGATTGACAACATGAACACCTGTGTACGTTCAGGATATGGCACCCTTTATAAATAAATAACAGCTTCTTGGTGATGGGTTGAAGCGTGAATGAACGTTTATAATGAAAGCATGATATAACTACGACAAAATATGAGATATCTCGATATAGGGTCTCTCTGGTCCAGGCACAACACAAAGTAAATCGCTGTTAAAAATAAATGTTGGGATAATGAACGTTCGAACCAGTTCTTTAGATGTCACGGTGACAACGGTGCCGCGGAAGGAACTGAAAAAAAAAGGGGAAGCTGGATCGGGAATAAAAAACACTGCGGAGCGCACGAAAAACACGAGGTCGGGGAACGATCGCAAATCCGGGAATAGTAAATAGGAAGGTAGCAACAACAACTACAACGATAATAATGAAAACGAAAAGGACGGCAATTGATAATGGGGTAAACAGTTTGATATCGCTGCTCCTAGTTGTTTTTAGAGATAAGTGCGGCTATGATTGAGTTCCATTTGCTAAAATAGACGTCGGAAACAGCCCCTGTTTGGCCAAAATGAGCGAGAACTGAGGGGCGGTTTAGGGGAAGCTGGTGGGAGACTCGCAGGAGAAGGGCCTGGAGGGAAATAAGAGGAGGGGCCCAATCATGCGAAGGGAGGGTGCCATTGAAGAGCTCGTAGTACACCAATTCGCCTAACGGGGGTAAGGCACAAGAAGATAGGCGAGACGAATCTTATATCCTACACCTATTGGGATACTGCCCTTTTTGTTGATTATTAATTCTAAATGCATGAATGTTTTGGGCCAGACATTTTTTTACAACTATCACCCTTCCAAATTCGACACTTTACTAGGCATGGGAAAACAAGGTCTGCTGATTAGGCCATAGAACAGGGAAAGTTATTGTGTCTCCCCGGCCTGCGCTCATTTCCTCCACTGTCTCTCGTCACAGCCCAACTACCCACCACACCCGTCATATCGACTCGTCCAGTTGCGCCAATTGCCAAGCGCCGCATGGACAATGTCAATTTTCGTTCTTCCGTTGCAGTCAAGTCACGTTTCGCACAGTTTACAACTTCTCCAAGGGTGGAAATCAAAGACTCTTGCAGGAAACACCTGAAATTCCTTAGGAAGTTAGTCATGGACCTGTGAGACATAACGACTGGCACAATAGAACTTCAGGCCCTGGTGCGTATCCAAAATATTTTGGAGTTACATATTACCAACCATCGCTTAGGAAGGTCATGTTTGGTATCGTTTACTAGTATTTTTTAACGGTCAGTCGAATATAACGGGTCTCAGAGGTGTGAGATTGTGTCTAGCTGGACAACCAGGAAATTATCAGAAATATTGATAACAACATCAGGTTTTTCGTATTATCGTCGAAAGAAGCACTAACCATTTTGATTAGACTTTCAATCATTCGCTAATTAGCCTTTAACTTCCTTTTCCCCGAAGTATCACTGCAATAATGCAGAGAATGTAGATAAAGGTCTTGATGGGTGTGGAGGTGGGCGTGAGTTGAGATAAAGGAAATAAATGAAGAAACGTTGGGTGAAGGGTGTGGATATGAGTTTGATAAGTATTTAAGGGTGACCAAGGGGGTGCCTGAATAGACGAACTCGTTGTGCAGGGAGCGAGTTAGTGGCTGGAGAGCTGTAAGACAAGTGTGTATAGCGAGAACTGAGAGACGATTGTCCGTGTTTGGAAAGACCAGTGCGTTGAAGAGGAGATAAACCGAGTGGTGGGAAGTGGACATTCTGGAAAGTTCTACAAGGGAAAAACCGTCGTAGGCTTTGGACATTAAACTGACCTTGAGCCTTTTGTCTGGACGGGCAGTGCTGACTTTCCTGTGGGTAACATCGAAAAGGCTCCAGGTCAGAAATAGTTAGATTGAATGCACCTGGGAAACGCACGAGCTCAAGATTCCAGCTAATCCGGCCTGTACTTAATGTGATCGATGATTTTTCCTCGTTCAGCCCGTTGAACACAAATACCAAGCAAAATGACTCAAGAGGCAACTTCTTTTAAACGCTTTCGAAATTTCCAACCCTTAACTGAACGTGAACTGAAACCTATGTCTTGAAACGTGAAATGACAACTTTTTAGGGTTGAAGAGGGGGGGGGGGTTGTAACAAGTTTTTCCTGACCGAAAACCCAACCAAAATGAATAATAAACCAAACAGTTCAGTAGGCCTCAAAAGGTCCGAAGAAAAACTTCTTTTTATTTGACACGATCACTGTTTGGCGCACGCCGAATTAGCTGGGTCTTTGACCTTCAAAATGTCCGTACTGGCTGGAACAGTAAAGTCATAGTTTCCATGAACAGCTTCTGCCCTCAAGTCCAAACTGTACCACCCTGGGATGAGGAAAAGCTGTAAGTGCCATCGTTCCTCGGATCATTCTGACCTTAAGGGTTGTTTGACCCAAAATGGTACCACAAGAATGCACAGTCTTGTGGGGGTGCATTATGGGTTAGGGCCTCGACTGGGTAGGTAGAATGGAGCAATCCAACTCCTTAACAGGGCACGGCCTGACAATGTTGGAAAATGCGCTGGCTCTGAGGATATCGTGGTGGTCGTGGAGTCGCTGCAGGGTAGTAAGCCTTCCTTCGTTTTTAAACTGCGAGGTTGGGGCCACCGGTTGGAACCCCCACAGACATCCCTGAGTGCAGAACTGTAACAGTCCTCAAGCCCTTTTTGTTTACCTATGGGAAATCCACCTCTTCAGTGATTTCCGATTGAAAACGGATTTCCCCTCCTCTCAATTTACATTCCTCTCCACAACAAACAGCTCCTCCCAAACTCATTCACCTTCGAGTTCTTGCGGAATACAGTCGTCTCCCAGTTCTCCCAACTCACATTCATCTACTAGCTCTCGGGGTATATATTCGTCTCCCCGTTCTCCCCTCAGACATCTCCAGTTTCACCTCTTATCGACATCAGTTAGAATTTCTCCTTCTTCCCTGTACAACACGCTTTCAGAGCCCCCCTTGTTCCGCTTGTATATTCAAATCATATCCTGTTCCATGTCTTCTTTGTACATCTATGTCTTCAAATGCTGTGATACCCCAGCTCTTCAAATTAAAAGTTTGTGCTACACTAAAACTCGTCCCAGAGATTCATTCAAGTCTACCCTGGTCAAAACAATCACTGTTCGACGCAAAACGCCGAATCAGCCCAGGGTTTTTGACCTCGGAATTTCCGTACCTGCTCTAACGGGGCTCTCAATGGCAAAGTCATTATTTTCGCTAACTCCTTCGTCCTCAGCCCGTTCGTTACCTGTGGAAATTCCACCTTTCAAGTTAATTCCAATTGATGACGGGCTTTCCCTTTGTCTGGACATTCCCATCTTTTTCCCACTCCCCCATTTCAGACTCCTCTCTACAAGAGACAGCTCCTTCCAAAATACACATTCAGCTACGAACTATCGTGGAAGTCAATCATCTCCCTGTGCCCGGTTATAGCTTGCTCGTTCCGGTAGTTTCCCGCCAGTTCACCCATATTTCCAAGTCGTCCTTCTGCGTCGCTCTTTTGTACACTGTCGGGGTCTCCTTTTCACGGGTGTGGCCTTAAAAACGGCCGACGAACGTCTTGTTGGTACTGTCTCTGCCGGTTGGCAAAGTGTGAGGCGGGGGACGAGTTCCTCGAAGGGCTCGGCTGAGCAGTGGTTCCTCACGGCGAGGGACTCAGTTGAGTCGGCGCTCCTTCTCCTGCAGACGCGAGAGAGCGGACTCGTCGCCCCCGCTGATTGTGACTGGTTGTTGTCGGAAGAAGAGATCGGTGAAAGAATGAAAGAAAGAAAGAATGCTGTTTGTCCGTGCAGGCTGGCCCTTATATACGTACTCTTGGAGGGAGTCGTCCTCTCTGGTTGGCCACCTGCAATCCCCTCCGGGAGTCGTCTGTGGCTCGCCGCTAGCGCTCTCTGTCGGGATGACTTTCCGGCGCCTTTTGTAGGTAATGGGTGGCCAGCAGTCACATACACAAACGCAACTCACTTCATAGCATTTAATACAGTCCTCCTCACGCTCACCGAGTTTTTTCATTTTCGATCTTCAACTCGCTCTCTCGTGCGCCCAACAATCACTATACTTACATTACCCTTAGCGGAAAGTAATTTAAAAAAATTCGTGGTGTACTCATTGTACTCCAGTACGAACTAGGTCCCTGGAGCTAACTATATTCCTACTGGCGGATTGGACCCAATATTTGTAAAAATATCTAAAAGGGGGCGATATTTGTTAATCGAGAGGGCGGACGTTTCAACGCGGCCCGAAACACCGTCGGAAAATGTGTGAAAAGCCGAACCGTTTATTTGAATTGGAATTGTTGAGCGCGAAAGACGTTGCCAGAGTCAGAACTGGGTCTATTATATTAGGGCCCTTGCAGGATGGGAAGAGCTCGCTACGAGCGAGCTGGGAGTTTTTCTTTGTATACACTCACGGGAGCGCCCGCGTGTTTGAGAACGGGACGTGGTAAAGGGGACGTAACGAGCTAACGCGTCCTGGCCCTGCCAAGTTGGAGAGAGGCGGCTTCGTTAGCCGGCGAGGTTGGTGTTTTTCTTCGTTTTCCCTTCCTACTCGCACAAAGCGTTCAAAAACCCTTGTAAACTTCCGCGCGTCTACGCATGTTGTTGTAGGGAATCGAACGTACCTCCTGTCGAAGTACGCGTTCGCTGTTTTTCGACCGCGTATGGGAAAAATTGAAGAACGCGGGATGTTGTCTTTGTAAACAACCACACGCTCAGTCACTATTGCAATAAAATAGAGATTTAGTAACGTCAATAATATCAAAAAACAAAATGTGGCACGCGTAACAAAGTTCCGTCGACCGCGCCACAGTAATTCAAGCTCATATTGTCCAGGGGGGTGCGTTCATCCCCTTGCTCTGGTTGCTTGTTGCAGATGGTAGTTGGAGGAAGAAGTCTGGAATGGGCCAATGGACAGGGGTTACACTTCAATCAGGAACTTCTGCTCGGGGAGAAGGTGGTGACGATCTGGCAGGAAGTGATATACCCGGAACCAACGATGTACAGGGCGAACAGTAGGCCTGTGGTCACCTATGTACCAGGACAGGATAGAAGACTGTGCAATAGCAGTGCAGGGCCTGCTTGCCAGTGAGGGGTTGCACACTGACAGCTCTTGCACCTCTTTGCATACAAGTGGAGAGAGCTGCCTACTTACAGGTACGTATGTTGGAACTGGGTCTTGTCAGGCGGGGAAGGAACGTGCCGCACCACTTGGTATTGGATAGGGCCTGCTCTGCATGTCAGGAGCTCGTTACAGATGAAGTTAAACTTCTAGCTGAGTACGATTCCACCGAGGAATGTCCTGTGGATGTACAGGGTGAACAGTAGGCCTGTGGTCATCTATGGACCAGAACAGGAAAGAAGACTGACCAATAGCAGTGCATGGCCTGCTTGCCTGTGAGGAGTTGCCCACAGACAGGTCTTGCACCTCTCTGCATACGAGTGGAGAGAGCTGCGTACTTACTAGTACGTTTGTTGGAATTGGATGTTGTCAGGCAGGGAAGGAAGGTGCTGCACCACCTGGTATTGGATAGGGTGTGTCTAGAGGGGCCTGCTCTGCATGTCAGGAGCTCGTTACGGATGAAGTTTAACTTCGAGCTTCCCTTCTGAGTACAATTCCAGGGGGTGGATCCCACTCTTGAGACTAGGGTCATGGTATATGATAAAGCTGCATCTGTGAGAAATGGCTTAGCAGATGCAAGAGTTTATCAGCTAGGTATCCGTACAGCAATAGCACTGGGTGCGCTGGGTGAAGCTTCCCAGGCAGAGATGGTGTGCGTGCAGCCCCTCCTGAGCACGGACCTGAAGCGGAAAAGAATATACATTGGGGCAGACAGTCAGGCTGCACCTAATGCCTTGGCTTCCTATACCTGACTGGCCTGAAGCTCTTGGCATATATCTCCCAGTGGAACCTGAGATAAGACCATCAAGAGCCACTTGATCTGGGACATTAGCAAGTGAGAGAAGAAGTTCAGGGACGCTTATTAGCGGGATGTGCCAGGCCAAAGACAGTCAAGGTGAAACCGTCCGGGGAGCGAACGTAAGAGATGTTTGTCTGGAGGGAGAGGAAGTATACGGTGGCCTGTTCAATGCGGCACTACCGGCCATGATTGGTAAGTGGGAAGTACAGCGTTGCAGATTCCGGGAAGCGGAGCTGAAGTCAGCGGAGCATGTACTGTTTTCTTGTGAGGGGCTGGCTGCAGTAGACCTCGGAGCCCATTTTATAAGGAATGATGGCATCTCCGTTTGCACGTTCCTTACTCTAAGTCTGACTTGTTGCAGGGATCTCGCTCCGATCAAATTCAAGTCTGCGAATTTGGAATCTAAATATTTGATGGGGATATCTATTTTGGGGTTTTTTAAAATGTTGTTTCTCAAGTCGATATCGGCGTTGAGGATTTTCAAGTTATCTTAACCTAAGAGGCAATCAAACGCGGCATGGAACTTGAAGACGTTGAATTTCAAGTTCATGTTGCAGTTGCGGAAAAGTTCACCGCAGGGTATGGCGGTGATGTATTGGCCGTCGGGTGATCCATGTGCGGTTCTAACCACAAATGGATCCTTTTTTAGGTTTTCGGGAAATAGGGTTGCGGCCACGTTTGGGTCTTCGTGCTGCCAGTGTCTATTAATATTTTTAAATTTAATTTAGTGATTTCGATATAGGGTAATTCGCTAACTGTTATGCGTTCTAGGTTCATTAGTTCGAATTCGGGGGGTCTTGTAAGAGGCAGGTTTCGTCTAAAAAAGAATCGTCTGCCTCCGGGAGAGCGTTTTGTTCGTTTGATTCGTTTTCGCTGGGTTCATTAGTGTGGTCTTCTTCACTGGACTGGTCATTATTGTCTGGACTAAAATTCAGAGTCAAGTGGAAATTTGGGTTGGCGGAACGCCAAGACATTGGAACTACGCTCCTCGAGCTAGTGCCTTTTTGGAACGTTGAGTTCGGTCTGACAGGCGTATTCGCCGTGAATTTTGACGTGAACGTCTGATTGCGTGTTTGTTGAGAGGGTTCTGGAGGTGTTTTGGGGGATTGTAGTTAGCACGGAAAGAATGTTGAGGCCTAAAGTTATTGTAGTTGGTTTGTGGTTTGTCACGGGTTTGAAGGTTGTTTGGATTTTGGGTTTACTATTTGATAGCAACTGGTAGTCATTTGTTAGCCATGATAAGGATGTGTTTAGGTCGAGCGGTTGCCTAGTTCTTAGATTGCTACTGCTGGCTTCGGCTGAGCGTGGGGTTCCTCAGCTGTGGCCAGAGGAGGCTGCACGGATGGAGCTGAAAGTCGTCTTGCGTTTTGAGCAGTGGGGACGCATCAGAGAACACCAGTCTCGCGAGAGGTGGCTCATGCACGCCCTCACAATAGGACAAACTCTGGCAAACATGCACAAACACAACCAATTGACCTGCGAAAATATCAAAATTAAAATTCTAGTGGAATTCACTCAACTCCCCTCCCCCCAACACACACACAAATCATATCTTAGTGTACCTTAGGTAGGAGCAGGAGGAATGAGTACTCCCCCTAAGCAGCCTCAGGTCTTGAACCACACGATTCTACCTATCTAACAACTAATTATTAGCGATTCGGTCGAACAGCGAGAACGAACCGACACCTAACTCAATTACTACGTCACTATTATAGTATTTCCGCCCGCCCCTCCTCTCTTCCTTTCATATTGCGAAACGACGTTCGATTTTTACGTGCAACGCTCGCCCTGACGGTAATTTGACAGCGTTATTACACCTCGGCGGTTGTCAAATTCAATCTAGCGAAACCAATTGCCTAAGTGGCGCGTACAATTGGATTAGTTTCCGATGCAGTACTGAGGGCGCCAGTCTCGCGTTCAATCAGAACCCCACTCGTGAGCCCCGTTATAACTTCAAACTATAATCAAAGTGGATTATTTGTGTATGACGTACGCTGACCATTACCGTAATTACCATTTAAATTCGACGGCAACTGATTATTAAAATATCCAGTCTGCTAAATGCGAGTTCGAGCGTGTTCCATCGATTACGCCAGTTACAATTCAATGACTTGACTGATTTAGCGGTTAACACCTCAAAATTCGACGTACGAACCAAAAATCAGTCACATATGAGCGATACTCATGAGGCAAAAACAGCGCTAACATTTTTCTTCTAAGTGATTGAGAAGAGAGACCAACGAGAATTTTACGGTTTAGTTGTGTGGAACTATTCATATGTTACGGGACGAAGTCGAACTTGGACCCCACTATGATAAAAGGGCGTCCAAACATTCAGTGGGAAATGCATGGGCTGGTATCACAGGCAAAGGCCCTACTCATGGGTGACCTGGGGAACGATGCATGACTATATAGCATGGTCTGCAGATGCCAATCTGTACTGTCTCCTGAATGAACAGGACCTACAGACCTGCACCACCGGCATCCCAGCTATTTGCCAAACGTCACGTCCGTTCTCACCTGCCACAAGCCCCAGCTGCGAACTGTCACTGCTGAATGGTAACCTAACGCGCTGCCCCAGATATATCTCACGCTACCAACGTCCTGTGTATAAGTTCGTGGGCAACCGTTGGATATATTCTGTACGGGGTACCGTGAACCTGACGGTTAATTGCCCCCCACCCCACCCCATCCAAAGTTCCCTAAACGTTGTCAATCCAGCAGTGCGGAGAACTCCCGGAATTGCCAACCTGTTCTATAGAAGGACCTGACCTTTTTATCACTCAGCACAACACCATTGAGCTGGAAGCCTTCAAACAGTTTCAGGGCCTATCTGACCCCCTCCTCCCATTGCTGAAAAATGAGTCTTCGTTGCTCCTCCCCCCACATGCACAGTTGCTCCTCAGGGATGGAAAACTTCAGGAACTATTAGACAAGTTGCCATCCCCCTAGTCCACTTTGTCAGTGCAACAAGCCATTGCACCGCTAGATGCGGCATTTGACGATGACCAGATGAGAACCCATCACTGGCGCGTTTTTCACTGGACAGCAGGCTCAACAATTGCTGCCGCAGTCCTTCTAGGAGTAGCTATTCTAGTATCTAAGACCATCCCGTGGTACCAGCGCCCACTGAGTGTTGCCATCCCATCAATGGTCACATGAGCTGGGCACAACGCACTATGCACCACGTCAAATACCGGGTGGAGAGCATTGGCCTGGTGCGACTGTAAATAAAAGCTTGCTTCTCTAAATAGTTACGCCAGCAAATTAGTTAAAAAAAAAAAACGAATGATGATTACACACCTTCCATGGGGAATCGGAGCGTCACTACACCCCACTCAATCTACCCTCAGTGACTACCCCAATTGCCTGCTCCAGCGCCGTATAATCCCTCCCCCCTCCCCCGACCAACCAACACAGGCGGCGACATCAGGTCACTCCCGTCGCACCACCCACTTCCCTTATGCTCCATTACTTCCTCAAAGGGTAGTGCAACTGGCATTTGGGGCGCGGAGTCGCACCACGCGATTAGGGAGAACTTACGGCGTCACCCGAATAAGATTGGGACAGAAAGTCTTATTGGAGAATTACATTCGGAGTTTTACCACCACAGACAGGAGAACTGAGTGGGAGCGAACACGTGCACGGGCAACACAGCGACGAGGGAACCAGCTCGGTTACAACTGACGGCAGCGAAGTCTCGAGCGAATCGGGGCATTTGAGGTGCCCAGTCAGCATAAATGCCCTGGACGAGCCTCTGCTGAATCGAAGGGTTTGGTTCGTCCCGTAACACATACATAAAACTTATTGATTATTAAAAATGTTTTGAAAATCTAGAGAAAACAAGGGAGTTTATCCATGACCACGTCTTATTCAAACCTTGTTTTGACCAGGGTAGACTAGAAAGAACCACGGAGATGGGTTTTAGTGCAGCACGAACTTCAACTTGTAATTTGAAGAGTTGGGATATTACAATATTTTGAAGACTTAGACGAGCAAACAAGAAATGACTAGAACGGGATATGATTAGAGTATAAAAGCGAGTAGGGGGTAAAGGCTGATTTGAAAAATCCTCAATCGAGAAGCTGCTTAAAAACTTCTTTGGCAGGGCTGAGACTTGAACACGAGTTGATGGCCCGCAGTTCTAACGCGCTAACCACTAGACCACACCTTCGTTCGACGGTGAGCGAAATAATTAGAATATAACCGTACAGCCCCTTCCCCTCCCCTCCCTTTTTCGCCGCATAATCACGCATTAGCGATAGATTTCATCGTATACAACGTACTCAAATCGAAACTCGTATTGAATAATCCACACAGACTGTATACAAATCAGCCTACAATAGCGAACCAGAGCAGAAGTCATCACTTTCCCGAGGGTAGACTTCATTATCGTTTCCAATGTTAATGAGAGTATGTCGTTTCGCTTGCCCTTACGTTCTGTTAACGCGATCCATTACATTCCATTGGAGTTGCATCCTGGGGTTATTTTTTAAATGTAGGAATTTATTACAATGTACGAAATTTCCGGTGAAAGAAACTACTCTCGGTGACAAAAACAGCATGGTGGCGGTAACCTTGGCAAGAAGGTTACCTCTCTAGCGAGGGTCTCTCTCATAAAAAGGTAGGTCTCATTCACGTTATCCCCACTGGCCCCTGTGACAGAATTGGCTTTTGCGAACAAGGGGGGCTCTAAAGGCGTGAAACTGGTTGTACCAGGAAGGAAGGAGAAACCCGAACTAGATGCCGATGAGAGGTGAAACGATTGTCTGTTGGGAGAGCTGCGAGACGACTGTATTCCGTAAGAACAAACGCGGTGAATGAGTTTAGGAGGAGCTGTCTCTTGAGAAGAAAAAAGTACAAAGAGGGGGGGGGGAGTTCAGGAAAGGGGAAAACCCGCTGTCAATCGGAAATAACTGAAGAGGCGGACTTTCCATAAGTAAACAAAAAGGCTTAAGAACAGAAAGCCTGACTTTGCTGTTAGGGCAAGTGAGGACATTTTGAGGTCAAATACCCACCTAGTAGGGCGTGCACCGAACAAACCTGGTACGACACACAAAACTTTCCTCAGCCCCACGCGCCATCCATTTTCATCGCTCGAGCTACTAATGAAATCAATTTTTCATTCAATCAACAAAAACTTGGTAGAACGTAGCTTTACATCGCAACTGGGGGCACTTCAAGAATTTATTGAATTGCTCCTACTTATGCCATGATCCGTTATTGAGTAATCAGTGCAGAAGTCGTGTCATCAACATGATTTTCCTGGAGAATCTTACTTTCGGAGTTGTCGGGTAAAAACTATTAAAAGGAAATATCAGGTGTGACGCACCACACAACTTTCTGTAGTTAAAGTGATAACAACGCGGTAGCGCTTTCAGTTCCAGATTTTATTGTGCTGCTCGTACTCATCGCAGTACCAGTATTGAGCAATTGGTACACAGATAACTAATGAGGCTACAAACACAAATTTTTTGAAGAAGGATAGTAATTACTTTTGCAGAGTTATTGGGTAAACACTATAAGAGCTAAAGCGAAACGGCAGTAGTTGAAATTCAGGAATTTCTGGAGTGACCCCCATGTACTTCATGAGCGTTTTTAAACACTCACCCTTCAGGTATTGGATTGGACTACAATAACAATTTTTTTTAACATTCTACAAAAATTCCAGCGGAGTTTATAAGGAAAAAACTGCGCTAAAAACGCTTTTCGTCGAAAATTTTGATAATTTATTGTGCTGCTCTCGTCATTTCCCCACGAATAGGATTTTTATGGTATAATTGCCTTATTAAGAGCTATCAATATACAAAATTTAATCAAAATTGTTAGAGCCGTTTTTGAGAAAAAAAATTGGTGTTTTGATCACTATGATAACTATAGTTAACTTTCGGTGGATTTTGCTCATACCCTTTTTTTTGCGTCCCATGGTAACCTGTAGGCTAGACATCAAGTTTCATCTGATTCGGTACGATTGTTTTCTCTAAAAACCGCGCTATATTCGATTTCGTCGAAAGTTTTGGTAATTTATTGTGCTGCTCTCGTCATTTTCCCACATATAGGAATTGTATGGTATAGTAAACTTATTGAGAGCTATCAATATAAAAAATTTAATCAAAATCGTTAGAGCCATTTTTGAGAAAAAAAATATTTGGTGTTTTGATCACTATGATAACTTTAGTTAAATTTCGGTGGATTTTGCTCATACCCTTATTTTGGCGTCCCATGGTAACCTGTAGGCTAGACATCAAGTTTCAGCTTATTTGGTACGGTTGTTTTCTCTAAAAATCGTTCACAGACACACAGACCATTTTCCCAAATAGTGTTTTGAAATACAGCTCTGGGTGTTTGCAAAGATTAGTTTGGAGGTAAATAACTAACAAAACTTGCTTCGGGGGTGTTGAATTGAGTAAGGTCAAGGGCAGTTTGGAAGCCTCGTTAAATATTGAACAGTTAAACGTAATGATATTGAAACTCAAAGATTGCTTAATCCTTAAAAGTTTAAACACTGCAAAGTAAATTCGCTTCAGAGATAATTAGAGTTCATTCAGTTAGGATTCATTAGCTACGAGTTCCGAGCGTGCTTGTTAGCAACTAGTCTACTAATTCTCTTTGCTTTTCGTCGAAGAGGTGAGGATCCAATTACATCGGCCGAGCTATACGAAAGTCGAGCGGCGTAAATATAAAATAAAATGGTCAACGTTCAGACATATAAATGTTTCCTCATGTTCGACCGAATATATTACTCACGGCAGTACGTCCTTCTCGCGGGGACAGAACAATTTGATTCGACTGCCAGCAATTTGTCTTGTCTCGTTACTGAGCTGTTGGTTTGTCTCTGTCCCGCTGTTGGATATTACGTAGGATTCAAGAGGGAATTGGAGGAAGAGGGGGAGGTGTGTACAAAAAAAAAACGACAATTGTAAGCGAAGTTGGTGATGCGAAAAAGGTAAAGGGTGCGAGCGTGGAGGAGGACCGTGATTGCTGCGCGCGGCGTGGAAGGCTTGACAGGAGAGAAAGGGTCGACACGTGAACTGTGTTGGTGGGAGGGGGGGGGAGGGAAGAGGACGGTTGTATTTGAAATCGCCTAGAGCTGCAGAGGTAGAGTTTTTCCTGATCTCATCTGAAAAGAGTATCCAGTCAATACTTCAGCCCCTTCCATGGCTTCCGCTCGTTTGTCAGGCACCTAATGTCCGAGTTTCTCCGGCCGTGAAATAACCAACATCGTTACCTTTCGAGATTTTCATCGCTCGACGAATTTCCCTTGACGAATCGTATTTCGTTAATTCCATCAACAACTGTTACGTGAACGAGATGATACCAACTTCTTTCCGAGTATTTTGTGAGGAAGAGGAGTGGGAGGGGGGATCACTTTACCACAAACGCAATAATACAGTTATTGACCATTGGAGAACGAATTGAATTAATTTATTTACCATTGAGAATTAGTGTCATGTGATTTATCTTCCTACATTCGTCGTAACTAACCACCAACCAGCCCTCTACTGTTTGGCAGGCAGAATTAGTTGGGTCTTTGATTCCGGAATATCTGCACTCGCACTTAATGGTACTTACTGGCCCTACAGGAAGGCATTGTTTCTCCAAACACCTTTCTATCTCAACCCTTTTGTTTGTACCTGTGGAAGTCCGATTTCTCAGTTATTTCCAATTGACAACGGATTTCCCCCTGTCGTGGACTTCCCAACTATCTTTTCCCACCCCTCAATTTTAGATTAAATTACGTACCGAGTTGATTGCTTCACCGCGCGCACATTTAATGCAAGAAAACATAAATAGGTATCTGCATAGGAGTAATAGTGTACAGAGTACCCCGTCTAAAAGCACTGCTACTCCTAAGCAACCTCGTAGTTCACCGGAATCAGCAATTTCTAATCGGGAGAAGAGAACTAATATAATGGGTGATTCTAGCAAGTTTTTAATGTCAATCAGTAAAATGATGGACGGGAAGCTAAAAGTACTGCCCACCAAGAAAGATTTTGAAGAGCTTCGTGCTGAGGTGCAGGGGCTACGGGAGAAGAACAAGCAGCTGCGGGTTGAGATTGCTGAACTGAAGGCGGCGGCAACCCAAAGAGACCGTCGTATTGAATTTTCGGAGCTTAATTCCCGAATTTTTGAGGGGTCTTATTGTTCAGCTGGGGGACGATCTCAACCATGTGGTTCAATGTTTTTTCGCCGATACTTTGCAGATATTGGATCGTATTGAGTTGGACTCTGTTCGACGTCTTGGTAGTTCGCTGGGCGCAACCCGAGGATTGTTATTGGTGATCTTACGCAATTATACCGATAAATCGGTGATCATTAATAAGGCGCACGTTTTGAATGGGACTGGATTTAAGCATCTCCCAGGACTTCCCCGCAGCAGTGCGTGTTAGAAGGTCCAAATTACTTCGTATTCGCTCCGAGTTGAAAAAGAAAAATTCTGCATTGATCTGTCAACTGAGATCTGATAGGCTCCTGGTACAAAACAAGCTAACGTTCCTTAGCTCTACGTCAATTCACTTTCTAACATTTCGGCGGAGTTTAACAGGAAAAAAAACCGCGCTAAAACCGATTTTCGTAGAAAATTTTGATAATTTACTGTGCTGCTCTCGTCATTTTCCAATGAATGGGAATTTTATGGTATAATTCCCTCATTGAGAGCTATAAATATAAACAACGCTTGGTCAAACAGCGCTTTACGGCAGCAGAAAGCTGTAGCGCTTACAGTTCCAGAATTTATTGTGCTGCTCGTACTCATTGCAGGACCATTATTGAGCGATTGGTACACAGATAATTAATGAGGCTGCAAACACGATTTAAAAAAAAAGGATAGTAATCACTTTTGCAGAGTTATTGGAAAATAACTGTTAGAACTGGTAGTAAGCGAAACGGCAGTAGTTGAAATTCAGGAATTTCTGGAGTGAGCCCCATGTATCTCATGAGCGTTTTTAAACACTCACCCTTTAGGTATTGGATTGGACTACAATACCAATTTTTTTAAACATTCTACAAGAATTCCAGCGGAGTTTATAACGAAAAAACTGCGCGAAAAACGCTTTTGGTCGAAAATATTGATAATTTATTGTGCTGCTCTCGTCATTTTCCCACGAATGAGAATTGTATAGTATCATTGCCTTATTGAGAGCTATGAATATAATAAAAAATGTAATTACAATCGTTAGAGCCGTTTTTGAGAAAAAAAAATGTGGTGTTTTGATCACTATGATGACTATAGTTAACTTTCGATGGATTTTGCCCATACCCTCATCATTGCGTCCCATGGTAACCTGTAGGCTAGACACCAAGTTTCAGCTGATTTGGTACGGTCGTTTTCTCTAAAAACCACTCTAAAATCGATTACGTCGATAGTTTTGGCAATTTATTGTGCTGCTCTCGTCATTTTACGATTAATGGGAATTTTATGGTATAGTTGCCATATTGGGAGCTATCAATATAAAAAATTTAATCAAAATCGTTAGAGCCGTTTTTGAGAAAAAAAAAATTTGGTGTTTTGATCACTATGATAACTATGGTTAAATTTCGGTGGATTTGGTTCAAACCCTTATTTTGGCGTCCCATGATGACCTGCGGGCTAGATATCAAGTTTGAGCAGATTTGGTACGGTGGTTTTCTCTAAAAATCGTTCACAGACACACAGACCATTTTCCCAAATAGTGTTTTTCGGACTCAGGGGGGTCTGAAACGTAAAGATCTGAAGAGAACTCAAAATTTTTTTTTCAGCCGATTACATAACTTTCCTTTCTACTTCGTTGAGCAAGGAAAGTAAAAATAGGTCTATGCTCGCAAGAGGACGGTCGGGAGGTGTGCAGCGTCGCAGGAGTTGATCTGAAACTGGTTATCATGGGATTACTCTCGGAACGCTAGTCTCGGGGACGTGAGGGGCCAGTGTTGGATACAGGCTCGACTACTGAAAGGCTCGGCAGCTGAAATGAGGCGGTCTGTCGGAGAGAGGATGCAACTGTGGCTGAAACTGGACTGTCAATGGATAATGAATTTTGTTATAATTTTTTGATTTATAATGTGGCAGGTCTTTCTAGTAAAAAGAATGACTTTTCTTTTATTAATTTTGTCAAATCTTTTCAGGTATCTATTCTCATAGAAACGCATGTAACTGAATGTGCTGAGTCAATTTACGCTAATTATTTCCCTGAGTTCGAAGTTAGCTGGATGCATGCTGAAAAGAGGAGTAATGTTGGAAGAGCCAGTGGTGGTATTTTAGTGGCTGTTCAAAAAAGGGCGAGGCAATATGAATATAGTGAGTCTAGATGGAGCCATTGTTGTTAAGTTTACTCGCGCCGGGACCACTGTATTTCTTGTGCCTGTTTACTTAAATTGCAACGACTGCAATTGCATGTCTTCCACTTTTTATGTGTATGCCCAATACTTGCCGAGTTTCGAGTCGTGGAAGGCCGGCAATTTCGCGCGATGAGGCACTGGTGCTCCTCGATGGTCCTGATTGGTCGGGTCTTGCCCGTTACTGTGGATTGGCGTGGCGTTATAGGCATAGTCTTATCAGGGAATTTAATTACGGTTAATTTTGTAAAATATCTATTGTAAAATTTTCTTTCCCCCTTTAACAAACATTAGTCTTAAAATAATTGGAATCGGGCCCGATCCTCCGGCGGACGGTTTTAAAACCATGTCGTAAGGTTTATTTGTTGTCATGGAAGGTAAAATTAATTTGTTTTTTGTAATAAACTATTTTCTTCTTCTTCTTCTTCTTCTGTTACGTGAACGAGATGATACCAACTTCTTTTCGAGTATTTTGGGAGGAAGAGGAGTGGGAGGGGGGATCACTTTACCGCAAACGCAATGAATTAATTTATTTATCGACCATGGAGAATTAGTGTCATGCGACCCTATCTTCCTACATTCGTCGTAACTAAAGACAGGCTGAATTAGCTGGGTCTTTGACCTCCGGAATATTCGCACTCCCACTTAACGGTACTTGCTGGCCCCACAGAAAGGGATTGTTTCTCCAAACACCTTTCTATCTCAACCCTTTTGTTTGTACCTGTTGAGGTCCGATTCCTCAGTTATTTCCTACTGACAACGAATTTCCTCTTGTTGTGGTCTTCCCAACTATCTTTTCCCACCCCTCAATTTTAGATTCCTCTTCTCAACAGACAGCTGCTTCCATATCAGTCATCCTTTAGCACTTGCGAACCACAGTTCTCCCTCTCAGCTCGCGCCACTCTCAACTCAACTCTCTCTCTCTTTTTTATTTACGTTAAACACCTGTATTTCATGAACAAATCTAATTGGGATAATTTAATTATTGCTTGGTTGTTTCGTCCATTGAAATGCCGATTCAGATACACGTAATGACAAACTTCTCAATCCCCAATGTGCTATTGTTGAGTGAAGTGACTTGCTTGAGTTTAGAAAAATGTGTCCTCTGTTGGGAGGAGGAGGAATATGCAAGTACTCGCTCCTCTCAAATGGCAGCGATTGTGTGTTTATGGGTGTGAATGCATTTGTATGAATGTAATTTATTTATGGCACGAATGGAGATTACAGGTTTGTGTGTATATTGGTCAATTTAGTTCAATTCTGTGGGCAGTTCTGCTGGACAACCTCGGCCTCACATGGCTCCACTTGCGGCTGGTCTTGGCATGGCGCAGCTGCGCTCGACTTCGCATTTCAACGGCCAAGACCCAGCTTGTCGTGCTGCACACGGTCCCATTCCTCCCTCCGCGAGTGGAGCTGGCCGAGGGAACAAGGGTCACCCTAGGGGCCATAGCATTGTACTCGTATTTGGGGATAAAACTCTGCCCCTGCGGTCGCCCAATCGAGCACCTGACTTCTCTAAGGAGCAGGTGCTCGGAACTAACCGAGGCCACAGTGGGGAATTTTCCGAGTTGCTTGCCCGAGTTCACTTGAATTTGATAGCAGCACAGGACGACAAAATGAGGTTATCAGTAAAATCGGTTCAAAACAAACTATAGTTATCACAACAATCCAAATACCAAGGCTTGTAAAGCGTGGGAACGCGAAGTGCTGCCTTTTTCCTCCGTGAAGCTCGACGAATGATAGCTACACAATTTAAACCCCCAAGTTCGTTCACCCTGGATTTACTTCGCGAGCCCATCGATCTCATTTCTACGCGCCGCGTTGAGGACTCCGGTTTGAAAGGGGTTCCGTCGAGCCAAAACCAACGAGAGTAAAAAGTGTAAGAGGAGATGAAGAGCTAAGCTGAATAGGCCGCCTTGTTAGCAAAGAAAAAGAGGCTTTTAAGCCCTTATGTACATAAGACGGAAAGGAAGGCCGGGCGTCGAAGAAGTGGGGCAAGGAACTTCGACGACGTAGTAATAAGTCAACGGTAATGCAATATCTCATCATTTCAGATGAATAATCGAAGGAAGGGGGAAAAGAGCGCTTCAGCTCGTCGCGGTTGATGATGGGACGCGGGGTGGCGTGGGGGTTGATAGGAGAAAGTGACACACTCCGGGGGAGATTACACGGCTATTTTTTATTTATTTATACATCAGGATTCTTCCTTTTTTTTAAACGAATCCCCAGTCACCGCCATTTCCGACCCCTCTCAGATTGGGACTCCGGCCACTAGTTCTTAGACCGATGAAAAAAATTACAGGAAGTTACGTGAGTAAATGAAAATGGTTTTTGTATTTCCTACAAATCTCTTCTGTATCCTACGAGTCTGAAAATAGCAATAAATCCGTCACCCTTCGACGCTTTAATAATGATAGCGATTGAGAAAAAGCGGCTGAACCAAATCAGCTTAAAATTGATACCTAGCGTGGTGATTACCATGGGACGCCAGTAGTTAGGTTAATGGCGCTTCTGGGATGAGTGACGTAATCCCCCTCCCCCCACCACTTACCAGCTGATGTATGACGTCAGCTCCCCTCACCACCACAGCTGATCTGACGTCCCCCCCTCCCTCATTACCACAGCTGATGTGACGTAAGCCCCCTCCACCCAGGCCACAAACAGCTGATGATACCCAAACAGCTGATGATACCCCCCTCCTATCAACTACAGCTGATCTGACGAACCCCCCCACAAACACGTGTTCACGCTAAATAAATCCCCATCGCTACGTATTTTTTACTGAGACGTAATTGCGCAAAAAATGGTCGCCCTACCCTCCTAGCAAACCTTACGCAAATTTCAAGATTGCTAATAAAAAGTATCGCGTATCGTTATTATCGCGCGATAAATTTATTAAACAATTTATGTAGATTGGTATAGACGTAGGGCGTCGTTAAATTTACGCGTTTTTCGTAAAAAAAAGATTGAGGACGTGATTGTTAAAGGTGAGCGTTTCGATTGCACATGGTCACATGGGGAGCATCCTCTCAGAAGGTACACTGATGTGGACAGGAAAAGGGGGGAGGGGGCTTCGTCAGATCAGCTGTAGTTGATAGGAGAGGGGTGACGTCACATCAGCTGTTGTTGGTCGGGGGGGGGGGGGCTTACGTCAGATCAGCTGTGGTGGTGAGGGAGTGACGTCATACATCAGCTGGTGGGTGGGGGGAGGGGGGATTACGTCACTCATCCCAGAAGTGCCATTAACCTAACTACTGACGCCTAAATAAGGGTATGAGCGAAACCCGTTCAAATGTATAGTTATCATAGTGATCAAAATACCAAATATTTTTTTCCTCACGACGTAACGATTTTGATTAAATTTGTATAGACATCTACGAATAACACGACCATCCCATAAAAATGTCATACGTGGCATGCGTTATACACTCCGCTCAAATGTAACTAGGTGATAGTTCAATCGAGTGCCAATGCTGAGTCCGAAAAACACCGTTAGGAAAAAATATCTGCGTGTCTGTGACGCCCAAGAAATGGGGACTGCGGCCAAGGACGGTCTTGTGGGTGTACAGAACTGTTTCCTTATTTGATGACTGTTCCTAAACCCTCGACGAGGGTTATATCAGTCATGGAAGTTGCGGTTTCGCTAATATGCACGAGGCTGGCCTCTGCAGCATCCACCGAACTCAGACCTGAGGTACGGCAGGTATTTGGTCGTTAGCCAGTCTCCAGGTAGAAAGCTCTTGCCCGTGTGTTACCGCGCAGAGGTGCGCACCTAAGGAATCCCGTACCGTCGGGGAGGAGTTCTTAATCTGGTTTCCCACCTGATCTAACTATTTACTTGGGTGGCAAGTTTCAAAAGGACAGATCAACTATGGCCACGTTTCTTAGCCATCACCTTCTTCGCGAACTTTGCAAAATGGTTATAGGCTTGCTTTGTGCTTTGCAGTGGAGCAGCACGTGGTTTCTTGTTTCCTCCGCACTAGAGGCGCAAGACGTGCATGATGGAGAGTCTGTGAGAGAAAAAAGGTGGAGCCGCGCATTGAAGTCACTGTGTCCCGTGAGGAACTGGCTCGTCCAGTGGTCTTGCCCATTTTCTTGAAAGACGTTCACGGATGTTGGGGAAGAACTCGTTCGTGTCACGTCCCTTTGACGAGGATTACCATCTCGCTTGCCATTTCTCTAACGCCCATTCGTCGATGGCGGCAAGTTTCTGTTCTGTGGTGAGATCCGCACGGAGTTCAGCCCAAAGCGAGGGAAGCTCCCGTTTCACTCTCCACTTGTCAACCGTGCACTCAACGGCCAAGTCAACTGGTAACTGACCAGTGATAACCTGGAGTGCTTCTGTTGATACAGTCTTATAGGCCTTGATGATCCACAGGAGCGCAGCTCTCTGGGATTGGGCAAATACTCTCTTATGATTGACTGTAAGTTTGCTACCCCAGACAACAGGGCAGTAGCAAATCACGCCTAGATATATGGCCTTATACATGAGGATAGTGTCGTGGTAACACACACTGCAAGTGGCCTTAGTAATTGCACACAGTGAGGCAAACCTTGCAATGGTAGTGCCTTTAAGGGACTGGAGGTGTTGGTTGAAACCCCACCTCTCACCTATGTTCACTCCTAAATACTTGACGTGCTTTTCAAGAAGGAGCCTGTGGCTGCCGAAGCGTATTGTGGGTGGATTATTCACTTTTCAAGAGGATTAGCTGAGTTTTTTCCTCAGCCACCTGCATCTTGACATGCTCGCACCATTGGGTGACGTTGTACAAGGCGATCGTTAGGTACAGTGCCCAGGTCTTGTGGACCGTGAACTGGAAGAAGGTACTGCTTCGCACATCAGGGTCTCGGCATGGAACGTCCCTTCATGACACAAAGTCGCGAGAGATCCAGTTGGGCACGAGATATCCCCACTCTTGAGGATTAGGCTATGGTATATTATACGGACGGATCAGTGAGAGGTGGCCTGGGAGGTGCTGGAGTATATTTGCCAAACAGAACAGCAATACCACTGTGTGTGCTGGCGACATACGAGTGGAAAGAGCTACCTACTTACAGGCAACACGTATGCTGGTACTGGCCAACTTGTCAGGTGGGTAGGAGGGGTGAGGGGGGTCCAAAACTGTGGGACCAGTGGCAATCGTCGTGGCCACAAGATGGGCTCATGTCCCAACTCCTCCACAAGAGCCCGTTGGGGAGCCCGCATAGCCCCCCTCCTGGGTGTGGCGGAGGGGGGTGCCTGCCCTGGGATCAAACCAGAGTCCGCTGGCTTGAACAGCTAACCTGCGTTGGGGTCTGAAATGGAAAAGGATACGCATTATCGCGAGCAGTCGGGTTGCACTTAAGGCCCTGTCTTCTTATATCGTCTCGTTGGGGGCTGGTTTGAGAATGCCTGACCTTGGAAAAGGAAAACACATTAATACTGTGTTGGGTGCCGGATCATACAAGGATAGATGGAAATGTGGAGGCCGGAAAACTGGCAAGGGAGCCTTTTGTAGGGAACAACCAAGGAGAAGAGTGCAGCGGTGCCTATCAGAGTAGCACGATAAATTACCAAACGTTGGCAAAAATAGTTTTTAGCATTGATTCCGCCGTATATTTTACTTGACGTCCTTTTCGTTTTGACTATTGTTGTTGTTGTTGTTGTTGTCGTCGTTGTTGTTGTTGTTGTTGTTGTTACCTTCTTGTTATTATTCCCGTTTTGCGATCGTTTCCGACCTCGGGTTTTCCGTGCGCTCCGCACTTATTCTCTTCCTGTAGTTTTACCCTTATACGCTCAAATGTGCCGTTCTACTATAAATAAGTTCATAACGGTGAACGTTATCTTTCTCCAAAAATGACGTAGGCAATTTCTTAAATGACCTGTGAACTGATTGCTCAATAATGGTCGTGGCAGGTAGGAGCTTTACGATAAATTTCGGAACGTGAAGTTACGTTTTACCTAGTGACAACAAGATAGCGTTAGTAAACCTGAGAAAGGTTGCGTGATGCGTCGCACAGCATACTTTTTCAAACGACGGCCACGTTGCTCACAGTCGGGCCTTGACGTTGAGGATTCTACAGGTGTCGAGATTGATTACACCGATGCTGCCTACAATCACCTTCCCGAACTCCACTGACCTTATCCGGAAACCCGTTTTTTCCCTCTAAGGAACGTTCAAGTTCCGTACAAAGACCATATTGTTAGCGAGCGATGATTGATCACTTCGCCATAATAACTCCGTCGCCGACACATCGTTCGATTGCTTTCTCCCTTCAAATAACGAGATGTCGCAAGGGCGTGACCATTAGAAGGGCGATTCCGTCCCAAGGGCCCTCGAGCGTTTGACGGACCCTCCAGTTTTAATTGCGTCGTCGCTTCTCCAATTTCCAATCGCTCGACTTCAAGGAAAATCGACTTGACTGTTTTTAGTTCCGCTAAATGCCACTAGTTCGAAATAATTGCCTTCGAAACTCGTCTCTGACAGTCACGACGTTTCCGCTCGCTCAAATGACAAATTGTGTGTTTACTTCCGAATCGCCGTCAAAGGGTCAAAAATGACTGACGAGAATACATTTATTAAGGAACTGGAATTATTATTGCACGGTAACACGAAAAACTAGGGGTTTTCGCATTTTTCTTCTCCGCACATATGTCCATGACAAACTGACAGAATGTTTTTGAATACTTAATACCTGTATATTGCTCTCAATACATGTTCCTTTAACAGTCCACTGAACAGAGATGAAAATCAAAAAGTGTCGAAAATAATGTTTTTTGAACGTTTTCGTAATTTCCATAGTAACTGTTCGACTGGATTTGATCGATCTTACGGAGTGTCTTTTAGCAACTTATACCCACATTTTGTTTTCCGTAATTATTTCTGTATATATACGTTGAACGGAAGTATAAGCCACGATAGCTTAGAAAACGAGATTTGTCTCGAATATTAATTTATCGGTTTTTAAATTTTCTCAAAAACATCTAAAACGATTCCCACCGAATTCACGGAGCACTCTCAGCGAACTAGTACGTTCATTTTGATGTACGTAAATTTTCCAGTAGAAATGCGTTGAACGAAGATATAGCGCCTGTATACGTCGAATTTACAGTTGTGTTTCGCTACGCACCAGATATTTGCAGATATATATGGGACGTGGGCCTAGCGGCTCGTGACCTGCGCGCCACCATCCTGTCAGTGAGTGGCCACACATGTGTTGGTGGCACTTGTCGCTTGCCCCCCACTCAGCTCCTCTCTGGTCACAGGGTCTTTAATGCGCGCCTTTGGTTTTTCAGACGCTGGAAGTTCAACGACTGCCTGTGAGGGACCAGGGACGCTCACCCAGTGCCGTTTGCCGGCCCCCTCTAACAGGATATTCGGGCGCAGGCCATGCTTCCTGCCTCTGAGGCGGCTCTCCCGCTCTTTCACACCTGGGCCGGCAGTTGATAGGTTCGCCATGTTTTCCTAAGGGGCAAAACGGAGGCATGGCCAAGAGGTATGGCAGCCCCATCCCCTCTCAATAGTGGAGACGTAACACGACCCTTTAAAGGGTTCCAAGACCAGACACTCAATGTGCAGGAGGAGGTAGTGTACAGACCCAGGGAGAATCGATGATCGATGACGTCTGCTATGTTACGAGGGGTTTGGGAATGTTTGAAGAACCCACTGAGTCAGGCAAATATAACAGCGGTCCCTAACTCCTATCCAATGCCTGACTCTCATCGGAAACTCTGAATCTTCGTCTTTGACCAATAGACTACGATCCCGGGAGTCAGCTGGTACACCTCCCCCTCACTGTTAACTGCTGAGATTTATGAGAGTTCGAGCGAGTCCCCTGAAAACCCGATCAAAGATTCGAAGAACAAGGCGTAGCTATATCAAAACTTTTAGCCATGTCGAAGAGGAAGCGACAAGAAAGGACGCCTACTTTTCTTTCACATCGTAGTAGGGGCGTTAGTAGGGAGCATTCAGTCATTGAAGTCGTTCACTCCAGGAGCAGCGACTATCGGTGAAGGGGGGGGATGTACTACCTGACTCCCATAGTGAGCATCCCAGTGATCCTAGTCTAGTGGGGAAAGACGAAGATTCATATTCCGGATTGAAGCTCGGAATCGCTGTAATTTTTGCCTGAGTCAGCAGGGGGTTTTTGCTCAGGTGGGGGCCTGATGTCACCTCATATGCTCAGGTGGGGGACTGATGTCACCTCATATGCTCAGGTGGGGGACTGATGCCACCTCATATGCTCAGGTGGGGGACTGATGTCACCTCATATGCTCAGGTGGGGGTCTGATGCCACCTCATATGCTCAGGTGGGGGACTGATGTCACCTCATATGCTCAGGTGGGGGACTGATGTCACCTCATATGCTCAGGTGGGGGACTGATGTCACCTCATATGCTCAGGTGGGGGACTGATGTCACCTCATATGCTCAGGTGGGAGACTGATGTCACCTCATATGCTCAGGTGGGCGTCTGATGTCACCTCAGGTGTGAGGGTGGGTATGGGGTTGATGTCACCTCATATGCTCAGGTGGGGGTCTGATGTCACCTCGTATGCTCAGGTGGGGGGGGGGACTGCCGTCGCCTCATATGCTCAGGTGGGGGACTGACGTCAGCTCATATGCTCAAGTGTGTGTGGGGGGGTCTGCCGTCACCTCATATGCTCAGGTGGGGGGACTGACGTCACATCATATGCTCAGGTGGGGGGACTGCCGTCACATCATATGCTCAGGTGGGGTACAGACGTCACCTCACATGCTCGGGTGGGGGACAGACATCACCTCGTATGCTCAGGTGGGGGGACTGACGTCACATCATATGCTCAGGTGGGGGACAGACGTCACCTCACATGCTCAGGTGGGGGACAGACATCACCTCGTATGCTCAGGTGGGGGGACTGACGTCACATCATATGCTCAGGTGGGGGACAGACGTCACCTCACATGCTCAGGTGGGGGACAGACATCACCTCGTATGCTCAGGTGGGGGGACTGACGTCACATCATATGCTCAGGTGGGGGGGTCTGCCGTCACCTCATATGCTCAGGTGGGGGAACTGATGTCACCTCATATGCTCGGGTGGGGGAATGACGTCACTTCGTCAGGTGGGTGTGGCGGTGGGATGACGTCAATCAACCCAGAAGTTCCTAAGCCTATACTACTAACTCTGGAATTTCAACCACTGCCGTTTCACTTTCTACCCTTTCACTCAGTTTTTACCCATTACCTCTGAAAAAGTGATTATTATCCTTCTCATAAAACTGTGTGTACGCCCTCATTAATCCTCCACGTACTAATTTTTCAATGATCTTCAAGGCATGAGTACGAGCAGAACAATGAATTCCAGAATCGTACGCAAATAGCTTTCAGCCCCCTGATATATTCTGATGCCCCACAAGCCCATTATGGAAGGAACTCAATGCATAAAGACAAATGTAGTTGGTCTGGTTTCACGAGTATAATTGTTCTTACGTCGGCGAAGTAGCGAGAGTTATTCTTCAATCTCAACCTAAAAAAGTATATTTTTTTATTCAGTCCTTTGCCGAGTGTTGAACAGCATCTGAGAAATAAATTCTCTCGTTCGCGTAATTTTCGAAACTTCAGGAGAGAGATTATTTATTATTAACTTGAATTCGTCACAAAATCATTCAAACCGTGAGCAACGCGATGTTTCAAAATAACGAACTCGTTTTAGAGCTTTTATCGGTACTCGACGATCGGTAAAGTCTGCTAAGAGCATTTACACAGTTGTTCTTTTGTGTTAGCCGATGGAGGGGATTTATTTCGAAGCGTCAATATTTTGAAGGGGAAGAGAAAATCTGAAGCTTCCCTAGGTGTTATTCAATAAAAATCGTCGAACCAAAGAAAAATTTTCTTTACAATTCAATTAACGGTTTTCGTTCTTGAGGGGCAAAGATACGTATCAAAGTGAATTAGTTAGTAAAGAAGACTGTTACCTTAGTTGATAATTATCTAGTGCGACGCAATACACAATTTTCCTTGGCCTCACGCGCATTCAGTGATTTTCTTGACTATAGCAACCATTCAAATCTGTTTTGGTTTATTGGTCATTCCGTCACATTTTTTTACACCCCCCCCCCTTACCTGGTCAAAACTCGACACTTTACGTTTCCAAATTCCAAATCTGCGATGCTCGTCAGTGTATTGAACGGGGAAGACGAAATTGCCTAGAGGGGGGGGGGGGTAGTGGAGCCCACGCTCAAACCCTTGACATGCCCATCAGCGGATAGGCTTCCTGACTAGGTGTGGATCATCATGGTACACTATAAGAGACGGAAGCTGCTAAGTGGCCGCTCCTACTATTGTTTGGAGAGAAGGGGTGCAAGAGCAAAGCGCAGACCCGTCCTGCCACAACGCGGTGAAGAGAAGGGTAGTGCCCCTAAACAGTCGAGCCGTAAGGTGCTATCAAGGTGGCAGTGGTCTATTAGGACTACCCTACCAGCCTCTTGATTGGAGCGCTCGTTCCTAATTCGGTGAATGAATGCCCATTCAGCAATCTGATCGTACCCGATGAGATGGTTGTTATGGACAAAACAGAAAATAAAGGAAAACGCAATGTTGACAGTTTTACAGGAAATACGCCGTGTTTGGTATCGTTTGCTAGGTATTTCTGGATTGTGGGTTGAATATAAGGGTCTCAGAGGTGTACGACTGCGTCTAGACAGAAAACAGTGAAATTGCAGAATTTATTGTGAGCCAAAGTGACCAATTGAAAAAAACTAGTGGGACAATGCAGCAAAAGTTATCGTTTCATCGTTTGCACCCCCTCCCGACTCACTCCAACCACTTGTCAGCTCGACTCGTCAAGTCGTGGCCAATCATTTAGTAGGAATAAGTCATTTTCGTCATTCTGTTGTATTCAGGTCATGTTTGGTATCGTTTACTGGTATTTTTCGATGCTGAATGGAATGGGATGGGTCTCGGAGGTGTGAGACTACGTCAAGCGATGTAGGAAGTGTGGGAAGTCTACGCGAGTGTAGGAAGTCCCTCTTCTCAGTGGTTTCCAAGTGTCAACGGATTTCCCTCTTTTCTGGACTTTCCAAAAACTATCCTTTCCCTACCCCTCTTTTTACTCATCTCTCCTCAACAGGCTGCTCCTTCCAAGTAAGTCATCCATCAGCACTCGCAAATGACAGCCGTCTCCCAGTTCTCCCAACGATTCGGCTCTCAGCTCCGGCTATCTCTCTCTCTCTCTCTCTCTCTCTCTCTCTCTCTCTCTCTCTCTCTCTCTCTCTCTCTCTCTCTCTCTCTCTCACTCACTCTCTCTCTCTCCCTCTTCCTATCTCCCTCCCTCCCTCCACTTAGTGCCCCCACAACCAGTTCGCGTATTTAGAGTCCCCTTGTTTGCGTTTATACACATACACACAAACTGATATCGCTATTCTGTCAAGTGTAATATTCGCGTCGATTTATATCTCAGTTTCAAGCTCCCCCCCTTCCTGCGCCCAACAGCGGTGACTTAAAATCTAACCAGCATTAGTGGTCGATAGCTGACGTAAGAACTAGCTGTGTGACAGTTGATTGTTAACGCTTTAAAGTGGAAGGCAATAGCTGTTTGTTTAATCAGTCGGCTTTCATCGCGTTATCACCGATCAACTCAACAATGGTCTATTGTTTTACCAAAATATCTCCAGTGATTAAATCGATTGAAATATCGAATGAATTTAGGTGTAATGTGATTAATGCGCGAAGGTCCAATCACCAAACCAATTCCATTTAATTCAAAAGAGGCAGACGTCAAAGGGAAGAGTTTAATTTTGTATTTGATGCTGAGTGCTCATCGCTTCGGAGAGATATCGTTCGATAAAACGTTAAAAAAAGGGCGAAGGATGGAGCTTCGATGAGATTATTCAAGTTTTAATTTCAAAGGCACCGAGTTCTTGACTCATTAATTCGTGTTTGGCGTTGATGCGCCGGGCGAAACGCTGTTTTGCGCGTTTTAAGGTAATTCACGCTCCAATAATCGAGATTACCTTCAAATTAGTTAATCATTTCTCGTGTTGATGAACGCCATTTCGTTTTTCCGAGAGCATTCGTTTAATCTCGTTCGACGCCTCGGCAATAATTCTTAATAACCGGAGCGCGTTATCGCAATCGTCAAAAAGCTTTACGCGAATTGGCGGAATTTGAGAGTTACGCGCGGATATAGTTCGAAATTTCAACCAAAGCGAAGTTCTCGATTAGGTCGTTCGGAGCCCTCGAATCTTCGTCGTGGGACTAATAAATATTCCGTTTAATTTCTATCCGATTATATTTATGCTCCACGAGCCGGAGTCTCCTGATAATACCCGTTTGCGGTAGCGGATCCGGAAGGTATTACATTTTCGATAACCGGCGAACGAACACGAGATGGTGGGATAACAATATTCACGCGGTCGCATTCGAAGAACGCTGCTTCACTATTTATCTCTCGGGTTTTGACTTTACTTACTTCTACGAAGTCAAAATTGAAGTTATGTGGTCACTGAAAAAATATCTGGTGCGTAGCAACACACAACTTTCCGCCACCCTCGTAATTTCGAACACCACCTACATAGGCGGGCGCTATATCTTCGTTCAACGCATTTTTACAGGGACATTTACGGAGAACAAAATGTAGGGACTAGTTAGCTGAGAGTAGTCCAAAAGTTTGATCGAAATCGTTAGAGCCGTTTTTGAGAAAATTAGAATACCGATAAATTAATATTCGACAAATCTCCTTTTCTGAGTTAACTTGGCTTATATCTCCGTTCAACATATATATACAGAAATAATTATGGATAACGAAATGTTGATATGGGTGACTAAAAGACACTACATTAGGATTTATCACATCTGGTGAATAAGTTACCCTGGCATTTACGGAAATGTTAGAAAAAACGTTATTTTCGACACATTTTGATTTTTATCAAAATTTCTCTTTTTTTTTTATCATTTTCTCTGTTCAATGGACCGTCACAGAAACATTTATTGAAAAGAATATGTAGGTATTAACTATTTGAAAACATCCTGTGAGTTTGGTGAAAATCGCTGAAGCCGTTTTGCCAAAAAGCGTAAAAAACCTATTTTTGCTTCAGGGGCCTATATCTCCGTTCACCGTATTTTCATGGAGATATGTATAGAGAAGAAAAGTTAGATATTGATTAGTAGGAGATAATTTGAAAGTTTAATCAAAATCGATAGAGCCGTTTTCGAGAAAAATGCGAAAACCCCTAGTTTTTGGTACATTTTCGTCCCCCACCCCCCCTTCCCATCGGCCGAAATCGTCCATAACCTTATTTTGGTGTCTACAAAAAATAACGAACAAAACAAAAAAAGAACCAGCTCAATCGGATCAGCCGTTCTCCCGCTAATCGAACTACTGACACACACACACACACACACACACACACACACATACACATACACACACACACACACACACACACACACACACACACACACACACACGGACCACGCGCCGAAATTAGGTTTTTTAGACTCAGTAGGGTCTGAAACGTGAAGATCTGAAGAAAACCCAAATTTTTTCTTGCGCCGATTACAATACTTTCCTTCCCGGTCTCGGGAACGTAAATTTTGTGACGATTAGTGGGCTAGATTTGATAGCTATTCGTAGTGTGGGCTGTGTCTTACATCTTGTACCGATTTATTTGAACTGCAACCATTGGGAGGAGGACTTTAGTGAAATTAGTGACTTTATTACCGACCATACGGAGATGAATTTAATTTTAGCTGGTGATTGCAACGTTAGAGTAGCCGCTGAACAAGATCTTAGTGACTTGGACGTTGCAGATTTGGGCTGTTTCAATCGTGCACGGTTATCGAAGGATTCGGTTTTGAATACCAGGGGCTCCAAGTTCCTTGATTTCTGTGCTGATAACGGTCTTGTAATTTTAAATGGCCGTTCAAAAAGTGATCCATCTGGCAGTTTTACATTTGTTTCTCGCCAGGGTGCGTCTGTTAATGACCTAGTATGTGCGTCACTGTCTGCGTTGTCTTGCATTGTCGATTTTAAGGTTATAAGCGAAACCTTCTCAGATCATATGCCGATTGTATTCGATGTGAAGTCAGTTGCTGCTGCGGACAATAGTGCCCCTCTACTTCCGAGACTGCGGTGGTTTCCGGAACAGGCAAAAAAATACAGCCAGGGACTCGGGGAGTTGGCCAGTGATCTGGTTGACTTCGATGACCTGGATGGTATTACTAGCAAAATAGTTAATGGGATCAGGGAATTGTCAGCACCGCGTCGTGGCAGTACTCTGGTGAAGAAACGGCTATGGTTTGATTGGGAGTGTGAGAAATCAAGAAAACAATTGATGAAGCTTTTAGGTTTATGGAGGAAGACTGATTCAGAAGAAGTGAGAAGTAAATATCTTGATGAAAGCAGACGGTACAAAAGGCTAACTCAAGACAAGGCGGCAGAATTTTATGGAAGCCTGGCTGGCAGGTTTAGAGAGGTTCACGATAGCAGGCAGTTTTGGGATCTAGTTAAGTTCCTCAAGAGACATGACAGGCATAGACGGGCGGTGATCCCGTCTGACGAATGGGTGGTGCATTTTGAATTGCTGCTTAATCCAGTCATCGTCAGTGATCCTATTCTCTTCGCTGAGCCCTATGTTTGCTCCCCAATCCTCGACGAACCTTTCTCGCAGAAGGAGCTGCAAAATGTACTCCAGTCTGCCAAGGACAACAAAGCTCCTGGAAGCGATGGTATTCCATTTGAATTTTATAAAAACTCAAGCAGCGAGTTCCAGGAAAAGCTTTTGAATTTGTTCAACAGCATTCTTGAAAGTGGTACCATTCCTGCGATGTTCAAGGAGTCTCTGATATTTCCTTTGTTCAAAAAGGGGGACCCAGCAAACGTTTCAAATTATAGGGGACTTTCCTTCATCAATTGCCTGGGAAAGCTTCTGACGGGATTGCTAGCGTGCCGTCTGACGTCGTTTCTGGAGGTGTATGATCTGCTGACAGAATTTCAATCAGGGTTTCGACGAGGTTATTCCACGACGGATTCAATTTTCGCTCTGACTGGCACTGTGAGCTTGAAACTGAGGCAGCCCGGTGGTAAAGTCTATGGTTTTTTTGTAGTCTTGAAGTCTGCATTTGACACAATTAACCGTGGATATTTGTTCTACAAGCTGCTTGCTCTGGGAGTTTCCAGTAAGTTTGTATCAGTTCTGAGGAACCTTTATTCGGGAGTATCAGCTGCGGTGTGGACTGAGGCTGGTAGAACAGAGTTCTTTGAGGTTAAGAGTGGAGTGAAGCAGGGCTGTCCTCTCTCCCCCACTTTATTCTCTGTTTTTCTTAACGACTTGGTAGAAGAGCTGCAACATGGTATAGAGGTTGGCGGACTTGTGATAAAAGTTCTGATGTATGCAGATGATTTGGTGGTGATAGCAGATGACCCTGGTGAGCTGCAGGTGAATATTGATGTTTTGGAGAGTTACTGCAGTAAGTGGGGACTTCAGGTTAATCTAGCGAAGTCGAAGATAATGGTTTTCCAGAATGGTGGGAGAAGAAGGGCGACTGAGCACTGGAAATTTGGTGGTGAATCAATTGAGATCGTGAGTAGCTACCAGTATTTGGGAGTTGAACTCACCCCCCGTCTTTCCTTCACCAAGCACGTAGAGCGGAAGGCCCAATCTGCCAAGTTTGCCCTCAATAATGTTTGGGGAAGATTATTTGCCAATCCTGCTGTACCACTAAAGGCAAAATCGGAGGTGTTCAATGCTACGATCCGGGCTATCCTGTGCTACGCTTCACCATGCTGGGGATTTCAGGAGTATGCAAAGGCGGAGGGAGTGCAGCTGATGTACATTAGAAAGCTATTCCAGTTGCCGAGGTTTTCCCCGAATTATATTTTACATCTGGAGACAGGGGTGGACACCATATCAACGTTTACTCTCGAAGCCCATATAAAGTACTTCAGGAAGGTATCTTGTCTCCCGGACACACGTCTCCCTAAAATAATTGCCACGGAAGTGATGAGAAACAGAGTGTCATGGGCTGGGCATCTTGGCCGCCTCGCCACTGGATTGGGTGTCATAGATGAGTTGGATTCCTGGTCCTTTGAACATATCCGGCTTCATGCGGCTGACATCCTTGAGAGGTTCAGGGAGCACAAAAAGCAGTGGTTCTGGCAGAGGGCTATGGACTCGGAGAAGTTCACTCTATATAGGGAGCTTGACACCCGCTTCAAGGCTGCGAGCTTGGTCAATGAGCCAGTGATGGACATTTTCTCGGCGAGGTGGATTTTTAAGTTGAAGGGAGAACTGATACATCTCAGTGCAAAGCCGTATAACACTAACCACAACGAGGAGTGTGCTCTGTGCAATAGGCATGAGAGGGAAGACTTGCACCACTTTCTCTGTACTTGCCCAGTACTTGGAGAGTTTAGGATTGCAGTTTTTAATAAACCTGTCCTTTCACGGAATGAGGCTGTGGCTTTGTTGAATGGTGGTGGATATCCTCAGCTGGTGGCTTTTGGTAGGATGGCCTGGAGGTATCGCTCTTCGTTGGTACGTGAATTTAACTTTTAATTTCCTTTTATTTTATTGTATTTTGTTTTCGCGGTAGCTTCTTTTTTTTCGTATGTTTGTAGTATAACCTGCTGACGCCCCCGACAGACGGTTTGAAAAACCATGTCGGAATTGTTTATTTTTGTAATGCAGAAGGAATCTTTTACTTTGTTTTATTTTGTCAATAAACTTTTTTCTTCTTTCTTCTTCTTCTTCTTCTTCAATACTTTCCTTCCCTTCGGGTAGCGGAAAGTAATTAATTACACTTTCCACAGTGATCAAAACACCAAATTTTTTTTCTTCTCAATAGCAGCTCTTATGAATTTGATTAAATTTCTTGCGTACACAATTCGAAATAACACTGAAGCACCATCAAATTATCAGTCGTGAGAAAATGACGAGAGCAGCACAATAGATTATCAAAATTTTTCAACGAAAATCGATTGTTGCTGTCGATTGTAGTTGTTTCCTAATTAACTACGCTCAAATGTTACTTCAAGCTTGATATCCAGCCCGCACGTTACCATGAGACGGCAAAATAAGTGTATGAGCTAAATCCGCCTGTTGGCGTGATGAGGGCAGGCTTGTTGGAACAAACGCAACAGCTATTGCCTTCCACTGAGCTCTAGTTCTATAGTGTGCAAAGATCGCTCTCCTACGCGGGCAATTATATTCAACACAGCGACCCCTGGCGTTTGAGAAGTCGTCAATGCCGCGGCAGCACCTGGAAACAGCGGCAGGACCCTGTTGACCGTTGTGGCACTTTCTTCGGTTAGTGGCAACGTGATAGGAAAAACGCACACTCGAGCACGACTCAAAAAAAAAGGAATGAAAATGTCAGAGAGAGTAACTGTATCACTGTATAATTTTCCGGGCTGAGAGAAAGCAACGTTTGTAAGGCAAAATGTAACGTCCGCAAGAAGCAACAACAATAATAATAAAAAGGCAAAAAAAAGGGAACCTTCTCTTAATCTCATTGAGGAGGGATGTCTTGACGGGGGAGGCTGGTTAGGTGGGCAGAAGTGAGAGTCGTTCGGCTGTAAACACTGCTATCAATTCATTCTGCTAATCTGATTATGGAAATGTTCGACGTCACGGCAGGCTGCCCGCAGGGGGCGGTACTCTCCACCCTCCTCTGGACCGTCCTCCTGGACCCATTGCTTCACATCCTCTTGGGCCAGGGCTACACCCCCATAGCGTATGTAGACGATCTGACCATAGTCGTTGGCGCTGATAACCCCGGGGCCGCCAAACTCCACGTGGAAAAGGCAACGCTGCTCATTGTGGGATGGTGCCGGGAAATGCGCCTGGAGCTAGCCACCCCCAAGATCCAAGTTGTCACAATGAGGTCAGAAGTGGCACTCCCATTTGGCACAGTTCAGACGGCTCCCGGCGCCAACACAGCGCTGACGGCTGTGGCAAAATATCTGGGTGTGGCCCTCTGCCCGAGGGGAAAGCCTACAAAACACCTTGGCCTTCTCAGAGGGAAGGTGTCAGCCCTGACTGCCCATGTCAGAGCCCTGGCTGGCTCTTCATGGGAGGCGTCATCGCACACTAGGCAGCTCTACTATACAGCCATATTCCAGCCCATAGTGCGGTATGCAGCAGCGTCCTGGTGGATCGCGCCATCCGAGCTGGATAGGCAGTGCCCCAGGACGCTCCAACGGGATGTGCTGCTGGCAGTCCTTCCAGCGTACCTCACTACGTTGCACCTTGCCCTACAGGTCCTAGCCGGCACACCGCCCCTAGACCTGCGCCTGGACTGTGACGTCATGCGCCACCACATTAGAACCGGTAGACTGACGTCGTACCTGGGGCCACTGGTGGGCCTGGTGCCGGAGATGCTCCGCACAGACTTCGTCGAGCGCCGGATCGCCATGGCGGAGGATTGGCTTCTCGACCAGTGGCAGGCAAGATGCGACAGCGGAACTACTGCCGGCCACATGCTCAGCATCATGCCGTCAGTGAGGGACCGCCGGGAAATGAAGTGGTGGCGCCCCTCTTTTGCGGCGACACAACTACTTTCGGGCCATGGGGCATTCAACGCGCGCCTGCAATTCTTCAGAAGGGGGTGGCAGAGGATGCTGCCCACGTCCTCCGTGACTGCGGCCTGTACGAGGATGTGAGGACCAGCCCTGCCATTCCACAAAGGAATGCAGTGCGAGGCTTCCTCTCCTCGCGGGCCACAGCCCGCCAGTTTGCCCGCTTCGCACGAATGAGAATTTTATGCTATAATTGCCTCATTGAGAGTTATCAACATAAAAAATTTAATCAAAATCATGAGTGCCGTTTTTGAGAAAAAAAATATTTGGTGTTTTGATCATTAAGATAACTATAGTTAACTTTCGATGGATTTTGTTCAAACCCTAATTTTGACGTCCCATGGAGGCCTGCGGGCGAGATATCAAGTTTGAGCTGATTTGGTACGGTGGTTTTCTCTAAAAATCGTTCACAGACACACGTACACACACACAGACACACAGACCATTTTCCCAAATAGTGTTTTTCGGACTCAGGAGGGTCTGAAACGTAAAGATCTGAAGAAAAATCAAAATTTTTTTTTCGGCCGATTACATAACTTTCCTTTCTACTTCGTAGAGCAAGGAAAGTAAAAACGCTGCAAATTATCGCAACATTATTCTCTTACACAGCTCAGCGTAGTCTCACACCTCCGAGACCCGTCCCATTCGATTCAGCATCAAAAAATACCAGTAAACGATACGAAACATGGCCTGACTACAGCGGAACAACAAAAATTGACACTTTCTAAGAGACTGGGTGATTGGCACAGCGTGAATAGTTGGAGGTGAGACTGGGCGACAATCTGATAGGATAAAGCCCACGATTGTTGTAAGCAGTAAATGAGTAACAAAAACGTAAGTTTGGCAGTTTTATTGCTAATACGTATCATAATCTAGGGATTGTTAGAATATCTGTTTGAGTTGAACCGAATGAGTCTCAGCGTACGACTGCATTTATACCGAAAACAGTTAAATCACAGTAATTATAGTGAGCAAACGTCTACTACTTGACTTGTATTTTATACTGAACAATACAGCGATAGTAACTGAATGGGCGAAATGGCATAGGCCCGGTCCGGGGGAAAAATAATTTAATGGAGGTCGGGGTTCACACGGAGTGTTTAAAAACTTTCATCCTGCTGCCATGGGAGTGGGGGTGGGGCTAGACGGGCTGTGGCCTGATTGGAGAGGAAGCCACATGCAGAGTATCATTGAGATATCTCTGCACGGGCTTTCGCATCCGCGTACAGACCGCAGTCAAAGAGGATGTGGGAGGCATCCTCAGCCACCCCCGTGAACACGATGAACGCACAGTGTCTATAGAAGAACAACCGCGGATTGAATTTCCCGTCCCTCGACAGCAGTTGTGTGACAGCACAGGTGGGGCCACCTCCGTTTCATCGTTTGCCTCCTGTCTCAGTCCAAACACTCGTCAGCTCGACTCATCACGTCGTTCGAATTGCCTATACCGTTCCCCACACCCAACCCAGAAACGCGCATTCGTCACTCAGCTCTCGCTGTACGCTCTCGTCACGCCGACCCAGTTCACCACCTATCAAGACACCCCTTTCTGTCGCGTACTGTCCATACATTCAAACTTTATATCGAAGTGTATAAATACGGTCTTCTGCGACGCAAATCACGTTCATTCACGCTTCAAGTTTCTTCTCTCGTGCATCGACCAGTATTAAACAATTAATAAGTAATTAGTCCTCGGAGAATCTCTTTTTACTTTCCTTGGCTCTACGAAGTAGAAAGGAAAGTTATGTAATCGGCTGAAAAAAAAAGTTGAGTTCTCTTCAGATCTTTACGTTTCAGACCCCCCTGAGTCCGAAAAACACTATTTGGGAAAATGGTCTGTGTGTGTGTGCCTGTGTGTGGGGTGAGGGGAGTGAGCTGACGCCATTCCCTTCAGAAGTGCCTAAGCCAATACTATACTTAATTGGACTACCCAGTCCACTTTTCAGAAGATTCTAGTAACGTAAGAAAAAACTACGTAAAAATTTTTGTTGGAAATGTTTGTCTATTTATTGCGCTGCTATCGTCATTTTCTCTCGGATGAGTATTTGATGGTAATGTCACGTCATTTGGAGCTGCTTGTACTAAAAATGTAATAGAAATAGAGCCCATTTTTGGGAGAGAAAGGTTTGTTGTTTTGATCACTATGATAAATATAGTTAGTTTTAGGCTGGTTTTGTTACCCTTATTTTGGCTTCCCACGGTAGATATCAAGTTTAAGCCGTGTTCTCTCAATCGCGTTCGCAGACAA
This sequence comes from Pachypeltis micranthus, assembly GCA_020466155.1. Lineage (NCBI taxonomy): Eukaryota > Metazoa > Arthropoda > Insecta > Hemiptera > Miridae > Pachypeltis > Pachypeltis micranthus. Next base: position 4,164,519 of record CM035782.1, on the reverse strand, counting down.
TTTACTTTCCTTGGCTCTACAAAGTAGAAAGGCAAGTTATGTAATCGGCTGAAGAAAAAAGTTGAGTTCTCTTCAGATCTTTACGTTTCAGACCCCCCTGAGTCCGAAAAACACTATTTGGGAAAATGGTCTGTGTGTCTGTGAACGATTTTTAGAGGAAACCACCGTATTAAATCAGCTCAAACTTCATATCTCGCCAGCAGGTCATCATGGGACGCCAAAAAAGGGGTATGAACAAAATCCATCGAAATTTAACTATAGTTATCATAGTGATCAAAACACCAATTTTTATTAAATCAAAAACGGCCCAAACGATTTTGATTAAATTTTTCATATTGATAGCTCCCAATATGGCAATCATACTATAAAATTCCCATTAATGGGAAAATGACGAGAGCAGCACAATAAATTGCCAAAACTTTCGACGTAATCGATTTTAGAGTGGTTTTTAGAGAAAACGACGGTACCAAATCCCCTCAAACTTGATATCTAGCCCGCAGGTTACCATGGGACGCCAAAATAAGGGTATGAGCAAAATCCACCGAAAGTTAACTATAGTCATCATAGTGATCAAAACACAAACTTTTTTTCTCAAATCGGCTTTAACGATTTTGATTAAATTTTTTATATTGATAACTCTCAATATGGCAATTACACCATAAAATTCCCATTCGTGGGAAAATGACGAGAGCAGCACAATAAATAATCCAAATTTTCGTCCCTAAAGCGTTTTTAGCGCAGTTTTTACCTTATAAATTCGGCTCAAATGTTACTAGGATCTTCCCAAAAATTGAGGTGGTAGTCAAATCAAGTACCTATACGATGAGCATATCATAACTCGCTGGATGAATATATAAGCTACTCCAGAAATAGTTTTTCGCAGATGATTCATGGAGGGTGATTATAATACCTCTCAACAAAATCGGGTTTACAGCCATTAAATATCTGTGCACTAATTTCTCCATAATGGTCGTGGGACCGCTCGAAGTGCTATCATAAATTCCGGAATTGCGAGCTCTATCACTTTCAAAACCTAGGATTCGTGTTTGACCAAGTTCCAATGAACTGAGTGGAAAAAACGCTGCAAATTATCGCAACGTTATTCTCTTACACAGCTCAGCGTAGCCTCACACCTCCGAGACCCGCCCCATTCGATTCAGCATCGAAAAATACCAGTAAATGATACCAAACATGGCCTGACTAGAACGGAACGACAAAAATTGACACTTTCTAAGAGACTGGGCGATTGGCACGGCGTGAATAGTTGGAGGTGAGACTGGGTGACAATCTGATAGGACAAAGCCCACGATTGTTGTAAGTAGAAACTCCGCTGGGATGTTAGTAGAAAGTTAAATAAAATTGGTATTGTAGTCCAATTCAATACCTAAAGTGTGAGTGTTTAAAAACGCTCATGAGATACATGGGGCTCACTTCAGAAATTCCTGAATGTCAACTACCGCCGTTTCGCTTACTACCAGTTCTAGCAGTTATTACCCAATAACTCTACCAAAGTGATTACTACCCTTCTTTTAAAAATTCGTGTTTACAGCCTCATTAATTTTATGTGTACCTATTGCACAATAACGGTCCTGAAATGCGTATGAGCGGCACAACAAATTCCAGAACTCTAGGCGCTACCGCTTCCTGCTGCTGTGACGTGTTGTTTACAAAGTTCAAAGGAACTGAGTGATAAATGAATTGATTAAATAGAATTAGTCATGTACAAAGTGAATTGTTGTAGAGCTAAGGAAAGTTGTGTGTTGCAACGCGTCAACGTATGAACCATTTAACAGTCCTCGGAGAATCTCTTTTTTTGTAGGCAGTACGTGGTATAATTTCATTCCAAGAGCTTATACCTGTATTTTTGTACATAGTTAAAACCAAATACTTTCATTTTCCTTTTCGTTTCAAAGGGACTCGCTGAAAAAAGCTAAAGCGATTAATCTTTCACACTTACGAATCATCTATTCGCTGCAATTTTATTTTACTGCGTTTCAACTCGAGCGAAAGTTTCCTTTGTGTACAGTGAAAAGTTGGTCTCGTGACGCGTAGGATTATCGAGAACAATCCGTTCCGTGATGTTGACGCCTCACCGGGCCCTCATACCTAAATGAAACTCCGAATAAAGAATGCAGAAGTAGGGCGAAGTGGTTTCACCGTGGGAGTTGGCCGGTGGAGATTAAATCCGCGAGACTCACTTCCAATTATTTCGAGTTGAGTTGACCAATCCCCGCTGGGAGATATTATCCTCATTCCCCCCCCCCCACCATCAGTCCTCAACCACTACCACAACTACGGCAGCCCTCTTCAACGCTGAATGAACCTCAGGGCATCTCCAGGAAGTCTTCTAGGTCGCTCAAGTGCTTTTATCCGGTTGATAAGTTTTGTTGGTTGATATTTTCGGCCTACGAATGAATGAAACTATTTATTGAGAATGAGAATCTCACAATGGGGGGGGGGGTAATATCGTCTTTTTACATTCCTTGGCTCTACAAAGTAGAGAGGAAAGCTATGTAATCGGCTGAAAAAAAAATTTTGAGTTTTCTTCAGATCTTTACGTTTCAGGCCCCCCTGAGTCCGAAAAACACTATTTGGGAAAATGGTCTGTGTGTGTGTGTATGTGTGTCTGTGAACGATTTTTAGAGAGAACCACCGTGTCAAAGAGCTCAAACTTGATATCTCGCCCGCAGGTTACCATGGAACGCCAAAATAAGGGTATGAACAAAATCCACCGAAAGTTACCTATAGTTATCATAGCGATCAAAACACCAAATATTTTTTTTCTCAAAAACGGCTCTAACGATTTTGATTAAACTTTTTATATTGATAGCTCTCAATATGGCGACTATACCATGAAATTCCCATCTGAGGGAAAATGACGAGAGCAGCACAATAAATTACCAAAACTTTCGACGAAATCGATTTTAGCGCGGTTTTTAGAGAAAACAACCGTACCAAATCAGCCGAAACTTAATGTCTAGCCTACAGGTTACCATGGGACGCAAAAATAAGGGTATGGGCAAAATCCTCCGAAAGTTAACTATAGTCATCATAGTGATATAGTGATCAAAACACCAAATATTTTTTTTCTCAAAAACGGCTCTAACGATTTTGATTACATTTTTTATATAGATAGCTCTTAATATAATAATCATACCATAAAATTCCCATTTGTGGGAAAACGACGACAGCAGCACAATAAATTATCACAATTTTCGACGAAAAGCGTTTTTAGCGCAGTTTTTTCCTTATAAACTCCGCTGGAATTTTTGTAGAATGTTAAAAAAAATTGGTATTGTAGTCCAATCTAATACCTAAAGGGTTAAGTATTTAAAAACGCTCATGAGGTACATGGGGCTCACTCCAGAAATTCCTGAATTGCAACTACCGCCGTTCCGCTTAATACCAGTTCTAACAGTTATTACCCATTAACTGTGCAAAAGTGATTACAATCCTTCTCCAAAAATTCGTGTTTACAGCCTCATTAATTAACTGTGTACCAATTGCTCAATAATGATCCTGTAATGAGTACGAGCAGCCCTAAAATTCTAGAACTGTAGACGCTACCGCTTCCTGCTGCCGTAAAGCGTTGTTTGACCAAGTTCTAATGAACTGTGTGGTAAATGAATTGATTTAATAGAAAAAGCCATGTAAAAAGTGAATTGACGTAGAGCTAAAGAAAGTTGTGTGTTGCAACGATGTGTGTTCCAGATATTTTCTTTTACCTCCCTCAGTTGTTCACGGTTTCGTGATGCAATGAGGTCATCTACGTACAATGCTAAATATACTTTATCTTCATTGTCATTTAGAAAGTATATACACGGCATCAGTTGCTCGGTTTCCGGGCGACCGCGATTTGTCGTCTAGCTTTTTGCACCACTGTCCCAAACTGTTTCAACCCGTACATGGAATTTTTCAAGTGACGAAATGTCTTTCCGTTTTCCCAGTCTTTAAAGCATGATTCTCGCCAGCTCGTGGGCCCCTCCCGTTTCAGCTGCAATTAGGGATTCAAATTGATTATTGGCGTCTTCGTAAAAATATTCTCATCTAAATCACCGTTCAAATATGCAGTTTCAACGCCCGTTTGTTCAACTTCCATGTCATTTTCAACCGCCAATGCCGTAAGTGTTCTAAGGGAACTAAGCCTAACCACCGGTGCGTTTCGATATAGTCGATTCCAGGGATCTGACGGTAACCTCTAGCTACTAGACGCGCCTTTCTACGGTCAAATACGCCGTTCGCTTCAAATATAACTCTGCAAAAGTGATTACAATCCTTCTCCAAAAATTCGTGTTTACAGCCTCATGCATTTTCTGTGTACCAATCGTTCAATAATGGTCCTGTAATGAGTACGAGCAGCCCTAAAATTCTAGAACTGTAGACGCTACCGCTTCCTGCTGCCGTAAAGCGTTGTTTGACCAAGTTCTAATGAACTGTGTGGTAAATGAATTGATTTAATAGAAAAAGCCATGTAAAAAGTGAATTGACGTAGAGCTAAAGAAAGTTGTGTGTTGCAACGCACCAGATATTTTCAATCATACATCAATGCACGTGTGGCTACTACACGAGTTTCAACGCCATGGCTGAAAACGCCTTGGTTGTCAGCTGACTAATAGTTTGTCTCTTTTAGCTTACCCTTTTTCTAGCCTGGTTCTCAGTTATCTGCTATCACAATTTAACATTAAATAATCGTTCGTTTACAAGTCGTAGTTAATCATTTAAATCGGTTCGCAGTGTTGCAACTATAGTGGTGACCCCGTGAAAAACTTAGTTTTGGTGTATTTACCTACCAATGGACTGCGCGTCATTCCACGAAGTTTTCCATGTCGTTAGTAGTTAATAGAGGGGTACAGCTGAGTCGATTGATGTCAGCCTACCCCCTTTACCCTCCAGCTGTTATGACGCCCCCGTCTTCATCATCGTGTGACGTCATATCCCCTCCAACTGTGTAACTCCTGAGTAGATCCCTTCTCCCCTCCACTACAGACACTCCTCCTATTGATCCCCCTCCCACCCAAATGTGACGTCATAGACCCCTCTACTATAATCATTTTCTATGTGGATCCACACAATCCTATTGGGTGATGTCATGCCCTCATCATTGCCATAACTTCTGATTAGATCAGCACATGTAATGTCATGCCCCCACTATTGCCGTAACTTCTGAGTGTATCAGCACACGTGACGTCATGACCTCCCTCCCACCCCATGGCTGCAACTTCTGAGTGGATCTAGTTCATCCCCCTCATGTGATGTCATGTCCCAACTATTGCCGTAAACATTCGATGATACCTTACTAATACACAAATTGTACGAAATGCAAAAGTTGAATTCGTATATCTATAATTTTATTACTTATCGCTACCGAAAGGGCTAGGAAAGTATAATTATCGTCAAAAAAAATATCTTTACGTTTCCAGGCCTACTGAAACCAAAAACCCTGCAAATTATTACACAATGGTTTATTATTCTCATGAACAGCTTAACCTAGTATTAGTGCTCCCCCATCTCATTCGATTCAGCATCAAATACTAGTAAACCCTACAAAAAATAACCTGGCTACCATGGAACTACGGAAACAAAACGTCTGATTTTGCCCCGTCGTCGGGGAAATTTGAACGGGGGTGCTCGAAGCGAACCCGTTCCGAGGTGAAAGGGGAGTTGAGTGGTGGCGTCGTTGGGAGGCGAGCGAGCGGGAGGTGAGCGCGAGCGCGAGCACAGTTGCTTTTTTTAATGAAACGGGCAGGGAGGGAGGGAGTACAAACGTTGACTTCCACTGTAGTTCCCGCATTGTACTGCGTTTCCTTAATTTTTTTTAACCGTTTTTTGCTCATTACAACCACGGGCTTCGTCCGATTGGATTGCCGAGATGGCGGGCACAACTAGATACCAAATCGGATTTTTGTGCGAAAGAATGAATTTTTTAGACCACGTTAAAGGCACAAAACGGCCTGGACGGCGGACAGGGGATGGGGGACGGCGGACGGACATTGCAAATTTGGAATCTCCATGTCTTGAAACGTAAAGTATCAAATTTTGAGGGGGGGTTGTAAAGAATTTTTCGTGACCGAAAACATAGGGTTATTATTCAGAATGAATAATAAACCAAAACCTAATTTAGTGCGTGGTCTGTTTGTGTGTCTGTCCTTCAGACGTAAGTTGTTCTCAGGCTACTGGTCAGTATTCATTTATCCATCATTTATTGAGTAAGCTATTAGAGTTGTGAGGTTTTGATTGACATAAAATAAGGTCACATCTTAGGTCGAGAGATCGTGTCAATGGAATGAGGTGGAGTGGAGAGCTGGAGTGTGATGATCAGAGCTCAGGGCACATTCGGCGCAAAATGCCGAATCAGTATGACTTTTTTGACCTTGGAATTCCCGAACCTGTCCTAATGGGACTCCCTGCCCTTAACAGCTAAGTCGTCGTTTCTCCAAAGACCTTCATTCTTTCGTCATTCCGAAATATCATTTCTTCCTCTCTTTTATTCCTCTCCACGACAGTCTGATCCTCCTAAACTCATTCTCCTACGAAGTGTCGTGAAAGTCAGTTGTCTCCAGTTCTCCCGGCAGGCACCAGTTTCACCTCTCATCGACATCTATTTCGGATTTATCCTTCGTCTCCCGTACAACCAATTTCACGCCTTCATAGCCCCCCTTGTTGGCGCTTATGTACTCAAATCATATTCGGTTAAAGTCACCTTTTCTTGTACAGCTAAGTCTCCAAACGTTATGATATACCAACTCATCAATTACAAGTTCGTGCTCAACTAAAACCCGTCTCCGAGATTCATTTAAGTCTATCCTGGTCGAAACAGGGCGGTTGGGTTGGTATTCCGAAGTACCACAATACACAAGCGCTCCCAGCAGCCGCTGTCCTCTTTCTGCTAGTAGTCGAACGGAAATAGAGCAGCACGTTCTCGATCCCCCCCCCCCCCTGGATCTTTGAGCAGCCGGCGGTTGGGCGTCCTTTCATGACGTTAGGGTGAAACTGTAAAAGAAAAAGGGGTTTTCTCATCCACGCGTGTATTGTTTGCACTCATCTCTCTTACTGTTGTGTTTTGTTTACGCCCGAGAAGCGCTTCAAGACTCTTCCTCACAATGAAGATGTCTTTTCCGATGCTACGGCGGCGGCCCTTCCTCCGCAAGCTATTCTCCTAATGGGTTCTTCCCCTGAGTGGCCCTTTTGTATGAGAAAGGCTAATACTTTTCCTCCGTAGTTCATCCACGTCGTTTCTCGCGCCTTCTTCCCGCCCCTTTTGCCTTCATTTCAGGTTGATAACAAAAATTCCGTCGAGGGTTGATGTGAGGAAGACTGTAGGTATCAGCTAGCAACGCAGTGACATATTTACGTTTAGGGGAGTGGAAATATTTCCGATGTCCGAACGAACATGAAAGAAACTGGCACTGAAGCGATGGGCCTATGATCACCAGTAGAAGAGCTCAGAGTCACGCGACGATCAGTATTGAGCAATCGGCACACAGGGGACTCCTGAGACTGTTAACGTTTTGGAAGTAGTAAAGTAAACTTTTTGTATCTGAGGCTTTAAATTCGCTTAACTTTATGTACACACTTTGAGAACAAAATGGAGTAACAGATGAAGATGAAAAATGGCTAACCTGTCGTCACGTAGTCATGTGTCCCTAGCAACCATATGTTCGGTTCACTGTATTATTATAATAAGTGGAGATCTAATACAGCCCACTTTCTCATCCATGGAAGCCGTTCATAACCTAATATTAACCGGTAAGACGCACCCAGCAGATGCATCTCCTCAGCATTTGCTGCAATGTGGGTATAACCGGCCTCCACTCCACAAGCTTCCGACCCCACCATACGAAGATACGTCCTCTCAACTGAAGATTCCTGCTGCCAAATATTATCTGGACATCCAGGATCATTGGGACCAACAGTGACGATGTTAGACCTCAGTCTTTCTCCAGAGACAACCCAGTAGTACCTAATAGGACCTTCGTGATGTAACCCCACGAGGAAGGGGTCGTCACGACTTCTGTAATGTAAGGGGGAGTGGCCGTCCAACACCCTCGCCTGACTAGCAGGTGGGAGTAGTTGGATACCTTACTGGGAGTGGCAGCCATGCCTCCAGATCCGGTCGGACCATGCCCGAGCGAACGTGCCAACCCTCCTTGCTGCCACCCTGCTGCTGGGAGGGGTGAGCTGAGCCCGTTCTTGGATGTCCAGGTAAAGGGGGCAGGTGAACAGTGCGTGTTGAGGGTCCTCTCCGGCCCTAGTTTCACACGGGTATTCGTCAAACTCCCATCGCCTGGAGAATCGGAGATGGTGGATGTTGAAGGTGCCATTGTCGGAGAAAAACTGAGTGGCCCCAAAGGACGGGTGCCACCAATCCATGCGCACCCTCTCTCTCACCGATAGCATGATGGAGCGCAGGTTGCGTACTGTGGGGCCCGTGTCCCACCACGCATGCCATATATTCAGGACCTATTCAAGTTCTATCAGGAGGCCAGGGAGTCTGGATGAACCAGAGATGTGCCACTTCCTCTCCACTTTCCAGACCTCAGATGACAACGCACCAGCAACCTGCTTGCAGACCGTTGGTGGGGCGGTGCCTTGCAGGAGTGGGACATCCTTAGATACGATCCTGGGACCCATGTAATTCCTCGTTTTCATAGACAAGCAGCTACGAATTGAGATGGAAGGCGACTCAGCGTCATTCACCGACAATACGGCATTCATTGTTTGGAATCGGAAGCAGGTCGTGGAAAAGGCTGAGGCGTGTCTTCTCCGGGCAATTTCCTTAAATTTTGGAGATCAAAAATTGCCAAAATGTTTTTGTTCTTTATATTAAGTGATACTAATCAAAAAACCCTGCAAATTATTACACAATGGTTTATTATTCTCATGAACAGCTTGACCTAGTATTACTGCTCCGAGACCCATTCCATTTGATTCAGCATCGAATACTAGTAAACCATACGAAACATGACCTGACTACAATGGAACTACGGAAACTAAATACTCCCCCGGCGCCAGGCGCCCGTAAACGTCTGTAGGCGTTTATGATCCGATGTAGGGGTGTGCGGAGAAAGTGGCCCTAACCTTCCTCCACCCCATCGGGCAAGAAGAGTCGGGAAATTGGGACGGGGACTTCAAGCAAACCCTCGCTCGGCAGGACGTTGCGAGTCCAAAGGGCGTTGCGAATCGATCGGGCCTTGAAAACGATACGAAACACGGCTTATTTGTGATTATACTGCGTTTTGTTAATTCTTTAAACCATTTTTTGCCCATAACAACCATGGGCTTCGTCCGATCGAATTGCCGAGATGGCAGGCACAACTAGATACCAAATGGGATTTTTGTGCGAAAGAACGAATTTTTTAGACCACGTTAAAGGCACAAAATAGCCCGGACGGCGGACGGGGGTCGTGGGACGGGGGTCGGGTGACGAGGGCCGGGGGACGGCGGACGTACATTGCAGATTTGGAATTCCCATGTCTTGAAACGTAAAGTATCAAATTTTGAGGGAGGGTTGTAAAAAATTTTTCGTGACCGAAAACATAGGGTTATTATTCAGAATGAATAATAAACCAAAAGACATCACATTTTAAGTATCAAATACTTAACATGTTGAATATATATAAGTTAGGAGTTCAACCCCGAGAATTTAGTTAAAAAAAGGTTTTCAAATTCGACAAGTACATTAACAATCTGCCCGTAAAACTTAGAGTAAAAATGTTTTTGCGATGCGTTTTTCCACTTAGCCGTTATTTTTCCACTTGTCTGTTGCGATTCGTTTTTGCACGTTAAAGTTTCACTTCCACCATGTGTGACTGTCACACATTTCTTTATTCACAGGTTTACTGCAAATTATGATTTGGTTGGGGTAGGTAAATTGTAATGAATGCATTTTTTATATTATTTAAACATATTTTATTTTATTAAACAGGAAAACAGAATTCAATCCGGGAAAAAAAAACATCTATAGTCTACTCCAGAACGACTAGTCGACTCTACGACTCCGATGAGCTAAACCTCGTTCCCTTTCTTTGTCATCGCTCGATCCAAACCTGTCTGTAAGACGCTTCAAATGTTTTACAACTCTCTGGCGCAATCTTTGATGATTTATGGAGTACGGAGGCGGGGTGAGTGTGGATCCACGCCCATTAACCAAGTTTATTCGGCCCAAAATTTCCACACGGTTCGTTTAGCCTGCGCGCAATATCCCGGTCAGGCAGGCTAATTGGGAAGCAGACCCGCGAAGTTAGTCAATACCTTCAGTAAGTCGTCTTCCTTCAATTTCCACGTTGGCCGAAGTTGGCGAAAGTTCGAAAGTCAGTGGGTCCGTTCTCGTTGAGCAGTATAGTAGTATAGTTCTGCCCCTGTCACGGTGTTCCTGCCCGTAGATTGATTCGTCTCGTGAACGAGCTGATTGCTTCGAGGAATCGGTAGTTCTACCACAGAATGGCACTTCTTGTGGGCTATGGGCTCCAGTAAAATCCATTTACTTCGAAATGTTTGATAATTTATTGTGCTGCTGATTTTCCCACGAATGCGAATTTCCAAGAAAGTGCGGTGTCATTTGGAACTGTCCTAGTAACTAGCGGTTGTGCATTAGGCCTTCGGATTGTTGGCACTGAGAGCCTATCGACTTTGTTTCGTTCAACGTCGGCAAATGGAAAGCAGAAACAAATTCAAAGCGAACAACATTAAAACCCGCCGTCGAAATAAGCCGCTTACGGTCCAAGGAAAAAGGTAATTTACTCGGGTCGAATTCCAACATAAATTAAATCCTTTCAGCCCTTATTTTGTCTAGAAAGCTTCTTGCTCTTATGCCCTCCCCCCCCCCACCACGAAACCAGGGCCCTTTCATAAAGAACGCGTGATGAGGGATGGAGGTCGTTTGTCATTGTTGATAGGGCATTATCATGAGAAGGGATGGGTATGGCGACAGCCGCGAGAGACGCGGTAAAATAGAGGTGATCCGCGACCGGGCGGAACGAGCTGCTCCGTGCACTATCTCCGAGCTTCAAGAGTCCACAATCAATGCGGGCCGCCCTCAAAAAGGATAAGAATAGAATGGGAAATGGGTTGAAAAAGACGATTTATTAAACGTAAATGGTTGAAGAATGTAAGCGAGAAAAATGCTTACGCGTTGGGTAAAATAGCCGCGGCGCATCGCTCAACTTTCCTGACGTTACGTCAATTCGACACCTCGTTACATAAATATGAGCACGACCAAATTATTACCGGCGAACCGGAAATGGGAAAATAACAAGAGCAGCACAATAATGTTAGCGCAATTTTGGCTTATTATTCATTCCCAATAATACACTTACGAGGCATATCCACAAAGTAAGTGTACTCGATTTTTTTAGGGATCAAAAAAATTTATAAAAAAAAAAAAAAAAACGTGCTTACGTAGGTATATATTTAAGTTATTTTTCTACGTAGTCGCCATTTCTCTCGATGCAGGTAGTTAGGCGGGGGATCAATTTTTTTATGCCTGCCTCGTAGAAATCTGCCGCCACCTCCTTCGTCCACTTGTCGACCTCCCTCTTCACCTCCTCGTCGGTTGAAAATTTTTTTCCACCCGTGTGCGTCTTTAGAGAAGTGAAAAGATGATAGTCTGAAGGCGCCAGGTCGGGGGAATAAGGGGGGTGGTCTAAAACATCCCATCCAAAAGAGTCCAACAGTTCCTTCGTGACGTTGGCCGTGTGAGGTCGGGCATTGTCATGGAGCAAGCAAACGCCCTTCGTCAAAAGACCCCTCCTTCGATTTTGAATGGCTCTTCTCAATTTTTTCCGGGTCTCACAATACCTTGCCGCGTTTATGGTCTCCCCCTGAGGCAAATAATCGATCAGTATGATGCCTTTGTGGTCCCAAAACACTGATGCCATGATTTTTTCCCAGAAATTGTGGTTTTGAACTTTTTGGCTGAGGGTGAAGTGGTGCGACGCCACTGTTCGGACTGTCTCTTGGTTTCTGGAGTATAGTGTGCAACCCAAGTCTCATCTCCAGTAACAATACACTGAGGAAATCATCACCCTCCAGTACATACCGTTCCAAAATCTCTTTAGAGGTCTGCACTCGATTCAACTTGTGTTGTTCAGTCAGTTGTTTTGGGATCCATCTTGCACACAGTTTATGAAATCCGAGGGTTTCTGTTATTGTTTCGTGCAGCGAAGATCTGGATATTTCAGGAAACTTCGTAGAAATTTCGTCCAGAGTCAATCTGCGATCGTCACGAACCGCATTCTCAATCTTTTCCACAAGTTTGTCAGTCACAATCGACGGTCTCCCGCTCCTCAATTCGTCATGCACATTCGTACGACCGTTCTTAAACTCCCTACACCACTTTTATACACTCGTACGATTCATGTGTCCTTCACCATAAATTGCCTTTACCTCATTAAAAATTTCAATCGGGGATTTTTCCTTAACAACGAGGTACCGGATGACCGCGCGGATTTCGCACTCGCACTCGCACACACGCGGCAGAGTCGATCGACATCTTTCACGAGAAATGCTCCTGAGACCACAGTTTTCAACGTAATGACCTCATTTTGGTCTTATTTCGGAGGGGAGGAGTCACGCTACACGACAGTGTGCCCAACATAGCAAAAAAATTCCCTACGGCCTACGGGAGCTTCAGTACACTTACGTTGTGGATATGCCTCGTATGTTTTCAGCCAGGAAAATTATTCACAACCTCTGGCTCTGGCTCAGCTCACCCTTATCAGCACACCCTCTCTATAGTTGTAACGTCTAAGCGTGCATGCGCTCGAGGCGATAATTTTGACTGTTAACGCCAGAAAGGCGAAACGATAGTTGACTCCTGTTTGGTTTTGTTTCCTTTTTCTTTTCTTTTCCTTTCTATTTTTATCCTCGCACGCTGTTCCGCCTTACGTCCGACGTTATCGCCCCTCGACTCTTCTCGACAAGAAGCGCGTCGCCTGGGACTCAGTGCCGCAAACAACGCGATAGCGACAGTGTCGATCGAAATCGCTACACGTCGCATCCAAATTTCGTATAAATCTACGAATCTGAAAGTGAGCACGTCTCCAACTCTGGTGAAATTGACGAACCAAATTCGGCAAATCGAAATCTTGCCGTATCGCAAATCATCTCACTGCTACTACGGCTCTACCACTACCAACGAAAGGTCAGATCCATCCATTTCGCGGGACAGATAAACTTTTTGATTTCCCTTTTATTTATTTTTATCTATCGTGGAAGTGTTGTTATTTTCTGGAGTTGTTTTTCGTATTATACTTCGTTTATAGTCATCAAATTTTCTCCCATCTCACGCACCACAGGTGAAGGTGTTCACCTAGGTTAATTGGGTAACAAATCGTTCAGACCCCACTACTTTGCGCGAACATTATTAACTCTTGTTACAATTGGCCTTGAAGTGAGAGCTGACGTGTGCAGGGCAATCACGTGCTCGTTAAAGGACATTTCCAATTGTTTACGCATTCTTTCTTTCAGTATGGTTTACGACATTGAGTTGTAAGGATTTTTCGATGCTCGTGCGCCAGCTACACGCGTGAAGTGGAAGGAGACTCGGATAACAAAATGGTAAATCCTACGCATCTTTTTGTACGTGCGCTTGAACACGACTATCAGAGGAGTGCTCAATATGAGGCGCCGCCTGGCGTTCTGCGTACTCTATTTCGCTTCTCGTTGTTATCACCAGCTGTTTATTGTGTGAATCTCATTTTCCCGCCGCGCTATCAGTTCTCGTGTTTTGTCTTCTGTTTTTCGGTAAATTTTCTTGTTCGTAACGTATTATTTACCGCGTAATTAAATTATTTCTTAGTCTGCTCTTCGACTGTCACTCCCACCAACCGACAAGCGTTACAGTCCACCTACCCTAAGGTTCCACGACCAGCACGATTCGAAGCAGCGCTTGTTTTATGACGTCACATGATGGGCTTTGCTGATCCCCTCAAAATTTATGGCAGTGGAGGGCGTATGACTTCAGATTATGGGTTGCAGTGAGAGAGCGTGGTGGGGGGGGGGGTTATGACGTCACTTCTGTGGGGTGAGGGGAGTGAGCTGACGCCATTCCCTTCAGAAGTGCCTAAGCCAATACTATACTTAATTGGACTACCCAGTCAACTTTTCAGAAGATTCTAGTAACGTAAGAAAAAACTACGTAAAAAGTTTTGTTGGAAATGTTTGTCTATTTATTGCGCTGCTATCGTCATTTTCTCTCGGATGAGTATTTCATGGTAATGTCACGTCATTTGGAGCTGCTTGTACTAAAAATGTAATAGAAATAGAGCACATTTTTGGGAGAGAAAGGTTTGTTGTTTTGATCACTATGATAAATATAGTTAGTTTTAGGCTGGTTTTGTTACCCTTATTTTGGCTTCCCACGGTAGATATCAAGTTTAAGCCGTGTTCTCTCAATCGCGTTCGCAGACAATCATAATATATACGGGCTTTTTACTTTTCTTGGCTCTACAAAGTAGAAAGGAAAGTTATGTAATCGGCTGAAAAAAAAGATTTTGAGTTTTCTTCAGATCTTTACGTTTCAGACCCCCCTGAGTCCGAAAAACACTATTTGGGAAAATGGTCTGTGTGTGTGTGCCTGTTAACAATTTTTAAAGAAAACCACCGTACCAAATCAGCTCAAACTTGATATCTCGCTTGCACGTTACCATGGGACGCCAAAATGAGGGTATGAGCAAAATCCACCGAAATTTAACTATAGTTATCATAATGATCAAAACACCAAATATTTTTTTTCTCAAAAACGGCACTAATGATTTTCATTAAATTTTTTACGTTGATATCTCTCAATTAGACAACTATACCATAAAATTCTCATTTTTAGGAGAATGACGAGAGCAGCACAATAAATTATCAAAACTTTCGACGAATTTGATTTTAGCGCGGTTTTAAGAGAAAACAACCGTACCAAATCAGCTGAAACTTGATACCTAGCCCACAGATTACCATGAAAAGCCAAGATATGGGTATGAGCAAAATCCACCGAAAGTTAACTATAGTTATCATAGTGATCAAAACACCAAATTTTTTTCTCAAAAACGGCTATAACGATTTTAATTAAATTTTTTACGCTGATATCTCTCAATTAGACAACTATACCATAAAATTCTCATTTTTAGCAGAATGACGAGAGCAGCACAATAAATTACCAAAACTTTCGACGAATTCGATAATAGCGCGATTTTCAGAGGAAACGACCGTAACAAATCAGCTGAATTTGGATGTCTAGCCTACAGGTTACCACTGGACGCAAAAATAAGTGTATGGGCAAAATCCACCGAAAGTTAACTATAGTTATCTCAGTGATCAAAACACCAAATATTTGTTTTCTCAAAAACGGCTATTACGACTTCGATTAAATTTTTTGTATTGGTAGCTCCCAATATGGCAACTGTACCATAAAATTCTCATTTGTAAGAAAATGACGAGAGCAGCACAATAAATTACCAAAATTTTCGACGATTTCGATTTTAGCGCGGCTTTTAGAGAAAACAACCGTACCATATCAGCTGAAACTTGATATCTAGCCCACAGGTTACCACCGGACGCAAAAATAAGTGTATGGGCAAAATCCACCGAAAGTTAACTATAGTCATCATAGTGATCAAAACACCAAATTTTTATTTTCTCAAAAACGGCTATAAGGATTTTGATTAAATTTCTTATGTTGATATCTCTCAATTAGACAACTATACCATAAAATTCTCATTTTTGGGAAAATGACGAGAGCAGCACAATAAATTATCAAAATATTCGACGAAAAGCGTTTTTAGCGCAGTTTTTTCCTTATAAACTCCGCTGGAATTCTTGTAGAATGTTTAAAAAAAATTGGTATTGTAGTTCAATCCAATACCTAAAGGGTGAGTGTTTAAAAACGCTCATGAGATACATGGGGCTCACTCCAGAAATTCCTGAATTTCAAGTACCGCCGTTTCGCTTACTACCAGTTGTAAACGTTTTTACCCAATATTTCTGCAAAAGTGATTACTATCCTTCTTAAAAAAATTCGTGTTTACAGCCTCATTAATTATCCGTGTACCGATTGCTCAATAAATGTCCTGGATTGAGTACGAGCAGCACAATAAATTCTGGTGTTTTTTTTTCAAAGCTCGCCGTCAAAGGGGTAAAGTAAATAAATGATAAGTGAGGAAATGGAGAGGGAGGATAAGAGGATGTTTGACGATGGAACGAACGCCAGTTTAGATACGACCCGAGAAACACGCGGGAGGTGATACCTAGGAGGCCGCCTGCTGATACACCAAGCCAACGTATCTCCTCAGCACTTACCACCACTTACTCTTTGGGTAATGGGAAGTAATAAGTAGCGTTTTTTCATCGACTCTTCACCCCTCCCCCCTCTCTACAATTCTTTGCCCCACTTAGGGAGTCGTACAACGATCTCGATGAGTGTTAACTTTTATGAATGAATGAATGAATAATGATATATATTTCCGAAATATTTACATATATAAGGAAAACAAAACAGCGAAAAAAAACACAAAGATAAAATCAATATTAATTCCTGTCCTGTCGTGGAAACTACCCCCCTCATGGATCATTGATCCGTGCCAAGGGGGGGAGTTGCAGTAAATTACTTCTTATTCTATATTGATTTATAACATTTAGTTCCTCAAATATTGACCTAAGATTGTTCATAAACAACTAGTTACTATATACCTACCTACTATGCTTCAAAGAAAAACAGAAAAATAATATATGTAAAAAAAAAAAAGTAATAATTGATCAAACAGTATAAATACTGCCCATCATGGCGTCACATTCTGAGGGAGTGGCAGCAATGAGGTATGAGAAGACTGACTTTTTGTAAACGTTGTTGTTGCTGACGGAATGAGGGTGGGCCAGAGAGCTCGATACGGTCCGCAAGATGTATGGCAGGTTGTGATACAGGTGGCGAGACGTAGATATTAAGCGGCTAGGTGGGATGGGTATCACTGCTTGGGTTGTTAATCCCACTGCACGGGTACTCTGTTCAGATGAGTTCGGCTTGTTGGTATCCAATATTTCAGGATGCTTCTGGAAGTAAAGCAGAGCGTGCTTTACACAGAGCTGCTTCATAGTAAAAACTTTGGCCTCGTCAAACAGCTCAGCACTAGGGAACCTCCGGGGTTTTTTTAGAAGTACCTTCAAAATAGCTCTTTGCAGTACATTTACTGGTTGCAGCACGCTACTGTAAGCATTACCCCACCAGAGAACGCCAAAACCAAGTACTGACTGTACTAAGGCTTTGTACAATAAAATGAGAGTGCTCTTCGAGAAGTAGTTTCGGATGGTATGGAATATGTGAACAAATTTCCTGATTTTCTTCGCCAAAGCGATCACCTGGACCTTCCAATCAAGACTCTCATCCAATACTAACCCTTATATTAACGCCTTCGAAATTTGTTGGCTCGCTCCAACGTTCGGGCTCCCGTCGGGACTGATTATGACGACGTAGAATTGGTCAAGACACGCGAGTCGTGAAGGTTAGGTATAACTGTTCGAAACCCCGCGGCAACGCGAGAAATCTCACTTATGAGCCCGAAAACGGCCTATTTTCCTGAACGGAGAACGTAAAACTCGTCTTTCGCTCCCGAAGGTTAATTCGACGAATTTACCCCAAAAGCTCTCGAAGATAATTTCGAATCGACGCCACCCTTCTGGTTTTGCTTGCCTTTTAGAAGTAATTTTTCACGGAGCTCTAATTAGCTCCGACCAACTGCCGCAACTCTGGAAGGGCGTTTCGCCGCGTTTTTCGGTTATCGCGGCTCACAACGGCCCCGGTTCTGGTTTTGTATAAATTGGCTGGATATACGAAAAGCCGTAACAGCCTTCGCCTTCTTTCAAAAATGGTTTTACAACGCCGCTGCCGCCACAATATTCCTTTCTTTTTTTTTTAATTTGTCGACTAAAACTCCCCCGTTGTCGTTGCTTTCTAATTAGTGCGGGTTAACGAAGCGCATTTGGGGAAAAACTGAAGAGTAATACTCCTCGTTAGCTAATGGAGAGAAGTTGAAGTTCGAACTTCAATCTCAGTCCCATTTTCAATAGCTTCGGGCACGGAGCTCTCGTCAAATATTATGAAATGAATTAGGATCCTCAGTTAATGAAAATTGATGGGGCGACTATGAACAGAACTCATTAGACGATGGAATGCTTAGGTGAAGCCAACCGGGTCGCATCACAATTTAGAGAGAATATTTCCCTAAGCTACACGCGCCATAAAAGTAAGGTTCGAATAAAACATATTTTACGTACACGTCTGTTACCTCATTAAAATGACTGTTCCTTAAGAGAGTTATATCAGGCACGAGGCTTGAGGTTTCACTAACAGCACGGGCAATCGCTCAGTCTGCCCTCGGGGGAAATAAATAAGTCAGTCATCCTGCATGCGTTCTAAAACCATACAGTCCACGCTGTTCGACGCAAAGCGCCGAAGCTGTCCTGGTTTTTGACCTCGGAATTTCCCCTCCTGCTCAACGGGTCTCACCTGTGGCGAGGTCATTGTTTCTCCAAAGGTCTTCGTACCTACGGAAATCCCACTCCCGCGGGCATTTCCAACGGTGGTTTTCCCACCCTTTCCTTCTTCTCCTTTTTCAAATTCCTCTCCACAACCGATACCTTCTCCCAAAGTGATTCTGCTACGAAGTGTCGCTGAAGTCGATCCTTTCCCGTTTCTCAACACACTCTTCTAACACCTTTCGAGATACAGTCTCCAATTCTCCCAACGAACACCTCTTTCATCTCTCGCGGACTTCTCCTTCCTTCCCTGTACAACCAGTTTCACGCCTTCAGAGCCCCCATTGTTTGCACTTGAATACTCAAATCATATCCTGTTCAAGTCCTGGTCCAAACACATGCTTTTCCTCAGATAGTCGTTATTAGGAAAGGAACCACAAAATCATAGCACTACTCCCGCACACCGTTAGTTTAAATTCATGAACTTGAAGGGTCCCCTGCTAGATGTATGCAACAATCCCACTGTTTTGACCAGGATAGACTTCAAATGAATTTCGGCGACGGGTTTTAGTTGAGCACGAACTTCTAATTTGAAGAGTGGGTATATCACAAGATTTGGAGACTTAGCTGTACAAGAAAAAGTGACTTTAACCGAATATGATTTGAGAACATAAGCGCCAACAAGGGGGGCTATGAAGGCGTGAAACTGGTTGTACGAGGAAGGATGAAAAATCTGACTTCGATGTCTATGAGAGGTGAAACGAGTGTTCGTGCAGGGAGAATTGAGAGACGACTGACTTTCGCGAGACTTCGCAGGAGAATGAGTTTGAGAGGAACTGTCTGTCGTGGAGAGGAATGTGAAAAGAGAGGAGGAAATTATATTGTGGAATGTCCAGACGAAGGGGAAATCCGTCGTCAATTGGAATTAAGTGAAGAAGTGGAATTTCCATAGGTAACAAAAAGGGATTGAGGATCAAGGTCTTTGGAGAAACAATGACTTTGCCGTTAAGGGAGTCCCGTTAGGGCAGGTGCTGGAATTCTGAGATCAAAAAACTGATACCGATTTGGCGCTTTGCGCTGAACACCCACAACCACAAAGCTGTACGTTGTCGATATTGAGATGACTGAATCGTGTATCAGTTGCCTGGAAGGACACCATAGGGCACAAGTCGACATCCTAATTTTCAACATGGCCAGCAACCCAAGTTCCAGGTCCTTACTGACGTTTTTTTTTTTTGTCTACACAACCACGATTGCATAAAACATTCTATGTCACACGTAATGCATTGAAAAAAACTCACCCCGACGAGTAAATGAAGTTCGTGGGTCTGATTGTTTCTCCACAGATTGAACTCGGGTCCTAAATTCGTAACGCAATTTGGATCCGATGCTGAAGACACGATCGTCAAATAGACACTCAGGCACAATCCCACTCGTAACATTGTCTGTAAAGAAGAAGAAACAAACATGACAATATTAATTCATTATACACAAGTTACATTTCATAGAAAAACAAGCTATTGTCGTGTCAAGAAAGTTGAACAAATTTCGTTTCAGTGGTATTGGTAACCCAACAAAGAGACTCTGACGGGCCAATCATTAATGTCATGACTGTCGGCAATTTTCGTTGGGTGTGTTACAGGCTGGATGGTTCAAAATACCGGGGAAGACGATGACCCGCAGGGTGGCAGCCAAAGCTGCGGGAACACGGCCATAAGTAGGGCCTCTTACACAGCCCTGTTGGGGAGCCCGCGCAGTGCTCCCAGCTATATTGCTGGTACCCATTTTCTCACCCACCCGGATTTGGGATATGCTTTGTCAGGAATTGAAGCAGAGTCCGCTGGTTTTATCACTGCTTGGCATGTACAGCCTCGCGCCCCAACGCATTAGGCTACCGCTCCCCCAAAAAAGGGCAAGCTCCTTATTAATTTGATTGGAGGTGGACGAGTCAAAGAACCGACCACGCCCATTTTCGAAGGGATTAATGTTTGGAATGCATGTGGTCTATGCGGTTGAGAGGGCAAGGGTTCTACGGGGTGGTTAAGTTGGCGAGGGAGTTGGGGGGTTGGGAGATGGGCTCTGCGCACCATATACCGGGGTATATTCGTCGCCATAGTCACGTACGCGGCGGGGGCCTGCTGCGACAGGCTGACGGCACATACGATGAGGAGGGTGGTCATTGGGCCGAGTCTAATGCGTATGGGCATGACCAAAGCCTATTACACCGTTTCCTTTGATGCCCTGAATGTGGTTGCTGGAGCGCCATCCATGGACCTCGAGCTTAACAGGAGATTGGTGGGCACCAGCTGTGGTCGAGGGCGGTGGGCTGAGGGGAGTGAGGGAAGGACATTGGAGTTGGACGGCGGATAGCCCTCATCAACATACCGGTGGTTGATGAGCGCAGGAAAAGTGGGAGGGAAGAGCTAAAGGAAAGGTTACTTATGGGTGGTTGCCGAATGTCAGGGAAAGGTCGGAGGCTGGGTGGGTGGGATTTGATTATTACACCACACAGCTAATTACTGGTCATGGAAACCTTAGGGAAAAACTTCGGGGTTTTGGGCTGGTGGGTGACGGGGGAATGTATTTATTGTGTGAATGGAGAGTGTGCCAGGTGGAATGAAAAAGGCATCGCAGTTCGGGTCGGGATCGTGCATTGCAGCCTGACACCTAGCTCTGTAGGGAGGACAGGGTCAAATCCAATCCCTGGAATCCCCACAGAGATAAAGCGTAGGAGCCAGAAGAACGCCTCTTGGGAATACCGGCACTGGGGCCTGCTACCCATTCAGGCTCTTAGGCTGCTTAAGCCATAGCCAAATAAAATGGGTACCGCGAGCGCTACCCGCCTGGACCCTGCCCTTGAAGATGGCACCGCTGGTCGTGAAGTCAAGGGATTGGCTTCGTGGGGGCTGGGTTTCTCTTAGAGTTCCCCAATGAGTATTATTTAGAGTGTGGCAGGGGAGAGGTAAAGGCCACTGGGCTAGACACTCTCCCCAACAGCCAAAATTTAGCACTCAACTGCTAGCTGGAGGTCGTTGTGGGACAAATCATCTCATATGGGTCGATCGGTGGCACATCGGAAAGAACTTTACCGGCATGGTCCAAGTACAACTGCTGGGGTGCTTACTAATAACAGTGGCGAGGAAAACCGCATCACCCATCACCATAGAGAAAATGTTCAAACTTCTCCCCCTTGACGTTTTTGTCATATCCACTCAGTGACAGAAGGTTGCTGAGCTTTTGAAGCGACAACTGTGACTGCCAATAAAGTGATGGAAGAGAGCGGGGGGCTGTTGATGGGACACTTACGACTACTGGCAACAGAGAAAGAGGAAGTGACATAAGAGAGCTGTGAGCAGTTCATGCAGCAGCTATAATTACACATACATGGACAGAAGATAGCTCTGAACACTGATGGGGGATATCTGTGAACAGTTGAGGCGACAGCTATGACTATTGATAGACTGACATTTGTGGTGCTGCAGACATAGATGAAGTGACGGAAGAAAGAAGTGAGCCGTTGACTATAGATAGATGGCTCAAGAATATGTCGAGAGACACTGCTTTTGTGAAATGTTTGTTTCTTGAAAGGGTCCATGAACCACGACTTTGGTTTGTCTTGGTGTGCCCGTAGATTCACCCTTATATTCAGGAAGTATAACTGAGCTGAATAGCAAGATAGCCTTTTTTTGTCGTCAATAATACAATTTTTGATTGTAGGGTTTGGCTCGTACATCGAGAGTGAAGTACAGCTCAGGAGGCTCATGGGAGAAGGCTGGATGGAGGGGGAAAAGGTAAGCGTAGGAGGGGGGCTTATAATGAAGAGAAGGGGGCAAAAAGGTCGTACTATAACGTGATTGGTTGGTGGGTGGAACAATTGGAAGGAGAGCTGGTCAACTTCTGGAAACTGGTGCAGGGCGTGGAGATAAAAAAGGTCGTGCTACAGTACGATTGGTTGAAAATTGTGGTAAGGGAGCAAAGGGTCGGGATGGAGGGGATAGAAAAGGTCGTACTGTAAAGTGATTGGTCAGGGGGCGTGGCCAAAAACCTTGTACTAGAGTACGATTGGCTAGGGGGCGTGGTTTTCTTCCTCCACTCCAATTGAGCCAAAAACCTATTTCCGGTTTCGCTTCCCCATTTCTCCCCTACTATTGGCCCTGTTAGTGACTGAAAGGTGACTATGGCGAGATTCAGTCACTTCCATTCTCGATCAGAAGAGATTGAGCATAGAAACGAGCAGTGTCGACTTGGCCATGACTGTAAGTGTGCGTTTCTGGCTATTAAAATTACGTTGGGACCGTTTGGGACAATTCCATAATTGATTTGATGATCTCGTTATGTTTCCGAGAAGGAGGTCGTCGTCCTAATGACGACTGGCCTTGGAGATGGGATGGGGCTCTCAGCTATACATGCCCTCTCTCCCGAACCTAAAAGTTCATTAACATTTTCCACCCCAATTAACGTTCGAAGTATTTGAAAACCCCCCTTTTAACTGAATGGCTAGCAAGTTCCCTGGACCTTCGCGCCGGCCGTCCCTTTGGAAATGCTCATTTTACCAATCTGCTCCCTTCTCCTCGCCACTCAACGACAGGAGACACATGAAACCTCGTTGAAGCTCTTCCGCTCTGAATTTACTTCACTCTTTCCTCCCATTCATATTCCAGAGACAAACCCTTAAATGTCGCGCGTGATCTTGAAGTCTCGTTCTTATCTCTAGTGCAACCTAACCACTGCTGCCAGTACACAATATTGTAGTTCACTATGCTCTAACGTTCACTTCAGCACCAAACACTGAATTTTACACTCCCTCAGCTATTTCCGTTGGATTTCACGTTTTATCCTTATCATTCATTCTCATCATTACCGTTCAAACTTTTCTCCATTTGCCGCACAAGGCATGAGAATCCCAAGTCCTCTTCCCGGCCCATATTTTGCCTTTAGTCTGAAAATTCCGTTACATCTCACAAGAATACCCTTTGGGACCTAGTTGTATGCCCGCTTTCTCGGCAATCTGATCAGACGACATCCACAGTCGTTACGGCCAAAAATGAACTTTTGGCAGTTTGGTATTGTTTTCTAGGAATTGTCGAGGGTGACAACAGGGATATTCACCAAACGTAGCTCTATTGAACATTCTACTAGCTGAACGAACTGTAAGGACAATGTAGCGAATGTTATCTCTTTTCCCCGGTCTGCGCCCATTTCCCGCACTGACTCCCATCTCACCTAGGCTAGCCCCAATGTCAATTTTTGGGGTTTCGTTGAAGTCAGGTCATGTTACGTGTCGTTTACTAGTATTTTTCGACGCTGCATCGAACGGGATGGGCCTCAGAAGTGCTTTACAAACATAGGATTTAGCATGAGAGTTTTTCGGGTTGCTGATATGCCCATTGGTTGGCTCGGGCCAAAATGGTTCGATGCTGTTGCCTTCAACAGGAAGTTTTCAGCTCGAAAATCCGAACTAACCCCCAATCGGCTTCCCCTCTACCGACAAAGGGCTTAAGGTTTGTTTCTGAAGCCGACAACGGATTTTTCCTGTTTGGAATTTCCAAAATATTCCTTTCCCACCGCTTTCCACTTCCTAAATTCCAACTCTCAACTCTGCCCAATGCCCAAAAACAGACATTCATTAGCAGCTATAGGCATATTCACTATGTGTCTACTTATATATTTACACACCGGTACACGTATCTAGAGCCCCGTAGTGTCGTGTGAACTAGTTCCGCTGGCTGTTCAGTCAGAACTCTACCTCACACGACACTGTGTATCAATGCAGCCTTGTATCTCCCTCCTCCTCAATTTTTTTCAACGTGGGATTGAATGAGATAGGTTCCAATCATGCTGCGGAAGGGAATAATAAACTTTGCAACGTTTTAACTCAACTCCTCGCCTATATCCACTCTAGTTTTCACAGACTTTTACTCATTTTCCCATCGTAGACATGACCTTTAGTCTATTCTTTTTCTTGAGGATGTCATTTACGGTCAGCGACACATCGCAAATCTGGTGTAGCCGCAGCTGTTCACGTGGGTAAATAATTAAAGGAGCAGACGAGGTTCCTAACACGAGGACACCAGGGTACGCCCCACATTAGATATTCGATATAGCGAGGGATAATTAATCCCTTTCATCAACTGCATAATTATTTACGCTGCAACGGAGAGACTGTTTCTGGTTTGCGCCATCGCAACATCATAAAATAGTATGTGGATCGAGGTTGAACGTTGAATTATTGGCCGAGATATTTCTCAATCAGAGTCAGAGCGGTACGGCAGAATACATCAACGTTTGGTCGGTAGAGAATATAAACCGAGAATTAAGTAGACTCATTATAAATAATTAATATTTGCGACGAGCTCCGTGCCCTTTCCGCTTCCCAAACATCCGCCTTAATTCATCAAACACTGTGAATTTCTCCTCTATTAGAATCAATTGATGAGCCGCAACCGGCTTTTGTGGGTTTAGGGTGTTTGCGGTAAATAATTGCTCGCTATGCGCAGCGGAGGAAAGGCAGGCTATGGGTGAATGAACGACCGGCTCGACGAAATGAAGAACGGCTCACGTGAAAATCGCGCAGATGATCAATTGCATTAACGTCTCAGCCCGTTGTTTCTCGGTGCTGATTCTGATTCGAAGTTTTATTGCCGACCTCAAAAGTTGCGCGATTGTTATAGGTGCACTATCCCGCTTCTTAAGCAGCGTTTGTAGTGTAGCTGCAGTCCTGGGTAGCAGCCGCACACTCTCCGAGTGCGAAGTGATCTGCTTCACATGTCAGAGACTCAGTACAGATGAAGAACCTCCCTGCAGAACACTTATTCGCGAAAGGTCCAGATAAGAAAGGGGTGCATACGGGCCAAGGAGTGGTGAGCCAGCAGGTGCAGGAGTTTGTGGGCCAGGGATCCGAGCAGCGATGCCACTATGTGCGTTGGCAACACTTTTCCAGACGGAGCTCGTTGCAGTGATGATGTGGGTGCAGCAAATCCTGTACAGAGGGCTGAAACGGAAGAATATCTAAATATGAAAGACAGCCAGGCTGAACATGAGATTCTGGCTTCTTATACTGTGGCATTCTCAGGCCCACAAACTGGTGAGAGATAAAACTGCACTTCTCCTGGTGGGACCAGAGCTCTTCACAGACTTCTCCAGAGCCACTTGAATAAGGAGGTTGGCAAATGAGAGGTGTGCAGGGCTACTGGGCGGGATGTGCCTGGCCAAAGGCAGTCAAGGTAAGACTCTCCAAAGAGTGATCACGAGAGGTCGCCATTGGTCTCTAGCCGAGGCTCCTGGGACCAATGGCATTTCGACGTGGCCACGAACAGGCCCATGTCCCAACTCCTCTACAAGCCCATTGGGGGGCCCGCTTAGTGCCCCAACCGCCGCCAGTACCCATTGCCTCACCCCCGTGGGTTTGGAGGAGGGCGGTGCCCAGTCAGGAATCAAACCAGAGTCCGCCGGTTCTATCCCCGCCTGGTTCAGAAAGACTGTCACTTGCAAGGCAGGAGTGGTGTCAGCAGAGCATGTAATGTGCAGCATGAGGATGCACGAATGGGCCTCTGGTTCCATGGTAACTGGGGGTGGAATTGAGAAGAGATGGACGCCGCACAACTGTACCCTTCTGAGGCCACAGTCGAGTTTTCTCAGTTGCCACCAGTGCAGTGGGGAAAACAGGTTGATCTAGAAGTGAAGGGACAGAATGCAATTCGGGGCAGCAAAGCTCATGATATTTTCATTTCCTATGCAATTGCACATTGAGCAGCCCCGCTCTGGCTGTCGAATCTCGAATGAGTACTGTTGTTCAAGGCAAGCAGGGCACCCCTAAGCCTTACGATCCAGCGACAGACTCATACCAACTGCACCTCTTCAACCGTCTGATCTTCCAGTCTCACACTCCATCACAATGCTGGCTATAAGGGGTTTCTAGACTCCCAAGCCAGAGCACTATCTTTCATCTAGTTCTAACAAACTATCTAACAAAATACGATGACCTCAGCCAGCTTTCCAGTCTTTCCAGCACCTCGCAGTTCCCTCGTTGAATATGACAAGTGAGACCTTCTAACCCTTGTACCTGAAAGTCGTCTGACTATAAGCGCATGGAGCTCCCCAATTAGTTTTTCCAAGTACCCTCAAAATTCCCCATCTCTGGGATTACTGTTCCTACTTGTCATTCCACAGCAATAGGCTTCAAATTATAATACTGCAAACCATAATGGAGCAACCAACTAACGAGCCTTCATAAGTTCACGTTACCCAGATACTTCCTGACCGCTTCCTGTCACCCCTCCACTGGTCACAACCATCCTCCATGCGAAATCTATCAATAAAAACGGAGACGCCACTTTTTTTGAAAACCTTCCTCAGTTAACTGACCAATCTGAGGAGTATACTCCTTCCAAAGCGGTGGTCCCCTCCCGAGTCCATGCACTCAGAACTACTGTAATTTGTGTTATGTGTTACTGACTTCACTTCCCCTCTGTACATGTAAGTGTTTGAATGTTGTGATTTCCCAAATCTTCAATTACAAGTTTCGTGCTACAGTAATCCATGATTCATTCAAGTCTACCCTGGTCAAAACACCGTCACTGCCAAGGTCTCCAGCTGCTCCAGCCACTCTTCCTGGCTCTCTGTGGACGTCGGGCCAGCTCAGTAAGTCCCCAGAACCGTGCCACTTTCAACCTGACGGCTCCCCTTGCAACCGCGCTTGGATACCTGTCGATGGACAACCTCAGGGCCTTAAATCTGTAATTGCTGGTAAGGGTGAGAGTGCGGGCAAAGGTAGCCCTTTTTTTTTTTGAAACGGTGGATGCAGGCGATACCCTCACTGCAGCCACAAACGGGCCTATTGTAAGGGCGTCCATGATTCTCGGATCATAGCCCACCTCCAGGCCCCACAGCACTGGTCTCACTTGGTGTGATGTCGCCTATGCGCCTGCCGTCCCTAGCCCTACCTCGCAGAACCTGCACACCTGTACCTCGCACTTGCCAATATTTGCAAGGTGGTACCTCGGCGGACGGTGTCCTGTGAACAGGCCACATATGATCCTCACATCCTTCCTCCTGGGGACAGTGCAAGCACCTCCTTGGACCTCTCTCTGGAGAGCCGAATGAAGAGTTTTGACTGTCTAAGGCCGGGCAGCACCTGCCAATGAGCAGCCCTGCCTCTGTCCTCCCGTTTGCCAACCTCTCTACGTAGGTGGCTCCTGGTAGTCCCAATCTGCGCTGATCCCTTCTTAGCCAACTTATCAGCCCGCTCGTTTCCCTCTATACCCTGATGCCCTGGCACCCAACACAGTGTTACACTGTTGTCCTCGGCCAGGGCCTTCAGTCCAGTCAGACACTCCCACATCTGCTGTGATGTGAGACTGTATGAGGCTAAGGTAGCCCTTGCTGCAGACTCCAAGTAAACACAATCATTGGGGATGTTCTTCTTAGCATCCTGATGAAGTACCTCAGCACCTGCTCAACTGCATACACCCACGATCCGGGCGCTATCGCACATAACTGCCTCTGCAACAGCATCGGTGATCCCTGGAGCGTATTATCGAATTCCAAGTTTCCACATTTGTGCCTGATCTAACATCACAGGAAACTGATGGTATGTGATCTCCAGGGTTCCTGTTGATTGGCAGCCAGCTTTTTTATTGTTCGAAGTTAACCGCCCTCCGCATTTACATAACAAGTTCAATCGGGGTTTTTTTGTTGTGAAGGGCGGGTTATTGAGTAATCGACTAATACATTCCATAACCATGACTGCTGATCCAATTTCCGTTTCGCTCTTAGAGGCGCCCATGTTAATCATCCTTTTGACAAGGCCTTGGCAGAGAACAAAAAAGATTGTAGAGGCTCTTCTGCCATCGGAATTTGGGCTGGATACCACAACGAGTGGGAAGAAGAGTGTTGGGTGAGGGGGGTGCTTGACTGAATATGTGGTGCCGCTAGGGTTTTTGCTTGGGGTCAAAATGGCTTCCGAAATGTTATTGGAGGGGGAAAACTCGTTGATTACTGGGAAGAGGCTGTTTTTATTGTATCCGAGCAGTGGCCCCTTTTATCGCCGGCTGGACTATGATTACGCCACCCTAAGCGCTCCGACCCCCGCCGTGTTCATTACTGTTGTATCATCCATATCCGACCCCAATCGGCGGCTTCTTTGCCCTTTCGGACCTCCCCTTGTTTGAGCAGCTCTTCGAGGATGATTGTGTACACGAAGAATGTTCCGTTTTGATTAGCGTCTGTTGTGCAGGTTTCACCAAACGCTATGGGAGGATTGAGCTTTGTATCGATATCCATTCTTACTCTCCTCAGACGTAAGAAATAGGAAGGAAATGGAGTAGTTCTAGTGCCGATCTTTCGAGCCCAGTTATGCGCCGTCCTCGTGTTTTAAACGAAGGAAAGCAATTCCACCTCGTAGTGAACCATGGCCAGCACGAGTACTTTCTCATTCGAGGGCCCTCCCCACAGTGGTCCGGCAGCTCGTGCTACCAGTTGCTTGTGGGTCTGAGGTCGCCTCAAGTTCACTCCTGGCACAAAGGCCTACTCCATCAAATGAGTACGCTGGAGAGTCCATCTGGGACAGTCACGGACTACGTGTTCCACTGTTTCAGGGGCAGGTCCTCATCACAGAGACTGAGTTAGCGTAGTTTGGCCATGAACCCCACTTTCCCCAGTATGTGATGAGATACAGTGTCCCTAAGGCTAACCTTCCTCACTGTTTTCGATTCTCCACAGGCACCTTTCCCTTCTTTTATATACACGTAGTGACCGAGAAAACCCCAACTGCATGTGTGGCGTCCACAAGCAGCCTCATATCCTCTCAGTTTCCCCTTCTCCACTCCCCGTTCCCATGGAGCTGGCCTAATGCGTCCCCACCATTCTTGCGACTTCAAGATAGCCTTGAAGTTTGTCCTTACAACCTCATCCACCACAGTGGAGGCACCCCAAACACTTTCAGGTGCCCGGCAGTGAGCCTCCCACAAGTACACAGTGCATGCTCCACTGACTCCCTCCCTGCCTCAGAGAATCTGCACTCTGTACCTCTGACTTGCCAATCTTGGTCAGGTGGTACCTTTGTGGAGAGTCACCTGTGAGCAAACCACATGCCATCTGTGTACTGTGAGACCGTTTCAGTCTGTTTCAGCTGAATGCAGAGAAGGCGCTGCACGCACACCATCACTGCAAAGAGCACTGTCTTGAAAACTGTTGCACAGTGCACTGAATATTATTGCTGCCAGGATGTATGGCCCATGAACTACGGCACGCACTTTCAGGTGCCTGGCAGTGAGCCTCCCACAAGTACACAGTGCATGCTCCAGTGCCTCGGAGAATCTGCACTCTGCCTCTGACTTGCCAATCTTGGTCAAGTGGTAAGAGAGTCACTAGAGCACCACATGCCATCTGTGTACTGTGAGACCGTTTCAGTCTGCAGCTGAATGCCGCTGCACTGACACTCCTGTTGCACAGTGCACTCTGCCAGGATGTATGACCCATGAACTGGCACCCCAAGCACTTTCAGGTGCCCAGCAGTGAGCCTTACGTGCATGCTCCGCTGACTCTCTGCCTCGGAGAATCTGCACTCTGTACCTCTGACTTGCCAATCTTGGTCAGGTGGCACCTAGAGTCGCCTGTGAGCAAGCCACATGCCATCTGTCTGTGAGACCGTTTCAGTCTGTTTCAGCCGAATGCCTGCACGCACACCATCACTGCCACTGTCTTGAAAACTGTTGCACAGTGCACTGAATGTGCTGCCAGGATGTATGACCTGTACGGCAAAGCACTTTCAGGTGCCTGGCAGTGAGCCTCCCACAAGTACACAGTGCATGCTCCACTGACTCCCTCCCTGCCTCGGAGAATCTGCACTCTGTACCTCTGACTTGCCAATCTTGGTCAGGTGGTACCTTTGTGGAGAGTCACCTGTGAGCAAGCCACATGCCATCTGTGTACTGTGAGACCGTTTCAGTCTGTTTCAGCTGAATGCAGAGAAGGCGCTGCACACACACCATCACTGCAAAGAGCACTGTCTTGAAAACTGTTGCACAGTGCACTGAATATTATTGCTGCCAGGATGTATGACCCATGAACTACGGCACCCCAAGCACTTTCAGGTGCCCAGCAGTGAGCCTCCCACAAGTACACAGTGCATGCTCCGCTGACTCCCTCCCTGCCTCGGAGAATCTGCACTCTGTACCTCTGACTTGCCAATCTTGGTCAGGTGGCACCTTTGTGGAGAGTCGCCTGTGAGCAAGCCACATGCCATCTGTGTACTGTGAGACCGTTTCAGTCTGTTTCAGCCGAATGCAGAGGAGGCGCTGCACGCACACCATCACTGCAAAGAGCACTGTCTTGAAAACTGTTGCACAGTGCACTGAATATTATTGCTGCCAGGATGTATGACCCATGAACTACGGCACCCCAAGCACTTTCAGGTGCCCGGCAGTGAGCCTCCCACAAGTACATAGTGCATGCTCCCCTGACTCCCTCCCTGCCTCAGAGAATCTGCACTCTGTACCTCTGGCTTACCAATTTTGGCCAGGTGGTACCTTAGTGGAGAGTCACCTGTGAGCAGGCCACATACATGCCATCCGTATACTTCCGCCCCCAATTTTCAACTCTGTACGCTCTATGATCAGGCACCCAGCACAGTGTTGAAGTGTTCTCTGTTGCCATGTTCTTCGAACAAGTCAAGCATTTCCAAACCAGTCCTGACGAAATAGTATAAGAAGACAGGGCCTTCAGTGCAGCCTGACTGTGAGACCGTTTCAGTCTGTTTCAGTCTAATGCAGAGAAGGCATTGAACGTGCACCATGACTGCAAAGAGCACTGTCTTGAAAACTGTTGCCAGCGCAGTAAATAGTATTGCTGCCCAGATTTCCGTCTCTATAGTGTACCAAGGCCGAGGTTTGGGAGCACCCCCTCCCCGTCTTGATCTTTCATGAATAAGTATCTGAAAGTGTTGTTCAAAGTTGTACTTCATCTATACGAAATGTTGGCAGTGTTTTGCATTTACGTCGTGTTTGATATAGTTTCCCAGGTATTTCTCGTTGTTGAGTCTAATGGAATGGGCCATAGTGTTGTGGGATAGTGCCTAGACCAAAAAGAGTGAAATCACATTAATTATGGAGAACCGAAGTCTACTACCTGAAAGAACTCGTAGGACAACACAGCCAAAGTAGTCGTTTCATTTGTAGTGCCTACCGTCTCACTCCTACCACCCGTCAACTCCACTCATCATGCTGTGCCGATTGAGTCTGGAGTATGTATATTTTCGTCGTTCTGTTGTAGTCATGTCATGTTACATATCGTTTACTGGTGTTTTTCGATGCTGAATCGAATGGAGAAGGTATAGCACGTGTAATGAAATTAATTCTACTGCTTGAAGACTGCCGGACAATTTAGCGAAAGTTACTGTTCCTCCCTGGCCTGCGCTCGTTTCCTCCACTGCCAACTCACTCCAATCTCCTATCAGTTCGACTCTGTGCACAGTAGGGGAAATAGGGCGACTCTGGCGCGGGGGCTAATGAAGATAACCTGACATTGAGGATAACCTCGATGAAACCTTCCCTTTTGGGGGGAACCTCCCACTAGAAAGGTAACCTTCTTGGCAAGGTCGCCGCCACCACCGTGTCGTTGTCAATGCGTGGTGATACAAAGGAAAGCCCCCCAATATTGTGAAGGTTGTACACTCATACCACAATATTTAACGTTAAAGAAGAATGAATGAGTGGTACAGTGGATAACGTGTGCGGTCCTCATACAGGCAAACTGTGTTCGATCCTGATCTTCACTGATAATTGTTTTATGGATTCGCGAACAAGAATTTGTTAAAAGTGGCGAATTATATATAACGTATGAAGTTACCGGAAAAAGAATAACACGCCCAGTTGACAACGACACGGTGGTGGCGGCGACCTTGCAAAGAAGGTTGCCTTTCTAGTGGGAGGTTCCCCCCAAAAGGGGAGGTTTCATTGAGGTTATTCTCAATGTCAGGTTATCTTCATTAGCCCCTGCGCCAGAGTCGCCCTATTCCCCCTACTGTGCACTCTGTCACCCTGTGCCAATTACCTATAAAATGTCAATTTTCGTAGTTTTCAGGGTGAAAGTTTGAAGGTAATACGTTTTTATAAACAAAGTGTATATTAGATTTGATTAGTTTCTGAGTGCTCGTGAGGCCAAGGAATGTGGTATGGTCCGTCGCAGCCGACGTTTTTCTCGACATTAGCCAAACGTGACTTCAATTTATCGCAAAAAGTTTTCCTTTAATGCTCAGCTTTGTCAGTACTTTCCAAGTTACAGAAGTTAAGTATTCCGCACGATCCCGTCGAACCCTTTGCGCCGCCGGACCAAATATTGAATTTTCCTCCCCCGAGCGAATGCAAATTGTAAAATCAAAGCAACGCCCAGGTCAAATATTCCTTCCAAGTACATTCGCGGTCTCTGAGCCCCTTCCGGGCTCTCACGTCAAATCCCGAGCGTCAGAAAAGCCTGCCAGGTTTCAAACCTTTCGCCCTCTGCATAATTCCGCCAGATCCCAAAGGGTTGCCGATACGACCTCCTCCCTCCGACGCTGGGCCGTGTCTCTGACTCCTATTCAGAGCTCAATGTAAATACGTTGAAAGTTCTCCGAATAATTTTCACGCTGCCGCCAACCGCTTTTCATTACAAACCGCAACCGAGTTACAACGAGCTTGAAGGTACTGGTTTCTATCGACACTGAAATCGGTGATCGCGAAACCACTTTTCCGGCTCTCGAGCCTTTTGAATTCGAGTAACTGCCACGTTTACCTGAGTCAGCCTCCCTCCAACATTTCCAAATTTCTTCAAACAAATGATGTCAGAAGTGGGAAGTACCTTGGATATGTTTACCAACGTGGTGCGAGAGCCCGTATTCAGTAAGTGTAGGCCCCGCTTGGACTCCAAACTTCCTTGCAAAACAAAGGGGAGAAACCAAAGCTACTCCGAAAATGGGAGTAAAGGACTCAGTACTGGTGGTGAGGATGGCATTGGAGCGATAACCTTGGAATGTCCTAAGTCACGTGAGGGAATATCGAGAGGTGCCAGGCCAGAGGCAGTCGAGGCTGTTTACCAAACTCTCCAGGGAGCGAACAAGCGAGATCCTTAGTCTGGAGTTAGAAAGTATATGGATGGTATGTGGCCAGTTCAAAGGTCAATGTCTACTAAGGTACCACCTGTTAAGTCAGACCTGTTGCAGATTCTGGCGGAGGAGCTGGCTGCAGTGTGCCACAGATTGCTGGGGGTTCCTCAGCTGCCCCCAGATTCGATCAAACGAAGCACATGGTTGTTATATTTTAAAAAATGGTTAAAATTAACAGACGCCCCCCATTTTGGCAGTTGTATAGCAATTAATTCGTGTTTTGGCTCGTTTTAATTCGTGGTTTTTTGTATCAGCATTCTTCAATGCTGGGGGAACGGAACAAGTCTCTGAGGCAGGCGACTGAGTCTAGACCGACAACAGTGAAATCAAAGTAATTACAGTGAGTCAAAGTCTACTAATTGAATGAACTCGCGGGACAACACAGCAAAAAGGATTCGTTTCATCATTTGCACCCTCTCCTGACTACCTCCAACCACTCATCAGTGGTGCCTATAGCCCCCAGCGCCAGGAACATATCATTTTCGACATTCCGTTGTAGTCAGGTCATGTTACATATCTTTTACTGGTATTTTTCGATGCTGAATCGAATGGGATAAGTCTCTAAGGCAGGCGACTGAGTCTAGACCGACAACGGTGTAATCACAGTAATTATAGTGAGTTAAAGTCTACGAATTGAATGAACTCGCGAGACAACACACCAAAAAGGATTCGTTTCATCATTTGCACCCTCTCCCGACTATCTCCAACCACCCGTCAGGTCGTGCCAACAGCCCCTAGCGTCTGAAACATTTTCGTCATTCCGTTGTAGTTAGGTCATGTTACATATCGTTTACTGGTATTTTTCGATGCTGAATCGAACGGGATGGGTCTCGCAGGTGTGAGACTACGTCAAGCTATAAGAGAATAATGAACCGTTGTGTCATAATTTTTTGTAGTCCATTAGTCTAGTTAATAAGGATAATAAGGAAAACAATAATATCACGATGAGTAGAAAATATAAATTATGAACAAATTAGAAACTACTAGTAAAAACTGTGTAAGAAATAAAGTCATTGAGCTGGAGCATTTTATTTTTCTCGATAAGTATACTGTAAACCAGGAGGATGAAGTGATTTCGAGGGCTGTCAAGCTCTAGTGACTATTATTACTCTCAGAGTGTGCTCAGATTATGTTTAGAAAAAAAAACTTTAATAAGCAACTCAGTAGCGGTTGAGTCGTTGTATTGACCTTCTTCGTCTGGTTCCGGGCGACGAAATGAAGTTCTGGCGCGGGAGTCAATATTGTTTTATCCAGCGGAGAAAGATGAAGCCGGTGGGTGTAATAAATCGCCATTTCACAGGAGAAACCCGGCGGATCTTGTGTTTTTCTCCCTTTCAGTAACAAACTTTGGCAGTTCGCGAAGCTCCGCCGGTCCTCGTAGTTTTTTTTTGTTGGAATTAATTACGCGAACAATGAAGCGGCTTCTCGTTGATTGAATTAGACAGAATTCGACGTTTCGGGGGCTCAATTGTCAAACCGAACTCGTTCCCGGGAGCTCGCTCATTTGACCTGCCTTTTATGCGAAAGTACTGTTTCGTCGGAGTCAATAACGCGGCGTTACTTTCCGAATTTCCACTTGTCGAACGCGGCCCTGAAATATTTAGAGCGGAACTGCAAACGCCTTTCCTCTGACCAGTCCATTGATCGGACGCAACGGCGCAAATATTTCGACTTTAGCGCAGCTTTTCCCTCAAATATCCTAGTCATTAGACGCGTTGTCACAAATAAAGTACAAACGAAATAAATTTGATGACCCTGAGACAGTTAAGAGCGACCAATTCCGGAATTCAAATTAGTGTCGTTTCATTCACTATGATTTCTCAAAATTTTCATTTAGTCCTCCCGAAACACGAAATACGAACGAGTCACCGAATGAAAACTATACGACTGGCGGAACACAATAAATTTCGAACCAAAGGCCTCTATTTTCCCTTTAGGAGGATGATACGGTTTTTTTTCAGCCTAGGGAGATGGTTCGGAGCACATGAGTTTTTACCTCAGTAGGGGAGAAATGGGGGAGTGAAACCAGAAGTGATGGTTCTGGCTCAATTGGAGTGGGGGAAGAAAACCACGTTTTTGGCCACACCCCCCAACCAATCACGTTGTAGTACGTCATTTTTTATCCCCTCCACACCGCCACCTTACCTCCTCTACCATATTTATTAACCAATCGTACTGTAGTACAACCTTTTTTACCCTCACCTCCTGCCCGAATTTCCGGAAGTTGTCCACCTCTCTTTCAGTTTGACCCTCCCACTAACCACGGGTTCGGTTCGCGTTCGGGTACAGGTTCGCGTTCAGGTTCGGTTTCGCGTTCGCGTTCGAGTTCACATTCGCGTTCAGGTTTGGTTTCGCGTTTGCGTTCGAGTTCACGTTCGCGTTCGAGTTTGCACATTCAAGACCGATGTTAATATTGCTTCCAATTGCGTAATACGTCGTTTGAACCTTTCTCGGTCTCTAGCTTTTGTTCCCAGCATGAAGTTCGGTCTTCTTGGGGAACAGGATATGTACATGTAACCATCGGATCCGAAAACATTACTTTTCTACACTTTAATAAATGAGTCGAAATTTTCTTGCGGAATAGACGAGTCGAAATACGTTTAGAGATAATTTGTGCGTCAATATTAAATTTCGAGAATAGAACGCCTGCGGCTATACAATCACGTGAACACGTCATGCTATTGCAACATGATTTGAAACCTGTCAACTATTAAACATTTTCGAGAATACTCACGCTATTACGTCATGTTGATGCATCATGTGCTTGAACGATCGAGTGACCACTCTAGCGTCCCACAAGGATGATGTCGCGTCTGTCCCTCTTATACCACAAGTTTACGTTATTCTACTACAGTTCCTTTATGGCTCAGTTGATGTAGAGCTCAACTATAGAACGTGAGGTGCTGCGTTCGATCCCAGGGAAGGAACTTTGTTAAAATATCTGGTGCATTGCAACACACAACTTTCCTTAGCTCTACAACAATTCACTTAGTACATGGCTAATTCTATTTAATCAATTCATTTATCACTCAGTCCCTTTGAACTTGGTCAAACAACGCTTTACGTCAGCATGAAGCGGCAGCGATTACAGTTAAAGAATTTATTGTGCTGCTCGTACTCATTCCAGGACCATTATTGAGCAAATGGTACCCAGAAAATTAATGAGGCTGTAAACACGGATTTTTTAAAGGAGGAAAGTAATCACTTTTGCAGAGTAATTGGGTAATAATTCTTAGAACTGGTATTAAGCAAAACGGCGGTAGTTGAAATTCAGGAATTTCTGGAGTGAGTGCCATGTATCTCATGAGCGTTTTTAAATACTCACCCTATAGGAAGGATGAGGTCAAACTGATAGAAAAAAAGCCTAAAAAGGACCCACCTCCTCCACCTATAAATGTCGTAGGTACGAAGAGCTATTCGGTAATCAAAGACATAATTAAAGATATCCCTAAAGAGAAAGTCAAAGTCACTGCTCTGAACAATGACATCTGGAAAATTAACGTGGATTCTCGTGAAAATTGGAAATTGATCACAGAGAATCTACGATCAGGAAAAAACAATGGTACACTTACCAGGATAAAGCCGAGAGGCCAATTAAAGTCATGGCTAGAGGTCTACACGCTTCGTGTGACAAAAGCGAAATCATTGAAGACCTGAGAAATCAAGGTTTTAATATCTTGGACGTCACCAACATTCTCAAGAAAGGTAGTAAGAAAAACGAGAGAGGTGTAATTGAAACCTTCCAAGTACCTCTTCCTCTATTTATGTTAACATTTGACAAAAATGATAATATTACCAAAATACATGGCATAAGGGCTATCCTCAACATAGTTGTGAAAATTGAACCATTAAGGAACACCACTAAACTTATTCCACAATGCAAAAAATGCCAAAGCTATCTTCATACTCAATCTTACTGTGGAAAAGAACCAGCATGTGTGAAATGTGCTGGACCACACATAACAGCCGAATGTCCTCTTGACAAGGCTGACGCTCCGAAATGCGTTAATTGTAAAGGGAATCACCCAGCAAATTATCGCGGCTGCGAAGTAGCCAAAGAGCTACAAAGAATGAGGAACAATGCCACCAAACCCCAAGTGAAAAAACTCGGTAGGGAAAATATTTCTATAGAAAAAAGTGGTAGCAGGCGAAAATCGCTTACTTCAGCAATAGCAGGTGATACCACCTGCAAAGCCTCATTTGCTAACGTAGTTGCAAAAAAAGAGGCGACCGTGTCGAACACTGAAAAAATGTTCGGCCAAATACTTGTGAGATTAAATGAACAAAATCAAACTAATAAGCTGCTATACGAGAGAATAGCGAAACTAGAAAAAAGTCTAACCAGCTACGGAATAATATGATGGAATATACATTAAGGATAGCTTCATGGAACGCTAATGGATTACTGAATCACATAAAAGAAGTGGAAGCATTTCTCCACTTTAACAAGATAGACATTCTACTCGTTTCTGAAACTCATTTCACTAATTCTTCCTACTTTAAAATAAAAGGGTACATTTGCTACCATACAATTCACCCCAGCAATAAAGCTAGAGGAGGCTCAGGAATTATAATTAAAGAAAACGTGGTGCATCACGAAGAACTGAAAATCGAGGAGGAAAAAATGCAAGTCACCTCGGTCAAATTGCAACTCAAAAACAAATATTACAGAATAGCAGCAATTTACTGCCCCCCGAGACATAACCTGAAGCAAGAGGACTATAGAAGTCTTTTTGAAAGGCTAGGAACCAACTTCATTATCGGAGGTGACTTTAATGCCAAAAATACATACTGGGGATCTCGGTTAACGACAACAAAAGGTAAAGAATTGTATGCAGCAGCAACCACACTCAAGTGTGATTTCTACTCTTCTGGCAGGCCCACATATTGGCCCACGGATCCTAAAAAAGTCCCCGATCTAATCGACTTCTTTGTTAGCAGAGGTATCTCAAGTGGATACATAAACGTAGAGGATAGTGACGACCTACCATCTGATCACTCACCCATTATCGTAACAATCAGTGAAAAAGTTATCCTGAGAGAAAAAACTCCAAGTTTGTTCAATAGGAAAACTTGTTGGACCTGTTTTCGTCAACAACTGGAAACAACAATAAATCTGAAAGTAGCAATGAAAACTCCAGAACAGATAGAAGATGAACTAGACCTCTTTATTAATAACATACAACAAGCAGCCTGGCAAAATACGCCAGTAATTCAAAACGATAATAGTGAAAATCAAAAATTGTATCCAATGGAATTGAGAAATTTACTGAATGCGAAACGAAAAGCAAGGAGAAAGTGGAAAAATAATAGAACTCCCGAAAACAAAACATTATTTAATAATTACGCTAACAAACTTAAGCACCTAATTAGAACTATGGAGAATGAAACAGTGGATCACTTTTTAAGTAAACTGACTGCGGAGAAAGATACGGAGTACTCCCTCTACAAGGTTACCAAAAACATGAAACGACCCAAAGTCCCATTACCTCCAATCAAAAAGGAGGATGGAACTTGGGCCAGAAGCAATAAAGAGAAAGCTGATCTTTTTGCAGAACATCTCTTCGAAACTTTTCAACCATTACCAAATCAAATACCAGACGAAAATATAACTCGGACGGAAAAAACTGACGAACTCAAAATAGACCCAGTGACACTGAAAGAACTTAAGGATGAAATAAAAAGCAACATTAATGCTAAAAAAACGCCCGGCTACGACCTGATATCAGGTCGTGTTGTGAAAGAGCTTCCCGATAAAGCAGTGATAAAATTGCTTCACATTATTAATGCTACATTTAGACTGAAATACGTACCTTCCCAATGGAAAGTTGCGGAAGTCATCATGATCTCCAAACCAGGGAAGTCACCAAACGAGAAGACGGGATATCGACCAATATCCCTCCTCCCCGTTATGTCAAAACTGTTCGAAAAATTGCTTCTTAAACGACTCAAACCCATCATTGAAGATAGAAACTTGATCCCAATCCATCAATTCGGATTCAGGCAAAAACACTCAACTATAGATCAAGTCCATCGAATAACTAATATAATTGAAAAGGCCCTTGAAGGTAAGAAAATCTGTGCCAGCATATTTTTAGATGTGGCTCAGGCCTTTGACAAGGTTTGGCATGAGGGACTGGAGTACAAACTGCACCGAGATCTCCCAAAACAGTACTACTTACTGCTAAAATCTTACCTTGAAAATAGACATTTCAGGGTGAAGCAAGATGACCAATACTCTGGCTTGAAGCCAATTAAAGCAGGGGTCCTGCAAGGAGTGTCCTAGGGCCAGTCCTTTATCTTCTGTATACCCGGGACTTACCTCAACAAGAAGGTACAACTGTTGCCACTTTTGCTGATGATACGGCTATCCTCTCTGTAGATGATGAAGCCGAAGCCGCAACTAGTAATCTACAGACGTCAATTACTGAGATTTCTAAGTGGACAAAGATGTGGAGAATAAAGTTAAATGAATCAAAATCAGTTCACATCAACTTTACTAACCGAAAAATTCCTGTCATGGATGTTGAGATCAATTCAAATAAAATACCCCATACCGATGCAGTCAAATACTTAGGTATGACCCTCGACTCCAAATTAAACTGGAAAAAACACATAGAAAAGAAAAAAGAGGAAATTAGAATTAAATTCAGAAAGATGTATTGGTTGATGGGAAGGAATTCTCGTCTCTCTCTCCACAATAAACTGCTTATTTATAAGCAGATCCTTCGCCCTATATGGACCTATGGAATTCAGTTATGGGGCTGTGCCAAAAAAACAAATATTAACAAAATCCAAACTTCCCAAAATAAAATACTGAGAAGCATAGTGCATGCGCCCTGGTACATGAGAAACGATGATATTCATCGAGATTTGAGGATGGAAACAGTCCACGAAATTATCGCAAGGTACTCAAGGAGGCATGAACAACGTCTCCACAACCATGAAAACCCGGAAATGCTCTACGTTTTGGACAACGAGGATGAACTCCGACGACTCAAGCGGAAAAAACCTCTGGACTTAGTGCTGTTGAAGTACAAGTATAGCTCAGTGTTGTCGATAAACTGTTATGCGAAGGGGCTTGGTTTTACTGTAAACGGGTCCTCAAGGAGTGCTTGAAAAGATATGTAATATTGCTAGATGGATTGTATTTTAATATTCAGTTGCAATAATAAATCACGAAAAAAAACCCTATAGGTATTGGATTGAACTACAGTACCAATTTTCTTTAACATTCTACTAACATTCCAGCGGAGTTTAAAAGGAAAAAACCACGGCAAAACGCTTTTCGTCGAAAATTTTGATAATTTATTGTGCTGCTCTCGTCATTTTCCCACAAATGGGAATTTTGTGCTATAATCGCCGTATTGAGGGCTATCAATATAAAAAGTTTAATCAAAATCGTTAGAGATTTTTTTGAGAAAAAAAATATTTGTTGTTTTGATCACTATGATAACTATAGTTAACTTTCGGTGAATTTTGTTCATACCCTTATTTTGGCGTCCCATGATGACCTGCGGGCGAGATATCAAGTTTGAGCTGATTTGGCAGGTGGTTTTCTCTAAAAATCGTATACAGACACACACACACAGACCATTTTCCCAAATAGTGTTTTTCGGACTCAGGAGGGTCTGAAACGTAAAGATCTGAAGAGAACTCAAAATTTTTTTCAGCCGATTACATAACTTTCCTTTCTACTTCGTAGAGCCAAGGAAAGTAAAAACCCTGCAAATTATTACACAACGGTTTATTATTCGGATAATCAGCTTGACCTAGCATTAATGCTCCGAGACCCATCCTGTTCGATTCAGCATCGAAAAATATCATAATGAAACCCAAAAAAAGGTCGAAAAGAACTGAATCGTAATATTAAAATAAACAAAAAAACGAAAGTATCTAGAAAAAACTGAATTTTAATATGGAAACATGCACGCTAAATACTAATATCAAAATTTAACCAAAAATCTATGAAAAAAAAACAAAATGAGAATGAAACGAAAGAATCTAAAAAAATTGAATCGTATCAAAACCAAAACGTCGGGGAAATTGGAACGGGGGCGCTCGAAGCGAACCCGGGGGGAGTTGAGTGTTGGGAGGGAAGCGAGTACTGACTTAACGGCCAGACGATGATGTCTTTACATCGAAAGCGCTTGCCCACAGTAACTCACAAGCCAGAGGAGACGGACTCACCTAACAGGTACGTTAACTTTAGTAATTTGCCTACTGGCGGACATAACCCAATTTCTTTAATACCTGACTATAGTACACTCACCAGGAGACTCGTGGGAGATAGCTCAATGGAGGGAGGAGGGAGGTGTAAAAATGACGTGCTATAACTTAATTGGTACAAAAGTGATGTCATTCAAACAATAGGATTTTTCTGTTGGGAGGGGGGATAAAAAATGACGTACTACAACGTGATTGGTCGGGGGCGTGGCCAAAACGTGGTTTTCTTCCCCCACTCCAATTGAGTCAGAACCATCACTTCCAGTTTCGCTCCCCCATTTCTCCCCTGCTTACCTCAATTTTGAATGAGGTACCAGAGAAGACCTGTGAAGAAGGCTCTCCCAAGAGGCACCCACTCCGGACTGAGACATGTCTACGTTCGATCGTAGTAGTTCTATGTGCCCGGTAGCTTCTGGCGAGCAACTGTAGGTTACGAGGTCGGTTCCCCTATCAATGTCACTGTACGAGAACCCTCGGGGAGTGTTAAATCAGTCGACTGTCATGGAGTTTTGCTATCATTGTGCTCAGCGTCCACCGAACGGAGATGCGGCAAGTTTTGGTTTTTGCCAGTCTCTCTGAACATAATCCAACGCACCGGGCAGATAAATTGATGTCACGTTGTTCAAACTTATTTTGCGCCAACAATTGGGCTTAATAAGGAGTTGTTGGATTAAGTCGCAACTCCCACGTCACGGTTTCTCATTTTATCCCAAATCTCACAATGAAAAGTTGAATAATGAGCACCTTTCGGATGAAAATCTCTGGCTCACGTTTTTTTCCCCCTCTTTATACCTCAGAACTGCGCTAAAGCTGATTTGGGAGGACCAAAAAAAAAGGCGTTAATGTGACTTCATTTGCCTTGTGTTTCCCCCTTTTCTCGTTTTTCTTTTTCATAATCTGCCTTTAAAAGGTTTTAGTCGCGTAATTTGAAGGGCCCCACGGTTTTCCTCCCATCCGCGTCCACTCAGTTCAGAAAAGAGGTCCCAGGCAACTGAAAGGGAATAAATCGCGTGTATAACTCGGAAATGCTGTACCGGAGCGCGTCATTAGCCCAAAACCTTCGCTCGCCCTCCTCCGCCGTCGTCATCTCCCTTGTCAAGGGCGACAAAAAAAAACAAACCCCTTGCAAGCTCGGGGAAACCCAGGAGGGTGGAGCTCCTGCCACGCAGACCCTCCGTAGCCTGCGCAGGGAGAAGAAAAGGGGTTTTACGAGCTGGGCGAAGGTCCGAGAAAAGCCATTAGGCTCAGGAATTGCTCCGCCGAATCTCGTTAGGCGGTTTATTAGTGACAAGTCGGTTGGTTGGTTCTCTCGGTGCAAAAGATGAGGAGGAACGCGCCTCGTGGGGAGGCATCGGACAACTACCTCATTCGAAAATACACCCCCCCCCCCCCTATCGGCGTTCTGGACATGGACGGCTGCACATCAAATGCCCACCAATAATTCTTCCCGCTCAAAACGGAAAATAGGGAATGAGAACTCACTAAGTCATAATAATTTCATTCTCAGACTTACAGCGCGTTCGACCCACTGGCAGGTGCTAGTCCCTATGGCGAAGGTTCCCCTACTTTATTACGGATAGTGTTTGAGTTGCCGAATTGCCAAGTCAGAAAAGAACCATTAATTGTAGCGTAGTTAGCGAACTCGATCAGGTCCGATATTTAATAACAAAATAAAATATCTGGTGCGTAGCAACACACAACTTTCCTTAGCTCTACGTCAATTCACTTTGTACATGGCTAATTCTATTTAATCGATTCATTTATCACTCAGTTCCTTTGAACTTGGTCAAACAACGCTTTACGGCAGCAGGAAGCGGTAGCGCTTACAGTTCCGGAGTTTTTTGTGCTGCTCGTATTCATTGCAGGACCATTATTGAGCAATTGGTACACAGATAATTAATGAGCCTGTAAACACGATTTTTTTAAAAAAGGATAGTAATTACTTTTGCAGAGTTATTGGAAAATAACTGTTAGAACTGGTAGTAAGCGAAACGGCAGTAGTTGAAATTCAGGAATTTCTGGAGTGAGCCCCATGTATCTCATGAGCGTTTTTAAACACTCACCCTATAGGTATTGGATTGGACTACAATACCAATTTTCTTTAACTTTCTACTAACATCCCAGCGGAGTTTATAAGGAAAAAACCGCGCTAAAAACGCTTTTCGTCGAAAATTTTGATAATTTATTGTGCTGCTCTCGTCATTTTTCCAAGAATGGGAATTTTATCGTATCATTGCCTTATTGACAGCTATCAATATAAAAAATTTAATTAAAATCGTTAGAGCCGTTTTTGAGAAAAAAAAATTGGTGTTTGGATCACTATGACGACTATAGTTAACTTTCGATGGATTTTGCCCATACCCTCATTATTGCGTCCCATGGTAACCTGTAGGCTAGACATCAAGTTTCAGCTGATTTGGTACGGTGGTTTTCTCTAAAAACTGCGCTAAAATCGATTTCGTCGAAAGTTTTGGTAATTTATTGTGCTGCTCTAGTCATTTTCCCACAAATGGCAATTTTATGGTATAATTGCCTTATTAAGAGCTATCAATATAAAAAATTTAATCAAAATCGTTAGAGTTGTTTTTGAGAAAAAAAATATTTGGTGTTTTGATCACTATGATAACTATAGTTAAATTTCGGTGAATTTTGTTCATACCCTTATTTTGGCGTCCCATGATGACCTGCGGGCGAGATATGAAGTTTGAGCTGATTTGGTACGGTGTTTCTCTCTAAAAATCGTTCACAGACACACAGACCATTTTCCCAAATAGTGTTTTTCGGACTCATGAGGTTCTGAAACGTAAAGATCTGAGGAAAACTCACAATTTTTTTTTGCCGATTACAGAACTTTCCTTTCTACTTCGTAGAGCAAGGAAAGTAAAAAGCCAAGGTAAAAACGCTTTTCGTCGAAAATTTTG
The DNA here is from genome assembly GCA_020466155.1 of Pachypeltis micranthus. NCBI lineage: Eukaryota > Metazoa > Arthropoda > Insecta > Hemiptera > Miridae > Pachypeltis > Pachypeltis micranthus. Next base: position 4,119,780 of record CM035782.1, on the reverse strand, counting down.
ATGATTTATTGTGCTGCTCTCGCCAGTTTCCCTCAAATGGGAATTTTATGGTATAGTTGCCTAATTGAGAGCTATCAACATAAAAAATTTAATCAAAATCGTTAGAGTCGTTTTTGAGAAAAACAAATTTGGTGTTTTGATCACTATGATAACTATAGTTAAATTTCTGTGGATTTGGTTCAAACCCTTATTTTGGCGTCCCATGGTAACCTGCGGGCTTGATATCAAGTTTGAGCTGATTTGGTTCAGACACACACACAGACCATTTTCCCAAATAGTGTTTTTCGGACTCAGGAGGGTCTGAAACGTAAAGATCTGAAGAAAACTTTTTTTTTCAGCCGATTACATAACTTTCCTTTCTACTTTGTAAAGCGAAGGAAAGTAAAAAACTGAGATCGTCGCTCGCCTTTCTTTCGAGTTAGGACAACCACGAATGAGGAAGATGACGAGGGTTTCAAACGATAGTTGCGCGTTGGTCCCTCCCCTTCTGAATGATTCGCGCGAATAGAATAATCGTCGAGCCTAACAAATGACTTTAGTTGTAGGGGGTGTTAATGCATTAACTACAAGTACGGGTGCCCGGCGACGGGCGTAATGGGAATTCCGGAACCGGAAGGGGGTTATTAGGAAGCAATACGACAACTGGGACTAGTGACTTGGGAGGGACATTAGGAAGATTAGAACGTTGCGGTTGGCGAACAGTTCCCGAGGGTTTCCACGATTTATTATCTTGATGCATGACAACAAACGGTAGAACGGGAGAACCTTTCGCGTCCACGTTTTGAATTGGTGGTTCCCACTCTTAGTGAGAGAAGTTTAACTAGATATGAGTACAAAACACTTCTAAATTATGAAACCCGTCATTGAGCATTTCAGGGGAATTTCACTTTCTGTTTGAAAAAAAAAATATCTGGTGCGTAGCAACACACAACTTTCCGCCACCCCCGTGATTTCGAACACCACCTACATAAGCGTGCGCTATATCTTCGTTCAACGCATTTTTACAGGAACATTTATGGATAACAAAATGTAGGGACTAGTTAGCTGAGAGTACTCCGTAAGTTTGTTCGAAATCGTTAGAGCCGTTTTTGAGAAAATTGAAATACCGATAAATTAATATTCGACTAATCTCAGTTTCTGAGTTAACTTGGCTTATATCTCCGTTCAACATATATATACAGAAATAATTATGGAGAACGAAATGTGGGTATGGGTGACTAAAAGACACTACACTAGGATTTATGACATCTGATGAATAAGTTACCCTGAAATTTACGGAAATGTTCGAAAAAACGTTATTTTCGACACATTTTGATTTTTCGGATTTTACCGATTTCATCGGTATTCCGATTTTCTCAAAAACAGCTCTAACGATTTCGATCAAACTTACGGAGTACTCTCAGCTTACTAGTCTCTACATTTTGTTCTCCATAAATGTTCCTGTAAAAATGCGTTGAACGAAGATATAGCGCACGCTTATGTAGGTGGTGTTCGAAATTACGGGGGTGGCGGAAAGTTGTGTGTTGCTACGCACCAGATATTTTTTGGTACATTTTCGTCCCCCCCCCCCATTATTAAGTGATCATTCCGTACGTGGGTCATGAAGCTATCAGCAAGATTTTTTGAAGAGGTCTATTGTTTCTGAATTATCGAGTCGAGCCTGTGAGAAATTCAACTAAACACCCCCCCAAACGGAGTTACTGGGGGGGGGGGGTGGATGGGAGGAAAGGTGTGCTCCTAGTGGCCCCATGAATTTTCCAACCAGAAGAACCGTTTAGCGCATTGCGTCAGGTTGGGCCACATGGCTCTCTGCGATGTCAGCTCTTCTTCTTTGCCCTGTACAGTGTGAGTAGTTAACTCTTAGGTACACCTGGGTGGGTTGATGTCAGCCTACCCCCCTCACTCCACAGGAGACAAGGCGTCTTAACCCCCCTCTACCACCAGGCCACACCATCATGTGTCCATTAACTTCAGAGTGGTTCGGCCCATGTGACGCGTCATACCACCAACTATTGAGGTAACTTCTGAGTGGATACGCACGTCACACCCCCCTTTACGGCTGTGCCTTTGTGTCGTCAGGGGACGTCTCACTTTTCAATTTTCCCCCCACAGTATACGTGTACATGCTAGATAAATACTGAGTAGAAGTGAAGCCCCAAAACATTGCTATGTAGTAATGTATTGTGACGGAAGAATCATTGGACGTCAACTTTTGAGTGTTTGGATTGGCAGTTGGGGAGAGTATTTCCCAACCCTGCGGCTCTACCTCTCCACTGCCACACTCCACCTAGAACTCCGGTGAAACTCCCAGCAAAACCTAGTCCCCAGGAAGCCAAACCCTTGGCTAACACAGAATGCGGCGCCACACCTAAGAGGCTCCACGGCGCTGGCCCCAGGCAGAAGTTCCCGGGGTGCCTAATTTGGCTACGATGTAAGCAGCTTAAGAAACTGAATGGGTAGCAGTTGTGATCACCCCCTCCCCCCTGGGATGTTTTCGAGGCTGGTGGTGTATCCACTCAGAGGTTACAGCAATGGAAGTGGTATGACTTCACATGAAGGGATTGTAGTGAAGGGGGTGATCTGCTCAGAAGTTACAATGGTGGAGAGGGTATGTTGTCACATGATGCGCCCATTGTGGAGGGGATCACACTTTACATGATGAACGGGGGGGGTGACGTCAGGTCACCTGGTGGGGAGGGGATAGGCTGACGTCAATCCACCTAGGTGTACCTAAAGGTTAACTACTAGCATGCACCCTCACGAGAAGCAGCATGCCCCCATTCCCGTTCATCCTCTGAGCAGTATGGGAGGTTCCACCGCGGGTTTTCCTCCACTTCTTCAGTCTTTAACTCTGCAATACAGTAGCCCTGGATCAGCAATAATCCACGCTGTTCTCAAGACACCCTCTTGAGTAGGGCTGAGGCATTTCCCACTCACGGGCCTTCACATACAGATCTCTGCAAACGAGGCCTCGATCCCTCATTGCTCCTATGGCGTAATCTAGCTCATCCAATTCCCCCTCAACAGCTGCAATTTGGTCTCTAGGAGTGAAGGACAATAAAATCGTAAGACCCATCACCCTTCGCCCGTGAAAAGCTTCGAGCTACCTCATGCTCAGACCACCACCCTTAAGGAGTCCTCATTGCTCTGATGGCGTAATCTAGCTCACCCAATTGCCTATCAAAGGCAGCAATTGGGTCTCTAGGAGTGAAGGACAATAAAATCATAAGACCACCACCCTTCGCCCGTGAAAAGCTTCGAGCTACCTCATGCTCAGACTTGGCCGGGCCACACAGATAGCAGCAGTGCCCTGCTCGTCCCTGAACCAGTGAGCTCCCTAGTCATCGGCTTGCTTCTCCTGCTGACACTGCTGGAGGAAATCCAGCACCTTTCTACTAAGGCGTAAGTCGCCCAGGAGAATACGAGCCATCTCATACAGGCCCCAGCTCCGACGATGTAGCACAGAATTGAGCAATCCATCTACAGTTGTCTTCTGATTGTAGCATGGAGCGAACGAATGCCTCTGGCGTGAGCTGACCAACTGTTTCTTGCACTCTGCCACCAACCTGCCCCATTCTGTCAGAAAAAGATGGCATCATCCACCATAGCCTTGCAGTTCATGCAATTTAAGCTCTGCAGCCTTTCTGATTCGATGCAAGTAAGCTCTAAATGCTCTATGTCCTAAAGGGAACTAAGTGAGGTAGATATCCGCATCACTGTGGCGTTGTCTGAGCCATAGACCAAGCTCTGGAATCAGCTGCCTGGTGAATTGCTTTCACCAGCCCTTCTTCTCTTCTGGTGGTTGCCCCTTTGATGGGTACAGCTCCTTCCCCTCGGCTGCTTGAAGGTTTATTGGGATGTGTTCTCAGCTGCTCGGGGACGTTTATTGTGAACCTGCTTTTCTCGGTAAACAGAAAAACGAAGGACGAATATGTCTTTTGCGCACGGACAGCCTGTGTTTGAGTGGAACACCTGTGAAGACTCAAACGAGTAATTGAATAGTTGAAAGGTGTGAAGTAACAGAGGCAGCGGGGCGACTACATGCAGTACAGATTGAAACCACTGGTTAACTCTGTGCTTGGCACAGGCCGCAGTAGTGGGGATCTTGGGCACGGGCCTTTCCCAGGTGTGCTCGACTCAACCGTTTCGGATACTTTTTCATGTTATACCGCAGGGAAATCCGAGAAATGCCTGTTCAGTCGGCTTCTCCTCCAGACAAAGGGATTAAGGTGTGTTCAACTTACGAAGCAACAACGGAATTTCCAAAATATCCTTCCCTCCCCTCGTTTTACCTCCTTCTCCCGCACACACAGCTCTTCCCAGATACACTCGTCTCCCAGTGCTCAACAGACATTCCTCTATCAACTCTCAAGCCAGTCACAGCTCTACTCACTCACTCTCCAATCTAGTTCCCGCTTACAACCAGTTCACACGTATTCCGATTCCCCTTGTGTCGCCCTTGTATTCTCAAACTCAAATCCCCACACGATATTGCCGTATTGCAGCACGGACTGTACGAGGGAAAAATAGACGGGTTGTAAAGCTTTTCCGTTCAACATGTTATAGAAAATGCGGGTGAGTTCATTAATGTTCTGAACCAGGGAATCCGCATGTTTTCTCCGTGAGAGCTTGTCGTCAATGGTCACCGCCAGAACAGGGCCCCACATGGACGGCACAGTGCGAGTGGATTGTTACACAGCCAGACATGTGCAATACCGATAGCGTAGATGCGGATGAAGCCGAATTTAAATTGCTCGCCACTAGATCTACGCGTGACAGTTCGTGTAACACACTCAGAAAAAGAAAACACGGGTTAAAGGCGTTAGGCTAGACACAATTTCAACGTAGACCAGAGCTTCTCTAGGGCGCAGACTGTGATATATAAATCGAAGACGAGGTATTGACTGAAAGTTACCCTCTATCCGAATCTCCGGTTCTTCCCAACGATCGGTAATGACGGGGGATAGTCGAGACGGGAGCGAGCATCTCTGCATCTCTTACCGCGTTACCAATTTCGTTACTGGAGCCGCCTCGAATTTCCCTCAGGCTCTGGGGGAAAGCCCATTCCCGAAACTCAACTTAGTTACTAGGAACCGGTTGTAGGTATAAACTATTTACCCTGCTCTGCCCTAACGGTGGTCTCTGGTCCACATTCAATTACCGCCCATCACCTTCAGTTAGGGCACCAAGCCCGGTTTCAACGTCCTCGGATATATTTTGCGGAATTCCCCGCGGACTTCGGGGGAATATTCGAAAAACGGTTAGTAAAGGTATTCTGGTGTCCAAACGCCTGCGGTTTGGCTGATTAGAAGCTCGTAACAAAAGCTCGTCGTTCAGACGTGACTCTTACGTGAATAAGGCGACGTTACTGTGTTCTCCAAGTACAACAACTACTGACAGCCCTCCGTTTTCTGGCACCACGATTAATTCGCCATCTTAAAATTGCATTCGACGGAATTCGCTCTGAATAGCTCGTGAGACGTGAAAAGGGGAACGTAAAATCAAAAGAGTGGGCTCTCTTCGCTCTAAGGCGGCTTATAGAGCGGGGATTTATATTAGCATTGGTTGATAAAAGGAGGTCGAAGGAGCATCCGACAAAGCTCCTTTTACGTCTTCAACTGACAAAGGACAGGGAGCCATAATTGATTCATACGATAGTCACTCTTTCATCCCCCACCCCCTCCCACACTGGAGAATATTTGAAAACCGGCGGTGGCACTTAAACACGCCAGGTGCCACACTCCGCCTCACTATAAGGCGTCTTATAGAAATATTTATCTAGAAAGAATTGCGAGTTTTGATCATTAAAGAGTGTTGTTAAATAGCTTAAATGAAATAAAAGGGAACTGGGTGAGTGTGCAGGAAGAATTGTACTACACGTGAAATGAATCATGATTTGAGTTTGAGTATACAAGAGCGACACAAGGGGAATCGGAATACGTGTGAACTGGTTGCGCGGGAAACGAGATTGGAGAGAGAGTGAGTAGAGCTGTGACTGGCTTGAGAGTTGATAGAGGAATGTCTGTAGAGCACTGGGAGACGAGTGTATCTGGGAAGAGCTGTGTGTGTTGGAGGAGGTAAAACAAGGGGAGAGAAAGATATTTTGGAAATTCCGTTCTCGCTTCGGAAGTTGAACACACCTTAATCCCTTTGTCTGGAGGAGAAGCCGACTGAACAGGCATTTCTCAGATTTCCCCGCGGCATAGCATGAAAAAGTATCCGAAACCGTTGAGTCGAGCACACCTGGGAAAGGCCCGAGCTCAAGATCCCAACTACTTCGGCCTCTGCCGAGCAAAGAGTAACCAGTGGTTTCAATCTGTACTGAATGTAGCCGTTCCACTGCCACTGTTACTTCACACCCTCGTTTGAGTATTCATAGGCATTCCACCCAAACATATTCGTCCTTTGTTTTTTCCGTTTGTCAACAGAGAAGCTGTTTCATAATAAATATCCCTGAACAACTGCGAACACATCCCAATCCACCTTCTGGCAGCCGAGTGGAAGGAGCTGTACCCATCAAGAGGGCAACCACCAGAAGAGAAGAAGGGCTGGTGGAAGCAGTCTACCAGGCAGCTGATTCCAGGGCTTGGTCCATGGCTCAGACGACGCCACAGTGACGTAGATATTATTATTATTATTATTAAATGTATTTATTGACAGGAATAACAATAATACAACATGTTGAAAAACAACGTAAGGTATAAAATCCCGTCCACCAACACAATAAGTTCTTTCGAACTCGTGGGCGCTGGTGGAGTCGCTCTCTCTCTCAGCCAAAATAATATAGCTACAAATCTGATATTACAAAATTTGTATAAGATTTAATCTTATCTTCTCATCCTAGATAATATCATCTTTTTAAAGGCATTTAAAATCTCATAATCATCGAGATTAATTTTATAAGAGTAAAAGAAACGAAGAGCCCTACAATAAGCGTTCCTCCTCGCTCTCTCCGTGTGTACCTTAGGTAGAGCAATATTAGACGACAGCGCAGTGCGCATGTGAGGAATAAAACATCTGTGCTCCGGCCGAATGCCGGTTTTTAACACAAAAATACATGACTGCAGCAAAAACAGTTCTCCCATGGTAAGTACATTAAATTCCCGGTATAATCGGAATCTTGGGTATAGGGGTCTTTTCTTAAGAGCAATTCTAATAACAATGTTCTGAATGACCTGCAAGGACGCCAGCAGAGATTTGTAGGCACTACCCCACACAACAATGCCATATTTAAGTAAAGAAAACACCAGGCCAAAATAAATAGAACGGAGATGACGGAATGACAAAAAATGTCTAGCCTCTTTAAAAACGTAGAAGAACTTCCTTAATTTGATAATCAGAGACTCGATGTGGAAATTTAAGATTGTGGTCAAATAGAACTCCCAGGTACTTAAGGGACCAACGGCAAATTTATACAATTACAAGAACCTTATAAAGGAAGCACTCATAACTATGAAAAGACAAACCTGACAGATCGGAATACCCACGATTAGAAAAAGAAAAACGCATCAAAGAGGTCTTGTCCACATTAAGGCCCAAGCAGTTAGCATCCATCCAGTGCTTTACTAAAAACAAGTTATAATTCATTGTCTCAAGTAACCGATGCTGATCCCTTGCGTAGAATATAATGGCAGTATCATCAGCAAATCCTAACATCTCACCTCCTGATATCTACCTCACTCAGTTCCTATCAGGACATGGAGCATTTAGGGCTTACTTGCACCGAATTAGAAAGGCTGTAAAGCCCAAATTGCCCGAACCGCAAGGCTATGGTGGATGATGCCATCTTCTTCTGACAGCATGGGGCAGGTTGGTGGCATCAGCGGAAGAAACAGTTGGTCAGCTCACGCCAGAGGCATTCGTTCGCTCCATGCTACATTCAGAAGACAACTGGAGATGAACTGCTCAATTCTACACTACATCGTCGAGACTGAGGCTTTCTGAAGACCTGGGCATAAGAGAACACCTAACGCTGTGTTGGGTGCCTGGTCAGAAGACCCTGAGGAGGCCGACAAACTGGCGAGAGACCAGGCCAAGGCCAACGGCACTCAAGGTTGTTTATTAGACTCTTCGAGGAGCGAACAAGAGATATCCTCAATCTGGAGAGAGAAACTATATAGATGGTATGTGGCCTGTTCACAGGCGAAGGGCTTGCTTCGGTTGCAGGGATGGACGAGGCTCGTACATGTAGTTAGTTTGTGTCTGGACTGGGTCTGCTCGTGATCGTTCTAACGTGGAACATCCTCTTTTCCTTCTTTCCTTCCCTGCCCCAATCCTTCTATCCCTAGATCAGGCATACAGTAGTCTAGGCACCTTCCTCATAAACCCTCCGCTCCAATAATTCTCCCAACAATCAAAAATTTTATTGCATTGTTGCTCTAGGATAAGAGGATATTCCACGGTAGAACGCGCACTAGTATAATTACGACCTGAGCCTCTTGCGGATGGTGATACCTCAGAGAACGCCTGCTGACAGACCAACGCTAACGCATCTCTTCAATGCACCACACACTGCGCCATGACATGGTCAATACTGCAACCGTGATGTTACCTACTTTTTGTTTTCTTTGAAACAGTGGATGCAGGTGATTCCCTCCCTGCAGGCCACAAACCGGCGTAAGGGCGTAAGGGTCGTAAGGGCGTCAATGATCCTCAGATCATGGTCCCTCTGCACCGCCCCCAGGACCCCCCCTGCACCAGGTTACTGGTCTAACTTAGAGTTGTGTCACCTATGGGGCGCACAAAGCGGAGCATATCCGGAAGTTCTGTATTCACCACCTCTTCTGGCTGAAGAAAGAGCCTCCCAAACACACAATGGCGCGATGCCGCGAGTCCATCGCATACGCACAGCACATGTTCTGCCGTCTCTAGCCCTACCTCGCAGAACCTGCATACCTGTACCTCGCACTTGCCAATATTTGCAAGATGGTACCTCAGCGGACAGTGACCTGTGAACAGGCCACGTATGATCCTCATATCCTTCCTCCCCAGTGCAAGCGCCTCCTTTGACCTCCCTCTGGAGAGCCAGATGAATAGTTTTGCCTGTCTAAGACGGGGCAGCCCTGCACCTAACCTCCCATTTGCCAACCTCTCTACGTAGGTGGCTCCAGGTAGTCCCAACAAAGGGCTCAGGGCCAATAGGGATCTGCTCTGATCCCTTCTAGGCCAACCTATCAGCCCGTTCGTTTCCCTCCATACCCTGATGCCCTGGCACCCAACACAGTGTTACACTGTTGTCCTAGGCCAGGGCCTTCAGTCCATTCAGATACTCCCACACCTGTCGCGATGTAAGACAGTATGAGGCTAAGGACTTGATAGTGGCCTGACTGCCCATCATGATGTAGATTCTCTGCTGCTTCAGTCCCCTCTGCAGCAGCCGGTGCACACAGACCGTTACCGCAGCCACCTCTGCCTGGAAGTTGAACCTCGCAAGCATTCAGTCTACCACATGCAGTTTGGGCCCCTCCACCTTCCTTGTCAAGGATCAAGTGACAGGAACTCCTCCTCCCCCGCATGATCATATCCAACTCCAACATACGCACAGCCTGGAGGAACGGCATCCTTTTAATATGTGACTGTCTAAGGCCGGGCAGCACCTGCCAATCAGCAGCCCTGCACCTGTCCTCCTATTTGCCAACCTCTCTAGGAAGGTGGCTCCTGGTAGTCCCAACAAAGGGCTCAAGGCCAACAGGGATCTGCGCCTATCCCTTCTTAGCCCACCTATCAGCCCGTTCGTTTCCCTCTATGTTACCTGCTTAGACTCAACGAGCTTCCAACACCGCCATACGAAGATCCGTCCTGTCGTATTTGCGCCACCAGGCTTGCCAACTAAGCTCAAGATTCCGTCTGCAAAAGTAGATTTGGAATACTCATCCCTTGAAACTCAAAAAGACAACTTCAAGCTACGCGGGCTACTTGCCACCAATTTATGTTCATTACTGAGTAACGAATGATGGTAATACCAGAAAATACTTGGGTTGTCTTCAAACGCCCAAGACGTTCATGAGAAATACCGAACAAGTGCCGGTAGCGAGTTTTACATCGTTAACTCAGAAAGGGGAAAATCCGCCGGTAAACTATGAAGAGGTCTACGGTTTCTCTTCCGAAGGGAAGATTTTAACATAAGTTGTAGGGCGTAAGGTGCAAAGGGAAGTTTCACAACGCCTAGTAACCCTCGTTAGCGGCGAAGCGAGGAAAAGTGGTTTAACTTTAACGGATGGGCAGAAAATGAAGTTTAGCACTTTAGCGCTCAGGCTTTGCTACTTGCGTACTTGCCGTTGACCCATGAAACTGACCTACTGCCCATTCGACGCCCGTCACAAATAAACGCGTTTATATTCTCCGGGAGCGACAGGCCAGTCGGAACGGAGTTGTTACAAGCGCCGGGAGGAAGTTGGATTTCCTGGCGGGAGCTCATCAGTGACGAAGGGAGCAAACTAGTTAATCCGATTTTCAAACCCCGCAAAGTCCGGAGGAACGCAGTCGGCTTTTCTCGCAACGGGTTGCGTCCACTAGGCGAATCGCAACGACGGGTTTCTTCTTTTCTTCCCCCCAAAACTTGTATAACGTTTGTATTCGGAGCCCTTTACATAACGCGAGTGTTAACTTATAACTAATGCCCGCTGTTGTGGTGACAGTGCTGTTCAACCTCGGAGTTCTGCGTAACCGTGCCAAAAGCAGGTACAGAGCATCGTTCTTCACTCCGCGGTTTCGACAGAGCAAGTTTAGATCTTTCCCAATTGCAGGATTCTCTTGCCTCCTTCGAAATTAAAGTCCGTTGCAATCAATAACAATAATTACTACGGTCGATTCCACGGCATCCTCCCCCCCCCCTCCCTTCACAACCACCTGGGCTCTCGAAGGTAAAGTTTATGCTGATTAATTCACTTCCAGACCGCAGGGTGTGCCCTATGATCTGAAACTTGTTGAAACTGACTTATTGACTCCTTAAAAGCCTTAGCAGTCAGAAACTCGACAAACTACTCCGTTGGGTTTCGAAGTCTTCAAAGTCTCATCCCCTCTCCTTCCCCCTCATCGCCCTTACCACTTTCTATTTTAACTCCCGGGCCCGAGTGTTATCATTAATCTGCCCATCCGCTTTAAGCATTGCCGGAGCCTTTTGTTAATCCTGCGCGTAGCGGGGCAATAAATCAAAAACGAACTTTCTGCGGTAGACAGAACTGACAAATAACTGAGAAAAGTAATAATCATTCATTTTTGTCTTCCGTTAATTGAATCTAGAGTTTAATTCGAATCATAATTAACGCAAGGGCAAAAATATAGTTCATAGCGCTTTCCAAATCAGCCGACGAAAGAACAAGTCTGCAGATTCCTTAAGAGGAGGCTGACACTCCAAGTGGGGCCTTCCTCTCTTTCTCAAGGACTTTCGAGGGAGTTCAGTGAACGAAATCCAAAAAGGCTGCAAATTATCACGCAACGGTTTATTATTCTCAAGAATAGCTTGACCTAGTGTCACACCTCTGAGAACCGTTCCATCGAAAAATACCAGTGAGCCGTTCGAAGCATGACTGTTCGGTTCACACTGAATTAGTAAGTATTTTATTTGCTGATTTGAGGCAACTATGGCCTATTACAACAAAGTGGTTTGCTGACCCAATATACACAATTCACAAAAATATCAAAGCAACACCTTCATAACAAATAAACTAATAAATGAACATAATTTCCTCTTTTTGGTGAATAACATAATGGTAAACAGATGTTAGACATAATACTCATTACAAGTCAAAATGGGGATTCAATAATCACATTAGTCCGACAGACCAGCCTCATTTACAAGCTCCTCGACAAACGTTCTATACTTCATATAGCACATATTAAAATTAAATTGCATGTAAACACTTTCTTTACAGACCGCCCCGAATAACAAATTGTTTACAAAGTCCATAGTGACCCTTGACGAGGCAAAATGTTTCGCTCTTGTATTAGCCAGCTGAGGGCAGCTACAGTATATATGCTCAATGGTTTCAGGCTTCTTATCATTACACAAAAAACATATTTTACTATGGTCGATGGAGTACAAGGAGCCTTTATAAATGATACGGAGTAGCTTACCATTCCTCAACCTTAACTGAGCTATTACTCTTTTGATATCAAATGGAATAGTCCACGTGAGGTAGCCTTCCAGGGAAGAGTAGCTCTGAATATACTCTTGGTAGACAGTGTTATAGGTTGAACATATTACTCGTTCATAGTCATCGTAAGCACATTTCGTCGTAAAGCTATTTAGTACACACTGCTTGAATTTTTTCACCTCATCAGCATTTTGCTTCTTCCAAAGATCTCTATAGCCCAATTCCCACAGGATAGTCTTAAGTTGCGATGCCCAGTTGTATTTTTCCATATCTACCCCTCTCTCAATAGTGGTTAGGAGCTGCTCGTAACAAATCCGCGGGTATCTATTTTTTGGCATTTGCAGGACAGCTTCCCACCAACCCAAGGCCCTAACTAGAATCATGACTCCCAGTTTGGCCCTACCTGTCTCTGCTCGGAGCATGTAACGAGGCGCACTGAAAGGCAATGTTAAGATGACTGTACCATTTCTATGTCTTCAAGGTACCGCAGACCCCATAAAACCTGAACCATAAAACAACACCGAGCTAACCATCGAATCAATAAGTCGGCAAGTAGCCTCCCAACTTACACCAAAATTTCCCGGACACTGCCCCAGGCTCGTGAGCTTTTAGCCTTAAACTGATCTTTGGCTTTGCAATACACTCCTGAACAGGAAAAATTTACTCCCAGGTATTCCTTGACAAAATCAATTTGCCTGCTTGAGAAAAGGAACGAAATTTTCCCGCTTCTTACTTTTACCTTTTTGGAAACATAGAACTTTTGTCTTGGCCGGATTTATAACTAGACCCAATGACCTTGAATATTCATCTAAAGCCTGCATTTTCTTTTCGATGTCCCCTTTACTATCTCCAAAAATAACTATATCATCCGTAAACATAAGCAACAGAAGATCATTTCGTCCGTCCAGATCCCTTTCCCTTATATAATTTTCCAAGCCGCTTAAATACATTAGAACAGGAGCGGGCTAACGGAATCAACGGGTTCACGCTGAATTAGCTGGGTCTTCGACCTCCAAAATGTCCGCACTTGCCCTAACGGAAAGTCATTGTTCCCCCAAACACGTTCGTCTTCAAGCGCTTTTGTTACCTGTGGAAAGTCCACCTATTCAGTTATTTCCGATTGGCAACGGATTTTACCCTTCTTTCTGGACTTTCCTCAATTTCCTTGTCCCTCGCCTCAATTTACTTTCCGCTCTACAACAGACAGCTCCTCCCAAACTCATTCACCTATGAATTCTCGCGAAAGACAGTCGTCTCCCCCCGAACTCATTCGCCTATGAGTTCTTGTGAAAAACAGTCGTCTCCCCCCGAACTCATTCGCCTATGAGTTCTTGTGAAAAACAGTCGTCTCCTCCCAAACTCATTCACCTATGAGTTCTCGTGAAAGACAGTCGTCTCCCGTGTCTCCCAATACATAGTCATCTAAAGGAACGGAGACCCCTTGCGTCACTTGTCATGAGACTTCGTATTGTTGCCAGTTTGCGTGAGCGATCGAGACAGGAGACAGAGATACAGACCAAAGACAGGAAGATGGTCTCTGCCCCGAACAAATGGTGTCTCCTGCCAAATCTGGGTCTTCGCCCTCCAAAATGTCCGCACTTGCCCTAACGGAAAGACCACCGAACACCTCCATTCTCAAGCGCATTTGTTACCTGTGGAAAGTCCACCTCTTCAGTTGTTTTTGATTGGCAACGGATTTTACCCTTCTTTCTGGACTTTCCTCAATTTCCTTGTCCCTCCCCTCAATTTATTTTTCTCTCTACAACAGACAGCTCCTCCTAAACTCATTCACCTATGAATTCTCGCAACAGATAGTCGCCTCCCATGTCTTTCAATGCAGTCATCTAAAGGCGAGACCAGATACAGGGACCGCTTGCGTCACTTGTCATGGGACTTCGTATTGTTGCCAGTTCGCGTGAGCGATCGAGACAGGAGACAGAGATACAGACCAAAGACAGGAAGATGGTCTCTGCCCCGAACAAATGGTGTCTCCTGCCAAATCTGAGTCTTCGACCTCGAAAATATCCGCACTTATACTAACGGAAAGTCATTGTTTCCCAGAACACCTTCGTCCTCGAGAGCTTTTGTTACCTGTGGAAAGTCCACCTCTTCAGTTATTTCCGATTGACAACGGATTTTCCCCTTTTTTCTGGACTTTCCTCAATTTCCTTGTCCCTCCCCTCAATTTACTTTCCGCTCTACAACAGACAGCTATTCCCAAACTCATTCATCTATGAGTTCTCGCAACAGACAGTCGCCTCCCGTGTCTTTCAATGCAGTCATCTAAAGGTGAGACCAGATACAGGGACCGCTTGCGTCACTTGTCATGGGACTTCGTATTGTTGCCAGTTCGCGTGAGCGATCGAGACAGGAGACAGAGATACGAGACTGAAGACAGGAAGACGGTCTCTGCCCCGAACAAATGGTGTCTCCTGCCAAATCTGGGTCTTCGACCCCCAATATGTCTGCACTTGCCCTAACGGAAAGTCCCCCAAACACCTTCGTCCTCAAGCGCTTTTGTTACCTGTGGAAAGTCCACCTCTTCAATTATTTCTGATTGACAATAGATTTTCCCCTTCTTTCCGGACTTTCCTCAATTTCCTTGTCCCTCCCCTCAATTTATTTTCCTCTCTACAACAGACAGCTCCTCCCAAACTCATTCACCTATGAATTCTCTCAAAAGTCGTCGTCTCCCGTGTCTCCCAATACACAGTCATCAGAAAGACGATCTCCGCACCGAACAAGTGGTGTCTCCTGTCGCGTTTGAAAAACCACCTGCATTTACCAGAAAAATGGCTGCCTTTGGTGACAAATATTGCGCTCTTGTACGAGTTCGTCAATAACTGCAGCTTCGTCGAAACACCAAACACGAAACGAAGTTATTGATGAATCGTCTCGACCAATCGAAATTATTTTCGACGACGAATTGGACAAAAGTTAGAACCGAACTGTGCGAATTGTAATTGGAGCGGGGTCATGCCCCTCCCTTCATTTCAAACGACGTTCATTGAAATCTGCCGATCGAGGACATTTGAAGTCGATATGGTTGACACTTTTTCCCCAATCCAAGCTCTTAGACCACGTTTTCCATTGTGCCGCCAAGTTTATCTTCGTTAGAGCTTAGAAAGCGAATAAAATTGCGAAAACTAAGCGCGCGAATGGAAGGAGAAGGACCCTTTTCTTAAACTCGACCGAAAAAAAAGAAGTCCTTTCAAGGACCTCCGAGTGTGGCGAACAGAAATTTGCAATTCATGGCCACCGCTTTAGCGACAAGCTGTTTAGACTATCCCAGGCACGTAACGATTCAAATATTCATTCTCTCTAGACCGCGGGAGAAAGAGAATAAAAGGGAAAAGAGTGGGGAGGGGGAAAGAGAAGTTTTTTGAAAGTTGACGAGAAACGAAGCATTTGAAGGGGCCAGCGGTGAGGAGAAGGGGGTATGTAAAATAAAAATAGATGGACAAACAGCGTCGTTGGTGCGGGAAGGGATGAATGGGGGCCAACAGCCGCCTTCTAACCTGGACCAAGTCTTTTCAGTTCAATTTTCATCAAACCTCCTGCCGCCAACGCAAACTTTGGGCCGGCTGAAATTAAAGCCGTGAAAGCGCGGAGTTTTTATCTATTTACTTATAATCCCGCTCCTTCTCACCCCTCTCCGTTACTACTTCGCCGTTAGGCTGCTTTTTCCTGATACCCAAAACTCAAACCGACTCTTCCTTTTACATCATCGACTGCCTCAAGCCTTTAACTTCAGCGGATTGTGAGGGCGCTCGGGGAGGATTCGGTTTCTCAAGGGATTAACTCTCGAGTCGTCCACCTCCTCCCTGTCGCCTTTCATTGAAATTCAAGTCAACTAAAGTTAGTTTTATCCCACTAAAACTTTCGGTATTATTTATTTATAGGTAGAATTCGATCAGGTCGGTTTCTTCATCAAATGACTGTTCCTGAACCCTCGGAGAGTCACCACTCGCGCAGCATTCATCGAACTCAGACCTGCAGAGGTCTGGAAAGTTTTGGTCTTTGCAGGTAGAGCGTGTTACACCGTGTGGGGGTCCAGGCCTTAGGAATCCTTGTTTGATAGGATTTAAGCCCTCGCAAGACTTGATCCATTTGGTTATTCATTTTAATGCTGTTTAATGTAATCACTTACCGTCTTCAAGGAAAACTGCTTATTCTGATCATCATTATTCTCGTTCGATCATCTAAAACTCATGTACATTTTCTTTTCAATAAAAGGCACTTTGTTAAAGACGGAGGTCTTCATGTGGTTTACGACCTGATCTAACGATACACTCGGGTGAGTTTCAAAGGGACAGATCAACTGTGATCACGTTCCTTTACCACGACTTTCTTTGCAAACTCGGAGAAACGGCTTGCTTAGTAGCAGTCAATGGTGCTAGGGATGTCTACTCTTCTAACCAGGAGGCTTTGGACAAGGTTGGAGTGGCGCTGACTCAGGCAAAAATTACAACAACCACGTGACTTTCGTCGGGTTATGAATCTTCTTCTATAACCACTAGACTACGATCACTGGGGTGCCTAGAATAGGAGTCAGGTGGTATATCATCCCCCTAACCATTAGCCACTGACTCTGGCAAAAATTACAGCGATCACCAGCTCCGATCCAGTGCCCAACCTTCATCAGCCTATGAACCTTCGTCTATAACCACTAGACTACGATCACTGGGGTGCCTAGAATAGGAGTCAGGTGGTATATCATCCCCCTAACCATTAGCCACTGACTCTGGCAAAAATTACAGCGATCACCAGCTCCGATCCAGTGCCCAACCTTCATCAGCCTATGAACCTTCGTCTATAACCACTAGACTACGATCACTAGGGTGCCTAAAATAGGAGTCAGGTGGTATATCATCCCCCTAACCATTAGCCACTGACTCTGGCAAAAATTACAGCGATCACCAGCTTCGATCCATTGCCCAACCTTCATCAGCTTATGAACCTTCGTCTATAACTACTAGACTACGATCACTAGGGTGCCTAAAATAGGAGTCAGGCGGTACATCATCCCCCTAACCATTAGCCCCTGACTCAGACAAAAATTACAGCGATCACCAGCTTCGATCCATTGCCCAACCTTCATCAGCTTATGAACCTTCGTCTATAACCACTAGACTACGATCACTAGGGTGCCTAAAATAGGAGTCAGGCGGTACATCATCCCCCTTAACCATTAGCTGCTGACTGGCAAAAATCACAGCGATCATGAGCTTCGATCCATTGCCCAACCTTCATCAGCTTATGAACCTTCGTCTATAACCACTAGACGGTTCAGGTGACTCTTCGTCATCCCAAGGTATCGTTCAGGCCCCCTATGAGCCGGCACCCAGATGAGGGAGACCTGTTACGGGCGCCGAGCTGTTTGAGCGTGTGAAAGCATTCCCATGCCAGCTTAGACCTAAAACTATAGGCTGCAGTAGTCTTTAAGGCGGCCTGGCTGTCCGAGAATATGTAGATACGCTTGCCCTTGAGTCCTTTGGTCTCTACTTCGTATAGCCAAGGAAAGTAAAAACTGCGCTGAGCTCAATTTTCGTCGAAATGTTCGGTAATTTATTGTGCTGCCCTTGGCATGTCAAGCGATGAGAATTTTATGGCATTGTTGCGTTATTTGGGGCTGCCTATTAATAAAAAAAAGTAATCAAAATCGTTGAAGCCGTTTTGGATAAAAATAATATTTAGTGTTCCGATCAGTATGATAACGACACTTGGATTTGAGCAGATATTGCTCGTACCCTTATTTTAGCGTCGCATGGTAACCTGCCGGCAAGATATCGAGTTTGAGATGGTATGGTTCAGCCGTCGCAGACGCACACAGACCATTTTCCCAAATAGCGTTTTTCGGACTCAGGGGGGTCTGAAACGTAAAGATCTGCAGAAGACTCAAAATTTGTTTTTCAGCTGATAGCCCAGGAAACAGAAGTGTCATGTTTTGATCAGAATTATAATTATTACAACACACACACGCTAAATCGATTTTTTGCTCAGCCGAATCCGTAAGGTTTCACTGAGAAGGGCTAATATGAACAGAATGCGAACGTAATTACCGCACATCGGCCTCGAAACATTTCGACGTAGGAACGTTGACTACAGGAGCGTACGAAACTGTCGGCACCGCTTTCGCCGAATCATTATACAAATTACCCGTTCCATAATCGTCGCTCCAGCTTCTCGGAGCTTGTAGCTCGAAAGGTTATTGTTTACCCGTTGCCTCGTTTCGCGTTGTTAATTTACGGTCGGCTGATATTCAAGACGCTCAATTAGGGGCTGCTTACCTACGACTTTCATTCGACGACGGGGGAGGGAGGCACCGCGTGTTGCCTCAAGAAGGGCATATTATTTCGAAGAGGTTGTTCGATTTTCGAGCGTTTAAGCCGTCATCAGCATTCCGGCGCACGCCCTCGATTAATTGGGGAATAATAATTTCAAGTTATAGGATCGCGCGCGTGTACACCGCGTCGTTACGAGACTTCGTGCCCTTTTTCCTGTTCATTCTTTTCGTGTACACGAGCTTTTTATTTCACGCGAGAGAGACAAATACGCATATTTTATCTTCGTTTTCAAGAAAAAAATTATTGAGCATCATCACTCTTACTTTCCTTGGCTCTAGTGGAAATTAAAGTTTAAATCAAAAATCGGCCGAATTAAACATTTGAGTTTCCGTTAAATTTCGTTCTCACCAGTTTCAAGGGTTTCTGAGTACGAAAACGGGTTGTGTGTGTGTATCCTTCGGATACTAACTATAGTTATCATGGCGATCAAACACCAAAACGATTTTCATTGAATTTTTTGAATCGACAGCTAAAAATGACCGGACAATAGGATTAAATCTTCATTTTTGAAGGATAATGATGAGAGCAACACAATTAGTTACCAAACATTTCGACGGAAACGATTTTAGCGAAGTTTTTGGTTTATTATTCATTCTGAATAATAACCCTATGTTTTCGGTCACGAAAAATGTTTTACAACCCCCCCTCAAAATGTGATACTTTACGTTTCAAGACATGGAGATTCCAAATTTGCAATGTTCGTCCGCCGTCTGGGCCGTTTTGTGCCTTTAACGTGGTCCAAAAAATTCGATCTTTCGCACAAAAATCCCATTTGGTACCTAGTTGTGCCCGCCATCTCGGCAATCTGAGCGGACGAAGCCCATGATTGTTATGAGCAAGAAAAGGTTGAAAAAATTAACGAAACGCAGTACAACGCGGGAACTACAGCGGAAGTCAACGTTTCGTCGTTTGAACTCCCAACCCTCCCACCCGTCTCAACGAAATCGCTCGCCTGTTCATCTGGGAATGCTGCCCCCTCGCCTCGCAACGGGTTCGCCCAATTCTTTTTTTTTTGCTTCCTCTAGGAAGCCCTCGTGTTTCGTATTTAACCTTTGGCATTACGATTTGTCTCTTTATCGTCGGATTGCCTTGTTCTCGTCTTCACCTCCACAAATGACTGTTTCGCTCCGTCTCAACTATTTCCGTTGGCAAAATATCTGTTATCTTCGATTGAACTTTTCATTATTCGTTTATTTTTGGTTTATTTATTTAATAGTTCGTTCGTTTCATTGTTTTTTGGTTTTAATACGATTCAATTTTTTTAGATTCTTTCGTTTCATTCTCATTTTGGTTTTGGTTTATTATTCATTCTGAATAATAAACCTATGTCTTCGGTCACGAAAAATTTGATACTTTACGTTTCAAGACATGGAGATTCCAAATTTGCAATGTCCGTCCGCCGTCCCCAGTCCCCCGTCCGCCATCCGCCATCCGCCATCCGGGCCGTTTTGTGCCTTTAATGTGGTCCAAAAAATTCGATCTTTCGCACAAAAATCCCATTTGGTATCTAGTTGTGCCCACCATCTCGGCAATCCGATCGGACGAAGCCCGTGGTTGTAGTGGGCAAAAAATTATTAAAAAAATTAACGAAACGCAGTACAATGCGGGAACTACAGCGTCCCTCCCTCCCTGCCGTCTGAATAAAAAACAACCGGAAGCCTCGCGGGCGGGCGACTCAACTCCCCTTTCGCCTCGCAACGAGTACGCTTTCCCTGACCCGACGACGGGGCCAAATCATCACACGTTTTGTTTCCGTAGTTCCATTGTAGCCAGAACATGTTTCGTATGGTTTACTAGTATTCGATGCTGAATCGAATGGGATGGGGGAGCACTAATACTAGGTCAAGCTGTTCATGAGAATAATAAACCATTGCGTAATAATTTGCAGGGTTTTTACTTTCCTTGCTCTACGAAGTAGAAAGGAATCTTATGTAATTGGCTGAAAAAAAATTTTGAGTTTTCTTCAGATCTTTACGTTTCAGACGCCCCTGAGTCCGAAAAACACTATTAGGGAAAATGGTCTGTGTGTGTCTGTCAGTCTGTGTGTGTGGGTAGGTGTGTCTGTGAACGGTTTTTAGAGAAAACCACCGTACCAAATCAGCTCAAACTTGATATCTCGCCCGCAGGTCACAATAGAACGCCAAAATAATGGTTTGAACAAAATCCACCGAAAGTTAACTATAATTATCATAGTGATCAAAACGCCAAATATTTTTTTTCTCAAAAACGGCTCTAACGATTTTGATTACATTTTTTATATCGATAGCTCTCAATAAGGCAATCACACCATAAAATTCCCATTCGTGGGAAAATGACGAGAGCAGCACATTAAATAATCAAAATTTTTGACGATGATTTCGGTAACGTCTGAGCGTACTTTATAAGGAAAAACCCTACAAATTATTTCACAACGGTTTATTATGCGGCTAACAGCTTGGCCTAGCATTAATGCTCCGATACCCATCCCGTTCGATTCAGCATCGAAAAATGTCAAAATGAAACCCAAAGAAAGAACTGAATCGTAATATTAAAATAAACAAAAAAAAACGAAAGTATCTAGAAATATCTGGTGCGTTGCAACACACAACTTTCCTTAGCTCTACGTCAATTCACTTTCTATATGGCTAATTCGATTTAATCAATTCATTTATCACCTAGTTCCTTTAAACTTGGTCAAACAGCAGCAGGAAGCGGTAGTGCCTACAGTTCTGGAATTTATTGTGCTGCTCGCACTCATTGCAGGACCATTATTGAGCAATAGGTACACAGATAATTAATGAGGCTGTAAACGCGAATTTTTTGAAGAGGATAGTAATCACTTTTGCAGAGTTGTTGGGTAATAACTGTTAGAACTGGTAGTAAGCGAAACGGCGGTAGTTGAAATTCAGGAATTTCTGGAGTGAGCCCCATGTACCTCATGAGCGTTTTTAAACACTCACACTTTAGATATTGAAGTGGACTACAACACAACTTTTTTTAAAACATTCTAGCAACATTCCAGCGGGGTTTAAAAGGAAAAAACCGAAGCAAAAACGCTTTTCGTCGAAAATTTTGATAATTTATTGTGCTGCTCTCGCCATTTTCCCACAAATGGGAATTTTATGGAATAGTTGGCTTATTAGGAGTTATCAATATAAAAAATTTAATCAAAATCGTGAGAGCCGTTTTCGAGAAAAAAGATATTTGATGTTTTGATCACTATGATAACTATAGTTAAATTTCGGTGGATTTTGCCCATACCCTTATTTTTGCGTCCCATGGTAACCTGCGGGCGACATTTCAAGTTTGAGTTGTTTTAGTACGGTGGTTTCCTCTAAAAATCGTTCACAGACACACATACGCACACAGACCATTTTCCCAAATAGTGTTTTTCGGACTCGGGGGGGGTCTGAAACGTAAAGATCTGAAGAGAACTCAAATTTTTTTTCTCAGCCGATTACATAACTTTCCTTTCTACTTTGTAGAGCCAAGGAAAGTGAGAGAGTTCAATTCTTTTTATTTCTATATTTTTATTAAATTCAAAGTGGGTCTTATTATGTTCATAATTTCATTGCTTCGCGTCCTTCCAAGGAAACGTTATTTTGTTTATTTATAATTTATGGTTAGTTTATTCCTTTGTGTCTGACTAACTTGTGAACCTGCGATTTCAAGTAAATTTTAAGTAGAAATCCCCTTGACACATTACAAGCGATACAAATGGACATGAAATTTGAATAATTAATTATTTTCTGTCCTTCGTAGGAGATCTTATTTACATGTGAAAGGAGGGGGGTGAGGGGAGGAAGGATCAACACCCTGAATGCAAGCAACAAGGTAAAGCAATAACAAAGACGTGTTTCAACATCAGAAAGTAGGCCTGACCTTCTCCTGGAAGCTCTGATAAATAATTCATGATCACGAAGAAATACAACGAACCCCCCCCCCCCACCACCGGACGTTTCGAAATGACGTCATCGGTCGGATTGAAGGTTCAATCAACCTGATCATGAGCTTTAAAATTGGATGAAGGGGCGGAAGGGATTGGTCGGCAGAGCTCCGGCGGAGAGAGTGCTTTCTCCCTCACGACGTGTTCAATCCTACATTTCCAAAAGGGGCAGAGGCGAGAAGGAAGGTGCTGGCTCGGAATTGATTACCAGCTCAATAACGAAGGAGGAGCGAGAAGATGGAAAGGCGAGAAACCTTCACGAGGCTCAAACCGAGAGCTGAGGTTTTCCTTACGCAACTTCTACCGATGGAACGAAAACGCGTTTTATGTCGAGGCGTTCGCTCATGAATTAGTCGCGCATTCAGTTTATATACCGAATCTAATTATACCTCACGACGACTAAAACGTGCTAATATCATAAATAGCAATGTTCCTGAGTGCCTTGCAGCCCCAGTAACCGCTTATCCCCATTTCTAATATCGTGCTTATATAGCTAGCATGACTTATACCTCTGTTCAACATCTAAATCAGAAATAATCACGAAAAACAAAATGTGGGTCGCTAGAAGACACTCCGTAAAATTGATCAAATCAGTGACGCAGTTACTCGAGAAATTAAAAAAAAACATTATTTTTGACATATTAATTTTTATCTTTATTCAGTGGACGACTAGAGGAACTTTTATTAAGAACAATATGTAGGTATTAACCATTTGAAAACATCCTGTGAGTTTGATGAAAATCGTTACAGCCGTTTTGCCAAAAAGCGTAAAAACTTTATTGCTTTCCGCTACCCCAAAATTTGGATTTTCTTCAGATCTTTACTTTTTGAGGCCTACTGAGTCTAAAAAACCTAATTTCGGCGCGTTCTTTTTTCGTTTCGTTCGTTATTTTTTGTAGACACCAAAATAAGGTTACGGGAGATTTCAGTCGATGAAAGGGGGGGGGGGGGACGAAAATATACCAAAAACTAGGGGTTTTCGCCTTTTTCTCAAAAACGGCTCTAACGATTTCGATCAAACGGAGTACTCACAGCTAACTAGTACGTACATTTTGTTCTCTATAAATGTTTCTGTAGAAATGCGTTGAACGAAGATATAGCGCCCGCCTATGTAGGTGGTGTTCGAACTTACGAGGGTGGCGGAAAGTTGTGTGTTGCTCCGCACCGCTCGTTGGTTTTTAGGCCTATCTCCCGTTCACGCTTAAGAGCATTTTGGTTTATTATTCAGTCTGAATAATAACCCTGTATTTTCGGTCACGAAAAATTTTTTACAACCCCCCCCCCCCCTCAAAATTTGATACTTCACGTTTCAAGACATGGAGATTCCATATTTGCAATGTCCGTCCGCCGTCCCCCGTCCGCCATCCCCCGTCCCCCGTCACCCATCCGCCGTCACCCATCCGCCGTCCCCCGTCCCCCGTCCGCCGTCCGGGCCATTTTGTGCCTTTAACGTGGTCTAAAAAATTCGTTCTTTTGCACAAAAATCCCATTTGGTATCTAGTTGTGCCCGCTATCTCGGTAATCCGATCGGACGAAGCCCATGGTTGTTATGGGCAAAACCCTGCAAATTATTACGCAATGGTTTATTATTCTCATGAACAGGTTGACCTAGTATTACTGCTCCCCCATCCCATTCGATTTAGCATCAAATATTAGTAAACCATACGAAACATGTTCTGGCTACAATGGAACTACGGAAACAAAACGTCTGATGATTTTGCCCCGTCGTCGGGGAAATTGGAACGGGGGCGCTCGAAGCGAACCCGTTCCGAGGTGAAAGGGGAGTTGAGTGGCGGCGTCATTGGGAGGCGAGAGAGCGGGAGGCGAGCGAGGGCGGTTGCTTTTTTAATGAGACGGACGGGGAGGGAGGGAGTTCAAACGACAAAACGCTGTAGCTCCCGCGTTGAACTGCGTTTCGTTAATTTTTTTAACCGTTTTTTGCCCATTACAACCACGGGCATCGTCCGATCAGATTGCCGAGATAGCGGGCACAACTAGATAAGCCCCTGCCAATGAGCAGCCCTGCACCTGTCCTCCCACTTTCCAACCTCTCTACGTAGGTGGCTCCTGGTAGTCCCAACAAAGGGCTCAGGGCCAATAGGGATGTACTCTGATCCCTTCTTAGCCAACCTATCAGCCCGTTCGTTTCCCTCTATACCCTGGCACCCAACACAGTGTTACACTGTTGTCCTGTGCCAGGGCCTTCAGTCCAGCCAGACACTCCCACACCTGCTGTGATGTGAGACAGTATTAGGCTAAGGCCTTGAGAGTGGCCTGACTGTGCACCCTGATGTAGATTCTCTGCCGCTTCAGTCCCCTCTGCAGCAGCCGCTGCACACAGACTGTCACTGCAGCCACCTCTGCCTGGAACACCGTGGCCAGCGACCCCAATGGGAGCGCTGCTCTGATCCTCGGCCCAAAGATGCCTGCCCCTGGTAGGCCACCTTGCACCGAGCCATCAGTGTAGTATACCAGGGCTTCGAAAGCGGGAGCTCCCGCTACCCACCTGGATCGCTCATGAATGAGTATCCAAAAGGGTAGCGGGAAGTTGAACCTCGCGGGCATTGAGTCTACCACATGCAGTTCGGGCCCCTCCACCTTCACCTTGTCAAGGATAAAGTGGCAGGAACTCCTCCTCCCCCGCATGATCAGACCCAACTCCAACATACACACAGCCTGGAGGAACGCCATCCTTTTAACATGTATGTGGAGTGGAGCTAAATCTAGCAAGACCTCCAGTGCAGCCATAGGGCATGTTGTCATACAGCCTGTAATGGCCAGACACGCCCCAAGCTGCAGTTTATTTAGCTGCATCTGCACTGTTTTGTTTTCCACCCCTAGTCCACCAGACCAGGGCTCCATTGGTGATTACAGGCCTAACAACCGCAGTGTACAGCCACCGGATCATCCCAGGCCTCAGCCCCCATGTCTTCCCCACCATTCTTTGAGCTGCCCACATCACCACCGACGCCCGCTGTAAGGCTTTTTTCACGTGTGTGGCCCAAGAGAGCTTTCCATCAAGAAAGACTCCCAAGTACTTGATCTCATGCTGAATCTTCACCACCTTGCCACCCAGCCTGAGTTCCCGCAGCATAAGGCTGCGCCTTCTGGTGAATGGGATCAGGCTCGTTTTGTCTGGATTGACAAAACGCAGCGCGTACTTGTGAGGGGCTGGCTGCGTTAGGCCTCAGACTGCTTTCCCTAGCGGGTTGCAGGGATGGACCTCAAAGGTTGCCTTTCGTTTTGTGCACGAATGGTGGGGACGCCCCATCAGAGAACATAGACAGAGGACTCGAGTACCCCCACTCAATAGGCCCATTTGGGGCCTTAGTGGGGGGTTTCCCCCAGTCGCATTGGGTTAGATGAAAACAATATACATATATTTAGAAAAGCAACTGCAATAATAAGCAAACGCCACAACAACGGTTTGATGTTGAATCGAATGTGATGGCCAGGAAGGTGCTTTACCAACATTGTCATTGGCATATGACCCAGATTGCTGATCTGTCATGCTATATTTTTCGACATTGGGTTGAATAATGAACCATTGTGTAATAATTTGCAGCGTTGCGTAGTGGTACGAATGCAGTTAGAGCTGAAAAAAGCTGTACGACGCGCAGCAGCAGATTTACTGATTTGAATACTTCCATTCACCTTGGGGTAGAGGAAATGTGTAATGGTATGGTTCAGGCGTCCGGCCAGCCTTCTACCAACCAAATTAGGCACAGTGCCCCTGGTTCTACACTTCTTCACGGACACCAACCTTCGCTCGACGGTCTCAGGCCTATCCCTCGGGAGCCCATACTATGCTGCATTACTGCCGCCTGACTAGGCCCCATGCTTCGTGACGTAAGCCAAACGCCTCATGCTCCTGAACACTCTAACCACTGACAACCTGATCGCTCCGTGCTCCACAACCCCCAGCGCACCTTCGCACCTGTCTGCACCGCCTCAAAAGGAGCTTCCTCACAACCCTCTCAGAGGAGAGACGAAGGGGACGTCTTCTGGGAAAACGCCTTGCCGCCCCTGATGCTCTGCGCTCATCAGGACATGATCTTTCTGCAAGGGGGAGTGATGTTACAGTTACGATGATCGGGTTATGCGATGACCAGGAGTAAGGAGCCGTTCCTTCAGGGCAGAGACGTTCCGTTAGAGGCCGACGAACCGCATTGGTGGGGGGGAGGCGTGGCTGCGAGTGAAGAGGTTTCAGATCCGGAAATATTCATTCGGTCTATTCTCTTCTGGACGCCTTTCCAAACCACTTCGCTCACCTCACTCTATCCATCCTCTGTGGAGTATTGCACATACTGTATCAGAACGGGCTGGCAAATCACGTAATTCACGATTATAGTGGAAGGAAGTAGTTGTTATTGCCGGACGCCCGAACCATACTATTACACAATGTGTTGTAATCACTTTGATTATTATAGTTCGAGCGATTTTGCGTACTAATTATATGTTTGAGAGTTTTCTTTTAATCAGTAAACTCCTAAATCTACACGAGATTTTAAAAAATATCTGGTGCGTAGCAACACACTACTTTCCGCCACCCCTTTAAGTTCGAACACCATCTACATAGGCGGGCGCTATATCTTCGTTCAACTCATTTTTACAGGAACATTTACGGAGAACAAAGTGTAGGGACTATTTAGCTGAGAGTACTCCGAAAGTTTGATCGAAATCGTTAGAGCCGTTTTTGAGAAAAGTGGAATACCGATAAAGTAATATTCGACAAATCTCCTTTTCTGAGTTAACTTGGCTTATATCTCCGTTCAACATATATATACAGAAATAATTATGGAGAACGAAATGTGAGTATGGGTGACTAAAAGACACTTCATTAGAATTTATCACATCAGGTGAAGAAGTTACCCTGGAATTTACGGAAATGTTCGAAAAAACGTTACTTTAGACACATTTTGATTTTTATCTCTGTTCAATGGACTGTCAGAGGAACATTTATTGAGAATAATATGTAGGTATTAACTATTCGAAAACATCCTGTGAGTTTTGAGAAAATCGCTGAAGTCGTTTTGCCAAAAAGCGTAAAAAACCTATTTTTCCTTCATAGGCCTATATCTCCGTTCACCGTATTTTCATGGAGATATGTACAGAGAAGAAAAGTTAGGTATTGATTAGGAAAAGATAATTTGAAAGTTTAATCAAAATCGTTAGAGCCGTTTTCGAGAAAAATGCGAAAAACCCTAGTTTTTGGTACATTTTCGTCCCCCACCCCCCCTTCCCATCGGCCGAAATCGTCCATAACCTTATTTTGGTGTCTACAAAAAATAACGAACAAAACAAAAAAAGAACCAGCTCAATCGGATCAGCCGTTCTTCCGCAAATCGAACTACAGACACACACACATACACACACACACACATACACACGGACCACGCACCGAAATTAGGTTTTTTAGACTCAGTAGGGTCTGAAACGTAAAGATCAGAAGAAAACCCAAATTTTTTTTTTTGGGCCGATTACTATACTTTCCTTCCCTTCGGGTAGCGGAAAGTAAAAATAGCGCGAATCGGAAGGGACTGGGCGAGTTGACACATAACGAACGTACAGTAACGCAACCTTCAGCCTAACGAACGTAAAATAACCAAACGCGGAGTAAATTTGTAAGACAAATATACAAATGAACCTACTGAGTAATTTGGGAAGTATTCAACTGATAAGTCCTTTGTTGGCGGTAAATTCACTTCGGGAACGGGGAACCTACGTTTCACGAATTAACGGACCTCCGACCGCAAATATGGCGACGAATTCGAAATTTGTCTAAAGCGAAGGGCGGAGGGACGTATCGTTGTTTCAGGTTCGACGGGGACGCCAGGTACAATCAATGTGATTGGTAGAAGCGGGTAGAACTTCTATTTACCGTCGAACCCCCGTTGAATCAGACGTCGCATTGTTCCCCCCCCCCTCCCTTCCCCTTCGAAACCCTCTCAATTAATATCTCATTCATCAAATGAGCGCCATCTCCTTCGAACCGGGATCGGATCAAACCCCCGCGAGTACCATCCAGGGCAGTCTGTCGTACGTTGACGTGAAAGCGAGCGAGTTACCTCAATGCGCAGATTAACAACCAATTACGGGACTGAGGTGTGTGCACGCGGGATGATCAATGCACAAAGGGATGTATTCAAAATATCTTTTCAACGAATTCACATTCGCCGATGTACCTGAGAAAATTGTTAACTAAGAAATATATTTTCACTTTCCGCTACCCCAAAGGAAAAGGAAAGTATAGTAATCGTGTCAAAAAAACATTTGAGTTTTCTTCAGATCTTAACGTTTAGAGGCCTACTGAGTCTAAAAAACCTAATGGGGGGTGGGGAACAAAATTCTACCAAAAACTAGGGTTTTCGCATTTTTCTCAAAAACCGCTTTAAAGATTTTGACTAAACTTTCAAATTATCTTCTCCTAATCAATACCTAACATTTACTGTCTTACATCGCGGCAGGTGTGGGAGTGTCTGACTGGACTGAAGGCCCTGGCCGAGGACAACAGTGTAACACTGTGTTGGGTGCCAGGGCATCAGGGTATAGAGGGAAACGAACGGGCTGATAGGGTGGCTAAGAAGGGATTGGCCCTGATAGGGAGTTCCCTATTGGCCCTGAGCCCTTTGTTGGAGAGGTTGGCAAATGGGAGGACAGGTGCAGGGCTGCTCATTGGCAGGGGCTGCCCGGCCTTTGACAGTCAAAACTCTTCATTCAGGAGGTCCAAGGAGGTGCTTGCACTGGGGAGGAAAGATATGAGGATCATATGTGGCCTGTTCACAGGTCACTGTCCGCTGAGGTACCACCTTGCAAATATTGGCAAGTGCGAGGTACAGGTATGCAGGTTCTGCGAGGTAGGGCTAGAGACGGCAGAGTACGTGCTGTGCGTATGCAATGGAGGCCCTTTCTTCAGCCCGAAGAGGTGGCAAATGCAGAACTTGCGGATATCCTCCGCTTTATGCGGGGGTGGTGGGGGCGCATAGGTGACGTCACACCAAGTGAGACCAGTGCTGTGGGGCCTGGGGGTGGTGCAGGTGGGCCATGATCCGAGTATCATTGACGCCCTTACAATAGGCCTGTTTGTGGCTGTAGTGAGCGTATTGCCTGCATCCACCGTTTCAAAAAAAAAAAAAAGTACGCGCTTCGCTGACTCCAGCTCTGCTTCATTGAACGTGCAACTTGTACCTCTGACTTACTAATCTTGGTCGGGTAGTTTTAGTGAACAGGTCACATAACATCCTCGTACTTTCTCTTTCTCTATCTTGTTCGCTCCCTGAAGAGTCTAATACACAACCTAGACTGCCATTCGCCTGGCACATCCCACCAATAGGCAGCTCGGCACTTTTCCTCCCACTTGCCACCTTCTCAAGTGGCTCTTGGTGGTCCCTACTAAGGGCTCAGGTCGCACTGGGAGAAGCGCAGATCTTTCTCACGCCAATTTTTCGTCCTCCTCATTCCCTCCCACCCTTGAGCACACTACAGTGTTATGGTGTTGTCCTTCACCAAGGTCAGGCATTCCCAACCTTCCTCGACGTGATAGAATAGGAAGCCAGGGCCTTAACTGCCTGCATATTAGGTGTTGTACGCACACCATCCCCGCGCACAGTTATACCTGGAACACTGTTGCCCCGATACCAGGCACATAACCTCCTACGCCTGCCAGGCCACCTCTCACTGATCCGTCTGTGTGTCATACCATGGCCATTGTCTCAAGAGTGACGCAAACCCCTTCCCTCTTAAATCTTTCATTAATCCATATCAAGTGAACGTTACACTCCTTATACTAAATCCATACTGACCCCCTGACATGCGGAAGCTGGGAACTGAGGTCAAATCGAATGTAAGCATAATTTAAACCCTGCGCCGTTTTATTCATCATCATCGGCTCTACAGTCCTTGGTGAACCTTGGCCGCCACAACAACGTCAGATCAGTTTCCGGAGGTCGACTGCGACGTCATCCATCCACCTCTTCCTCGTTCTTCCGAGCGATCGGCATCCCTCAGGTTTGGTGTTCAGAACCTTTTTCGGCACTCTTACGTCTCCCATCCGCTCCACATGTCCTAGTCATCTTAGAAGTCCCGCTTTTATAACATTCAGAATGGATGGACTGTTATAGAGTGTTTCTAATTCAGCGTTCGTCCTTATTCTCCCATTCTGATCTTTCATACACGGCGCCAAAGATTCTCCGTAAAATTTTCCTATCCCAAATAAGCAACGCGTTTTTCACAGTAAGGGTCCAAGTCTCCGAGCCATAAGTTACAGTTGGCCGAATAATTGATTGGTATAACAGGATTTTCAACCGTCTTGAGATGAGTGAAGATTTCAAGACACTTACAAAGCTATAATAACAGCGGTTTCCTTTTGCTATTCTTGCCTGGATTTCTGTTGTTAATTCATTATTCTCGGTCCCAATCCCTCCAAGATACGTGAACTGTTGCACTCTTTCGAATCCACTGAATTCTTGGACATTTCTCCATCTAGTCGCACTTCTGCTGTTGATCATATATTTCCTTTTTGGAGCACTAACTTCAAGGCCCATTTTAGCTCCCTCCACTCTGATAATGTCCACGTTTTCTTTCAGTTTATCCTGCCGCGTAGCCACAACGTCTATGTCATCCGCAAATGCCAGGTGTTGACATGTCCTGTTAAAGATAGTCCCACCAGGGTTAATCGGACATTTTCTCACTACAGCTTCCAGCGCCATATTGAATAAAAGAGTCGACAAAGAATCCCCTTGTCTCAGGCCTCTGGCGACAGTAAAACTGCTAGATAGTTTGCCACTTATCCGCACTTTACTATTCGATGCACTCAACGTCAGTCTCGTCAATCTTATGAGCTTTGCAGGTATATAAAACTCCTCCTGCATGACCCGGTACAATTGGTGCCGCAAAATCTGGTCATATGCGGCTCTAAAGTCAATAAATAATTGGTGCAGCGTGACATTAAACTCATAGCACTTCTCCAAAATCATCCTTAGCGTCGTTGATTTATTTTGCCTGAACCCACACTGGTACTCTTCCAGGCCTGCTTCTACTTTATATTTCAGCCTTTCTGCTAGTATTTTAGACAATAATTTGTACCCTACATTCAATAGAGAGACTCCTCGATAGTTAGCTCAACTTACTCCTTTCTTATGTATTGTGCCGTTTTATTCATTCCAATTAAATATGATCTGCGTTGAAAACACCTGGAAATCGCTTTGAGCCGGTACTGAGGTTTGATTTCAGCAAACTCAGAGCTTCTTTTTGTGAACCTTTTTCGGTTTATTATTCATTCTCAATAAAACACGTGTTTTCGGTCGGCAAACTATCAACCCCTCTCATTCACTGTCAAACAACGGTACCATTTTCACCTTTTTTTTTTTCGCCGGCCAATTACTCAACTTTTCATACTTCGCAGAACTGAGGGAAGCGGAAATGTAAAAATATCTTAAAAACGCAGTTCCTGCGCTGCAGCTTTCACTCTCGCGCTATACTTCAAAGTGTTTCCGTGCATAATTTTACGGCGAGAGAAAATAAAAAATCTACGGCGGCGGATGTTTCAAAACGTGGGCAGGAACTTTGAAGCAACGCTACCGCCGGAGCGCGGATCGGCAGAGGGAAGTTGTAATAATAATGAAGGCAGAAGGGTTTAATTAATGTTGTTACATCACTCTTCACTTCGTGCCATTGTTATTAAGCCATAAATTTCAGTTTGTTTTAAAGTTTCCCTCCTCCCGTTACTCTAGCGAAAGCTCCTAGCGCGTACTAATTAGCCCTAATGACGGAAAGCGGGCGGAAAACTAGTTTGAGCCTCTAAAATTATTATTTAGCAATGCGTTCATCGGAATATCGTATTTCTCGTCACATAATAACCTGAATGCGATGCCTCTTCAAGCAGAAGATAATGCTCATCAACTGCGTCTCCCGCATGTTATGTAAATCTCTCGAGTTATAAATGACGTACTGCACCGCTCCTCTTGACTTCTGATTGAAATAACAGAAATCGTCGTTTATGGAAGGACTGCGCGCCTTTTACTGTCCTTAACGCTACAAAGTGCTCGACTAAGTTAAGGGCTTGTGAGCCAGAAATTCGGAAAAATGGTGTGTGTGTCTGTGAACGCAACAACTGCACGATAACGGCTCAAATACCGATAATTAGTTAAGTTAACGTACCTGTTAGGTGAGTCCGTCTCCTCTGGCTTGTGAGTTACTGTGGGCAAGCGCTTTCGATGTAAAGACATCATCGTCTGGCCGTTAAGTCAGTACTGGAGTCAGTCAGTTGGTCGTGGTCTTTATATACGAAGAGAAAGGTGAAAGGGGTGATGGAGCGTCGGGGAAGGGGCGGGGAGAGGTCTTGTTGGTCAGTCTTGTTAGTAGTACCTTAGCCGGACTGGCTGTGTTAGGTATTAAAGAAATTGGGTTATGTCCGCCAGTAGGCATATTACTTAAGTTAACGTAGACCACGACCAACTGACTGACTCCAGTACTGACTTAACGGCCAGACGATGATGTCTTTACATCGAAAGCGCTTGCCCACAGTAACTCACAAGCCAGAGGAGACGGACTCACCTAACAGGTACGTTAACTTAAGTAATATGCCTACTGGCGGACATAACCCAATTTCTTTAATACCGATAATTAGCCTGGAGGTCACGCCAAAACAAAGGTATCGCCTAAGGCGCTTCAAAACCAACTATAGTTATCATGGAACGAACCATTCTAGAACAATTTTGATTGAATTCTATATGGAAAGTAGTCAATATTATAACCTCACTTTGGCACTTGTAGTTGTGGAGCAGGATAAATTACGAAAAAAGTTATCATTATAAATTTCCTTCGCATGACAGTAAAGTGGCAAAAATATAATCATAAAACGGGACAAATAAGCGTCCCTAGAAGGTTGGTCGGGACAACGGGACATTTCTCTCTAAAATGGGACGTCTGGTCACCTTACTCCTGGTGGAACAGGGCCTCCACAATTAAAGTTCCTCCTCCTGCCTATATTAACGAGTAATATTTATTTTTATTTTTGGTTCAAAAACGTTTTATTTTTCTGTATTATGTACGTTTTATTTCTGTAAAATGTAAATATCTGGTGCGTAGCAACACACAACTTTCCGCCACCCCCGTAATTTCGAACACCAGCTACATAGGTGGGCGCTATATCTTCGTTCAACGCATTTGTACAGGAACATTTATGGAGAACAAAATGTAGGGACTAGTTAGCTGAGAGTACTCCGAAAGTTTGATCGAAATCGTTAGAGCCATTTTGGAGAAAATTGGAATACCGATAAATTAATATTCGACAAATCTCCTTTTCTGAGTTAACTTGGCCTATATCTCCGTTCAACATATATATATACAGAAATATTTATGAAGAACGAAATGTGAGTATGGGAGACTAAAAGACACTACACTAGGATTTATCACATCTGGTGAATAAGTTACCCTGAAATTTACGGAAATGTTCGAAAAAACGTTATTTTCGACACATTTTGATTTTTATCTCTGTTCAATGGACTTTCAGAGGAACATTTAGTGAAAACAATATGTAGGTATTAGCTATTCGAAAACATCCTGTGAGTTTGGTGAAAATCGCTGAAGCCGTCTTGCCAAAAAGCGTAAAAAACCTATTTTTGCTTCATAGGCCTATATCTCCGTTCACCGTATTTTCATGGAGATATGTACAGAGAAGAAAAGTTATGTATTGATTAGGAAAAGATAATTTGAAAGTTTAATCAAAATCTTTAGAGCCGTTTTCGAGAAAAATGCGAAAAACCCTAGTTTTTGGTACATTTTCGTCCCCCACTCCCCCTTCCCATCGGCCGAAATCGTCCATAACCTTATTTTGGTGTCTACAAAAAATAAGGAACAAAACAAAAAAAGAATCAGCTCGATCGGACCAGCCGTTCTCCCGCAAATCGAACTACAGACACACACACGGACCACGCGCCGAAATTAGGTATTTTAGACTCAGTAGGCCTCAAAACGTAAAGATCTGAAGAAAACCCAATTTTTTTTTTTTTACCCGATTACTATACTTTCCTTCCCTTCGGGTAGCGGAAAGTAAAAAGTAAAGAATGGTGAAGTTATGGTGGAGGTGGTGTGGTAAAGAACAATTCAGCCACGTTCTCAATGTATGTTAGGAGCAATTGCCCTTTGAGAAGACGGTAAATGCTAAAAAATAATATCTGGTGCGTTTTGGACAAGCCATTACTTCAGGGCAAACGGTCAAAGCTTTTATAAGGAACTAGGCTGAACTTCAAAAGCTGAAAAAGAGCAATCTAGACATTTCTCTCCTAATTCTAAATATGTTTCATGTCAGCCGCTGTGACCATCCAGGACGGCTGGGAAAACGGTCAAACTTTCGATTATGAACGTGAAGCTAATGTTATGGGGGGGATTAATACTGAAAGCGGTATCGCACTACGTGAGTCAGGAAGTAGTACGATAGAAGCCGAATGCAACAAGAAGTTTTCTTCGTGAATTACATTCGGAGATGTTTTACCACCACAAACTGGGTACTGAGTGGGAGCGAACGCGAGTGCAGACGACACGGCGACGAGGGAACCAGCTCGGTTACAACTGACGGCAGCGAAGTCTCGAGCGAATCGGGGCATTTGAGGTGGCCAGTCAGCATGAATGCCCCGGAAGAGCCTCCGCTGAATCGAAGGGTTTGGTTCGTTCCATAACAGTAACTTCAGCCCAGTCCAATAGAAGAACAACAAAAAAAAAGAACCTTCTCTCAATCTCATTGAGGAGAAATCTCTTGACGGAGGAGGCTGATTAGGTTGGCAGAAGTGAGAAAGTCGTCCGGCTGTGAACACTCCTATCAATTCACTCCGCTAAAAATCTGATAACGTAAATGTTCAAAGCAGTTGGCGTGTAGTGGCTGAAGAAAAGAAATGTGTTCGACGCAAAGCGTCGAAGTTGTCAGGGTCTTCAACCTCGGGCTTCCCCGCGTCATTGTCTCCATCCGCCTAATTGTCTCCAACCGTTTCAATAACGGACCCTAACCTGCGGGAATTCCTAATCTGCGGGCCCCTAGTCCCCTTTTCTAGGTTTTCCCCTTTCTTCATTTCTTTCTCCCAATTTCATTTTCCTATCGATGACAGAGCTCTTCCAAAATCATTCCGCTTCCAACTATCGCCCCAGTAACTTCTCACTCTCTCCCACAGTCGCCAGTTCACGCGTTCTGAGTACTGCCCTTGTGTCGCCCAGGTGTACTCCATCTCACCTCAATTTCAATTCTACTCAATTCCGTATGCACGTATAATACAGTCCTCCTCACGCTCACCGAGTTTCAGTTTCATTGCTATCCTCAGCTCCCCCATTCTTGCACCCACCAAAATGAATGGAGGCGCCATGATGCGAATTTCAACTTCATATTAAGTAAGTTTGTTATAAAAAAAACAAAAGATATTGACTTTGTGAGGACGCCACTCACTAGTAGAATATAGGTCTTATGAAGGGGGATTAATATTGAAAGCGGTATCGCACTAGGTGAGTCGGGAAGTTGTACGATAGAAGCCAAATGCAATTGGAACAGAGTTTTATTCTCAATTACATTCGGAGAAGTTTTACTACCACAGACAGGGAACTGAGTGGGATCGAACGCGAGCGTGGGCGACACAGCGACGAGGGAACCAGCTCAGTTACAACTGACGGCAGCAAACTATCAAGCGAATCGAGGCATTTGAGGTGCTCACACAGCATAAATGCCCCGGACGAGCCTCCGCTGAATCGAAGGGTTTGGTTCGTCCCGTTACATACGGTATAAGAAATAACGAATAAAGGTAAATACGATTAATAATATCGCGTAGCACTTCCAATAACAACACTTCTTTCGACCTTTGATGTTGATTTGGAACGACACGTTGAAGTAGCTGGAGTATCGGCGCATTTCCGGCTCTACTCTTTTCCATTGACGAGCAAGCCATTCCGTCAGTTAACACCGAACCCATCGCGCTCTCGACCTTCCCTCACCTCTTGACCGAGTTCATCCCTTGTGACCTCAACGGGTTTGATGCAAAGCGCACTAAAATTAACGTCTCTCTTACAGCGCTTTCTAATCGATGGTTAATCTTTAGTATGAATTTCCCGAATTTTGAATAATTTGACCTCGTAACGAATGCTTACCCAGATTTTTGCTGTCATAGTAGTTTTAAGAGATGTTTGAAGGGTCCATTTTGATTACTAAGACTGAACTTTCCACTTTTTCCAATTACGTATATTTTGTCTCTTTATTCTATATTGTTATTGAGCGATTGCCCGTAACGTTAATAAATAAATAATTCCTAATGTCCCTGAGCCTCTGCCTATGTATAGTCTTCTGACTGTCCCAGTAGTGGGATGTGCACTGCGGCCAGATGGTGCCAGTCCTATTGTCTTACAGGTCGATGCCTAGCTTTCTGAGGAAAGCCAGGTAGTTCCTGTATTTTGACTAATTTAAAGGGGGAGATATGGGATTATTAATTACTCGCTGGGTTGCACTTTTATAAACTGATGTTTTTATTGAAACAATGTAGAAACCTACCTACGAGTGGATGCGCGTGACGTAAGAATAAAAGAGCTTGATGCGTCATCACAACATCCTTCCTTTTTTAGGTAAAAGGTGAGCGAGACTGACATAATTCTTAGTAATCGAAAAGGCGGTGTAATGACAATCAAAGATCATAAAGGCATTGGCTTATCAAATCGTGACATGGCGGCGCCTCGTTTCATTAGTTGAATTATTATGAGTTCGAGCTAGGTTATAAACAATTACTTCGTTAATTGCTATCATAATAACAAAATAATTATTACTTACAAACACAAACAAATTGCGCTACTTTGGCGAAATAATAATTCAACTAATGAAACGAGGCGCCGCCATGTCACGATTTGATAAGCCAATGCCTTTATGATCTTTGATTGTCATTACACCGCCTTTTCGATTACTAGGAATTATGTCAGTCTCGCTCACCTTTTACCTAAAAAAGGAAGGATGTTGTGATGACGCATCAAGCTCTTTTATTCTTACGATTCCTGCGATATTGTCTACCCAATTCATCTTTAACCCATATAGATCGTGGAGTATCGGCGTTTCCTGTAGCTTTTCCTTGAACCCATCTGTTTTTATTGCGAAAAACGACTTTATCACCTGGTTCTACTTCTTTTAAATTTCTAGTACGCAGATAATTTAATTTTGCTAGGCCGTAATTTTAATTGTTTGTCCTTGTTAATTAATTCGAATATTCTCCATGGGAGAATGTTTACTTGACTACCTGTGTCTAGCTTAAATTTTACATTGATTTTATTTTACCATAGATCGACCATATATTATCGTTTTTGTTGTTCTTATTTACTTTATCAACCTTAATATGGTCCACATAGAACGAATCATCGCTATCATTTTCGTTAACTTCCACTGCTTTAGTATACTTCTTATTTTTATAATTTTCTCTCTTACTTTCGTTTCTATTTTTAACAAAACAACCTATTTCAAAATGATTGTATCCATTGCAAAAGGTACATCGTTTTCCGTAAGCAGGACATTTTCGAGCTTCGTGAGCTGATCCACATTTTTTACAGCAATATTTTATGTTTTCGAAAGTTGAAGATTTTTTCTTATAAGCATGCTTATTTGGTACTTTTTTTTTATAGATTTGTTTCGAATGGCGTCTATCTCACTTGTTTGTGAAGATCCTCCTGCGATGTCCTTTATTTCGGTCTTACGTGATTCGTGCAGCTTACTGATCTTGGTTGTGTCTTCGAGGTTCAGTTTGTCTCCTACATCCAACAGTCGGTTCAGTAGGTCTTCCTCCGATATCTGAGATATGATGCGGTCTCGGATCATATTATCCCGTTCCTCGAAATCGCAAGTTGCTGCTGCTGTTTTCAAATTTGCGATGAATTCGAATAAAGGTTCACCTTTCTGCCATGAAAGTCTATTGAACTTGAACCTTTCATGCAGTACATTTCTCCTGGGTGAGAAGTATTCGGGAAAGGCTCCAACTACATCTTGATATTTTGTAAGCACTGCATCTTTACTCTCGCCTGTATTAAGTACTTCTTATCTATCTGCTTTTAGCGTATTGAAGATCTCGATACCTCTTTTACCCAACTGGTTTAGCATGATCGCGATTTTAACGTAATCTTTTTCGTTACTCTTCTTCGATGCGGTTAGATAAAATCCAAACGCTTGGAACCAATCCGTCCACTCCTTCTTCATATCATTTGCTTCAAAGTTGAAGTAATGAGGTGGTTTAGTATCGCACATTTTACTTATTTCGATAACCCGTTTTTTTATATTTATTTTGTTATAATTGTCCTCGTGGCTGGTGGCGGCGATGTACCATGGGTTCGCCTACACTTCGTGATCCGATAACGGTACGTTTTCTCGGTTTTTAAGAAGTAAACCCTCCGTTTTTTTAACGCGAATGAAATCTCGGTTTTTAACGAGAAACAATTAAGTAAGAATCTGACGAGAAGTTAGACTTCTGACACCATATTTTGACTTATTTAAAGGGGGAGATATGGGATTATTAATTACTCGCTGGGTTGCACTTTTATAAACTGATGTTTTTTCTGTTCCTCAAATTATAGTTCTCTCTCTTTCCTTCCTTTGTATAAATTCTGAGGAAGATATTAAGGGACTCTTGTTCAATTCTATTATTTTAGATAAGTTGAATATTGTGTATTTTAATATCGACAGTCTTTACCTACTACCTATTGTTATTGTAAGAAACCTATGATTTTAGCATTCGTCTGTCTTCCTCATTCGGAGTTACATATAAACGGCTCTTAGAGTTGTACAACTTCGTCTAGATAAAATATCTGGTGCGTAGCAACACGCAACTTCCCGCCACCCCTTTAAGTTCGAACACCACCTACATAGGCGGGCGCTATATCTTCGTTCAACGCATTTCTACAGGAACATTTATGGAGAACAAAATGTAGGGACTAGTTAGCTGAGAGTACTCCGAAAGTTTGATCGAAATCGTTAGAGCCGTTTTGGAGAAAATCGGAATACCGATAAAATAATATTCGACAAATCTCCTTTTCTGAGTTAACTTGGCTTATATCTCCGTTCAACATATACATACAGAAATAATTATAGAGAACGAAATGTTGGTATGGGTGACTAAAAGACACTTCATTAGGATTTATCACATCTGATGAAGAATTTACCCTGGAATTTACGGAAATGTTCGAAAAAACGTTATTTTTAACACATTTTGATTTTTATCTCTGTTCAATGGACCGTCACAAGAACATTTATTGAGTAGAATATGTAGGTATTAACTATTTGAAAACATCCTGTGAGTTTGGTGAAAATCGCTGAAGCCGTTTTGCCAAAAAGCGTAAAAAACCTATTTTTGCTTCAGGGGCCCATATCTCCGTTCACCGTATTTTCATGGAGATATGTACGGGAAAAAAGGTAGGTATTGATTAGGAGAAGATAATTTGAGAGTTTACCCAAAATCGTTAGAGCCGTTTTCGAGAAAAATGCGAAAAACCCTAGTTTTTGGTACATTTTCGTTCCCCACCCCCCCTTCCCACCGACCGAAATCGTCCATAACCTTATTTTGGTGTCTAAAAAAAATAACAAACTAAACAAAAAAAGAACCAGCTCAATCGGATGAGTCGTTCTCCCGCAAATCGAACTACAGACACACACACACACGGACCTCGCTCCGAAATTGGGTTTTTCTCAGTAGGGTCTGAAACGTAAAGATCTGAAGAAAACGCAAATTTTTTTTTTGGGCCGATTACTATACTTTCCTTCCCTTCGGGTAGCGGAAAGTAAAAACAATGAAATCATAGCGAAAATTATCGTTTTTCCCCACCTTGCCTTCCGTTATATCAGTTTGACTCGTCACACCGTGCTAGCGTCGCCTAATGGACGTCAATTTTCGTTGTTCCTTTGTAGTCAGGTTATGTTTCGTATCGCTTTCTCGTACTTTTCGATGCTGGATCGAATGGGATGGGTCTTTGAGGCACGAGACTCCGTCAAGCTCGATAACCAAGAGATTGTCGGAAATACTGACTGAAAGATCAGGTCTAGGATGGCATTTAGCGATGTAAACTGGGAGATAGTTACGATTGGATTCTCTGAAATATATATCGAAAACTCAAATCTAATGTGATATCCTTTTGGCCGGATTTGGCGTGGAATTGAGTAGGATAAGTGACAATCATGTTGTGTGAGAGAATAATAAACCGTTGTGAAACAATTTGTTAAAATGGATTACATTGAAAATTGCGCGTCATAAAAGCTTTCTTTACGGTATTTCTCGTGGTTTGAGATTATTAGCTGATTGGTATGTGGTTGGTAATAACTAAACGCAAGTAAGCTTTGTTTATATGCGTCTGAAACATCTCTGGCGTTACATTTTCGAGTTTATGTAGCAAAGTAAAGACCTAAAATGTCAACGTGTGATGTTACCAAGCGTTACATTTTGTATCATGCGTTACCAAGCTTATCCAACACAAATATTTCGTGACGCAAAGTGAAGACATAAAATGTCTAAATGTCAAAAACAAAAAATAATCGTAACCCTGGTGAACCCACAATCCCCGGCTTGTAACTCGGGTTAAACATTTCGTGACGCTTCTCCGTAACATCTCCGGCGTTACATTTTCGAGTTTATGTAGCAAAGTAAAGACATAAAATGTCAAAAACCCTAGCAATAATTACGTAGCGATTTCTTTACTATTTTATGTGATTTTTTGTTTATAAATTTCCATGTTTTCTAATATGTTCAGTTTTCGTCCTTTGTATTGTTTATGTAGTAAGATGGTGCAGTCCTGTATTTTGGTAGGTTCATGTCCACTTGTCTTGAGGTGGTTGGCAAAGTTTGACTCGTCTTTGTTCCTACGATGAGATTTAATGTGTACCACTCAAAACGAAAATAACCAACTGACGGATTTACAGACCCCCTATACAAAAAAGAATTAGATCCCACAACTGACAGGCCATTCAAGACGTTCCTTCACCTCTAGAGGGTTTCCCCAGAGGTGCATGACCTCCTTCCACTCCCCTCCCCTTCCCCCACGCTCTATCGTCTTGTTTACCTTTCTCTTCATATATAAAGACCACGACCAACTGACTGACTCCTGCACTGACTTAATGGTGAGACTATACAAAAAACAAAGACGTAGATTCCACAATTGACAGACCATTCAAGACGTTCCATTCACCTCTAGAGGGTTTCCCCAGAGGTGCATGACCTCCTTCCACTCCCCCTCCCCTTCCCCGGCGCTCTATCATCCTGTTTACCTTCCTCCTCGTATATAAATACCCTATACAACAAACAAAGACGTAGCTTCAACAATTGACAGACCATTCAAGACGTTCCATTCACCTCTAGCGGGTTTCCCCAGAGGTGCATGACATCCTTCCGTTCCCCCTCCCCTTCCCCGGCGCTCTATCATCCTGTTTACCTTTCTCTTCGTATTTAAAGACCACGACCAACTGACTGACTCCTGCACTGATTTAATGGTGAGACTATACAAAAAAACAAAGACGTAGATGCCACAATTGACAGACCATTCAAGACGTTCCATTCACCTCTAGTGGGTTTCCCCAGAGGTACATCACTTCCTTCCACTCCCCACCCCTTCCCTGACGCTCTATCATCCTGTTTACCTTTCTCTTCGTATATTAAAACCACGACCAACTGACTGACTCCTGCACTGATTTAATGGTGAGACTATACAAAAAACAAAGACGTAGATTCCACAATTGTCAGACGATTCAAGACGTTCCATTCACCTCTAGAGGGTTTCCCAGAGGTTCGTGACCTCCTTACACCCCCCCCTCCCTTCCCCTACGCTCTATCATCCTGTTTACCTTTCTCTTCGTATATAAATACAACGACCAATTGACTGACTCCAGCACTGATTTAATGGTGAGACTATACAAAAAAACAAAGACGTAGATTCCACAATTGACAGACCATTCAAGACGATCCATTCACCTCTAGTGGGTTTCCCCAGAGGTGCATGACATCCTTCCGTTCCCCCTCCCCTTCCCCGGCGCTCTATCATCCTGTTTACCTTTCTCCTCGTATATAAATACCCTATACAACAAACAAAGACGTAGCTTCAACAATTGACAGACCATTCAAGACGTTCCATTCACCTCTAGTGGGTTTCTCCAGAGGTACAACACTTCCTTCCACCCCCCTCCCCTTCCACGACGGTCTATCATCCTGTTTACCTTTCTCTTCGTATTTAAAGACCACGACCAACTGACTGACTCCTGCACTGATTAAATGCTGAGGCTATACAAAAAAACAAAGACGTAGATTCCACAATTGACAGACCATTCAAGACGATCCATTCACCTCTAGTGGGTTTCCCCAGAGGTACATGACCTCCTCCCACCCCTTCCCCGACGCTCTATCATCCTGTTTACCTTTCTCTTCGTATATAAATACCCTATACAAAAAACAAAGACGTAGATTCCACAATTGACAGACCATTCAAGTCGTTCCATTCACCTCTAGTGGGTTTCCCCAGAGGTGCATGGCCTCCTTCCTCCTCCCACCCCTTCCCCGACGCTCTATCATCCTGTTTACCTTTCTCTCCGTATATAAATACCCTATACAAAAAAAAGACCTAGATTCCACAATTGACAGACCATTCAAGACGTTCCATTCACCTCTAGTGGGTTTCCCCAGAGGTACATCACTTCCTTCCACCCCCCACCCCTTCACTGGCGCTCTATCATCCTGTTTACCTTTCTCTTCGTATATAAAAACCACGACCAACAGACTGACTACTGCACTGATTTAATGGTGAGACTATACAAAAAACAAAGACGTAGATTCCACAATTGTCAGACGATTCAAGACGTTCCATTCACCTCTAGAGGGTTTCCCCAGAGGTGCATGACCTCCTTCCACCCCCCTCCCTTCCCAACGCTCTATCATCCTGTTTACCTTTCTCTTCGTATATAAATACAACGACCAATTGACTGACTCCAGCACTGATTTAATGGTGAGACAATACAAAAAAAACAAAGACGTAGATTCCACAATTGACAGACCATTCAAGACGTTCCATTCACCTCTAGTCGGGTTCCCCAGAGGTGCACG
This sequence comes from Pachypeltis micranthus, assembly GCA_020466155.1. Lineage (NCBI taxonomy): Eukaryota > Metazoa > Arthropoda > Insecta > Hemiptera > Miridae > Pachypeltis > Pachypeltis micranthus. The sequence continues at coordinate 4,076,342 of CM035782.1, read as the reverse complement.
ACCTCCTTCCACCCCCCTCCCCTTCCCCAACGCTCTATCATCCTGTTTACCTTTCTCTTCGTATATAAAGACCTATACAAAAAACAAAGACGTAGATTCCACAATTGATAGACCATTCAAGACGTTCCATTCACCTCTAGTGGGTTTCCCCAGAGGTACATGACCTCCTTCCACCCCCCTCCCCTTCCCCAACGCTCTATCATCCTGTTTACCTTTCTCTTCGTATATAAAGACCACGACCAACTGACTGACTCCTGCACTGATTAAATGCTGAGGCTATACAAAAAAACAAAGACGTAGATTCCACAATTGACTGACCATTCAAGACGTTCCATTCACCTCTAGTGGGTTTCCCCAGAGGTGCATGGCCTCCTTCCTCCTCCCACCCCTTCCCCGACGCTCTATCATCCTGTTTACCTTTCTCTCCGTATACAAATACCATATACAAAAAAAAGACCTAGATTCCACAATTGACAGACCATTCAAGACGTTCCATTCACCTCTAGTGGGTTTTCCCAGAGGTACATGATCTTCTTCCACCCCCCCTCCCATTCACCGACGCTCTATCATCCTGTTTACCTCTCTCTTCGTATATAAAAACCACGACCAACTGACTGACTCCTGCACTGATTTAATGCTGAGACTATACAAAAACAAGACCTAGATTCCACAATTGACAGACCATTCAAGACGTTCCATTCACCTCTAGTGGGTTTCCCCAGAGGTACATGACCTCCTTCCACCACCCCCCTCTCATTCACCGACGCTCTATCATCCTGTTTACCTTTCTCTTCGTATATAAATACCACGACCAACTGACTGACTCCTGCACTGACTTAATGGCCAGACGATGATGTCTTTACATCGAAAGCGCTTGCCCATAGTATCTCACCAGCCAGAGGAGACGGACTCACCTAACAGGTACGTTAACTTTAGTAATTGGCCTACTGGCGGACATAACCCGATTGTTTTAATACCCAATTGTCCTTCCCCATCGAGCACATAACCCGCACACGGAGTATTATCGTAGAACACGCGTCAACAGCCCAAAGGCAGAAAGCATACTAAAGTGGCGACACCAGGCTAAAGTCTGAAGTTAACTGCCAATTATAATGAGAAGTCAAGAAAAGAATGTGTACTATGTGTACATAACCAGAAAGTGTGAAATAATAATTGAACGGGTTGTTATGATTTCAATGGAAGTTCGACTACTAATTAGTTAACTGTCTTCAGCTAGCTGATAAAGCGGATTCACTCACAGGCTCTCAACTCCGGATTAACTTCTTAAAACGATAGGTACAACCGGTCCCAAGTTTTGCCGAGCAGCGTCGACGACCAACAAATCGATTCAGCGCCCTGTTTTACGAGCCGAAAGGGTAAGAAGAGCCGCAAACATGAAGTTGAGTTTTGTGTGGACAGGTCACCGGTTACTTCCGGAAAAGTAAGGAGGACGAAAGGGTCTTGGGACTCGGGCGTCCCTCTAAGCCAGAGGTTGTAACGTACCGCCACGTTGAAAATGCCGCTATTTTTTTCCCTTCCCTAACTTCTGGACGTAAAACTGCTTTTTCGAGCTTCCCCCGAGGGCGACTCGTCTCAACGTCATGTCATTTCATTGCCTCAATATCTTTCTTCCACTACCCCCCCCCACCACCACCACTACCACCGCCACATCCTTCGCAGCCCTGCTTGAATAATTGAAAGAAAAGGACCTTTACGAGGCAACTGGGCCTTGCAGGGGCAATGGCTCGATGCATTTCGTTAAATTAGATCAGGAACTTCCTGCCTAACTATTATCGGCTTAAACGTCCTCAATTAAGTGACGCGGCCCCACTTCCAGGAATAAAGCATTGTTGAACGAAAAGAAGTACAATTTTTCTTCCCCTACCGAGTAGTAGAATGAAATTAGCTTCCGCGGAAGCCCCAACGAGAGAAATGAAAGCTCTTTTCGTTGTGGGCTATGTCAATATTGAACGCGTTGAAATAGGAGAGATGAAATGAGATTGGACCAGTTAGCAGAGCGATAAATACCGCCGAATGCACTTATTGAAGAAAGTTGTGTGGTGCGACGTACCAGATATTTCTCACACATAGTTGTAATGGTTTTCGCGGCGGACTGCGCGAGGTGGCAACACAGACCGCCACCCGTGCAGGCCGCCGCTGTTTATATTAGCGCCGAGGAGGCAGTTCGAGATCAGAACGGCTAGCGGCGCGTCAGCGAATGGGTTTCCTGTTAAAAAGTCAGTGTTTAATTTCCCCTTTTTGATTGTGTGAAGTAAGGTAAGCGATCAGAGCTTTGTGTTTCATTTTCCCCATTGTCCCTTTATTGTCATTTAATACAATCCGAGCATAGGTTATTTATTTCATGCTAAAAGCGGAAAGTAAAATTACTGATAAGCAACTTTCAAATGAACGTGAAGCTATCAAATTTCCACCGGGGCAATTCCATGCCTGTATTTTGAGTACAAGGTGTTTTTATGGAGCTCGTAAAGCCTACGTTGTTGTTGTTTGTTTACCTTGGGGGTGTTTAAGAGTCCCTAAAACCGCCGATGTAACAGCCCAATAAGTTATTTCGTCTCGATAACCCCCTGGAGGAGAGATACAAGTTACGTAAGGAGTTCTGACTTAACGGCTACACGGTGATGTCTTTACATCCGAAGCGCTCGCCCACAGTATCTCACCAGCCAGAGGAGATGGACTCACTTTAGATTCAAGTTCCCGGCATTTTTGACGGTACTGCCTAACCGTTCTGAATTCTTACCATTATAGGATTGGATCCTGCGCAACTGGGGCGCATTGAGCTATTTTTTGAAAATCTATCATGAATCAGAGGCACTATAATGTGTTGTAGCGTTGGTAAATCCAGGACCGTACAACAAATTTACATTAATCACGAGACGTTGCTTTTTGACTTCAGGAGGATGTTTAAACTTTACCTCGAAATATAACTCGCCATTGAGCTTTTTCCTCCGCGATTAACGTGTTGGACCTTAAACCCTTTAAGCCGGAGAAATGGTTCTGCGGTCAGCAGCAACTAGAAGTGAAGTGGATGGTTCTCAAAGGCTAAATTCCGTCGGACTGTTAACGGTCCCTTCCCCTTTTCAAAGACAATTATTTGCTTGGGGCCCCTAAATCTAAGCAAAGCCGTTGACGTCGCTTATCTGCCTCAGTGACTTAATTAGCCCCTCTCCCGGAAGCCCAAATAGTTCTCTGAATCCCGTCGCATCCCCCTCGCAACCGCATCCTTCCCTGCCCGCCCCCACTAATTTATGCCCTTTCACTGACCCCGCTTCTTGAAGAGACGTCTCAACTTAGTTTGCTGCCATCTGAACGTTCAGGTGGGAAACGTACGGAAAGCAGCCACCTACTCGCATCCTACCTTGCATTTTAAGTTCCACTAATTATGTGACACCGGTTTGGAAAGACGGCAACCATTAGGATGAATATTGCTCGCAGCATCAGCTGCGTCATTGCGCAACTTCCCTCAGTTCCGCTTACATTCAGCGATTTTTATTACTTTTTTTTTCTCTCAGTACATATTAGGAGAGAAGTAGCTATTCGAACCAACAAAACGTCAAATGATGATAAATGAAAACTCAGCTAATACAATCCTACACTGTGAATAACTATGATGGACGCTCCAAATTGTTACAAAACGGTTTATTATTCTCTTGCACAACTTAACGCAGTATTAGCCGCTCCAAGACCCATCCCATTCGATTCAGCATCGAAAAATACTAGTAAACGATACGTAACATGACCTGACTACAATGAAACACCATGACAGTTTCTAGGTGGGGAGGCAGCATGAGAAATGAGCGCAGGCCAGGTAGGAACAGTAACGTTCGCTATATTACCTCACTATATTTATGCCGATCAGATTGGCAAGTAGGTGGGCACAATTACAACATACCAAATGGATTGGGGGGGGGGGGTGACCTGGACGTACCGACATAGCAGATTAGGAATCCAGATGTGTTAAATTTCAGCAAATTGTGTTCAAGCAGCTTATACAGAAACGTAGTTCACCGCAGAAGCCTTGATAAAGAGGGTTTCGAGGTGTTGTGGGTAAGTGGGGAAGAGGATAAGGGGGTTGAGGGATGAAGAGTGGTTATAAGTGGTTGGGTCAGCCTTGGGATGGTGTGGTGAGGTCGAGTATGGGCTTTGGAACCTCCTCAGATGTCAATTTAACTGCCTTATCACGAAGACATGATAAATTGACGTTACAGTAAACTGACATTTGGACCATACCAAGATGGCGATAAGACACAAAACAATCACAACGGGCGGTCTGCAGATGAAATATGGCATCTCAAAGATGACAGTTGATAAAAAGACGTTAAAATCTGGCAATCTGGTTATTTAGATAGCTATCGTCAAACTGACATTGGGATGACAGATGTCAAGACAACACGATCAGCTGATTCAGGGCTTAGCGTAGTCAACCCCTGGCTATTTAATTCTTCCGTGAGACGAAAATGATCATTATATTGGCAATGCAGCTCTCTGGGAGGCCTTGAACACCTCGGGCATGTCACCCGAACATGTTCAAGTCCTCAGTCTATTGAGTTTGCTTCTTCACTGAGCCCTGCGTTGGGACCACCAAGAGCCCCTGGAATAGGAAGGTTGGGGAATGGGAGGCGAAGTGCAGAAGTTTATGGGCCAGGAATCTGGGCAGCGATACCACTAGGTGCCCTGGCAACACAGCTCGTTTTCCAGGTATAGCTCTTCGCTGTGATGGTGTGTGTGCAACACCTCCTATGTGGGGGGCTAAAACGAAAAAAGATGTCAGACAGTCAGGAGCAGTTAAGGCTCTGGCTTTTTATATTGTCCCGTCGTGGCTAGTTTGGAAATGCCTGACCTTGGCAAAGGAAAACACCGTAACAACGTGTTAAGTGCCAGGTCATACAGGGATAGGAGGGAATGAGGAGGACCCTGAGCCGCCCTTCACAGCGACCACCAAGAGACACTTGAAGAAGAGGGTTAGCAAATGGGAGGAGAAATGCTGGGCTGCGTATTGGTGAATGTGCCAGGCTACTACGCTATCTCATCAGGGTTGGTTTGGGGATGCCTTTCTGGTCTTGAGCCTTTGGCAAAGGTGAACACCTTAACACTGTATAGAGTGTGAAGATAGGTCCTCAGTCTGGAGAAATGTACCCGGGTTGTATGTGGCCTGTTCGCAGTATATTGTTCACTAAAACCACCTGGTCAAGATAGGTCAGTCTGAGGTACAAGTTGCGCATTCTGTGAGGCAGAGTTGGAGTCAGCATGTACTGTTTAATTGTGAGGAGCTGGCTACGGTGCGCCTCAGAGTTCTTGAGGTTCCTCAGCTATAGCAGGGGTGGACTTCAAGGTTGTCTTGCGTTTGATGCAAGAATGATATGGACGTATTGGGGATGTTGCAGCTGGTGTGGTGGGAACACCATCCCCAAGGGAGCTGGGAGGACATGAGGTGGCCCACCATGGACCCATTTGAGGCTGCAGTGGGCGTTCCCAGTAGCTTCAAATGCAATTTTTTAAAAAAAAGCTTCAAATCGCTGCTCTGAGACACTATTCACCTATTTTGTTGGCAACACTGTACCCTACACATACATAGCAGGGAGGCAGTTGCGGGCCATAAGTCTCCGCCAGAGCTGCAGGACCAATGGCATTTCGCCGTGGCATGCATTGGGCCCATGTCCTAACTCCCCAACAGGCTCGTTGGCCGCTTAGTGTCCCACCTGCCGCCAGTACCCATTGCCTCATCCTCCTGTAGGAGGGGGTTGCCTGGTTGGGGATCGAACCAGAGTCCGCTGGTTCTATCCCTGCCTTGCTCGGAAGGCCTCACGCCTCAACACACTTGGGCACCACGCCCCAACACGCTTGGCCACCATGCCTCAACACACTTGGGCACCACGCCCCAACACGCGTGGCCACCATGCCCCCAACACTGTACCCTAAGAGGCTCTGGAACGACAGTTACTGATACGCCAAATAGCCGCTTTTATACAACTCTCTGTAATTATGTCTACAACCAGCCGTAAATACAGAAATACTTAGTTCTTAAATACACTTATCAAGGGTTGGGAATATTGTGAAACATACCTCACGAGTGGAGGGTAACGTTTGTGTGCAATTGAGTAAAAAAAAATGTTCCCTTTGAAATTGTGGCGCACAGCAGTTTCCCCATTTCTCCTTCGTTTATTTCCGCCCTTTGTTCCTCGTTTTACTTGTTTTTCACTCGTCTTTTATTTACTCTCCCCCTTCCCCCTTTTGTGTGTCTTCTGGATGATATTAAGAGTTCATGCGCTACCTCGCTCTTGTTTAGCTCCTTTTCACAATTGACGGTTGACAGGGCGGCGTATTGATTGACGACCGCCAAACCGACTTAATTAAGGTGGACCCACCCCCACGTGGAATCCGTGTGTGACAAAGCGACGGCTCCTCGGTTGTTATTAGCCGGTCGCCGCTAATGCCAAAGGTGCAGTAACCAGATATCGGCGGAGCGATAGCCACCACCAAACGCCCCGACGCCTAAGGTTGGGTTGTTCAATTAAATTTGCCCATACGGCCCCTGCCAGTGGGTGGGGTTCCCGATGAAAGCTCAATCCTGCAGCTTCATCGGCGTTGTAGCCCTTGCTGGGTCTACCGCTGAAGCAATTGCGAGGAACCAGGGCGAACCCTTTCGCGAATTAGAGGGCCGCGCTAATTGGAAGTCATTTCTCGTCCGATTTTGACTAGTAGCCGCAACGACGCAACGCTACGTGATCACGTATGCTCCGAGTACTCTTCGACCGAGTTACCTTTCCACCGTCAATCTTCAGCTGCTTGTTATCGTCGTAGTGCTACAGTGACGCATATGGAGGTGATAGGACAGTCAAATTTAGGAGGATGGCAATTAATTAATCATTAGCCATGTAAAACGTTAACGACAGATTTGTGACAAGAATGTCAAGAGAACGTTCAGTTTTTACAGTTACTGCCTAACCGTTTTCCACACAAAATATCAGTGGCGATACATCACACAACTTCCCTCAGCCCCGTAAACATCCAGAACTTTAGCTACTAGCCCAACTCATTCTTCGAACGGTTCATGTGAACTTGGTAAAACATAAGTTGATGTTCTGCGTAGACTCAGGCAGTTAATTAAAATTAATCAAGAAAACGACGTAACTTGCAATACTCGAATTGGTTGTTCCTGATTACTACATGGCCATTATTAAACTTTGATAGTATGGCTACCTTATCAGAATATTACCCTGATTTTTGTTCGAACTCAAATGCCATATTAACGAGATTTATGAGGGGAAAACTACGTTAAAATCGCCTTTCGTCAAACTTATCGTGCTGCTCTAAGCATCGCAATTCCGCAGTACTGTTTGATCGCTTACAACTGTCCATATAAAAAATTTAATTATAAACCTCCTGTTTCAATCAATAGGGGCGCCGGTGAGCACCTGATATTGCATTAATATTCCCCATAACGCCGTGGTTATTCAAGATGACGCACTCTGACACTTCTGATACCCATTCCGATCGATTCAGCATCGAAAAATACCAGCAAACAATACGTTACAGGACTACAATACGACGATTGGGTGGTTAAAGTAAGAGGGGAGGCAGTAGAGGAAATGAGCGCAGGCTGGGGAGAAACGATAACTTTTGCTATATTGACCCACGAGTTCGAGTAGTTGAATTTGTACCACTATATTTACTGCGATTTCACTGGTGTCCATCTAGACGGAGTCTTATACCGCTGAGGCTCGTCTTATTTGGCTCAGCATTGCAAAATATCACGCAAACCATACCAAACATCACGTAATTTAAAGGTACAGGGACAAACTAAACTTTCCTATTCAGCAGAGGCTCGTACGGGGCATTTGTGCTAACTGGGCACCTCAAATGTCCCGATTTACTCAAAACTTAGCCGTTGGCAGTTGTAACCCCCGCGTTCGCTCCCACCCTGTTCCCCGTTTGTGGTGGTAAAACGATATCGTACTTACTCCCGTGCTCACTTAGTGGGATATCGCTATTTTATTATAACAGAAATAAAACTGCGATAGTTTCGTTTTTAGCTCATTTTTCAGACCATCTTTTTGGCCATAACTGTGGAATTTCCGAAAACATAGGTGTACTTTTTAGAGTGAATAACAAACCAAAATTGGCACGAGGGAGGTATTTGTTCTCAATCCTAAAAAAGTTCTCGAGGTCGAGCTGCGCTGACCACTGGGTTTTCACCAGCTGTTTGGTATTACTGCCGAGGAAGACACCCTTCCTACCCTGTCAATCAACATCTCCGTACGTATACACGAGGAATAGTATTTCCAGAACTAACAACATACATACAAGCTTCCTCAATAGTTCCGTGGATTTTCCAGTAACTAAAGCTAACGTAACTGTTCGGTGAGTCCGTCTCCTCTGGCTGGGGAGTTACTGGGATTGGTATCATTTGATATAAAAAACGTATACCCCTCCATACCAGTAAAAGAAACCCTCGACATACTACAAACCAAACTAAGAAAAAAATAGACACGAAACGTTACCAACCTCACCAAACTGACACTCGGACAAAACTACTTTCAATTTAACAATAGCATATACGAGCCAAAAGATGGATTAGGTATGGAAAACCCTACTTCGTCCATATTAACCGAAATATTTCTACAGCATTGCGAAGAAACTCACATCCAAACCAATTTATAAACAAAAAAACTTCAATGGACAGATCATAAATGAACCAATCAACACAAAATGTGACACCATATTCACACCACACAAACGAAAACAACAAATTGACGGATTTACAGACCCCTCTATACAAAAAAGACTTAGAATCCACAATTGACAGACCATTCAAGACGTTCCATTCACCTCTTGTGGGTTTCCCCAGAGGTACATGACCTCCTTCCACTCCCCCTCTCCTTCCCTGAAGTTCCACCATCCCGTTTACCATTCTCTTCGTATATAAAGGCCACGACCAACTAACTGACTCAACGACCAGACAATGATGTCTGCACATCGAAAGCGCTCGCCCACAGTATCTCAACAGCCAGAGGAGACGGACTCACCTAACAGGTATGTTAACTTTAGTAATTTGCCTACTGGCAGACATAACCCAACGGCTTTAATACTTTTCCAGTAACCTTTTCTCTTTCGCCTTACCCCCTCGCTTTGACACCTAGTATCTCCCCGATCTAACATTCAGTCACCTTTCGTCTGGGCTTCAGCACCCGTTTGACTATTCGAAAAATTGGGTGTATAAGTGAAGCGTGAATTCTCATTCCTTCTCTCGCCTGTTACTCTGAACGGAATTTTCGTAACAATAAGAATGGATGTTACATAGATCAATTATTCAGCTTATATGAACTTAGCGTTCTACTTAGAAACTAGCGGGAAAAGTTAAGGACTTAATTGAGTGCCCCTACTTATGCAACCGTCACTATTGAGTAATAAGTGCACAATAGATTCTTCAGACTGTCAACACGAGTCACCTGTCAACGCGGGTTTTAAAGGATAGGGAAGAGGTTAGGTTAGGAAATGTGCGCAGGGCCTCAGGAGTAGATGTTTAGGTTATGTGTTTGTGTGTGGTCTTGAGTGGGCGGTGCCAGGTCGAATATCAAGTAGCCCATCCCTGGACCGCGTGTATGTAGGTTAGTATTAGGTGAGAGTGAGATGGGAGGGTCGCGGTCGAGGAGGCCGAATATCAAGTAGTCTGCCCTCGTCACGCCGGAAAGAGGATCGCAGTTCAGGCCATAAAAGACGGCCTGACACCCTTCTCCATGGCAGGTGCCCCGGAATCTCCACGGAGATAAAGCGTAGAAGGCCTCTTGACAATTCCAGCACGGGCGGGGCCTGCCACCCATTCAGGTCCTTAGGCTGCTCAAGGTAGCAGCCATATAGAATGGGTACCACAGGGGCTTCAGCACGCGACCGGCAGCGTGGAGCCCTTAGGGCGTGGCGCTGTCGGTCGTGAAGCCATGGGATTGGCCTCGTGGGGACCGTGGTTTCGCTGGAAATCCCCCCCCAGAGAGACGCTTGGTGCTGGCAGGAGAGGGGTGTAGGCTGTAAAGCTAGGTACCCTCTCCACCGCCACGGGCAATGCCTAGAGCACACATACCATTGTCAACACGAGTTTTAGTAGTGGATCGTGATTACCGTTTTCGAATTATAAGGTGCGAACTGCCAGCTAAGTAGCACGAACGTTTCGTTATTCAGCATTCCTACAGAAAACCGTTCCACTTTACCTAAATTCATCGACTTCAAAACATTCTGTATTTCTTTAGTTGAGGAACTATGAAACCTTTGTCATTTATAGTTCGGAGTTCAACGCCAAGACCTGTTCGACCACTCAGAAATGTGAATTTAAGGTGCTTTTGACTCTTCCGAATAACGAGGTTAAATTACAGACCGGTTTTGTAAAACTGAGGTATGTCATTCGTTGAGAAGAAACGGCACTACGACCGCGCGTTCATTTCAAAACCGTCAATTAGAGGCGCGCTCTCGCGGCTCTGAACGACCTTAAATACGGAAAGGGAGGCGCCGAGTATTGTGAGCATAGTCACAATTAATGGTCGCTAATTCCGACAAATTTTACCGGGTATCTCATTTCTTTACCTCCGTCGTCGTCGTCGTCCTTTTGCGTTCAAACACAAAACAGGTTTTCGCTCTGGGGAAGACATTCGCTCACACGGCAACTCTTCCGCTGAATACAAAGTAGGAAGCTGAAACGCGTCTCTCCATTCAAAATGGGAGGGCCAAAGTGTTTTCCAGGGCGTCCTCGCTAAAATATTAGCAACATAAACAACAAGAGGGTTTCGTGTTTTTTTTTGTCGTCCTACCCTCCTCTGAAGACGTTATTCCGCGGACGTTCTTCATCCCAGTAAAAGAAAGCAGTGGCTGCCCTAAAACGAAATATATACAAAAAAAAAAGTACGAACGGATTTTGGAGTTGGCCGTGAATAACTGATCGCGATCGTAAGCGAAAATTGGATTAGTTCCGCAAAAACGGATACTCGCGAAGTGGAGTCTAGAAAATATGGGCGGCTTCGGCCATAAATGGAAAAAATCTATCCCAAATCGCACTTTAGAAACGTGCTTCCGCTTTACCATTCACGCGAAAAGGGTCTCTCCTCTTATTTCTTTACGTTTTTCTACCACCGCAATCGCCACGAGAAATCACTTTGGGTTGAAGCGTAACGGCGGTATGGGTAGAATTGATAGGACGCCATTTTATAAATATGGAACTCGTTGGGTGCAACAAAACGCGAGAAAGGTGAAAAGCACGTTGGAATGGAAACGAATGAATACTTACACATTATTATCACTCTACTAATCCAATCTATTTTTCAATTAGTTCAATCCTGAAAAAAGTTCAGTTTACAAATTGATTGAGTTGCTCCTACTCATGTATCTTGCTTGAGCAACCTTTATACAGATGGTTTATAGAACTGTCAAGCTGATTTTGTGCTGGAAGTTCCGTGTTTATTATTCAAGAGTGATGGGAGAGATGGAAAATAGATACGAGCAAAGCAGAGGTAAATGATACGAGCAAGAGATGGCCGCAATGTTAGGAAAAAACGCTGCAAATTATTTCACAACGGTTCATTATTCTCTAGCGCAACATGATTGGGACCTACCTTATTCAACCGAACGTCGAAAAATATTGAAGACATGGGCATGGGCATATGCATACCGACTATGTCTTGTGAAGCAGTTCCGAGACCCATCCCATTCGATTCAGCATCCAGAAATACTAGTAAACGATACGTAACATGACTATAGTGGAACAACGAAAATTGGCGTTTTCTAGGTGACATTGGCCTATTGGCATGGTGTGGAGCAGGGGGGAGTACGAGGCATGAGCCCAGGCTGGGAAGAAAATACAACATTCGCTACAACTTCCCTCGAGTTACTTCTAATACTAAATTTCACCTCACTGCATTTACTATAATTTCACTATTTTCACTAAAGACGCAGTCCTACACCTCTGAGACCCGTTCTATTCGACTCAGCGTCAAAAAATACCTAGGAAATTTTACCAAACACGACGTAAATGCCATAAAACATCCGAAATTTTCATTTTCGGCTGATTTTGTTATTATTTCTTGCCTACAACAACTTTGGGTTTCGAAAGATTGAGTTGCTGAACAGGCAGGTACAAGTTTCACCACATAGAATTTTTGGGCGGAAGAACGGATTTTTAGACTAAAGGCAAAATATGGTCCGGACTGCAGATGATGGTAGATGGCGAACGGACATTGCACATTTAGAATTGGTATGCCTTAAAATGTAAAGTGAGAGTGTGGAAAGGTTCTTGTAAAAGAAGTTCCTGACCGAAACATCAAATGGTTAGATAATCATAAGGGATTCATTAGTTCAGAGTGGCAAGTGTGAGAGGGGGAATGAGAATTCACGTCGTACTTGTAGACTTGAGTCTTCGAATAGTCAAACCGGCGCTACAGCCCAGACGAGAGGTGACTGAATGTTAGATTGGGGAGATACGAGGTGTCAAAGTGAGGGGTAAGAAAAAGAAAAGAGGTTACTGGAAAACCCACTGAACTATTAGGAAACCTCGTATGTGGGACCCTACGTTTTTGGTTCTGGCTTGGAAAAAGGTAATTTCCTGAGAGAGAAACTGCACAGATGGTATGTGGGCTGTTCACAGGGTATTGTCCACAAAAACCACCCAGTAAAGATTGGTAAGTCAGAGGTACAAGTTGCACATTCTGTGAGGCAAAGCTGGAATCTCTTTAAAGTTGATAAAAGGGTAGGCACAGTTTCTTCCTTGGCAGTATTGACGAATGACTGGTGAAAACCCAGTGGTCAGAGCAAGTATAATTGAGCGTTTAAATGGCAGTTTGGGAGAGTACCTAGCCCTGTGGCCTCTACCTCTCCCCTGCCACACTCCACTTAGATTTCCCGGGAGTGTCCAGCGAAACCCGGCCCCCAGGAAGCCCAGGAAGCCACACCCTTGGCTTCATGGCTGACAGTGCCACGCCTAAATGCTCCATGCTGCCGGCCACGGGAGAAGCCCCCGTGGTACCCATTCGATTTTGCTACAACTTAAGCAGCCTAAGGACCTGAATGGGTGGCAGGCCCTGGTGCTGAAATTGCTGAAAGGCGTTCTACAGGCACCTACGCTTTATCTCCATGGAGACTTCAGAGATTGGACTTGCCCCTGTCCTCTCCTCGGAGAAGGGTGTCAGGCCGCGATCCATGATCGCTATTCACCTTCCCACTCCGACCACAGCCTCACATACAATAAATACTGTAAGAATAACGGTTAACTTAACAACAATTTAAGATGTATTATCGTGATAACAAGCCTCAACTCAATTTTACAACTCAACTTGACAACAACATTCCCTAACAACGACGCCGAGTGATCATCTGTGATCTATGGAGTCACCACAATACATTCACACAATACTCATTACCGATGGTCCAGGGGCTACTTGATATGTAGTCCAGGACTACGAGGTCAGAGCAGCTCAGCCCCGAGAACTGTTTTCACGGTGAGGACAGAAATCTCTCCCGTCCGGGCGTACTACCTCCCATCTCACTCCAATCAGGTGCCACTTCGACTCGTCACGCCATGTCAATTCCCGCTAGTTTCCCTAGACAGGTCAATTTTCGTTCTGTTTTGAGTCAGGTCATGTTACGTATCGTTCACTAGTATTTTTTGATGCTGAATCAATTGGGATGGGTCTCGAACGTGTAAGACTACTACAAACTGTGCAATCATGCTACGCATAAGAATAACAAACCATTGCGTAACAATTTGCAGCGTTTTGTTTAACTCGATCGCAATACTTTCCATATCCTTACTCTTCGATCCTAATCTCTGTCTTTCAAGCGCTTCCGAGGCGGCAAATATGATAAGGTTTCTCCACTCCTTTCCCTTCCTTCTTCTCCTCTAGGGACCCAGAAGGATCCCTCCCTTCAAGAATTTTTCGGGCACTTCTGCCGATGCAATGCCAGCGATAGTGCCTCCTCCTTTTGGTTTATTATTCATTCTGAATTGAATGGAATGAGTATCAGACGTGTACAACAGTGTATAGGGAAATAACAGTAATTATTAGAGTCAACTAATTGCAAGAACTCGCGGGAACTACAGCAGAAGTCGACGTTTCGTCGTTAGTACTCCCTCCCTCCCCCACGTCTCATTAAAACCACCCGCCCGCTCGCCTCGCAACGTCATGTCAATTGCCGAGGGTTTGCTGGAAGTCCCCGTCCCAATTTCCCCGACTCTTTTGCCTGACGGGACGGAGGAAGGTTAAGGCCACTTCATGAATCATAAATGCCTACAGACGTTTACGGGCGCCTGGCGCCGGGGGTTTATTTAGTTTCCATAGTTCCATTGTAGTCAGGTCATGTTTCGTATGGTTTACTAGTATTTTTCGATGCTGAATCGAATGGAATGGGACTCGGACCAATCACGTCGACGGGAACGTGATTCTTCTGCTCGTAAAAGGTCAGTTCCTTTTTATTTTCCAACTGTATAATATTTATCATGGTTGCGTCCCTCGCGACGGATTTTGGTTTTAGGCTTACCCACCCTCCTAATTACACAATATTACTTTCGTTCTTATTCACCACTTCAGTGTTGAACCAACCAATCCGGGTGTGGAATAATTTCGTTTCCTTTCAAGTAACAATGATGAAGTTAATACATGGCCACTTTGACTCATCCCAGCAGGTTGTGAATCAATGAACCGTCATTTGCCCAATAATGAAGTAAATAGACACAATAATGTTTTTTGCACATGCAGGCTTCGAAACGGAAGAAAACTCAACAACAACAAATTCAACTTTCAATCCAAATTCACATTAGTTACATAACTTTCCTTCTTGTTTCGTAGAGCGGTGGAAATTAAAACTGTCGCTAACTCACGGTATTTTCCCGACCATTCAATTCGTCGATATTTTGAAGCTTTCGCTCCAACCTCTCAGTAACAGATACCGCCTGCGAACCTAATGAACTGCAGAGTTTCCAATTATCCCGACTATGTGTTACACGAGGTTGACGCAAACGAGCGTAAATTTCCTCTTCACTTTCAATCGGCGAGGGAGGGAAATCCGATTCGAAAGTTCGACAAATCACTGGAAGCAATTCACCTCGAATTCCTTCTACAAACGACTTCCATAGGTCTTCTAAGCCGTCGAAACGGAAACTTTTTAATGCCGCAATCAATTGAAGGCCTATGACAGCTTTGAGCGTGTTCTAACGTCGGAGCGTTAAATTCAATGTGGTTATTTCGACTGAGTTAAAAGCTATATGATCGGCTGAAACTAATATTTCAAGGCCCATTCAAATCTTAACGTTTATGAGCCTACTGCGCCTACTGTGCTCGTCTGTGAAAGAGGTTGAGAAAGCATGACTGAAGCGAATCGCAAATTTGAGGTGTGCCAGAATCAGAGCGTTATGGAACCACCAAACTTACTTGGGAGAACTACATTTGGAGTCGGCTGTTAACCTCTCTGTGAAGCCTCTTGTGGAAGCTGAGGGAAAATGGGTAGCGGCTGGCTCTTCTCGGTCTAAGAATCGAGGAGCAAGCATTTGGAGGTCTGTACGGAACACCTTTTTTCTTCTTCTTGAAACGGTGGATGCAGGTGATACCTTCACTGCAGCCACAAACGGGCCTATTGTAAGGGCATCCATGATCCTCAGATGTCACCTATGCGCTCCCACCACCCCCGCACAAAGCGGAGCATATCTGCAAGTTCTGCATTCGCCACCTCTTCTGGATGAAGAAAGGGCCTTCCAAACCGACAACGCGATGCCGCGAGTCCATCGCATACGCACAGCACATGCTCTGCCGTCTCTAGCCCTACCTCACAGAACCTGCATACCTGTACCTCGCACTTGCCAATATTTGCAAGGTGGTACCTCAGCGGACAGTAACCTGTGAACAGGCCACATATGATCCTCACATCCTTCCTCCCCAGTGCCAGCACCTCCTTGGATATCCCTTTGGAGAGTTGGATGAAGAGTTATGACTGTCTAAGGCCGGGCAGCCCTGCACCTATCCGCCCATTTGCCAACCTCTCTACGTAGGTGGCTCCTGGTAGTCCCAACAAAGGGCTCAGGGCCAATAGGCAACTGCGCCAATCCCTTCTTAGCCAACCTGTCAGCCTGTTCGTTTCCCTCTATACCCTGGCACCCAACACAGTGATACACTGTTGTCCTCGGCCAGGGCCTTCAGTGCAGTCAGAAACTCCCACACCTGCCACGATGTAAGACAGTGTGAGGCTAAGGTCTTGAGAGTGGCCTGACTGTCCACCATGATGTAGATTCTCTGCTGCTTCAGTCCCCTCTGCAGCAGCCGCTGCACACAGCCCGTTATTGCAGCCACCTCTGCCTAGAACACTGTAGCCAGCGACCCCAATGGGATCGCCGCTCTGATTCTCAGCCCACAGATACCTGCCCCTGCAAAGCCACCCTGCACCGAGCTATCAGTGTAGTATAACAGGGCCCCAGCTTCGAAGCGGGAACTCCCCCTTCCCACCTGGATCGCTCATGAATGAGTAACCGAAAGGGTAACACGAAGTTGAACCTCGCGGGCATTGAGTCTACCACATGCAGTTCGGGCCCCTCCACCTTCACCTTCGGTACACCTTGCTTTCTGGCTGCAGGTGAATAAGAAAAAGATGCTGGGAAAGAGAAATGTGCCAGAGAATAAGAGCCAGATTTAATGGCACCCCCCATCAAAGCCCAAGATAGGGAGACGCTCTGATGTCATTATTATCGAGCCGAAGCTCATCACCATGTGCGGGCTAAGTTCGTCCGCACCATTTTGAATTCTGAGAAAAACTGGAGGTGCTCAATTTTCCATTGCAGTACTTAGCCAGAGCTTGCTGAGGTGAAGAATGAAGACATGGAGCACGGATGGAAGATTCTCGTAAGGGGGGTGTTCGGGGGTTACCCCAAAAACCTTGGTCAATGATCGGGATTTACCCAGCCGCGGCTAAAGGACTTCCCCGTTACGGTTTTCCCATTGACTCCAGGTATATAAGTTAAGTTTGGAGACTAAGAATAGTACTTTTTTGAAAAAAGAACTTTTATTTACACAAAAAAGCTACGACATCTGTACAAGTCAGGGGCTAGAGATAATCTGACCAGCTATGTTCTGCTCGTTCTATTTACAGTGTTAGGTTGCCGACTCGGTGGGAAGGGACAGTAAGACAGTCTATGCGTAGGCAGCTTTAGGTGTTCACATTTCAGTTTAGAAACGCATTAACGTTATAGGTACACACAACTTATATGGACTCTAAAGTTAACGTACCGTACGTAGTCCGTCTCCTCCGGCTGGTGAGATACGTTGGGCGAGCGCTTTCGATGTAAAGACATATTGTCTGGCCGTTCGATGTCTTTCGCCCAAAGTATCTCACGAGCCAGAGGAGACGGTCTCGCCAAACGTTAACTTTAATAATTTACCTACGGGCGGAACTAACCAAATTACTTTGACCTAATATGGACTCTCTTTACCCCCCCCCCACCTTATTCGTGTTTTTGGGCCAACCTACGCGGTTCGGGTTCTTATACGCAGGAATATATTCACGTGCCTAAGAACAGACCCTCCATTCTTAGTCCCAAACAAATTAAAATAATAATAACAAGACAAATCTTGTCAAGTATGGCCAATAAGATCGTAAAATGTGACTTTCGACTTGCGTAATACGTAAAAAACGACCTCATTCTTCACATCTAGTTTCATCGTGGTAGATACCCAGGCGACTTACCTGAAACAAAGAAAAGTTATTTCAGAAATAAAATAGGAAATTCAATACTATAGTAATTCATAATGCAATACCAAGAAGATCAAAATTCCAAGGGTAGAACGAATTTTTTAGACCATGTTAAAGGCTCAAAACGGACGGCGGACGGACATTGCAAATTTGAAATCTCCATGTCTTGAAACGTAAAGTATCCAATTGGGGGGGGGGGGGTGGAAAAAATTGTTCGTGACCGAAAACATAGGGTTATTATTCAGAATGAATAATAAACCAAAATTCGTTCTTTACCGTAAAAATTTCATTTGGTATCTAATTGCTCCTCCCTGCTCGGCAATCTGGTCGAACAAAGCCCACGTTTCAAGAGAATTTCAGAGGTGTTTGACTGCGTCTAGACCAAAGACAGTGAAATCCTACTGATTATAGCGAGCCAAAGCCTACTAGTTGAAAGAACTCATGAAACAATAAAGCTGTTATGGAGCGGATTAATGTTGAAAGCGATATCGTACTAGGTGAGTCGGGAAGTAGTACGATATCTAGCGGAATGCAATTGGAACAGAGTTTTATTCTCAATTACATTCAGAGAAGTTTTACCACCACAGACTGGGAACTCAGCGGGAGCAAACGCGAGCACGGGCGACACGGCGCAGTTACAACTGATGGCAGCAATGTCTCGAGGAATTGGGGCATTTGAGGTGCCCAGTCAGACTGCTCTGCTGAATCGAAGGGTTTGGTTCATCCCGTTACAAAGCGAAAGTAATCGTTTCATCATTTACACTCCCTCCCGTCACACTCCAACCACCCGCCAGCTCGACTTGTCACTTCGTACCAATTGTCTATAGATGCCTGGAATGTCTAATTTTCGTTGTAGTCAGGTCATGTTGCGTATGGTTTACTGGTATTTTTCAATTCTGAATTGAATGGAACGGGTCATGGAGGTGTGAGACAACCTCCAAGCTGTGCATAAACCGTAATGTAATAATTTGCAGCGTTTTCGGCAGAAAGATCGAAGTCGAGCTAGAAGTGGCCTGCAGTTACAACTAAACCGTGGGACGGTGCAAAACTCTCGACCACCCTACGCGATCAATAAACCTGTTGACTTTAAACAACGACAGTTATTGAGCCTAGTATAAGAGGCAAACTGGCGCTAAGCATTTCTCACATTGCGAAACGATGAATTCGGAAGAGGAGGCGTCCGGGGAAAGGGATGCAGTGGAGAATTGTGGGAATTGGACCGAGTCATTGAAATAATGTCGGTTCTACCCGTTGATGGCTTAATTTTAATAATTAGCCATCAACCATAGATCTTCAAGCTGGTGCAGATTATGGCATGGAAGGAGGGTGAAAGGGAGAGCCTTTGATTGAGATTTGGTGGAGGAAGTTCCTCTTCCCCTTCAACCAACCCCGTTTCTTCCTCGACGGTGCGATGTAATTTTCTCCCTCCTAACTAGAAGTTCTCTTTCTTGTTTCTCTCCGCTGATGCTACATTTCTGCGTTCGAATCGAGATTAGATTCTCTATTTGATGGAAGTTGATAGTGCTCAATAATTATTCATTAAGAGTAGAACAGGGCTCACTGAAGCGTTCACCTTTAATGAACGAGTAACGAAGATTCATAATTACGCGGTTTGGGAGAACCGCAACCTACGGCTCTTTCCGCTGCCTTTCAAATCACGTCAGTTTATCTTCCTACACCTACGGGTGTGCGAGCTCCAGGTGAACGTTCCCCACAACCGCTGGATCATCCGCGAAGAGCGTACACGTAAACAATTTTCGGGGGAGCTATTTGATAAATCAGCGGTGAAATTATTATCTAATAACTGACGTGTCTTCGCGTCGTACTGTTTCCCGCTAGGTGGTATTCACAACCCCTCCTTTCCTCACAAACAATTTCTCATTGTAAAGTGCCAAGAAACTGAAATAAGTAATACTCTCTTGGTACTAAGACTACGCCGAATTATGTGCCTGTGACAAGCCAAGTGAAATACACGAAGAATGTCAAACCACACACATTTCGTGTTTAGTAGCGTGATCGAAAGTAAACGTCTTTCCTATCCTTAGTAACGCTCCAGTCAGTACACGATCCATTTCGAAAGGACAAAAGAAACCAAATGATCATACTACTGTTTTTACGTTAACCTGAAACGGGAGTTAACTTCTCGATACGTCCCAGACGAGCGTTTAATATTTCTAACAAGGTGAGCTACGTCAATTGAATATGATAACACTCACTGGTAATGTACTATTGTTCTGGTTGCACGAGATGGAGGCGTGATGAAAAAAGATATTCTCGCCTTACCTAGCACCTAAGTAGTTGAATTATAAGTACAGGGAAGTAGGATTGACTTGATGTAGGTTGAATTGTCGACTCAGTATTGACGCGAAGTTCCAATGAGCATCTATGCGTCACTAACTTTATGGATACGAAGAATACCTCGAGACAAAACGTGGCGCACAAAAAAGAGACAAGAGGAGTAGAAAATACGCTGCAAATTATTACGCAACGGTTTATTAATCTCTGAGAACCATTCCATTCGACTCGAACATCGAAAAACATCACTAAACCGGGTGTTGCGAGTCGAGCGGGCGGGTGGTTTTAATGAGACGAGAGTTAGGGAGGGAGTACTAACGATGAAACGTTGACTTCCCCTGTAGTTCCCGAGCGTTCTTTCAATTAGTTGACTCTAATAACTACTGTAATTTCCCTATACGCAGTTGTACACGTCTGATACTCATTCCATTCGACCCAGGATGTAAAAATACCTTGAAAACGATACGAAACACGGTTTATTTGCGATTATACTGCGTTTTTTGTCCATAACAACGATGGGCTTCGTCCGATCGGATTGCCGAGATGGCGGGTACAACTAGATACCAAATGAGATTTTTGTGCGCAGGAACGGATTTTTCAGACCACGTTAAAGGCACAAAACGGCCCGGACGGCGGACGGCAGACACAGCCGACGGAGGATGGCGGACGGCGGACGGACATTGCAGTTTTCTCCATGTCTTGAAACGTAAAGTAACAAATGTTTCCTGACCGAAAACATAGGGCTATTATTCGGAATGAATAATAAACCAAAACGGCTACGAAGCGACGAGGGATGTAACAGGAATGAATTGAATAAACCTGCGTCTTCAAAGTAATGTGGAGGAGGTGAAATCCCCTTTCTTCTGGTAAGGTGACGCACTCCGCTCTTGTGGCTGTCTCAGGTGGGACGCTGCACTTCATCCTCAGATAATGAACAGAATTACTCAGCTTGCGATAAAGTTGCAACGATTGGGAGTTGAATGCAAGTAAATAAAAGATCCGACGAAAAGAAATAGTTCACTGCTCTGTGTAAACACGGTCCACTAAACGCTTTCCGCACCTGACTGTTTAAATTAACGCGGAGGGGGGAGAGAGAGTAAGAAATATTTTAGTATGAGGGGGTAGGGAAGGGTCGCCAGCGTCACTCCGAGCATTACCGACGCGTGTTATGTTCAATACGACTTCGCGACCCCGAAATTTCCAGTTTGACTATTTTGTGGGATTGGAGCTAAGTTCGTCCAAATAACCGTAATTTCAGTGACCAGTTCTATTGTCGCCGAACAGCGCCTCACTCCCCTTCATTTCAACAGACCAGGAGAACGTTCAATTTGTTTTGTTTCGTTGTTCAATGTGCCCTTCATTTATTTTTTCTTTATTATTAACCCCAGAATGACAACCTTATTCATTCACCTTAATCTGACAACAGGGGCCCCCTGGACCCCACACCTTTTATTTTATTTATTTTTATTTTTCTAGTTGTTATTTCGACCAGCTAAGTTTGCTTTTTCACTCTATGGGATTAAATAAAAGGCACAAAACAAAAATTGGTGAAATTTTTTATTTTTTGACATTTTATGTCTTTACTTTGCTACATAAACTCGAAAATGTAACGCCGGAGATGTTACAGAGAAGCGTCACGAAATTTTCTAACCCGAGTTGCAAGCAACAGCCCCTGTGGCCTAATGGATAAGGCATCGGTCTCCTAAACCGGGGAGTGTGGGTTCGAGTCCCACCAGGGTTATGATTATTTTTTTGGCAATTTATGTCTTTACTTTGCTACATATACTCGAAAATGTAACGTGGGAGATGTTACGCGGGATATGTTTCACCCTGTTTCGCCGGTTGTGAAACTGAGGTTTAAATACGTTCTTTAATTTGACGGAAGAGCTTACCAGGAAAGTATGACAGCTGCAACGAACGTTTTGTATTGTAAGATATTTTTCATTTTAACAGATTTTTTAAAGAAAAAGACATAAAATGTCCTTCGTGGTTGCGTACTTGTACGAAAGCTGTACCCACCGTGTTAGTGATTTTAAATTTTGACACGATTACTATAATTTTCTTTCCCTTTGGGTAGCGGAAAGTGAAATGGTGTTATATTTTTACTTTGCTACATAAACTCGAAAATGTAACGCGGGAGATGTTATTTGAAATGCGTTGACTGATGATACAGTGCTATCAGCTAATTTTGATTGTAAGCATCATATCCAATTAGTTACCATTTATGACAACAGCGAAAAACTGACTTCAAGCTGAAAGTTTCACGATTCTTGACACTTTCCAGGACAAACTCAAAAGGGAAAAGCCAGAAAAACAGGACTTCACACACACGTGGAAGTACTTTTTTATAGAAAGTGTTTTTCAAGGTTAATTTCTGGAAGCTAATTGCAATGTGAACGTTTATTCACCAGCCCCAGAGGTTTTTATTAACAATAAAACACATGGAAACTTTGAATACGTTCGAAACTTTTTTATTTCCTTACATTATTTGAAAAAAACTAAATTCTATATGCTTCTCGAAAGAACCAAGACATTAATATTTCAAAAGTCAAATACTTTCTGAATCAAAATCAAAATACGAATCGTAAAAATCGTAAAATATGTCCGAGCACGAGAATTTTCACTATTCGCTACATTCATAGCATATCGCAGAACGATGTTCATCGCATAAAAGTCTTTTACATCCTTGACACAATCTTTTGGTTTTTTTGTCTTCTTCCCTCTACAGAAAGCACATCGCTGTTTCTTATCAAGCATTGTTTTGGTTTATTATTCATTCTGAATAATAACCCTGTTGGGTGCAAGAATGGGGGAGCTGAGGATCGCAATAAAATTGAAACTCGGCGAGCGTGAGGAGGACTGTATTATACATGCATACGGAATTGAGTAGAATTGAAATTGAGGTCAGATGGAGTACAACTGGGCGACACAAGAGCAGTACTCGGAACGCGTGAACTGGCGCGGGCAACCGTGTGAAAGAGTGAGAAGAAAAAACCTAGAAAAGGGGGCTGGGAGGCCCCACGGCTGAGGGATTCCCCGGCCGGGGGTATTGAAATAGTTGGAGACAATTAGGCAGTCGGAGACAATGACGCGGGGAAGTGCGAGGTCAAAGACTCTGACAACTTCGACGCTTTGCATCGAACAAACCCTGTGTTTTCGGTCACGAAAAACTTTTTACAACCCCCCCTCAAAATTTGATACTTTACGTTTCAAGACATGGAGATTCCAAATTTGCAATGTCCGTCCGCCGTCCGGGCCGTTTTGTGCCTTTAACGTGCTCTAAAAAATTCGTTCTTTCGCAAAAAATTCGTTTTTACAAAAATCCCATTGGGTATCTAGTTGTGCCCGTCATCTCGGCAGTCCGATCGGACGAAGCCCATGGTTGTAATGGCCAAAAAATGGGTAAAAAATTGACGAAACGCAGTATAACGCGGAAACTACAGCGGAAGTCAACGTTTCGTCGTTAGTACTCCCTCCCTCCCGTCATATCAAACTCAATCACCCGCCCGCTCGACTCGCAACGCCCTTTTGACTCTTTTTGCCCGACGGGGCGGAGGAAGGTGAGGGCCACTTCCTCCGCACACCCCTCCATCGGATAAAACGCCTACAGACGTTTACGGGCGCCGGGGGAATATTTACTACTAGTATTCAATGCTGAATCGAATGGAATGGGTCTCAGAGCAGTAATACTAGGTCAAGCTGTTCATGAGAATAATAAACCATTGTGTAATAATTTGCAGGGTTTTTCATTGGAAGTTGAAGCTGAGTCAGGTGTTCCTCCCCAAAACTGCCGAATCGTAAGTTTGAGAGACGTTGGTATTTTTGATTTATATATTTTTTCCAACCGTGGTTTGATCAATGTAAAGCCCAGTTCGTATGGAAAATTTTTTCGAGGAATCTTGTCATCCCAGTTGGTCATTCGACGAAGAACTGCCGGCATTGACTCCTGCCTTATCAAGCGTTCCAAAGAAAAAACGCATTGGCCATCGCCGAGTCTTCCTAGCTATAGTGTACGCGTGGCACAACTGATCAAATGAATCACCCTTGGTTTTATTGTACACTAGGGGGGGTTCCCATCCAAAATGTTACTAATTACAGTTCTTTTCAGTAGGATGGCCAACTTTCCCCTTCTCGTTACGATAGTCTTAGCGGCCACAACGGCACAGTCCCAGCTCCGATCGGGAGTACCATTGGAAAAGCTGCAGACAATAGCGATAAGCAGCTCCACATGGCACATTACCCTCCACTACAACTTGACGGAGTTATACTGCACGGGTAAGCTCCTTCAGGCGGATGTAGCGCAGCTTAGGGCGAACTTGGACCCCACTATGATAAAAGGGCGTCCAAACATTCAGTGGGAAATGCATTGGCTGGTATCACAGGCAAAAGCCTATTCAGAAAAACTAGAATTTCTTGCACACTCCCTGCACCAGCACACTATCAGCAAGAGATCACTCTCCCCCCCCCTAGGACAAGCGTACCACTACCTCTTTGGGGTGGCTACGGACGATGGGGTCAACCATCTAAAGCGTAAGTTGAACGATCAACACGATACGTTTGTGCACGCTGGGAAAGCACAGCTCTCCGTCATAAAGGATGAAGAGGAAGGTAGCTGCTGATGAACAGGGAGAGGGGGGACTGCATTGCCACGATCGGAAGGTTAGGAAAATTGGGACCGCTCCTCAACGAGGCACTCGACCTATTCCTCTTCCGGACTCCAACACCACTTCGCTCTTCTTTACTTTCTGTACCTGTGGGCTATTAACTGGAACGGACCATATTACAAGGATATATTTGGAAGGAATTGTTGTTTATTGAGAGACGCCCGGTAACGATCCTATAACAGTCATAATGATCTCAGCTTTACCAGTATCACGATTTATGGCTATTTACGTCTTCCTCCTCGTCTGAACTTGCATAACCGCCAAAGTCTTCCTCTTCTAGCTCTAGTAACACACGATGGATGTCTTCGGGGTTAGTAAACAAAGGTTTGACGCCATGCTATTCACAAAAAAACAAAACTAAAAAAAATGGGTGAGAAACACGACTCTGACTCCCGACGAAAGCACATTAAGATCACGCGTTAACTACATCCCGTACCCCAAAGGACCCCAGAGACACTTTCTACGCACACTGTTCGATTTCTAGATGTCAACTGAATTATCTGATAGTGGAATCGTGAAGGAGAGGGTTAGAGGTGTATTTAGGAGGGGGAGAAGGGAAGCTGTGATTCACAGAAAAGTGGCATGGCGAAAAGAAGTTTGACGTTGGGGTCCAAAGGAGTAGGGTTAAAATTAATTTCCATTTGCCCATTCTTACGGTTCACCCTTTTCAGTTTGAATTTCCTTTTATTTCGATTCAACACCCGTCACATTCCATTTTACGTTTCAAGTTATTAATTTACGATAACGCTCCATTCTTTCGTGAATTACGTCGTTAATGAATAAATAATCTCGTTGGCGTAATTAACTCATTTGAGGGAAAATGCCAAAAATACCGAAGTCAGCAATATTTGAAAAACAAAAAAAGAAGCAGATCATTAACCACCTCTCGCAATTACTTTTTCGCGCTGAAAAACTAACAGAAAATCATCTACTCCCCGAGGTTCAAAACCCTCGAGCGAAGTTTTCTTCTCCAAGAGAATTGTAAAGAACTCGAAAAAAAAAACAGCTCATCTCTCCTCTTAGTTTCCGGGTTTAAAAAATTCACTAAGCATTTCGTTTGATGTGCATTCCTTCATTAAAGTGCGCGAAGCTCGGAAGCTGCAATCTAATTTGATACCACTCGAATGTGCTTTCAAGGAACTTTACTTTTTTTTTTAGCTCTTCTCTCTCAACTCGTGCGCCGTACGAATTCAGAGAAAAGAATACTTTTTTTTCAAACACTTTGTCGTCGTTTGATTTTCATATTGCACTCAAATAATTGGCACTCAGAGCCGTTTTGTCAAACAGTAAAAAAAAACCTATTCTTGTGTCATGGGCCTATAGAAAGATATTTGTGGAGAAGAAAAGTTAAGTACTAACTAGTAGAAAATAATTCGAACGTTTAATCAAGATCGCTGGCGCTGTTTTTCGAGAAAAAAATGTAACCCTACTCCTTCCCATTCCAATCATTTCAAGAACAAAACTAAGGAAGAACTAGCTCAATTTGACATTTTATGTCTTTACTTTGCTACATAAACTCGAAAATGTAACGCCGGAGTTTTTACGGAGAAGCGTCACAAAATATTTAACCCGAGTTGCAAGCCACATCCCCTGTTGCCTAATGGATAAGGCATCGGTCTTCTAAACCGGGGATTGTGGGTTTGAGTCCCACCAGGGTTGCGATTTTTTTTTACATTTTATGTCTTTACTTTGCTACATAAACTTTACTCAATACGTTTCCCCCGATTGCAACTTTCTTTAGCTTCTGCGGTTTAGGGTTGTCGCTTGCAACGAATTTTTATATCCTTTTTTCATTAACAACCAAGACCTGTAATAATAATCTTGTATAAATTTATTATAAATAATTATTTATATTGATAGCTCCTGATAAGACAATTATACCATAAAACTCCCATTTGTGGGAAAATGACGAGAGCAGCAAAATAAATAATCAAAACCTTTAACGCGGTTCTTTTTTCCTTCAAAGGACCAAATTCAAATGAAATGAGTGATAAATGAATTGAGTAAGTAGAAAAAAAAGCCCTGTACATAAGTGAATTGTCGTAGAGCTGAGGAAAGTTGCGTGTTGCAACACACCAGATATTTTTTTTACTACCGTTCACCCGCTAATTGAGCTACGGGAAAACCCTCGACCCGCTGGCTGAAATTAGATTTTTTTGATTAAGTACGCATCAAAACGTAAAGATCTGATGAGAGCTCAATTGTTTTTCACACGATCAGAAAAAATTGTTTGGATAAAATCAAAAATTGCTGAGTTTTAGAAAATGGTATTGTTACGGGGAGGGGGGATTAATATTGTAAGCGGTATCGCACTAGGTGAGTCAGGATGTACTACGATAGAAGCCGAATTTACATTCGGAGAAGTTTTACCACCACAGACGGGGAACTGGGTGGGAGCGAATGTGAGCGCAGACGACACAGGGACAGAGGACCAGCTCAGTTACAACTGACGGCAGCGAAGTCTCGAGTGAATCGGGCATTTGAGATGCCCAGTCAGCATAAATGCCCCGAACGAGCCTCCGCTGAACCGAAGAGTTTGGTTCGTCCCATTACAGTATCAACATCTACACTGGTTTTGGGAACAAGTGCGGCGTCCTGGCTCATGGGGTGCAGCAGGGTGTGATGCCTGTGTTGACAGCATTCGCACGTGTGCGTTGAGTGGTAGCTCTTGAGCGTGTATGAGGCTGGCAGACAATTCGTACACAGATTGTGCTCTTCCACGTAGATTCTTCGAGCCTCCTGGCTGGAGTTGAGGAAACGTGGGCACTTTTTTTGCCCCATGATGTTTGCCGCAGATGGAGTTTTCTCTTCACCAGGCCTTTTTGAAGACGTGTGGTTTCCCGGGCTCTTTATTTGAGAGGTCATTCGTGGACAAACGAGCGAGAAGATGTCGATGTTGATGCAGGATGGGGGATTGAGTGGTTGTGAGGTGTACAGTCGGTAGGTTTCCACTGCTGCAATGATGCTGCGAACATAATGACGGGCGAGAGAGTAGGTCGCAGCAGAAGGACAGAAAATTTGAAGGCAGAGGGTCAAAAATTCCCATTGCATTAGTAGAACCTTAAGGTTTTTCTGCGTGGCTGGCATTTCGAACCAAGGTACGAGAAGTTCGACCACTAGTTAGGCGCCAATGCTACGGGGGGGGGGGGATTAATATTGAAGCGATATGGCACTAAGAGAGTCAGGAAGTTAGAACGATAGAAGCTGAATACAATTGGAACAGAGTTTTATTCTCCAACTACATTCGGAGAAGTTTTACCACCACAGATAGGGAACTGGGTGGGAGCGAACGGGAGCACAGGCGACACAGCGACGAGGGAAGTTGTTGGGTTACAACTGACGACAGCGAAGTCTCAAGCGAATCGAGCATTTGAGGTGCCTAGTCAGCATAAATGCCCCGGACGAGCCTCCGCTGAACCGAAGAGTTTGGTTCGTCCCTTTACAGTATCAACATCTACACTGTATCCCACTCCAACGGTTTTTCAAGAAGAGATTTATGCCATAATAATGCACGACTAAGGCTACAGCAATAAAACCATCAACATAATGACTGATAGTCAATCGTCTTGCAAGGCGCCGAAGAATTCTTGCACAACTTCAAAACTGGTGAGGGCATGGACTCTAATAGAATTAACATTTATTGGATTCATGGGCATAAATATATCACTGGATGTGAAAGGGCAGACCATCTGTCAAGACTCGGTTCATCTACAACACGTGTAGGGCCACTTTCTCCCACTGTGGGACATCTCCGTCACTAGTTAAGAGGACCGTGAGAGAATATGCCGGGAGAATGCACCAGACAGTCTTGAATGCACTTAAGGCAGGTCGTTGAGATCGTCACGGGACACTGCACAATGAACAGACTCAGATGAGGAGTCTCCTTATCACGACCTGGCCGAGTGCCAAAGACTTAAGAGGATGCTGGTATTCAGTGCTACTTCTGCAAGGGTGGACGTCAAAGAAGACTCTTGCAGGACATACCTGGCATTCCTCAGGAAGCCACTAGGACTGGCACAATAGGTGCGTACACGGTGCTCATCCCTGTGGAACAGTCACAGCTATTTATATAGAGAAACCCGATTCCAGAGGCTTAAGTGAACAGTTTAGAAGAAATGAACGGATATTGTTCGAGGGCGAGACCACCAAATTGCTATCTTGAAACATTCAATACTCTTGAGTAAACAATATGACTGCCATGTATCCAATAGTTGGCCCCAAAACAAAGATTTGAAGCAAACTCAAAAAACGCTGCACAACGGTTTATTATTATTCTGCACAAAATTATTGCACAACGTGAGTAAGTCTCGCAGCTCTGAGATCCATACCATTCGATTCTGCTTCGAAAAATACTAGTAAACGATATGAAACATGACCTTCAACGGAACAACGAAAATTGACAGTGGCGCTGGCAAGTGGCACGGAGCAATGAGTCGAGCTGATGGGTGGTTGGAGGGAGACGGGAGGCAGCGCGTGATACGACCACCGGCCTGGGAGAAACGATCATTTTCGTTATATTCTCCCACAAGTTCCCTCAAACATTTACCTCACTATATTTACTATGATTTCACTGTTCTCGATCTAGACGAAGTCGTACACTTCTGAGACTCGTTCCATTCGACTCAGAATCAAAACGATCTAGAAAACGTTACCTGCCGTTCCTGACCGGTGGGGAGGCGGTTGCGCCTAAGCCTCTTCTGAGGCCCATAGCAACCCTTCAGCACTTCAGTGGCCTAACCATTTGTGTCTCCTCTTTCCATCCTCATTTATTTATACCGGTCACCCCTTTTTCTTTACTACCCTTGCCCATTACAGTGACGAGTCTTCTGACTCGCCCGGGAACACCAGGCCACCCCTGCCCTCCCGGCATCAGTCATACCTCTTGGTATGTCCAGGCAAGACCTCGTAGCGGAGCCAGGTTTTGGTTGGCTGAGACGGAGTTTCTCACTAGGTTATTTATTTTTGTTTTCCTTTAGTGACACAGTAAAAAAGCGTTACCAAACACGACGTAAATGCGATAAAACTGCTAAAATTGCGTTTTTATGAATTTTTTAAACCATTTTTAGAGAATAATAAACAAAAAGTGTGTGAGCCCTGGATAGAGTTACAATGAATGTTATGGTTGCCATACGGCCATTATGAGGGCGGTGTGCACGTTATTCGACACTAAACGCTATGAATCAAGCTTTTTCAGCAGTGATTACGATCAACTCGTGATTCTAACTGGCTGTTTCCTTTACGGCAACAGATTTCCCCGAACTTGCCAATGGACAACGCTAAACTAATAGTTAACTTATTAGCTATAGGTCAAATTTGCAGCACAACTTATGTTATTACTACTACGATTATAATCTTGCCATAATCGCTGGTGAATAGAAATTGTTATGCTATAATCAATCTCATTTACTCGAACGGCGCCGCTCTGCCGGAACAGAGCTTCGGCTTTCCACCATCGCTCAACGAATTATCTTTTAAAGCGGGTTAACATCCTAATCGGCCTTACCACACGTATCGAGGAGCATTCTAACGTGATGTGAAAATATTAGTATCGCGCCCCTCCTAATAATTTTGGACTGAAGCTCCGAAGGAACGATGGGAATTCGTACGAAGATTTAATGCCCTCGCAAGTTTAATATGGCAGATGGAAGGGCCCCCGGCTCGATGACCCCGAGACGAGAAGTTGTGCGCGGTTTGGAGCTCTGCTCTATCGGAAGCCCGTTCCCGGCCCCCTCTCGAGATTATTGCATACCGAACCTGGTATTCATTCCTGTGCGGCTGCCATTTTGCCATAGTTAGATAAAACCACAGAACAACGCTGTTCTACTGTCCTCGGCATTTCCGCTTCCAAAGAAAAGATTTTCCTCCTTTCTTTCGATGTTCAACACGATGAAGTAATTTATGTCATCAATTTATTGTTTACTTATGAAGTGCGACTGCAAGCTTGACGCATACTCTGCCATCGGCAATTGAAATTTTTGCTTTCCCTAAATGCGACAGAGTGGTTCAAAAGTAATGGTAATTATAGCAGTGACCCTCAGGTAGTGCCGAATCGGTTCTAAAGAGATCACTACGCAGTCGGAATTTCCTGAACTGAGGCTGTTTGATCTAAGAGTAGCGGAAATCTCCAACTAACCATGACAATCAACTTTTTTTGCAGTATCCCGAGCCCTGCACAACACAAAACCCTGCAAATTATTACACAATGGTTTATTATTCTCATGAACAGCTTGACCTAGTATTACTGCTCCGAGACCCATTCCATTCGATTCAGCATCGAAAAATACTAATAAACCATACGAAACATGACCTGACTACAATGGAACTACGGAAACTAAATATTCCCCCGGCGCCAGGCGCCCGTAAACCTCTGTAGTATGTCACGGGTGTGCGGAGGAAGTGGCCTTAACCTTCCTCCCCCCCCCCGTCAGGAAAAAAGTGTCGGGGAAATTGGGACGGGGACTCGACGTTGCGAGGCGAACGGGCGGGTGGTTTCGATGAGAGGGGAGGGAGGGAGGGAGTACTAACGACGAAACGTTGACTTCCGCTGTAGTTCCCGCGAGTTCTTTCAATTAGTAGACTCTAACAATTACTGTAATTTCCCTATACGCAGTTGTACACGTCTGATACTCTTCCATTCGACCCACGATGTAAAAATACCTTGAAAATGATACGAAACACGGCTTATTTGTGATTATACTGCGTTTCGTCAATTTTTTGGACCTTCCTCCGATCGGATTGCCGAGATGGCGGGCACAACTAGATACCAAATGGGATTTTTGTGCGAAAGAACGAATTTTTTAGACCATTTTAAAGGCACAAAACGGCCCAAACGGTGGACGGGGGACGGGTGATGGCGGACGGGGGACAGTGGACGGGGGCAGTGGATGGGGGACGGCGGACGTGGGACGGGGGATGGTGGCCGGTGGACGGGGGACGATGGATGGGGGACAGGGGACGGTGGACGGGGGACGGCGGATGGGGGACCACGGACGGACATTGCAGATTTGGAATCTCCATGTCTTGAAACCTAAAGTATCAAATTTTGAGGGGGGGTTCTAAACAATTTTCCGTGACCGAAAACATAGGGTTATTATTCAGAATGAATAATAAACCAAAACCGGTATTTCCAGAGCCGACTAGGTACCTTTCACGTGGTAATAGTTAACTGGGCTTTCCTACTTCTCTCTCATCTCACTTCTCGCTTTGATTCTCTTCACGACCAGTCAGCCCCAGAACTCATACGAGGAGGCTTTCTCTCATCTCTCGTCCAAGCTAAAACCTGTTGGACAATGTAGAGATGTGTACTCAGTAAGTGACGGGTGGACTCTCTTTGTCACTCCACACTCTCTCCTGAACCTATAGTGATTAACCAACTAGCGTTCTTTCTGCTTGTTACAGAAACGATTGGATAAAGCCAATGAAACGAGAACAAGCGCTCCACTCGTCGGAACGTCGACGGAAAAGTTGAAGTCGGAAGACGAAGCGGAGGAGGGGCTGCCGCAAAAAAATGGCTGCCAGCAGCCCACGTGTCGCGATTGGTCGGTTCATTGAATATTGTAGAGGCTTTCGAACGAAGCGGAGCTTGCTGTACAATAGCTATTATTGTGAACTGACCCAGGAACCGTTCTATTATCTACTGCACCCTCTCTCACTCATCTCCTTCACCTTTTATTCTTCACTCACGTTCGATTTCGTCTCTCCCTGTCTCTTGCACCTTACACCACATATTTTTGTTTACGAACTGCTCTATTGATTTTGATCAATTACTCGTATCACTACAAGCACTTAACTACAAATGACAAGAGCATCACAATAAATTATAAAATATTAGGACGAAATCGATTTTAATAGTTTTTTTGTGAATCCCGCTGGCGTTCTAATAACAATCATGCAGGTGCCCGATTATTTATCTGCACGGTAGAATATTGGATATAAAATAACCAGCAAAATCATATGAACACCAGAAGAAGAGCTTTTGCTAAGGAAGAAGAACGTGTGAGCAAACATCAGGTGCAATGAATCACACCCCTTTCCTT
Organism: Pachypeltis micranthus; assembly: GCA_020466155.1. NCBI lineage: Eukaryota > Metazoa > Arthropoda > Insecta > Hemiptera > Miridae > Pachypeltis > Pachypeltis micranthus. The sequence continues at coordinate 4,043,623 of CM035782.1, read as the reverse complement.
TTTTTTCCCCTTGAAAACGGTGGATGCAGGTGACACCCTCACTGCAGCCACAAACGAGCCTATAGTAAGGGCGTCCATAATCCTCAGATCATGGCCCCCCTGCACCACCACCAGGCCCCACGGCACTGGTCTCACTTGGTGTGACGCCACCTATGCGCCCCCACCACCCCCGCACAAAGCGCAAGTTCGCCAACTCTTCTGGCTGAAGAAAGGGCCTCCCAAACACACAACGGCGCGATGCCGTGAGCGCATCGCATACGCACAGCACATGCTCTGCCGTCTCTAGCCCTACCTCGCAGAACCTGCATACCTGTACCTCGCACTTGCCAACCCCTCTTCGTAGATGGCTCCTGGTAGTCCCAACAAAGGGCTTGGGCCAACAGGGGTCAGCGCCAATCCCTTCTTAGCCAACCTATCAGCCCGTTCCTTTCCCTCTACCTGTGTGGCACCCAACACAGTGGTACACTGTTGTCCTCGGCCAGGGCCTTCAGTCCAGTCAGACACTCCCACACGTGCCATGATGTAAGACAGTATGAGGCTAAGGCCTTGAGAGTGGCCTGACTGTCCACCTTGATGTAGATTCTCTGCCGCTTCAGTCCCCTCTGCAGCAGCCGCTGCACACAGCCCGTTACCACAGCCTCCTCTGCCTGGAACACTGTAGCCAGCGACCCCAACGGGTTCGCCGCTCTGATTTTCGGCCCAAAGATGCCTGCCCCTGCATCCCACCGTACACCGCGCCATCAGTGTAGTATACCAGGGCCCCAGCTTCGAAAGCGGGAAATCCCCCTTCCCACCTGGATCGCTCATGAATGAGTATCCGAAACACCTTTCCTTATTCGCTGGTTTTCGTAGCTTTTGCTACTAGTTCAATGTGTTTTTCACTCAGTTCACATCAACTTGGTCAAACATAACGGTGGTACAAAACGCTGCCGCTTTTAGTTCCAGAATTTATTGCGCTGCTCCTACTTAGGCCGTTAACATTATTGAGCAATCACTACACAGATAATTGATCAGACTCTAAACATGATCTTTTTTGAGAACCATAATTGCCTCTGTTTCAGAATTATCGGGTAAGAACTGCGGGAAATGGAAGTAAGTGAAACGATGGGGTTTGGAATTCCGGAATTTCTAGAGTACCTCCTATATATCTTATGAACGTTATCGAACGTTCACAAGTACACTATTACACTATTTGGACTAGCACCTCAACTTTTCTGAAGATTCAAGTAACATTTGAGTGTAGTTTGTAAGGAAAAATTTTTTCTCTCAAAGTTTGGTAATTTATTGTGCTGCTCTCGTCATTTTCCGACAAATGGGAATTTCGTGGTATGGTTTAGTCATTTTGAGCTACCTGTACAAAAAATTTAATCAAAATCGTTTGAGGCGTTTTCGAGAAATTAATTATTTAGCGTTTCGGTATGAAGCCTTATTTTGGCGTCCCATGGTAATGTGCTAGATTTCTTGCTTTTTTGCTCAATTGCGTTCACAGACACGCACACGCTGTTTCTAATCCCCCCCCTTCCCTCCAAAAGGAAAACTTAATATATAAAATTAGAAAATGGGGAATGCGCCCAGAATACCCAGTGCTGGCTCTAGGGATAGGAGGGTTGGGACGAGGAAGGGCAAGAGAATGTTCCACGGTGCCTCGGGAAATGCCTGCTGACACACCCAGCCGACGCATCTCCTCAGCACTCTTCCCAGGACATCGTCAACGCTGGAACCCTGATATTACCTGCCTCCGCGCTCAAAGAGCTTCCGGCACCGCCGTAGGAAGACCTGGCTTGCCAAGTTAGCGCAATGTCCCGGCTGCCAGAAACTACCTGGATATCCATCGAGACCACCGGCGGCGACGTCAGACCTCAGTCTGTTTCCAACGACAACTCGACAGTGACGCGCTCTCTCCACTTTCCAACCCTCAGATGACAACGCACCTCAACCTGCTAGCACACCACGTTGACGCTTGAACGGAGTACCCGGACACACCAGCAACACATGATTCAGTGACTCAGACGACAGCGAGCATTCACAACATTACCTCATCGCTGTGGACAGTGACGCCACACGAACAGCGTGAAATTGCCTGATACACACACACACAGACACAGACCATCCGAATTTTGAGTCGATTTGGTTTAGACGCGTTCACACGCACTCTCAACCACAAACGATTTTCTCAAATGGTATTGAAAGCCTGTTAAGCATCCGAAGAAACACATTACATCAAATGAGGCTGCACTTCTTATCGAAATGAAAATCTTGTGCTAAAACATCTCTTTCGACACGCCTCTGAACTTCCAGGCTCAGGCAATGATGGCGAGAAGTCCACAATATGATGTCGTACGAAACAACGGCCTCGGCTCCTTTCAACATCATAAGGCGGTTAAGACGTCAAAGTCGAAGTTGAGCGGAGAGGAACACTAACGGAAGTTTGGTCTGAAATTTCGGAAGTTCTCAACCTTACGAGGCTTCTTTAAGAGAATATTCAGGGCGACGCGGGGAGTCCTGGAATTCTCCAGGGGAACGTACTGATAGTAAACTTCGAGAGTAGCAATGAAACGCGAAATTAATGTCGGGTGGCAGGGGCTTACAATAGGTGTGCGTTCAACTCCCTTGTATTAGTTCGGGGGCAGTTTTCTCTGTTTTGAAACTTAATCACACAAATATGCACGCTGTGTTGGTTGCTGGAGAAAGAGAGAGCAATATAGACTTGAATTGATAAACGAACGAGATAGAGATAGATTTTAAACGGTCACTTGAGCGTCCAGTACAACTACCTCACCCGACACAGTGGGTATCTGAATATGTGAACTGGTGTGAAGGGCGAGAGCGGAGACCTACTGAATACTACAGGCGCTGATTGTCGACTGTTTCAGTTTAGAGTCGTGTCTGGGGGAGCTGCGAGCAGTAATGCCTAAGAAGAGGTGATAAGGCAGGAGTAGCGAGAGAACATTTTGGAAACTCCGAAAGGGAAAACCCGTTCTTATTGAGCAGGCCGTAGAACTAGTTACGCGACACTGTGGGTCTCGAGATAAGTTAACTGGTGTTAAGACGACATCGAAGAGCTACTGAATACTAGGGGCGCTGATTGTGAAATGTCCTGCGAGTAGGAATGCCTATGGGCACGCCGTAAGCGTGTAATACACGAATAGAGTTAATGTGTATTGGATTCCTGGGCATACGGGGATCGGCGGAAATGAGAGGGCGGACCATCTGGCTAGACTCGGTTCGTCTACGGTACCTATTGGTATCCCCATTGCGGGATTTCTCTGTCACTAGTCAAGAGGACTGAGGGAGAACATGCCAGAAGAATGCATCAGACACTCTGGAATACTGCGTGGGGACACTGTGGGTCTCAAGATAAGTTAACTGGTGTTAAGACGACAGCGGAGAGCTACTGAATACTACAGGCGCTGATTGTGAAATGTCCTGCGAGTAGGAATGCCTATGGGCACGCCGTAAGCGTGTAATACACGAATAGAGTTCATGTGTATTGGATTCCTGGGCATATGGGGATCGTTGGAAATGAGAGGGCGGACCAGACAACGTTCGTCTACGGTACCTATTGTGGGATTTCGCTGTCCTAGTCAAGAGGACTGTGGGAGAACATGCCAGAAGAATGCATCAGACATTCTGGTATACTGGGGGAGTAAGGCACTCCAAACGCTTTATCTCAGAGACACAACCTTTTGAGGATGGAGAGGAAGGACTTAAGGATCATCACTGGGCACTGCAGAATGAACAAACACGTGTATATTATGGGCATAGTCCCCCCCCTCCTCGAAGCAGGTGGTGATGCACGGATGAGGAGACTCCCTACCACATACTGGGCCCAGTGTGGGAGACTTCAGAGGGTTCGATTTCCGGTCTTTGGGACTCCTTCTCCCAGCGTGTATATCAAAGAAAACCCTAGCAGGAAATACCTGGCATTCCTAAGGAGGCTAGGCATCGACCTGTGAGACATTAGGACCAGCACAATAGGTCGTTTGGCCACAGTGCATATCCCACCTGTCAAAATGCTATATAAGGGAGTAAACATTCTATAGACTCTGCAAGGGAAACCTGGTTTTCGAATTCGGAATACCTCTTCAAGCTTTCTGTTAGCAGGAGAGGCTAATTGAACTACTGGGCTGAAGTTCCCTACATATTCATAACCGAAAGTTTGACCGTTTGCCCAGCTGTCCTGGTTGGTCGCAGCAGTCAATACAAAACAAATTTGGAATCAGGGAAAGAATGTCTAGGTGGAGCGTTTTTTAGTTTTTCGAAATTCAGTCCCGTTCAAAATTGGCCTCCTATGACTTTGCTTGCCCTGAAGTCGCAGACATGAAAATGAAACATATTTGAGATCATGACAAGAATATCTACATGTACCTTCGTACTTTCTCAATACACGTACAGACAGTTTTCTCTTATCTGAGGAAAACTCAATGATGAACTTGACTTTTTGGCCCTGCCGAGTTATGCAATCGACCCAAAAGTTGAGTCTTCTCCATACAATTACGCTTGAAAGGCATCCGAGTTCGTAACACATGGTAAAATGTAGTGCGCGTCAGTACTGACCCATGGGCTGGTTTTTGGGAGGCTGGTCAGGCTAATAAGTCTCGACAGAATGGTCCAATCTGTACACATAACGTCCCATGGTAGTACATTCAACCTCCGGTTGAGTTTGCGAAGAATTGAACGACACAATAATGTGGTCACAGGCGATCTGTCCCTTTGAAGTTGTCACCCTAGTATAGTTACATCAGGTGGAAATTTTAGTAGTGCTGGGCACACGCCTGTGGCCTTGAAGGGGGTTCTTAGCTTGGTGGCCTTGACCCCTCTCCTGCCAGCACCAAACAGTTCTCTAGGGGAGTTTCCAGTGAAACCACTGCCCCCACGAAAGCCAAACCAATGGCTTCATGGCTGGCAGCGTCACGCCTTAAAGGGCGCTGCGAGCAGAAGCCCATGTGGTACCCATGACTTACCCATAGACTTGAGCAGCCTACAGACCTGAATGGGTAGCAGGCTTCGGTGCCGAAATTGCCAAAAGGCGTTCCACCAGCACCCACGCTTCATCTCCACGGGGATTCCGGGGATTGGACTTCCCCCATACTTCCCATGGAGAAGGATGTCAGGCCGTCTTTAATCCTGGCCTGAACTGTGATCCCCAGTTTGAAGTGCCACGATCGGACAATCAGATTTGGGCAGCGCTTGAGATCCCAGAAAGATGCCTGTAAGGCAAGAACGGAATAGTGCTAGAGAGAGAAGGTTGCACCAAAAAACGCGACCTGCCACATCTTCTGGACACCCCTAGCTGGGAACCGTATCCATGACCTTCACAGGCTGTAACTTCGATAGGACCCAGCCAAATACACTCACAGACTATTTTCCCAAATAGTGTTTTTCGGGCTTAGTATTGTCCAAAATGTAAATATCCGCAGAGAACTCAAACATCTCTTCCCAGCCGATCATATAACTTTTCTTTCTACTTCGTAGGGCAAAGGAAAGTAAAAACATAAATGGTGGTGGGGGTTCGGATATTTGAGCCGATAACGAAAGGTTAAGTTTGAATATCTGGTTGGTCGGTTCTTACTCGACGCTTTTCCGCGGAGGAGGAAATCAACGATAAGAGACGACCCTGGACGAGTAACGGCAGGGATGAGCGATCGGTTGTAATGATTGATGGAAAATGGATGATCGATGTCTCTCATTCCCCCCTCCCCGTCCCCCAGTACGACGTTCAGGATTCCAAATATCCGCATTTCAAGATGAAACGAGATTGAGAGCTAAATACGTTTCAGGGTCTTGATTTTTCCCCCTTTACCCTTGGAATTTTCCATAAGAAGTCGAGTAGGGGCCAAACGGTGATTCCAGTCATCTATAAATGTAACCACTCACGAACAACTTCAATACCCCCCTCCCCACCCCTTTCTCCCTTCTTTTGCAATAAGTTCGAATTTCTGATTGCTTAACGACAAAGTGCACTAGGTCCTTCTCCTTACCTGTTAACAGGTGAACATCTCTGGTTTTTTCCTCTCATTTCTAAGAGTGGCAGACATTTCTTCGATTGATCAATTGATGCCCAACTTCAAGTTAATTGTGGAATGCCGTTAACGGGTGAAGGGCAGTGGAGAGGGAGTGTTGTTTATTTTGCTGGCAGAGATAAAGCTTCATGACAACCATATCAGGTGCGACGGTCGGGCAACTTTTCTCAGCACGATGCAGGTTTAATTTCTTAATGTTTGTTCGATGCAAAGCGCTGGATCAGTCCAGGTTTTTGACCTCGGAATGTCTGCACCTGCCCAACGGGACTCACCAGCGGCAAGGTCATTGTTTCTCCAAAGATATTCGTACCTACGGAAATTCCACCTACGTGGTTTTCCCTCCTTTTCCCTCTCCTCCTTTTTCAGCTTCCTCTCCACAACTGATAATTCCTCCGAATCATTCTCCTACGAAGTTTCGTAGAAGTCAGTTCTCTCCCGTGTCCCAACACGCTCGTCTTCTAAACTTTAAATCGAGAGCATGGTTTTTTTTTTAATTTATTAAATTTTTGCTTTAATATGACTTTACGTCTTTTTGGGAATAAAAATGACATCGGAGAAGTTGCATGATCGAGAAAACGAGATTTTTTGTTCAATTTCTTCTTCAAGCGGGCAGACGACAAGTGTGCTGCTCTACTTATTTATATGTCGACAGAAAATTCCTACACGACTATTATTTCATTCAATATGGTACCAATGTTATTGAGAACTTAACATGTTCGACGCAAAACGCCGAATCAGTATGGGGGTTTTGACCTCAGAATTCCCACACCTGCCTTAATGGGACTCCCTGGCCCTTAACAGCAAAGTCATTGTTTCCCCCATAGACCTTCGTATCTGCAGGAATTCCACTTCCGCGGTTACTCCATTGGCGACGGATTTCCCACTTCGTCTAGGATTCTGAAATATCATTTCCTTCCCTCCTTTGTACATTCCTCTGCACGACAGACAGCTCCTCGCAAACTCATTCTCCAATGAAGTCTCGCGATAGTCGGTCGTCCTCCCAACACTGTCATCTAACATCTATCGCGATACATTTGTCTCCAATTCTCCCAGCGGACACTTGTTTTCACCTCTCATCGACCTCTAATTTGGACTTCTCCTTCCTTCCCAGTACAACCAGTTTCACGCCTTTAGAGTGCTACTAGTTCGCGCTTATATACTCAAATCATATCCTAAGTAAGTCACCTCTTCTTTGTACATCCAAGTCTTCAAATCTTGAACTCATCAATTACAAGTTCGTGCTCAACTAAAACTCGTCTCGAAGATTCATTCAAATCCATCCTGGTCCAAACAATGCTCCTAAGAAAACCAGGAGCAATCGCGTGAACTTTGGAAAGGAAACTAATGACGTCCCGAACTGTGAACGCGAACTTTCGAAACAAATCGTGAGGGCAACGCTATGATCTATACAATGGTTCTTTAATCTTTATAGAAATGACAGGCCGTTTACAGGCATAAGAGATTTGTATCAGTCGAACGTCACGGAGGTTGCAGTTTCCCTATCGTGCAATCATCCAGCGAACTCAGGCCTGTGAAGGCGCAGAAGGTTGTCATTCAACAAGTCTCCTGGAGAAGAGCTGTTGTCCATGTGTCACCACGCAGAGGTATCGAGTGATAGAGAGAGATGAAACACCAAGTTCCCCAGAACTAAGCGAAGCGTGAACTCCGCACATGGGATCCCACCATTCTGTCGAGACTAATTAGCCTTCAAACGGCCAACCACTCAAGCACTATCCCGTAGGTCGGCCTTGGGAACGACTACCCCCGAATGCTTACGATAGGGCTTCAAGTGGATGGAGTCGTCATGTCACACTAATGCAACTGATTCTGAACGAATCCGAGACCAGCAACAGCGTGTGAGACATCCCAGCGAAGCAAGAAGGCGCTTACGGCGCAAGAACGGAATTTACCTTTCTACCGAGACTTATTAGCCACTCTCCCAAAAACTCGTGCTCGTGGGTCAGCCTCACACAAGGTTATGAGCAAAAGTTATATGTATAGTAGTAGTTGTGTAGTATCACAGTGATCGGAACACCTACTTTTTCTCTCAAAGTTAGCGATTTTCATGAAACACTTTGTAGATAATCCGTAGACCGTAACTTAAAATGTGCAACTGTGTTAAAGTGGTGAGGGAAGCCAAATGAATTAATAAGTATTTCGACAATCGATTTAGTACACTTTATTCCTTCATAAATCCTGCTCGTACGGGTGTTCTTACCCAAATCGTAATGGTTACTGAAGAAGCTGCCTTACGATGGGAGTTTAATAGTGGCCATAAAATAATTAGGAGCAACCCAAGCCATTCAAAAATTCAAACTGCTGCTCCAAAAAAAACATGTTGGCAGTCGCATGAATTACCAACGCGCTGATTACTCAATAAAGGTGGCGTCGTAATCATGGGAAGCCTCGTTTTTATAACTCTGACTGTCCCTTATTCGGAATGAGCACCACGGCCTTAAGACCAATTTCGTCCCTCCTACTGACTCCCAGGTCCGCGCCGAGCTTGCTAAGAAATGCCAGCGTCTTCTTTGATGTACACCCTTAGAAAAGGTGTACCAAGGACCGAAAATCGCTCCCCTTCAAGCCTCTGGCACTGGGCCAGGATATTATAGTGAGTTTCATGATCATGTGCACTGAGGGGTGTCTGTGACATACATGTGTTCGGTCATTTTGCAGTTTCTCATGACGATCCTCAGTATCCCCTTTAAGTACCTCTTGTGCATCAGAAGATTATGTCTTATGCATTCCCCTGGCACACTCCCTCAGAGAGTCTTCTTCTTAAGATTGTAACAGTTGTTCGGAAGCCTTCCGTAGCGGCAGCGAGTAAGCACGGGCAGTCCCGTGCAAGTCCGTCACCGCCACTGGGGAGGGGCCGTCGAGTTTCTATCACCGCCGCCTTTGTCTTCTTCCGCTCCGCCATCAGCCTCAATATCATCCATTCTTAGCTCCTTAAAGCGTAATATTTTCAAAAGTCCAGGATTCCTGGCAGCAATTCACATTCATCGACCACTCCGTCAAACAGTCATCCGCCTTCTGGGAACTGCTTGGAGTCCGACCTGTCCTGTCCCGGAAGACATCCTGTCCCAGGGTTTTGCCCAACGACGACGACAAGTGACGAGAGCTGTTGCGTGTACCCTGAGGCCACGTGGTCGCAATTAACAGTCAGCACGTTCCTTTTCATTTTCCTTTATTTCCATTTACGTTGAAGTCGACTTATTTCAAGGCCAAATTGATTTTTCTTTTTTTTTTCGTTTTTCTTCATCGTATAATACGCATCGATAATTTGATGATTACGGAGCTCCATAGGTAGGGCCACACTTGTGACGAAACCAGACGATCTCAAGTTCGTTTTGGTTTATTATTCATTCTGAATAGTAACCCTATGTTTTCGGTTACGAAAAATTTTTTACAACACCCCCTTCAAAACTTGATACTTTACGTTTCAAGACTTGGAGATTCCAAATTTGCAATGTCCATCTGCCGTCCACCGTCCCCCGTCCGCCGTCTGCCGTCCGGGCCGTTTTGTGCCTTTAACATGGTCCAAAAAATTCGTTCTTTCGCACAAAAATCCGATTTGGTATCTAGTTGTGCCCGTCATCCCGGCAATTCGATCGAACGAAGCCGATGGTTGTAATGGGCAAAAAATGGTTAAAAAAATTAACGAAACGCAGTACAAGTCGGGAACTACAGCGGAAGTCAACGTTTCGTCGATTGAAGTCCCTCCCTCCCGTCTCAATAAAAAACAACCTGCCTCGTCCTCGCCTCGCAACGCTGACGGGCGGGCGGCTCAACTCCCCTTTCACATCGCAACAGGTTCGCTCGAAGCGCCCCCATTCCAATTTCCCCGGCCCGACGGGGCAAAATCATCAGAAGTTTTGTTTCCGTAGTTCCATTGTAGCCAGGACATGTTTCGTATGGTTTACTAGTATTCGATGCTGAATCGAATGGGATGGGGGAGCACTAATACTAGGTCAAGCTGTTCAAGAGAATAATAAACCATTGTGTAATAATTTGCAGGGTTTTTACTTTCCTTGCTGTACGAAGTAGAAAGGAAAGTTATGTAATCGGCTGAAAAAAAAATTTTGAGTTCTCTTCAGATCTTTACGTCTCAGAGCCCCCTGAGTCCGAAAAACACTATTTGGGAAAATGGTCTGTGTGTCTGTGTGTGTGTATGTGTATCTGTGAACGATTTTTAGAGAAAACCACCGTACCAAATCAGCTCAAACTTGATATCTCGCTCGAAAGTCACCATGGGACGCCAAAATAAGGGTTTGAACAAAATCCACCGAAAGTTAACTATAGTTATCATAGTGATCAAAACACCAAATTTTTTTTTTCTCAAAAACGGCTCTAACGATTTTGATATGATAATTATACCATAAAATTCCCATTTGTGGGAAAATGACGAGAGCAGCACAATAAATTACCAAAACTTTCGACGAAATCGATTTTAGCAGTTTTTAGAGAAAACCACCGTACCAAATCAGCTGAAACTTGATGTCTAGCCTACAGGTTACCATGGGACGCAATAATGAGGGTATGGGCAAAATCCACCGAAAGTTAACTATAGTTATCATAGTGATCAAAACACCAAATTTTTTTCTCAAAAACGGCTATAACGATTTTAATTACATTTTTTATATTGATAGCTCTCAATAAGGCAATGATACTATAAAATTCTCATTTGTGGGAAAATGAAGAGAGCAGCACAATAAATTATCAAAATTTTCGACCAAAAGCGTTTTTCGCGCAGTTTTTTCCTTGTAAACTCCGCTGGAATTCTTGTAGAATGCTAAAAAAAATTGGTATTGTAGTCCAATCCAATACCTAAAGGGTGAGTGTTTAAAAACGCTCATGAGATACATAGGGCTCACTCCAGAAATTCCTGAATTTCAACTACCGCCGTTTCGCTTACTACCAGTTCTAACAGTTATTACCCAATAACTCTGCAAAAGTGATTACTATCCTTTTTTTTAAATCGTGTTTACAGCCTCATTAATTATCTGTGTACCAATTGCTCAATAATGGTCCTGCAATGAGTACGAGCAGCACAATAAATTCCGGAACTGTAAGCGCTACCGCTTCCTGCTGCCGTAAAGCGTTGTTTGACCAAGTTCAAATTAATTGAGTGATAAATGAATTGATTAAATAGAGTTAGCCATGTACAAAGTGAATTGACGTAGAGCTAAGGAAAGTTGTGTGTTGCAACGCACCAGATATTTTGTTTTATCTTTAATGAATTACACTTATTTTACTCAGACCCACGGTTAATTGGTTATGCGAAATTCCCATACCCCTACCTGGTTCGGACAACAGTTAAATTCTATGTATGTACACCACACAAAAAAAACAAACAGCGCAGCTTAAAGAAGAACTTGCTCTTGTTACAAGTAGATAAACACACTGGGAAATAAATTGAACGTGAGCGAGACCTAGGAAAATATACGACGTAAGAATCAGCTAGGTTTAGATACTGCAGAACCTTCAACCGCCAAAGGGTAAGAAGAGCCCTACATTGGCATAGCCACGACCAAGTCAAGCGAAAAGGCTGATGGCTCCTTTCTGTTCAAGAGTGAAAACAATACGTACACCCGCCAGATGGGAACTAAGAGTTCTTACTTGCTTCCTCACTTAGATATCACCTCAACAAGATCTGGGGCAGTTTTAATGCAGATGCACGTCTTATGCGATTGCCCTGTATTATCAGTGAGGCGCTTCAAACACTCTTCCCAGGCGTTCATTGAACCTTAAACCATAGCGGCGAAATACATGCTCAGCTACTCTTTTATTCATAAGGGATATGGTTGCAACAGGCCCAATGTGAGACTGCTGTGACGAAGGCCCTTGGTCGTGCGGGCCTTCGGGTCAAAAGAAGAAGAAGAGTACTGCCATCTGGTTGAAAAAGTTGCGTTTTGGTTTTATTATTCATTCCGAATAATAACCCTATGTTTTCGGTCACGAACAATTTTTTCCACCCCCTTCTAAAAATTTGATACTTTACGTTTCCAGACACGGGGATTCCAAATTTGCAATGTCCATCCGCCGTCCGCAGTCCGCCCTCCGCCGTCCCATGTCTGCCATCCCCCGTCCGCCATCCCCCACCCGCCATCCCCCGTCCGCCGTCCGGGCCGTTTTGTGCCTTTAACGTGGTCTAAAAAATCTGTTCTTTTACACAAAAATCCCATTTGGTATCTAGTTGTGCCCGCCATCTCGGCAATCCAATAGGACGAAGCCCATGGTTGTTATGGACAAGAAACGGTTTAAAAATTTCACAAAACGCAGTATAATCGCAAATACGCCGTGTTTCGTATCGTTTTCAAGGTATTTTTACATCCTGGGTCGAATGGAATGAGTATCAGATGTGTACAACTGCGTATAGGGAAATTACGGTAATTATTAGAATCTACTAATTGAAAGAACTCGCGGGACCCTCAGGGGAATTCAACGTTTCGTCGTTTTCACTCCCTCCCTCCCTCCCGTCTCATCTAAAACACCTGCTTGCTCGCATCGCAACGCCCACTCGAAGTTCGCTGGAAGTCTCTGTCCCCATTCCCCCCGACTCTTTTTGCCCGACGGGGCGTAGTTAGGTTAGGGCCGATGAGGCCGGCACTTTCGCACACCACTACATCGGATCATAAATGCCTACAGACGTTTACGGGCGCCTAGCGCTGGGGGAATATTTAGTTTCCGTAGTTCAATTGTAGTTAGGTCATCTTTCGTATGGTTTACTAGTATTTTTCGATCGAATGGAATGGGTCTCGGAGCAGTAATACTAGGTCAAGCTGTTCATGAGAATAATAAACCGTTGCGTAATAATTTGCAGGGTTTCTTCTGATTTTAACGTCTTGAGACTAACTGAGTCCGAGAGGGTGCGTTTAAAGCCCGTAAGCCTAAAGTCCTAGTGGCTCACAGGTTCACGTCCATCATCAGAGGGCTACGTCTTATGCATTATCTTGGCGCGTTCCAGACTGTCTGATGCATTCGTCTGGCATGCTCTCTCACAGTCCTTCTGACTAATGACGGAGGAGTTCCACACTGGGGAAGTGTTTCTATAGGTACAATAAACGAACACGAGCCTGACCCTTTCATTTCCCTATAATCCCTAGAGAGCCCAATACACTCCGGAACTTTGGGCACGAACAGTTTATATATAGAACTCCTAGTTCAATCTCGTTCGTATAAACTGATTGGGTTAGTTGGTAGGGTGATAAAACTAGCTGAGTATGAGTAGCTGGGGCACCACAGAGATGCGTATTCCGATGAATTTGTTATGTCCCTTGATGAGCTTCTCTGCGTGTTTATACATACAGAACCCATGGAGATCCTTTAAAAGTCGTTAATAACGTCACGTTAACTTTTGATGAGAGTAAGTCGGAATAATCCTAGTGCCCATTCATCTCCCTGTGAAGTTCCGCTCTTAGTTTCAAACTTGAGAGCTTCATATTTCAACGCTGATTTAAACTGCGCAAAACTTGAATACTACGACGCCGATTTCAACGAATGAAAGCGTGTACTTTATGGTAACTTTGTTCGAGATTCCTGTCCACGTAATATTGTGTAGAGCTGACGGAGAGCCTTGGGAAATCGGCGAAGCACGTAATGCGACTCGTACCCAATCTTCCGGATAAGCTTATAATGTTTGTCAGGAAGCTTTCCTTCCTTCACTCCCCCCCTCAACGCGTGTTTTGAGCTCTCGGTCGAAGATAAACTTCAAACGGCACAACTTTGCCGGTTCCTCGGCTGCGGATGACGTACAGTACAAATACGAGATGAATCTTGTAAACTGTCACCCGCTTAATTCTGACTTAGCTTAGTTTTGATTACATTAGCCCGTTCATTTGTGTGCTTGTAACGATGCGTTAGCAGTTCCTCGTGGGGATTGTCGCCGAATTATTTCCACTTCTTCCTCGCATGAGTAGAATGAGCATTTTCTAGTAACAACTACAAATGTGTTGGTAAGCATGAACATCTGATTCAAGCCTGTTGACAGCTCTACATCAACCAATCATCTCATTTGTTCCTTAGCCGAAGGGTAAGGAAAGTACCGCGATTGTGTCTAAAAAACGTTTCCCCAGAGCTCCACTGAATCAAAAGTATCTGGCGCGATGCATCTCACAACATTTTTACTTTCCTTGCTCTACGAAGTAGAAAGGAAAGTTATGTAATCGGCTGAAAAAAAAATTTGAGTTTTCTTCAGATCTTCACGTTTCAGACTCTCCTGAGTCCGAAAAACACTATTTGAGAAAATGGTCTGTGTGTCTGTGAACGATTTTTAGAGAGAACCAACGTACCGAATCAGCTCAAACTTGATATCTCCCTCGCAAGCTCCCATTGGACGCCAAAATGAGGGTTTGAACAAAATCCACCGAAAGTTAACTATAGTTATCATAGTTATCAAAACACCAAATATTTTTTTTCTCAAAAACGGCTCTAACGATTTTGATTAAATTTTGTAAATTGATAGCTCCAAATATGGCAACTATACCATAGAATTTTCATTCGTGGGAAAATGACGAGAGCAGCACAATAAATTACAAAATCTATCGACGAAATCGATTTTACCGCGGTGTTTAGAGAAAACAACCGTACCAAATCAGCTGAAACTTGATGTCTAGCCTACAGGTGTTACCATGGGACGCAAAAATAAGGGTATGGGCCAAATCCACCGAATGTTAACTAAAGTTATCATAGTGATCAAAACACCAAATTTTTTTATCTCAAAAACGGTTCTAACGATTTTCATTACATTTTTTATATTGATAGCTCTCAATAAGATAATCATACCATAAAATTCCCATTCGTGGGAAAATGACGAGAGCAGCACAATAAATTATCAAAATTTTCGACGAAAAGCGTTTATAGCGCAGTTTTTGTCTTATAAACTCCGCTGGAATTTTTGTAGAATGTTAAAATAAATTAGTATCGTAGTCCAATTCAATACCTAAAGTGTGAGTGTTTAAAAACGCTCATGAGATACATGGTGCTCACTCCAGAAATTCCTGAATTTCAACTACTCCCGTTTCGCTTACTACCAGTTCTAAAAGTGTTTACCCAATAACTGTGCAAAAGTAATTACTATCCTTGTTCAAAAAATTTTTGTTTACAGGCTCATTAATTATCTGTGTACCAGTTGCTCAATATTGGTTCTGCAATGAGTACGAGCAGGACAATAAAATCTGGAACTGTAAGCACTACAGCTTTTTGCTACCGTGAAATCACTCGCCGTCACACGGTTCATCTGGTTAAAGAACTCGGCTCAAGAAAACTGCAAGGGCTGTACCAATGTGCGCCTCTTGGCTCCCTTTCGTCGAAAGTTAACGAGAGATCGAAAGTAACGCGCGGTGCGTGTTTTTTGGTTCATTCGGGTGCGTGCGGCGGAAATATCGCGAGTTTCCCGCGGGGAGGAAAAAAAAAAGAAGTTGAATCTCGTTTGCGAAGGATCAACGGTAATTGCAGCCCTTCGAGTATAGGTTTTGACTAGACGAGTTCTCTCTGAATTCAACTCTGCGAGTAGCTGACAGCTTCGTTAGCCGTGCTGCATTGTTCGATCATCCTGGAAAATAGAATGAGCGTCGGGAACGAGCTGCAAATAACTGAGTTCCCATTGTTTCTCGCTCGATAGCATCTTTTAGAAGTATGTCTACAACAAGTTATCGTTTCCGTATTAAAAGAACTACACATACATGTGCGATTTTTGTACATTTTGACCGTTATCTGTGTTCAACGGATGCCAAAAGAACATTCAGAGAAGTACGAGTACAATCGTTTCAGAAACAATCGGGAATCCAATACGCGGTAGAAGTCCAATAATGTTCTTTCGATAATCAGGAGTAACCGCACGCATTCCAGAATGCAAACCAACAACTAACTTTTTTCGCAACGTTTCCTATAAAATTCCAGAACTGTGATCACTGAACCTTCCCCAAAAATTTCACTTCAAAGGTCCCATTAATTACCTATACCTTGGGTTTTAAGTGAAGATTGTGTGACGAGTAGCAGCTGCTCGATAAATGCTGGAGCTTTAACTTTTCGCCAAGTTCAAATCACGCGACAGTAGTTTGAATTCAGGAATTTTGTAGGTTGGTCTTAATTAGTTGACAACCATTTTCTTTCTTTTGTACTTTCCTGAGACTTACGGAGTAATAAAGATAGTTACGTACTTGGATGAAATAATCATTCTGACTTTTCGTCCGAACTTATTCTTGCAAAGGCAGTTGAGTAAAAAAAACATCATTTTGGAAAATGTGTGACGAAAATGAAGGAAAAAGAGAAAATAATAAAATTCACTATTAGTGGGGAACCCGTGAATTGGAGGAAAGAAAAAAAACAAAAAAAAACAATTAAGACAAATTCAAAATTAATTTTGTATTGAAAAGAAATTGGCTTCATGTGTAACCAAAAAACTGGGGGTCGCTGGCCACGGTGTTCCAGGCAGAGGTGGCTGCAGTGACAGTCTGTGTGCAGAGGAGACTGAAGCGGGAGAATCGACATCATGGTGGACAGTCAGGCCACTCTCAAGGCCTTAGCCTCATATTGTCTTACACCACGGCAGGTGTGGGAGTGTCTGACTGGACTGAAGGCCCTGGCCGAGGACAACAGTGTAACACTGTGTTAGGTGCCAGGGCATCAGGGTGTAGAGGGCAACGAACGGGCTGATAGGTTGGCGAAGAAGGAATTGGCGCAGATCCCTATTAGCCCTGAGCCCTTTGTTAGGACTACCAGGAGCCACCTACGTAGAGAAGTTGGCAAATGGGACGACAGGTGCAGGGCAGCTCATTGGCAGGAGCTGCCCAGCCTTAGACAGTCAAAACTATTCATCAGGCTCTCCAGAGAGAGGCCCAAGGAAGTGCTTGCACTGGGGAGGAAGGATATGAGGATCATATGTGGCCTGTTCACAGGTCACTGTCCGCTGAGTTGCCACCTTGCAAATATTAGCAAGTGGGAGGTGTACAAGTACGCAGGTTCTGCGAGGTAGGGCTAGAGACAGCAGAGCATGTGCTGTGCGTATGCGATGGCCTCCCGGCATGGCGCCGTAGTGTGTTTGGGAGGCCCTTTCTTCAGCCCGAAGAGGGGGCAAATGCAGAACTTGCGGATATCCTCCGCTTTGTGCTGGGGTGGGGGCGCATAGGTGACATCACACTAAGTGAGACCAGTGTCGTGGTGCATGGAGGGGGGGGGGGCACGGGGGCCATGATCTGAGGACCCATAGACTTCTAGAAAGCGACAATCGAATCTTCTTCCTCTTTGTTCGAACAGATCCAGAAAACAGTTTTCGTGCGGGTAGGGAGCAAGAGACATAAATAAAACGGGAACAGGACAAAACTCTGCAAATTATTACACAACGGTTTATTATTCTCATGAACAGCTTGACCTAGTATTACTGCTCCGAGACCCATTCCATTCGATTCAGCATCGAAAAATACTAGTAAACCATACGAAACATGACCTGACTACAATGGAACTACGGAAACTAAATATTCCCCCGGCGCCAGGCGCCTGTAAGCGCTTCTAGGCATGTACGTTCTGATATATGGGGTGTGTGGAGGTAGTACCGCCCCATCGGGCAAACAAAGAGGGAAAAGGGACAAGGACTACTTCCAGCGACCCCTCGACCACTGCGATATCTGCAAGATCCCATAAATTGGTACTAGGGATCCGCGGCGCTTGCACCCCAGGCTGTGCATTCTCACAGTACCACTTCGGAGAAAAATATCCCTCAAGGCTGAAATGGTCGCTAGCCCGCCCAGACTTGCATCCAGACTTATGGCTTCAGGGACCTCCGCTCGGAGGGGATTAGACCTGTAGGCGATTGAGCTCCGCAATTGCCTCGACGCGCCGTTTCCTTCTCCATGTTTCATGAGGGGAGCGTAAGTGCTTAGAGAGGAGGCAATCGCGGAGCTTACTTCACACTCGTCACTTCCGCCTCCTTCTCCGCTTGTCCTAGGAGCCTATGTGCTTAGAAACGAGACCATCAAACAGCTTAGCCTGCGAGGTTGATGGTTCTCATTTGAAAACTGCAACCGTATAGTGACATCACAATCCCCCACCAGCATCAGTTTTTCAATAAGCTTCGCGATTGCCTCGACCCCCTGAGAAAATACCACGTGCAATCTTCAAAGATCAACTCGCTGACCTTTCCTATATCGCCCCGCGATAACAACCCCGTCAATGATTAATGGCCCATTGTCCCAACTGCCTCCAATATATCCTACTTACGTCTAATAAGTTCATATAAACTGAATGAAAAATATAATTTATTAGTTGTTAGAGTGGTAGGAAAAGATGTGTGATGCGTCGTACCGAAATAGGGGTTTTTCGTTTCCACGACCACCGCTAAAACAATTTTTATTGAACTTAGAACGTATTTTATGTTAACCAATAGTTAACTTTTCTTGCCCCTCCATAAACTCCACAATTGCCCCGCTCCGGTTCAATGAAAAACTCTGATCGCGGAACGTTGCAACCAATTCGTCTGAGAGTGGAGTTTTTCGACGAGTGAACCGGTACGTTTCGCCGGACTTCTGAAAAGTTTTATAGTTTGGAGCACTCAGTTCCTGAAGGGGAGTCCGTACAATTGGGTATGCGGGACGCAAAATGGAGCAGTTTCATCTCTGGAGAACTGAAGTCAGGGCCCAAGGGATTAAAGGGGCTTCACTCGACGAGACTCGGCGCGAAAAGAGCGAAGCTGGGAAAGGAGAGTTTGTTATTTTGAGCAGCGCCGGATAACATCTGAGTAATGAGGGTTGAAGGGACCCAAATGGGAAGGGAAAGGTTTCGGATGGAACTACCAGAGACCCACGCAGTCCTTAGTTAAAGTCCTAATTTATTTCGATCCATTGCTCCTCCTCTTCGCGGCGATGCTTCAACGGCCTTTCCCCCTTTTTTCCATTCTCTTTTCCTTTCCCCCCCCCCCTAAACTTTCTTCTGATTTTGCTTCGGTGTGCCTCGCTTTTTCTCACCTTCGTCCGCCTACTTTTTCTCCGACCGGCCACACGCCTCGTCAACACGAGCAGAGAGGCTGTCTTCTGATCATAAATCTCGCAGAAACTTTTCTCCCTTTCCGTTTCGAAGAAGTCTATGATGGGCACTAAAACGTAGAATTATTGCAAAACGATACTTTAGTTGTTTGTTTCTTAACTCTCTTTGTGTTACTCCTACGCTGGAAGGAAAATAGCGGAATGCTGGCTTTAAATCAAGCAGCACGACCACATTTCAGCAATGTATTTTGACGTGCTTGGGGAATTGTGTACAGAACACGCGTGAAAGCCGTGTCTGGGCCCAAAAGAACAAATTAAATACACTCAATTATACTCACTTGATGAAATAAATAAAGTAATGCCTCTCACGAAAGTAATAGGAAATGAAATTATAAAGCGATTAAGACCCACTTGAATTTAATCAGGAAAAACTCGAAATGAATGAAATGAAACGAACTCCTTTTAGAATGAAATAAATAACCTATGCTCGGATTGTATTAATGACAATAAAGGGACAATGGGGAAAATGAAAAACCAAGCTCTGATCGCTTACCTTACTTCACACAATATAAAGGGACGTTTAAGAACTGATTCACTGGCTTAGAAAAAGGGGACGATTCGTCTGCGAAGTTGGTAGCCATTCTGATCTAAAAACGTGGCACCACTGCTAATATAAACAGCGGCAAACTGCACGGGTGGCGGCCAGTGTTGCCGCCTCTGGCAGTCCGTCGCTAACCATTACGGTATAAATAAGTTGAGATTTCATCCGATCTTTGCGTTTTGAGGTAAATAAACCGAGGAACCACACTCAGCGTGGTGCGAGCTCGTTTTGCAGGAGAACGCGTGGGCCGATTGAGCTGGTTTTGTTCGCAATTTCCAAAATTCACAGTTTACACGCGTTATTGAACGGTAATAACAACATTGATGTGACAATAACGTTTTTAGCATTTTCAAATCCACGTAGTAACTGCCTCACTGAACCTGATCAACCCGAGTTGGATGCCACACACCATAAGGTTCACAATTTGTTCACTACGATTGGTGAAGCGAACTACTAAAAAGGCCAAAAAAAAACCCGAGAGGGTAATACTAAATGGACTGTATAATCAAACAGAGAAACCGACTCACACAATCATCGATGACTCTTGTTTTCAGATCGTTGAGATCCGGCTATTAAAAAAAGGATTAGAAAATGGAAAGAAAGAATCAGGGAAAGAAGAAGGAAGTAAAAAACCCTGCAACTTATTACACAACGGTTTATTATTCTCACGAACAGCTTGACCTAGTATTACTGCTCCGAGACCCATTCCATTCGATTCAGCATCGAAAAATACTAGTAAACTATACGAAACATGACCTGACTACAATGGAACTACGGAAACTAAATATTCCCCCAGCCCCAGGCGCCCGTAAACGTCTGTAGGCATTTATGATCCGAAGTAGGGGTGTGCGGAGGAAGTGGCCCTAACCTTTCTCCATCCCGTCGGGCAAAGAGCCGGGGAAATTGGGACGGGGGCTTCCAGCAAACCCTCAGCAATTGGCACGACGTTGCGAGGCGAGCGGCCGGGTGGTTTTGATGAGACGGGAGGGAGAGAGGGAGCACTAACGACGAAACGTTGACTTCTGCTGTAGTTCCCGCAAGTTCTTGCAATTAGTTGACTCTAATAATTACTGTAATTTCCCTATACGCAGTTGTACACATCTGATACTCATTCCATTCCACCCAGGATGTAAAAATACCTTAAAAGGATACGAAACACGGCTTATTTGGGATTATACTGCGTTTTGTTAAACCATTTTTTGTCCATAACAACCATGGGCTTCGTCCGATCGGATAGCTGCGATGGCGGGCACAACTAGATACCAAATGGGAGTTTTGCGCGAAAGAACGGATTTTTTAGACCACGTTAAAGGCACAAAACGACCTGGACGGCGGACAGGGACGGGGGTCTGGGGACGGCGGACGGACATTGCAGATTTGGAATCCCCATGTCTTGAAACGCAAAGTACCAAATGTTGAGGGGGGTTGTAAAAAATTTTTCGTGACCGAAAACATAGGGTTATCATTCAGAATGAATAATAAACCAAAAGGAACAGTTTGTATAGTGTCGCGAGGGCAACCGAAAAAGTGGACACAAGGGTGTCGAGAGTCTAAGAACTTGCGGACAGAGCCAACTGATCTGAGAGGATATCAAACGCATAATAAATCAAGAAAGGATTCGCTCGTCAGGTCAGTCGGTGATTAGAGCCAAAAAGCGCCAGCACATGCCCTCTGATGAGCCTTTCTCCAACTACAGCCCGAAAGCCGCCTAGCCAGCAAAACCGCCAAGGCTTGCTACAAGGCGCATATTTACAGACGCGATATTTTTACTACGGATCTCGTAATGTGCGTAATGTTTGCTAGAACCGTAGGGCGGCAATTTATTTGCGCAATTATACCTCAGTAAAATTACGTAGCGATTTATTTTAGGGCTTCACGTGTGCTCTGGATTTATTTAGAGTGAACACGTGTGCCGTGGGGGGAAATTGGGGTAGGAGGTACTTATAAACATAAGCTAACTATAGTAGAGGGGAGCGTGACGTCAGCTTAGAAATAACTATAGTAGAGGGGAGCGTGACGTCACATTAGGGGGGTTGATCCTCTCAGAAGTTGAGCCAATTGTGGGGGCATGACGTCACATGTAGACTAGGAGTGGGGTGGGGGTGGGGGTTCCATATTAGCTGTATTCGATAGGAGACAGTGGAGGGGGATAGTTTCAGAAGTTACATTGTTGGAGGGGTATGACGTCACATGATGATGCGGTCGAGGGGTGGTGGGAGGGGTTCTAACGTCATATCATATTGTGGAGGGGAGGGATGACGACACATCAGCTGTGGTTGCGTTGCGGGGAGGGGTGTCTGACGTCACTATCCCAGAAGTGCCATTAACCTAACTACTTACCTCTCTGCCTGCGAGTTAATACGACAGAGAGCGAGTTACGTTTCAGTATAACTTCCGGATAGAGTTGTTCTACTTAGCCCCAAAGGCTTCCCTCCTGCTTTCTAGGGAAGCCGTATGCTACTGCTCATCTAGCACAGTTTGTACAAATCCATTCACGATCCCCCCAGTTCTCCTCACAGCCCAGCATCTTGCTGACGACTGCAGGCAGCGACGGGGGTTGGGCCCAGCTGAAACAGCCGAAGAACGCGTGTTCCGCACTAACCCTTCGGTAGCTTCTGAAGTTTCTGTGCCCAGTCACATAAAATTTACCTCACCCTACAATTTGGTCAATAAGTGTAAGTGTGGTGGTCCAATTCCAATGTTACTTCTATCGTAATGAGTGTTGGATGGTCTCCAAATCGTTTGCCAGTATACACTTCAACTATACTTAAGACGCAATAACCGCCAACTATTGTCAAAAGTTACACCGAACTTCAGTGTAATTTCATTTTTCTACTTGGATGGGTAGGGTTTCTTACAATTGACTAGCAACGTCTTCAACCTAACAAGGATCAAAAGTACGAATTATCAAGTAGTCGTGAAACGGTTTCGTTAGTTTCGGTTCAACGAAAAAGAGGGTTCCGCTTTGATGGCTTTCATCCTAAGGGCTTTCGGGTAATCTTCAATTATGCCCATTTGAATAAAGAGAGAGTTTTAGGAGGATTCCGCTTGGTCTTCCACTTCATTGCATACAAATTCTTGGAAAATAATTAGAAAGCTTCGTGCTCATTCAGTTTCTCATCAAGCCTAATCGTTTGCAGGATTTGCTTTGATGGGGAAACCAAGCTCTCAAGTGGGCTATCGATCGCCCTTTTCCTTCAAAACGTGTACGAGTCCAGTGAGGAAGATTATGCCTAGTCCACGACTCACGAAACGTTAGTTCACGTTTTCCTTCGCAGTACAGTGTACCAGTAACGTACCTTAGCGTACCATATGGTTGTGCACTCTCTTTCTTCTCCCATCACCGCACGTCGCGGGATAAGTAGGAGTAGTTGGCCAGTTTTTCCTATAAATTCTTATTCACAATGAGGTTCAAAAAAAATTTCCTGTTAATAAAACCTGGAGTAGTCCAACAAATAAGCAATACTTTAATTGCTTGGACGTACGTAGCGTTCATATGATGTACATGATTCCCAAACTGTACTCAATTACGGTCGTGGCATAAATAGGTGCAACTCAATAAATTCCGAAACGTTAAGCGTCATTAATTTCTTTGTAGAACGCCTAACAAATAAAAGTCAGTTAATTTGAACTTGGTCAAACAACGCTTTACGGCAGCAGGAAGCGGTAGCGCCTACAGTTCCAGATTTTATTGTGCTGTCCGTACTCATTGCAACACCATTATTGAGCAATTGGTACACAGATAATTAATGAGGCTGTAAACACAAATTCAATTACTTCAACACAAATTCAAATAGTAATTACTTTTGCAGAGTTATTGGGTAAAAAGTTTAGAACTGGTAGTAAGCGAAACGGGAGTAGTTGAAATTCAGGAATTTCTGGAGTGAGCACCATGTATCTCATGAGCGTTTTTAAACACTCACACTTTAGGTATTGAATTGGACTACAACACTAATTTATTTTAACATTCTACAAAAATTCCAGCGGGGTTTATAGGAAAAAAGCTGCGCTAAAAAACTTTTCGTCGAAAATTTTGATAATTTATTGTGCTGCTCTCGTCATTTTCCCACAAATGGGAATTTTATGGTATAATTGTCTTATTGAGAGCTATCTATATAAAAAATGTAATCAAAATCGTTAGAGCCGTTTTTGAGAAAAAAAATTTGGTATTTTGATCACTATGATAACTATAGTTAACTTTCGGTAGATTTTGTCCATACCCTTATTTTGGCGTCCCATGGTAACCTGTAGGCTAGACATCGTGTTTCAGCTGATATGGTACGGTTGTTTTCTCTAAAAACCGCGCTAAAACCGATTTCGTCTAGAGTTTTGGTAATTCATTGTGCAGCTCTCGTCATTTTCCCATAAATGGGAATTTTATGGTATAGTTACCATATTGAGAGCTATCAATATAAAAAATTTAATCAAAATCGTTAGAGCCGTTTTTGAGAAAAAAATATTTGGTGTTTTGATCACTATGATAACTATAGTTAGCTTTCGGTGGATTTTGTTCAAACCCCTATTTTAACGTCCCATAGTGACTTTCGGGCTAGATATCAAGTTTGAGCTGATTTGGTACGGTGGTTTTCTCTAAAAATCGTTCACAGACACACATACACACACACACAGATCATTTTCCCAAATAGTGTTTTTCGGACTCAGGTGGGTCTGAAACGTGAAGATCTGAAGAGAACTCAAAATTTTTTTTTCATCCGATTACATAACTTTCCTTTCTACTTCGTAGACCCAAGGAAAGTAAAAAACCCAGCAAATTCCTACACAACGGTTTATTATTCTCATGAACAGGATGACCTTGTATTACTGCTCTGAGACCCATTCCATTCGATTCAGCATCGAAAAATACTAGTAAACCATACGAAACATGACCTGACTACAATGAACTACGGAAACTAAATATTCCCCCAGCCCCAGGCGCCCGTAAACGTCTGTAGGCATTTACGATCCGATGTAGTGGTGTGCGGAAGTGCTGGCCTCATCGGCCCAAACCTAACTCCGCCCTGTCGGGCAAACAGAGTCGGGGGAATTGGGACGGAGACTTCCAGCGAACCCTCGGCACTTGAGACGACGTTGCAAGGTGAGTAGGTGGGGTGGTTTCGATGAGACGGGTGGGAGGGAGTACTAACGACGAAACGTTGACTTCCACTGCAGTTCCCGCGAGTTCTTTCAATTAGTTGACTCTAATAATTACTGTAATTTCCCTATACGCAGTTGCACACGTCTGATACTCATTCCATTCCACCCAGGATGTAAAAATACCTTAAAAGGATACGAAACACGGCTTATTTGGGATTATACTGCGTTTTGTTAATTTTTTTAAACCATTTTTTGTCCATAACAACCATGGGCTTCGTCCGTTCGGATTGCCGAGATGGCGGCCCAACTAGATATCAAATGGGATTTTCGTGCGAAAGAACGAATTTTTTAGACCACGTTAAAGTACAAAACGGCCTGGACGGCGGACGGGGGACGGACATTGCAGATTTGGAATCCCCATGTCTTGAAACGTAAAGTATCAAATTTTGAGGGGGGCTGTAAAAATTTTTCGTGGACGAAAGCATAGGTTTATTATTCAGAATGAATAATAAACCAAAACAAATTTTTGTTACGGTGGTGATCATAGTTTACGCGATCGGAGAGGAGGAGGATCTACCTGTGAGAAGAGAATGAACGAGACATGACGTAGATACGAAGTTAACGACATAAACGATCTAATTTTTTTAGACTTGATATCTAGGTTACCGTGACACGCGTAAATAGGAGTAAAATCTGCCCAAAACTCAATATAGTTATCATAACAAGACATTAATTTTTTTCTCAAAAACTGCTGTAACAATTTTCTTTAAATTTTTTGTATCCACACCTCCAAACGGCATGACATTAATATTGAATTCTCTTTTGTGAGAAAATGACGAGAGCAGCACAATAAATTACCAAACATTTCGACGAAAATCGGTTTCCTCTCAAATATTACTAGGATTTTCTGAAAAATGGACGTCGTACAGTTATGTGATTAGAGTTTGGCACAACTAATGCCTCCATTTGAGGAAGAATCTAATTCATGCAGGCTGATTTGGACAACTCCCTCTGCTCTTACGAAAAGTCCACAGGCTTTCTTGCACTTGGTTACTTAAGCCTTTACCGAGAATTTAGAGACGCTACAGTTTCAGAGCTATTGTTACATAATGAAGTTCGATAATCGCCTCATTGGCTTCTAGAAACTCTATAAGAGCATTTCGACCTCCTAAAGTCTACGTTTGTTGAATAGGCACCGCGAGACATCACTTAGCGTGAAATTGAAGATGTTAAATCGCTCAGTGAGTAGTTATTCCTTGTCTAATTCCACCTTCGCTCCTTCTGATGAAGCTTTATTTCGCCCTCTCGGGCGAACCAACCGTCCACCAATCATTTAGATGGTATCTCCGCGTTTGGTGGAAAAACGGAGACTTGCTGAGGGAATTGTAGCTTCCTCTTCCGCGGTTTCTCCCACCTCTCGGTTAAAGAGAAGTTATTCAACGTAAATAAAGACCTACTGTCGCTCGAAAAAAAAAAGAGAACGGGCGCTGATGTGATACACGAGGCGAAAACTCGCAAATATTCAACTGAGCTTTTCAAAGTGTGCAGAATCCGAAAGTTCTAACTAGATTTTAATACCGAATTTGATGTCTCCCGCGAATAATAACGTCTGTTGTTTAACACGTTAAGTCGAAAATACTGAAAAAAACTAGCAGACTAGCAGAACGTTTCGTGAGCAATCGTGATATTAGCTTCAGAACTTGCAAAGTACACAAATAACCCACCGTGGAAGCGGAATATTAAGAACGTACAACTCGCCGTACCTCCACAACGATTGATGCTTTCGACGCGGTCTCAGTCAAGTTCTTATTAATCTTATTCCGAAAGTTATGGTTTCGCCCTGGACTCCGCTCATTTCCCGCGCTACCTCCCGTCCACCAGTCAGTTCGACTCCTCAAGTGTCGCCTTGGAAATGTCAATTTTCGTCGCGTTTCGTAACGTTTAATAGTATTTGTCGATGCTGAACAGCATGGGACGGGCCTCGGTGTTCTAAGACGTCAGGCTGTGTGAGAAAATAATAGACCGTTGTGTGATCATTTGCCGCGTTTTGCTATACGACTGCGGAGTAATGAGAAAAGTCGTGTAATCTGCTAAAAAATATCTGGTGCGTTGCAACACACAACTTTCCTTGTGGTTTTTCTACTTACTCGATTCATTCATCACTCATTTCGTTTGAACTTGGTCCTTGGAAGGAAAAAAAACCGCGTTGACAAATTTTGATAATTTATTGTGCTGCTCTCGTCATTTTCCCATTAATGGGAGTTTTATGGTATAATTGCCTTATTACGCGCTATGAATATGAAAAACTTAATCTAAATCGTGAGAGCCGTTTTCGAGAAAAAAAATAATTGGTGTTTTGATCACTATGATAACTATAGTTAGCTTTCGGTTGATTTTGCCCATACCCTTATTTTTGCGTTCCATGGTAACCTGTAGGCTAGGCATCAAGTTTGAGCTGATTTGGTACGGTTGTTTTCTCTAAAAACCGCGCAAAAATCGATTTCGTCGAAAGTTTTGGTAATTTATTGTGCTGCTGTCGTCATCTTCCCACAAATGGGAATTTCATGCTATAATTTCACTATTGAGAGCTATCAATATAAAAAATTTAATCAAAATCGTTAGAGCCGTTTTTGAGAAATAAAAGATTTGGTGTTTTGATCACTATGATAACTATAGTTAACTTTCGGTGGATTTTGTTCAAACCCTTATTTTGGCGTCCCATGGGAGCCTGCGGGCGAGATATCAAGTTTCAGCTGATTTGGTACGGTGGTTTTCTCTAAAAATCGTTCACAGACACACAGACCATTTTGTCCAAGTCCAATGTGTTATCTTCAGGATTAAAGTGTAATAATGATCGTCGGATAATCAGAACAACCAGAGAAATTCCGGAATTTAAAGTACTGTAGTTTCATTGGTCAAACTAACTAGTTTTCAGAGGTTTTGTTCAGGTACAAGCATCAGGTTCGTAGTACCACAAACTGCATAAACTCTGTTGCGTAAGTTTTAATAAACGTCATGATATAAGTAGAAGCACTGCGTAAAATTCCGTTCAGGTAAAAAGCGCTGAATGTACAAGGGGGTGAGTTAAGCTGTGTGTTACGTCGCACCAAATATTTGTTAGGATGTATCCGTGACTAAGGGAGTTCCGACTCTAATTGATAAATGGTGGCAGAAGGATCAGCTAGGTCGTTTGTACAGCAAGGGAAGATGGGGCTTGTAAACAATGAAGAGGGCGATGTACAAATCTGGACAAAACAGCTTACCTTCCTACTTCGTGGGAAAGTACGTCGATCTGCAGGGGGGGTTTTCAGTTCTTTAGGAGTTTTGAAGTTGACTAAAAACTGTTAGGACTTCATATCCCCTCAGCTCCTTCTGTATTGACGTCTTTGCTACTTGCCCAGGCCAAAAATACGTCAACGAGAGGACTTGGTATTGGCGATTGAAGTTAACTAAGTTGTGCTCTAGGTCAGAACTCTTTCAATGTGAGACAATCATCGCTTGTATCTCTAAATTAGCCCCCCCCCCTTTGAATAATTTGTTCTGCCGAGGTCCTTAGGTCTTCGGTTTATAATCCTTATTGTGTAACCCACTGTGCGGCATTTGGTTGTCCCACGGTTAGCGCTGGGCGTTTACGCGTAAAGCGCTCACCCCACAGCCACCTAAAAAGTGTATTCCAGGTTATTTCCATTTCTTCGGGCTAATTCGTGATGTACATTTTACCGAATCGTGTTGACGCACAAGGCGCTTTATTCAAAAAACCGTCAACGCGACGTTTTTATTTTTACATTCATTCGAGCCGAAGAGCGAGTTTTCCGAATTTTTAGCAAACCGAAGTGAACATTCGTCATTCTTTCTCCATCAATCTCGACTATCAATCATCCAACGTCCCCCTGAATCCTTCAATGGTAGACACGTGGGTTACCGATGTCGTCCTCTCCTACCTAAAAGTTCTTTTTTTTGAACCGGAGTAGATAGACTGTTTCATATCCTTTCATTCCTTCTCCGCGCAGAGTTTTCCTCCAGTTTTGAAGCAGGCGTTCACTACGTACAAACCACGACGCTCCGTCGACCTTAATTGGCTACACCGATTTCAAAAAGAGCTCCATTCGATTGTGCTGTTCGCTAATCACGAAATGGCAAGTGGAAGTATTGTATTGTATACTTAAGGCAACTAGGACCACCAGGATTTTGGTTTATTCTTTATTCTGAATAAGTCTATAGAATCGCTGATTCTACGTAATTAATTTAGGATTCAAACGGGCTACATTTATTAAAAATAGTTTATAGCAAACGACAGGAAGAAAGGGAGTGGGAACACGACACAAAAGGAAACTTAGCTCTACGTCAGTTCACTTTCTATATGGCTTTGTCTACTTAATCAGTTCATTTGAACTTGGTCAAACAACACTTCACAGCACAAGGAAGCGGTAGCGCTTACAGTTCTGGAATTTATTGTGCTGCTCGTACTCATTTCAGGACCATTATTGAGCAATTGGTACACAGATAATTAATGAGGCTGTAAACCCAAATTTTCTGAAGAAGGACAGTAATTACTTTTGCAGGGTTA
Source organism: Pachypeltis micranthus (assembly GCA_020466155.1). Taxonomy (NCBI): domain Eukaryota; kingdom Metazoa; phylum Arthropoda; class Insecta; order Hemiptera; family Miridae; genus Pachypeltis; species Pachypeltis micranthus. Next base: position 4,014,361 of record CM035782.1, on the reverse strand, counting down.
ATAGGTAATAACTGTTAGAACTGATAGTAAGAGAAACGGCGGTAGTTGAAATTCGGGAATTTCTGTAGTGAGCCCCATGCATCTCATGAGCGTTTTTAAACATTCACCCTATAGGTATTAGATTGGACTACAATACCAATTTTTTTTTTGACATTTTACTAACATTCAAGCGGAGTTATTAAGGAAAAAACTGCGCTAAAAACGCTTTTCGTCGAAAATTTTGATAATTTATTGTGCTGCTCTTGTCATTTTTCCACAAATGAGAGTTTTATAGTATCATTGCCTCATTGAGAGCTATCAATATAAGAAATTTAATCAAAATCGTTAGAGCCGTTTTTGGGGGAAAAAATGTTTGGTGTTTTGATCACTATGATAACTATAGTTAACTTTCGGTGGATTTTGCCCATACCCTTATTTTTGCGTCCTATGGTAACCTGTAGGCTAGACATCAAGTTTCAGCTAATTTGGTACGGTTGTTTTCTCTAAAAACCGCGCTAAAATCGATTTTGTCGAAAGTTTTGGTAATTTATTGTGCTGCTCTCGTCATTTTCCCACAAATGGGAATTCTATGCTATAATTTCCTTATTGAGAACTATCAATATAAAAAATTTAATCAAAATCGTTGGAGCCGTTTTTGAGAAATAAAATATTTGGTGTTTTGATCACTATGATAACTATAGTTAACTTTCAGTGGATTTTGTTCAAACCCTTATTTTGGCGCCCCATGGGAGCCTGCAGGCGAGATATCAAGTTTGAACTGATTTGGTACGGTGGTTTCCTCTAAAAATCGTTCACCGACACACACAGACCATTTTCCCAAATAGTGTTTTTCGGACTCAGGAGGGTCTGAAACGTAAAGATCTGAAGAAAACTCAAAATTTTTTTTTCAGCCGATTACATAACTTTCCTTTCTACTTCGTAGAGCCAAGGAAAGTAAAAAAGGGAAACGCGAATGGAACAGATTGGTGTTGGAAACTGCATTGGGCCTGATATCAGTGAATGTGGCGTGGAGTAGACAATTGTGATCTCTTTTGAAGCGGCCGCCGGCTGTTGGTATTGGCACGCCGCATGGTGTTCCATGATGGAAACTGAGTGCCCTCACTCACTCACTCATACCAGGGAGGCAGCTGCGGGCCATACGACTCCGCCAGAGCTGCAGGGCCAATGGCATTTCGCCGTGGCACACATTAGGCCCATGTCCTAACTCCCCAGCGAGCCAGGTGGGGAGGCCCGCTTAGTGTCCCAGCTGCCGCCGGTACCCATTGCCTCACCCCCAGGGTTTGGAGGGGAGGGGTGCCTGGTCGGGGATCGAACCAGAGTCCGCTCAGAAGGCCTCGTGTCCCAACGCCCTTGCCCCTGTGAGTGCCAAGTGCTGAGTGCCCTGTGTAGGTGCGTTTCTTCGAGGTACCGATAACGCCACAAGTCTAGTATACTCTATTAATTATTATACTTATAGGTGTACTATGCTTCCGACTGGGATAGTTTTTTTACAACCCCACCCCCTTGAAATTTCAAGGCTGCCTCCCCCCTCACTTCAAATACCCGGTTCTACTGGTTTAATGGTGTAAATTGCCTAGCGCCGCTTTCAAAATGTCAATAATGAAGCCGCGTTTATAATGAAGGTTCCCGAAAAAGTACGACGCTCCTAACTCAATCCACACAAACTTAGACACCTGATCCGCGGCACACGACGTCAAACACAAAATTAATTATATTTTCGGGAGCCGCACACTTTGTAAAGCTGCACAATGGTCACATAAAGCGTTATTCAATTCTCCACTGGTTCTATTAGTATCCATTTACCATTAAACTCCAACGCCTCACCTTTACACCTCCTTGTTCAGTCAGTCTGCCCCAGTCGATTCACTCAGTTACCTCTCGCCCTCGCTTTAACATCAGTTTAACTATCAAGACGCTTCAACTCTTAAAAACTCATATTACCTACCTCCTACGTAAAAACACACAGTCTATAATCTAACATTAAAAACTTCATTTGGTATCTAGTTGTGCCTGCCTAGTCAGCAAACGAAATTTTGGCCATTACGTCGTGTTTAGTATCGTTTCCTAGGTATGTTTTGATGGTGGTGCGCATGGAACAAACCCCAGAGCTGTGGGGGCTGCGTTTAGATACAACAACTGACCTTATAGTAAATATGGTGAGCCAAAGTCTGGCTCGCGGGAGGATATGGCGAAAGTTATCATCTTTCCCCACCTGCGCCTGCGCTACCTCCCGTCTCACACCACCCACTCTATGGTTGGACTCGACGCATTGCGCCAATTGTCTAAGTTTGTTACGTCTAAAGTTAGCGTACCTGTTAGGTGGGTCCGTCTCCTTTGGCTGGTGAGATACTGTGGGCGAGCGCTTTTGATGTAAAGACATCATCGTCTGGCCATTAAGTCACTACAGAAGTCAGCCAGTTAGCCGTGGTCTGCGTATAGGGAGAGACTGCTCATTCACTTCCTGGAATATCCGTTGGACGTGAAAGGAAACAGATCTAACACAGCCCATTACTGACTTAACTGCCAGACGATGGTGTCTTTACATCAAAAGCGCTCGCCCACAGTATCTCACCAGCCAGAGGAGACGACCTCACCTAACAGGTACGTTAACTTTAGTAATTCATACTGGCGGAACTAACCCAATTACTTTGTTACCGGTTTCCTTTCAGTTCCAACGGATATTCCAGGAAGTGAATGACCAGTCACCTTTCTCTTCCTATACTGGCTGACTTCTGTAGTGCCGTAACGACCAGACGATGATGTCTTTACATCGAAAGCGCTCGCCCACAGCAGTCTATCTGCCAGAGAAGACGGACCCACCTAACACGTACACATTAATAACTTACTGCCGGAACTAACCCAATCACTTCAGTATTTCATATTTTTAGTAACCACCTCGAGAATGCGACCACGCCCTGTTGGCAAAAGTTTTTTCATACTGGTAAACCCGAAAGAGGAAAACAACCGACAAAGAAAGGGACCATTGACGGGGGGGGAAGGCACGGGTTTTCATTACTAAACGCCATCATTTACTCGTTTTGTACGTTTCCCCTAATAGCTTCGCAGGTTTCCATCCAAACTCACTATATTTAAGCTCTCAATATTGCTTCCCGTTTCGAACCGAGATGACGAATGGTTTTTCACGAATTTTCTTCGTTCTCTTCACTTTAAGAAAACGCCTGTCTACGAGCCCTGAATTGCTAAATGAATAGGTCGAGTCAACAAGAGATTCCTCGTATAAATTGGTTCGGAGTCGTTTCGTAAAATTACAAAAGCGGAGTTGATTTTTTTTTTTTTTTCATTTTTCCACGAGGAATTGTAATCTAATAAGGTCGCCCTCCCTTCACAAAGGGTCGTTATTTACCTTATTGGCTATTTTGTTTGAATCTACATTCAATTCTCCTGAGAGCAGGTTCGCATTTGCGTACTTCAAAACAGTAACTCTCTGCCGGTAACTTATTGAATCGATTACATATTTTTGCTTTCCTCTGCCCCAAAGATAAGGGAAGAGGAGTGTCGAAAAAAAAAGTTAGGTTTTCTCCAGATTCGAGGCCTCCTGAATCCAATAAACGTCATTTCGGCGCCTCGTCCGACATTGTGTGTTTGCACTTCGAATTGCAGGAGAACGCTTGTCTGGTTGAACTTATTACTTTCCGCTACCCAAAGGGAAGGAAAGTATAGTAATCGGCCAAAAAAATAAAATTTGGGTTTTCTTCAGACGTTTCAGACCCTACTGAGTCTAAAAAACCTAATTTCGGCGGGTGGTCCGTGTGTGTCTGTAGTTCGATTTGCGGGAGAACGGCTGATCCGATTGAGCTGGTTCTTTTTTTGTTTTGTTCATTACTTTTTGTAGACACCAAAATAAGGTTATGGACGATTTCGGCCGAAGGGAAGGGGGGGGGACGAAAATGTACCAAAAACTAGGGTTATTCGCATTTTTCTCAAAAACTGCTTCAATGATTTTGATTAAACTTTCGAATTATCTTCTACTAATCAAAACCTAACTTTTCTTCTCCATACATATCTCCATGAAAATACGGTGAACGGGGATATAGGCATATGAAGCCAAAATAGGTTTTTCACGCTTTCTGGCAAAACGGCTTCAGCGATTTTCACCAAACTCACAGGATGTTTTTAAATAGTTAATACCTACATATTGTTCTCAATAAATGTTCCTGTGACGGTCCATTGAACAGAGATAAAAATCAAAATGTGTCGAAAATAACGTTTTTTCGAACATTTCCGTAAATTCCAGGGTAACTTCTTCACCAGATGTGATGAATCTTAATGGAGTGTCTTTTAGTCACCCATACCAACATTTCGTTTTTTATAATTATTTCTGTATATATATGTTGAACGGAGATATAAGCCAAGTTAACTCAGAAAAGGAGATTTGTCGAATATTAATTTATCGGTATTCCAATTTTCTCAAAAACGGCTCTAACGATTTCGATCAAACATTCGGAGTACTCTCAGCTAACTAGTCCTTACATTTTGTTCTCCATAAATGTTCCTGTAAAAATGCGTTGAACGAAGATATAGCGCCCGCCTATGTAGGTGGTGTTCGAACCTAAAGGGGTGGCGGAAAGTTGTGTTTTGCTACGCACCAGATATTTTTTGGTTTTGTTCGGTATTTTTTGTAGACGCGATAACAAGGTTATGGGTCGTTTTGGAAGAAAATGTACCAAAAACTAGGGTTTTTCGCATTTTTCTCAAAAATGGCTCTAACGATTATGACTAAACTTTCAAATTATCTTTAACTAGTTGATACTTAACTGATCTTCTCCATAAATATCTCCATGAAACGTGATATAGGCCTAAAAACCAAAAAAATGAAAATGTGTCGAAAATAGTTTTATTTTGTCATTTCCCGTGTAACTACGTCACTGTATTGTATCAATTACACTATGTGTTTTCTAGCAACCTATGCCCACATCATTTACTCCGCAGTTATTTACGTATCTGTCTGTTGAACGGCGTTATAAGCCAAGTTTACTCTGAAAACGAGATTTGTCGAATATTAATTTATTGTTTTTTCCAAATTTCTCAAAACCCGTTCGAACGATTTGTACTGACTTAACGGCCAGACGATGATGTCTTTACATCGAAAGCGCTTGCCCACAGTAACTCACAAGCCAGAGGAGACGGACTCACCTAACAGGTACGTAAACTTTAGTGATTTGAACAAACTTATGGGGTACTCTCAGCTAACTAGTCCCTACATTTTGTTCTCCATAAATGTTTCGGTTGAAATGCGTTGAAGGAAGCTATAGCGCCCGCCTATGTAGGTGGTGTTCGAATTTATTGGGGTAGAGGAAAGTTGTGTTGCTACGCACCAGATAGTTTGAATTGATCGTGATTTTTACTTTCCTTGGCTCTACAAAGTAGAAAGGAAAGTTATGTAATCGGCTGAAAAAAAGTCAGCCTGAGTCCGAAAAATACTATTTGGGAAAACGGTCTATGTGTCTGTGAACGAGTTTTGGAGAAAACGACCTTACCAAATGAGCTCAAACTTGATATCTGGCCAGCCGGTTACCATGGGACGCAAAAATAGGGGTATGAACAAAATCCACCGAAAGTTAACTATAGTTATCATAGTGATCAAAACACCAAATTTTTTTTTCTCTAAAACGGCTCTAACGATTTTGAATACATTTTTTATATTGGTAGCTCCTAGCATGGTAACTATACCATAAAATTCCCATTTGTGAGAAAATGACGAGAGCAGCACAATAAATTATCAAAATTTTCGACGAAAAGCGTTTTTAGCGCGGTTTTTTCCTAAACTCCGCTGAAATTTTTGTAGAATGTTAAAGAAAATTGGTATTGTAGTCCGATCCTATACCTAAAGGGTGAGTGTTTAAAAACGCTCATGAGATACATGGGGCTCACTTCAGAAATTCCTGAATTTCAACTACCGCTGATTCGCTTAGTACCAGTTCTAAAAGTTTTTACCTATTAACTCTGCAAAAGTAGTTACTGTCCTTCTTCAAAAAATTTGGGTTTACAGCCTCATTAATTATCCGTGTACCAATTGCTCAATAATGGTCCTGAAATGTGTACGAGCAGCACAATAAATTCCAGCACTGTGAGCGCTACCGCTTCCTTGTGCTGTGACGTGTTGGTTGACCAAGTTCAAAGGAACTGAGTGATAAATGAATTGATTAAATAGAAAACGCCATGTAAAAATTGAATTGACGGAGAGCTAAGGAAAGTTGTGTGTTGCAACGCACCTTATTTTGTAAATAAGGCCATGGCCGATTTCCATCGACAGGGAAGTAGGGTGGGGGATCAAAATATTCCAAAAACTAAGGTGTTTCGCATATTTCTTCAAACGGCTCAAATGATTTTGATTAAACTTTCAAATTATCTTCTACTAGTCAGTAACTAACGTTATAAAAAATAAAACTCCTTAAATATCTCCTCGAAAACTCGATGAACGGGGATATAGGGCTATGAAGGGATGGTAGGTAACGTTTCCGAAGAAATGCGTTGAACGAAAATAAAATGCCCGTATATACAGCGGTTGCGGAAAGTTGTGTGTTGCTACGCACCAGATATTTAGTTATTAAATTGTGGTTACGTACTCGTATTTTCGCCTCCAGATACGCAGCATAAATTGAGTCACATTTGAACGTTCTCGCCCTATACCCAATTTTAGTCGAGTGGAAAATATACTCGTACTCACGTTCGTTCGTCGCTAGCTTAAAACTTTATTACCCCGACGGTAACATGAGTTTCGAATCCTCTCTATTCTGAAGGTATTCAAAATAGCAAATTGGAAGAAACGGCGGGAAAATGTTTACGAACGCGTACTTCTGCAGTAACGACGGTGACCTCGTCGTTGACTTCGCCCTATTTCCCGTGCAATTACTATCGAGCGCTACAGCGGAAAATGATTTTAGTGCGAGTTAAGAACGAGTTGGAAAGGGAAACTTCAAATTATGCCGATACTTCAAATGTATTCGGGTTCTGCCTCTTGAAACCAGGCGATTTCGCCTCTAAACGTGAGTTGCTTCCCATTCAACTTACTTTTTTTTTTACGACTCGAATGAGAAACTTTTTCCTTCGCCTTGGGAGCTCTAAGAAATATTTTCCGTACCCTCTTCCGAGTCAAATTCGTTTTCCACCTTCTCGCTCACGTGTACGCTTTCCTAATAAGCCATTCGAGTTTTCCTTCGCTCCCCGGAATTCATTTCCCAATACGATTATCCGGCGCGATTTTCAGTGTCCGTTTTTTTTCGTCAAACGTGTCGTAGATTTTCCTCGGACAAACTTTTTTCGACACAAATTATTATACAGCGGTAAATTATTCACTTGCACAGCTTGACGCAGTCTCACACCTTCGAGACCCTTCCTGTTCGACTCAGCGTGGAAAAATACCAGTAAACGATACGAAACATGACCGGTGCACGAGTGGGGGAGCTGAGGATCGCAATAAAACTGAAACTCGGTGTGCTTGAGGAGGACCGTAATATACGTGCGTGTGAAATTGAGTTGAATTCAAATTGAGCTGAGATGGAGTACAACTGGGCGACACGAGGGCAGTACTCCGAACACGTGAACTGGTGCGGGCAACCGTATGAGAGAGTGAGAAGTTACTGGTGCAATAGTTGGAAGCAGAATGATTTTGGAAGAGCTCTATCATTGATAGGAAAATTAAATTGGGAGAAAACTAGGGAAAACCTGGGAAAGGGGGCTGTTAGAACCAACTGACCGCAGCTGAGGGATTCCTGCAGGTGAGGGGCAGGTATTGAAATGGTTGGAGACAATTAGGCGGTCGTGGGCAATGACGCGGGGAAGTCCAAGGTCAAAGACTCTAACCACTTCTGCGCTTTGCGTCAACCTGATTACAACAGAACGATTAAATTACGTATTCTGGCCGACTGTAGGCGGGTGGCACAGTGTGACAAGTCGAGATGACGAATAGTTGGAGTGAGTCAGGAGGGGATACAAATGATGACGATTACTTTTGCTGTATTCTCCCATGAGTCTTTCAATTAGAAGACTGCGGCTCATTACTGTGATTTCAATGCGTTCGGCACATGCCAAAAGGCTTAGGTTCGCCATAGGTAGTAAGAATTAAAACCACTGGTTACTCTTTGTTCGGCACAGGCCGAAGTAGTTGGAATCTTGAACTTGGGTCTTTGGCCCTTATCATGTAATGCCAGTCAGCTTAAGTCAGCTTCTCCTCCAGACAAAGGGATTGAGTTCAGTTTAACTTCCAGCGACAATGGATTCGCCTTTTTGTACTTTCCAGAATGTCTTTCCCTCCTTCGATTTACCTCCTTCTCCAACACTCACCACTCTTCCCAGATACACTCGTCTCCAAGTGCTCTATCAACTCTCAGCCCAGTCACAGCTCTTCTCACTCTCTCCCTTCGTTACATTTTCCTGCACCAGTTCACGTGTATTCTGAGTCGTCCCTTGTATCGCCTTATATACTCAAATTTCACTATTCATTTAAAGTGCAATACAGTCCTTCTCTCATGCTCACGGAGTTCCCCTTTATTTTATTTAAAACTCCCCTCTCGTGTACCCAACACACTGTTTCGGGTCTAGACACAGTTGCTGAACAATAAATTATCATTCTTTTGTTTTGCTTTCAAAGATAGAACATACGGGCTCCTATGTACTACTGATGCACTTACATCCATTTGTCTTGTTACGGGTAAAATTGGAGTCTGTGGTGACAAAGGAATGGAACGAGGTTTAGCTCACTGGGAACCCCATTGAGAAAACAGAAGTCGAAGATTCCCCTGGAAGCTGGAAAGATTACATGTCCCAGTGCCATTTCAGAAAAGATTCTTATTCTCACTTTGATACTGATCATTATGATCCAACGAGGGGGCTCGAGAGTGGCTACCTGTATGAAGGAAACGGATATTGTGAAACACATCTGTTAGAAAGGTCATTGCCTAGGATCCGACAGCCTCTAAACTGTAGGTCAATGGGGCGTACGTTCAATGGACGCATCAACACGTATTGCGATTCTCCAACTTCCTATTTCTTACTCGGATTACAAAGACCGGTTAGGCCCGTCAGTAACTTCGAGGGCGAGGGTACAAATGTGGTGCGGGCTCAGAACCAGAAACCAGCCGTTGCCGCTTGACTTATAACCCGACTCCTTATTAATTAAGGTCAGCTTTTCTCATCTGTTTTCCTTTCCCCCCCAGTTTCCGCTGGTCCCTTGTCTCCCGATAGATGAAGGCCCGATTTATTATTCCCTCCCCCCCCCCCCTCCAACCGCTTCTTTCATCAGTAGCTTTCATTAATTGGGTCATATCCCAGGGTTTTTAACCTCATTCCCTCCACCACCATCACCACCGCCACTACACACCCTCGCCACCTGATTCCCTTTCGAGTGGAAGTAAAAAGTGAAAGAAGGAACAAAGAGCTCAAACTAATCAAACCCTTTGGCCTGTCTCCAGCTAAATTGCGTTTTTCAGTTTCCCCTCATTTTTTTTGAACTAGTGACAGGGAAGTTGTTATTGAAGAGCGCAGCTGAAGTGGAATTCAAACATCCGGGTTCGCAGTATTTAGCAACTTTTGCCTGACTTCGTTTGGTAAACTACTCGAAAATACCAATTAAACGTACTTTCCTGAGACCTGATGCTCGATATTATTATCTAGAAAGTAATTCGACGATAACCACGGTTCAACAGCAACATGTAAAGACTTGATAATGATTAATGCGTGCATTGGACGTCTTATAAGCCGGTGGGCAGATCAATACGTCGTATTCTAATTTCCTTGTAAGCACCAAGCGAATGTAAGGGCAAGAGTTGCTACGTAGGAACCTACTTATATGTTCTTTTTGAATGTTACCGCGCTGCACTCTCAATCGTTTGCCACTTTTATTCTGTTCTGCTCCTAGTGGCCCCATGATTTTACTTCGGCAATTGAGAACCAACCCAGAAAACATTGCGTCAGGTTGGTCTTCACGGCGGCTCTTCTTTCTTGTTCTCATCACCCCCACGAGAATCCAACAGCGAGCCGCCGTTCCCATACATCCTGACATACCGCCCTGCAGTTTGGGAGGTTCAGGAGTGGTCTTTCCTACGTGCCTTCATTCTTGATCTCTGCAAGACACTGGCCCCGGATCAGCAAACTCCAGCCTCTTTTGGCTGAGCACTGCCCTGGCAAATTGAGCAATGGGCTTCCCGTTTTCCTCTGATTGCAGCATGGAGGGAACGAATGCCTCTGGCGCCAGCTGACTAACTGGGTCTTCGACTGTACGCCACAAGCCTGCCGACTTCTGGCATGAGAAGATGGCGTGGGAAACATCATCCACCATCGCCCTGTAGTGCAGGCAATTTGGGCTTGTATCCTTTCTAGTTTGGTGCCTTAAATGCGTCAAGCCCTGTTAGGAACTGAGTAGAAATCCGCCTCACCGTGGCATCGTCTGAGAATCCGCCTGCCGTGGATTAAGCACTGGAATCAGCCACCTGGTACACCGGCCCTTCTGGGTAGTGTTCAACTCATCTTGCCACCTCCCAAGGGTCACAGCCCTTCTTCTTTTCTTCTTGTGACCTTAGTCTGGTTGGGCACAGCTCCTTCCGCTCGGCAGGCAGAGTGTGGATTAAGATAACACTCGCCACCACTAGCACTCCCTCCTGAGAAACTGTGCAGTACGAAGAACTCTGCGTTCATAGTAAATGTCGTTATAGTGATCAAAAGACTGTTTTCTCAGGGTGCAACATTTTGATTATACTTTGTATGACCCCAGTACCAAAAAACAACTGAACGATAGTGTAAAGTGTTGATCTGAGGGAAAGAGACAAGAGCAGCGCAATAAATTATAACTAATTTCAGTGAAACTTATATTTAGTACGGTTTTTTCTTCTATAATGGAATGGTTTTAGGTCAACAGTATTTTTTTTTGACCCGAGGGCGTGTGGGACAAGTCCCTTTGTCACTGTGGGCGCATATGGGCCTATTGTGACGCTGGCCCTTTCTTAGTAGAAGGCCTCGTACATACCCGCCCCCCTTAGGAAGTTGAGTATGTCCTTCACCGCAGATTCCGCCATGATTTGGGGTTCAGTGGTCCCCTGACCGAAGTATTCAAAGAGTTTTGCTGCCAAGGCAGGGCACTCACACAGGATATGCTCTGCTGTCTCGTCCTCCTCGCTGCAGAGTCTGCATTCCACCGCCTCTGAGATGCCCATCTTGTTGAGGTGATATCTGAGTGGGCAGTGCCCGGTGAGGAAGGTTACCAGTACTCTCAGATCTTGTCTAGAGAGTGCCAGCATCGCCTTCGCCCTTTGACAGGAAGGCGTGACAAGCCTTTTCGCCTGTCTTAGTTGTGGTTGGCGATGCCAATGGGCGCCATTTTCCTGTATCTCCCATCGAGCAACCAGACGGTTCAGGTGACTTTTCGTCAGACCCACGTGTGGTTCAGGTCCGATGGGTAGGGATTCTGTACCCCTTTTCGCGAGGCGGTCAGCCTTTTCATTGCCTTCATGCCCCCTGTGAGCTGGCACCCACATGAGGGAGAGCCTGTTACGGCGCCGAGCTGCTTGAGCACATGGAGGCATTCCCATGCCAGCTTAGACCTAAAACTATAGGCTGCGATGGCCTTTAAGGTGGCCTGGCTGTCTGAGAAAATGTAGATCCGCTTGCCCTTGAGTCCTTTGTTCAGGATCTCTTCTGCAATCTCTTGGGTTTTGCCCATGGTTTGCGGCTGCTTATTCAGTCCTTATTCACAGCTGGCCACAGACATGCCCCTGGGGACAATGCCGTGGCCGTTCCAGTATCCACAACCCGTGGTCGCGCCTGGTAGCGTGGGCATGCTCCTGGGAAGATAACCCAGAACCAGTAGGTCAACAGTATAATAAGGCTTCTTCCTCTTCCTCCAATAATAGTGATGTATTATACGTATTATAATATACATCCGATAGCCCACACTGTGATGGAAGAACTGACTGATCACGTGGCTCCCAGCAGCCATTGCGCGCTGCTTCGCTTCATCTTCTGACTTCGCCTTTCTAGTTGGTGACATTCACCGGTGGAGCCCGCCATCTCGTTCCGAGGTTAATGTCTGTGCATGTGCACACTTTTCACTTAACCCGTAACTCGAAAGTCAACACGCCCTTCCTCAAATAGTCGACGCTCATTTTAGATCAGAATGCGTCGTTGCATGACATCGGGATGGTGCCGTAATCGTGACAACGAGAACCAGGTGGTTTCGTGAAAAAAAGGAATAAAAATTGTTTTTTGAGGGACGAAATTTGGAACCGAGTAGGCAGGTGACAAGGTGGACAGGGGAACAATAAATTATAATAAATTTCAACAAAACCTAAATGTGATACAGTTTTTTGTTGTGTGATGGGATGGTTTTGAGTCATCAGTATAATAAGGATTAAAAGTCGACTTCGTATGATAGCCTGTACTCATTTAGGAAAACCGACTGTTAGCATAGCTTCTGGCGGCCATTTCCGCCATGGCCCTCTTCTTCTGCTTCATCTTCCAACTTCGACTAACTGGTTGGTGATGTTCCCAGGTGGGGCCAGCTGTCTCGTTCTGTTCCATAGGTTCTAATCGTCCTCACAAAAAATCCCATCGGTAATGCAATAAGCTACCAATGTGAAAGTATTGTTATAATACAAAGCAAATATTAAAAGATCTCGTTAACGGACACAGCATGAATGAATCAGTTTTATTCGCTTCCTTTACAACCAGACGCGTTGCTATGTTGACGTGTAACTCTTGACGACGTTCCTAACACTGCCCCCCCCCCTCCATCATGGGTTCTTGTCTTGGAGGGCTGGTTGCTGGAAAATAGCCAATGAGTCAGCATGGACAACGCGTCGTTTCCTATGGCATGACAATTCGAAAAATTACATCAGAAATGGCCTTGACAACACAGCACGGCCCGACCCATGGAGACTGCAGCTTCACACACGTTCCTAAGCGCCGTCTCGGCCAGTGATACCAGACGTCATTCCCCACCTCAAACTTTGGCTGCTTCGCGTGAACGTCGTACCGCAGCTTTGCACTGATGAGTCCCTCACCAATCCTCGTACGAGCCAGCTCGTGAGCTTCCTGAGGACCAATCTTCAGCTTTTGAACATATGTGGTAGTTGGAATATCTGTAGCGCATCCACTGATCGTTAAATCCACTGGAAGTGTTAGTTCTCGTCCCAAGGCAAGGCTAGCTGGTGAGAAACCTGTTACTGCATGCTCGGTAGCATGGTAAGCAAGGAGAACGCAGGAGAGGTGTCGGTCCCAGTCTTCCGGCTTGTTAGGTCCTAATTTGGCAAGCATCTCAATTAGCGCCCTATTGAAACGCTCAACCTGACCATTGCTTTGGGATCTCAGTGGGGTGGTTCTTGATTTGCAAATTTGGAGGAGCTTACACATTTCCTGAAATACTCGGGATTCAAAGGAAGTGCCTTGATCAGAGTGAAGCTCTCGTGGTACTCCAAACCGAGCGATCACGTTGTCTAGCAGGCCTTGTGCCACTGTTTCAGCTTTCAGATCTGGGGTTGGGAATGCTTCTGGCCACTTAGTAAATGCATCGACAACAACTATGATGTACTGGTTCCCTCGTTCAGTTTTGGGGAGTGGTCCCACAGCATCAATGAATAGTCGTTCAAAGGGGGCTCCACTGATGTACTGACCCATGGGTGCTTTGGCATATTTCCGGGGTTTTCCACGCTGCCCACATGCCTGACAGGCTGCACATACCACCTTAACATCTCGGGTCATCCCTGGCCAGTAGTAATTTCGTCTCAGACAAGCTAGAGTCTTGCGTCGTCCAAAGTGGCCTAAGGTATGTGCTTGTTGAGCAACTTCCTGTTGAAAACAGCTAGGAACAATGGTTTGCTCGATGACATCCCGACCAGTATCATTTTCCGATTCTTGCGACCCAGGTTATTGCGGCCACAACGCAAGGTCCTAACCACTAGACGATCACGGTCAACGAGAATCCCTCTTCTCCTTCGTTTATCCCACCGCTGTCACCAATTGTTATAATACAAAGCAAATATTAAAAGATCTCGTTAACGGACACAGCACGAATGAATCAGTTTTATTCGCTTGCTTTACAACCAGACGCGTTGCTATGTTGACGCGTAACTCTTGACGACGTTCCTAACAGTATAGTTTAATAATTGTCATGAGGTTATTTGAAGCATTCCCTGATAACGTTTCATTGACTAATTTTCGCTTCGTTGCCTCTATGAAACTAGGGAATGTAACCGACTGTTTCTTCAGATCTTTTTTTTTCCAAAAGCGTCTGAGAAAAATGTCATTTTGGGAAAATTCTCTATCTGTGGACATGATCGGCAGAAAACGGCTCGATCAATTCAGCTTAAAACGGACGTTTAGCCCGCTGTTTCAGTAAACCAGTGATTTGAAAGCGCTGCACAATCAACATCACGCCGTTATCTCACTTTTTTCAACACTCGACGACAAAAGTTGAAAACGCAAACATCCAATTACGACCGAAGTGTTTAGAACTTGACGGGAACAAAATTGATTTTGCCTTAACGACTTGGGAACCATCGTTCTTCTCGTTATGTTCTCCCTGGATGAAAATCTCGTTAAAGAATCGTCCGGGTAAATGTTCTGTCGCTTGAGACAAACCCTTTCCACACTTGCAGATAGCTCCGCTTCATTAATCACCTAGACAGTTGAGATCATCATAGTGGAGGGGCTTGGTAATTCCGCCGGCTTTAAATTGAGCTTTCAAGGACTTAGCTAAACTCGCGCCGTCTAATCAACATGTTTCCACTCAAACTGTGAGTGTTAAACGTTTTACCTGAGAGGACTTTATTACTCCCGATTCGATCTGTGACAAAGTTTCATTCGGTGGGTGAAATGATATTTTTTTAACGCAAATCCAAATACGTAACCAGAAAAGTAGTGTGTGATTATTATTCAACGAAATCATGTTGTTATGTAAATCAAGTTTACACGATTCGATTCCAAATTCTCTTGTTATTATGTGCACTTCCCAGTTGAGAACAATTTTCTTTTTACATTGCACGGTAGGACTTTTATCTTTAAGAGCCGGAAAAGTGCTCTTTTAAAAAAGCCCGCCCCGCAATCATCATCTGTGGGATTCACGCTGCATTAGGCTGCTCCGCCCGTTGGCTCGTTCCGCTGTTGTCATGAGCAACTTCCTAGTCTGAAACTCACAATTGGTCGAAAATGTCTCGTAAAAGATTTTCAGTGAGTTCCATCAAACGTTTTCTTCGTTTTTGTGTCGAAAAAGTAACTATTCAAATCACTCGCAACTATCTCTCTGTTTCTGTTCAGCAACGCAATAGAAGTTGCAAGCGGAGCAAAGGAGAATGAGTGAATGTAAAGTTGAGTGAACGCGGAAAGCACGAAGTGGTGGGAATGGGGTGGTATGGGAGCGTGGGTGGATGTGAGTTGTGGAGGCGCTAGGACCACAATCACGCCATCATCATCTGGGTGCGGCCTTTTGTAAACGCATGCTCGCCCCATGCAGCCCTTGGTCCAGTTAAGTTGGCTGGGCCCACATGGGGAGCATCACCCCGCGCCCGCCGTGTGTACTACCGCATAGTTTTCCTTCTGATGCTGCTGCCCAGTGGGTCGCACCAGAGGACCATGCACAGGGATGTACTCCTCCCAGTCCTCATCAGGCATTACACCTCCTGACTGGTGGTGGTCGCGCATTAAGCACGACTCGATCCAGGACTGTGAAGGATCTCTGCAGGCACTCGTTCCCAAGCCGCTCCTTTGATAATGGTAATAAACCGTTTTTTGTTGTTTTGAAATATGGCGTGATTATTCTGTAAGCCATCCTACTGTACATTCTGCAACATTGTATATTAATATTGTAAATTTTGGTTGTTGGCCCATGTGCCCGCATTGTATGTAATAAACAAAATAAATAAATATTTTTCGATGTCGGATTGAATGGGGCTATGTATCCCACAGGGGCAAGCAATGAGCACTCCGGGTGATCAGCAAAACCTATGTTAGTGCTTGGATCCAGGCTGTGGCTCCCATGCCTCCAACCCTTGTGCTGATATGCTCGAGCTAGGGCAAACGTGGTCAGGCGTTGTATGGTCGACATATTGGAGAGGAAAGATCCAGCATCGTCCCTTCTTGAGGGCCAATCCAGGCGCAGATATTGCGTCCAATCATCGAATGCGCAGCGTCAAAAAAACTGCAGCCCTGCATTGAACGCCCCATGGCTGAAGAGGAACTGGGTTGATGGGAACTGGGAATGGTGGGGTGCCACCATTTGGCCTGCAGGTAGGTCCTCACATAAGGCATGGAGATTGACTACCCAGTCCCACACCCAGAGCCTGAGCTCAACTATTTTGGCACAAGCAGCCAAAAACGAGTACCTGCAGAGATCCTCAATAGTGTTGGAGCGAGTCCCCTTTAACGAGCTGGCCAGGGGAGGTGTACCACCCAGGAAGTAAAGTGCCCGATCCTGGTTCTGGGTTATCTTCCCAGGGGCATGCCCATGCTACCAGGCGCGACCGCGGGTTGTGGATACTGGAACGGCCACGGCATTGTCCCCAGGGGCATGTCTGTGGCCAGCTGTGAATAAGGACAGCATGCTGACTGAATAAGCAGCCACGAACAATGGGCAAAACCCAAGAGATCGCAGAAGAGATCCTGAACAAAGGACTCAAGGGCAAGCGGATCTACATTTTCTCAGACAGCCAGGCCACCTTAGAGGCCATCGCAGCCTATAGTTTTAGGTCTAAGCTGGCATGGGAATGCCTCCATGTGCTCAAGCAGCTCGGCGCCCGTAACAGGCTCTCCCTCATGTGGGTGCCAGCTCACAGGGGGCATGAGGGCAATTAAAAGGCTGACCGCCTCGCGAAAAGGGGTACAGAATCCCTACCCATCGGACCTGAACCACACGTGGGTCTGACGAAAAGTCACCTGAACCGTCTGGTTGCTCGATGGGAGATACAGGAAAATGGCGCCCATTGGCATCGCCAGCTACGACTAAGACAGGCGAAAAGGCTTGTCACACCTTCCTGTCAAAGGGCGAAGACGATGCTGACACTCTCGAGACAAGATCTGAGAGTACTGGTAACCTTCCTCACCGGGCACTGCCCACTCAGATATCACCTCCACCAGATGGGCATCTCAGAGGCGGTGGAATGCTGACTCTGTGGTGAGGAGGATGAGACAGGTAGAGCATATCCTATGTGAATGCCCTGCCTTGGCAGCAAAACGCTTTGAATACTTCGGTCAGGGGACCACTGAACCCCAAACCGTAGCGGACTCTGCGGTGAAGGACATACTCGGCTTCCTAA
The DNA here is from genome assembly GCA_020466155.1 of Pachypeltis micranthus. NCBI lineage: Eukaryota > Metazoa > Arthropoda > Insecta > Hemiptera > Miridae > Pachypeltis > Pachypeltis micranthus. The sequence goes on along the minus strand of CM035782.1, from coordinate 3,997,103 downwards.
GGGGGGCGGGTATATACGACGCCTTCTACTAAGAAAGGGCCAGCGTCACAATAGGCCCATATGCGGCTGCAGTGACAAAGAGACTTGTCCCACACGCCCTCGGGTCAAAAAAAAAAAAAGAAAAAAAAAGTGCTCGATGGGAGGTGGTAAGGTATACTGTTAGGAGACAGGCTGACCTAAAACGAACGTGCCATGTTACACCATCTGTTCAGTACGCCGAATTAGCTGGTTCTTTGTCCTCCGCAACTGTCCACTCTTGCCCTAACAGAATCACTGGCCCTAATGGTAAGTCATCGCTTCACCTTTGTTGTACCTATGGGAAGTCCTGCTCCTCAGTTATTTCTGATTGACAGCGGATTTCCCCTTCTTCTCGACTTTCCCTAATATCCTTTCCCCTTCCCTCAATTTACATTTCTCTCCACAACAGACAGCTCCTCCCAAACTCTTTCACCTACAAGTTCTCGCGAAAGTCGATTATCTCCCAGTTCTCCCAACACTAAATCACATGACATTCATGTGATTACAAAAAGTGAGCTGGGAATCGAAATAAATAACTAGGTCCCATACCGTGGGCACACGTGGCAATGGCATCGTACAACTGGTGTAGTCATCGACAAGGATCAGGCCCTTTTGGAACGACTGAAGGAAACGCACTTACTACCATTGCGAGATAAGCCGTTACACTCACACCAGGCACCTCTAAAACCCATTCCATTCGATTCAGCATGGAAACATACTAGTAAACGATACGAAACACCACCTGAATTCAACGGAGCAACGAAAATCGCCATTTCCTAGGCGAGTCAAACTGATGAGTGGTTAGTCCCGCGAGTTTCAAGTCTATTTACTGTGGTTACCCAGTTTTCCATCTAGACGCAGTCGTACTCCTCCAAGACTCGTCTCAGTACAAGACGTGATTGCAATGAAACTGCCACTGCGTTTCTCTCATACCATAGGTTTCGTCCTATTGGTCACAATTAGATAACAAACGGATTTTTTGGACCACGTCAAAGGCAAACTACGGCCCGCATACTCCGTGACCGCACAAATGTGTAACTTCGCCGTTACTCTTGAGGCCAGTAAACAGATTGAACTGAACGGTTCGCTCTTGCGCTCGCGAACATCAAGGGGTATCAGTAACGAGACCGTTCTGTTTACGACGGTCTACTGTATCAATAGACGCTCGCGAGCTGCTAATTCTTTGAACAGCTAATAGCTCGGGTTTCCATTGCCCGGGCGAAGGATGGTACTGACACGGGGGGTAGAAGCGGTAGAAGTCAATACAGCGGCCGCCAGAATTCAAAAACCGCAAGGATTTATTTGCCGGTGGTCGATTTGGCGGTTACCGAGCGGTTGAAGGTGAACGAACACGAAAGCATTAATGTAAATAAGGTTCCGCAGTATCTGAACCTAGTAGATTCTCACGTCGTATATTTTCCTTGCTCTCTCTTGCGTTCAATTTATTTCCCACTTTGTTTATCTATTGGTAACGAGGGCAGGTTCTCCTTTAAGCTCCGCTCTTTTTTTTGTGTTGTGGTTAGAAATTGGATTTATGACGTAAATTGGTTTAAGTTGGCAGCTTTGCGATTCTGAACAACCACAACCTGTTAAAACCTTAAAAAAAGATTCCAAACTAGCTTATTCCACTGGGGTCACGTTCATTTACTCAATACACGGTTCGCAATAACGTAATATTCTACATATAATAGATGTTGATCTAATGAACTGCATACGCCCACGTCACCAGTCAATAATATTACGTAAAATATAGAAACCCATTATAAGTTAAGATCAAAGCAACAAGCAAAGGGTTGTGAAACTGAAGCCCGTCTGCCTTTGGCTTCTATCAAACGAACGCTTTACTAACCCAACTCAACCTCTTGAAAGAGCGCGATTGGACGAACGAGAAAGCAACGTGCTGAAATACACCTGGCGAACAACTCCCCATATTAGCCGGTAATATTATTTTAGTGTAGAAAGGCGAAAAAAATGACTACTTTCGAGCTGGAACATTGTCGTGCTTCGAATAAAACACAAAAAACGCAGTACGCTATTCTCGTAGAAAGTATAATTGCAGAGTTTGACGCGATACCACAACTTCGAGACCCATCCCATTCGATTCAGCGGCGAAAAATACCAGTAAAAGATACGAAACATGACCTGACTACTAAGGAACGACTATTGACATTGTCTAGGCGACGTTAGGCGATTGACGGTACGTGATAGTCGAGCTGACCTGTGTTTGGTTCAAGACGGGAGACAGTGGAGGAAACGTGTATTCCGTGCAATGTCCAGCAAGCTCTTTCAAGTAGAATTTGTCTCACTATATTTACTACTATTTCACCGTTTTCCATCTAGACGCAGTCGTACACCTCCAAGACCCCTTCTATTTGACTCAGCATCGAAAAATACCAGTAAACGAAACGTAACATGACCTGACTAATACAGAACGACTATTGACATTGTCTAGGCGACACTAGGCGATTGACGGGATGTGATAGTCGAGCTGACCTGTGTTTGGTACAAGAAGGGAGGCAGTGGAGGAAGTGTGTATTCCGTACATTGTCCAGCAAGCTCTTTCATGTAGAATTTGTCTCACTATATTTACTATGATTTCACCGTTTTCCATCTAGACGCAGTCGTACACCTCCAAGACCCCTTCTATTTGACTCAGCATCGAAAAATACCAGTAAACGAAACGTAACATGACCTGACTACTACGGAACGACTATTGACATTGTCTAGGCGACACTAGGCGATTGACGGGATGTGATAGTCGAGCTGACCTGTGTTTGGTACAAGAAGGGAGGCAGTGGAGGAAGTGCGTATTCCGTACATTGTCCAGCAAGCTCTTTCATGTAGAATTTGTCTCACTATATTTACTATGATTTCATCGTTTTCCATCTAGACGCAGTCGTACACCTCCAAGACCCATTCTATTTGACTCAGCATCGAAAAATACCAGTAAACGAAAACCGTAACATGACCTGACTACTACGGAACGACTATTGACATTGTCTAGGCGACACTAAGCGATTGACGGGATGTGATAGTCGAGCTGACCAGTGTTTGGTACAAGACGGGAGGCAGTGGAGGAAATGTATAATCGGTATATTCTCCAGCAAGCTCTGTCAAATAGAATTTGTCTCACTACGTTTACTATGATTTCATCGTTTTCCATCTAGACACAGTCGTCCACCTTCGAGACCTATCCTATACGACTCAGCATGGAAACATACCAGTAAACGATACCGAACACGACGTACTTGCAATAAACTGTCAAACTTAACCATGAGTTTCGTCCGATCATATGTAGAGTAAGCTGGCACAACTACATCGCAAATGCGATTTTTGTACGATAGAATGGATTAGCAGGAACCCAATGAATTCCAAAACTTCATCAATTTCAAGTGAACTGTGGGAAAAATAGATTGGATTAGTAGCCATAATGTACCTGGGGCTGAGGAAACTTGTATGGCACGTCGCACGATTTATTTTGGCGCGGTTTTGCAGAACGGCAAACACGGAAGTTTCCGAAAACGATGTGGGCAGCCCCTAAAACTGATGCTAGTGCTGGTTACTCAAAAAGCACTAATTAGTAGGAGCAAGTAGTTGCTGGAAAAAATGTTAAGTGGAACCAGGTTCGTGTAGACTGACTGAACAAAAGACCAGAAAATATACGTTCAAAAGACGTTTCCGTAAGGCGTTCTGGGATTCATAGGAAATGCTCGTCGGAGTCGTCACGACATGTACATGTTGGCCATTGCCTCGTCGGTATACAAAGGGTGTTGCTTTAAGGAGCAAGTTCCACGAATTGTAGTGCACGTAATGAGGTATGTGCTGGGTTCGCACAACGCGCAAAACTCGTCACTGAAACCCCTCGTACAGAAAGAGCGCACAGCCACGTGCGTTGTCGGTCAACACGATTTCTCCTTCGCCTGTCCTCAGATATCCGCCAACAAAGAACACACTGTATTTCGCTCTCTATTGACGCCATCCGCGTTAAGTTGAACGCGCTCAGAGGAGCCGCCACGCGCGAATACCCGACAAAAGGCCAAAACGGGAAGATTCTCAGGGAATCGACGAGCTGTACTCTTTACGAGAAACATGTGGCAGTTTGCCGAATGTCGTTATCAGCGCCCTAATTGTCACCTCTTTTCAGAGGCCACTTCCTACACCGATTCCCCAGTTGTGAAGGTATCGCTGAGAGGAACAAACGGAAGACGCAACCCTTTTCACGACTCAACTGAAATACTGGGTTCTCTGCCAATTCTAAATATGTGGTGGCGAAAACTTCTGGATCGATTGCAGTTCGTCTCTGTAAAAACCAATCGAACAAGTGGCAGATTTGGATTTCTCAAGGGTTACTTCCACTTTTATCATAATTTTCTTCTCCCCACAGGGTGTGGTTTGTACACCGATCAGTGTGGTGCAATTTGCCGAAGGTAATGTAGGATTTTCACTCCACCTCGAACTACTCTCAAGAGGTGGTTGCGGTACTCAGGAACTTTCCTCATCTTTGTTTAAGCCCATTCCTTTCAAAGGATATTGGGTTCTTCAAATACGGTTTGAGACGAACAACCCTGGAGTAACCAGGGGGGTAAGCAGAGGGGACTGAAGCGGCAGAGAATCTACATCATGGTGGACAGTCAGGCCACTCTCAAGGCCTTAGCCTCATACTGTCTCACATGACAGCAGGAGTGGGAGTATCTGACTTGACTGGACTGAAGGCCCTGGCAGAGGACAACAGTGTAACACTGTGTTGGGTGCCAAGCATCAGGGTATAGAGGGAAACGAACAGGCTGATAGGTTGGCTAAGAAGGGAACAGAGCAGTTCCCTATTGGCCCTGAGCCCTTTGTTGGGACTACCAGGAGCCACCTACGTAGAGAGGTTGGCAAATGGGAGGACAGGTGCAGGGCTGCTCATTGGCAGGGGTTGCCCGGTCATAAACAGTCAAAACTCTTCATCCGGCTATCCAGAGAGAGGTCCAAGGAGGTGCTTGCACTGGGGAGGAAGGATATGAGGATCATACGTGGCCTGTTCACAGGTCACTGTCCACTGAGGTATCATCTTGCAAATATTGGCAAGTGCGAGGTACAGGTATGCAGGTTCTGCGAGGTAGGGCTAGAGACGACAGAGCATGTGCTGTGCGTATGCGATGGACTCGCGGCGTCACGCCGTTCTGTGTTTGGGAGGCCCTTTCTTCAGCCCGAAGAGGTGGCAAATGCAGAACTTGTGGCCCTGAGCCCTTTGTTGGGACTACCAGGAGCCACCTACGAAGAGAGGTTGGCAAATGGGAAGACAGGTGCAGGGCTTCTCATTGGCAGGGGCTGCCCTGGCCTTAGACAGTCAAAACTCTTCTTCCAACTCTCCAAAGGGATGTCGAAGGAGGTGCCCCCGCGCCTTTTTGTGTTTGGGAGGCCCTTTCTTCAGCCCAAAGAGGTGGCAAATGCAGAACTTGCGGATATCCTTTGCTTTGTGTGGGGGTGGTGGGGGCGCATAGGTGACGTCACACCAAGTGGGACCAGTGCAGTGGGGCCTGGAGGTGCTGCAGGTGGGCCATGATCCGAGCATCATGGACGCCCTTACAATAGACCTGTTTGTGGCTGCAGTGAGGGTATTGCCAGCATCCACCGTTTCAAAAAAAAAAAAACAGGTTGCACCTGCAGGGAGCAACCGGGCTCATCACACACAATAGGCGCCTGCCAAGACGCAGGTAGTCGTCCTGCACTCAGCAGTTTCCCTCAGCCTCTACCCGATAGTTTTAGAGGAAAACATCAGAGTAGTGCCAGGGGCCACAGCCAAGTACTTGGGTGTAATTTTCTGCTCAACAGGTAGCCCAACCGAGCACCTGTCTCTCACTGCCGATGTTCGATCCCTATCAGGTCCCACGTGGGGGGTTTCCCTGCATGCACTGAAGCTCCTAGTATAGGGGGGTCCAAGGGCAAGACCTGAATAAGGGGAGGGAAAACCAGACGCACGGCAGAGGAGCCCCTGAGTAGAGGGTGGAAGCTTGGAGGACCTCTTCTGCGGCTTACTGGGGTACTTCCAAACCTCAGTGAGAGCAGAAAGTCAAAACTATCTTGTCCTGGGATGAGGAAAAGCCATAAGTGTCATCGAAAGATCAGGCGGGCCAGTGACTATTGTTTGACCCAAACATGGTACCACTGGATTGCACAGCCTGTGGCCTTGTGCCGGTGCATTATGGGTTAGGGCCACAACAAGTAGTTACCTTCACAGGGCAAGGTTGCTAGAACGAAGCAATCCACCTTATACCCAGGGCAAGGCCTGAAAATGCTAGAAAATGTGCTTGCTCTTCAGACATTGTGATGGTCATGGGGTCGCTGCACGGTAATTCGCCCATCCCCAATTTCGTTTTTAAATCTCCAGGGTCTGAGGAGATGGGGGCAACCCAGTCAGTACTCCTCCTGACATCCCCAAATCCAGAGTCGTAACTGTTAATAATGAGGCATACTGTGACTCCACCGACTGATAAAGGGCATACGCCATCCAGCGTGAGGTGCACTCTTGAGACTTTGGGAGGGCTGGGCATCTTCACGAGGGAGATCCTAGTAGTCCCTTTAGAGAAGATGGATGTTAGAACTCGCCTGGCGACTGCACGAGTTACCAATAGCACTAGTGGTTACTGGGAGTCGTAGGGTTTGGAAACGAAAGGTACCTGGCTCAGCAGTACATGGTGTCGGTGAAGAGAATAAGCCACGAAGCGATGGGTATAAGATAACCAGTAGGGAAGGAGGTTGAGTGTCACCGTCAAGCCAGAGAAACGGACATGCCTCGGAGAACCCCCCCAAACTAATATATACGTAGAAGTGACACAATTTTGCGAGCCCACAGTCTCGTTCCATTCCATTGTTACCTCAAGTTACAATTGTGCCCGAAACAATACTCTTTGGAAATTTGGTGTGCTTCTTTCGCAATCCCACCTAAAGACACACCAACTATTTCCTTAAACGGTGTTTTTCTGGCCCACTTGTTCTTGAAACGTGAAGATCTGAAATACATAACTTTATATTGGTTTCCAACGTTAACCGTCCTTTCTGCATGTTGACGCTTCTGCTGCATTACTCTGGGAACTGGACGATCAATGGGAGGAATTGGGCTGGCCAATCTGTGCCTCACTCATAACTGGGGCAGTCTTGTGCGTGCAGCCCTGCAGAGCGCGCCAGAGCTTCTTTAGTGGGAAGTAGCAGCCACGACCACCTCGTGCAGACAGGACAAACCGCTGGACAGCTGAAGGGTGCCAATCTGGTGACCAACGGCGAGTCAGTGGGGTGAGAGTGCGAGCCCTCACGTCCTGATAGGGAGGGCAGACACAGAGAGCATACTCATCCCACCACAAGGATACTCTCTCAAGTCGCGCCCGAGAGGATTGGGCAGGACTGTCCAACACCACTGTGCTCTGCAATGCCCACACGGTGGCTGCTCGAACGCCTCGAAACCATCTTCAACTCAATTCTTACAAACTCTCTTACTCTCTGTGAAAGTCTTATGATTCCTCAGAGCATTATGCAACAGTCGCTTTCAAATGAAACACGCCCGACTTGTGAAATGTATCCGTCGTTACGAATTAACATCAGTCTACATCGTTTTCCCTAGTTGCCAAGAGCTTTTCCTTCAAGTTATCGCTCAACTAATATTGAACTCTAAACTGTAGCTCCCTGCTCAATGTGTTTAACACGCGTTGCAGACACCGAAGGGGCCCGAGAAACTTGAATTATTTAGTCTTTGTGTATTTTGCGAGAAAATTGAAAAGTCTCGAGTTCCCGGAAAGAAGTTGTTCCTCTGGAGCAACTTGGCGTCTACGCCCTCTTCTACGTTCATCAACTCAAACTTCAACCAAGTTTCATGAACTTAGTCCGAGGTGAAAATACATAAAAACTTTAAGCCGAGAACATGGTTTTTTTTTTTTAATTTTATTAAATTTTTGCTTTAATACGACTTTGCGTAGTTTTGGGAATAAAAATGACATCGGGGAAGCAGCATAATCGAGAAAAGGAAATTTTCCGTTCAATTTCTTCTTCAAGCGGGCAGTCGGCAGGTGTGCTGCTCTGAGAGAGAGAGAGAGAGAGAGAGAGAGAGAGAGAGAGAGAGAGAGAGAGAGAGAGAGAGAAAGGATTTATTCACTGAAGACCAAAATAAGTACATCAAACAGAGTAGGAAATAATATTGATACCAGAAGACTGTTATAAGTAATATACTCTTCTATTTATATGTCGACGGAAAATTCCTACACGACTATTATTTCATTGAATATGATACCAATGTTATTGAGGACTTCACGTCCTCAGGGAGCGATACTGTAGGACAGCACCGAGTACATGACGGCAAAATAGGAGAAAAAACCTTGGAGTTTATGGCTGATTTCTGTTAGTCGACGCAGAGTGAACGACACAGTCCATGGTTCCTCCAACACACACTGATCTAACATAACACCTGACTCGTGATATAGCTGGGCAAGCACACGCGAAATCCATGAGGCGCCCTTACTCGTGACACTTTAAACATTCAATACATACCTGGCGCACTAACCGAGTGCGAACAAAATGAGTCTCCCTAAAAGTCAGTTTAAAGCTTTTTTTTCGCAACCAGCTATTCACTAGTCGCAGTGAGCTCTCGGGCGTCTGCTCCACCTCATCCCATGTTCTTCCACTGACCAAAACTACTGTATCATCAGTAAAACAAATCATTCTCCGCCCAACCTGATGCAATGTGAGAAACAACCCCAGGCTGGTGCTGCGCCGGGAGGGGTCACTTTGATGCCGGTTTTTGTCTGGTGTAGTCAGTTACGATTTTGGTTGGTCCAGGACTGGATGGCCCCTACCTCTCTCAGATCCGCAGATTTAAACGAAATTTGGGATGGGCGAACTACCTTTCAGCGACCCGACGACCAGCACGATGTCCAGGCTGTGCCAGGTATTGAAGTAATTGGGTTAATTCCGCCAGTAGGCGAATAACTAAAGTTAACCTACCTGTTAGGTGAGTCCGTCTCCTCTGGCTGGTGAGATACTGTGGGTGAGCGCTTTCGATGTAAAGTTGAGTCGGTACTGACGGCCAGACGATGATGTCTTTACATCGAAAGCGCTCACCCACAGTATCTCACCAGCCAGAGGAGACGGACTCACCTAACAGGTACGTTAACTTTAGTTATTTGCCTACTGGCGGACATAACCCAATTCCTTTTCCCACCCCTAAATTTACTTCCTCACCACAACTCACGACTCTTCCCAAACCCTCATTTGTCTTTCAGTTCTCCCGAATAGACACTCATCTCTGCTCTTGTGCTACGCACAACTCTCCTCACTCTCTCATTACTCTAGTTCCCCACGCAACCAGTTCACATATTCAGAGCCCCCTTGTGTGTAGCTCGACTTCCATCCTTCAGTCTTATTTTTTTTGTTTTTTTTGACCCGAGGGCGTGTGGGACAAGTCCCTTTGTCACTACTGCGGCCGCATATGGGCCTATTGTGACGCTGGCCCTTTCTTAGTAGAAGGCGTCGTACATACCTGCCCCCCTTAGGAAGCTGAGTATGTCCTTCACCGCAGAGTCCGCTACAGTTTGGGGTTCAGTTGTCCCCTGACATGCGTTCACAAAGCGTTTTACTGCTAAGGCAGGGCATTCACATAGGATATGCTCTGCTGTCTCGTCCTCCTCACCGCAGAGTCTGCATTCCACCGCCTCTGAGATGCCCATCTTGTTGAGGTGATATCTGAGTGGGCAGTGCCCGGTGAGGAAGCTTACCAGTACTCTCAGATCTTGTCTCGAGAGTGTCAGCATCGCCTTCGCCCTTTGACAGGAAGGTGTGACAAGCCTTTTCGCCTGTCTTAGTCGTGGCTGGCGATGCCAATGGGCGCCATTTTCCTGTATCTCCCATCGAGCAACCAGACGGTTCAGGTGACTTTTTGTCAGACCCACGTGTAGTCCAGGCCCGATGGGTAGGGATTCTGTACCCCTTTTCGCAAGGCGGTCAGCCTTTTCATTGTCCTCATGCCCCCTGTGAGCCGGCACCCAAATGTGGGAGAGCCTGTTACGGGCGCCGAGCTGCTTGAGCGCATGGAGGCATTCCCATGCCAGCTTAGACCTAAAACTATGGGCTGCAATGGCCTTTAAGGCGGCTGGCCTGGCTGTCTGAGAAAATGTAGATCCGCTTGCCCTTGAGCCCTTTGTTCAGGATCTCTTCTGCGATCTCTTGGGTTTTGCCCATTGTTTGCGGCTGCTTATTCAGTCAGCATGCTGACCATATCACAGCTGGCCACAGACATGCCCCTGGGGACAATGCCGTGGCCGTTCCACTATCCACAACCCGTGGTCGCGCCTGGTAGCATGGGCATGCTCCTGGGAACCCAGAACCAGGCCTTCAGTCTTATACTCAGGAACTATCGTTCTAACCAAGTGACCACGTAATCAAAACTCTATCGTGTTAAGCAAGTGTATCAATACAGTCCTATACCTTGTTCAATTGGTGTGTCTATTCAACGTCCTGCCATACACAAAAGCGCTATATCTTCGTTTGACGCATTTCTACGGAACAAAATGTAGTTAGTTACTCATATCTGGGCACCATCATATCAGTGATCATCCTGAGCTCTGAAAACCCCACAATATCTCACCAGCCAGAGGAGACGGACTCACCTAACAGGTACATTAACTCCGGGCTGTGCATACCCGCTGTACCACGTTTGGGTCAAACGGTCGTTTCGATGCCACTTACGGCTTTTCCTCCTCCCAGGACTAGACAGTTTTGACTTACTACCCTCCGTGAGGTTGGGAAGGACCCCAGTAAGCCGCGGCAGAGGTCCCCCAAGCTTCCACCCACTTCCAAGCGCCGGAACTACTTATTCCACCTCAGCAGCTAGTCACTCTGGGCTCGCCTGTGCGGCTGTCAGGCTGGACTCGTGGCGCATGGGCCTGTAGATTCGGTGTAGTGCAGTGAGTCTGACGCGGCGCAACCAGAAGCCGATCGTTTGACGTTAACTCTAGTACAAATCTGGCCGTTTCGACGGTATCGACAAGACTGTCGAAAACTTTGGTAACAGGTGTTCGATTTCATTTCCTTCGCAACTTCCCTTTTTCCTCATTCGACTTAGCAGTTTCCCATTTTTCATTTCCCCCTCATCGATAAACTTCCTCGCGCAGGAAAGAAGCAAAGTCCCCCCCACCCCCCCACACCCTGTCCCTTTCTCCCTTCCCGCCATCCCTTTCGATTCCGCGGAGATTTTGGTTGAGCCTGGAAACGGTTAAATCTATCTATCTGTTGCGGAGCAGCGATAACAGCGACGTAATAACATCGGCCCTAATATTAATCGGGGGATCGGTTATTTGTACCGCCCGCACGTTCCCTCAACGCGATTCATGAACTCAACTATCTCGCGACCTAAACCGTCGTTCGATGGTTCGACTCTGCCGTTATCAGAGGGTCGACGGTATTATAACACTCCTCCGGTCTCATTAACTCTCATGGAGGCTTTTCCGAATGAAGGTCCCAAACGAAAGCATATACGTTATGTTTTGCGCGTTTACATTCGGGATTTCGCCTTCTTCCTAACCTGAAGACACGGGGAGGCACTTAGAACACGCGTATTCCGAACGAAACGTATTGAAATTGAATTGTGAGAATCAAACTTAAGTATGTAATTATGAAAACAGCGTCTCTAACAATGGTGTAATAATAAAACACTTGACGAACTGTCTAGGGAACTCGAACTAAGCCTACTCTCCCCCCGACGGCAACTAAACAACATTCAAAACTGAATGACTGCAGGTATCGAGAGCATTGACCACTACGCACGTAACACACGAAGAGAACGTTAACGACTACTACCCTTCCTTTCATTAGTTTAAAAAAGAAGGCCGCGAGGGGTTTACTGAGCAGCTAATGGTACACGTACGTGATAAAATGAAAAATACATAGTGGAGTTGGTGGTGACCAGAATCATCATTCCATCACATATATATATTTTGTGAGCGTCTTCGAACTGCCGTCGTACCGGTCCTTGATTGGACTACCACGTCAACTTTTCAGAAGATCGTAGTTACATTTGAAGGGAGTTTATAGGGAAAATATCTGTTGTGAGTAGCGCACAACGTTCCACAACCCCCGTTGTTCGGCAATGGTCAAATTAGTTGGAATCGTGAGCAGTTGGAACTTCCACACTTGCCCCTAATTGGAAGTCCTTCTTTCGGGCCTTCCCACCTATTTCTGAAGCTGCGGGAAAGCTCCAAAATATCCTTTTCCCACTAAAGTTAACGTACCTGTTAGGTGAGTCCGTCTCCTCAGGCTGTGGGCAAGCGTTTTTGATGTAAAGACATCACCGTCTGGCCATTAAGTCAGTCAGTTGGTCGTGGTCTTTATATACGAAGAGAAAGGTAAACAGGATGATAGAGCGTCGGGGAAGGGAAGGGGGGGTGGAAGGAGGTCTTGTACCTCTGGGGAAACCCACTAGAGGTGAATGGAACGTCTTGAATGGCCTGTCAATTGTGGAATCTAATTCTTTTTTGTATAGGGTGGCCTGTAAATCCGTCCGTTGGTTGTTTTCGTTTGCATATTGTTTTGAGTGGTGTGAATATGGTGTCACATTTTGTGTTGATTAGGAGTTTTTTGATTATAAATATCCGTGTTTTCTAATAGGTTCAGTTTTCGTCCTTTGCATTGTTTATGTAGTAAGATGGTGCAGTCCTGTATTTTGGTAGGTTCATGTCCAGTTGCCCACAATTGACAGACTAATCAAGACGTTTCTTTCACCTCTAGTGGGTTTCCCCAGAGGTGCATGGCCTCCTTCATCCTCCCACCCCTTCCCTGACGCTCCACCATCCTGTTTACCTTTCACTTCGTATATAAAGACCACGACCAACTGACTGACCTAATGGCCAGACGATGATGTCTTTACATCCAAAGTGCTCGCCCACACTAACTCACTGGCAAGAGGAGACGGACTCACCTAACAGGTACGTTAGCTTTAGTTATTTGCCTACTGGCAGACCTAACCCAATTCATTTTCCCACCCCTAAATTTACTTCCTCTCCACAACTCACGGCTCTTCCCAAACCCTCATTTGTCTCTCAGTTCTCCCGAATGGACACTCACCTCTGCTCTTGTGCTACGCACAACTCTCCTCACTCTCTTATTACTCTAGTTCCCCACGCAACCAGTTCACATATTCAGAGCCCCCTTGTGTCGAGCTCGACTTCCATCCTTCAGTCTTTTACTCAGAGAATTATCGTTCTAACCATGTGACCATGTAATCAAAATTCTATCGTGTTGAGCAAGTGTATCAATACAGTCCTATACCTTGTTCAATTCGTGTGTTTATTTCTCTCTCTTTCTCATGCACTCAACACCCATGAATTCAACGACCTGTCGTATATACAGGCGCTATACCTTCGTTTGACGCATTTCTACAGAAACGTTTACGGGGAACAAAATGTAGTTAGTTACTCATACCTGGGCACCATCATATCAGTGAACATCCTGAGCTCTGAAAAAAGGTTTCCTGAATGTAGCCAGGTGCCACTTGCAGGTGGCCCCTAACCCATTCCAAGCCTGTTAAGTCTGTACGCCACCTCCATAGCCTCTGTCTAGGCAAATATATGTAGGGGAAGAAGGACAAACATTTAGTAGTGTTCGGTGTAGTTTCTACTTTGCAGAATTGAAGATGGTAAAAACATTATTTCAGCGTGTGGCCCGTGTGTGTGTGAGACATCACATGCTGATTCCATCTGCCCCGAAGTCCAGCAAGCCTTCGAAGTTTGTGGATGCTCAGCATGGTTCAGTTGACGGGTGGGAACTCAGACAGTGTCCCAACTTCCCCTACTGTTCTACGTGGGTGAATAGGACTACAAGGGGCATCCGTTGAAGGGATTACCAGTACTTTCGCGTCATTTGTGCGGCCCCGCGCCCTACAGCAATGAGGAGTACAAGAGGCCGGGCCAATTAGAGTCGCTAAATCGTGTGCAGGTGCGTGTACACACTCATGGGGGCCGCGTCAAGTATCATGACGCAGTCTGCAAGCAGGTTGCTAGTGCACTGTCATCTGAAGGCTGGGAAGTTGAGAGTGGAAAGCACTACCGGGTAGTCTCTGGAGAAGGACAGAGGCCTGACATCATCGCCATTGTTCCCCACCGGTGTGCAACGATCCTAAATGTTCTGGTAGTATCTGTACTATTTGGCAAGCCAAGGGGCGCAAATATCACAGACTGGATGTTCATATGGCAATGTCAGAAGCTCATGGACGGCGTGTAGTGTAAGAAAAGTGCCGACAAGATACGTCGGCTGGGTGTTTCAATCCTTCAATCCCTACAGCCGACGTCGTCTAGATGCCCCCCTCATTTCCTCAATTTTGTTTATTCAATTTCTCCATTTTGGTTGCCATCGTCCCATTTAAGATGAGTTTCAATAAAAAACGAAATGTGTGCGCGTATCTATACCTGCGCTGGACCGATTGAGCTGATTCTTTTTGTTTTGCTTTGTTCGTAGTGTTCTGACGACGCCAAAATAAGGTTATGAGCGATTTCCATCGTGGAAAAGGGGTAGGGGACGAAAATGAACCAAAAAATAGGGTTTTTCGCATTTTTCTCGGAAACGACTCCGGGGAGTTTCATTAAACTTTCAAATTATCTTCTAGTCAGTTTATTTCCCATAAATATCTCCATGACAATTCAGCGAACAGAAATTTAGGCCTAACAAGGTATTTTACCCTTTTTGGGATAACGGTGGCTACAATTTTCAACAAATTCACTGGATGTCTTTAAATAATTAATAAATATAAATTGTTACGAATGAATCCATTGAACACAGACAAAACCAAATGCGTCGAAAATAATGTTTTGACTTTCCTTGGCTCTACGAAGTAGGAAGGAAAGTTATGTAATCGGCTGAAAAAAAAAAAGTTGAGTTCTCTTCCTGGAGGACGAATGGTGCAGCGTGCATCCCGTATAATGTGCGACCGATGCAGTTGACTCATTTAAGCGGAGCCTCGCATTTGCAGTCCTTAGATGTGCCACGGGGCCCCAGGCGCACACCACTGACATTGAGGGTAATACACTCACATACCAATCTACTAACAACCCTGGGAAGATTAATTTTTGAAGAAAAGTCGAACGTGTTCTTCCGCAGATGGCATAACCGTTGTTTCTACTCGTAAACTTGAGAAAAGTCAACCTTATTTAGTTTTAGATCGATTTTTTCGCATAACTTAAAGTTAGTGTTTCGTTCGGCTCAGCTCTGGTCGAATTAGTTTGTTACCCTTGGCGATAATGGAGGTTCCATTAGCCTCTCCTGCTAACAAACGGCATTAAGGATTAGGCAACGTCCTAAGTTGAAGACAGCTTTTACACTCAAAGTTTCCAATGAGTGTATTTCTACTCGCAGCCCCACAGTCTTGACTCAAAACCAAGACGTTCCACAATAAGTGCCCATAGTATTCGGTAGCTCACATTCGAACACCAGTTCACATATCCAGAGACCCACCTCGTCGTGTGAACTACTAACTAGATGCTCTAAGAGAATTAAATTGTGCTAATCAACTGGCCTTTCCATCAGAACTCTCATCGCACTAATCAAGTGTTTGTTTAAAAAACCCCAGTGTATCCATACAGTCCTCTATCTCGTCTGTCCCATTCATCAATCAATCGCTCCCCCCCTTTTTACTTCCCTTGGTTCCATAAATTAGAAAGGAAAGTTATGTAATCGGCTGAAAAAAAAATTTTGAGTTCTCTTCAGATCTTTACGTTTCAGACCCCCCTGAGTCCGAAAAACACTATTTGGGAAAATGGTCTGTGTGTGTGTCACTATGTGTGTCTGTGAACAATTTTTAGAGAGAACCACTGTACCAAATCCATTCAAAATTGACATCTAGCCTACAAGTTACCATGGGACGCAATAGTGAGGGTATGGGCAAAATCCATCGAAAGTTAACTATAGTTATCATAGTGATCAAAACACCAAATTTTTTTTCTCAAAAACGGCTCTAACGATTTTGATTACATTTTTTATATAGATAGCTCTTAATAAGATAATTATACCATAAAATTCTCATTTGTGGGAAAATGACGAGAGCAACACAATAAATTATCAAAACTTTCGACGAAAAGCGTTTTTGCCGCGGTTTTTTTCTTTTAAACTCCGCTGGAATGTTACTAGAATGTTAAAAAAAAGTCGTGTTGTAGTCCAATCCAATACCTAAAGGGTGAGTGTTTAAAAACGCTCATGAGATACATGGGGCTTACTACAGTAATTCCTGAATTTCAACTACCGCCGTTTCGCTTAATACCAGTTCTAACAGTTATTACCCAATAACTCTGCAAAAGTGATTACTATCCTCCTTCAAAAAATTTGTGTATACAGCTTCATTAATTTTCTGTGTACCAATTGCTCAATAATGGTCCTGCAATGAGTACGAGAAGCACAATAAATTCCATAACTGTAGGCGCTACAGCTTCCTGCTGCCGTGAAGTGTTGTTTGACCAAGTTCAAAGGCCACGTAAAAAGTGAATTGTTGTAGAGCTAAGGAAACTTGTGTGTTGCAACGCACCAGATATTTTTTTATGTTGTCGTAATTTTCTATATTACTGGTTCACTATTTATCTTTCTTACGGTCTTTTAGCAACCTATACACTTATTTCGTTCTTCGTAATTATTTCTGTATTTACCTCTTAAATTGAGATATAAGCCATGATAGCCGGAAAATGAGATTTGCTGAACATTAATTTATCGTTTTTACTATTTTCTCAAAAACGGGTCTAACAATTTCGATTATACTTATGGGGCACTCTTAACTAATTAGTAGGTGCATGTTGTTCGTAATTGTTTGAGCGAAGATATAGCAGTACGCAGATACATGCAGCACGACGTCGAATTTACGTGTGTTGTGGACAGTTGTGTGTTGCTACGAACTAGATATTTACTCACATCGAATTCAGAGAAATTTGGTAATTTATCGCCCGATGAGTTTCTTCGAGGAACATTGAACGTCTTAGTTGGTATTAAATTTAACGTAGCGAACCGCTTAGTATGCTATGTATATATACGTATGAGTGGGGAGAAAAAGCGAAGGTAGTTTATCGATTTAATCGAGTGCGGAGGGATCGAAATGTTCAAAGTTTCTAAGACGAAATGTTGAGATGAGTGAGGTGATACCTTCGTCGTGGAAGGATGCGTCGAGCGGCGGAGCGGGCTGGCGGCTGAGGGCGAACTGAGGGAGGCGGCGGGTCGACGGACTGCGCAAAGGGTGCGCCAAGGCTCCCGACTAGAGCCCTTTCCCCCGCACCCGCACCCCGCGTCGCCTCACCGCTCGACCGACCCCTCTCCGGACTTGGGAAACCCCGCCACCCCTCCACCCGCCCACCCCCGCCACCCCCGCCGCCTCCGAGCGAAAAACGAAGGCGGCGAAGAGAAGGAAAGTCCGGGGACAACCGGAGAATTATGTCGCGTCAACTGCGGAAGGATCTTTTCGTTATTTCGGGTCTTGGAGAAGCGAAGAAGACGCGGAGTCTGGTGGCATGTTGTCAGTGACTCGCACAAATCACTCCGCACCTTCGATTGAGCGAGTGAAAATAAACATTTAGCGACAAAACAATAAACAAAAGGTTAGGCCGTGCAATAAATTTACATGTTGGGCGCACGACAGGGCGAGGGTTGGAGATCGAAATAAAAATATATGGTGCGTTGCAACACACAACTTTCCTTAGCTCTACGTCAATTCACTTCCCACATGTCTAATTCTATTTAATCAATTCATTTATCACTCAGTTAATTTGAACTTGGTCAAATAACGCTTTACGACAGCAGGAAGCGGTAGCGTTTACAGTTCCAGATTTTATTGTGCTGCTCATACTCATTGCAGGACCATTATTGAGCAATTGGTACACAGATAATTAATGAGGCTGTAAACAAGAATTTTTTGAAGAAGGATAGTAATTACTTTTGCTGAGTTATTGGGTAAAAACGTTTAGAACTGGTAGTAAGCGAAACGGCAGTAGTTGAAGTTCGGGAATTTCTGGAGTGAGCCCCATGTACCTCATGAGCGTTTTTAAACACTCACCCTTTAGGTATTGGATTGGACTACAATACCAATTTTCTTTAACTTTCTACTAACATTCCAGCGGAGTTTAAAAGAAAAAAACCACGGCAAAAATGCTTTTCGTCGAAATTTCGATAATTTATTGTGCTGCTCTCGTCATTTTCCCAGGAATGGGAATTTTATGGTATAATTATCTTATTAAGAGCTATCTATATAAAAAATTTAATCAAAATCGTTAGAGCGGTTTTTGAGAAAAAAAATTTGGTGTTTTGATCACTATGATAACTATAGTTAACTTTCGGTGGATTTTGCCCATACCCTTATTTCTGCGTCCCATGGTAACCTGTAGGCTAGACATCAAGTTTCAGCTGATTTGGTACGGTTGTTTTCTCTAGAAACCGCGCGAAAATCAATTTCGTCGAAAATTTTGATAATTTATTGTGCTGCTCTCGTCATTTTCCCACAAATGGGAATTTTATGGTATGATTATCATGTTAACAGCTACCAATATTAAAAATGTAATCAAAATCGTTAGAGCGGTTTTTGAGAAAAAAAAAATTTGTTGTTTTGATCACTATAACTATAGTTAACTTTCCGTGGATTTTGTTCATACCCTTATTTCGGCGTCCCATGGTAACCTGCGAGCGAGATATCAAGTTGAGCTGATTTGGTACGGTGGTTCTCTCTAAAAATCGTTCACAGACACACAGACCATTTTCCTAAATAGTGTTTTTCGGACTCGAAGACGGTGTCGTGTCGGGATTTCTGTCTTGAAAGTTGTTGTGTCCGGTTATCGAAAACTGTATGAGTTATGTGCTCAAGAACATTCGATTAATAGGACGAGAACTGAAAATAGAACAGTTTGTTTAGTTTTAATGTCATTGTACATAATGTTTAGACAGTTCACGTGTTAGTTGTATGTTGTTATTGTCTTTCAGCTTTAAGCCAGTTTTTGTCGAATACGAACAATCGGGTAACGGTACAATACCAACAAATCGACATGCCTTTCCCACCTTAGACACTGATCAATCTCAACTCCCAGATAAAACATAGACGAGGCCTGGTTAATTTCCGGACAACCACAAGGAGACTCATCCGGACCACCTGATGGCAGACCAGTGCAATACCCCCCTCATGGCGCTTTAATACGTCAAGGCACAGAACATCGCTGTCTCTCAGTGAAAAGAAAATGGCATCCCCATATCCCTAACGCAAGAAGTAGCCAACGCCAGAATGGACTCAGCCCTCCCAACCACTTCATCCCATGTTTCACCTTTCCCTATAATTGCGGTATCGTCTGCAAAAGAAAAACCAGGCCAAGAACCGAACCCTGGGGGACTCCGCACTTGAAAACGCTCTACGTCAATTCACCTTGTACATGTCTAATTCGATTTAATCAATCCATTTATCACTCAGTTAATTTGAACTTGGTCAAACAACGCTTTACGGCAGCAGGAAGCGGTAGCGCTTACAGTTCCAGATTTTATTGTGCTGCTCATACTCATTGCAGGACCATTATTGAGCAATTGGTACACAGATAATTAATGAGGCTGTAAACACGAATTTTTTGAAGTGGATAGTAATCACTTTTGTAGAGTTATTGGGTAATAACTGTTGGAACTGGTAGTAAGCGAAACGGCGGTAGTTGAAATTCACGAATTTCTGGAGTGAGCCCCATGTATCTCATGAGCGTTTTTAAACACTCACCCTTTAGGTATTGGATTGGACTACAATATCGTTCGTGCAATCAAAATCGTTGGAGCCGTTTTTGAGAAAAAAAATATTTGGTGTTTTGATCACTATGATAACTATAGTTAGCTTTCGGTGAATTTTGTTCATACCCTTATTTTGGCGTCCCATGGTAACCTGCGAGCGAGATACCAAGTTTGAGCAGATATGGTAGGGTGGTTTTCTTTAAAAATCGTTCACAGACACGCAGACCATTTTCCCAAACAGTGTTTTTCGGACTCAGGAGGGTCTGAAACGTAAAGATCTGAAGAAAACTCAAAATCTTTTTCAGCCGATTACATAACTTTCCTTTCTACTTCGTAGAGCCAAGGAAAGTAAAAACTACAACTAAATTTGAAAATACTATCCCCCCCTCACAATTCTGGGTAAGTATGCCACTGGGGGTAGGTGCCAACAAGTAATAATGTATTTACGAATTTATTAGGTTGTGGGGAGATCTTTACTTTCCTTGCTCTACGAAGTAGAAAGGAAAGTTATGTAATCGGCTGAAAAAAAAATTTTGAGTTTTCTTCAGATCTTTACGTTTCAGACCCTCCTGAGTCCGAAAAACACTATTTGGAAAAATGGTCTGTGTGTCTGTGAACGATTTTTAGAGAAAACCACCGTACCAAATCAGCTCAAACTTGATATCTAGCCCGGAAGTCACTATGGGACGCCAAAATAAGGGTATGAACAAAATCCATCGAAAGTTAACTATAGTTATCATAGTGATCAAAACACCAAATATTTTTTTCTCAAAAACGGCTCCAACGATTTTGATTAAATTTTTTATATTGGTAGTTCCAAATATGGCAATTATACCATAAAATTCCCATTCGTGGGAAAATGATGAGAGCAGCACAATAAATTATCAAAATTTTCGACGAAAAGCGTTTTTAGCGCAGTTTTTTTCTTATAAACTCCGCTGGTATTTTTGTAGAATGTTAAAAAAAATTGGTATTGTAGTCCAATCCAATACCTAAAGATTGAGTGTTTAAAAACGCTCATGAGATACATGGGGCTCAGTCCAGAAATTCATGAATTTCAACTACCGCCGTTTCGCTTACTACCAGTTCTAACAGTTATTACCCAATAACTCTACAAAAGTGATTACTATCCACTTCAAAAAATTCGTGTTTACAGCCTCATCAATTTTCTGTGTACTAATTGCTCAATAAAGGTCCTGGAATGAGTACGAGCAGCACAATAAATTCCAGAACTGTAGGCGGTACCGTTTCCTGCTGCTGTGACGTGTTGTTTGAACAAGTTCCAATTAACTGAGTGATAAATGAATTGATTAAATAGAATTAGCCATTTACAAAGCGAATTGACGTAGAGCTAAGGAAAGTTGTGTGTTGCAACTGTGTTTTGAATTACTTATGTGAAAACAGGGGGAAACACTCGTGGACAACAGAACATCTTAACGTTCAGTGACTGCCCGATCCAATCGAACAGTTCTTTAAACCACAGACATCGCTTCCGAGAAGTCTGCAGGTTAAGGGGGACGCCCGACTACCATCTGCCAGATTTGAACTCTCGCAGATATCTCTGGTCGATTTTCACATCTTTCATCATTTTTTAACGCCCACTTTCCCACAGATATCGTTTAAAAACGCGATATCTGTCGCAGATATCTGCTCGTGCATGGCTGGCTAATCATCTTTCGCCGAGAGATGGACCGATTCTCTGAACCCTGGATGTCGCATCTGGTGGGGGACGTAGACGTACGATCCTCAGAAGTGTACGCCAGAGACATTGTGACGTGAATCTTAATTTGTATTTGTTCAATATTTCCACCACAAACGTGGGCACCCTTTTAGAAATTTACACTTTTTCGGGCACCTCAAATGCCACCGATTCGCTCGAGACTTCGCTGCCGTCAGTTGTAACCGAGCTGGTTCCTCGTTGCTTTGTCGCCCGCGCTCGCGTTCGCTCCCACCCAGTTCCCTGTTTGTGGTGGTTAAACTTACCTGAATGTAATTGAGAATAAAACTCTGTTTCAATTGCATTCAGCTTGATATCGTACTAACTCCTCTCTTATTGTGATATTGCCCCCACAACATTTGCAAGGAGCGTAGGGTGACAGTTTTACTTTCCGCTACCCGAAGGGAAGGAAAGTATAGTAATCGGCCCAAAAAAAAATTTGGGTTTTCTTCAGATCTTTACGTTTCAGACCCTACTGAGACTAAAAAACCTAATTTCGGCGCGTGGTCCGTGTGTGTGTGTGTGTGTCTAGTTCGATTTGCGGGAGAACGGCTGATCCGATTGAGTTGGTTCTTTTTTTGTTTTGTTCGTTATTTTTTGTAGACACCAAAATAAGGTTAAGGACGATTTCGGCCGATGGGAAGGGGGGGGGGGGTGGGATAATGTACCAAAACTAGGGGTTTTCGCATTTTTCTCGAAAACGGCTCTAACGATTTTGATTAAACTTTCAAATTATCTTCTCCTAATCAATACCTAACTTTTCTTCTCCATACATATCTCCATGAAAATACGGTGAACGGAGATATGGGCCCCTGAAGCAAAAATAGGTTTTTTACGCTTTTTGGCAAAACGGCCTCAGCGATTTTCACCAAACTCACAGGATGTTTTCAAATAGTTGATAACTACATATTGTGGGGTAACTTTTCAATAAATGTTCCTGTGACGGTCCATTGAACAGAGATAAAAATCAAAATGTGTCGAAAATAACGTTTTTTCGAACATTTCCGTAAATTCCAGGGTAACTTCTTCACCAGGTGTGATAAATCCTAATGGAGTGTCTTTTAGTCACCCATACCAACATTTCGTTCTGTATAATTATTTCTGTATATATATGTTGAACTGAGATATAAGCCAAGTTAACTCAGAAAAGGAGATTTGTCGAATATTTTTTTATCGGTATTCCAATTTTCTCAAAAACGACTCTAACGATTTCGATCAAACTTTCGGAGTACTCTCAGCTAACGAGTACGTACATTTTGTTCTCCATAAATGTTCCTGTAAAAATGCGTTGAACGAAGATATAGCGCCCGCCTATGTAGGTGGTGTTGGAACTTAAAGGGGTGGCGGAAAGTTGTGTGTAGCTACGCACCAGATATTTTTGCACAGTTATGCCTAAGTCAAAATACGTAGCAAGTTATTTTAGGGCTCCATGTGTGCTCGGGATTTATTTAGCCTGTACACGTGTGCGGTAAGGGAAATTGGGTAGGGTGGGGGGTGGGGGGAGGCGTAGAATTTAGCGCAATAATTGATTGGGGTATGAGGTCACACGAGGGGGTCGTTCCACTCAGAAGTTCCGCCAATTGTGGGGGGCATGGCGTCACATGATGATCTAGACTGTAAGGGTAGTGCCAGGGGGGGGGGGCCTCCATATCAGCTGTAGTCAATGAGTGAGGGGGGGGGGGGGTGGAGTTCCTCTTAGAAGTGACACAGTTGGAGGGGGGTATGACGTCACATGATGATGCGGACTGAGAGGGGGGAGGGGTCTGACGTCACTATCCCAGGAGTGCCACGAGGTTAACTACTAAGGATTGCTGCAATGTAGGACAACACCTTCAGCAGTTCACCCACAAGCTGTCTCCTTATTGTGTACTGTAGTCGTATCGAGGATGTTAATAGATACACGGTTGTTTAGGAAAGATCTTTATTCGTAAATGAAGTAGCTCAGGATCGCAATTGAAGTAGCGCCAACTTCCATTTGCCACGTTAATACTATAAAATAAGCCGAAGACTCTTGCCATTAGATTTTCAACAAATAACAAGCGTCTAACTAAAAGAGATCACTCAACTTCTTCTTTTTCTACGTTTTCGGGCAAAACGTTGTTTCTCGTCAAAACTCCATTGTGCTCGTACTCCTCTCGAACGGAATTACTGAAACATAAAATGACACGATTATGGGGGAATTGTGAACGTTTGACGACATATCTTCACCCCTGTTAGGGTTGCCGAGTACAGTACAGACCTTGACGGTCACCATCAGCGCTCAAATGACCAGGAAGAGTGCCCCTTCACCCAGTAGGCCAAGTGAAGTGCTATCTGACATGTCCTTGCCGCGTGGACGAGAGGGCTGTTGTTATTTATTCGGGAACATATTTTCTTCGGAATATTTGACAATTTATTGAGCTGCTATAGTCATTTTTGCACAAATGAAAACTCTTTATTACCTTGTTCACGCGGAACTTACCATACGAAAAATTATCAAAATCGTTCGAGCCGTTTTTGAGAAGAAAATCAATCAATTTATTTTTCACTTAGTTCATTTGAACGAGATGCCGCTTCACAGCAACAGAAACTGGTAGCGGTTACAGTTCCAGAATTTATTGTGCTCGTACTCGTGGCCCTGAACGACCACCAGTTTAGAGAAGCAACACACGGACGGTGATACCTCGGAGAACGCCTGTTGACACAACCAATCGACGCATCTCAGCACTTTTCTTGCAACACACAGCGCCAGGATACGGTCAATGACGCAACCCTGATGTTATCTGCTTCACTCCATGATGAGAGTGAGTCTGGAACGGCCATACGAAGATCCGTCCAGTCATATTTGCTCGTCTCAGTCGCCAAGTAGGCGCATGATCCCAGCTGCTAAATACTACCTGGACATACAGGATTGCTGCAGACTGGTCGGGAAGAATGGTGACAATGTCAGGCCTTCACCAGAGAGCCTGGTAGTACTGCTCTCTCTCCATCACTGTCATTAGATGGCAATGCGCCTGGCTGGCATGGCGTTTGACACAGCCCCCATGAGCCCCATGAACACAGACAGACCTGCACCACATGATTCAGCGACTCAAACTCGTTACGACAGCGAGCATCCGCAATGTTACCATCCTGGCCTGTCGTAACACCTCGTAGCTGCTGGCAGTGACGCTGCACCAACGAGGGGAACGAAGGGCCCATAATCCTTTCCATGGATGCCCAGTGAAGCCCACAACACCCAACCAGAAGAGTAGGAGTCAGAGCACTGCCTGAGTTCCTATCCATTACCCGAACCATGCAGAGGAGCCGCAAACTCCAAAAGCTTACTGGGCTTGGAGGCAGATGAAGTCGCCATGTCACACCACTGCACTAGCCACAGCGCGTGCGACATTCCAGCTAGATGCGTGCAAAGCAAGAATGGAAAGATGGAACGCCGAGTCCCCCAGATCGAACTGAAGCGAGACATGGGACGCTATGTGGGAGGCGTAGCCAAGCACGCACAACATGACGCACCATTCTGTCGAGAGCTATTAGCCTTTTACGATCGTCCTCCCAAAATGAGCCTGTGCTCTGGCTCCAGTGGAGCTTTGGCAACTTTCTGAAGATAATCACAAAGGTCCAGACAGCTTCGAGCTGAGGAGGTTGCGCTGAGCAACTTAATGCAACTTAATCCCAAGGTACAGTGTCGTTTTATCTCGTTCTTAAATGTTTTCCTTTTTGCATTCTGTTTTAAATACAAATTTATTAATTTAAAACAGTGATCAAATTTCAATAGGTTATGGGCCCAGTCTGTAGTATTTATGCCATCCCCACTTTCGTTTTCCGGTCTTTGTTTTGTACCCGAAACGTAGTCCCATAAGCCAGAACGTATGAGAAGTGCTTGTGCTTGCAACTTCCACGTATCAAAATTGTTCCGCTTCAGTGGTTCAATTGTGTAAGAATTCATGGCACTAATACTAACACTTACAGATTCACAGTTGTTAAATTGTGGCCTGGGCCCATAACCTATTGAAATTTGACCGCTGTTTTAAATTAATAAATTTGTAACCCAATTCCAATACTCCCCCTCACGAGTATTACTGTACAACAACGCCAAGCTTTCTTCGGAATTCTCTATGCTTTGGCCCCCCTAGAGCTTTGATAAAGATGTCAGCTTCCATGGGTGAAGAAACTGGCTTGCAATTTTTCATGTTGAACTTTTCGAGAAGTTCATCGATATTTTCGGTCTGGCTGACGCTGACTGGGCATCATGCACCGTTGACCGAAGGTCATACACTGGCTTCTGTTTCATTTACTCTGGAGGACCAATAAGTTGGGAATCTCGGAAGCAGAGGACCATCGCTTTGTCAACAGCTGAAGCTGAATACATGGCCTTAACGGATGCAGCAAAAGAAGCGATGCATTTGACTCAATTAGCGAAGGATTTTGGAATATCTCAATCAAAAATCGAAATATTTAATGATAACCAAGCTGCACAATTTTTATCTACCAACCCAATCGTGAGTTCGAAGTCAAAGCACATCAGCATCAAAGAGCATTTCGTTCGTGAAGCAGTCCAGACAGGCATCATCAAGCTTAGTTATCGGAAGAGCGAAGACATGGAAGCTGACATCTTTACCAAAGCTCTCGGGGGGCCAAAGCATAGAGAATTCCGAAGAAAGTATGGCGTTGTTGTACAGTAATACTCGTGAGGGGGAGTATTGGATTGGACACTCGTCTCATTTGTTATTCCAACACCTTTCTCATCACCATTGGCAACGCATTTATTTATGCCAGCTGGATCTTCAATTCGTCTCCAAAAAAATGTCGGTAAAATAGTGTCGTGTCGTTTTATCTCGTTCTTGAATGTTTTCCTTTTTGCATTCTGTTTTAAATACAAATTTATTAATTTACAGTGATCAAATTTCAATATACGGCCACACCTCGAGGACGCCTCAAGCCGGGACTGCAATTCGCCAACGACCAAACCTGCATCCACGACCTTCACGCTGTAACCACGATACGACGGCACCAAAGAAACCAACCGGCATTCAATCCTCACATGCCCGGCTGCCTCACAGACTTGTCAAGGGCAATCTGCAAGCCCTGCTTGGTACCTGTCAGGACCCAACTTCTTGAGGCAGCTCACCCGGCGCAGTATCAATCACACGATTGAAGAGTATAGGATAGAGAGTCCCCCTGCCGAACGCGACACCCTATGGCCACGTCATCAGACTTTTCCCCTCTCACCTGCAAGGCGGTCACATCCCCGTAGTTCAGACAGCTCACATAATCGATGAGTCGATCAGAAGCCCCCACAACGCAAAGGCTCACACTCACACAGACCTTTTTCCCAGTGTTTTTGGGACTCAGAAAGGTCTCAAACGTAAAGATATAATAAGAACTCACTTTTTTTCAGCCAATTACACAACTTTCCTTTCTCCTCCGTGGAGCCAAGGAAAGCAAAAAGTTAGATATTTCGATCCCTACGATAACTGCAGCTAGTTTTGAACCGATTTTGCCCATTCCCCAACTTTGGCGCCCCACTCTGTTCTCTCCCTTGCAACGCAAAAATGTAACGAAAACAACTTTAACTTTATTAACCAATTCCGTAACTCTCCTTCCTACTTCACGGGACTAAGGAAAGTAAAAAGAGCTCGGGCCACTTTGAAGATGAAGCTTTTACCACGGCGTTGGTGTGAAAAGACATCGTGACAAGTTGAGAAGCATCCGAACTATTAAGTGGCGTTGGCGAGAGAGAAGTCCAGCTTCCAAGTTGGTGTTTTTGAAGGTTGCTGTCTTGGAAGAGACGAAAGAGTTTCTGATTGAAGTTGATCTCAACGGCTGTCAAACGACCGACAAAGAGCTTCTTTCGATCGATTAAAAACTAAAGCAGATGAGTTTCCCTGAAGCTCCTATTTCGACCGAAATGTCCCGCCTTTGATATCGAACCAGAGGGCGTAGCTGGGGGAATTATTGAGAGTATAGGGCCGCGATTATAAGCTATATTCCACTTTAAATCCTGCATATGATAACTCGTAGCTGGAAACGAGGTTTCGAGGGTTGTGTTCTCCTTTCTGAACGCCTCAGAAATTGGTTCGCTGTGGAGGGGGAGACGGAGACCCTCGGCAAACAATAAATGCCAGATTTTACGTGGACGGGCTCGACAGGTGGCGCAAACGCGTCCTCAACGTGCAAAACATGGCCGATTCTTGGAAGCTTCACGGCGACAGTCCAGATCTGACACTAATTTGTCCTTCCTCGGCTTCCAGTGAGGGGAGCGCTTGATCCTGTTCTGTTCCGTTGTCACTACAGGTCCTGCCAGTAACATCACTCCCCTGGGCACGCAGGAAGCAGTGCAGCAAATCATGGGGGATAATTCCAAAAATGATGGAGTGGCCCCGCGTCACCTACGCCTTCACGGTGTGGTGGAAGGCAACATGCCGGCTAGCAGCCCAAGGGAAACTTCAGAAACTGCAGCGACAGGCATGCCTAGCTATTACAGGGGAAATGAATACGTGCCCTACTGCTGCAATGGAAGTCCTTTTAGACATCTCACGTCTCCATATACATACTCAGAGGACTGCTTACCTGGGAGCAGTAAGGCTTCTGCAGACAGGGAACATCTCCACCAGGGTTAAGGCAAGCCTCCAAAGAACGACTAGACAGTTATAACTGGAAGGGGCAGTAGTCCTTGCTACTGACGACATGTCAGAGTGGAAGAACTTTCAGCTGCCATTCAGGGTCAGTATCTACTCGCGGGAACGATGGGAGCAGGAGATGTTCCGGACCGAGGTGGGCGCCCTGAGGTGGTACACCGATGGTTCAGTCGTGGGAGGCAGAGCTGGACGGGGCATTGTTGGGCCCAATTACAGTCTTGCTAAGCCGCTGGGAGAGTATGCCACGATATTTAAAGCTGAAATCCTAGCTATAATGATCTGCGCGGAAGAGATCCTGTCTAAAGGACTCAAGGGCAAGCGGATCTACATTTTCTCGGACAGCCAGGCCGCACTAAAGGCCATTGCAGCCTATAGCTTCAGGTCCAGGCTGGCATGGGAATGCCTTCATGCGCTCAAGCAGCTCGGCGCCCACAATAGGCTTGCCCTCATCTGTGTGCCGGCTCACAGGGGGCATGAGGACAATGAAAAGGCTGACCGCCTTGCGAAAAGGGGTACAGAATCCCTACCCATCGGGCCTGGACTACACATGGGTCTGACAAAAAGTCACCTGAACCGTCTGGTTGCTCGATGGGAGATACAGGAAAATGGCGCCCATTGGCATCGCCAGCCACGACTAAGACAGGCGAAAAGGCTTGTCACACCTTCCTGTCAAAGGGCGAAGGCGATGCTGACACTCTCCAGATAGGATCTGAGAGTTCTGATTAGCTTCCTCGCCGGGCACCGCCCACTCAGGTACCTCAACTAGATGGACATCTCAGAGGCGGTTGAATGCAGACTTTGCGGAAAGGACTACGAGACGGCAGAGCACATCCTATGCGAATGCCCTGCCTTGGCAGTCAAACGCGTTGAACCCTTTTCACAGAGGTACGTGATGAGTACATGATATTTCTACAAGGGAGTGTGATTTTACGACCACAATCGAACAGGATCAAGCGCTCATTGGAACTTCTACTGGAACGTCAAAACGAATGTTGATGTCGGAAGATGAATATGGAAGCCGGATTTTCTGTCAGCTTTGGCCATGCGGTCGAGTCTTGTAGAGGCTATCAAACGAAGCATATCATTTTCCGCCGAATTACACATAATATTCAGGGAAGTGGCCTGTTGTGAGTTGACTACAGATCCACGAATCATTGTATTACAATACTCCCACCGTAATTTTCATTAGTTGTGCGATGCTTCCAGTAGATCGGATAAGTTTCATCCCTAATGCGTAGAGCTAAGGCAAAATAATAAATAGACACCCGTCTGAGTCGAGTGCAGCGAATATTGTTCAAGAATGCACGAGCCGAGTCGTTCAATTCAATTAACACCAAAACAATAAGCGATGGACGCCCGTGAAACCAATTGGTGAAGAGCTACCGGGCTCACTGCAAAAGCGCATTTACCCCTCGTCGACCATTCCCTCGCTCTACAAAGGTTTTCAACGTGGAAACACGTCTTTTACAGTCAATGCTCAGACGGGCGGAAGATGATGAAAGAGCTCGCTACCGGAACAAACGACTTTTCTCGCAACAAAAAGCTTTTCGACGAGGGAGAGTTTTGAAACGTTCAAACGCCGAATATCAGACAAATATAGGACTCACCTTCGAGCTCGAATGTCGCCAGTGAGGGAGCTTCTGCCTCTTTTCGGGGTCTGCGGAGACGTGCATCCAACGCTTCCGGCCTGAGCACAAAAGATTAAGCGTATTAATGTAGTGCGATTGGAAAGCAATAGACGGGCATAACAACAATGAGCGCAAAGTTCGCGCAAAATAGAGGTAACTATTTTAAAGACTCAAATGAGTACAACATAACATAATGGCAACCAATAACACTATTGAGCCGAATGAAGGTAAATCGCGAAATGAACTGAGATAAAGCTGCGAAATGATGGAGATAAAGCGTAGGTGCCGGTAGAACGCCTCTTGGCAATTCCGGCACCGGGGCCTGCCACCCATTCAGGTCCATAGGCTGACCAGGTGCAGCTACATAGAATGGGTACCACGGAGGCTTCAGCCCGTGGCCAGCAGTGTGGAGCCTTCAGGGCGTGGCGCAGTCAGTCGTGAACCCATGGGATTGGACGTGTGGGGACCGTGATTCCGCTGGGAATCCCCCCCAGAGAGATGTTTGGTGCAGGTAGGAGAGGGGTGTAGGCTGCGAAGCTAGGTACCCTTTCCAACGCTACGGGCATATCCCCAAAGCACACCTACCATTGTCGATGGTGATCCACATGATAGCGCTAGGGTAATCTGCCAGAACGTCCTGCTTAATGCAGGACTGAAGTACCGCGTGGTCTAGGACCAGGGAACAGATACAAGGGAAAAAACACCAGCCAGTACTTTGAGGGCCTGCGGGAGGACTGCAAATACCAAATGGAGAAACCAGCCAGGCCTACAGAGACCTATAGGCTCGTTGGCCAATAGAGCGAGCCGTTGGTTAATGGTTCCAGGCGCCATTGCGCAGCCCCAGGCACAGCGGAAGGGGGGTACATGGCTGTGGACAGCAAGTCACATGAGTGGGAGGGTCACTGGACTACTTCAGGAGAGGGAGGCGGACACTATGCCAGAAGGCCCGGGAAAAAATGAAGTCGTTCATTGAACGCCTAAAGAGGAGCTGCTCTTCTGGAAACGACGGCCGCCACCACCTCTTATCCAAACGATCCTCCACCAGCGGAAAGATGCTGTGGAGGTGTCTGGCAGTGGGGCCCTCATCCTCTATTGCCTGCCAGAGCTTTGTGACCCTTTCCAACGCCACTGAAAGCCGCCGCGGCACTCTACCAGGGCATTTCTCTCAATGCAGGACTGAAGTACTGCGTGGTTCAGGACCAGATCCAGGCGGAGGGCACCGGCCAGCACTTTGAGGGCCTGCAGGAGGATCCCAAATACCAAATGGGGAACGAGCCAGGCCTATGGAGACCTATAAGCTCATTGGCCAATAGAGCGAGCCATGTTGGTTAACGGCTCTGGGGGCCATTGCCCAGGCACAGTGGTGGGAGGGGGGTCCATGGCTGTGGCTGGCAAGTCACATGAGTGGGAGGGTCACTCTACCTCTTCAGGAGAGGGGGACGGACGCTATGCCTCAAAGCCCGAGAAAAAATGAAGCCATTCATTGAATGCCTAGAGAGGAGCTGCTCCTCTGGAAATGACGGCCGCCACCACCCCTAATTCCAAACGATCCTCCACCAGCGGAAAGATGCTCCGGAGGTGTCTTGCGGTGGGGCCCTCATCCCCTATAGCCTGCCAGAGCTCCGTGACCCTTTCCAGCGCCACTGAAAGCCGCTGTTCAGCAGACTCCTCTCGGAAAAGCACAAGGAGCTGGTCCCAGAGCATGCCACGGTACTCTGCGAGGGCATTTCTCTTAATGCAGGACTGAAGTACCACGTGATCCAGGACCAGATCCGAGGGAAAAAACACCAGCCAGTACTTTGAGGGCCTGAGGTACACCGGGAGGACTAAAAATACCAAATGGGGAAACGAGCCGGGCCTATGGAGACCTACAGTCTCATTAGCCAATAGAGCGAGCCATGTTGGTTAATGGCTCCGGGCGCCATTGCGCAGCCCCAGACACAGCCGTGGGGGTTTATGGCTGTAGACAGCAAGTCACACAAGTGGGAGGGTCACTGGACTACTTCAGGGGAGGGGGCGAACACTATGAAACTGAAGCCATTCATTGAACGCCTAGAGAGGAGCTGCTCCTCTGGAAACGATGGCCACCACCACTCCTTGTCCTGACAATCTTCCACCAGCGGAAAGATGCTGTGGAAGTGTCTTGTGGTGGGGCCCTCATCCTCCCTAGCCTGCCAGAGCTCCGTGACCCTTTCCAACGCCACTGAAAGCCGCCACTCAGCAGACTCCTCTCGGAGAAGTTCAGAGAGCTGGTCCCAGAACGCGCCATGGTACTCTACCAGGGCATTTCTCTTAATGCAGGACTGAAGTACCATGTGGTCCAGGACCAGATCC
The DNA here is from genome assembly GCA_020466155.1 of Pachypeltis micranthus. Classification (NCBI taxonomy): domain Eukaryota; kingdom Metazoa; phylum Arthropoda; class Insecta; order Hemiptera; family Miridae; genus Pachypeltis; species Pachypeltis micranthus. The sequence continues at coordinate 3,965,055 of CM035782.1, read as the reverse complement.
AGGAGGAGGGCACTAGCGAGCACTTGGAGGGCCAAATGAGAGGTGGTGCGGTACGTCGCGCATACCTATGAACCTACACCAAACACAACGTAATTGCCATTGTTGCGGCCGACCACAACAAAGAGAGAAGTAAGAAAAAAAAAAAAAAGAAAAAAGAGAAAAAGGAACTATGAACCTTTAACAGCTAGCTGGACAACTACGGGAGATTGACGACAGAATCTCGACCAAGCCTTGCAGTTGATTTGGACCCTTCGACCCTTAATCTGGCTTGCCAGGGTTTTGGCCAAATCAACTCAAGCACTCTCATCCATAGGAGGGGGAGGGGCTCCCCGCGCTTTCCTCAGTAGCCGAGTTGCCAGTTGGCTGTGCTAAGCGAAAGGAAAAAGACTATTTTTTCACGCGAACAAATCGTACCACAGCGACGATTTCCATTGTTCGGTTTCGCGCACTTCGCTATCGTGTGTTTCGCTACCTACCATATCGAAGCCGTACAGCACCACCTCCGCAGCAGCTGCATCTACCGCATCTCTGCATCTTCAGCGACCTTTCTACAAAGACGCTACGCTCGGCGACCCAGAAGCTAATTCGGTCAGATCAGCCAATTTTATTTCTTTTTCTTACAGCAGTAGACACTTTAATTTATTCAGTTGTTTATACATTATATTCCGCCTATAATTCCGTGTTGTTAATTTCAAATCCTCGGGACTAAGAGACGATCCCGGACTATTGCACGATATTTCCGCGATTCGGAAATTCGCAAGAGGTGCGCTAAACACACCCGCCATCGTTCTACATTCACATATCACAAACTAATTTTTCAGCCATAAAACTGTCAAAATCTCATTTTCGGCAAATATTGTTAACCATTTTTCCCCCTCAACCGCCACGACTAGACCCCAAATGGAATTTTTTGAAGAAGAACAAATTGTATGCACCTAAACAGATTAGGTTTACTCGTGCCGTGAGATGTGAAGTGTCAAATTTTGAAAGGGAGGATGTAAAAATATACCCAACTGCTAATACGTGTATTATTCGGGTGTAGGATGAGAGCTTACACGCAATACCTATATCTGCTCTTCGCGAAACCACCGCGGCCATGTACCACTGACGTGGGCAGTTGGCGTGCCTTTGTAGTCAAATAGAACAACTCTCCTTCGCTCGTTGTCGCCAATCCATTCGAGAAACGCCCACAATGAAATGCGGGTTCAATTTTAAGCAAATGGCGTGGAAATGCGGGAAAGAAAATGTGAAAGAAAGGCTATCACAAAGTGCAGTAGAAGTTAGTTATCTCATATTCAACCCGGGACTTGAAACGAGGGTACGGTCTCGGTTGGTTCACTGGTTCGAGTCAAGCAATAAGCGGAGGAAGCGGGAGACAAGTTTAGCGGCGATGATGCTGCGGGGTGAAGAGCGAGATATGAGAAGCGGACGATGATAGTGAATATGTAGCAGGGTTTGAATATATTCAAAAATATGCATGAGGCAGTCAAATGCGAAGAGCGCGAGGGGGGGAAGGAAAATAGCGGGGAAACCTACGACCTCCTGCAATCTGGTTTCAATTTGTTACTTCATAAACGCGTGACGAACGGTCTGTTTCGCCTGGTTCGAGGATGGGCGAGCACAAGTTAAGCCGAGGCCTTCCATTTCAATCAACATTTTCGGATCAAAGCTCTACAGCCCTCCGAACGACGCGCGATTCGAGGAGCCTCTTGGAACGGTCGTCAGTCGACAGGCCCTGGAACGATCCCTCTCAGGTCACTGTTCACACGACATCGTGCAACTTTCCTCGGCACCGCGTACTTTCAGGGAAGTTCGCCTCTCCAGCGCTCAACCCGATATGTTATGGGGGGAGTCGTCAGCTTCGGCCTCCCAATGGCATTAACATCTATACAAATGGATCAAAAACTCTGGAGGGAACAGGCTCCAGGGTGTGGATATGTGGCTGTGGAAGGAGTGGGACGCACATTGCCCTAGGCCCCACTCCAACGGTTTTCAAGCAGTGATCGATGCTATTATCGCCAGGGAAATCTTAATGCATGAAAAAGGCTGCAGCAACAGAACTATCAACATATTGACTGATAATCAAGTGTCGTGCAAGGCGCTGATGAATTACTGCACAACGTCTAAACTGAGAGTGCAGGATGCGGCTTAACTCTCTAGCAAGTGCGAATAGAGTTAATGTGTATTGGATTCCAGGACACAAGGGGATCATTGGAAATGAGAGGGCGGATACAGTTCGTCTACGGTACCTATTGGACCACTATTGGGATCTCTCTGTCACTAGTCAAGAGGACTGTGGGAGAACATGCCAGAAGCCATCAGAAAGTCTGGAACGCTGCAGAAGTAGTAAGACACTCCAAACGCTTTGTCTCAGAGCAATCAAGTGAGACAAGACACACCCTTCTGATGATGGAGAAGCAGTTACCCTGGAATTTACGGAAATGTTTCGAGACATTTTAATTTTTATCTCTGTTCAATGGACGGTCAGAGGAACATTTATTCAGAACAATATGTAGGTATTAACTATTCGAAAACATCTTGAAAGTTCGGTGATCATCGTTGAAGCCGTTTTGCCAAAAAAGCGTACAAAACGTATTTTTGCTTCAGGGGCCCACATCTCCGTTCACCATATTTTCATGGAGATATGTATGGAGAAGAAAAGTTAGGTATTGATTAGTAGAAGATAATTTGAAAGTTTAATCAAAATCGTTAGATCCGTTTTCGAGAAAAAGGCGAAAACCCCTAGTTTTGGGTACATTTTCGTCCCCCCTCCCCAGCGGCCGAAATCGCCCTTAACCTTACTTTGGTGTCTACAAAAAATAACAAACAAAACGAAAAAAAGAACCAGCTCAATCGGATCAGCCGTTCTCCCGCAAATCGAACTACATGCGCCGAAATTAGGTTTTTACTTTCCTTGGCTCTACGAAGTAGAAAGGAAAGTTATGTAATCGGCTGAAAAAAAAATTTTGAGTTCCGTTCAGATCTTTACGTTTCAGACCCTCCTGAGTCCGAAAAACACTATTTGGGAAAATGGTATGTGTGTGAGTGTGTGTCAGTGTGTGTGTGTGTGTGTGTGTGTGTGTCTGTGAACGATTTTTAAAGAAAACCACCGTATCAAATCAGCTCAAACTTCATATCTCGCCCGCTGATCACCTTGGGACGCCAAAATAAGGGTATGAACAAAATCCACCGAATGTTAACTATAGTTATCATAGTGATCAAAACACCAAATATTTTTTTTCTCAAAACCGGCTCTAACGATTTTGATTAAATTTTTTACATTGATAGCTCTCAATAAGGAAATTATAGCATAAAATTCCCATTTGTGGGAATATGACGAAAGCAGCACAATAAATTACCAAAACTTTCGACGAAATCGATTTTAGGGCAGTTTTTAGAGAAAACCACCGTACCAAATCAGCTGAAACTTGATGTCTAGCCTACAGGTTACCATAGGACGCAAAAATAAGGGTATTGGCAAGATCCACCGAAAGTTAACTATAGTTATCATAGAGATCAAAACACCAAATTTTTTTTCTCAAAACCGGCTCTAACGATTTTGATTAAATTTTTTACATTGATAGCTCTCAATAAGGAAATTATAGCATAAAATTCCCATTTGTGGGAATATGACGAAAGCAGCACAATAAATTACCAAAACTTTCGACGAAATCGATTTTAGGGCAGTTTTTAGAGAAAACCACCGTACCAAATCAGCTGAAACTTGATGTCTAGCCTACAGGTTACTATGGGACGCAATAATGAGGGTATGGGCAAAATCCACCGAAAGTTAACTATAGTCATCATAGTGATCAAAACACCAAATTTTTTTCTCAAAAACGGCTCTAACGATTTTGATTACATTTTTACTTTCCTTGCTCTACGAAGTAGAAAGGAGAGTTATGTATGTAAAAAATTTTGATTTCTCTTCAGATCTTTACGTTTCAGACCCCCCTGAGTCCGAAAAACACTATTTGGGAAAATGGTCTGTGTGTGTCTGTGTCTGTGAACGATTTTTAGAGAAAACCACCGAACCAAATCAGCTCAAACTTCATATCTCACCCGGGACCTCATCATGGGACGCCAAAATAAGGGTATGAACAAAATTCACCGAAATTTAACTATAGTTATCATAGTGATCAAAACACCAAATATTTTTTTTCTCAAAAACGACTCTAACGATTTTGATTAAATTTTTTATATTGATAGCTCTTAATAAGGCAATTGTACCATAAAATTTCCATTCGTGGGAAAATGACTAGAGCAGCGCAATAAATTACAGTTGAATTTCAACTACTGCCGTTTCGCTTACTACCAGTTCTAACAGTTATTACCTAATAACTCTGCAAAAGTAATTACTATCCTTCTTCAAAAAATTTGTGTTTACAGCCTCATTAATTATCTGTGTACCAATTGCTCAATAATGGTCCGGGAATGAGTACGAGCAGCACAATGAATTCCAGAACATTAGGCGCTACCGCTTCCTGCTTCTGTGAAGTGTTGTCTGACCAAGTTCAAATGAACTGAGTGGTAAATGAATCGATTAAATAGAATTAACCATGTACAGAGTGAATTGACGTAGAGCTAAGGAAAGTTGTGTGTTGCAACGCAGCAGATATTTTCATTTTTATTACCACCTTTTTTTTTACTCGCTTCTTTCTTACTTTTTGTTCCCCAAATCTTCCACTGTGCAAGAGCGGAATTAATTTCTTACATAAAAAAATTGTACGTTTCATCTTAAGGGGGCCCCGTGAGGTCTATTTGTAACGTAGACTTCCCAATAAAGTTGAAGTTAACCACTACCGACGTACCCTTTCACCGCTTTTTGGACCGCAGCGTTTCGAACAACGAAGCCAGGAAGTCCTCAGTCTTAGCCCCCTGTTTTACTAAAATAAACTCGCCAGTTGAGTTTTTTTTAAATTCTAAGACCAGAGGTGGTGGAGGAGCGGAGTGGAGATTCGGATCTTAAAACGGCGTTGTTATTAAAAGTTAGTGGAGTGTTTGAACGAATTATAATACAAAAAAAGGACAAAAGAGAAAAAAAGAAAAATCTTCTTTTTTTTCCGGTCGTGAAAGCTGTTGGCTGCACCTCTCGTTAAGAAGTTTTTGCGAGTCAACTTGGATTCACTTGAACGGAGAGATGGAAAAGGGAAGGGGGCGCCCTCTTGGAGGAGTCGAAAGGATGAAATTCAATACGAAGGCGACCAACTTTTTGAGAAGTATTGATTGGCTTTGGACGGACTTATTTGTCCTTTTCTGACGAGGCGCTGAAATAAAAGGGAGAAAGACTGTCGTAGAGTCGAAAGAGCAACCTTCGAGTGGTGTTGAATTTTTTATTGGGAAGACGCTGTTTTCTCCCCCTCCACGCTCTCCCCGTACACCACCCATCATCATCTTCTGCACGACACAAATTCGGTAACGCGGAACATAAAATTTCGACGTCAACTTTCCTGGAAAAGGTTCAGTACTTTCTCATTCAAAGCTTTCTTTGCATTTGGCAATAAATTATTTTATTTTAGGCGCCCTGTAAGTAACACCGACTCCTGGGTTTCGAATTTATTGTTCAGAATGAATTTATTTATTCCATTCGTTTCACAATATAGACATAACCTTTGAAAACGAACAAAAAAAGCTGAAAATTATTCCCTTGCACAGCTTGGCGTTGTCTCACACATCCGAGACTCGTCCCATTCGATTCAGCATCGAAAAATACCAGTAAACGATACGCAACATGACCTCACTACAACAGAACGACAAATATTACACATTCCAGGCGTCTGTAGGCAATTGGACGTGAAGGGTCGAGCTGATGAGTGGTTGGAGTGAGACGGGAGGGAGTGCAGGATATGAGATCAGGCCAGGGACATATACAACCCTATATTGCTTCAAGAAGTAGACTTTGGCTCACTATAATTACTATGATTTCACTGTGTTCTGTCTAGACACAGTCCAACACCTCTGAAGCCCGTCCTATTTGACTCAGCATTGCTGCAATGGGTGAAATGGGTCGGGTGACGCAATGCCTGCTGGCTCATTATGAGTGTGTATAGGGGGTTGGCGGCTCTGCTCTGCGGGGGGGGGGGGGGGGGCTGTGCAGTTTGGCACCCCTAGCGGCTCTGCTCAGGAGGAGTCAGGATGATGTGCCAGCTGCTGGAAACAGAGCCCACAGCCGTATGCCCTCGCAGAGGGGGGCAGAGGAGTGAGACGCCGTCACTGTCCTCTTCAGCCCCAGTTCCACATGGCAGTTGTTGAACCTGCTCTGCCTAAAGAAAGGCTCGTGGCCAGTGAGGAGTTGTGTTGCCGCTAACAACAGCCACTACCAGCCCACTGCCACTCATTCCTCCATTGATGGGAGTGTGACACGTAAGTACCGTGCTGCGTGGCCCACATCCTACCAGACCTACTGCAAGATTACTTCGAGTCCCATAGTGCGTTGTTACTGTCTGGAGTCTTTGTTAGGGACTCCAGTACTCCCTGATAGTCGTCCAGGGATCCGTGCTGATGTGGGACTGCAGAAGGGGGTGCAAATGATGAAACAGTTACTTTTGCTGTATTGTATGTTCTTTTAATTAGCAGACTTTGGCTCACTATAATTACTGTGATTTCACCGTTGCCTAGACGCAGTTTGACATCTCCGAGAAAATCCCAGGGGGTTTCCCTTATGGGGCAAGAGCAACAATCCAACACCATTCTCATTTAATCCTTTGTGTGTATAGTGACCCTCCTTGAGCTTACCTTTCCAATTGCGCCTTTGCCCGGTACCCTAAAGCTCTTATCAATCAAATTTTGTACACACACCCTCACCTTTATCCCTAAAACAAGCACGTTGTCATACTCAACTCATTCCACCCACTGAACTCAGCTAATTACCCCAACATTCCCCCTTGCCCTCCACTGTTATCTCCTGCCCTGCAATCCTCGCAATCTGGTTCAGCCCTACAAGTCATCCTGCAGGAAATAACTTGTTATCCCGCTTGGAACTCCTGAAGACAACCTTTCAGCATCCATTGTGTACATGTTCACTAGTTAGATTAGAGGTTTATTGCGGGCGAAACTTCCAACGCATTGTACAATCTGGTGCCCCTTGCAACATCTCTCAGTCTTATCTCGCATGTTTGGAATCCCTCGCTCCAGCAACGTTCCAGACAGCCTGATGCGTTCTCCTGGCATATTCTCGCACTGTCCTCTTGACTATCCCAGACCTGTGGAGGTACAGCCGGTTGTCATTTTACCTGTCTCCCAGTGGAGAGCCATAGCCCGTGTGTTACTGCACAAAGGGTTTAACCACCCACTCACACAAGGAGTTCGCATAAACTTCTTGAATGCTCCCAAAATAAAGAAGGGAAAACGAAATGGAAAGCGATTAGGAGGTCGTGCCATCAGTATGCCGCGAGAAAATCGATTGAAGCGCCCTTTTGGTCAATTATTAGTGTAATGAGGCGCTTGTTTCCATCCATCTGACATCACCAATCCTCATCTTGTGCAGGCCTCAGCATAACATGCAGGCCCAAGTGTATTCAGGGACTTTATTGCTCTGGCGACCAAATAAATCTCTGTTGCTCGAAGCTTTCTGTGGAAATATGGTGTGATTCTTCGCACCAGATACTTAGAACGAGGGTGAACTCAAAATTCACCCTCACACGCACTTCTCCTCTGACGACTGAGTTGGGTGGGTTGCGTGGAAAGATATTGTTACGACGGCTCATCCTAAATTACGTCTCAGCAGTTGCTTCATCATACCACCCCACCCAGGCGAGACAGAAGGAATGAAATTCCATTTGATGGCTCTAGCATTTGCTCCTGTTATCACCATTTCACAAATAATTTTGAGCAACGCGTTATTTGCACCTGAACATTGTGTGCAATTGGTTCGTATACATCACATATGGACGCCCTTTGAGTGCAATGAACCGTCGCACTTCCAAAAAACCTTGAGTCAAAAAATAATTTATTGAAGAACTCCGTTGAACCCAAAAAAATCTGTAGTAATAATAAGATATTGTAGATTTCTCTCTCTAATAAGGAAGTTACTATGATAAGGAAATATATCTATAGCCCACTGATAGACCTACACACAAAGGGTGTGGCAGTTGGCCACTCTTCTTCAAAAGGCGCCTCGTCGCGAAGTCTGTCTCATCCTGACTGAGTGGGCTAACCACACAGTTCTCCTGGAGAGGATAGCACTTGGCTAATGAGACAGGACCCCCCCTTGCGACAAAACGTATAAAACGGCCTGTCATTTTACCCATCAAGCGGGAGCTCAACACTGCCCTACAAGCTACCAGAGATGCAAGCTTCGAAAAATGTATAGCTGAGGCTGAACTCAACCCTAAGCGCTGTTGGAAGATTGTCAAATCCTTACAGAACAGGCAACCACACTCTACACCTCTCATCCCCAATAACACTCCACACTCTGCTGAGATCGACAAGGCAAACATCTTCGCCGAATGCCTCAAAGAACAGTGCTCCCCCTTCCCCTCCCATGAAGACCACACCACCTTCCATGCCGAGGTCAACCATCTAGTCCACAGCTTCCCACAAGGGCACCCTGCCTCCTTCAGACCAACCTCCCCGAAGGAAATCAGCGAAACCATCAAGGGTCTTAACAACAAAAAGGCCCCAGGCAGCGATGACATCTCAAATGGAGTCCTAAAGACGCTCACCAGGATCCACACAGTAGCCATTTGCTACATCATCAATGGATCCATGCGCCTCCAATACTTCCCTGCAGCATGGAAAGAGACCACAATCATTGGCATCCCCAAGGCAGGAAAGCCTCTCAACAAAGCTGCTAGCTACAGGCCCATCAGCCTTCTCTGTACCCTGAGCAAGATTGCTGAAGCCATCATTCTAGCCCGTCTCAACGAGTTCATCTCCACCAACAAGGTACTCGCTGATTTCCAACATGGCTTCAGGCACCGCCACAGAACCTGCCACCAGCTCCTCAGGGTGACCGAATACATAGCTGAGAACCGAAACAAGCGCCGACACACGTCCATGCTTCTTCTGGACGCCCCCCAAGCCTTTGACAGGGTCTGGCACGAGGGCCTGATATACTCGTACAAGTTCATCCTACTCCGCTGTCCTGTGTGTGTGTGGTCTGATTCGCTCCTTCCTCGCTGATAGAACCTTCAGGGTGAGAGTTGGCAAAACTCTATCCACCACATAACGGCCGGTGTACCCCAAGGCTCAAAACTCTCCCCTGCCCTATTCAACATCTTCTGCCATGACACACCTATCCATGGGGAGATTATCACTGCACAACATGCGGACAACGTTGACTCTTTTACACCTCCTGCCATCCCTGCTCAGCTGGTACCACAAATAGGGACTACGCCTCAACGAAACCAAATCAGAAGTGGTCTTCTTCTCCCGCCGTAACATCCCCCCTCCAAACATGCGTTACCTTGGAACACAGGCAAATCTCGCTGTCCGTGGCAAAATCAACGGAGCCTTCACTGCCCTCTGGCCATTCTTCAACAACAGAAAGGTCTCACCGAAAATCCGCGTCTTTAACGCCATCATCAGGAGCATCAGCACCTACACTATCCCCGTCTGGGGCACAGCCTCCTCTCTTCGCCAACTCGAGGGCACTTACATGAAGTCCCTCCAAGGAGTCCTTTGCTCCCCCTCGCAACATCAGAAACTGGCAGCTCCTGAAGGAAACGAGCCTCCCCTCACGAAGCCATCGCAATCTACGCCCTCAACCTCTGCAACTCAGTGGCGGGTCACCCCAACCCGTCCATCAGCTGCCGTACACAATATGGCCCTAACGCCTCGGATATCGTCCATAGGCCCTGCTCCCTCATTCCACGCTAACCCTGTCCCACCCTCCCTGCATCGCAAATGCGCATGAGTCTCCCTGCAACCGCAGGCCAGCCTCCCGTCCTTCTGATTTAGAACCTCCGGGTTGGCAACCGCAGGGGGAGGGGTTTTAGTCAGTAAAAATCCGACACTACCCTCTTGGGTGTCTTTTGAAGATTTCCCCTCCCCGGAACCGTCTGAAAAAAAAACTGTCTCCGGAGCGTTACTACCACAATCAGCATCAAAGCAGAAGGAGCCACAACTCAACCAAGAAGAAGATATCAGGGCACCAGCCAAGGCCGAGGGAACAATGACCGAAGTCGTGGCCATTCAGGCCCATTTCCCATCTCCCCAGAGTTACTGGGAGTCGGCTTGGCTTCTTTAAAAGGGGTTACGGAATCTACCAGTCCCCTCCACGAATTCTAGGATCTTTCTCCACTCGGTTTCTCTCAAACTAGTGCTGTTTATTATTCTCTCCCCTAATATGTTGAGTCTAGTGCCGAACCATAACGGGCATTCCCTAAGATCTATTTCTCCGCATGGGCACCTAGCGTTGATGTTCGGATTTATCCTGTTTAGGGTCTTACCCACCGCATAGTGCCCAGATAGCATTCCAGTGATTCTTCGTAGTCTTATCTTGCTTAAGCCCAGTACCCAATTGGTTACTGGTAACTAGTTATACCCATAATTTTGGAATGTTGGTACCCTTCATTGTTGTTTATTTCATCACACACATTTCTCCACATTTTCTCATTTATTTTTACTTTCAGTTGTTGCATTGTGATAGGTGAGAACGGTTCTGGTCCACAGAAGTGTCCTCTGGCTCCCACCTTGGCTAGTTTGTCCGCTCTCTCATTCCCCGCATACCCCCTATGCCCGGGTAACCATTTTAGCGTGATTGTGTTCCCTAGTTGTTGGAGTTTCCCAACCTTGAGCTTTGTTTCTTCTATGAGATAGCTCCTGACTATTGGATTACCCAATGTTTTTACCACAGATTGGTTGTCAGTTATATTCGTGTTCCTAATGTTCTTTGTTACAAGTGTGCTAATACATAAGTTTATCGCGATGAGTTCACTTTGGTACACTGAGGTATTGGTACCTAATGAATGTGATTCTTCCCATTCTAGTGCAGGAATGTATATTCCCATTCCTGCGTTACCATCTAAGTGTTTGGAGACGTCTGTGTAGCAGATGATTTCAGATTCATCCGCCACCTTGTCTTGAGTCTATTCTAGTGTCGAGGTTTCCCTGGAACTGATATGTCGTTGTCCTGTCATACATTGAGCATGTTTGCCTCTGGTATGCTGCTTATGCGGGCTGCAAACATCATGCAGGAGTGGTGCCGCAAAGCTAGGCTCACCCTGGCAGTGGATAAGACTGCAGCCATTCAAGGGAAAACCTAGCCCACAGCACTCAGTGGCCTTTACCATTGGGGATGCGGAAGGTCAAGATAAGCAAAGAGGTTAAGTACCTCGGTATCATTTTGAGGAAGAGCTTCCTGGCCGCAGTGCAAGTAGCCTATCTCACAACAAGACTCGGCCGATTGGTTGGAATGATGAGAAGGCTGTCTGGAGAAGAATGGGGAACATCATATAGGGTCAGGTGGCAATATTACGACACCGTGTTCCTGCCAGCAGTCACATACGGTGCCTCCAATTGGTGGCTTAGCCCCTCGAAAAATGTCAGAGCCAAGACCATTAGCATCCAGAGGGCCATCCTCGTAGGAGTCACAAGGGCATACCGTACTGCCTCGACATCAGCATTGCAGGTGATCGCCAACTGCCCACCGTTGGATTTGTATCTGGATGCATATGTGGCACATACAATAATTGCACAGCCGAACAGAGTGTCTGTCCCAATTGTAAGAGAGCTAGCCAGACGCATAGCATTGGTAGAGGGGGACAAGGCCAAGCATGAAGCAACAAGGGAGTGGCTAATGGACGAGTGGCAAACACGATGGGAGGCGGAGACCACAGGCCGCCACACACATGAATTATTCCCTGAAGTGAGGAGGAGGGCCAAGTGTGAAGAGATCACCCCGGGATACCACCCGATCCAACTCTACAGTGGGCATGGAAGTTTTAATGCAAAACTGTGGGAATTTAAGAGAAGGAATTCGGCAAGATGTGGAAACCAAAGGGAAACTGCTGACAACATACTGAGGGACTGTAGCCTATATACAAATGAACGGATAGAGCTAACAGGCTCAGCCCTCTATACGGGGCCATTACATAGGCTAGTGGATCAGCGAAATGGCGGTCGCAAGATGGAGAGGTTCGCAATGAAATGGCACAGAAGGCGGGGTTCTGGCCCGGGTTTGGGAAGGGATAGTTAGATGAGTGTGTGAATTTATGTGTGTAGGACCCAACTGTGATATAGGTTAGCTTAGGTTAGGGATGCTGGGCGGAGGGGGGAGGAATATTTTAGTACTCTCCCTCTCCCCCAGGCATCATTAACGGGTAGGTAGTGTGGCATGGAGGGGGGAGGAATATCGAAGTACTCCACCCCCTCCCTGGTATGAAAGTAATTTATTAAGAATGAGTGTAAGTTATTGAGTGAATGTTTTATGTTACTGTGTTTTGTGTTATGTGTTATATGTAGTGTGAAATTTTTGTGGCTTGGTTGAATAGTTATTTTATTTTTAGGTAGGGCCAGGACACCGAGCACCAGCTCGGTAAAACCCGCTCGGACTAGATCACGTAGGCAAACCTCAAGGTAAGAGGAGCAGACCACATGGTCGGATGTCCGAATAGTTCAGGCAATAATGGGAAAACTCCAAGCTATAAGAAGAGGGAGCAGGGTACCTAGACCGACGAACTGTGTGCCGTACCTCTGCCCCTGCCCTGGTAAAAATATTGAAACAAAAAAAAAAAAAATGATTGAGAATCGCCGTCTCAGCCAATCAAAACCTGGCTCCGCCACGAGGTCCAGCCTGGACATACCAAGAGGTATGACTGATGCCAGGAGGGCCTGCTGTTCCCAGGCACACCGGAAGGCGTGTGACTGTTAAGACGAAAGCGTTCTTGCAGTCAATGATTAACAATGGGGTGACCGGAATGACAGAATGAGGAAGGACCAGTAGCAAGCAAGCATATGGTAAGGCCACTGAAGTGCTGATGGGTTGTTATAGGCCACAAAAGAGGCCTAGGTGCAACCGTCTCCCCACCGGTCCGAGACAGCAGGTATGCTGCTTATGACGGTCGTGCAAACAGATCCGGGGCCGTGATTGTGTGAATGGTTCCAGTCGTTGTTTTTTCTAAGTCTTAGTGCCCCTCTCATTGCCTCTTGTGTGACCTCCCATTTCATTGGTAGCGCCCCTGTCAGTACGGCCATTATGACATTGGGTGTGCTGTGAAATTGACATAGTTATGACTCTGTCTAACTTGTACAGGGCACAACTCAACCAAGTCCCTCACCGTGAGGAGATACTGATCAACCGAGCCCTTCGACCCACGCTTCAACGCCTGAGGAACAGAAGTATTCCCACCAGTACAAGAAGGAGAAGGAGCAACGACTCAACCGAGTCCCTCGCCTCACAGAGTCCTTCGTCTCACACCTTGCGAACCGGCAGAGACAGATCCTACAACATTTCGTCGGCCCTTTTTAAAACCACGCCATTTCAAAAGGAACCCCCGACAAATCAGTAATAAATTCACAACTTGGCGATGTTTGCAACCCTCCTAACTAGTTGATCTTCCACTCACTTCCCCAATTCAGAGCCCCATTCGGCTACAATTCGATTTGAGCTAAGAGCAGCCATTTCTTCTTAGTAGACATCGTACTACTCCATTAATGTCACATTTTTTGTACGCTTGTAGAACTCTACTAACCTTAGAGATCGCCTTGGTGAGCAGAGGACTGGAGTTTTTGTAACTCGTTTCAAGAGCCGACTTGAGCAAAGGCCTTCCTGCTTCGTAATTTGAACTGTTCCTTCGGCTACCGCCTCTAGTATCTGGAAGTAGAAGGAAACATGTGAAAAAAGTATGCACGTTATAATTCCCTAGAAGGTTACAGAAGAAAATGTTCATAATTCCCCATTTCCACCAGTCACCTAAGAAAAACGAACTGGGGCTTATGCGTACAAACATTGTGTGTGATTGATAACATGTTATCTATTTGCTTAACTTTCTCTTGTTTTCCTCTATATACAGGAGCCAACTGAAAACACCCCCATTGCTGCCACAAATGGGCTTATTGTGTGGAGAACATGACCTTCATGGTGTTCCTCCCCCTGAATGCCATCAATGTGCCCCCACCATTCTCTCACATAGCCATGAGGTCCATCCCTGCAACCTCATTCAGTCGCAGCTGAGCAGGCGGTCCCTCACAACTAATGCAGTACATCATCACAGAATATACTACTCTGTGCCTCTAACATACTCTCGAGTTTGACTCACTTTCAGTCGCTGGTTGAGTCAGGCATGTTTCTTCCTGTGGTGTGGCACGCTGCATCCACATGGTGGGTGGCACCCACGCGCTGAGATTGGCTGCTAGCCCTCACCATACAGCGCGATATCCTCCTTGTTGTGTTGCCGGCGTACTGCACCACGTCACATCTTGCCCTGCAAGTTATCGCAGGCACCCCCCCACTAGACCTCATCTTGGATCTTGTGGTACCTGAGTCCCACATCAAACGGGGCCGCATACACCACTACCGTGGACCACTTGAGTCGCTGCTCCCCATGCTACAGGCAGAGAGCAACCTGCAACTAAAAGTCGTGCATGAGGAGACCCTGGCATAGTGGCAGGCACAGTGGGAGATGGGTTCTACTGCGCAGCACCTCCACAGCATACTCCCCTCCATCGAGGAAAGACTTCGGATGCAATAGTGGCGACCATCCTTCGCGAAGGTGCAGCTGCTCTCGGGCCATGGGGCCTATAATGAGCGGCTGCACTTCTTTAGGCACCACACCTTCAGCAACTGTCCCTGTAGAGAGACCCCGGAAAGTGCGTCCCATGTCATCTTCGCCTGCAGGCTCTATGAGGACGTCAGAACATGCGCCCGACTCCCTCCGGTTGAGGGTGCCCCCGAGGTCCTTTCGGGTAAGGCTGCTACCCGCCAGTTACGCACATTTGCTCAGGCGTGGGCGAGCCGGCGGAGGGGTCTAGAGGCCTGGAGTGTGGAAAACGGCTCTAACGATTTTGATTAAATTTTTTACATTGGTAGCTCTTAATGAGATAATCATACCATGAAATTCCCATTTGTGGGAAAATGACGAGAGCAGCACAATAAATTACCAAAACTTTCGACGAAATCGATTTTAGCGCAGTTTTTAGAGAAAACAACCGTACCAAATCAGCTGAAACTTGATGTCTAGCCTACAGGTTACCATGGGACGCAATAATGAGGGTATGGGAAAAATCCACCGAAAGTTAACTATAGTCATCATAGTGATCAAAACACCAAATTTTTTTCTCAAAAACGGCTCTAACGATTTTAATTACATTTTTTACATTGATAGCTCTCAATCAAGCAATGATACTATAAAATTCTGATTCGTGGGAAAATGACGAGAGCAGCACAATAAATAATCAAAATTTTCGACCAAAAGCGTTTTTCGCGCAGTTTTTTCCTATATAAACTCTGCTGGAATTCTTGTAGAATGTTAAAAAAAAATTGGTATTGTAGTCCAATCCAATACCTAAAGGGTGAGTGTTTGAAAACGCTCATGAAATACATGGGGCTCACTCCAGAAATTCCTGAATTTCAACTACTGCCGTTGCGCTTACTACCAGTTCTAACAGTTATTTTCCAATAACTCTGCAAAAGTGATTACTATCCTTTTTTAAAAAAATCGTGTTTACAGCCTCATTGATTATCTGTGTACCTATTGCTCAATAATGGTTCTACAATGAGTACGAGCAGCACAATAATTTCCGGAACTGTAAGCGCTACCGCTTTCTGCTGCCGTAAAGCGTTGCTTGACCAAGTTCAAATTAACTGAGTGATAAATGAATCGATTAAATAGAATTAGCCATGTACAAAGTGAATTGACGTAGAGCTAAGGAAAGTTGTGTGTTGCAACGCACCAGATATTTTAGACTCAGTAGGGTCTGAAACGTAAAGATCTGAAGAAAACCCAAATTTTTTTTTTGGGCCGATTACTATACTTTCCTTCCTTTCGGGTAGCGGAAAGTAATAAAAAGTCTCTTCCAAAAAAATCCCAAAATTATATATACGTTCTCAACTTGGAACACAATAAAGAATAAACGGGAAACACTTTGATAAATCACACCCTGTGTCGAACAGATTACAAACAGTTTTATGAAGCAGAAACTCGAGGTTGCTGTCGTTCTGGTGCACGTCATGCGTTCAGCCCTGGAGTCATACTGCCTCCTCGCAAGGTGCTCATTCGCATCCGTCCGCCTAATCAGTCGGCATTTTGGGAAGCGGGCCCAAACTTGAGCGGGTGTGTAAGCCTGACACCCTATAGCAATTGCAGCAAGTGGGGTTTAGGGCGAGCAAGACTGCAAGTCCGCTGCAGCATTTTTGGATGAAAACGTCATCGTACAGCGGTACAGGAGGGCTAACTGTAGTAATAGTGGGTCAGCGTATGAATGTACTATTTCAGTTACGCTTGGCATTTACTCAAGAATAGATTAGCCACGCTAACTTTGAAAACGTAGTCGTGGAGCCCGTGGAAAGAGTGGAAACAATTATCGCAATAATACATTTTACAAGCGACGCACATAGTCGCGGCCAATTCCCCGCAAACGCATTTAGTTACCCCCAAACTGACAAACGGTTTCAATTCGCACATTTTCTTCGCGATGAACACTTTATTAAGAGCCATCGCCGCTTCGAAACTTCCTTTTTCGCAAAACGTCACCATAGCCGTCCCGATCGGATAACCTAAATCGCACGTTTTCATTTTAATCGTCGACACTCTCCCGAACCGTCGCCCCAACTCGTTGGCCAATTGAAGAGCCGTCACTCCTGACCTTAGCCCGCCGATGAACGCCAGTCTGGGGTACGCCGGTTTGACGGGGTGCCTCGAGTACAGCCCGTCGGATATTTTCCACAATTTAAGTTCGACGTACTGCAAATCCCCTTCGCACACGACTTGAACGAACGTTCGTTTTTTGTCTGTCGTTATTTTTTTAATTAAATTGTCGACGCCGGTTTTATCGTTGAAAACGACGAAAGCGTAGCCATCGGGCGGTTTGTTCCTGTCGGAGCGTTGATTTTTCTTAACGGGCCACGTTACGTCCGACACCGGGCCGTACAATCGAAACGAAATCATCAAGTCGCTTTTGGTTATTTGATGGGGGAGGCCGCCGATGAAAACTTTGTGCGAATAAATCGGGTGTCGATCGCCCGACGGTTTGAGAGAGTTGAAATGCGACATTTTCGTAGATTATTTAATCAACGAGCGTCGTTCGTGGGAAAAAAATGTTTTATCGTCGCGACGTTAAATTTGACAATCTAGGAATGAAACAATCAAAGGAACGCACGGTTTGATGGCATTCTATTCACTATCACTGAAAAAAAAGTGGAGGTTGTCAAATATTTTTATGTCGCAGCGTATGCCAACTTCATCGGGGTAATACAGCAACCACACCACTCAGCACTGACTCTCATATCAAGTGACAAAATGAAATGAACCTTATCGTGAACTGTATTTGAATGTACCAATAATATAAAATTAGACTTACAGGCAACACGTACTGCCCCACTAACCCAATTTTTTCATTCTGCTAGAAAAACTAATTATTGCCTCCTTGGGGCCATTGATCTTTCATTACCACACAGCAACACGGTTTTTTTTTCCTGGAAGGTCAACCATTACAAATCTACAACGCTTCCTGACTTTTATTCTGAATGCTCTCAGAAAGGGGGGCTGTATTTATGCTGGTTTTACTAAGGCTTTTGACAAAGTGCCTCACTTCGTGCTAGTTTCAAAGTTGAGACGATTTGGATTCTTCGGGCCTTGTCACTGATCAGTTCATCGCTTCTACCTTAGGAGTTCAAACTGTATGTTTATCTCCTTTCACCGCGACCTCGGGTGTTCCACAAGGTTCGCCTCTCGGTCCTTCTTTATTTTTACTTTATTTAGTTCAACGTTCAGGACTGACCGATTGTTATTTGTTTATTACTCGACCCTCGATTGACTCTTTCACAATGTTGTTACGTGTCTTATCATAATTGAGGTCACGGTCCTGAAGAAATCTTTTCCAATCCATTCGGAGAAGTCTTTAATTTTAATTTTTATTCAATTGTGATGAGCTCCGTTCTGACTCAAGAATAATTCATTTAGTTCAGTTTTTTATATTTATTTACTTGCGCTGTAACCTGAGAGCAGTTTATTTAATAATTATAGCATTATTCATACCACGTAGTAGCGTTCAATTCACATGGGTTCATCCCCGAAACTTTCCTTTCGTTCATTTAATTCAAGTTGGGCTCTAACAATTTTGATTAAATTATTTATATGGACAGCTCTCAATAAAGACATTACACCGTAAAATTCTCATTAATGGGAAAATGACGAGAGCAGCGGAATAAATTACCAAACATTTCGACATAAGCTTTTTGAAATTATAAACTCCACCAAAATATTGCTAGAACCTTCAGAAAAATTGACGAGGAAGTTCGATTGAGAAGTTATACTGTCGTGATGAGTCACTGGGGCTACCGTAGATCTCCTCTAAGAACCTCAAATAGCAGGTCATGGTATACATTTGTTGTTGGAACTTATTTTTCGCTCAGTTCATTTGAACTTGGTCAAACAACACTTCACGGCAGCAGGAAGCGGTAGCGCTTACACTTCCGGAATTAATTGTGCTGCTCGTACTCATTCCAGGACCATTATTGAGCAATTGGTACACAGATAATCAATGAGGCTGTAAACACGATTTTTTTTTAAGAGTATAGTAATGACTTTTGCAGAGTTATTGGGTAAAAACGTTTAGAACTGGTAGTAAGCGAAACGGTGGTAGTTGCAATTCCGGAATTTCTGGAATGACCCCCATATAACTTACGAGCGTTTTTGAACGCTCGCCCTATAGGTATTGGATTGGGCTACTACACCAATTTTTTTGAACATTCTAGTAACATTTAAGCGGAGTTTATGAGGAAAAAACCGCGCTAAAATCGATTTCGTCGAAAGTTTTGGTAATTTATTGTGCTGCTCTCGTCATTTTCCCATGAATGGGAATTTTACGGTATAGTTACCATATTGGGAGCTATTAATATAAAAAATTTAATCAAAATTGTTAGAGCCGTTTTTGAGAAAAAAAATATTTGGTGTTTTGATCACTATGATAACTATAGTTAACTTTCGGTGGATTTGGCTCATACCCTCATATTGGCTTCTGATGATAAACTGCGGGCTAGATATCAAGTTTGAGCTGATTTGGTACGGTGGTTTTCTCTAAAAACCGCGCTAAAATCGATTTCGTCGAAAGTTTTGGTAATTTATTGTGCTGCTCTCGTCATTTTCCCAGAAATGGCAATTTTATGCTATAATTGCCTTATTGGGAGCTATTAATATAAAAAATTTAATCAAAATCGTTAGAGCCGTTTTTGAGAAAAAAATATTTGGTGTTTTGATCACTATGATAACTATAGTTAACTTTCGGTGAATTTGGCTCATACCCTTATTTTGGCTTCAGATGGTAAACTGCGGGCTAGATATCAAGTTTGAGCTGATTTGGTTCTGTCGTTTTCTCTACAAATCGGTCACAGACACGCACGTAGACAATTTTCGAAGTACTACTTTGCAGAGCCAAGGAAAATAAAAAGCGCCGCTAAGACAGAAGGTTAACTGACCGAATAACTAAAGTTTCAAACCTTGTAATGAAGCGAGAGATCCGCGATGGTTGAATCGTATCATCAAGCTCAACCTTTCAACACTTTGAGACAGTTCTTCGGCCTCCTTTTCTTCCGACTCCTTTCCATTCACTTTTTCAACATCTGTAGAAGGAAAGACACAAAATTAAATGAGCCTAGTTGATTTCGGCCTTTTAGTAGGGTTAACATAAACACAAATGGATCCAAAACCCTGGAGGGTGCTGGTTCTGAGAGCATTGCCCTGGGTCCCACTCTGAACGGGTTTTCAAGCAGAGATTGATGCTATTATAGCTAGGGTCGTCATAATTCATGAAAAAGTGTGTAGAAATAAAACTGTTGACATAATAACTGGCGCTGAAGAACTCTGTCCAAACTGACGGCGGACTGGTAGGCTTCTTGGGCAGAGAGAGCTGGCCATCGGGCCTCCAGGGCCACTTCACCACTGTGGAGCATCTCTGTCACAAGTCAGGAGATCTGTGGGAGAGTAAGGCAGGAGGATGCATCAGACTGGAACACTGTGGGAGTGAGGGACTACAAACGCTTTATCTCAGGGCAAATACAGGAGGTAAGACGTAGCCTTCTGATTCAGAATGCATCGCATCAGGTTGGTGTATGCGATGTCAGCAGTGCCCTCATTCCCATACTGCCCAGCAGTTTGAGAGATTAAGCAGTGGTCTTGCCTCCCTGTTTTCATTCTTGCACGCCCCAGCCTCTACTGGGTGAGCACTGCCCTGGCAAATTGAGCAATGCACCAGTTTTCCCTCTGAATTGAGGGCGGAGCAGACCAGACCAATGCCTCTGGAGTGAGCTGACCTACTGTGCGCCGCCAGACTGCCCACCTCTAGGACGAAAAGATGCCATGAGAAACATCATGCACCGTTGCCTCGGAGTGCAAGCAATTTGGGCTTGCAGCCTTTTCACTGCAGCGTAGGTACGGTCTAAATGCTCCACGTCCTGTTAGTAACCGAGTGAGGTAGAAATCCGTCTGGCTGTGGCGTCGCCCAAACTATGGACCAAGTGCTAGAATCAGCCGCCTAGTCTACTGCCCCTTCTGGGCTGTGTACAACCCATCTTGCCACCTCCTAAGAGTCACACTCCTTTCTTCTCTTCTGATGGCCATACTTGGTTGCCCTCTTGATGCCTGGCTCCTTCCAGTCAGCTCAGAATGTGGATTGGAATAACACTTTCGTCGAGAATTATGAACCAATGTCTTTACCACTAGACCACGATCGCCCGGTGCCTTTAAGAGGAGTCAGTCATTACACTAGAACCGCCTCCTCAAAAACTGCGATACCATCAAGCAGTGCAGAGAGCCCACTTCTGCTGCACCACGTCCATCCTCTTTCCGTGATAAGCAATGCTAAGCGCCTCACACCCAGGTGTGGATGGGATCTTCCCTGCCATGTTGCAGCATGGTAGGGAGGCTATGGGTCCGATACTGGTGAGGCTTTTCAGGGCGAGCTATGTCCTTGAGTACAAGGAGGAAAGTGAAGGTGGTCTTTATACCAAAGCCGGGTGGCTCCTCGGCCCTGACTAAGGGCTACCGCCCCATCAGTCTCATGTCCTTCGTGTTGAAAACAATGGAGAAGATAGTGTGCCTATCAATAAAGGAGTACTATCTTACTCAGAATCCCATTCGGAGTTCCCAGCATGCTTATCAGAGGGGGAGATCCACTGAGACTGCTCTGAAGGAACTGGCAACAGTGCTGGAGGATACTCTGGGATCCGGAGAGATTGCGCTGTGCTGCTTTCTGGATATTGGGGGGGCTTTCGACAATACGTTGTATGCCTCAATTATGGCTGCGGCTGGTAGGAAGGGAGTAGATCCTTACCTAATCTCTTGGACCAAAGAGATGCTGAGTAGCAGGGTGGTCTTCTCGGAGTTGGGGGGGGGGGGGGAGCCACTCTCTGTGGTGCCCACCAGGGGATGCCCACCGGGGGGGGGGGGGGGTGCTCTCCCCTCTCCTCTGGTTACTGGTAGCTGATACCCTTCTCGAGCTGCTGGAGGAGGAGGGCTACAAGGTAATAGGATACACGGATGACCTGGTAATTATAGTCAGGGGTAAATTCGCGAGTGTAATCAGTGAATGCATGCAGCATGCACTGAATACCCTAGAGACATGGTGCAATGGGCAAGGACTGTTTGTCAATCCAGACAAAACGAGCCTGATCCCATTCACCAGAAGGCGCAGCCTTACGCTGCGGGAACTCAGGCTGGGTGGCAAGGTGGAGAAGATCCAACAAAAGATTAAGTACTTGGGAGTCTTTCTTGATGGAAAGCTCTCTTGGGCCACACACGTGAAAAAAGCCTTACAGCGGGCGTCGGTGGTGATGTGGGCAGCTCAAAGAATGGTGGGGAAGACATGGGGGCTGAGGCCTGGGATGATCGGGTGGCTGTACACTGCGGTTGTTAGGCCTGTAATCACCTATGGAGCCCTGGTCTGGTGGACTAGGGTGGAAAACAAAACAGTGCAGTTGCAGCTAAATAAACTGCAGCGTCCTTCCCTTCGGGTAGCGGAAAGTAAAAAACTACTAGAATTTCTGGTTTTCCATCTAATATGTTTCAAAATACTTCCCCAATGAAGATTGAGGTAATTGAATGATTACTTTCAAGTAATTAAATACGCCGTCTGGGGTGACAGACCCAAGAATCTGGCCAGCGTTGAATGTGTTAAAGAAGTCGTGTGCACCACAGAATGTTGTTTTGATAGAACTTTTCCTAATCAGTAACTCCTGTGATCGTTCTGCACAAGGGTCGTGCACTGACACTACACCTACCTCATGTTCTTGAATATTCCTCAACAACTTACTACAGCAACCAAATACATAAAAATACCTAGGGACACGTTCAATCACATCGAAACTGGCGTAAACGCCATCTTCTCTGAGCAATCGTGAGCCCTCAATAAAACAACTCCAGTCGAGTTTTAAATACAGACCAAATCACCCGCACAAAAAGGACGTACCTTGTGCGTCTTTACTCGTTTCATCGTCGTATTTATGGAGCCAAAAAAAATGCAAAACGCCGTAAGTAAAACCGCTGATTACAGCTCCCAAACCCATAATTCTGAACGCTTCTCTCGTTCCATAGCTGCTGATGAGGAGACCGCCCAAAAAACTACCGCTTCCTCTGCCTGAAAAATAAATAAGAGCTTAGATTGCAATACAATGAAATTTTATTATAAAGACTGTTGTTTGCGAATCAAAGTTTCCCTGTCGAAATTGAGAGGAAGTTAACCCTGAGCGCTCTATTGAGGTTTGCGGTTGTTTACAATTAATTTGAAATGAACCGGACAACTCCAGAAACGGGATACGGAAAGCGGAGGAGAGGAAATCTCAGCTGAAAATCCTTTGTGGTCTGTGGCAAATTATTAAGAAAATGCACTCACCAAACAGAGAGGACGATGATCCTGGCCGGGAGTCCTACTGCTGGTTCATGCGAGTGACTCTCAATGTCACCTCTGGCCATCCCCAGGGCGCAGTTCTGTCCACCATCCTATGGGCAGTGCTACTGGACCCCCTACTTCGCCTCCTCCAGACCAACGGCTACACACCCGTGGCCTTCGTGGATGACATCATGGTCGTGGTAGAGGCGGAGCACACAGGCCTCCTCAGGCTCCACCTGCAGCGGGCGATACGGCTCATTCTGAGCTGGTGCCACCGTACACGCCTGCATCTTTCGGGCTCTAGAACGCAGCTGGTGGTCTTGCACTCAAACCCCTCCCTACCCCCTACCCCCTGGGATTGACTGCTGGCACGAAGGTCACCTTGAGGACATCGACCAAATACCTACGCACAATCTTCTGTTCACGTGGTTGCTCAGCCGGGCACCTGGCCTACCTCAGAACCAAATGCTCAGACCTGATAGCCCAGGTACGGTCTGTCTCAGGATCGACCTGGGGCGCCGCAAATCACGCCCGGTATTTGAATTACTGGGCAGTGTTCCTTCCAGTGGTGCGGTACGCTGCGGCCACATGGTGGGTGGCCCCCACTCAGTGAGATTGACAGCTTGCCCTCACCATGCAGCGCGATCTCTTCCTGGCCATCTTGCTGGCGTACCGTACCATGTCGCATCTCGCCCTCCAGGTACTCGCAGGCACCCCTCCCCTAGACCTTGTATTGGACCAAGCGGTACTCGTGTCCTACATTAAAAGGGGCAACATGGACGACTACCATGGGCCACTTGAGTCGCTGCTCCCCACACTTAGGGCGGAAGGGTCAAGCAACCTACGACTCAGAGTTGCACAGGAGGCAACACTGGAAGGATGCACCCGAGCTCCTCTCTGGCTGGGCTGCCTGCCGCCCGCCAGTTTCGCCAATTTGCTCAGGCGTGGGCGAACCGACGAAGGGGTATGGAGACGTAGAGTCCCGATGCGGTGGAGACTGCAAGCGATGCCCCATAATTGACACAGTGCTGCCGCTGCATCTCCATCGGGGGGGGATCAGTGACCCCCCCCCCGATGTAGAGCCGTGAGCCGCATGCCCACACTTCTCTCTCGATACACAACAAGCCGGCAGGTCCTATTACAAGGCCTGGCTTGTTTCCCCATCAGGTAGAGGGTCGATCATAAATAATAATTTGCCACCAGATAGGAAAGTATAAACAAGTAACACGAAATAGCAATAAAATAAACTTAGTAAAAAAAAGAAGGACTGCACTTCGTCCAATTTGAGTTAATTGACCCTGAGGGAGCGGGATATGAAAGAAAGGGGAGCAGAGCAGTTAGCTGTTCACACGGAAATGTCAGAAATGAGAGAGAGTTAATCCTGAGCACCTCACAGAGGTTTGCGGTTGTCCACGCTTAATTTGAATCAAACCAGACAAACGTTGCTGTACTTCTAACGGATCGCACAATGTCTTGCCATGTCAGAGAATCCCTAGGTCATACATAAAAGTCGGAAATAGGGGGTGTTTGGCACGATAATATACAACACAAATAATGCGGAAAAGCCAAGAGTGTTAGCTAACTAAGGAAAGAAAGCCGTGTGATTGCCTTGCAAGATATTGGAATAGGAGAACATTGAAAAGCTCATAACTATTTTACTTCGCTTAACATCCGATAGATCGCGAGGGCTAGTCTGAATCGGAAATATTCGAGTTCAGATCGTCCAAATCCGAGCACGATCACAGCGGGAAACGTTGGAACTACTTTAGTTCGTCCAATGCCTCGTAGATCGCGCCGCCGAGGCCAAATCGTAAAATCAGTTTCTGACTTGTTACTGTCAACTTTTTATGAATCGACGGGGCAACTAGTTTTTCGATTTCTTAAAAATTGTATCGATACGCAATTTATATTATAAATAATTTAACGATGAGCCCTTAATAACGCTCATAAGATATTCAGGTATTTCAACTCCCCCAGTTTCCCTTACTACCATTTCTAAACGTTTTTACTTTCCAGAAAGTGTATTCGGGCACCCCAAATGAGCAGTTCCGCGCAACCGATTAGGAATCCAATCGGACATTTAGGCGATGGCGAGCTCTCCAGAACTGGATATACTTGCAAGCTTCGTGTGACCAGTTCCATCGCCTCATCAGAATAAAAGACAATCTGAAGAAGATGCCTCAGGTCAGACGTAAAAGGGCAGTGCAGTTGGTGGACCTCCACAAGGAACCTTTTCTTTTGCGATTAAGGAATTCTTGTTTTATTTCACTCGGCGGGCTAATAATTTATTTTTTTGTTAATAAATCTAATGTATATCGTGTGTTTCAAGGGTTTTGTTCAAAAGATTATTCTCCTCCTCACCACATTGAACGTTACAGCCTCCGTAAAGTGATGTTTTACCAAGTTCGAATGAATTAGTAGCAAAGCCACTGTGCTGAGCTAGTTACCAGCGACACTACTGTTATTATTATACACAGATGATTACTTATCTAGCATGTAGATTAAAATATAGACGATTCATTCTGTGTTCTAACGAATTGACATGTAGTCATTTTATAGTAATTTACATTAATATGCACAAGAAACTACATATTTTGGCGCAATCGGCGTAATACCGACAGCTCTTAATCAGAGGTCGGTTCTTCTGAATTGTGCAGGAAGTGAGGTGATTGAAATATTTCAAAAATTACCAGAGGTTTGAGCATCATATGAGGATGCAAAAAAAGCGTTGAATGGTCATTTTTTGCCAGAGGTCAATATTCTGTTCGAAATTTTCAACTTTCGTAGTGCTAAACAAGAATCTGGCGAGAGATTGATGGATTATCATGTGCGACTACGTAACCTTGCTTCGTCGTGTGATTTTGTCGATAAAGATTTTGAGATAAAAGTACAAATTCTCATGGGGGCGCAGTGGCTGAGCGAGTTGGAGCGGACTCTGGTTCAATCCCCGACCAGGCACCCCCCTCCTCAAAACCCAGGGGGGTGAGGCAATGGGTACCGGCGATAGGCTGGGGAAATGTGCAGGCCTCCCAACAGGCTCGTGAAAGGGGAGTTGGGATATGGGCCCTCGGTGGCCACGGCAAACTGCCATTGGTCCCGCCGCTTCATTGGATGCGGTCGGTGCGCCTGAAGACTGCCTCCCTGTAATCTCTCTCTCTCATGGGGGCAAATTCCGATAGGTTGAGAAAGTAAATGTTAAAAAATCCTAACAAAACGTTAAAAGAAATTCTAACTATGGGACAGTCTCATGTGTCGATAAAATCACAAATGTCTTCTTTCAACAACACGGGTTTAGAAAACGTGAATAAATTGACATCTAACCAAAAACGAACCTGCTACGCTTGTGGTGGTGATTTTCCCCACGTGAATGCTAAGTGCCCTGCTAAAGGAAAAAACGGCAAGGGATGTGGGGGGGGGGAGGAATCGCTTGCGCCAATGTGTAGTTTAACTTGTTCGTTCTTGAATTTTCCAACACCATTGTGGCCATGAATGCACGCGAAGGATGAAAAATACGGAGCAGATATTCAGAACAAAAACGACACAAACTTTGCCAACCGTCTCAAGACAGGGCACTAACGTACCAAAATACAGGCGCCATCCTACTACATAAACAATACATAGGACCAAAATTGAACATACTAGAAAACTTGAAAGTCTATAAACAAAAAACTGGGCAGATCATAAACGAACAAATCAGCACAAAATGAGTTGATTAGGTGTAATTCGAATTGTCAAAAATTTTTACTGGGTGTTTCCCGCCGATGAGCAGCGTTGCTCTATATCAGAATAAATTTTGAGGATTTTCTTTTTCATAGGACCACACTCACACTCCATTACAACAAGGCGACATTTCAGGGTGTGGACATTTCATTCAGCTAGGCCATTAATTAATCTTTGGGCAATAGCAAAGGCCAAACTTGAATTGGTCACTGGTGAAGATAGTAGATAAATCAATCCGCGACAATACCAAAATTATTGAGTGGCCATACCCCCATCACAACCTTTAATGGGCACTAATGATAGTTAGAGCGTAGTCATACTTACCCAAACTAAAATGAGCCATTCCGAGAACTCCGATGA
Source organism: Pachypeltis micranthus (assembly GCA_020466155.1). Lineage (NCBI taxonomy): Eukaryota > Metazoa > Arthropoda > Insecta > Hemiptera > Miridae > Pachypeltis > Pachypeltis micranthus. The sequence continues at coordinate 3,937,992 of CM035782.1, read as the reverse complement.
GCGTCGTCAAGAGGCTTTTAGGGGCGATCACCGCGCAATACGTTGCTGCCGCAACCCACAGGAGATGCACTGACACCGATTCAATCGCCTCAAACGGAAAACACCACCACGCCTCACTGTAAACATCGATAGCTTCGCATTAACATTGTCAAGTTATCAAATTCATCAAGTACACGCTCCGAAGCGAACAATCGCTGTAAATCCTCATTCAACTCGTACTCACTCAATGTAGGAATAACCCATAAGTCGCGCAGCGTGAGCGAAAAAGGCGATGACGATTAAATTCACGTGGCCGAATTTAGTAGTGAGTTTTTCAGCGCCGTATAAAAATGGGACGCTGCTGAGTGTTCCGACGGATACGGTGATACCTGAAGCACGTACACGAGAAATGTGAAGTGATACATTTGAAGGATGACAGCGTAGATGTTTCAAACGATATAATGAGATTGTTACGAGGGGTGGTTGGGAGAGGCCTCATTGGATTATGAATCTTCGTCTATAACCACTAGACTACGATCACTGGAGTGCCTCCAATGGGAGTCAGGCCATACATCTCCCCCCTCACCGTTATTTTGGTCACCTTACATCCTCTAACTCCTCTGACCTTACTCGCCACAAACAACACACATTCGAAGACTGTCAAGCCCCCTGAATTTATGTAGCCTCCTGCGACATCGTCATGTCTACACGAACCCTACTCCTGCACTAGTAGATCAGTGGTGACCAAGCCTCAGGGAGGCAACCAACCCACGTCAACACTGAGTTCAGTAATTTAAGCTCGGCAGGGGGTATTGTGCTGATCAACAACAGCAAGGACGAAGAAGAAGACAGTAACCACAGGAGGAGGCTACAATTATATCAGGGAAGGCTGAAAGGCTGATAGGCGATTGGAAAATGACTGAGGTTGTTGAACAAAAGAAAAATGAGGTCATGAGTTGGGGGCATTGGATCAGAGCTCGTGATCGCTGTAATTTTTGCCTGAGTCACCCGCTCTCTGAGAATGAATGAAAACAGGAAGGAAAGACCACGTCAAATCTCTTAAACTGCTGGGTAGTATGGGAATGGCGGCACTACCCTTAACACCGCATAGACCAGCCTGATGCAATGCGTTAAACAGTTCCGGGTTGGTTCCCCCGGAGCGGGACCATTGTACTGTTTACAGGTCTGTTTCCTGATAATAACGAATGTCCCTGAATCCTCTTGGAGAGAGATGTACCATTCGCATGTCATGCAGGTTGCAACTTTAATAACATTCTCACTCACTCTGCATCCTTCGAGGCGTTGCAGTGCTATTGGTGGCGAGTGTTATCCCAATGTGCCTTCTAGCAGCTGAGTGGAAGGAGCTGTACCCATCAAGAGGGCAACCAGAGTATGACTGCCAGAAGAGAATACCAGTTGGCTGATTCTATTACTTGGTCCATGGCACTCGGTTCCTAACAGCACATGAAGATTCCTCACAAACAAAAGATACTGTACCGTTTAGTTTTGGTTTATTTTGTAATATAAATTTGGTATTGGGAAGATGGAGAGAGAGAGTGTGGTAAACAGTGTCAACAGACTCATGACCCTGATGCCAGAGCCACAATCTGAACTGCCTTCATCTAAGAGAAGCCATCAAACGAGCCCAATGACAAGGCTGTATTTCGTGGAAGCAGAAAGATCTGAATACCTCTGGGGCGGACATTGCAAGTCCTCCATAGGAAAAGCAAACGTAGAGCAGGTGTTGCGATGCAAAATGAGTCAGGCCAGCAGCATCGAAAATTTGCTAGAAACTCTCCTTGAGAAGGCGTTTCCAGACGACCAAGTGGCTCGAAATACTGAAGCCCAGAGGGCAGCAAGGGAGCTGATCATGGACCCTCGAACGAGCCCGACTTCCCATTGTGGAACTCGGCAGGGCCCTTGCGACCTTAAAGCCCAATAAATCCCGGGCTGGATAGAATAGAAAGCAATATGCTGAGGAACGTTGAGCGGACAATCTCCAGCAGCCTCCTTAATTTATTTAATGACTGTCTGCAGGTCGGACAGTTCCCCACTCGGAAGTCTATTTGTGTCGTCACTCTTCAAAAGGGAGGCAACTGCGATCAGTAAGACCCGCGATCATGGAGACCACTCAGTCTTCTTTTCATATTGACCAAAACGTTACAAATCGTGATATTGCAGTCCCTCAACATCATCTTCAAGTATTGCGAGTACCTCTAGTGTGGTTCCCGTAAGCTGAGCTCACTTCCTTCACATTTATCACACAGTCCATCATTACACTGAGAAATATCTGGTGCGTTGCAACACACAACTTTCCTTAGCTCTACGTCAATTCACGTTGTACATGGCTAATTCTATTTAATCAATTCATTTATCACTCATTTCATTTGAACTTGGTCAAACAACACTTCACAGCAGCAGGAAGCGGTAGCGCTTACTGTTCCGGAATTTATTGTGCTGCTCGTACTCATTACAGGACCATTATTGAGGAATTGGTACACAGATAATTAATGAGGCTGTAAACACGATTTTTTTAAAAAAGGATAGTAATCACTTTTGCAGAGTTACTGGAAAATAACAGTTAGAACTGGTAGTAAGCGCAACGGCAGTAGTTGAAATTCAGGAATTTCTGGAGTGAGCCCCATGTATCTCATGAGCGTTTTTAAACACTCACCCTTTAGGTATTGGATTGGACTACAATACCAATTTTTTTTAACATTCTACACGAATTCCAGCGGAGTTTATAAGGAAAAAACTGCGCGAAAAACGCTTTTGGTCGAAAATTTTGATAATTTATTGTGCTGCTCTCGTCATTTTCCCACGAATGAAAATTTTATAGTATCATTGCCTGATTGAGAGCTATCAATATAAAAAATGTAATTTAAATCGTTAGAGCCGTTTTTGAGAAAAAAATATTTGGTGTTTTGATCACTATGATAACTATAGTTAACTTTCGGTGGATTTTGCCCATACCCTCATTATTGCGTCCCATGGTAACCTGTAGGCTAGACATCAAGTTTCAGCTGATTTAGTACGGTGGTTTTCTCTAAAAACTGCGCTAAAATCGATTTCGTCGAAAGTTTTGGTAATTTGTTGTGTTGCTCTCGTCATTTTCCCATAAATGAGAATTTTATGGTATAATTGCCTTATTGAGAGCTATCAATATAAACAATTTAATCAAAATCGTTAGAGCCGTTTTTGAGAAAAAAAATATTTGGTGTTTTGATTATTATGATAACTATAGTTAACTTTCGGTGGATTTTGTCCAAACCCTTATTTTGGCGTCCTATGGTGACCTACGGGCGAGATATCAAGTTTGAGCTGATTTGGTACGGTGGTTTTCTCTCAAAATCGTTCACAGACACACAGACCATTTTCCAAAATGTTGTTTTTCGGACACAGGGGGGTCTGAAACGTAAAGATCTGAAGAGAACTCCAAATTTTTTTTTCAGCTGATTACATAACTTTCCTTTCTACTTCGTAGAGCCAAGGAAAGTAATAATGCCAGCACGGCCCACAATATTACGTTACACCCAACTAAAGGCCATTGTTAAACCCTTCAACAGACGAACGTCATGCTGACGAAAAATAGAAGCTGACACGGTACTTCCCTTGGAAGGAAGAAAATAAACACGAGTACAAGATTGCACCACCATAAAAGTAAGTTCAACGCAATACCACGTGTAACACCAATAAAATATGTGAACAGTTCAATCGCTGAGTGTTTACCTAATAAATAGTTTGATGCGCCCAACTCTTTCAAATAAAGAAACAAGTACGACTCTATGAATCCCCAACAGTTTCCAAGAATGAATAGGTAGAAAATGAACATGATAACGTGAGGCAATTTGAGAAGTTTGAACATGTCCCTCAGTAGATTATCGGCGGGAAGTTTAGCTCCGACGGGCATCAACAACACGGAGACGCAAGAAATAGCCATCAACGCGCTGTACGCGTAAAACGCTGCCGAATAATCCGTGTAACCTAAAACCGAAAAGAACGAAATTAAACTTTAAAAAATTGTTCAAGCGCAAGCGCCCGATTGACTTGAAAAACGTGCGAACCCAATTTTTTGCTGCTGTAATCGATAAGTACTCCCGTTAACGGGGAAAAGATGGCCATTCCGATGGTCGAAAATAATCGCTCTCGGCCGAATTCTCCGCCGTATTGTTGCACCATGTTGAGAGCTATCGGGTCCATGACTGTCACCGAAGCGGACAGCATTGTCGTGCCCAAGAACCTCAGGACGAAATAAATCCAGAAGGTGCCGGGAGCCGATTCTTTATAATCGGGAGGGCAGATGTCGGGGCCGCCATTTCTAAAATGAGGGAAAAGGTTCAAATTAATTAGGAACAACTCGCTGCAGTGGTGATTCGTAGCAAGAGGATATTTGTAGAATTTAAAATGTTTGCAAAGCATCACAAAACATTCCTCACTCATAATTTGAAGATTTGTGGTCGAAGAATTGTGACTGTTGAGGGTGGCAACAAAATAGTAGTTATATGGAGCAGCACGTGATCAAGATGAATAAAGTGGGTAGCCACACATACTCTCCCCTCTCCAGTGACGCTCACGTAGCTATTTGCCACAGTCTTGTCAGGCGGGGAAGAAGGGCGCTGAACCAGCTGATATTGGATAATCGCTTTGCATGTCAGGGACTTGGTACAGATGAAGTTTAACTTCGAGCTTCCCTTCAGGGTACGGATTCGTGAAAGATCCAATTGTGAAGGGTGTGGTCCTTCTCTTGAGGCTGGAGCCATGGTACATTATATAGACGGATCAATGAGGGGTGGCCTAGCAGGTGCAAGAGTTTATTGGATAGTGATATCTCTGGGAGCTCTTAGCAGTGGCAGTGTCCGTGCAGGACTTCCTGCATAGAGGCCTGACACTGAAACAGCCCTGTCGGACAGTCAGGGAGCACTTAAGGCCCTGGCTTCCTATACCATCACGTTTGGGAATGCCTGGCTGGCCTGAAGACTGGCACTTCCTAGTGATGGTGTGTGTGCAGTACTTCTTGTGCAGGGGTCTGAAACGGAAAAGGAAGTACATTATGTCAGACAGACTGCACTTACAGCCCTGGGGCTTACTATACTATCTCATTAGGGCTGGTTCAGGAATGCCTGACTGGTCTAGAGACCATCTGGAGAACGCCTTAACACTGTGTTGTGTGCCGGGTCATACGGGAATAGAAGGGAATGAGACTGACAAACTGGCGAGAAAAGGATCTGCGCTTCTCCCAGTGGGACCTGAGCCCTTCGTGTGGACCACAAAGAGCCACTTAATCAGGGAGGTTGGTAAGTGGGAGGAAAAGCACAGGGCTGCCTGGAATATGTCCGGCCAATGGCAGTCAAGGTTGCTTATTAAACTCTCCAGCGAACCAGAAAGAACCTCAGTCTGGAGGGAGATAGTAGACGGATGGGTATGTGGCCACAGGTCATTTTACACTAAGGTCTGGCTAAGATTGGTAAGTCAGGGGTACAGAGTTGTAGATTCAACAGAGCATGCACTGTTTACATGCAAGAGGCTGGCTGCAGCGCGTCTCAGAGTGCTAGGGGTTCTTCATATGCAGCCAGAGAAGGTTGCAGGGATGGATGAATGGTGGGGACGCTGCATCAGAGAACATCAGCTCCACAAGAACCGGGGATGGAACTAGGAAGACATGAGTGGCTCACATACCCCCATAGAATAGGCCCAGTTGTGGCTGCAGTGGAAGTTTTCCCAGTAACACCAAAATCAGGAAAAAAAACTGTCCGCCATTTGACAGTCCTAACCGCATTGTCACGACTTCGGACGAGGTAATCTTGAATGTTGTTCTGGGCCTTGTCTTAATTCTTCACTGTAGTTCTAGTTGTCCACTATCCTCGAGTTCCTGAATAACAAAGGCACACCGTCGATAGACATAATTCACGGTCCTCTCGGTGTCTCCACTTTGAAAGCCTTTACACCGCATGATAACACTTTAAAGGGGACGTCACTGGCTGCAACTTACGAATGGCGTCATGTCGAATGAAGATCTGGATGGACGTAGGTTTTTTTTTCGAGCACAGCGCTATCCTGGCCTGTAGTTGATGCGGTTTTGTGCAAACAAATCGGATGGTTAAACGATAAGTGAGTTTGAAAAGGGGTGGCAATCAAACTTGGAATAATACAAAAACGAAGTCCCAACCAAGACCAGCCCTGGCAACCCAATTGTCAGTCATGAGCGCTTTTTTGAACTGTGAATGCATCGAGGTTTCGTTCTATGTGCTTCTAGACGCCTTCCGACACACTACTCGCACTATTCTACCCTCGTGGGCTACAGGTCTGTTTCCTTATTTGATAACTGTTGGGTTTGTTCTCGAAGGTCGATTGGTTCGGTGTCTTTTGCCCGGGGAGTCGTCCTCTCTATTTACAAACAATCCCTTTCCTTTTTCCATGTCCCCTCTCTTACCTTTTTTTACTTTCAGTTTTCCCTCCCATTTCGTCGTCTGCCACACGCCAGCATTGTGCTTTTTTCAAGACGAAATCTAACTTTTTATTTGTGCTGTGGAGTTTTTTCGGAAGTGTTCCATCACTCTCAACACGCAATTCAATTGAAATTACGTCGCCTACAAGACTGAGACCTGCTCTTTTATCCCCGGGGAACACTTTAGATTTGGCGCAGATTGGTGAGTCCCATAATTTATTTCCTAGTTTGTGGATTATTGGGGGTGGTTTCTACAGGTGATTGGTTTTCGGATTGGGGCTTCTGAGAGTAAACCCAGCACAATATTTGGGGGACACTTTGACTATGGTTTGTTGTCATTCTATTACAGTCCACTTCATAAAAATCAAAAAGGAATGACTACTTCTCCCTCGTTGTTCTCAACAATAACTGTTCCTAAACCCTCGATGAAGGTTATATCAGCCATTCCTATAAGGTCATGGGAACGCACCTTGTGGAATAACGTGTGGTTAATGAAGGAAGGATTATTGTTATTGCAATAAGCCCAAAGAATCTTTCTCATTACAACAGCACGCCATGAATCGTTCCTTTTTTTTTACTGGGCTTAGGGGCGGATGGAGCTGCCATGTCACACCCACGCAGCCGATCCTGGATGAATCCCAGACCACCCACACTGAGTGTGACATCCCAGCAAAATTCCTGCAAACCAAGCAGGTGCTTAGGGCGCAAGAATGGAACAGTGGTAGAGAGAGACCAGTTGGGACATAGCGACTAGCCATTCTGCTGACGCGTCTCCCAAAGTGTATCAGGGGCGTCCAACACCTGCACTTGCGAGATTTCGTTCCCTTGATAATCATTACTGCCAGACACTTCAATTTTCTTTTTCTTTCTTTTCTTTAATTTTTCGTTTTCATCTTAGAAGGAGCTCCTTGTTTCACCTTGAAATAATTCAAAGTAAAATTACAAATTAGATCAACTCTTGTTGCCTTGGTATTTTCCCTACATCGAAAACCACATCTCTAAAACCACATCTCTGGTAGATAACAATGAGAACAATTTTAGTAACTATCATTGTAAGAAGGTAATTTAATAAGTCCTAATGTCGGAAATCAGATAGTATTACTGTGATGATTGTCATTACAGAGGAGTTATGCTCTGCGTGTGACAGTGTAGGGAAACTACTCCTCTCACTCTCATCGCAGAGCATTTTCGTTCTTTGAGAAGAATAAACTACGATGAAGGGAATTCCAGTAGTTTACGAACCTAAACATTATGTGTTTATTTTTTAAAATTATTTACTCAGTATTTTACTGATTCATTCGTTCAAAGTCCGCAAAACTTTCAAGACGCCCCTCGTACAACATTCAACTTCGAATAAAATTACCTGAACTGGCATATCTGCAACATACAATCCGCAGCCAAGTCCTTCAATTTCTCGTAAGTCAAATTAGTTGCGACGACGTAACCTCCGCATCTCAAATCGGCCTGTTCGAGCACGGTGTAATTAACGCCGCCGGAAATTAACATTTCCTCCGAAAAATGTTGTCGAAAATCGGTTACAGTTTCGTTGACGTCGGGCTCAACTTCGATTCCTGTCAATAAGGCGAAAAACTCGTTAATAGACGAAATGGAGGAAGTTGGACGGTTATATTCGTCGATAGTTGTGAAATCGTACCTAAATGTTCGACGGGGTCCATCAAATCCGGATGCATGTCGACTCTGAAAAATGTCAACACTGGGGAGGGATCGGCGGATTTACCGACGGAGAACCCAGTCTTCTTCTTTCTGAGGAAATGAAGTAACAAGAATTTGTCATCTATGGAAGCTATTTTTTCAATAAAAGCCTTGAAATAAACGTATTGTTGTGCAACAATTATGTAAAATATCTGGTGGGTTGCAAATACACAACTTTCCTTAGCTCTACAACAATTCACTTTGTACATGGCTAATTCTATTTAATCGATTCATTTATCACTCAGTTCCTTTGAACTTGGTCAAACAACACTTCACAGCAGCAGGAAGCGGTAGCGCCTAATGTTCAGGAATTTATTGTGCTGCTCGGACACATTGCAGGACCATTACTGAGCAATTGGTACACAGAAAATCAATGAGGCTGTAAACACGATTTTTTTAAGAGGATCGTAATCACTTTGGCAGAGTTATTGGGTAAAAACGTTTAGAACTGGTAGTAAGCGAAACAGCGGTAGTTGAAATTCAGGAATTTCTGGAGTGAGCCCAATGTATCTCATGAGCGGCTCTAAACACTCACCCTTTAGGTATTGGATTGGACTACAATATCAGTTTTCTTAAATATTCTACCAACATTCCAGTGGAGTTTATAAGGAAAAACCGCGCTGAAAACGCTTTTCGCCGAAAACGTTGATAATTTATTGTGCTGCTCTCGTCATTTTCCCACGAATGAGAATTTTTTGGTATCATTGCCTCATTGAGAGCTATCAATATAAAAAATTTAATTAAAATCGTTAGAGCCGTTTTTGAGAAAAAAAATTTGGTGTTTTGATCACTATGATGACTATAGTTAACTTTCGGTGGATTTTGCCCATACCCTCACTATTGCGTCCCATGGTAACTCGTAGGCTACACATCAAGTTTCAGCTGATTTGGTACGATTGTTTTCTGTAAAAACCGCGCTAAAATCGATTTCGTCGAAAGTTTTGGTAGTTTATTGTGCTGCTCTCGTCATTTTCCCACAAATGAGAATTTCATGGTATAGTTGCCATATTGGGAGCTATCAATATAAAAAATTTAATCAAAATCGTTAGAGCCGTTTTTGAGAAAAAAAAATATTTGGTGGTTTATCACTATGATAACTATAGTTAACTTTCGGTGGATTTGGTTCAAACCCTTATTTTGGCGTCCCATGGTAACCTGCTGGCGAGATATCAATTTTGAACTGATTTAGTACGGTGGTTTTCTCTAAAAATCGTTCACACATACACAGACCATTTTCCCAAATAGTGTTTTTCGGACTCAGGAGGGTCTGACGTAAAGATCTGAAGAAAACTCAAAATTTTTTTTCTCAGCCGATTAAGTAACTTTCCTTTCTACTTTGTAGAGCCAAGGAAAGTAAAAATCTAGTGAGTAGCAACGTACAGTAAATTCGACGATATGCTATTTTACTGGCGCTGTATCTTCATCCGACGTATTTCTACACCAATATTTATGGATAACAAGGCGTATAGAGTCGCCATGCCACACCACCGCAGCTGATCCTGATTGAATCCAAGACCGCAGGAGGACGCGGGACAGGGTGTGCGACATCCCCGCAAGATGCTAGCAAAGCAAGCAGGTGCATAGGGCGCAAGAATGGAACAGTGGTAGAGAGAGATGGAACACTGCAGGTAAGTCCCCCCAAGTCCAACTAGAGCGTGAATGTGCGCACATTGGAAAGTATGTGGAACCTAGTCATGTGTACCGCCTGACTCCCTTTAAAGGCACCGGGCAATCGTGGTCTAGTGGTTAAGACAATTCATACTTCTCGACGTAAAGTCGAGGATTGTGGATCGGAGCTCCGGCGCCATTGCCATAATTTTTGCCTGACTCAACGGATCCCCAAACGTCTCCAAACCCCCAGCGTAACATTGGTGGCGAACAATACTTCTTCATTCCAAGAAAAAGAAGAGTAGAAAAAATTTAAACAATTAAGAGAGAAAATAATGAGACGAGTTCTCGGGTCCGAATTTCGCTGACGCTGTGAGAGTTCCAGCGGAGAGAAAAACGGTGACGCGCCTCCTACTATGTGAATGAAAAATAAGCGCCCTTTCCTTGTCGCCCTCTCGCTCCCCGAATCTTTGATCGGATTTTCCGGGGTTTCGCTCAACTCTCAAAAATCCGTTCATTAAAGTCGTCCGCTCCAGGAGCAGCGGCTAACAATGAGGGAGGAGATGTACCGCCTGACTCATAGTCTAGTGGTTAAGAAAATTGTTCATAATTCTCAACGTAAAGTCGAGGATTGTGGATTGGACTGGCGCAATTGCCGTAATTTTTGCCTGAGTCAGCGGATCCCCAAACGTCTTGAAACCCCCCTCATAACTCAAGCACATGAACCATTTTATCGATACTCATTGGCCTTTGGGCTGTCAACCTCCCAAAAACCACCGTATGGGTCAGCTCAGGGAGCAAGTTCCATCCGAGGCGTAGCTCCTGTTGCGGCTTTAGTGGAGCCCTTGGAACTTTCAGAAGATAATCCCTACAGTCCACGAGTGTTCCAACTGAGGAGATTACCCCAAGAAATTCAACCTCAAGGTACTCCCACATCTCAAGGACGCCATTAGCCAGGACCCAGGAATTGCCAATGAAAAACACATACGGGCAACGATGGAAGTTAGGTTTTTGGATTCAGTAGTAATCATTGTCATCCCTACAGCCACGAACACCTTCAGATCATCAGCAAAGAAGAGATGGCGAACCCTACCGAAGAATACATCAGAAATGTCATCAATAAGCACCAAACAGAGCGAGGGCTCAAGGTGGGAGCACTGTGGAACCCCAGAGGAGGCATGAAACATCCTGGACAGAACCCCTCTGACTCTCACTCAGTGGAATCTATCATGCAAATAGCTGAAGAACCATTTCAAGACAACCCCACAAAACACGAAGCATTTCACCATAGTTACTGAGGTCAAAATATAGTTGGCTAGAAAGGTTGATCATCAGATACACTGTAGCCACGTTAAATAATAAGAAGGAGGACATAGCTTAAAGCCTAGAAACGCCTGCTGGTTTAGTGATACCAATTACCTCACATGGGGTCGATCATAAGGTGCCACAGAGCCTGCCATTCGAGAGAACTGCAGCCTGATCAAACTACAGAGGCTGGTGTGCTTACTGTGGCAGCTGGCCACCCTTTACCGACAAAAGGCGCCTCACAACCAAGTCATCCCGACAGAGGGCGCTAGCCGTGAGCCACAGACTACTCTGGAGGGGATAGCATGTGGCCAATGAGAGAGGACTACCCCCTCCAAGAGAACGTACATAAGGGCCTATCGTAAGAACGAACCACATTCATTCCTTCTTCTGATTCCTTCCTCGCTTCTCTGACTGCAAGCAGCCTCCATCAGCGGCACCAACAGAGGCGACGAGTCCCTCATCTTACGTCTGAAGGAGAAGGAGCGCCGACTCAACCGAGTCCCTCGCTATGAGGAGCTACTGCTCAACCAAGCCCTTCGACCTAAGCTTTGACGCCCGAGAAACTCCCCGTCCTCTCCAAGCGTGTGCCATGTTGAATCAGCCAAAAACGCATGTGATTTTGACTCAACTTAGTGCAGTTGGACTGTTTTCCCCGACCATTTAGCCACGGCCATCCCATCATACAATAAACTCATCTAGAACTCGAACCTTTCACCTGACAGGGCAAGCACCCAGCATCGCGATTTTCTGCAACTCGATCAGGTCAGGCGTATTAATTTCACTATCAAGAGACCTAATTCATCGATTTGTTCAAATATAACTTTAATTTGCCGATCAGAGTTGTTTATGATTTATTATAACCGCTTAGTCAAGATTTGGGTTTACACAATCTGATACTGATTAGTCGAAACAGCAACCATCAGGCATTTGGTTTTGCCACCCCATAAAATGAGAGTTGAAAGAATGAAAACTGAAGGGAGATAAATACAGGTGTTTTTGTACTGTAAGTAATAACTAGCACGGGATATCTAAACAGCGCCCCAGCAGCCTGTATCTGAAATGTCGATTACCATTTTGGACATCTGTCTGATTCAACGCTTTCTCTTACCTGTCTTCCCTTTCTCGCCCTTCTGCCTCACTTGTCGGGGTGTTGTGGGCAGCTTGAACAGATCTCCACTTCTGCAACGTTTAAATTGATTTCGTTTACTTTTTAGACGACACTGTGCCTATTTGTAGGGAAGAGGGTTTGAGTGATTCGTGGGTGTCATAACTTCTACACGAGTAAAACGTGATGCGCAACCCATATCGCATCATTCTGCTCATAACCTTCCAATGGATCAACATTTGCTCATAAGGCCTTATCGTTAAGGTTAACTATTGCAGGTCATTTCGTACTGAAGATGGCAAAAAGTTGGCAACTAATCTGTAACGCTTAACGTTCTGAAATGTATTTGTCATGATGACGTATGTACAAGCAGGTTGGTAGGTGCAACGAGGGACTACATTGTGCTGCCCTGGTTTTGTGTTTTACAACTTGACTTTCGAATGTACTTGAAACGCCTTCAATGTTCGTCTCACTCGAAACGAACATTGGCGTTTTACAGCATTCACAGCTCCAGCCCCATCCTGCCTGAGCTAATGCCTCTCGTTCCAAACCCTCTGTGTCATATAACCCCCAGTGCCATCTTATCCCCAAAATGTGCAGTTACTGGACGAGCTCCCACCTTCTCCAAAGTGACTAAAAGGATCTCGCTCGTGATGTTGCGCAGCTCCCCCCCCCTCTACCCACGAAGCCTCATAGATTCTCATAATCTGATCTGATCTGTCCTCATGACATGGGAGTGACGCTATGGGCATGATCGGAACGAGACAACGGACCATGGAAAAGGCCCACTGCGGCATGCGGTGCATCGAACAACCTTACACTTGACTTTACGAGAACTGTTCTATTACACACACGCACAATACTTATGTACGCCTGTGGATGTCCCACAAATTGAATCTTTCTTACGCTATTCATGTAGTTCATCTGTCGTTTCGCACCGAACGTTATTTACGCGACCCGCTTTTGAACGAAGAAAATTAAAAACTATCAACTCACTGGCCATGATTATCGCTTTTGTTGTGGAAGTGAAAACGCAGGTCGCCGTCGTCTCCGGAGCCATAACAAGGTTTTTTCCCCGATTGATCACAACCTCCCTGAACAACATGATAAATGAATACGACTTTATTAGATTGAATTGCTGTGCCGACTAAAGCAACAAAAATGTACAAAATGCTACTTTGAATAAAATATTTAACCACTAAAAGAATGCAATTTACAGGTCAAGTTGTGCATTTTGGTTTTCTTTCGTCACTTTTGTGGCTAGCTGTTGAAAACCATTGCTGTTGTTGAAGTTTGTTGTTACTGGTGTATGTTCTTGTGGTTGTGGCATCAATTAATTGTTGCTGTATACTGGTCCTGGTGTGGCTGTTCACATTTCAGACGGGACCACACATAAGGTGGCAACTTAAGAAAGAAGGAAGCATTTTATTTTTAATTTCAAATATTTTGTTTATCCGTTTTTTCTATTATTATTATTATTATTATTATGGAACAATTTGTGACGGGATGTAGTGGTTCGTAGTGTCATCGATTCCGCCACCGACAAAACCATCCAGAGGAAAAACCTTCCTTTTTTTATCATCATCATCGTATCTACCATCGCCGTGTTTGCTTCATACCCTTTATGCAGGAGGGCCAGATGGACTGTTCCCAGCATTAGTTCAAAAATGTGGAAACATATTAAGAGACAGAATATACCATAATCTAAAAAACATAGTACGACTAAGGTATATACCGAAGGCCCTTAGAAGGGCAAACGTCATATTCCTCCCAAAACCGGAAAAAAGTGGAACCCCAAAAGCTAAGGACTTCAGAGCGATAAACAGTATATGCATGTGCAGTATATTTATCAAAATAATTGAGAAAATAATCGATAGGCATATCAGAGATGATGTAATGCCCACATCGCCTCTACACAGGGAACAGTATGCATATAGCGTAGGAAAATCCACAGAGGGAGCACTGCATAATCTGATCAATAGAATAGAGGAAAATATAATAAAAAATAAAGAATTTGTTGCCGGCTGATTCTTCGACATTCAAGGAGCCTTCGACAACATACACTTCACGGCAATCACGAGAGCATTAAGAACAATAGGAGTAAACGAGACAGTCGTGGAATGGTGCACATCACTCCTAAATAATAGAGAAGTGGTTTGCACGGCAGGAAATGTACAATTACAGTACCACACGACAAGGGGAACACCACAAGGTGGTTGCCTCTCACCACTATTCTGGTGTTTGGTAATTGATGAATTAATTAGGGCAATAAGCACAGCAGGTTTTTACTGTCAATTTTTTGCAGACGACGGGGTTATCCTGGTACCACATCAGGACCCACACAAAGCATGGTCCACGGTTGGTGGCGCAATAGAGACTATAATGAGCTGGTGCCAAGCAAGGGGATTATCCATAAATTTGGAAAAAACGAACACAGTAATATTTAGCAGGAAACGTACAGACACTAATAACATAACAATGACAATAGGAAATACTAGAGTCCCTACTGTAGACAAAGTCAAATACTTAGGAGTATTCCTAGATAGGAGACTTAGATGGAAAGAACATATTAACACATTGACGGAAAAAAGCAGGACCTTATTACACCAAATAAAAGGCATCATAGGTAAGACATGGGGAGTGAACCCAAGGATGACCAAATGGATCCATCAAGCGGTGTTGAAACCAAGAATAGTACATGGAGCAATTGTTTGGTGGCAGGGAGCAACCAAGAATTGCTTCCTTAACAAATTAGATAGAACAATAATAATGACTATGTCAGGTGCCTTTCACAGCACACCGACCATTGTCCTGGCGGTGATACTGGGCGTACTGCCCCTCAGATGGGAGGTCCAACAAGAAGCAATGAGAGGCGTCCTCAGACTAAAGAAAAATGACGAGTGGACACAGGCCAACTGGAGAGGACATGGAACTATCGGGAAAGACCTGTATAACTCCATAGAAACGGCAAACTACCCGATAGATGATAGGAAAACAATATACAAACTTCAGACGCACATTAATACGGAAATACGTCCAAAAGATATTTGGGAGAACAGAACACATGTAGAGGATGACTGACATAATATGTTACACAAACGGATCGAAGGACCAAATACATGGAAACACGGGCTTGGGTATATACATCCCTGCAATAGATTGGAAAGAATCCAGATCTCTAGGCACCAAAACAACGGTCTTCCAGAGTGAACTGTTAGCAATCTACTACTGTATCGACAAATTGATCACATTGAACACCAGCAATAAGACAATAACAATTTACACAGACAACCAATCGTCAATAAAAACGCTGGCCAATCCAATAGTTAGGAGCCTACTAGTTGAGGACACGAATAACAAGGGGAAAGAACTTGTACTGAGGTCTTGAATTCTCCAAGCGCACAGGGACCACGAGTTACAACAAAATAAAGACGGAATGGGCCCTAAAACTAAATAGAATACAATTAAGAAGATTAATAGGCATGTTAACTGGACACTATGCAGTCCGGAACGCATTACATAGGTATAACCCAACAATTAGGGGTGAATGCCCAATATGGTTTAGAACCAGAATAGAAAGACTTGGAGGACGAACCATAGATAGGGACGATATACGACGCAATGAATGGAGGAGCATCCTCAAATATGTAGAGGGGACCGGAAGATTCCGGTACCCGTTCTAGGAGCCAAAGTCGGATACCTTATACAACTTGGGTGATGGGAAATGGGTCCATATGTGGCCACGACTCAGGTCGCTGTTCCCTCGGCTTTGGCTGATGCCCTGCAGTCTCTCTCTCTCTCTCTCTCTCTCTCTCTCTCTCTCTCTCTCTCTCTCTCTCTCCCTCTCTCTCTCTCTCTCTCTCTCTCTCTCTCTCTCTCTCTCTCTCTCTCTCTCTCTCTCTCTCTCTCTCTCTCTCTCTCTCTCTCTCTCTCTCTCTCTCTCTCTCTCTCTCTCTCTCTCTCTCTCTCTCTCTCTCTCTCTCTCTCTCTCTCTCCCTCTCCCTCTCCCTCTCCCTCTCACCCCAACCAGCTGGTATGAAAGGTGTGTGTGTGTGGTATAACTGTTGGAATGCATGTAATTTATTTGGCATGAACGTTAATGAATTATGTGTTTAGTTTAGTTGAAATGTATAGAGTGGCGTGAAGGCTATTTTTGATTTTTAATTGTCAGTTATATAAGACCCGCAGAGGTAGAGTTTGTTTGTAATTCGTCTTCAGGAAGTGGAGAAGAGGGCTGCATAACTTCACCTGATGGTAAAATAAACATCTTCAATCTTCAATCTCTCTCTCTCTCTCTCTCTCTCTCTCTCTCTCTCTCTCCCTCTCTCTCTCTCTCTCTCTCTCTCTACCCTTTATGCATACCGGTTTATCCTTTTTTTTACCACCGCCAACCATACCTACTACCGACTTCAGTCTTCGACATCGTTCATACCCACCTTTTTAAACACCAACGTCATCCGCAAGCCTATAAAAACTTTTAGCTGCTGTGAGTTATCCGTGGGTGGAAGAAGTAAACTTAACCAAACAACTGTTTCCAACACTGTTTTATTTTATTAATTTATATACTTAATAAGAAAATTGAAGTGTTTATTTTGTTTCGTTTCTGTTCCATTATATTTCGTTTTTTCCCATTATACAAGCCGTATCTTTTTTTGTTAAATGTTTATTAACACCTTTTATAGCGGCATATTATAATTAGCCCCCTGTTCATCAGGACAAGGCTCTTAATAGCCCATCCAGGTCCATAGCATGTTATCCTCGTCCTAGCATGCGCCCGTTGTTTGTTTCCATAGTTTGCAACTTGTATATACTGCTGTTTATGGTGTCATTATTGTGAATGTTGTTGTTATACCTTTTCTTCCTGGTTAGCCAGTATTCATTTAATGTGTGACTGCTGATGTTTATTGTGTATTGTTGTACAATACAGATGTTTTTGAAGCTTGTTCCTCTTGATTCAACTTGTTGCTGTCGTTGGGGTTTGTTCGAGCCTGATTTGTTGTAGGACTGTGTCGTTTCGATCAGTGTCTGATCCTGTCCTCCTCTCCTGACCTAAATTTAGTTATTTGTCAAGCGCAAATATTTCTTCCAACCCACAGCTCTAAATACAATTCCCTCAAGAGGGAAACTATTTCAACATCCTGATTCAATATTTAAATAATGCGAAAGTACGTACCCCGGTGCCAGTGTTAGTAAATGTAGGGGGCCGAACAGCTATACTCCTGTGAATTCCAGCCAAAAAGCCCACTGTTTTCTCGGGTTTCAACGAGCAATGGTCGAGACAGTTATACAAAACAAGATCCACATCTTCTTCTTCCGGGCACTCTCGACTGGTGCATGGGCTCCACCAAACCTGAGGAAGGAAATGACAAGCATTACCTTCAAATTATTCGGTATATATGACACGACTGTCCCTTATTTGGGATAAGCAAAGGCCTAAAAGTCTTATTGCGCCAGTCATAACGTCTCGCAGGTCCATGAATAGCTTCCTAAGGAATCCAGGTATTTCCAGCAAGAGTCTTCCTCATCTGTGCCACATTGCCTGCACCGACGGGTGTCGAGTGCTCATAACGTACGCGTGTTCGTTTATTTTGCAATGTCCCGTGATGATCCTCACTATTTGTCTCAAGTCCTTCCTCTCTGTCATCAGAAGGCTACTGTTACGGGCATGATCGTTCGTCTTAAGTTTAGTCTTCCCTGTACTCTACCTGTTTCTGCGATATCTTGTCGGTACTACTCTTCTGTCGATTTCTCTCTGTACCAACTCAAGTCATCACCTACTCAATACTGTAAAACATCACATTTTTGTACAAATTAGTAGGGCGGGGTACCCTGGGGCGTGTCTGTTTCGAACCGTCCGTTACCGCTCATCCATGTCTGCCCCCACGCCTTCGACCAATACAACTACAACCTCCTCTGCACCTCCTCCCACTCCTCTCAGCACAAAGCCCCGTGGTCTACGCTTCCCAAGGCCGCCAGCCTCCTGCCAACCAGCCCACAACCGAGGCTCGGTGTTCCATGGCCTTCATTTTTCCACGGATGCCAACCCTCGCTTCGACTGCGTAGGCCCATCACTCTGGGGCCTCCTTCGCAGACGTCGGATCGCTGCCGCCTTACCAGGCCCTACGCCGAACGCCGAAGCCCAGCGCCTCATGCTCCACCACACTCCAGTCACCAATAACCCGATCGCTCCTTGCCCAGCCACCACAAGCGTACCTTCCCACCTGCCTGCGCCACCGCCCCTCCTCACTAACCACTCAAGAAGAGAAGATGAGGACCTACCTTGGGAAAACGCTTAACCACCCCCATTGCCACCCGAACATGAGGGCATGATCTTCTCGCAAGGGGGAGTGATGTTACGGGCACGATCGGATTGAGCTGTGACTCGGAACACCAGAGCCGCTTTTATCGGGCAGAGCCACTCAAAAGCAACTACGATTAAATCTAAAGAGGAAGATAGCTGTTGAAGAACAGGGAGAGGGGGGACTGTACTGCCGCGATTGGGAGGTTATGTAAATCGGGTTCTCGGCACGCAACGAGGCAATCGGCCTATTCCTCTTCCGGACTCCTGCGGCACCACAAAAGGGACAGAAAAGGAGTATTACTAGTGGAGTTTCTGCCTCGTAATGAGACAATCAACGCAGCGTCTTATTGTGAGACATTGAACAATCTGCGTCGTGCAATCCAGAACAAAAGACGTGGCAAGTTGAGTAAGGGTATCATTTTGCTGCATGACAATACCCGTCCACATGTGGCTAATCGGAGCAAAGATCTCATCAAATCTTTTAAATGGGAAACTCTAGATCATCCTCCATACAGCCCTGATCTGGCGCCCAGCGACTACCATTTGTTCCTGCACTTGAAGAAACACCTGGGCGATCAGCGTCTTCAAGACGATAACGAAGTCAAAACATTTGTGATACAGTGGTTAACAAGTCAGGCCACAGAATTTTATGAGGAGGGTATTCAAAAACAGGTGCCACGTTATGACAAGTGCCTCGATATTCACGGAAATTATGTAGAAAAGTAGATTAAGGTACAAGTTTTCATGTAAAAATAAAATTATTACGATATCTTTGCACGTCTTTTTTTAATTCCAAAACGGTACTTACTAAAAAAACATGCCTCGTATATCCTATACTACATCTTATTTCGTGCATTAGCCATGAGGTAAAGCGTTAGGAGTGCCTCACTCCCACAGTGTTTTGGATAGTCTGACACATTCTCTTGGCATATTCTCCCACAGTTCTTTTGACTAGTCACAAAAAAGTCTCACGGTGGGTAAGCGGCCTTATAGGCACAATAGAAGAACCGAGTCTGGCCAGATGATCCGCCCTCTCATTTCCGCCCAGGAATCCAATTAGAGTTTCCCAAAGAGTTGAACAGCATTCCTGCACTCCCTCTCCAGTTATGACGATGTGCAATCTTCAACCGTCAAACGAGCGGCATTAAACCAAACTGGGCAAAACGCAATGTCAAAAAAAGGGGGGGTGTTAAAACCTGGTTACATCTAACGGCGCACGGTAATTATAACTTTCAAGAGCATCGCGCGACGATATTTTTAGCTTCGATCTTGAGACCAGATGGAAAACAATGTGCAAATTTATGAGGGCCGAGGAAGGTTGTCCAAACACCAAGATGGCAAACACGACAGATTATTGCGGGATAAACTGTAACGCATTCTCGACAACCCAGGGTATTGAACAGAATAAAAAAATTCATAATAACGACAAACGGTGGTCTAAATCACGTCCTTCGCTAACGGTGTCTCCTTTGACTATGCAGGTTGATATTATTTATCGACACTTGACCTTCAGCTTGTTCTTGTACTGCCCATGCATGATTCGTCTCTTTTTTATTGTATTGTTCTTAATAAACAGTGACAATGATGGGGCTTCACTGCTCAGGTTATCTTCTTATTTAATATAATTCATCCCAATACTGATTGCTCTGAACTTGTTGAATCTATCAGCTACAGACTGCCCCCTCGTGACACTCCTTAAGATATTTATTCGATACCAGTTATTTTTCTAACAAATCTCCACAACGCCCCACTAAATAGACCTTAGAGATTAGGAAACCAGGTACATTTGGATCTAGTAGTAATAAATCACAAATCAGATCTCTAGTATTACACAAAGACGAAGGAATGTTCAAGTTACTCTCAACGCCCCGTTTTGAGTTATTCAGGTGTACCAACCTGAGACATTCTTTATTTCCCTTACACCATTTACACTTTCCAAACTTCTTGTGACTTCTACACAAGTTGAAATGTTTACTTAACATAAATAGTGTTTTTATTGATATTGTAAATAGTCAACTGACATCTTATTCTGAACTAGAGAATTGTGTAACCTGTTTACTTCACAATTTTGTCAATGTTCATAAATATTCGTATATCTTTATGAAAAAGGGTGTGAGCTCGTGTAAGCCAAATGAATAAATAAATAGGACGACTGAAACACTTGTTGCACCCACTTCTCCAAGGGAAGGCCAGTCTCCCAAAAAGAAAGCAGGCCCCAAAGGGAAACCCAAACCCAAGACTGTCTGAATAGTTCGTGGACTCACTGAAACAAAACTCGTAGGCCCTTTTGATCCATTTTGGACTAAGCCAATTCCTGTGTTCTCTCTTCTAACGCGTTCGCTGTTGCTCGGGCGAATGAGCTGCGCTGACCTCCCTTAGTCGCTAAGCGACTCGTGTGACGAGCACATTGTACTCACATTGTAAAAAGTTCTCGTATTCAGCCTGTGCGGCGACAACTAGATTTAAGCTTGAAGGGCATTTTGCTTTACCCCTTTTCAAAGCTAGCAGCTTTAAACTTTTATTTTACCAAGGGCATTCGGATGTATAACAGCCTCCTAGCTAATATAAAAGAGGATCTATCCAAGTTTCCCAACAAAATAAATTTAATACTGAAAAGTTGTTTTTGGAAAAGTAATAGCTTTAATTAAGTAGCTTATTCAGTACAAAAATTATACTATCGTTCTGTCTCTAGAGCTGATTATGCCTATTTCAAGTAATTTACTATGAACAAATGGTCTTTTATAGCTCATGTCTTAGCTCGTTCTCGCGGGCATAGCCAATTAAGGGAGGTGATTTTTCTTGAATTCACTGCTAAAAAAACTAACAATTGTATTATTTAAGAAATAAAGTTTATTTAGTTCATTCATTCTTGTATGTTTGATGATGAGATGGGATCATAAGACACCTTACAAAAATATCTGGTGGGTTGCAACACACAACTTTCCTTAGCTCCACGTCAATTCTCTTCTGTACATGCCTTTTTCTACTTATTCAATTCATTTATCACTCAGTTCATTTGAATTTGGTCGAACAACACTTCACAGCACAAGGAAGCGGTAGCGCTTACAGTTCCGGAATTTATTGTGTTGCTCGTACTCAATCCCGGACCATTATCGAGCAATTGGTACACAGAGAATTAATGAGGCTGTAAACACAATTTTTTCGAAGAAGGATAATAATCACTTTTGCAGAGTTATTGGGTGAAAACGTTTAGAACTGGTAGTAGGCGAAATGGTGGTAGTTGAAATTCCGGAATTTCTTGAGGGACCCCCATGTATCTTATGAGCGTTTTTAAACACTCACTCAATAAAAATTGAACTGGACTACAACACCGATTTGTTTTAACATTCTAGTAACATTTCAGCGGAGTTTACAAGGAAAAAACCACGATAAAATCGATTTCGTCGAAAATGTTGATAATTTATTGTGCTGCTCCCGCCATCTTCCCACGAATGGGAATTTTATCATTAACTTGCCTTAGTGAGAGCTATCAATATAAAAAAATTAATCAAAATCGTTAAGACCATTTTTGAGAAATAAATTTGGTGTTTTGCTCACTGTGATAACTATAGTTCAGTTTTGGTGGATTCCGCTCATACTTTTATTTTGGCGTGCCATGGTAACCTGCGGGCTAGATATCAAGTTTGAGCTCATTTGGTTCGGTCGTTTTCTCTACAAACCGCGCTAAAATCGATTTCGTCGACAATTTTGGTAATTTATTGTGCTGCTCTCGTCATTTTTCGACAAATGGGAATTTTACGGTATAATTGCCGTATTACGAACTATCAATATAAAAAATTTAATCCAAATCTTTAGAGCCATCATTGAGAAAAAAAAAATGTTTAGTGTTTCGATCACTCTGATAACTATAGTTAACTTTCGGTAGATTTTGCTCATTCCATTATTTTGGCGTCCCATGGTAACCTGCAGGCTAGATATCAAGTTTGAGCTGATTTGGTACGGTCGTTTTCTCTCAAAATCGTTCACAGACCCACACACACACACACACGGACATTTTCCCAAAGGAGGGAAAATGGTCTGAAACGTAAAGATCTGACGAGAACTCGAGATTTTTTTTTTTCAGCCAATTACACAACTCTCCTTTCTACTTTGTAGAGCCAAGGAAAGTAGCAGGAACGCCGTATCAATCGTTAGAGTCACAAAATACGTAGACAATTTGGATAATTAACGCGCTGAAGGCAGTCGAGGAATACACGAACGCACAATGATAATGTTATGAAGAGATTCTTCGTGCTCAGCATCGTTATCCTGGTATTTTTTGACGCTGAGTCGAACAGTTTTAGGAAAACAATAAAATCGCGGTAAATATCGCGAGGGAAATTCTAATACTAGAAGGAACAATATGGCAAAGGTGTCGTTTCCTCATATTCCCCACATTGCCTCCCGTCTCACTCCAACCACTCGTCAGTTCGACTTGTAACCTCGTGCCAATTGCCTATCGTCTCCTAGGAAATGTCAATTTCCGTTGTTGTCAGGTGATGTTTCGTATCGCTGACAAGTATTTTTCGACGCGGAATCGAATGTGATGGGTATCACAGGTGTGAGACAGTGTGAAGGTGTGCAAGAGAACAATAAACGTTTTAAAGCGTCCTTTGACTGGGGAATTGCATCTGGCGTTGAGTCATCTGACTGCTAATGTCTATTCCTTGTATTCCCTTTTATTGAATTATTTAATATCGTTAGACCACACGCTAAGGTAAATAGAAGAGGTTTTTCTGTAAGACCAAGGAATCTTCTTTTTTATCCCTTGTTTAAATAAAAAAATATGATTCCAACCACGCTCACCTGGTATTTTCAAAATCAAAAAGACAAAGGACGTTATTTATTTGGTAGAATTGCAGATAAGATTGTGTTGAAAGGTGTCATTTCAATTATTAATTTTTAGTACATTTCGTGAACTTTTAACCTTGCTATTCGCAGGCACATTATCAACAGTAATACTTTCCAAGGCGTCTGTTTATTTATAAATGATTTCGCAGCGTCACCTACCTCTACTTTACCAGTGGCTGGATGACGCAGAACGTAGGCCACGGGAGTCGCTCCAGGAGTTTCCATTTGAGGTATCAATATGAGCGAGTGATGAAATATTCCGTTCAAGACTAACGATAAAATAACTACGACCTTAAAATGACCGAACCTGTCGACGATGTAACCTGAAACGTCAAAGAAACAAGTTGAACAGAAGAGTCGGAGTTTAACAACTTGACAATACTTTCCTTCTGGAATACGTTGATCAACATTTTTGCAACTTCATTTTGCTTTCGTTAACTCTACGAAGTACAAAGAAAATTCGGCCGACCAACGCTTTAAAAATCATCAACGGGTCTTATCGTTGCACAGGCTTTTGAGACTGAAAAGCAGCATTTGAGAAAATGGTCTGCGTGCATACAATTAAAAGCAGAACCAAACTCAAGTCAAATGTGATATTTCGCCGGCAGAACAACGTGGAACGTCAAAATATGAGCTGAATCTAGCCTAAACTAACTATAGTTATCGTAGCATATAATACCCCCACCCCACCCCACCCAACAGCTATAACAATGTACATTAATTTTTTTGTAAGGACAGGTTCAAATGGCACGACGGTATTGCCATATGACAGAGGCCTAATGAATTATGTAAAATTTCCACGTAGAGCGATTTTAATGCAGTTTTTCCTTATAAACGTCGCTCACAGGACACCAGCACCCTTGATAAAAATCTGAGAGGTAGTCCTATTAGCTGCCAACTAGATTCAAGTAGAATAACGCTCATATGAAAATTAGGAGCAACCTCAGAAATTCCTAATTCCAACCGAGGTAGTTTTTTTTTAACCAACTTTTTCTCCCTATGTTCTGCACATAATTACGAAAGGATAAACAGGAACGCTCTCGTACTGACATTCTCAAAATTACGTTGGTTTTTGAGTGAAGGTCGTAAGCATAAGTAGTTGCAGCTCCGTAAATTCTGAAACGTTACACTCGTTGAGTCAAGGTCTAACAGGCTCACGTAAAATGGACGAAAAACGGTGGGATGTACACGGAGGCTGAGGAAAGATGTGCGATGCGTCGCACCAGATGTTTTGTATTGTATTCCAGAAGCTTCTTCGTGGTTGATGGAAATAATGTTGTGCGCCTACTCAGATTAGCCTGAAATCTCAACAGACGCGTGACGGGCTTTGCCTCCTTTTCCTCCTCCTGTGTGAGAGAAGACGAAGCTGAGAATGGTCAAACCACAGTCTGCCTCTGCCTTCTTACCACTAGGTCGACGATTTTCATTGGTCCACTGCCCAGCCAACTACCCAGATTTGGTTCCTGCCCTTTCACCGTTGGATCGCCTCTGAAAGAGATACTCTGTGGCTGTACTTGCTCTGTCTTTGTCAAACGAAGACTCATTGGATTCGTAGCACTGATCCTCCAAGCTATATTGAACTGAGGCTATTCACATTCGCTACACCCATTTGGTCTTTACGTAGTTCCTCTAATGTGATAGATCTTGGTGAGGTTAATACATTGGAAGACAACTATTTTCTTCTTTTTTTTTAACCTGAGGTCACACAGGACTGAGTCACTTTGTCACTGCGCCCACACGTTGGGCCTAATGTGGCGATGTCCCTTAACTAACACACGTCGTACATACCAGCCCCTTTTAAGAAGCTGAGCATGCCTTCACCACAGACTCCCCTATGGTGGTAAAAATGTTTGAAGCGCCTGGCCACTAGGATGTGGTCTGCTGCTTTGTCCTTCACAGCAGACAATCTACATTCAACTGCCTCTGATATCTAGGTGGGCAGGGCCCAGTTAAGAAGCTGGTAAGGACTATCAGTTCCCGTGTGGTGAGTGTAAGCATTGCCTTTATCTTTATCGCCTGTCTTTGTCATGGCTGGCCATGCCAATGTATCTCCCACCAGGTCACCTGCCCATCTAGGTGACTTTTCGTCGCTCCTACGTCAGGCTCAGGCCCACACTGCGACGAATTGTGTGCCCCTTTTTGCACAGTCTTCCTTTTCATTTCATTGCCTTGAGCCGGTATCCAAATAAGGGAAAAGCACTGAGTTGTTCGAATGAAGAAATCTCCACATCAGACTGATAATATATAGTAGCCGCTTACCCTTGAGTCCTTCTGCCAGGATCTCTAGTGTGCAGCATACTCTCCCACTATCTTGGCAATGCTGAAGTTGGGTCCTACGATGACCAAACCAACCTAACACCGCATCACAGAACAATAAAACTGTGCCCACCTCAGTTGGGAACGCTCCTCTCACCCACCATTCCTGTAAGTAGATGCAGACACTGATGATTCTTCCACTTTGACGTAACGTCAGAAGCAAGGAGACTCCTTCTTCCATTTTGAACTGTTCTACTATTTCTTAAAGGCCTGCCTTTGTCCTGATAGAGACAGTGCTGATCTGCAAATCCCTCACTCCTCCCAGGTATGCAGTCCTGTAAATGTAAATGTGGAGGAATGGGATATTCAACAAGACTTCTATTGAAGCAGTGGGACATGATCAAAATAACGATTAAAGTAATGTAAAATGTTGACCACATTCCATGAAAGGTGCAGTTGTCACCTATCGTCGAAAAAGATTCAACTATGAAATAGAAACATTATATCGAAGTACCCACGGTCATCAGAAGATTCCATACACTCAGAAAATAATAAAATATAATAGCAATTACCTGTAATGGGAGGACTCAGAAATGTAGTAAGAGGTAGGGCTAAATAAATTATAGCAATTTCTTCCACAGTCAGCCCAATACTTTGCATATGTATCGTAAGAAATGGAATTAAGGATGCGCTTGCTGAAAAAGAAATTGAAAGACCACATTTAAAACGGTTGTTGATGTTGTCTATTGAATTCATTGTGATAAATGCGCTAATCAATCGTACTTATAGAGGAAAACTCTTGGAAAATGAAATAAAATAATACAAAAAGATAAAAGAAGGTACGAAAAAATGCAACAATACTTTAAAATATGTTACAAAACTTTCCTTAGGTCAACATGAATTCACTGGTTTTCATGGCTTTTGCTACCAATTCAATGCTAACTGTGAAGCAGCATGTAGGCCCAATACGTGTTTGACAGAAAAGAAGTCTCCATGTCATGTAAGGAACTTGTTCATCCAGTAGTCTGGGTCAACCCACTTTCTCCAACTGATTTTCATGGCTATTGGGGGGGAAAATCTCGTACGTGTCACGTCCCTTTGACGAGGATTCCCATCGTCGTTAGCCATTTATCCAATGCCCATCTAGCACAGTGAATTCGGTCACAGCACGTAATAGAATTGAGGACTGAACAGTTTGATTTTCTAGCTCAGAAGTGAATTTATTGGAATTTTAAGTAATCGTGGCAGGTGTTCGATGATTCCAAACGGATCCTCTGACGTCAGTATCCCGACAATACATTTTTACCCCCGTACCTCTTTCTATCGTTACAACCACAGAAACTCTCTGAACTATTGGAATTCCACATTATTCGAATAACCGTAACGAAGTTCATCGCACAGCCTAAAATAACAAAAACCCTGCGAGCTTTAGTTATGATAAATGATTGCTCCAGCGACAAGCTATTGACAACGAGGAGGTTGACGTTTCTCACAAACAAAGTTTGAAGGTCCACGGAGGAGGTATTGCGATGAAAACTCCCTTCGTTCTAAAAATTTCCGTTGAAACCTGTTGCTCTGCAGACCATGTTTACCACAAACATTCAGTTCAGTTCAGTTTGAGATAGGTAATTAAAAACCTTTCATAATTGTTCAAATACTCAAATTAAAGTGCGAAGTGTGTAAACTCGTATTGTGAAAAGTTTAATTTAGGATTTGATACTAACATGGAGAAAATAAACGTAAAACTTCAACATGAGGCGGGATGACGAAGTAAAACACTTATAAAGTGTTGTTACTTTCTTCAGTCTTCTGAACGTGGTGATATGATATGAATATTGTCATTCAACGCATTTTTACAGTAGCATTTTAGAAGAACAAAATGTAGTTGGCTAAAAACGCCTCATAGATTTGATCTAGATCGTTAGTTTAACGTTAGTGATTTCAGCAATAATCTCATTTATCGATTTATGTCGACTAGTATCTCAGTTGGAAAGATAGTTACAGAAATACTAGGGCGGAACAGATCGTTGTTCTAAGTAGCTAGAACACGTCAAGTTGATCAAATTAAACTTGGTATTCACTTCCAAAAAACAGGATTGTTTGGTACACCTTTTCCCTAATTTAAAATCCCCACTGTGTTCTCGGATGGGCGTATAGTGTGGCTCATGAGCAGCATGTCCTGTCGGTTCTACCCCCAGACCCTACGGACCGACGTCCTCACTAAGTACCAACTGCTCTCGCACGCTACGCAAGACTGCCTGTAGGTTCATTCCTGCAACCCCACCTGGCTGCAACAGAGGTGCTCCAAGCAATCTAAGGCGCACTGCAGCCAGTGCCCCAGAATATACAGTGCATGCTCTGCTGCAATGCTGTACCTCTGACTTACCAATCTTGGCCAGCTGCTACCTTAGTGGACATGATCCTGTGAACAGGCCAAATGCCATCCATATACTCTCTCTATACAGGCTGAGGATCTCTATTGATCGCTCACTAGAGAGTCTAATAAATAACCTCAACTGCCTTTTGCCAGACACATCATTCCAGTAGGCTGCCGTGCTATCTGCATGCCTCTTCATTCCCCTCTAACCTCCACAACCTGACCCCCAATGCATTGTAACAGCGTTTCCCTTTGCCAGGGTCTCCAGACCAGTCAGGCATTCCTAAACCAGGCCTGACGAAGTATTATAAGAAGCCAAGGCCTTGTGTGCAGCCTGACTGACATGAGACCAATCTTTTTCTGTTTCAGCCTGCACAGAAGGTGCTGCACTCACAATGTTCCTAAGAACAATATGGTTTTTTTGCTTCATTCATTGAACTGTCCGAACATTTACAGTATCATGTAACTATTATCTATCTGTAGACACCCTGAGTTCAATATTAGTTCGTTGGAGCCCTTTTCCCAAAAAAGTAAAAAATGCAACCTACGTCACTTATTACAATACAGCGCTGTTGAAAAAGAACCTGAGTTGTGAGAAGAGCAATTTTTAAAATTCACCGAATTTTCACAGATGCTTATAGAAAAATAAAGTTATTAATTGATCAGTAGAGGGTACTTTGGAAGTATAATAAGAATATTTAAACCCATTTTCGAGAAAAATGCGAAAAACGTTTATTTTTAGTGTTTTTGGTCTTCTTACCCCCCCCCCCCTTCAAACTGTTGGGAATTGTGTGTTTATTTAATAACCAAAAATATCAGGTGTGCCCATATCAGGTTAGCTCTAATAAATTCACTGGCCTTCATGGCTTTTGCTACTAGTTCAATTTATTTGGGAACTTGGTAAAATAGCACTTCACAGTGCAGAAAGCGGTAGCGCCATATTGTATTCTGGCTGGTACACCCCCCCCCCCACCCACTGGACTTGCTCCTGGACCTGGCAGTGGTGCGATGACAAATTATGGGGGACTGGCTTCAACACTATGGAGGATCTCTGCAGGCACTCGCACCTAGACTCCTTCGTGCCAACACAGTTGACCCATTAACCCTCTCACTCTCTCTGGACATAGAGTGTTCAACGCGCGGCTGTGGTTTTTCAGGCGCTACGCTTTCGATAATTGTCCATGCTGTGAGAGATTAAGGACGCCCCTCATCCCCTATTCACCTGCCACCTTTACACCGACATCCGCGCCCGGGCTTGGTTTCCAGGGAGGGATGATGCCGCATTCCTCCTCCCCAATAGATCGGCTTTCGGACGGGCACCTAGACGCAAAGGATTGGATGCATAGGAGCCCCAGCCAGGACCTGCACAATAACGTCGCTTGTGATCACCCTGGATGCCCAACACTTACTCCCGTGGAATATATGGCTCCATACAAGTCGTGACTGTCAGTGACTCCCACCCCGCCGCCTTCGTCAGACCAATGAGCTGATGAACCTACAAGGCCCATTACGCCCATTAGGTTTTGAGAAGGATAATAATCAATTTTCCAGAGTAAACACTTTTTTGGTGGTAAATTCTGGAATTTTTAGAGTAGCCCCTATGCATCTTATGAGCATTATCGAAGACTCATCGTATATATTGATTAGAGTACCACCTGAATCCTGAAGATTTTAGTTTATAAGAAAAAAAAACCGCGCTAAAATCGATTTTCGTCGAAATGTTTGATAATTTATTGTGTTGCTCTCGTCATTTTCCCACTAATTGAAATTTTGGGATATCTTGGTGTCATTCAGAGCTGTATATACAAACAATTTAATCAATATCGTCCGAACCGTTTCTGAGAAAAAAAATATTTAGCGTTTTAATCACTATGATAACTATAGTTATTTTTGGGCATATTTTGCTCATACCTTTATTTTGGCGTCCTATAGCGATCTGTGGGCTAGTTATCGAGTTTGAGCTGATTTGGTTCAAACTATTTTCACACACACACGCACCGAGCACTTTCCCAAATAGTGTTTTTTTGAAGTCAGCAGGGTCTGAAACGTGAAGATCTGAAGAAACAGATTTTTTTTTTTTTTCGGCCGATTACGTATCTTTCCTTCCTACTTCGTAGAGCCACAGAAAGAAAAAACTGGAAACAAGCGAGCTCGATCGAACTGGTACGTATTAAATCTTGGACCTTTATATTCAATTTAATGCTCGGAAAATGATTGCGTTTCCATGAAAACGTAAATCTCGTGCGCGCACAGCGCGGCTAATGGAACAGCAAATCGAAAGAAAAAAAAAATCTTACCTCCGTACATCATGAACATGGTGATTTTGAGCATAAGCAAATTTGGGTTAATTCCCAACGCTTCACAATAAATTTCAATACGCGCCCGAGACTTTTTCGGAACATTTTTTTCTGACGAGTCGGGTACATCTTTTTGCGGCATATTGAAGAAAAACGCGGAGCCAATTCGATGCTTCTCGAACCCTTCAGGTGGAAGAACTCCTCGGCCATGGGGATGAAAATTTATTATTTCGTCACACATTCTTCCCCGCCGGATTATCTCAAAAGTAAATATTTACGAACTATCCCGAGATTGCGTACAACCATTAATCTATGTTTACATTATTAGGAGGTAGAGGCCCCTTTACACTTCAGGTAGCTCGTGAGTCTTGTCAAAGCAGAGACAAGCTCCGATATAATGGAAATATCAAATTTGACCGCGTCGTTGCGATAAAATATCTCGTGCGACGCATCGTCGAGCTTTCCTCAGTTACGTACATTCAGATCACATGAACTTGCACATCATTCTATGTAAACACGCTTTAAGTTCCTGAATTTAGCTGCTGCTACTTATGCCACAATATTAATTACCAACGTACCAGTAATTGATGGGACTGCCACTTTGATTGGATTTGGAGTGGCTTCTTCTCACAGTTCTGGGCTAATTAGGGGAACACCGCGAAAAATGATTTGTTGAATTCTGGAACTAATGAAGTTGTTTCTGAGTATTTAATGACCACTGCTTGTACTGTATAGCTAGCCCCCCCCCTCCCACAACCTGATGCAATTAGGGGAGTCACCTCCAGTACACCCAGTTCCATCCCTAGCTCCCATGGATCGGGTGTTCCCTGATGCGAAGTCACCCCACCATCCTTGCACAAACTGTAAGACGACCTTGAGGTGTATCCCTGCAACCTCCTAAGGTCAATACTGCGGGGTGCTAAGCGTTCTGAAGAATTGAAGTGATTGGGTTAGATCCCCCAGTAAGCAAAGCACTAAAGTTAACGTACTGTGGGCAAGCGCTTTCGATGTAAAGACATCATCGTCTGGTGGTTAAGTCAGTACTGACGATGATGTCTTTACATCGAAAGCGCTCGCCCAATGTATCTCACCAGCCAGAGGAGACAGACTCACCTAACAGGTACGTTAACTTTAGCACTCTGAGGAACACCCAGCCAGCCCCTTGCACGTACACAGTACACGCTACGCTTACTCCAGCTCCTACTGCACCGACCAGGTGGCACCTTAGTGAACAGGCCACATACCATTTGTATAATTTCCCTTTCCAGACTGAGTATCTCTCTTGTTCGCTACCTGGAGAGTTCAATAAAACAACCTCGACTGCCTATGGCCAGACACATCATTCCACTTGGCAGCCGTGCACTTCTCTTCCCACTTGCCAACCTCCCTGATCAAGTGGCTCTTGGTGCTCATGTCCTACCACTAGCTATGTCGACCCATCTCTTGCCTATCTGCATGCCTCCTCAATCCCCTCTAACCACTACAACCTGGCACTCAATGCATTGTAACAGCATTTCCCTTTGACAGGCTCTTTGAACCAGTCAGGCATTCCCCAACCAGGGTGAGCCACAACAAATGGTGCAGTTTCAAAGGGCGATTTAAAAAAAACGGTGCAACTTAGAAGATTACGGTTTGTTTTATTGAACGCCATACATCACCCCATTTCGGTAGATTAAGTCCTCGTGAAACGGCGTGAAAGTGCCAGTAATATTTCCTATGAATGCCCTTTGAAGCCCACAAGAGTAGAGGGAGTCCGGACACTGCCTGAGTTCCCCCTCCTTCAACTGAACGATGCAGAGCAGCCGCAACCTCTGAAGGCTTAGTGGGTGTCGGGGCCTCCCTTTTCAGAAAGTTGCGCTGCTTGATTGTGTGTGAGGTCCTGAAAAGGGCCGACGAAATATTGTTGTTGTGTGTGTGTGTTGGTTGTGTCTGTCGGTTGAGCGTGCGTGAGGTGAAGAACGGATTTCTCGGGCGTCGTTAGGTCGAAGGGCTCGGTTGAGCGGTAGCTCCTCTCGGTGAGGGATCCGGTTGGATCGTCGCTCCTTCAGTCGGAGACGCGAGATGAGGGTTGAGTTCGGTCGAGCAGCGGGCGAGGGACGAGTTCCCCAGGCGTCGAAGCGTCGTTTGAAGGGCTCGGTTGAGCGTAGCTCCTTCTGTCTTCTAACGCGAGAGGGCCTCATTGTCCCCGCTGGAGCCGCTGAAGGTGGTCGGTTGTCGTCAGAGGATGTGAACGGTGTAAGGGTGGAAGATGGAATGAATTCTGTCTTTTTTTTTTTTTTTTTTTTCGGACGCTTCGGGGGAGGGGAAATCTTCAAAAGACACCCAAGTGGGTAGTGTCGGATTTTTACCGACTAAAACCCCTCCCCCGCGGTTGCCAACCCGGAGGTTCTAAACCAGAAAGGATAGGAGGCCGTCCTGCAGATGCAGAGGGGACTCATGCGCGATTGCGAAACTAGGAGGCAGGGACGGGTCAGCGTGGGATGAGGGAACAAGGCCTGCGAACAATGTCGGAGGCAGTGGGGGTGTGCTGTGTAAGGCAGCTGATGGAGGGGTTGGGATGCTGAGCCACCGAGTTACGAAGGTTGAGGGCGTAAGTCGAGGCAGCCTCGCTGAGGGAGGGAGGCCGGCTTCCTTTCGGAGCTGTCGATTTCTGATATACCAGGGGGAACCAAGGACCCCTCTGAGGGCCTTCATGTAGGTGCCCTCAAGTTGTTTGAGGGCTGTGGCAGTTCCCCAGACAGGAATGGCGTAGGTGCTTATGCTTCTGATGATGGCATTGAAGGCGCGGATTTTCGTTTGTTTCGAGACCTTTCTGTTATTAAAGAAGGGTTTAAGAGCCGTAAAGGCTCCGTTGACCTTGCCACGAACGGCACGAACTTGGCTATGCCAGTTGAGCTTTCTGTCGAAGATCACTCCGAGGTATTTTGCCTTTGTGCTCCAGGGAATTGAGTGGTTACCAACTAGTATGTTGGGGGGAGGAATTCTATGTCTGAGCAGGCAGGCCGTTTTATACCTGCTCCTGGAGGGAGTCGCCTTCTCTGGTTGGCCGCCTGCTGTTCCCTCCAGGGGTGGTTTTCGGCTAGCGCCCTCTGTCGGAATGAGGCGGCTTTTGTTGTGGAGAGTGGCGGCTGGCTGCCACAGTGGGCTTGGGGGGCAGATGGAGACGCAATGTCACACCACTGCAGCTGATCCTGGATGAATTGAAGACCAGCCACAAGGTGTGTGACATCCCGGCCAGATGCTACCAAAGCAAGCAGGTGCCTACGGCGCAAGAACAGAATAGTGGTTGAGAGAGAAGGAGCACCAAGTCCCCCAGATCGAAGCGGAGCGTGAATGTACGCTATGTGAAAGGCCAAGCAGAGCGCACCATTCTATCAAGGCTCATCAACCATCTGACGATCAACCTCCCAAAAACCAACCTGCAGGTAAGTTTGGTGCGCTGCTTCTGCTGTGGCTTCAGGGCAGCCTTGGCCACTTTCCGAAGATAATCACCAAGGTCCACGCAGCTTCCAGCTGAGCAGGTTGCACCAAGAAACTCGATTCCAAGGTACTGCCACATCTCGAGGCCGTCTTTAGCCAGGACACGGGATTCACACACGCACACGGCCCAAGCGCCAAAATGAGGTATTTAAGACTCAGTAGGCCTCAAAACGTAAAGATCTGAAGAAAATAAACGGAAAGTAACGAGCGGTGCGTAGCAACACACAACTTTCCGCCACCCCCGTAAGTTCGAACACCAGCGCTAAATGTGGGCGCTATATCTTCGTTCAACGCATTTCTACGGAAACATTTATGCAGAACAAAATGTAGGGACTAGTTAGCTGAGAGTACTCCGTAAGTTTGATTGAAATCGTTTGAGCCGTTTTTGAGGAAATTGGAAAACCAATAAATTAATATTCGACAAATCTCCTTTTCTGAGTTAACTTGGCTTATATCTCCGTTCAACATATATATACAGAAATAATTATACAAAACGAAATGTGGGTATGTGTGACTAAAAGACACTACATTAGGATTTATGACATCTGGTGAATAAGTTACCCAGAAATTTACGGAAATGTTCGAAAAAACGTTATTTTCGAAACGTTTTGATTTTTATCTCTGTTCAATGGACCGTCACAGGAACATTTATTGAGAACAATATGTAGGTATTAACTATTCGAAAAAATCTCTGAAGTTTGGTGCTAATCGTTGACGCCGTTTTGCCAAAAAGCGTAAAAAACCTATTTTTGCTTCATATGCCTATATCTCCGTTCACCGTATTTTCATGGAGATATGTATGGAGAAGAAAAGTTAGGTATTGATTAGTAGAAGATGATTTGAAAGTTTAATCAAAATCGTTTGAGCTGTTTTTGATACAAATGAGAAACACACTAGGTTTTGGTACATTTTCGTCCCCCACCCCCTTCCTATCAGCCGAAGTCGTCCATAACCTTATTTTGGTGTCTACAAAAAATAACGAACTAAACAAAAAAAGAACCAGCTCAATCGGATCAGCTGTTCTCCCGCAAATCGAACTACAGACACACACACACATACACACCGACCACGCGCCGAAATTAGGTTTTTTAGACTCAGTAGGCCTCAAAACGTAAAGATCTGAAGAAAACCCAACTTTTTTACTTTCCTTGGCTCTACGAAATAGAAAGGAAAGTTATGTAATCGGCTGAAAAAAAATTTTGAGTTTTCTTCAGATCTTTACGTATCAGACCCTCCTGAGTCCGAAAAACACTATTTGGGAAAATGGTCTGCGTGTCTGTGAACGATTTTTAAAGAAAACCACTCAAACTTCATATCTCGCTCGCTGGTTACAATGGGACGCTAAAATAAGGGTATGAGCAAAAACTACTGAAAGTTAACTATAGTTATCATAGTGATCAAAACACCAAATATTTTTTTCTCAAAATTGCTGTAACGATTTTGATTAAATTTTTTATACTGATAGCTCCCAATAAGGTCATAAAATATCAAAAAATACCATAAAATTCTCATCTATGGGTAAATGACGAGAGCAGCACAATAAATTACCAAAACTTTCGACGTAATCGATTTTAGGGTGGTTTTTAGGGAAAACGACCGAGCCAAATCACCTCAAATTTGATCTCCAGCCTACAGGTTACTACGGGACGCAAAAATAAGGGTATGAACAAAATCCCCCGAAAGTATAGTTATCATAGTGACCAAAATACCACATTTTTTTCTCAAAACGGCTCTAACGATTTTGATAATTTTTTTGTATTGATGTATTTTGATAAGGCAATTATACCATAAAATTCCCATTCGTAGGAAAATGACGAGAGCAGCACAATAAATTATCAAAATTTTCGACGAAAAGCGTTTTTAGTGCAGTTTTTTTCTTATAAACTCCGCTGGAATGTTGGTAGAATGTTACAGAAAATTAGAATTGTAGTCCAATTTAATACCTATAGGGTGAGTGTTTAAAACCGCTCATGAGATACATGGGGCTCACTCCAGAAATTCCTGAATGTCAACTACCGCTGTTTCGCTTACTATCAGTTCTAACAGTTATTACCTAATAACTCTGCAAAAGTGATTACTATCCTTCCTCAAAAAAATCGTGTTTACAGGCTCTTTAATTATCTGTGTACCAATTAATCAATAATCGGCCGGGAATGAGTACGAGCAGCACAATAAACTCCAGAACATTAGGCGCTACCGCTTCCTGCTGCTGTGAAGTGTTGTTTGACCAATATCAAAGGAACTGAGTGATAAATGAATTGATTAAATAGAATTAGCCACGTACAAAGTGAATTGACGTAGAGCTAAGGAAAGTTGTGTGTTGCAACGCAACAGATATATTTAGACACAGTAGGCCTCAAAACGTAAAGATCTGAAGAAAACCCAAATTTTTTTTTTTACACGATTACTGTACTTTCCTTTCCCTTTGGGTAGCGGAAAGTAAAAATCGTGACAATTATCGTTGAAAAATCATGTAATTAGAGGTAACTCAATAAAATCTGGAACCTGAACGCGTTCACCGGAACTGTGTCGGGTTCGCTAATCGGAGAGACCTCTACGGTTTCCCTTTCGGGCACGGTATTCCTTCCTTGTGGCGAGCAGGCCGCTTTTTGGGGATAATTACAAAACGTTTTGAACGAAAAAATTAATAAAATTCGTATTTTAATTATTTAGGGGTCGCGTTGCTTCATAATTGTGTCAAGTTTTCGAATTAATAAATAACTTTCGTTGTTATAGTTGTTTATCACGGAGGCGGAGGAAGGAAGGTTATATTATTTTCCTGGTGTTAGTTACTTCCTAATCCACTTCAAGGCCGAAGTTGTTGGCTATGAAGGCGAAAGCCATTTCTTTTTCTTTATAGTATTATAAATAGTATATAGTCGCGTATAACGGTATTGTTACTCAGTGAAGGTGCGTTATCGGTCGCGGTGGATAAATATGAGCCATTACCGATGGCTCGTAACCGTGAAGTGGTCGGTTTAAAATAAAACCAGCGGTGGGACTATCATGGCTGACAGTGCAGGTATAATACCCTCGAAAAGTTCAGACAAAACCAAACTCCCCAATTCAATAAATCGAACGACGAGTGAAACTTTGCGTTTAACGGAAAACGAAAGAGTATTGGGGCAACCGAGTTCATTGTCTTCGTCAACCCCTAGAAAGAAAACGTCGTTTATAATAACGAGCATAACGTCTAGAGCTAGCAACGATGCGGGCGAAGATTCGGCCGACGATTTAGACGAATCTCACACCGAAGATATATCGGAGCTCGTCGACAATTCGCGAGTGACGGACATTGAAAACGAAACGCCGAGCTATTCCGAAGACACATTCTCAAAAGATGACGTGTTCTTCAACGCTTCTTCCTCCCTAGTTTCGGCTCCAGTGATACCGACGAGCTCTCAGTATGGTTTAGCCCTCGTACCGACGACAGAGGCCAATGAACACGCCTTGAATTCAACGGACAATTGCGATTTGAGCGGTAGCTCGGATTTACGAGTCGAAGTTAACGAAAGTGTTATCAATTTAGGAGTCGTCAGTACCAAACATGATCCCGAAATGAGGGACTTGCACCCGCCGGCCCCTCGCGCTGAAAGGTTTAAAGTTGTTAAAATCGAAAGTACCGAACCATTTAAACGCGGCCGATGGATTTGCATGGACTATTTGGATCACCCTAACATCGCACAAAACGTCAGTTTGAACAATACGAAAAGTGATTGTGATATTAGCCCCCACTTAACTTCGGAAGCGAGTGACACTATATCAGTTACTAATAGTGTAGCTTCTGTAGTGACAGCGGCAGCGAATCTCGCCGACGATCAAAAACAGCAACAAATCAACAACATCAACAATTGTATCAACGCGGAGGTGAGTAATACACAAAGCATGCAACCTTCGGATAATGGTCAAGTTGTGAACGCCCAACAAATGCCTTCGACTATGCCAACGAATTTTACTTCCGTCTCTCCGGGGCAGTCCCTTCAGAACAACTTGCAAATGTCCCAACAAAACATAGTCAATTCTAACAACACGGGGCAAACTCAACAACCTCAACAAGCTCAGTCGCAGAGTTTGTCTCAAGTTCACATGCAACAAATTTTAGCGAACAGCAACGCTCATCAAAGCTTGCAGCCCCAACAGATGCAGCAGGTGCTCGCCAGCGCGGCGATACCTCAGCAAGCTCAACAGCCGGCTCAGCCGACTCAACCCCCTCAACAGCAACAACAACTCCCTCCTCAACAACAAATTCAACAACCCCCACAACAACAACCTCCTCAACAGCAACAATTAATGCAGCCCCAAACCATCCCTCAACAAATGTCGACCATTCCTCAATATCAGCCTCAACAACAAGCTCAGCCTACCATGACTCAACAACAACAATATCAAGCGATGCAACAACAACAGCAACAACCTCAAATGATGCAGCAACAAATACAACCCCAAATGCCTCCCGTTCAACAAGTGCACATGCAGCCGAACGTTCAACAAAACATGCAGCAGATGCCTATTCAACAACAAAATCAACAGCCTCAGATGATTCAACAAACGATGCAGCAAATCCCTCAACAAATCCCTACTCAAGTCTCTTATTCACAGCCTATGTCGCAAAATCAACAGCCCGTCGTGACTCAAACTAGTAACCAGGGTATGATGCAGCAAACGATGCACCCTCAAATGCAAAATTACCAACAGAGTCAAATGATGCCTAATATTCAACCGCAGTCGATGATGAACATGCAGAATCAACCTCACTTGCAGCCTCAGTACTATCAAAATGCGATGCCTCAAACGGCCGCGTTGATGGGCTCTCAAGGGGGTATGATGCCGTCGATGACGCAGTCCGGGGCAGTCGGTCAAGTGACTATGCAGAATGCCACGGGCTCTCTCCCGCCTCTTCAAACGTACTCGAACGTGACTCAACAACAGATGCAGCAAGTCGCTGGGTTGCCTCAGACTCCTCCGGTTCAAACGTCGATGCCGCAGTATACTCTGCCGATGTCGATGCCTCAGCCGACTCCTATGCAACCGATGTCACAACCGTTGCCTTCGATGGCTATGCAGCCTCCCATTAGTTACTCGGTGCCGGCGAGTCAAGCCTACCCTCAAGTATCGTCCGTTCCTTCGTCGTCGGTCGACGTTCGGTCTATCATCGCTGCGGATCACAGTCACGAAACCATTCCAGCGCCAACTGCCG
Source organism: Pachypeltis micranthus (assembly GCA_020466155.1). Classification (NCBI taxonomy): domain Eukaryota; kingdom Metazoa; phylum Arthropoda; class Insecta; order Hemiptera; family Miridae; genus Pachypeltis; species Pachypeltis micranthus. The sequence continues at coordinate 3,899,075 of CM035782.1, read as the reverse complement.
CGCTTTTGGAGTCTTTGGCAGAAGTTACGGCTACAAACGATGAACAGCCTCCAGGGGAGGACCCTGAAAGGTGAGTCATCTTGATTTTGTCGTAATGTATCAATTATTCGAATTACCGCTACTTTATAATTATCACGCAGGAGCGTTCCTCTTTCAATAATATCACTCTAAGAGCGTGCCTGTTTAATAACAACACAGTTCTAAGGAAATATGAGAGTGGCGGCTAGGAAGTAGGATGAGGGAAGGGGGTGAGGAAAACCTACTAGGGAATCCAAAAATGTTTGATAATTCATGCCACTGTTTGTTGCTCTCGTCATTTCCCCTTGGATGTGAATTTCATGGTTGTTACATTTCTATTTTTACTTTCCTTGGCTCTACACAGTAGAAAGGAAAGTATAGTAATCGGCCCAAAAAAAAAAATTTGGGTTTTCTTCAGATCTTTATGTTTTGAGGCCTACTGAGTCTAAAAAACCTAATTTCGGCGCGTGGTCCGTGTGTGTGTGTGTGTGTCTGTAGTTCGATTTGCGGGAGAACGGCTGATCCGATTGAGCTGGTTCTTTTTTTGTTTTGTTCGTTATTTTTTTTAGACACCAAAATAAGGTTATGGACGATTTCGGCCGATGGGAAGGGGGTTGGGGGACGAAAATGTACCAAAAACTAGGGTTTCTCGCATTTTTTCGTGGGGAAAATGGTCTGTGTGTGTGTGTGTGTGTGTCGGTGAACAATTTTTAGAGGAAACCACCGTACCAAACCAGCTCAAACTTGATATCTCCCACGCAGGTCACCACGGGACGCCAAAATAAGGGTTTGAACCAAATCCACCGAAAGTTAACTATAGTTATCATAGTGATCAAAACACCAAATATTTTTTTGCTTATAAACGACTCCAACGATTTTGATTAAATTTTTTATATTGATAGCTCTCAATAAGGCAATTATAGCATAAAATTCCCATTCGTGGGAAAATGACGAGAGCAGCACAATAAATTATCAACATTTTCGACGAAAAGCGTTTTAGCGCTATTTTTTTCTTATAACCTCCGCTGGAATGTTAGTAGAATGTTTAAGAAAATTGGTATTGTAGTCCAATCCAATACTTAAAGGGTGAGTGTTTAAAAACGTAGAGCTAAGGAAAGTTGTGTGCTGCAACGCACCAGAAATTTTTTTTCTCATAACGGCGTGCATCACTGTGGCCTGAAGTCCTATTACGCCAGTCCTAACGTCTCACAGGCCCATGCTAAGGAGTTGAGCCCCATCCTGCACTCCCTCACTACTTTTGATGCGCAGTAATTCTTCAGCACCTTGTAAGACGCTCGACTATCAGTCATTATGTTGATAGTTCTATTGCTGTATCTCTGCTTGAAAAGTCATTGTAGCGGGACTCAGGGCAATGTACGCCCCACATATTCGCATTAAGGCCGGTCCAGACGCTCCGTTTTCCACCACGACTTAAGTTTGCGCAGACTTGCTGATGGACAAGGCGGAATGAAAACGTAGCGACTTGTAGCGTCCAGAGGATACAGACTTTTCGCTCAGTTTTGTGTGATATCGCCATGGAGGATGTCCTCCTGTGGTCAATTTTTGCTGTCTGTGTAGTTAAGAAAAAAAGATTGGACGGGATCAGAAGACCCAAGTACCGGCGTATATGGTCACAAAAATGGTTATTAAATATCTGGTGCGTAGCAACACACAACTTTCCCCCCCCCCCTTCTAATTGCCCGAAATCGTCCATAACCTTATTTTAGTGTCTACAAAAAATAACGAACAAAAAAAAAAAGAACCAGCTCAATCGGATCAGCCGTTCTCCCGCAAATCGAACTACAGACACACACACGGATCACGCGCCGAAATTAGGTTTTTTAGACTCAGTAGGCCTCAAAACGTAAAGATCTGAAGAAAACCCAAATTTTTTTTTTGGGCCGATTACTATACTTTCCTTCCCTTCGGGTAGCCGAAAGTAATAGGTTTTTTACGCTTTTTGGCAAAACGGCTTCAGCAATTTTCACCAAACTCACAGGATGTTTTTAAATAGTTGATACCTACATATTCTTTTCAATAAATGTTCCTGTGACGGTCCATTGAACAGAAATAAAAATCAAAATGTGTCGAGAATAACGTTTTTTCGAACATTTCCGTAAATTCCAGGGTAACTTCTTCACCAGAAGTGATAAATCCTAATGGAGCGTCTTTTAGACCCATACCCACATTTCGTTCGGTATAATTATTTCTGTATATATATGTTGAACGGAGATATAAGCCACGTTAACTCAGAAAAGGAGATTTGTCGAATATTAATTTATCGGTATTGCAATTTTCTCAACAACGGCTCTAACGATTTCGATCAAACTTACGGAGTACTCTCAGCTAACTAGTCCCTACATTTTGTTCTCGATAAATGTTCCTGTAGAAATGCGTTGAACGAAGATATAGCGCCCACATTTAGCGCTGGTGTTCGAACTTACGGGGGTGGCGGAAAGTTGTGTGTTGCTACGCACCGCTCGTTGCTTTCCGTTTATTTTCTTCAGATCTTTACGTTTAGAGGCCTACTGAGTCTTAAATACCTCATTGTTGCGCTTGGGCCGTGTGTGTGTGCTAATGAGATGTGGCGGTATCTTGGAATCGTGTTTCTCGGTGCAACCTCCTCAGCCGGAAGCCGCATGGACCTTGGCGATTATCTTCGGAAAGTTGCAAAGGCTGTGCTGAAGCCACAGCAGAAGCAGCGCCTCCTTTGGAGGTTCTTGCTCCCAAAGCTGACCTACGGGTTGGTTTTTGGGAGATTGACCGTCCGAAGGTTGATAAGCCTTGATAGAATGGTGCGCTCTGCTGTTTGTGCTTGGCTTGGCGCCCCATATGTGTTCATTCACTTAAGGGACTTGTGTTCCTTCTCTCTCAACCGCTATTCCGTTCTTGCGCCGTAGGCACCTGCTTGCTTTGCGTGCATCTGGCCGGGATGTCACACACCCTGTGGCTGGTCTTCAATTCATCCAGGATCAGCTGCAGTGGTGTGACATAGCGACTCCATCTGCCCCTTAGCCCAGTAAGCCTTCAGAGGTTGCGGCTGCTCTGCATCGTTCGGTTGAAGGAGGGGGAACTCAGGCAGTGTCCTGACTCCCCCTACTCTTGTGGACTTCAGAGGGCATTCATGGGAAAGATTACTGGCACTTTCACGTTGTTCGTGTGGTGTCACTGCCTACAGCAATGAGGTGAACAAGAGGCCAGGACGGGAACGTGGATGCTTCCTGTTGTACCTGTGGTGACCAGTTAGAGTCGCGCAATCACGAAGTGCCAGTATGTCCACATACTCACAGGGGCTGCATCAAACGTCATGACATGGTGTGTATAAGCAGCTGACGACTGGGAAGTGGAGAGAGAGCGGCACTACCAGGTTGTCTCTGGAGAAGGACTGAGGCCTGACATCGTCGCCATTAGACCTAAACAGTCTGCTAAAAATTCTGGCTGCCCAGGTAGTATCTTGCACTGACTTGTAAATAAGAAACACCTGGTTCTGGGTTATCTTCCCAGGCGCATGCCCATGCTACCAGGCGCGACCACGGGTTGTGGATAGTGGAACGGCCACGGCATTGTCCCCAGGGGCATGTCTGCGGCCAGCTGTGAATAAGGACAGCATGCTGGCTGAATAAGCAGCCGCGAACAATGGGCAAAACCCAAGAGATCGCAGAAGAGATCCTGAACAAAGGACTCAAGGGCAAGCGGATCTACATTTTCTCAGACAGCCTTAAAGGCCATCGCAGCCTATAGTTTTAGGTCTAAGCTGGCATGGGAATGCCTCCATGCGCTCAAGCAGCTCGGCGCCCGTAACAGGCTCTCCCTCATTTGGGTGCCGGCTCACAGGGGGCAAACATCACGCAGTCTGCAAGCAGGTTGCTGGTGCATCATCATCTGATAGTTGGGAAGTGGGAGAGGGAGTGGCACTACCGAAGGACTGATGCCTGACGTCACTGTTTGTCCTGACCAATCAGCAGAAGAACGTCCAAGTATCTGTCAGCTGGGATCTTGCGTTCACTTGGCAAGTGCCAGAAGTGACTGGCTGTGTCAGAAGTTTGTGTTTGTGGATGCAGGTAGCATCAGGGCTAGAAAACCGCGTAAAAAAATCGCCTGGGTGTGTCAGCAACGGTCTCTGCGGTATCCCCCCCACATGGTGCTCAGGTGGTGTTTAAACTGGTGGTCGCTCTATCGTGGTGCATCTTATCCTTCTTTCCTTCTATACCTGCAACCTGTGCGTAGGGTCGTCTGGGCGCCCTCCCCGTTTCTTTAATTTTATTTATTTAGTACTTTGTTTTGGGTGCCACTGCCCCACTTGCACGGTGAATTAAAAAGAACCTCCCCCCCCCTTCACTTGTTTTGTCGATAAAAATCGCACGCCGCAACATTTTTCTCTTGCCTTTTGGGACGATGAAGGTACAAAACGCCCTGCAGTCTCCAGAAGAACAGTTTGTTAGTTTATTAATCAAAACCCGTCGGTTTGAAATGCCGAGGCACTTAGTTCTGCTTGCATTAGCTTCGTTCGTTTCCTCGGCAGAGTTCTTAAGCATCTCATGTCGTACTATTAGTATTGTAAGGAATTGCCCAACCGTAAAACCGCTCCTGTTCTTTTCTTTTTCTTTATTTAGTTTAACGCTCGTCTTGTCAGTCTCCTTTGACTTGCGTAATCGAACGTCCATAATTCCTCGACGGAGTATCAAATATTGAATGTACTGTAAGGGCTTTAGGCTTAAAATCCACCGAAAGTTAAGTATAGTTATCATAGTAATCAAAACACCAACTTTTTTTCTCAAAAACGGCTTTAACGATTATTTTTATTGAATTTTTTATATTGATAGCTCTCAATAAGGCGATCATAGCATAAAATTCCCATTCATAGGAAAATGACGAGAGCAGCACAATAAATTACCAAAACATTCGACGAATTCGATTTTAGCGCGGTTTTTACAGAAAACAACTGTACCAAATCAGCTGAAACTTGATGTTTAGTCTACAGGTTACCATCTGACGCAAAAATAAGGGTATGGGCAAAATCCACCGAAAGTTAACTATAGTTATCATAGTGACCAAAACACCACATTTTTTTCTCAAAAACGGCCCTAACGATTTTGATTAAATTTTTTATATTGGTAGCTCTTAATAAGATAATTTTACTATAAAATTTCCATTCATGGGAAAATGACGAGAGCAGCACAATAAATTATCAAAATTTTCGACCAAAAGCGTTTTTCGCGCAGTTTTTCCTTATAAACTCCGCTGGAATTCGTGTAGAATGTTAAAAAAAATTGGTATTGTAGTCCAATCCAATACCTAAAGGGTGAGTGTTTAAAAACGCTCATGAGATACATGGGGCTCTCTCCAGAAATTCCTGAATTTCAACTACTGCCGTTGCGCTTACTACCAGTTCTAACTGTTATTACCCAATAACTCTGCAAAAGTGATTATTATCCTTCTTCGAAAAATTACATTGTACAGCCTCATTAATTATCTGTGTGCCAATTGCTCAATAATGGTCCTGGAATGAGTACGAGCAGCACAATAAATTCCAGAACTGTAGACGCTACCGCTTCCTGCTGCTGCGACCAAGTTTAAAGGAACTGAGTGCCATGTATAAAGTGAATTGTCGTAGAGCTAAGGAAAGTTTTGTGTTGCAGCGCACCAGATATATTTACTTTGGTTTGGTTTTACGACGTAGCAAGAAAAGTTATGTACTCGAGTTCTTTTCAGATCATTACGTTTTAAGGATTTCCGAGTCCGAAAAACGCTATTTTGGAAAATGGTCTGTGTGTATGTGAACGCGATTGAGAGAATCAAATCTGCTCAAACTTTATATCTAACCCACCGGTTACCATTGGACGCTAAAATAAGGGTATGAGCCAAATCCACCCAAAACTAACTGTAGTTATCATAGTGCTCGAAACACTACATTTATTTTCTCAAAAACGGCTCTAACGATTTTGATTAAACTTACTGCATAACCAGCTCCAGATGACAGGACAACCCCATAAAATTCTCATTCGTGAAGAAATGACGGGAGCAGCACAATAAATTACCCAACATTTCGGCGATTTTAGGGACATTTTTTTTCTTTTTAAACTCCGCCCAAATGCCGTTAGAATCGTCAACGAAAATTCAGGCTGTCCAATCACGTGCGTATACAATGAGTCTTTAATAACGCTCATGAGATACATAGGAAATACTATAGAAATTCCGGAATTTCAACTTCCGCCGTTCCACGTACTACCCTTTTTTGCGGGTTTCCCCGATTACTCCAAAACGGTCAATGCTATCCTACTCTAAAAAAATCACGTAAGGTAGTCTTTTGAATAATCAGTGAACTGATTGATTAATAATGGCCGTGGCCTAAGTAGGAGCAGCACAATAAATTCGTTGTCGTTATGAATAGAATGAAACTGCAGATTTGATTAGTTGCTTGCATTAAGAGCATCGCTGGTTGTACGTCAGGTCAAGGAACGTTTTGTGATGCGTCGCACGAGTTATTTTGTCTTTGACGCGATCGCAATGCGTTCCTTGTCCTTCGGTTACCGAAAAAAAACCGCATAAACCGCTTAGAATGTTAAAGCTTGCGTTCGGTCAGAACGCGCTTCCAAATTATCAAAGCGTGCGGCGTAACTTGCCTCGAGAGGTGAAAATAAAGGAGAAAGTCTTAACTGGAAAGGGAGGAAACTGCAGTGGGAAAAGATGCAAAAAGGTCACGGCTCTCGACGCCCCGCTCGGAGGTAACTTGTCGATAAAAGGTGAAGCGAAGGGGAAATGACTCTGAAACTCTCAATGGGAAAATATCAGGTGCGCCGCATCACATAACTTTCCCTACTTCTACGTCATCACTTTGTTTTCACGCATTGAATGGTAAAAGCGGTAGCGCTCGCTTCCTGAATTTATCGCGCCGCTCGTACTCATGATCTGACCACTATTGAACAATATGTACTTGGAGAAGCATTGATACTGTAAACACGATTGTTTTGAGAAGATTAATAATCGCTTTTCCAGAATTATCGGACAAAAACGTTTGGAAATGGTAGTAAATTAAACGAGCGGTTGAAATTCCGGAATTTCTGGAGTAGTCCCTATATAGCTTACGGGCATTATTAAACGCTTATCGTATAGGTATTTAATTTGTGTACCACATAGATTTTTATGAAGAGTGTGCCACTTTCTGAACAGAGTTTATCGGATAAAATTACGCTAAAATCAATTTTTATCGAAATGTTTGGTAATTTATTGTGCTGCTCTCGTCATCTTTCCAAAAATGAGAATTTTACGGTATTGTCGTCTCATTAGGAGCTGTTTATACACGAATTTTAATCAAAATTGTTGAAGCCGTTTTTGAGAAAAAAAATGTTTGGTGTTTTGAGCACTATGATAACTATAGTTAGTTTTAGGTGGATTTGGCGCATGCCCTAATTATTGGCGTCCCATGGTAGCCTGTGGGCTGGATATCAAGTTTTAGATGATTTGAGTCTGTCGTTTTTACAGAGAAAATATGTTTACGTCGTGAAAATCGGCGAATGCACGTTGTGCTGATAACGACGTTAGTTTCGATACCAGAATTTATGTGGTTGCTCCTGATATGTAATTACCATTATTTAACTTTCATCGTACAGATAGATTATTGAACTACCGCCCTGAGCGAGAGTTATAAGGACGAAAATGCATTAAAATCGAGTTTCGTCGAAACTTTTGAGGTTTGCCGAACATTAATTTGTCGTTATTCCAATTTTCTCGAAAACGGCCAGAATGATTACGGAATAATTTTACTTAACACGCGCCTACATTTTCCTGCGTTTTGTTCTTTGTCCGCGTTTTTCTTACCGAAGTACCTCTAGCTCCTGCGATAGTGGAAACCTTCGCAGTTCTTTCGGATACGGGACTGCTTTATTATGGCCATTGAGAGTCTTGAGAGGGCCCCCCCTTGGGGTGCGACCTTGCCTCCGTTTAGAGAACAGGTTAGAAGATGAGATTGAGTCTGGTATGTCGGGAAAATAGAGAAACTAATAGCTTTCACTGTTGAGCGCGAGGGGTAATCTTTCAGAAAGCAGACGAAGAGAATTCTTTACAAACCTCGTCGTCCGTTCCTACGGCCGTAGCAGCGACGACGCCTTTGATCAATAAGTGTCGCTATTTTTATGTATTCCAACTCCCTCCCGCGATCGAAACCTTTGTTCAGTAATTCTATTCTCTGCGAAAAAAAAAGTATACTAAGCTCGAACCGAATTATGAAAAATGCCGTGCATCCGACGGCGTGCGGGTAATTCAAGTGTCAACATGACGTGTTCTGAGAAAATTCTGAATTTTAGGAGAAACGCTGAAATATTTTAGCATCCATTCAGCGATTTTCTCCGCTCTACCGCCTCTACCTGTTTTTCACACAATTTATATTAATTTTGTAGAAATTGGCTCAACTTTTCCTTCAGAAAACCGTTGCAGTTGAAGTACCGGAATTCATTGGATCGTCCTTATGTGACGAGTTTAATTGTGTAACCATTGTGTTATTAATTGACGGGACTGTCAACGTGTTTGTTTTTTCATTTCCGCGACTCAAAAGGTAAGGAAAGTATAATGAGCGAGTTGGGGTTTCTTTAGATCTTAACGTCTTGAGGCTTACAGAGTACGAAAAACCTAATTTCGGCGTGTCTGTGCTGTTCAATTTGCGGGAGAACGGCTGAACTGATTTCCGAGTGTTTTTTGTTCGTTTGTTCTTTAAGTAGGGTTTTTCGTATTTTTCTCGAAAATGCCTCTAACGATTTTGATTAAACTTTCAAATTATCCTCTACTAATTTCCTCTCTACAAATTCAGCAAACGGAGATGTTGGGCACACGAGAGGGTGAGAGTTGAAGATCGAAATAAAAGAACTCGGTGAGCGTGAGGAGGACTGTATTAAATGTGCCATGAATTGACTATAGTTCGTGTACAAAAGGGCAACACAAGATGACGACTCAGAAATATGCGTGAAGGAAGGAGAGAGCAAGCTGTAACTGGGCTGAGAATTGATAGAGGTAAGTGTCTGAGGGGGCGCAGGGAGACGAGTGTGACTTTTGCGATAGTTCGTTTGGGAATGAGCTTGGGAGGAGCTGTCAGGTGTTGTGGGGAGGAATCTGAAAAGGGAGGAGAGGGAAAATATAGGAAAACCGCTTCAGGAAAATCCGCGCCAATTTTAATAACCGCAGAGGTGGAATTTCCGCAGGTACGAAGCTCTTTGGCGAAACTATGGCTTTGCCGTTTAGGGCCAGGGAGTCCCGTTAGAGCAGGTGTGGGATTTTCCAAAGTCAAAAAACCCCAGACTGATTTGACTTGCGTCGAACAGGAAATATAGACCTATAAAGCAAAAAAAGGCGTAGTGAATTAAAGTGATATTCTACGAATACTAATTATAAGTGCTGGGCTCACGAAAGGGGGTGAGTTGAAGATCGAAATAAAAGAACTCGGTGAGCGTGAGGAGGACTGTACTAAATGCAGTGAAGTGCGTAGCGTTTGTTACAAAAGGTGACGCAGATGACGTCTCGGAAGAACAGAGGAAAAAACCCACATCAGGGGAATCCACGGCCATTAGAAATAACCACAGCCGCACTGGTGGAATTTCCGCAGGTACAAGGGGCAGGAATGACTGGGGAAGTCTGAGGTCAGAGGACTCGAACTGATTTGGCGCTTCGCAGACCGATAAGTATAGAGAATTTCGGGAGACAAATTATCGAGACGACGGAACGACAAAACAAACGCGAATGTAATTTTGTAACCAGGGAAAAATGTGAGCTGCAATTGATGAACTCATGGTAATTCGAGTATTTGGACAACGAATGTAACGTGGTCTTTAAATCGTACTGGAAGTCGAACAGTTCGGCCAGAGATCGTCGTCTGCGGACGAAATCTGCACCTTATCAACATCGGCTAGAATGAAAGGCCAAGTGAATGCTCTCCTTAAATCTAAGTCAATTGAATGCAACTTAGTTTTGAACTCTTGAAAGTTTTGATTTCTGTACCATTTGTTGCAAAAAGTTTGTAATCTGATTTAGTAGGAGGTATTACTGAAACGGCCGCACCAGTTCAATTGAAAACTTTAATTTTGTTCCTTTGTCCGAAACGAGAAGGCGGCTGTTGCGCTAGGAAATGAATGAGCACAGGGAGGACTTTCGCGATAGTTCGTAGTTGAATGAAATTGGAAGGAGCTGTGTGTTGTGGAGAGGAATTCGCGGTTGAGGACGAAGGTTTCTGGGGAAACAATGACTTAGCTGTTAAAGGCCGGGGAGTCCCGTTAGGGCAGGTGTGGCCGTTCAGAGCTCAAAAACCCAGCCCTGATTTGACTTGCATCGAACACACTAGATTTCATCAATCTTACAGAGTGTCTTCTAGCAACATACGTCCACATTTTGTTCTTCGTAATTATTTCTGTATCTATCTGTTGGACGGAGATATAAGCCATGATAACTCGAAAAACGGGGTTTGTTGAATCTTTTATTGCAATTACGTCGTGTTTGGTATCGTTTGCTAGGTGTTCTTCGATGCGATTAGAATTGAACGGGTCCCAGAGCTGTTGGACTAGGTTTAGATGGAAAACAGTGAAATCCCAGTAAATATGTACCGATTGAAGGAACTGGCAGGTGCGCACTCATTTCCCACAGTGTCAGTCCCACTCGCCTCGTCGTGCCTATCTTCGCCTAGATAATGTCAATTGTCATTGTTCCGTTGTAGTGGTCGTGTTTCGTACCGTTTATTAGCATTTTACGACGCTGAATCGATTGGGATGAGTTGGAGGCGTGAGGTTGCTTCAAGCTGTGTAATCATGCTGTGCAAAAGGCTAATAAACCGTTAATAATGCGCAGCCTTTTATATATTTACTTATTTAGAACTGGTCGATCCTAGGTCATCAGCTTTTCACAGCTTCGGTGCACTCAATCGTCCTTGATCCCTCTGTTGTTTGTCGAAAACGCTAATTATAGGTGGCATCTCTTGATGACGTAGGTACTCCAGAGTAAACGACGGTGTTATTTCGCCAGACATTGTTATATCGTTGAGGCCTGTTTGTATTTATTATAGTTCCAGTAGCGGTTGCGTCTTTTGAAATAGGGCCATTTAACGTCTACCAACAATCGAGTGAAGCTCGCATTCATGCAGTGGTTTTCCACATCGATGTTTTGCTAAAACCACGCTGTTAAACGTATATCTGGTGCTGAACATCGCACGATGTCTGCGCTACCGTGTTAAATTGGTTGATATGCCGCGTACAACAAATATGTCTTCGTTCGTCGCGTTTTTGCAAAAACGTTTATGAAGAACAAAATGTAGGTACAGGTTGACTAAAATTATTTCGTAATTTTGCTCGAAGTCGTTGTTGCCGCTTTCGACACAATTGCAAAAATGATAAATTAATGTCAAATTTCATTTCCCCAAGTATTTTGGTTATGCTCATTCAGAACTAATTAGAGAAGCATGTGTAGATTAATATGCAGAGAGCCGTTTCCAAAGTTTATTAAGAAATTGTGGTGCGACGCATCACACTCCAGGCTCTCGACGTATGTGAAGTCCCTTCTGAGAGCACTCCATGTAGCGTGTTTACATACAAAGTAAACCATAGTGCCGACAACACAGAGCCTTGCGATGTGCCTACCTCCAACTTTCTCTTGGTGGGCAATTCATCGGAGTCACTCTTGACTGCCACTCGCCTATCTGCCAAATAATACCCAAACCAAGCCATAATGGCTCCCTGCAGAGAAATAGACAGCCGAATTGAATGAGATATAGACTGTTTTGATACGCTTGTTTACTGCAATAGAGCTTTAATTGCACGGTCACTTGGTTCTCTGAATACGTGAACTGGGAGCGAGAGTCAATTGAGCTGGGAACACGATGGTTGATTGATGAGAGTCGATCATGAGGCTTGAGAGATTAGAGTCAATCATGAGACTGGTAGACGATTGTCCTTCGTGAGAGCTGATAGATGTCCGAGTTTATCAAGAGCTGTGCGTTGTGGAAGTCCAGAGAAAGGGGGAATTCGTTGTCACTTGGAAATAACTGAAGAGCCGGACTCCCCACAGCTTCAAACAAAAGGCTTTCAGGTCGGGAAGGGTGGACACAAAGACACTCTGGTCTGCGCCGAACACTAATGGCAATTTTATAATGCTGTTGTGCTATGTGGAGCTTCACGCTAAAACAAAACATAATCAAAATCGTCGGAGGCGTTATTGAAGAAGAAAAAAAAAACTTTAGTATTTTGATCACTATGATAACAGTTTTGCGTTCCATGGTGTCGTGCACGTTTAGTATCCAATTTGAGATGATTTGGCCGTTTTCTTTCAATCGCATTCTAACGCACACGCTGGACGTTTTTTAAATTTAGCCTTGGTGTATTCTTGGACACGGAGAAGGCCTTTGATAAGGTTTGGCATCCAGGATTGCTGGCTAAGATAAAACTGCATCTCCCGGATACTTACTATAGGGTGATCCTATCATATCTGTAGCAATGTACCTTTACAGTAAGATGTGAAAGCGCAACATCACCCTCCAAAGCAATAAGGGCTGGCGTTCCACTGGGCAGTGTCTTGGGGCTTTTCCTATACCTTATATATGCAAGTGACTTTCCTGTGCCTCCAGGGATAACCATATCCCAGTTTGCAGATGATGTTGCGGGAGTTTGCAGTTCCCAATCGTTAGAAATAGCAGAAAACAACATTCAGCAGTTCCTGGACCAAATAGGTCTATGGTGGGCCAAATGGCGTGTATCCATGAACTCCAACAAATCTACACTAGTCACCTTTACTTATCGAAAAAATGTAAGAGTCCCTCTGGTCCGATTGAATGGCACCCAAATCCCAAACTCGGATCGAGTCAGATACCTGGGGGTCATTTTCGACTCAAAGCTTACCTGGGTGCACCACATCCGCTTGGTTACCAGATGCCGAAACGGAATACAGCACCTCAAATTTCTGATAACCAATCATTCAGCCCTGCCACTCCATACTAAACGGTTGCTGTATATTACGTTCATCAGACCCATCTGGCAGTATGCCAGCAGGCTATGGGGCTCTGCAGCCAAAACCAATGTCCAAAAGGTGCAAACAATACAATAGAGTATTGCGGTTAATCACCGGAGCCCCGTGGTCGGTTCGAAACTCCGTTCTCCATTCTGATTTGAACCTCACCGTAGTTTCTGAAGTCATCAGGGAATCCTGTGCATGCCTACACACCTCCATGACCACCCCACCCAAACGCCTTAATTCGAGACATCACTGAACGTCCACTGCCACAGCACATATTAATTACACTCGACACAAGTCAGTAAATAAACATATAATATATATAAATTTTCTAATTCCTACTCTTTCATATCTTAAAATTGTTTATTGCTCGAATTTATGTTATTGCTAGTCTTACTCCCAAATGTCTCTATTCTACTTATTACCAATCCTGATTATTAATTACTGTTGAACTCTGGTTCTAGCGCGATTGCTGGATCATACCTAATCTCGTGTAACATATCAATTGAAGCTCAGCCTTACTATAATCCTATGTAAGACCAACTGTTCCTCTTTAGTTCGTTTAACTAATTGTCAACTATTTGTGGTTGTGTACTGAGGTGGTTTGAAAATGCTTTTGAAGAGCTGCTCACTCAGGCAAAAATTATAACAGCAATCGCATGGAGCTCCGATCCACGATTCCCGACCTTCGTTGAGAATTATGAACCAATGTCTTAACCACTAGACCACGATCGCCTGGTGCCTGTAAGTCAGTCAGTACATCTCCCCCCTCGTCTTTTAGCCGCTGCTCCTGGAGTGGATTCTTTTAAGGAACGAATTTATGAGAGTTGAGCGAATCCGCGGAAAATCCGATCTTTTGATTCGAGAAACGAGGGGCTACAAGGAAAGTCTTATCTTTCACATTGTAGTAGGCGCGTCGCCCATTTTATTTCCCTCCACGCTGGAACTTTCACAGCGTCAGTGAATCCCAGACCCCAGAATTCGTCTCATGCTCTTAATTTTTTTACATACTTTAAATACATGTTGAATGCCGAATTCTTTTGAAATTTGGTGAATCAGCTGGAAGCTAAAACAGTCGCATCGAATCAGAACCTTGGTTCTATTGAGATCCCCCCCCTCCCCACCACTATCACCTTGCTCCTAAAGCGCTCAGACCACCCAGTTGACACGACGCTAAAGGTAAAGGAGGTAAAGTACGAGGAAATGGTCCCAGAAAGCCCTCCACATGAGAAGCTAGAAAACGGACCAATCTCAGCCCCCCTTAGGCCAGACCCTGCGAATAGACCCGCCCCAAAGGCCCAGTCCAGGACAGCGTCCGTTTACAAGAACGACCCCATGTGGCAGCACTTTGAAATGGAAGGTTTCGACGGTCTCACCGCCTATCAACCCCGATGCCAATTCGCAGTGACAAATGAAGGCAGCAGGAATTAATTGACAGAACGTATGATTCTATGAATTCAGTCGATAGTCACTTCCCTAAGTACGTCACACGCGCGATGTTTTCGTACTACATCTGGCAGAACGCCTATACACGTATCATTGTTATCACTACACACTGGAGAAGAGTCTCATCCGGGGAACCGGTTTCATCAGTTCATGAGAAATGAAACTTATTCCATCCCACCGCTGCCACCAATGTTACGAGGGGGGTTTGGAGACGTTTAGGGATCCGCTGACTCACGCAAAAATTGACAGCAATCGCATGGAGCCCCGATCCACAATTCCCGACCTTCGTCGAGCATTATGAACCAATGTCTTAACCACTAGACCATGATCGCCTGGTGCCTTCTTCTAGGAGTCAGTCAGTACAGTTGTTAGACCGATATATCCGCTCACCTAATTTCGCCAGAGATCGAAATGGAGGCATTAACTAATAAATGCTGGTGTTCGAAAGATTAGCCAAAAAGGAGATTTCGCCTGTTTCATTGCGATGTCGTCATGTTTGTATAGTTTCCGAGGTCTTTTTCGATGCTGAGTCAAATAGGGCGGGTCTCAGGGGTGCAGGACTGTGAAATCTCTGTAAATATAGTGAAGCAAATCTTGTACTTGAAGGAACTCTCAGAACCATAATGCGAAAGATACAGTTTTCCTCTGGCCTGCGCTCATTTCCTAACCTGCCTCCCGTCTCACTCCGATCACCTGTCAGTTCCACTCGAAAACCGTGCCAATTGCCGTCAATTTTCGTTATTCCGTCGTAGTCAGGTTTTTTAGTACTTTTCGATGCTGAATCGAAGTGCTGCACTAACATTGCCGTTATATGAGTTGTCATTTCACAAATTATTGATACACCCAAGTTAAATTCTTAATATTGTTCGACGTTGTATTGAATAGGTCACAATGATGCTGTGCAAGAAAATGCGTAATAATTTGCAACGTTTCATTTCCCTGGCTTTCTCATATTTGTTTTTTGGCGCCTGGTAAAACTGACGAACAACACAAAAACACGAGTTCGGTCGCTCAATCAGTACTGTCGTTCGCCCGAAAGGTTTACTACTGACAAAATCAAGTTTTTCGCTTTTGGAGTAAAAAATTTAACGCCGATTACAGTAGGGATTATTTATTGAGAAATGCCCCGTGCTAGTGTGTGTCAACAACACGTCCTCTTTGTGTTTACCCTTCACCGCACGCTCTCGTGATAGCTTATCGCTTCAACTTATATTTAGAAGTTGCCGCAAACGTGATTCCACCTAATTTTGCCTCCCTGTTAATATTATCGCAGAAGTCAGCGTTTACATAAGTTTCTTATTTTCGGCGCGTCAAGTCTAATTATCGATTGTGACATATTACCCGCTACATTCACTCTAAACCTTTTTTTCGATAACTTTCTTCTCAATTTTGTTATCAACGAGGCTTGTGCTTGACACTCTCAATCTCCTTGTCGGCTTATCGACGACCGAATAGTAGCTTGAAAAGGTCGACAGCCTGTAAAACGGCACGTACTTCATTTTTTTTGTCTTTAAATAACGTTTTGTCAAATGTTTGGCTCCTTCCGGGTTTTGTGTTGGAACGGTGTCTTTTGTCAATCGAGCGATGCCCTTGTACATGGCGGCATTCGATAAGAAGTTTCAATAAATTTTTCTTCGCTTCGCGGGGGGAAAAAAAACTTACGAATGCGTTTTAATTCGATCATCCCTCGACCCGACGACCCAAAACACGTACAGTTGTGTCTTGACACGCGATGTCTCATCTTAAAACTTAATGTGTTTTTTTATTTCGGGTTAGAGATCGATCCTCTATCCAACGACGCTTTCAGTAGGGCACATCGGCTCATCCAGCGCGTCCATCACATTATTTCTTGTTTCCCAGACGTACCACGAACAGGCTTTGTGGTCACGCGCTCTTGTCGAGCATTCGTACGACTCTCCTTAACTTCCCCGAGCGGAAAGAAAAATACTGGCAAAATTCAAAAACTGAATAACTGACATTAGAGGAAAATGGTTCACGTGTAGAAGAGTAAGGGAGATTAGAGTAGAGTGGGCGAAGGGAAATAAAAATTTACAATATACAATTGGAAACAGTTTGGTTCTGACGTTTTCTCCCAATCCCGTTTATGTATGCACATTTTCTCAAATGTTGTTTTCAGTATTTCAAGCATCTGTAACAAACACCTTACAAAAATCGCGTTTTCCGTCGATTTTATATTTTTACTTTCCTTGGCTCTACAAAGTAGAAAGGAAAGTTATGTAATCGGCTGAAAAAAATTTTTGAGTTCTCTTCAGATCTTTACGTTTCAGACCCTCCTGAGTCCGAAAAACACTATTTGGGAAAATGGTCTGTGTGTGTGTGAACGATTTTTAGAGAAAACCACCGTACTAAATCAGCTCAAACTTCATATCTCGCTCACAAGTCACCATGGGACGCCAAAATAAGGGTATGAACAAAATCCACCGAAAGTTAACTATAGTTATCATAGTGATCAAAACACCAAATATTTTTTTTCTCAAAAACGGCTCTAACGATTATAACTCCGTAGGAGTTGTAATGACTGAGCGCCGAAGTAATCGGTTGTTTGAGGTGTAAATTCAAAGGGTGTGTGCTTAACCTTCCGCTTCTGCTTAAGGAAAAAAGAGGCTTCGCGTGTCGAACGGCAATCGGCATCACCTGGCATGTTCTCGCCTTCGTTTCTTCGGGCGGTTAATTTAAATTCGGTTCAAGAGCAAATGTTGAATATTAGTTTGATTGCACCTCGTCTAGGTACTTCTCAGGAAGAGGGCTGCGTGCGCTGTTATGAAAAAAAAAAATTGGTTTTAACAATTTTGGCAGTTTTATTGCAATTATGTCGTTTCCGAAGTAGTTTTCGACGCTGAGTTTCAACGGCGTCTAAATAAGAAACAGTGAATATAGTGAGACAATATAGCGAAAGTTATCGTTTCTCCCCAGCCCGCGCGCATTTCCTGCCCGTCTCACTCCAATCACCCAACAGTTGGACTTATCAACTCGTGTCGGGTAATTGTAAACAACAAATAGTGGGTAACTATAAACCACCAGCCCGCTCTTGCTACCCACTAGATTTACTTCGTCTCAATTTTTGTATACTGAGTCTACAAAAACCGATGTTAGCACTTTCTCGAGCCCTGAAGATGCTTAATAAATTAAGCCAAACGTCTGGCCGGAGGAGCTTTTTGTTTTATTATGACTGACTCTCAGGTGACTCTCATAGGTTTCTATCGTTGATCTTGAGGGATATCAGTCGAAAGTGTTTAATGTACGTCCCTTGTCCAGACCACACTAAATCTTTAATGTGCTCTAACAAATCCGTTGTTACGCTCAAAAATTCCATTTAGCATGTAGTTGTGCCCACGTGCTGGGGAATCCGATCGGACTAAGCCCATGGTTCTTGTGAGCTGTGACGTACTTGGGGAATTCTTTTACAGAATTACCCGCGTACAGGACACGAGTGAAAGTCGTGTCAGGGCCCAAAAGACGAACG
Organism: Pachypeltis micranthus; assembly: GCA_020466155.1. NCBI lineage: Eukaryota > Metazoa > Arthropoda > Insecta > Hemiptera > Miridae > Pachypeltis > Pachypeltis micranthus. Next base: position 3,881,152 of record CM035782.1, on the reverse strand, counting down.
AGATGATGTAAAATAAACAAAATAATGCCTCTCAGGAAAGTACTGGGAAATGAAATTATAAACCAACTAGGACCCACTTGAATTTAATCAGGAAAAAATAGAAATGAAATGAAATGAACTCCATTTAGAAAGAAACAAATAACCTAGGCTCGGATTGTAGTAAATGACAATAAAGGGGCAATAATAATATAAAGGGACTTTAAGTACTTGTTCACTGGATTAAAAAATGGGAGAGATTCGTAAGCGATGTCGGTAGCCGTTCTGACGAAAATGTGGCTCCTCCGCTTTTATAAACAGCGGCGAACTGCACGGGTGGCGGCAACAGTGTTGCCACTATCGGCAGCCTGCTGCAAACCATTACAGAGCAAAAAATGGTACTTTTCGATGCTGAGTCGAATAGGACAGGTAGCAGAGGTGTAGGAGTTGGTCTTCGTGGACAGCAGTGAAATCACGCTGAATATAATGGCTGGCTAATTCGGATATTTGAAGGAACTCGGGGGACGATATAATGAAAGTTATCGTTTCTTCCCATCCTGCACTCATTTACCGCTCTGCTTGCCGCCTCACACCGATTACCCCTCAGTTGGACTTGTGCCAATTGCCTAGCGTTGCCTGGAAAGAATTCAATGGCAATTTTCGTTGTTCCGTTCTAGTCAGGTTTCGTATCATGTACAAGTATTTTTTTTTTTTTTTTTTAATGTTAAGCCGAATAGGATGGGTATCAGAGGTGTAAGAGTGCGTCTACACGGAAAGCAGTGAAATCACAGTAAATATAGTGAGGCACATTCGATTATTAGCTGGAACGTCCGGTACAATACAGCAAAAGTTATCATTTGTCCCCAGATTGCGCTTATTTCCTGCATTGCTTCCTGTCTCGCTCCAACCACCAGTCAGTTCAACTCGCCGCACCGTCCCAATTGCCTAAAAAACGTCAATTTTCGTTGTTCCGTCGTAGGTCGGTCATGTTTCGTATCGTTTACTAGTGTTTTTTTATGCTGAATCGAATGGGACGACTCTCGAAGGTCTGCGCCTAGCGGGATAACCAGGAAATTATCGGAAATATTTATTGAATCATCAGGTCTTGTACGGCATTCGGCAATGGATATCTGTCACTGTTGCGCGGTGGATGGGCTCCCAGGCAGTGGGTGGAGGCTTGGGGGGCTTCCGTCGCAGCTTACTGGGGTCCTTCCAAACCCCAGGGAGGTCAGCAAGTCCAAACTGCCCCACCCTGGGATGAGCAAAAGCCGTAAGTGGCATCGACTGATGAGGTGGCCCTGTGACCATTCTGGCCTTAAGGGTCGTTTGACCCAAAATGGTACAACAGAGATGCACAGCCCGCGGCATTATGGGTTAGGGACACGACAGGTGGTTGCGTTCGCAAGGCAAGGTAGGTAGAACGGAGCAATCCAACTCCTACTCAGGGCAAGGCCTGACAATGCTGGAAAATGCGCTTGCTCTGCGGATATCGTGGTGGCTGTGAGGTCGCTGGAGGGTAGTAATCCCATCCCTTTCTTGTTTAAACTGCGGGGGGCTTCTGGCGCTGTCGGTGGCGTGGAGCCCGACGCAGCCGAATGTGAAACCAAGGGTTTGGTTTCGTGGGGGCAGTGGTTTCGCTGGAAATCCCCTAGAGAGCTGTTTAATGCTGGCAGGAGAGGAGTTAAGGCCACCAAGCTAGGAACCCTCTCCAAGGCCGCGGGCGTATGCCCTGCACTTTTTCGAAGGTCCCTGAATCAACTGTCCCAGTAGTTGTTACCAAGATTCGTTGAAAGTACATATTGAAAACTCAAACCTTGAGCGATATCGTTTTGGTCGAATTTCTTCACTCTTCTCTAATTACGTCATTCACTTATTTTTTCAATCAATAAATTTTTGCTCTACGAACGTTGTCGTTTCCCGGATTGTCGATATAATGCGGTTGAATTGAATAGAGAATAATAAGCACTTATGTAATAATTTGCCACATTTTTTCCTCAATTATTCAGGCACTCTGCTCGCGTCGCTTTCAGACCTCAACCGCCATTATTTTGGCATCCTTCCACGCTTCTGTTTGCCGTTTTTAAAAGCTCTCGTTACTTCGCCGCGTTTTATATCGTAGTAAAACAAATTCAGCGTCAATTATTTATGATTTATGCAGCCCGTCGTTTCCAACTTAGTGGAATCTTCGCTTTTCTGTCGTTCACTCTCAACTTCTTGAGCTGTTCGATAGAAATTGCTCCATATTCTTTGAAAATTCATTCAAAAAGATTTTTTCAAAAAGAGTAGAGCTTAAGGGAGTAAAAATTGTAGCAAATTTATGTATTGTGTTCGATTTTGATGCCCGTTGAACCGTCGCTAAACGCTTCGCCGTACCGGCTTCTGATATTTATTCCTCTCTCAAATCGACGAATGATTTGTAGGATTATCGCTCAGTTTTCTCGTCTCAGAATTTATTGAAACAGTAATCTCCAGTCTTGCGATATCAATTTTTGAATAAAGACGATTAGACTTCCGCTGTTGACACGCTCAAATCGGTTTCTCGGCCGGTGAAAATCGGTTTCGAGGAACTCGGAACGTTATTATTCAACGTTTACGGTCTTAGTTGATTATTCCCACTTCCTGGGCCGGCAGTATCTCTCGTTTGTCGACAAGCGTGCCGATTTATGTTACCATGTTTGTCAAATTTCGTGAATATCGCTTGAACTCGATTCTTCAACGCGAGTTCGTGTGATTTATTGTCGTTAAACTGCAACGGAAATTATTCTTTGGTCGACTTTTGTGATAAAATTGAGAATGTTCGCTGGTACGCATTGTTTAGTACGGTATCGCTTTAGTTTTTCCGTTTTGTGCAACGTTTTTTACTTTCTGCGCGTGCAAAAAAAAATCGTTGATGCTTAGTGAATTTAAAAAAAAAACCTAATTTGCTGAGCCGATCGAGCGTAATCCATCGATTTTCCAGAGTAACTGCTTCACTTGATTTGATCATTCTTACAGAGAGCCTTGTAGCAACCTATACCCTCATTTTGTTCTACGTAATTATTTCTGTATAGATTCGTTGAACGAAGATATAAGTCGTGATAGCTCGAAAAACGAAATTTATCGAATATTAATTCACCGTTTTCCCAATTTTCTCAAAAACTGATCTAAGGATTTCGACCATACTTACGGAGTGCTCTCGCCTATCTAGTACCTACATTTTGTTCTCCATAAATGTTTTCGTAGAAACGCGTCGAACGAAGATACAGCGCTCGTATGTACGACTCGTCGAATTTAACGGGGTGTTGCGGAAAGTTGTGTTGCTCCGCTCCAAATTTTTTTTTAACTCAATGAAGAATTGAGTGGTGGTCAAAGGCGAAGTCGTATGAAGCGAGATGTAAAGAAATGAACTGAAGTTTTTTTAAAGCAGAGAAAGACCTGTGTGAATAGAGTGGAAGGAAAAGGTTCGTGATCACCCGCGAAACTGTAATTGAACTGCTGTCGTTTTTTAACTTCGAAGAGCTGAAAGCGGAATGAGAAAGTGCAAAATGGCGCAGGGAAGGTAGAAGATGGAAGTTCGAAAGCAGTGGGGAAATATTTTTTGGTTCAGGCTGGTCGACGGCAAAACCGCCAGTGTGACTCAACTGTTGCTTGTAAGGATTACGGAATAATGTTCCTTAATGGGCTTCCCAATTGACGCTAGTGAACAACGTTGAGTAGAAAGCACGAACTCTTGAAGTCACGTTTTGACCAAAAAGCAGCTAACAGAAGTATTCGTAAGAATTAATACACCGGCATAGGTTATATTAAAATTGTGTTCTAGCAGGTTTCGCTAATAAGAGTTCTCTGCTCATTGCTAATCCTCTCTTTGCTCACTATGGCGTGTATGTTCACCTCATTTTCCAGAATTCAGTCCCCACCCATTTCGTCTATTAGCATTGAGGAGGGCCCTCGCATATGTTTGGTTTTTGGAAATGTTTGGAGTGCCGCTGACTTAGGCAAAATTACAGCGATCACGAGCTCCGATCCAATAGCCCAACTTTCGTCGGATTATAAACCTTCGTCTTAACCACTAGACTACAAGCGCCAGGGTGCTCACAATGGGAGTCACTTGGTACAAAGGCACTATCTTTGCAAAGTTAGCCTCACGTACAAGACCATTTACTCTGGCATGATGGGCTGCTGCCCGGCTTCTGGGGTAGCAAAGTCAGTTAATCGGTGGAAAGTAGTGGCCCAATCTTAGGGAGGTCAGTTCCAAGTGATCGCTGGACAGTTACCCTTTGACTTGGCCATTGAGTGCATGGTGGATGAGTGGAAAGTGAAAAGGGAGCTTCCCCCACTCTGGACTGAACTCTGTGTAGGCCTCTCTATTAAATGAAGACTTGCCGAGCTAGAAGAATAGGATTTAGATAAATACCGCGATGAGAATCCTTGTCCAAGAGACGTGACGTGTATGAGGTTTTTTGTATCATCATTTTGTAGAATGTAGGTCAGTCAGACCACAAGGTGAGAGAGTTCCTTATAGGACGTGGTGACGTCAACGCTCGGCTCCACTTTTCTCTCTAAGACTCGTGTACATCTTGCGCCTCCAGTGCGGAGGAAACAAGATACCTCGTGCTGCTCCTCCGCAGTTCCTACAACAGTAAGCGACGAGTGTTGGAAGAGAAGCCAAACCTTCAACCATTGAATGCTACTTAACTAGCACATATTTTAAAGAGTTACAGACCATACAAAAATTATTAATAACAATTTTATTTAATAAACCTCAAGGTATCCATCAAAGGATTTACTTAAAGAAACTCTAATATTAACGTTTAAAAAAACTGTTGGAAAAATCTACAATAGCTATTATTTATAAACAATTGCTAGCAGGAAAAATCAAAAGAAAAAAAAGTATTACCAGATTGGCAGACAAAATACAAGTGGAGATTCTTAGAAGGATGACAACAGCAGGTCTTGAAAGTTTCGACTATTGGGGCAAAACTATTTTTAATGATCAAAAGTTTGTAGACCAGGTTTAGTTAGCTTGAAGAGGTTCAAATTATAATTGAAAAGAAAAATTAGTTAATTTAAGGCAAAAATAAAAACTTGAGGAATTTTCTGATTAAGGTATAGAAACTTGGTTTACATTAAGGAAGCGATCTTATATTTAATTATTTTTTATTGGTTTTCTTTAGAGTTTTTGTGTGATTATTTTTTTGTATTCTACTCCAACCCCTACATAAGTTCTCTTAGAGGGGTTGTAGCATTTAGGTATAGTTTATAAACGAGTGTAAGTGTATAATTTTTGTCAATAAATGCAATTCAGTAAAAAAAAAACAATCATTAGGCCCAGTTAGCGAAGAAGGACGTGTCATAAATATCTGGTGCGTTGCAACGCACAACTTTCCTTAGCTCTACAAAAATCCACTTTGTACATGGCTAATTCTATTTAATCAATTCATTTATCACTCAGTTAATTAGAACTTGGTCAAACAACGCTTTACGGCAGCAGGAAGCGGTAGCGCTTACAGTTCCAGATTTTATTGTGCTGCTCGTACTCATTGCAGGACCATTATTGATCAATTGGTACATAGATCATTAATGAGGCTGTAAACACAAATTTTTTGAAGAACGATAGTAATTACTTTTGCAGAGTTATTGGGTAATAACGTTTAGAACTGGTAGTAAGCAAAACGGTGGTAGTTGAAATTCAGGAATTTCTGGAGTGAGCCCCATGTATTTCATGAGCGTTTTTAAACTCTCATCCTTTAGGTATGGATTGGACTACAATACCAATTTTTTTTTAACATTCTACAAAAATTCCAGCGGAGTTTATAAGGAAAACCCTGCGCTAAAAACGCTTTTCTTCGAAAATTATGATAATTTATTGTGCTGCTCTCGTCATTTTCCCACGAATCGGAATTTTATGGTATAGTTGCCTGATTGAGAGCTATCAATATAAAAAATTTAATCAAAATCGGTAGAGCCGTTTTTGAGGAAAAAAATATTTGGTGTTTTGATCACTATGATAACTATAGTTAAATTTCGGTGGATTTTGTTCATACCTTTATTTTGGCGTCCCATGGTAACCTGCGGGCGAGATATCAAGTTTGAGCTGATTTGGTACGGTGGTTTTCTCTAAAAATCGTTCACACACACACACAGACCATTTTCCCAAATAGTGTTTTTCGGACTCAGGAGGTTCTGAAACGTAAAGATCTGAAGAAAATTCAAAATTTTTTTTTCAACCGATTACATTACTTTCCTTTCCACTTCGTAGAGCAAGGAAAGCAAAAACGTAGCTGCTGTTGACACTAGTCACCCGTTGGGAAACCAGATTAAGAACTCCCCCCACATGGAACGAATTCCCCTAGGCTCGTACCTTCGCATGGCAATAGCTGTCCATAGTGAGACTGGCTAAATGACAACCGTTAATTACGGGTTCGGTGGATGCTGAGCGAATGCCTGCACTCTTGCAAGATAGCGAAACCGCATGACTAACAGCACTCTTATGAGTATCAAGGAACAGTCATTTTGTTAAGGAAACATACACCCGCGTGGGAATGGCACAGCTTCAAAAACGTCGTTCTCGTGGGTGGTAATTTCTCGTGTAAACGTTCAAAGAGTTCCATTTTGTTGAATTTGTGCTGTGGTGTGAGCCAAAACAGATCAGAACTGAACATTAAATAGTAGGTTTTTTTTCGAAAATGGCTGTAAGTAGTTGAAACAATGTATTTATTTCCAGCTATTTTCCACTAATTATTGTATTGTATTCGGAGTATATTCTCGAGATGTGTTTCTTTACGTAGAGAGCCACAGCGTGCGAGGAAATAGCATTTTCATCGTTCAAAAATGTTTTTTGGATTTTCTTAAAACTCCCCAGAAATTTCATGTTGAGCACCGTTGAAGGATACTATAGCGATTATGTAGCGTACCGTCGGATTTACTTAGGATTAAGGAAAGTCGCGAGATGCGTCGCACCAAAGTGCGCTTACGCGACATTTTTCTTTCTCACTCGCTCTCTCGAGGTGTTTCATCGCAAATAGGGAAATGCAAGCCTCGCGGCCGACCTTCTTCACATTTGCGGATGATATTAAGTGACCTGCAAGGCCAATACTCGCGAAGACCTTGCTTCTCTTCTCTCGGTCACTAACACTCTCTCTCTCTCTCTCTCTCTCTCTCTCTCTCTCTCTATCCTCCAGATCTGATTTCAAGTGTGCATTACAGCTCGAGCTGCTAGCGACAACCTCGTGTCCTGGCTCACCTAAACATTTCTCAAGGATAGTTTATTATTTTTCTGATAAATTCCGTGTACTCTTCCGATCGAGATTTTTATAGCATATTAATTAGCAAGTCTCTCGAAGGCACACTTTGACACTTGAAGGTCGCAGACGAGAAAAGAGGCTATTACGTAACCAGCTCGCGTTACTCCCTTCCGTTCCTGGTCGTCTCGTTGGGTTATAATTTTCAATTCGGATTGTATTCTGGTCGTGAACTCATTATCATATTTACCCTCAGGAATATCCGGGCTACGTCAAACTTAAACCCGATTCTTAATATTGAATGAAGGTAGATTGGAGTTCTCTGATTACGTATGACGCCAAGGGTTGGCCGGAAGGGGAATGAAAAATACACGGTGTTCTGTTGATTACACATTTGGCGCAGTTAATCACAAATTGTGTTGTGCTAGGTCAGTTATCGGAAATAAGGATAGCAATATTGAACTCTTCCAGTAAAAAATGCGTTATCGTCGAATCTATCGTATATTTTCTTTCAATATTGTTCGGGCTACTGCCACCTGACTGTTTTTGTCGTGAACTAAAAACTACCTAAAAACCCGTTTCTAATAAAAACAGTTCAGTGCTTTTGGTTTAATACACCTTTCTACTTTCCCAGGCTCTACAAAGTAGAAAGGAAGTTATGCAATCGGCTTAAAAATAAAAGGTTTTGAGTTTTCTTCAGACCCTACTGAGTCCGAAAAACACTATTTGGGAAAATGGTCCGTGTGTGTGAACGATTTTTAGAGAAGACGACCGTACCAAATCAGCTCAAACTCGACATCTCGCCTTCAGGTTACCACGAGACGCCAAAATAAGGGTATGAGCAAAATCCACCGAAAGTTAAGTATAGTTATCATAGTGATGAAAACATCAAATATTTTTTTTCTCAAAAACGGCTCTGACGATTTTGATTAAAGTTTTTATATTGATAGCACGTAATAAGACAATTATGCCATAAAATTCCCATTCGTGAGAAAATGACGAGAGCAGAACAATAAATTTCCAAAAGTTTCGACGAAAATCGGTTTTAGCGTGGTTTTTTCCTTATAAACTCCGCTGAAATGTTACTTGAACGTTAAAATAAATTGGTGTTGTAGTTCAATCCAATACCCGTAGAGTGGGCGTTTATAAACGCTCATAAGATACATGGGGCTCACTCCAGAAATACCTAAATCTCAACTTCCGCCGTTTCGCTTACTACCAGTTCTAAAGATTTTAACCAAATAACCCTGCAAAAGTAATTACTATCCTTCTTCAAAAAAATCGTGTTTACAGCCTCATTAATTCTCTGTGTACCAATTGCTCAATAATGGTCAGGGAATGAGTGCGAGCAGCACAATAAATTCCGTAACTGTAAGCGCTACCTCTTCCGTTTGACCAAGTTCAAATGAATTGAGTAAGTATAAAAAGTGAATTGACGTAGAGGTAAGGAAAATTGTGTGTTGAGACGCACCAGCTATGTTTAATACTGATTAATTATGGGATGTCATTACCACCGTGATTACTCCACAGGGATATTTTCTGTTATTTGTACCTTTTTTTGTACTTTTCTTGGTCCGAAGTAAGACTGAAGAGTTGTATATCTGTGAACTCGATCAAGAACCGATTCAATTAAAATTTGTGTCCGTCCTGATATCTCCCACGCTGTGGTTTGTAAGGAATGCCTGGTATTTCCTGCAAGAGGTTTCATTGATTTTCACCCTTGAAGAAGTTGAAGGCTCGTTCCCTTTCAAGCGTCTGGAGCTGTGCCAGGACAGACAGAGTTTCCTCGTCTCTACTACACGACCTGCACCGAGGGGTGTCAACTACACCCATAATATACTCATTTTCTCAGTGTCCCGTGAAGACTTTCACTTCGTGCATTAATTTCTTCCTTTCTGTCGTGACTGATTCGGGATCTTTGAATCAACCAAGTAAATTGCTCACTTTAGTTTATTCAAATTATAATTCGGAAGAATAGAAAAATAAAAGGTCTGATGATGCCCTGGTTCTTGTGATGATATCGGCTGTAGATGTGTTCGTTGGAAGATGATTCTCATGTATTCGATATTATTCAATCACAACCACGGAGAACACCAGTAGGCAAGTAAAGCAAAATGCACAATCGCGAAAAGTTCTAAAATAGGCGAAATTAAAAGAAAATAGATTGGTGATGTTGAAAGGTTCGTTCGATGAATGATAGTGACAACAATTTTGATAGTAGTTGATATGATCATGAAATTTAAATCGATTTGGTTGTCGGATGATGGCACAGGGGTTGGTAACATTTGTAGGAGTGCTGGGCATATGCCCGAGGCCTTAGAGAGGGTTCCTAGTAGTTTGGTGGTCATACCCCTCTCCTGCCAGCACCAAACAGCTCTCTAGCGGAATTTCCATCGAAACCACTGCCCCCACGAAGCCAAAAGTGTATTGTTGGTGACAAAGATAAGAAATGGTGGGATAAAAGTAAAATGTCTGGTGCGTGCAACAGAACACTTCCCTTAGCTCTACGTCAATTCACTTTGTACATGGCTTTTTCTTCTTTCTCAATTCATTTATCACTCAGTTCATTTGAACTTGGTCAAACAACCCTTCAGGCAGCAGGAAGCGGTAGCGATTACAGTTCTAGAATGTATTGTGGTACTCGTGCTCATTCCCTGACCATTACTGAGCAATTGATACAATGAGAATTAATGAGGCTGTAAACACGATTTTCTGAAGAAGGATAGTTAATTACTTTTGCTGAGTTATCGGGTAAAAACTTTCAGAACTGGTAGTAAGCGAAACGGCGGTTGTTGTGCGTTTTTCAACGCTCACCCTTTAGGTATTGCATTGGACTAGTACACCAATTTTTTTAAACATTCTATTAACATTTCAGCGGAATTAATAAGGAAAAACCCGCGCTAAAACCGTTGATGTTGAAAAATGTTGATAATTTATTGTGCTGCTCTCGTCATTTAATCACAAGTGGCAATTTTATGGTATAATTACGTTATGCGAGCTGTCAACATAAAAAATGTAATCAAAATCGTTTTAGCTGTTTTTGAGAAAAAAAATATCTGGTGTTTTGATCACTATGATAACTATAGTTAACTTTCGGTGGATTTTGCCCATACCCTTATTTTGGCGTCCCAAGGTAACCTGCGGGCTAGATATCAAGTTTGTGATGATTTGGCACGGTCTTTTTCTCTAAAAATCGTTCACACACACGCATACAGGCCATTTTCCCAAATAGTGTTTTTCAGACGTGAAGATCTGAAGGAAACTAAAAAAAAAATTTCAGTCGATTCCATAACGTTCCTTTCTACTTCGCAGAGCCAAGGAAAGTAAAAATGGCACGAATGCAGGATGGGGTTGAAAATGATAACAAGTTCAAACATTTTCCATCGCCAGAAAATTGAGTTTTATCTTAAACGTTGGTCCTGCGCTAAAGCATTTGTAGCGCCTCACTCTCTAGGCGTTCCAAACACTGTAACGTATTTCCCCGGCATTTGATTAGTGGCGCATATGCCGCCCCACAATGTGGTTCTATCGGTACAATGGCCGTCTTCTCGTTTCCAGCGATTTATGCCCGAGAATACCCGAAGTGTTGAGACACATCCTGGGCTCCCTCGCACGTTTTGACATTGTGCAGTAATTCTCCGCCTTACGGGATGCGTGACTATCAGTCATTATGATGGCCTTTTTACCGCTATATTTCGTGTATCATGACGCCCTCGGCGATTACAGCATAATTCTCCGTTTGATAAACTGTTGGAACGAGACCCAGGGCAATGTATGTCCCTTTGCTCCCCAGAGCTTGTACGACGTCGGGTAGATCCATCCTTCCGAATTTTTCTTCCATAAACTTTCATGAACTCAACATAGTGGACTATTTTCGTACAACCAATAAATGATGTGAATAATAATTCGTGTGCCCTAAGTGTTGTGAATGGGACAGCTCGGGGTTTAATTATTGCATTTTCACGTCAAATTTGAGGTTGACAGAAATACGCGATTCAATTCAGAGAAAGCAGTAACTACAAACGTGTGAAACGTAACAACCATCAAACATGAATGAGCATAATGAGCAGAAAAAAATGAAGAAACCGAATTTTTTCACATTCCGCAACCCAGCGGGTAAAGAAAGTATAGCGAACGTGTTAAAAAGTTAAGTTTTCTTCACATCTTTATGTTTTGAGGTCCGAAAAACCTCTTTTCACCGCGTGGTCTGTGTGTGAGTATGTTTCGTGTGCCTGTAGTGCCCTTTGCGTGAAAATGGCTTGACGGATTCTACTTTTGTTGTTTTTGTTTGCTATTTTTACTTTCCTTGGCTCTACGAAGTAGAAAGGAAAGTTATGTAATCGGCTGAAAAAAAATTTTGAGTTTTCTTCAGATCTTTACGTTTCAGACCCTCCTGAGTCCGAAAAACACTATTTGGGAAAATGGTCTGTGTATGTGTGTCTGTAAACGATTTTTAGAGAAAACCACCGTACCGAATCAGCTCAAACTTGATATCTCGCTCGCAGGTTACCATGGGACGCCAAAATAAGGGTATGAACAAAATCCACTGAAAGTTAACTATAGTTATCATAGTGATCAAAACAACAAATTTTTTTTTTTTCTCAAATACCGCTCTAACGATTTTGATTACATTTTTAACATTGGTAGCTCTTAACATGATAATTATACCATAAAATACCCATTTGTGGGAAAATGACGAGAGCAGCACAATAAATTATCAAAATTTTCGACGAAATTGATTTTAGCGCGGTTTCTAGAGAAAACAACCGTACCAAATCAGTTGAAACTTGATTTCTAGCCTACAGGTTACCATGGGACGCAAAAATAAGGGTATGGGCAAAATCCACCGAAAGTTAACTATAGTTATCATAGTGATCAAAACACCAATTTTTTTTTCTCAAAAACCGCTCTAACGATTTTGATTAAATTTATTATATAGATAGCTCTTAATAAGATAGTTATACCATAAAATTCCCATTTGTAGGAAAATGACGAGAGCAGCACAATAAATTATCACAATTTTCGACGAAAAGCGTTTTTGCCGTGGTTTTTTCCTTTTAAACTCCGCTGGAATGTTAGTAGAATGTTGAAGAAAATCGGTATTGTAGTCCAATGCAATACCTATAGGGTGAGTATTTAAAAACGCTCATGAGATACATGGGGCTCACTCCAGAAATTCCTGAATTTCAACTACCGCCGTTTTGCTTAATACCAGTTGTAACAGTTATTTTCCAATAACTCTGCAAAAGATTACTATCCTTTTTTGAAAAACCGTGTTTACAGCCTCATTAATCATCTGTGTACCAATTGCTCAATAATGGTCCTGCAATGAGTACGAGTAGCACAATAAAATCTGGAACTGTAAGCGCTACCGCTTCCTGCTGTCGTAAAGCGTTGTTTGACCAAGTTCAAATTATCTGAGTGATGAGTGAATTGATTGAATAGAATTAACCATGTACAAAGTGAATTGCCGTAGAGCTAAGGAAAGTTGTGTGTTGCAACGCAACAGATATTTTGTAGACGCAACATTGAGGTTATGGGCGATTTTGGGGTTTTTCACATTTTTCTCGAAAACGGCTCTAACGATTTTCATTAAACGTTCAAATTATCTTCTACTGGCTGACAACTAACTTTTTATTTGTTTACTAGTTAATACAACACCTTTCCTCTGCGTAAATATCTCCATGAACGTACGACGGACGGAAATATTGGCCTAAGAAAGTAAAAGTTTTTTTTTAACGCTTTTTGGCAAAACGGCTTCAACGAAATTGACCGAACTCACAGAATGTTTTCAAATAGTTAGTACCCACGTATTGTTCTTAATAAATGTTCCTCTGACAGTCCATTGAACAGACATAAAAATGAAACTGTGTCTAAAATAATGTTTCTTTGAACATTTTTGTAATATCCCTGGTAACTGCTTCATTGGATTTGATCGATCTTACGGAGTGTCTTTCAGCAACCCTCACATTTTGTTCTCCGTAATTATTTTTGTATCTATTTTTTGAACAGAGATATAAGCCGTGATAGCTCGGAAAACGAGATTTGTCGAATATTAATTTACCGTTTTTCCAATTTTCTCAAGAACGGCTCTAATGATTTCGACCAAACTGACGGAGTACTCTCAGCTAACTAGTACTTACATATTGTTCTACATAAATTTTTCCGTAGAAATGCGGTGAACGAAGATATAGGCACTCATATATGCAGCAGGTCGTCGAAATTAACGAGGGGTTGCGGAAAGTGGTGTGTTGCTACGCACCAGATATTTTAACGCAAGTCTTGCTCTGCAGCAATCTTTCTCATAAATTGTGCAGCCTGATGTGGTGACCGTGGCAGTGCTTCGGCTGTTCGGGGTCTCACAGGGGATTTGTCTCGTTGACAACTCGATTTTTGAAAAGCAGCGCTCCACTGGATTCAAGTTGGTGAATTGGCGGTGGGGGGGGGGGGTTGTAGATATTTTACGTTAAACCCCAATTCGATCATCTTAAAGGTAACGTAAGACCCTTGTCAAAGGTCCTCCAATTTGACGTGAAAATGCCGAGTATTATGTAGTGATCTGTACTCTTGGGATGTTCCTGTAGCTCTCCGCGAACCTCTGTTCTTCGATAGCCGGCCTTCCTAGTCCTGTCGAAGGCTTCGTATTAGGATTCTCCTAGTTATTCGAGAGTGGGAGCGGTAGTCAACTTCTTGCGTCACGATGACTCACTCCTAAGCTCCGCCGCATCCCAGACAGGACTGCTGTAACGCCAGACGACCGAGAAATTGGAACCCCTTCTCGGTTTCTCTCGTTTCAAACCGCGAATATGCCAACCTTACCTTGAGGTGCATTCGTTTAATAATTCAAAAATAAAAATCGAAACGGCGTCGAAGTATCGCAAAGGGGGGGGGGAGGGGGGAAATGTAGCGCCTACTCCGCGTAATTGTTTTCGATTGACATTGACGGCTCAGAAGTGAAGGTCGAGGCCTTTCCATGAAAACCCGTGCAATGTTTGTTACGTGCTGAATGTTTGTGAAAACCGTATTCATAATAAATTATGGGCTGCGAAACCTCATAACAATTCATGATGAATACTGAAGGTTGAGGTGAGATCCGGGAAGAACGTGAGGTTTCGTGGTTGAACGAAGGTATCGACTAGTTGAAGACACTGAGTTTTGTGAGAGCCGCTGACTCAGTTTAAACCCCCTGGTTTTCTTCTTCGTGCCTGGCCACGATGTTTCCACTCAGATATGAAGAATGTAAGTCAAATAATGATCTGTTTGAACAAAATTGCCGTTTTCAAAATCCCAAAATGTTGTAAAAGTTGGGTTTTCACCGGATCATCACGTTTTGAAGTCTCCCGAATTATATTTACCTCATTTCGGTGTGTGTCTTGGTCAACTTTGAGGTTCAACTGACCTAATCGATGATGATTTTAAGGAAGTGGGAAAATGGGGTTACGAGCGGTTCAGTGGGATTCAGATGGAAAGGGGGTGGTCCCACGCTTGAGGCTTGGGCTAAGGTGTGTCAAGCAGAGGTGGCCCAGCAGGTGCAGGAGTTTGTAGGTCAGGGATCCGGGCAGCGGACAGACAGAGCTTGTCGCAATGATAGTGTGGGTGCAGCACCTCTTGTGCGGAGGGTTGAAACGGAAAAAGGTTACATTATGTCAGACAGTCAAGATGCACATAAGGCTCTGGTTTCTTAGACCGTTTCATGCTATACTCCTCATTCATTACTGGCGAGAGACGAAACTGCGCTTCTCCAGGTGGAGCCATTCGTAGAGACCACCAAGAACCAATTAAATAAGGAGGTTGACAAGTGGGACGAAAATTGCTGGGATGTGCCTGACCAAAAGAAGTCAAGGCTATTTATTAGACTCTCCAGGGATCAACAGGGGCCCTCAGTCGAGAGAGAACGGATATGGATGGTATGTGGCCTGTTCACTGGTCAACATTGCTAAGTTAGAGGTGTCGAGTTGCAGATTTGGTGAGTCAGCGAAGCATGTACTGTGTACTTGTGAGGGGCTGACTGAGGCGCGCCTTACAGTCCTTAATCATCCGAATGAGGTTGCAGGGACCGGCTTCCTCAAAGCTGTCTCGCGTTTCGTGCAAGAATGGCAGGGGCATCGCATTAGCTCCGTGGGAACTGGGGCTGGAGCTGAGACGACATGAGGCAACTCATGGACGCTACACAATAGGCCCATCTGAGGTCACAGTGGGGATTTTCTCGGTTGCCACCAGTACATAGGTTGTAGGTGTCACAATGGAAACTGTCAAGAATTGAAAACAGATAACAGCCGCCACATCATTCATAACTCCTCAAATCCTACTACATCGTCCTCCTCAATGGTCGCGTCGCATACAGCTAGACTCCATTCAGCTTGAAGGCCTTCCCTGTGTAGTTCCTGATAAACATATTCGTGGAAGTACTGTGAATGCAGATAATGGCAAATAAGAAGACGAAAAGAGGAACATTCTGGTTAAACGTGGATTTCAGTTACATCCATAGGGTGTCTTACACATGTCAATAGCTATGCTTTCCATGAACAGAGGTACTGGCCAAGTGTACCAAAAAACGTGTTTCTATATTTGTTCGTGTGAGGCGTTCAGGACCAACACACGAGATAAGACGAAGCGTTCTTATGATGGAGAGTAAGGACTGAAGGTAGATAGAAATATGTGTGTTTTGGGCATAGTCCCCCCTAGGTGCAAGTGGTGTGGTACAGATGAGGAAACTGCTAGAGACATGAGAGGGAGCATTCCTGAAGAAGCTAGGCACGGACCTGTTAGACGTTGTAACGGGTTACTTTACAAATGCGGTTGGGCGCCTGGAACAGACCAGGGTGGAGGCTAGGAACAGAGTGACAGGGATGATGGAGGTTTATGAGAGGCGGTGGAGGGTTGTTTCTTTCTCTCGCAGGGGGTGTTGTTGTTTTGGTTTTGGCTTCCGCGTGTTCCGTTCCCGAAAAAGGACGTTTTTACTCGTTCCGACTCCCGTTTTCAGTCGTTTTCCGTTTTCGGTTCCAATTCCTGATTGGGTTCTTCTGGAGAGCTTCAGGTTCGAACGAAGAAAGAAGATCCCTGGCAGCAAGTCGCGTTCATTTTTTTGTTTCTTCTTTGTTTTTTTTGTCATGCCAGAAGTAGGGTAGAAAGACGTTTTAATTTAATTCTTATTTTCTTAAATATCTTTTGGGTTCAGATTTTGGTTAGGAAGGAGAAGTCTGTTATTTTATTTTAATACACCTATATTTCAATTATTTTTAGTTATTTTCCTTCTGTTTGGTTTTTATTTCTGTAAAGAAATATCTCTCCGTTGTGGGCTTCATCCCCACGTGAAATTGTATACGAATCTTTAATTCCGTCACAACGTTAAGACTGGCACGGGCCTGTGAGACATTAGGACTGGCACGGACCTGTGAGACATTAGGACTGGCACGGACCTGTGAGACATTAGGACCGGCACGGACCTGTGAGACATCAGGACTGGCACTGACCTGTGAGACATTTGGACTGGCACGGACCTGTGAGACATTAGGACCGGCACGGACCTGTGAGACATCAGGACTGGCACTGACCTGTGAGACATCAGGACTGGCACGGACCTGTGAGACATTAGGACCGGCACGGACTTGTGAGACATTAGGACTGGCACGGGACTTGTGAGACATCAGGACTGGCACTGACCTGTGAGACATTAGGACTGGCACAGACTTGTGAGACATTAGGACTGGCACGGACCTGTGAGACATTAGGACTAGCACGGGACTTGTGAAACATTAGGACTAGCACGGGACTTGTGAGACATTAGGACTAGCACGGGACTTGTGAGACATTAGGACTAGCACGGGACTTGTGAGACATTAGGACTAGCACGGGACTTGTGAGACATTAGGACTAGCACGCGACTTGTGAGACATTAGGACTAGCACGCGACTTGTGAGACATTAGGACTAGCACGGGACTTGTGAGACATTGGGACTGGCACGACGGGTCTGTTTTCTTATCAATATGACTGTTCCTGAACCCTAGTGAATCAGTCAACTGACATGGAGAGCGAAGTTCGCAAAAGCCTGGGCATTCAGCATCCAGCGAATTCGGGCCCGAGGGAGTACGGCAGGTTGTCATTTACCCAACCGGTTGCTCATGTGCTACCAAATGGAATTATGACCCTGCGGCATCCGTACCATCCGAGAGGAACTCGTAATCCTGGCATACGCCTGATGGGTGGCACAGGTTTCAACGTGGCCTCGTTTCTTTGCCAACTTCGTGAATCTATTGTACGAACTACAGTGGAGCAGCGTGTGGTTTCTTGTTTCCTGCGAGACGTGCCGGATGGAGAGTCTTGGAGAGAAAAGAAGTGAAGCCGCGGATTGATTTCGCCATGCGCTCATGCTCTGTAAAGAATGTCCAAGTCTGGCTCAACCAACTTTCTCCCAGACGTTCACGGATTAGGACTACCCCATTAGGGCAGGCTGCAGTGCTCACCCCAAATGAGGGACAGTCGAAGTCGTGACTAATGTTTTCTGCACTACCACCTCGCGCGTTTTTTGACTTCACTATAAATTGTGCTTAAGTATTTTATCAATATGGACAAACTGCGGTTATGAGGGTTGGTTTCTAGATGGTACACACGTTTCAGCTTGACATGACATCAGTTCTCCGTCCCTGCAGCGAATACAATACTATCCTAGAGACCAAAATGCTTTTATTTTACAAATGTTGGTCATCTATTGAGTCTATGGATTCAAATTAGATACATGCCACAGGAACTTGTAAGAGTCAGTTGGCAGTATGACAAAATTCTGTAATGGCGCTTCTTTGGTAATGGGGACTTCATGAGTCTTCGAGATCTTGTGCCCTACAAACAGATCTGTGCGTGCTTTGACATGTATTGCTTTTCGTTTAAATTGTTACGTCGTTAGTCTAATTTATTATGACACATTTAATATTATTATTATAATATTTAATATTAGTACGTTTAATTGTACGCTAATCACAGTTTGCACGTAGGATATAATCACAGTGTAAACGCTGGGTGCATTTCGTCGGGTTCTCTTAATCTTCTCGCCTAATTTTGTGTTCGCACGCCTGCCAGTTCTAAAGATCTATTTACCTTCCCTTTTCGCGTTAAGGCGCCATTAATAAAGAGCGCCTGCGTGACCGTCGTGTCTCTTTTCGCCTCGTATGACCAGTTGAGCATCTTCATCAATCATATCGGCTTTCATCGTAACCAAGGGAGCTGTAAGACGCAAACAAATGACGTTGTAGCTGATGATTTAAACGGGCCCGGTCGATCTAGGTAAGGGAGGTTATTAGAAGCGTCAGTTGGCGACCTCTCGCCATGTCTCATTGAACATGCCACACGACGGGTAAGCGTAGTAACCTCATTATGGCGTTACCTAGCAACTTGTCGCGTTCCCGTTTACGTGTCAGATAATTGTCACTTTCAAATGTTTACCACGCCAATTTTTCTAATGAGTGCTAAACACTCACTTTCTTCACTGGAACTGTTTAGAAGGTCGACAAGCGCCAAGAGATTTTGTATGTAAATTTACTCCAATACGTCATGTAGGAAACTGCTCGATTGTCACTGCATCTACTCATCAGGGTTTGTTTTGAGTGAATATTGTCCTTTGATGGAACGGTATGGCCGCTTAATGCCTGAAAAGATGCTTCATGGACGCGGAGGAGTTGTTCGACCTGTTGCTACCGTAGAAAGCTCCACATCAAGAGTTGTACATGCATGTTGGTAAACAGTTGTTCGACCTGTTGCTACCGTAGAAAGCTCCACATCAAGAGTTGTACATGCATGTTGGTAAACAGTTGGTCGACCTGTTGCTACCGTAGAAAGCTCCACATCAAGAGTTGTACATGCATGTTGGTAAACAGTTGTTCGACCTGTTGCTACCATAGAAAGCTCCACACAAGAGTTGTACATGCATGTTGGTAAACAGTTGTTCGACCTTTTGCTACTGTTACGGGCACGATCGGATTATGGGGTGACCAGGAGTAAGGAGCTGGTCCTTCCCGTCAGAGCAGTTCCACCAATGGGCCAGAAGACAACGAAGTTGGCCGAAGAACAGAAGGGAGGGGGGAGCCACATGGCTACGATCAAGGAGGTTATATTTGTTCGGGCTATTCTCCTCTGGACGTCTTCATGTGCACCTCGCTGAAGATGGATATTCTGTGGGGTTTATACTTACTTGCTGGAACAGACCTGCAACACACTATTATGTGGAAAGAAGGATTTATTAATGTGTGACGCCCAATATTTCCCTGTTACATATTGCACTGAGTGAGGAAAGGAGTGAGTACGATATCGTCCGAATAGTAATTGGAACAAGGACTTTTATTCGCGAATTACTTTCAGAGAACTTTTACCACCACAAACAGGGAGCTGGGTGGGAGCGAACACAGGCACAGGCGACAGGGCGACGCCTCGATGAGAGAACTGCCCAGTTACATCTGACGACAGCAAAGTTTCGAGCGAATGGGGGCATTTGAGGTGCCCAGTCAGCACAAATACCCCTAGACGAGCCTCCCCTGAATAGAAGGGCTTGGTTCCTCTCGGTACACTGCCATAGAAAGCTCCACACAAAGAGTTGAAGGCCTACTGGCTCGTTGGCTGATGCTGGGAACACTGCAGTATGCTGAGGTGGCGCCGTATCAATCTTCTATATGGGAGGTGTGAGAGAAAATAGGGATAGTCGTCTCTCGTTAGTCTGTAGTGGGGGAGGGGGGGGTCATTGCAGAGGCAGCAGGTGAAGAGGACGTGGAATGCATTCTCCCCTTACTCGCCACACGAGCATTTGCTAAATGTGCGGCGCCTCAAGGAGTGCAGCGGCTGATTGAAGAAAGCCTACACTGCTGCCAAAGTCCAGCAGTGGCAGCCACAACCCCATGCATAGTCTTTCCCACTCTGAGGGTAGGATGTTTTGGAATGGTTGTGCTGTGGGACCTGCATCCCGTTATGTCTGCCACCAGTCAATGATCGCCTCTAGCCCGACCACAGGATTGTGCTCTGTCACCTCAACCAGTAGGAGTGTGAGAACTAGATCCTGCCATTGTAATCCCCCAGAAAATCCCCAGCAGTACATAAAGGCAGAGATTGGTGGTAAGATGTCCCGCTGCATGGCGAGTGCCAGCTGTCAGTCACGACGCGAAGCATCCACCCACCATGTCACTGCAGCGAACTGCACCATAGGGAGGAACCCAGCCTCGTAGTAGAGGTACCAACCGTGTGCCGATGCCCCCCACGTGGACTCACCTGGGACTATGAGGTCCAAGCACTTGGTGCAGCCGGTGTCAGAGATGATGATTCTAGTTGGTGAATGTGCATAAGAGAAATCTGGGGGATGGCTATAAGGACGCTAGGGGAGGTCCTCCACATGCACCAACCCTCAGGCAGACAGTGTTTTGGCCTGTGCAACTACTTCTTCAACAGTAACGGAAAAGGGAAGATCCCAGTCGTGTCGCTAAAGGTTTCAGGCCAATCCGATTGAGCGCAGAACTCTTACTATTTGTTAGTTATGGATCGCCGTCTTCAAAGCGGTCTACAACTTCAAAAAGTTGTCAAACTTGCTGATTCAATATCTGAAAGCCCCCACCCCACCCGTCCTTATAAGTCCTTCGCAACATTTTCCGCGCAACAGATGATTTCTCCTGCCCTACGGTTCCCGCAGTTTGGGCGGCCGTAGACCTTACTCAAGGCGTGGCTGGTTAGTGCGTCTGCTCGGGTCGATAGCCACCCATAACGTTTTGCCGCCTCCTGAAACCTTCGAAAGGACTTCAGTTGAGTGGGCGCCATGTCGGCAGCCGTCCTCCGTTCCACCGGGCAATCCCCGGCCCTGGACCCTGTCTACAGATTTATCAAAAACTACGTCTGGTTAGCATTTTTTCCTTTCAAAATGATTTTTAAATTGAAAACTTTTGTTGCCGTTTCACGCCCCTCCCTTCGGATTAAGCGTCCCTCTCCCCCTCACCACTACTAACCTGTGTCCTTCCAAGGATTTTCTTGTTCGATTGTCACTCTTCACGTCACCTGACACACGTACCAAACGACATTATGATTTTCAAAATATTTCTCACACTGGTCAATTGCGTATTATGGAATGTGATATCGGCGCGTCTAGACTGATCAGTTGCCAAAAGTAAAATGGTGGGCCCTACGTTTGTAGTAACGCTAATTATGTTTCGTACAACTTTTGA
This sequence comes from Pachypeltis micranthus, assembly GCA_020466155.1. Lineage (NCBI taxonomy): Eukaryota > Metazoa > Arthropoda > Insecta > Hemiptera > Miridae > Pachypeltis > Pachypeltis micranthus. Next base: position 3,859,769 of record CM035782.1, on the reverse strand, counting down.
AGGACGTCACCTTTAACTAGTAAAGTTTGTTGACTATTCTGCTACCCGTTCGGACTATACGAAAAGTGACTTGTTCAATTATCCGGAGGACGTTGCTAGATTGATAGACGTTGTATCTGTATCTTACTACCAACATACCTAACCTGCGTAAACCTACGTGTTGCCATCGGCCGAATAAAAAATCTTGTAGTTTTAATCCGAATTTTGAGCACATTTTGCGGCTTTGTGAATTATGAAACTCAAAATTTCATCAAACTCAATCCCTGGGATAATACCGTGAACAGAAGTAGAGGCCTTACAAACGAAAATATTTTTTTACTTTCTGCCAAAATGGTTTTTACTTTTACGACTTTCATCAAGCTCACAGCGCGTCTTCGATTGTTCAATACATATATGTTGTTCTACATAAATATTTCTCTGACAATGCGTTTTTCGGTCGCGTTAATGTACTGAAGAACGCGTATTTTTCAACGTACGGAAAATGTCGCACTGACGGAGTCTAGTTTTACAAATTCTTGCAACTATACGGTTATCTTTCGACTATTTCCCCGCCTTCAGCAAGAAGGTTGAGGATACAAACTGCGCGACAAAACGCACAATTCGTAATATTTGAAAAACGCCGCAATTTTTCCTCAAAATGGCTCTAACGATTTTGATTAAGGTATTAAAGTAATTGGTTAATTCCCCCAGCAGGTAAATCACTAAAGTTTATCGTACCTGTTTGGTGAGTCCGTCTTCTCTGTCTGGTGAGGTACTGTGAGCGAGCGCTTTCGATGTAAAGACATCATCGTCTGGCCGTTAAGTTACTTAGCCGTGGTCTTTATGAAAGAAGATTAACTTGACCGCCAGACGATGATGTCTTTACATCGAAAGCGCTCGCCCATAGTATCACACCATCAAGAGGAGATGGACTCACGAAACAGGTACGTTAACTTGAGTGATTTTGATAAAACTCGTCAGGGCACGTTTAGCTAATTCACGCTTGCGTTTTGTTTTTACTTTCCTTAGCTCTACAAAGTAGAAAGGAAAGTTATGTAATCGGCTGAATAAAAAAATTTTGAGTTTTCTTCAGATCTTTACGTTTGAGACCCTCCTGAGTCCGAAAAACACTATTTGGGAAAATGGTCCGTGTGTATGTGTGTCTGTGAACGATTTTTAGAGAAAACCACCGTACAGCTCAAACTTGATATCTCGCCCGCAGGTTACCATGGGACGCCAAAATAAGGGTATGAACAAAATCCACTGAAAGTTAACTATAGTTATCATAGTGATCAAAACACCAATTTTTTTTTTTTTTCTCAAAAACGGCTCTAACGATTTTGATTAATTTTTTATGTTGGTAGCTCTTAATAGGATAATCATACCATAAAATTCCCATTTGTGGGAAAATGACGAGAGCAGCACAATAAATTAACATTTTCGACGAAATCGACTTTAGCACGGTTTTTAGAGAAAATCACCGTACCAAATCACCTGAAACTTGATGTCTAGCCTACAGGTTACCATGGGACGCAAAAATAAGGGTATGGGCAAAATCCACTGAAATTTAACTATAGTTATCATAGTAATCAAAACACCAAATTTTTTTTCTCAAAAACGGCTCTAACGATTTTGATTAAATTTTTTATATATATAGCTCTTAATAAGATAATCATGCCATAAAATCCCCATTTGCGCGAAAACGACGAGAGCAACACAATAAATTATCAAAATTTTCGACGAAAAGCGTTTTTGCCGCGGTTTTTTCCTTTTAAACCCCGCTGGAATGTTACTAGAATGTTGAAAAAAAGTCGTGTTGTAGTCCAATCCAATATCTATAGGGTGAGTCTTTAAAAACGCTGATGAGATACATGGGGGTCACTCCAGGAATTCCTGAATTTCAACTACCGCCGTTTCGCTTACTACCAGTTCTAACAGTTATTACCCAATAACTCTGCAAAAGTGATTACTATCCTCCTTCAAAAAATGTGTGTTAACAGCCTCATTAATTTTCTGTATACCAATTGCTCAGTAATGGTCCTGCAATGAGTACGAGCGGCACAATAAATTCCATATTTGTAGGCGCTACAGCTTCCTGCTGCTGTGACGTGTTGTTTGACCAAGTTCAAAGGAACTGAGTGAAAAATGAATCGATTAAATAGAATTAGCCATGTACAAAGTGAATTGACGTAGAGCTAAGGGAAGTTGTGTGTTGCAACGCACCAGATATTTCATGAAGCATTTCTGTGTCAGTGTGTTATGGGGGGGGGGGGGATCATCGCTGCACCTAAATAAAAAATAAAATTAATATATATGCGTGAGTTAATTGGTCACAGGTAATTTCTGTGCACGTTGAGCGGTAAATGGGGGTTTCTGACCGTGCTACAAATAAATGCAGAGAGCAGGGTCTCTAGATGTCAGCTGAAGTGAGGGAGTGGGATGTGGGGAGCCGGGAGATAGGTCATTGATATACAAGAGGAAGAGGCAAGGGCCGAGGATACTCCCCCTGTTTGACACCACAGGGGATTGCAACCTCACTAGAGGTAGTCCCATTGAAAGAAACAATCTGGGACCAACCCTCAAGATAGCCCTGTAGAAACAGAACCATGCTAGGGCCGAAGCCATAGTGCTCCGATTTCCTGGGAAGCAGGTTATGTGGCACCAAGTCGAACGTCTTTGAGAGGTCAAAAAGACTAAGATAGGCACGCTGGGCCATTCTCCAGAACTGAAAAGAACCGAGAAATAAGAGAGCACGCTGCAGTACCTCTCCCCTCGGAAACCAAACTGCTGGGGATGGAGTAAATTGAGACCCTCCAGATGGCCGCTTATCCGTTGTAGCACTGCTTGCTCAATTACCTTAACAAAAACGGGCAGTTTGGTGTCAATAGGTGTTATAGCGGATTTCTTCAAGCAATCAGGGAACTAGCCATCCTTAAAGCACATATTAATAATAAAGGCCAACGGCTCAATAATGAGACTAGCCATCGATTTCATAACTCGAGAATTGATGCCTAGGAAATCAGCGGCATTGCTGTTCTTAACAAACGCCGTCGCTCACTGTATGCAGGGACCACGGGAAATGCGAGGGCAGACCATCTGGCCAGACTCGGTTCTTCTACTGTATCTATAGGGCCACCTCCCCACTGCGGGATTTCTCATTCTGGAAACAAGAGGACTGTGAAAGAACGTGCATCAGGCAGTTTGGAATGCTGCGCTTTATGTCAGGGTAAACCCACGAGATAAGATTGAACCTTCCAAGAATGGAGAGGACCTAAGGCAGATTGTGGGACTCATCATGTATGTTATGGGCATAGCCATCCCCCCCTTAATGTTGGTGGTGTGGCACAGACGAGGAAACTTCCTATCATGCGCTGGTCCAGTGCCAGAAAATTGAGACTTGAGCCTTTCTGGTCTTTGGTGCAACTTCTTCTACGGTGGACATCAAAGAAAACTCATGCAGGAAATGCCCGGTTTTCCTCAGGACCTGTGAGACATTAGGACTGCCATAACAGGTCTTTATGCCGCGGTGCCCATCCCAATCTTTCGACACTCAGAGAACTTAACTGGGGCTTTAGGGGCCGTTTGCAACGCCTCGCTGGATCAGTGCGACGATTGTACCTCTACCTCTGGCTGAGGGTACAGCCCCCAGACGCGACCTCCCTGGACAATTAACGCCTCTTATATTAAGAGCGTTAACACGCATTGCCAAGACAAATTATTTTTGTTTTTGATGTCAACAAGCCAAATTCCATCAGCCTCGCTCAATTGTAAACACGTTTGAGCTGCTGAAACTGACCTTATTGGGGAGCTCAATTTACTATGCTTCACCTCAGGGACTCCAGCGATATCTCCCCACCTCTTGCACTCCGACGTCACATCCTGTAGCGTCCTTCATCCACTCGCCATCCTCCAAGTTGTTACTAATGAACCTTTGCCCAATTCACGCTATATTTTTTAACTTTACCCTCAAGTGCCGTGATGCGTCTTATTTTTGTTTCTGAGTCTCCTTTGTGCTTTGAGTTAACTTTAGAGAGACCGATAGTCAGCTCAACGTCCGACGAGTTGTCTTCCATTGGTCATTCTGGAATTCAACTTCTTGTTCCGGGCAGGGAGAGTTGGCACTTTAAATTTGATGCTATTAACAATCGTGAATTATTTTTAATGAAAGTGTAATAGTGAACAATTTATCAGTGCCACCGACCTTTAGAGCTAACGAAGTCGTGATGGTGCTCTCATTTTTTCTTTGTCGGACATCGTGACTTCGTGCAAATAAATGTCTCGGTCAGTTTGTCCTTCGTGACAGGTTTGATCGTCGATCATATTGATTCGGAGAAGCGGACTGAGCTGGCAGAATAAAATGTTATACTCCTCCCCCTCCCCCGCTCCTTTAATGACGGTACTAATAGGAACTTTATATTGATCCCCTTCGCGTTGGATTTAAGGGCGCTTGATTCCGTTATCCGGTGCGACTTTCTAGTTTGGGGCGGTGTTTGCGGTATCAGAACCGCCAAAAACTGAATGGCAATACCTGCGTTACACTCAATAAATACACTCGGCATCACTAGGTTTAGTCTTGAAGGGTAATGTCTGATTATCACAGAAGCTCCAGGTCGCAACGGCCCCCACTTCCCCACAGGTCTATGGAAATGATTCCATACGTGTTTTTTGTTCGCGCCTTTGAAGAATCACAGGTTTTTCGTCAAGGGTTTTATGTTCTCGCCTTTGCCGTGTCACTCGGCATGAGCCGCGGTTTGTCTGAGAATTCTCATTTTTTGAATTCCCGTAACTCTCAAAAAAAAAACGTTCAACGGGTTCAATTTTTGTCGCAATTATTCAAAGATAATGAAGGCCCGTTAGCGCTTCAGGTAGAATTAGTCATCATCCACATTCCTTTTGAAGCGTTTGAGTTATCGGAATGGATTTATCGTGTTCCCATTGAAGGAAACACGTCGTTTAGTCAAGGATTATCCCCATCTGTTCGCTTTGTTATCACTTACTCAATCTGTTGAGATATAAGTGAAGATTATAACCATCTATTTTCGGCTGTTTCAAGTGGCTCTTCCCTAATCACTGGGTCAGAGCAAGCTTTTGTTAGAGAAGTAGTACTAAGATACACGGTTGGGCGCACGAGAGGGGGAGCTTGAGGTGAAGTATGAAAAATAAAAGTATGAACGAATGCGAGGGAGTCTATGAACAGAAGAACTGGGTTGTGGGGACCAGACGGGAGAGCGAGCTGAGAGACGAATGTGCGTTTTTTTTTTGTTTTGGGTGTGAGAAGAGCTAAGTTGGAATCTACAGAGAGGAGGTAAACCAAGTGGTGGGAAAGCGGGTGTATTGGAAAATCCGTTGTTGGCTTCAGAAATAAACGTTAAGCCCTTTGTTGGCTCGGACTGAGTAATTACCATCTCCTTCTTTGTGGTTGACCAGCACAACCTTTGGTAATATTTTCCTTTATTGACGTGCTTTGAGTTGGTTGCTTCATTGAGGCTTGGTCCATCGCATGACCAGGTCCATTGTGAAGAGTAATGTGGCCAATGTCACCACTGACAATGATCTTCAGTTCTCGAGAAAATGCTTAATAAGTTCGTCATTCCTGAAGAGCTGTTTGTTTTATTGTGATCCACAGGTTTGTTTCGTTATCAATGACTGTTCCTTAATCCTCCTGAGGGAGTTATACCAGTCGAAAGTCTGCAATGACCGTCCACCACCCAGGCTGATATTATACCTTCAACGTGGGGCCTACTTGTGTGCCTTCATAGTGAGCAATCCTATCGGACTACACCCACAGTTTTTATGACAAAAAATGATATTTTTAGATACTGAGTCAAACAGGACTTAAGACTGCGTCTACATGGAAAACAGCGAAATCACAGTAACTATAGTGAGGCTAGTTCGACTATTTCATAAAACTTGCGGAACAGTGTAGCAAAAGTAATTGTTTCTCCTCTGTCTGCATTCATTTTCTGTACTGCCTCACTCCAAGCTGCTGTTCCTGGCTGGTGGGGAGGCGATTGGACCTAGGCGTGATACTTAGCCCATAACAACCTTTCAGCACCTCGATTGTCTTGCTCGTACGTTCACATCCTTCCTTCCTCATTCAGATTTTCCAGTCACTCCATATTCTTTCTCTTCGACTGCAAGAATGCTTTTGCGTTAGCATTGCGTAACCTTCTGGCATGCCCAGGCAGAGCAGTCCCAGCCCCCTTGCCCTCCAGACTTCGGCCATACCTCATGGCAAGTCCAGGCTGGACCTCGTCTCAGCGCCAGGTTTTTTTATGGTTGAGACGGAGTTTGCGGACTTCTGAGGGTAATTATTTAATGTTCGTTTGTCTTTGGGTAGGGGCGGAGAATTTGTTTCACAGTTCATCAGCCTAGGTACTCTTCCCGCTCTTCCTACATCTTGAAGTTTTCCCATCACTGCCTGTTAGGATACGGACTCTGCTCCCTCTTCTTGTATCATGGAGCTTTCCCCATCACTGCCTGATCCTGGTTGGTTGTCGGTTCATTGCCCCCTCTTGCCCATCCTCATAATGCCACCTGGCATGTTCCTACACATACCCAACACAGTAATACACACAAAACGGTAAACAAAGACTGACACATACATTCACTCCAATTTACTTAACATTCACACCTCAGGGGGAGTACTAGGATATTCCTCTCCTTGTTGAGCACTTACAAACTACTGATCGATGCGAGGAGGCAGAGTACTTTTACTAACTAAACTAAACTACTTCTGCCTGCCTACCTCCCTCCCATATTGGAGACTGGGTCTCGCCTTCGCTTCACTCCAACCACCCGTCAGTTCGACTCATCGCACCCTGCAGATTGCCTAGCGTCGCCTAGAAAATGTCAATTTTCGTTATTCCGTTGTAGCCAGGTCATGTTTCGTATCGTTTACTGGTATTTTTAGCTGCTGAATGTCATGGGACAGATCTAGGAGGCGTGAGACTGCGTCAAGCTGTGCAAAAGTCGTTGTGTCATATTTTGCAGCGTTTTTTTGTTTTGTTCTTGATTTAATGAAGGCATATAAGATAAGTAATGAGTATTTTTCAGCGATTTCGATTAAACTTACTCGACACGTAGTTATGAATCAGCGCCTAACTTTTATTCTCCATGAATCATTCAGAAAAAAATACGACGAAAGGAGATATGAATCTATGTACATCTGAAAAAGAGAATCGTCAAAGCATTAAATTATCGTTTTTCCTATTTTCTCCAAAATAATTTCGATTCATTTTGCGCGTTACTTTCAGCTAAATTACTACCTTCATTTTGTTATCAACAAATTATTCCGAAGAAATGCGTCGAATGAAGATACAGGGCTCACCGTATGATCCGTCGTAGTCAATGTTGACATTTTTCGGTCGTGAAATTAGGCGAGAATGACGATTACGTCCGATTGTAGAGCGGTGATGCGTGGCAGAAAAAAATATAGTTCAAGTTGGGGAAGAAAATGTGTAGTTCTTTCTGAATTTGTAATCGAAACGACTTGGCGTGGAGGGGATAGTTGAAGTTTGATTGGGGAAATTCGGAAATTGCGTGGGCACGTCGCGTGAAGGTTTTAGATTGAGAGGAATTTCGAGGAATGAGGGATTTTCGCTCTTTTTCTCCAAAACAGGTCCAATTTTACGTCATGTACTAATCGGTACCTAACTTTAGTTCTGAATTAACATTTTTTGTGGAAATTCGATGAACGAGTTGAAGAAACAAAAAGAAAAATAGCCGTTTTAATACTTCACTACTTCAGTAAGAAGGAAGTCATTGCAATCTTTGAAAACAAAAAGTTTTCAGATCTGGTTTTGGTTTTTTTTTTCCGAGGGCGTGTGGGCCTATTGTGACACTAACCCTTCCTTAGTAAAAGGCGTCGTACATAGCCGCCCCCTTTATGAAGCCAAGTATGTCCTTCGCCGCAGCTTCCGCTATGATATGGGGTTCAATAATTCCCTGGGCAAAGTATTCAAAGCGTTTGACTGCTAAGACAGGGCACTCACATAGGATGTGCTCCGCCGTCTCGTCCTCCTCACCACAGAGTCTGCATTCCACCGCCTCTGAGATGCCCATCTTGTTGAGGTGATACCTGAGTGGGCAGTGTCCGGTGAGGAAGCTAATCAAGACCCTCAGATCCCTCCTGGAGAGTGTCAGCATCGCCTTTGCCCTTTGACCAGAAGGCGTGATAAGCCTTTTCGATTGTCTAAGTCGTGGCTGGCGATGCCAATGGGCGTTATTCTCCTGTGGCCCCCACTGGGCCACCAAACGGTTGAGGTGACTTTTGGTCATACCTACGTGAGGTTCAGGCCCAATGGGTAGAGCTTCTGTGCCCTTCTTCGCAAGGTGGACGGCCTTTTCATTGTCCTCATGCCCCCTGTGAGCCAGCACCCAGATGAGGGAAAGCCTATTGTGGGCGCCGAGCTGCTTGAGGCATGAAGGCATTCCCATGCCAGCCTGGACCTGAAGCTATAGGCTGCGATGGCCTTTAATGCGGCCTGGCTGTCCGGGAATATGTAGATCCGCTTGCCCTTGAGTCCCTTAGACAGGATCTCTTCCGCGCAGATCTTTATAGCTAGGATTTCAGCTTGGAATATCGTGGCGTACTCTCCCAGCAGCTTAGCCAGACTGTAGTTGGGCCCAACAATGCCCAGTCCAGCTCTGCCTCCCATGACTGAACCATCGGTGTACCACCGCAGGGTGCCCAACTCGGTCCGGAACGTCTCCTGCTCCCATCGTTCCCGCGAGTGGATACTTACCCTGAATGGCAGCCGAAAGTTCTTTCGCTCTCACATAACGTTGGTAGCAAGGACCTCTTCCTCTTCCAGTTTGAACTGTCTAGTTGTTCTTTGGAGGCTTGCCTTAACCCTGGTGGAGATGTTCCCTGTCTGCAAAAGCCTTACTGCTCCCAGGTAAGCAGTCCTCTGAATATGTATATAGAGAGGTGAGATGTCTAAAAGGACTTCCATTGCAGCAGTAGGGCACGTATTCATTGCCCCTGTAATAGCTAGGCATGCCTGTCGCTGCAGTTACTGGAGTTTCCCTTGAGGTGCTAGCCGGCATGTTGCTTTCCACCACACCATGGATGCGTAGGTGATGCGGGGTCTTATTATCCCCTTATAGAGCCACTCCATCATTTTTGGGGGAGTTATGCCCCATGGTTTTGGTTATCTTTCTCGGTGAAGTTGAATGACATTTCAGTCAATGAGTCAACGCCACAGAGAAAGGCGAGGGTTAACCTGTTACAAGATTTATACCATTCTGTGGCTTTCACTTAAATTTCTGTTAGAGCTTACTGAAGGATATCGCAGGGTACCTGAATTCCAGACGAAGTTATTAGCCGGGGGGGGGGGGTATTAACAGGGCTGCTGTGCTGTAATTTTCGTAAATGTTGAAGTGACTTGTAGAATGATTGTGTGGTGTTTCTGAATGCCGTACGTACCGCGGTATAAATGAGGTTTGCTTCTTTCGCTTGATTTTTCTGCCATTTAAACTGCGCTGCGTTTCCGATCGTCTCTTTTGCTTTAGGCGTTTTGGCTCAGATTTAGGAAGCAAATACGAACGAGGAGCGAACTAAATCGACAACACCTGCCGTCTGTCGGGTGGCAAATACGTTGCTGCACTCGGTTCATTTTGAATTAGTGCCCGAAGGTCTCGGAATACAGTCCTTTCTCCCGCATCTGCATAGGCCCCTAGACCCAACCTCCTCCGCCGCTCGATACTTTCTTGTCGATATTACGAACGCCACCGTTTGTTATTTCACGGAAGAATCCCCTGTCGGGAGCGTAATTACGAAAAATTGTACAACTTCGAGAATCTGAAATTGTCAAGAGCCGAGTCGGAATCGCCAATACGCAAAGCGTAATGAGCTTTTGGGGTATTTTTTGCTCCGTCTCCGTGAAAACAGCGTCGGCTTACAATTTGTCGCGCAGGGTTTATTTAATTCGTGGGCCTGAACGGGGTTCGAACGATTTTTTTATGACAAATGGATTCGAACAGTGCGCCCTAAACTGGAAACATAGGAAAGTTTAGCTGTAAAGAGATCCGAGTGATTTGCCTGTTCAGTGATGCGGAAACAAACATCCATTGAGTGCCAAAAGGGGTACAAGTGACGCGTGGATCCCCCTGCTTGTAAATAAAATACTGCTAGCCGAACTGTTAGTTTGTGTACTTGTTGCATGTCGCCTCGGCAGTACATACATGTTTGATTCCTACAAAACAGCTTCATTAGGTCGTTATAAAGCTAAGCCCCCCCCCCTCCCCAAACACACTGTTGCTCAAAGGCAAAAAAGTACAAGCACTTGTAGACAATGTACTGACTGACTCCTATTAAAAGGCACCCTCGCGATCGTGGTCTAGTGGTTAAGACAATAGTTCATAATCCAGACGAATGTCGATTTATTCGATCGAGTAATTTTCGCCCGAGTCAGCAGCTCTTCAAACATCTCCAAACTTTCCTCGTAACAATATGCGCCCAACGTGGGGCTGCCAGAGAGGAAAATTTTTAAAACTTAAGAAAGAAATAATGAGACGCATTCTCGGGTCCGAGATTCTGAGGGGGGGATAGGAATCAGTCAGTACAAAAGCTCGCAAAGAGTTTTTTTTTTGTAATAAAAGTTTTTTCAGACTGGTTAAAAATAAGACTCAAGATGGTACACCGTGACAGGATCAAAGAAGAAAACCAATAAAATGTCTGACGTTCAAAAGGAATTTGTTAAGCACCATATCAACTCTTTTCCCGTGTTTTCGAGCCATTACTCCAAAAAGTCAAACCCACGCCTAAAATACTTGCAATGTCAATAAAATCTATGAACAAGGTACAGGCATGTGTGTGGTAAGTGTGTGGAAGCACCGAAAAAAGGTCCCGGTTCGCCTTCATCGGGTTACATAAGCCGTACACAAACACACGTACATGTGACGAACTGTCACAATCAAAAGTGATACTGATGAGACCTCAAAAAAGGAAGTTGTTTTAAAATAGCTCCATTTATGAAAGGCAAATGCTGCCGGGGGGATCGAAGAAAAATTCGGACAGAAGCTGCTAAATCAGAACCAAATCGAATTGCCGTTTCTTTTGATACGCTAATTTGCCCACACCCGTGTTAACATGTAGTGATGTGCATTCGCGTCAGAGGTGGAAATTCATTTTGGGAGTGCGCAACTTGAGCAACAAAACGGCTACAACGTTCATGTGGCCAGAGTGTGTAGGATTTAGTTCTTTTAAAATATATAAAAGCACTTCGTTCTTCTGTTTAACACTTGGACGCTTTCAGAGGCAACGCTGGAGGCCAAAACAAAAAATAACGTTGTGAAATGTTGTTTAATTGTCAACAACACCCAAATAAATATTAAAACCATAATAAAGGCAAAGAGGTCCAAGTAACTTTTTAGCAACAAACGGGTTTAAGTGGTTGTCAAAATAGAGGGAAAGAAGGGATCGGCCCTGAGCCCTTTGTTGGGACTACCAGGAGTCACTTACGTAGAGAGGTTGGCAAATGGGAGGATAGGTGCAGGGCTGCCCATTGGCAGGGGTTGCATGGGCCTTAGACAGTCGAAACTCTTCATCCGACTCACCTGAGGCAGGGCCAAACAGGTGTTCGCACTGGAGAGGAAGGATATGAGAATCATATGTGGCCTGTTCACAGGTCACTGTCCACTGAAGTACCACCTTGCTAATATTGATAAGTGCGAGATACAGTATGCAGGTTCTGCAAGGTGGGCCTAGAGACAGGCAGAGCATGTGCGATGGACTCGCAGCATCGCGCCGTCGTGTGTTTGGGGGGCCCTTTCTTCAGCCAGAAGAGGTGACGATGTCCTCGGCTTTGTGGTGGGGGCGTATTGGTGATGTTGCACCAAGTGAGCCCAGTGCTGTGGAGCCTGGGGGCGGAGCAGGGTGACCATGGACTTCTTACAATAGGCCCATTTGTGGCTGGATTGAAGGTATCGCTAGCATCTGCCATTTCAAAAATAAAAGCCAAGCAACGCAAAAATAATACTGTGAGACATATAGTCTTCATTACATTTCATAATATTTATACATAAAAACAACTAGACGTATTTATATTCTAAAAATAAATTGGTAAACGGCAAGATTATCCCAGACTTTATTATAAACTAGTAACTTTGGATTATTTTTCTCAAAATGTAAGAAACTTCACTTGAACTTGCTTCTCATGCCCTCATTGCTTATACATATGGGAAAATGAGATTCCACAAATAAAAACACGATGCATTAACCGACTTTCCTTGGCACCAGGTGCATTTAGCGGTTTTGATTACTAGCAACTAATTTGCGTTTCAGTCTGTTTATAACGACAGTCTACGGGAAGGTTCCGGAATTTATTGTGCTGCTCCTTTTTTTTACCACGACTATTATTGAACATGCAGCACACAAGAGATTAATGACACTACGTAATTTTTTTTTATTGACAAGTGTTTAGAAATGGTACAAAGTGAAGCAGCGGTGTTCGGGATTCCTGAATTTCTGGAGTAGCTCCCACGTATCTTATGAGCGCCATTAAACGCTGATTGTACAGGTACTGGATCGGCTCGGCTGAGAGGAGACTCGCCCTCGCCCAGGAGGCACACATTAACAGGGGGAGGTGCGATGGGACGAGGGTCCCACTGCTGGGCGCCTCCACGGCATACTCCCCTCCATCAAGGGGAGGTTGCAGATGGGCTGGTGGCGGCCGTCCTTTGTGGGAGTACAGCCGCTCTCTGGCCATGGAGCCTTCAAAGAGCGTCTGCACTTCTTTAGACGCCGCCCCTTCAGCGACTGCTCCCGTGGGAGTGCCGTGAATAATGCTTCCCACGTGCTCTTCGCCTGCCATCTTTATAGCAGTGCCAGAAAGGGCGTTCGGTTCCTTGAGGCAAGAGGTGGGCATTTCCTGTCCAGCATGGCGGAGGACCGGCGGAAGGGCCTGGAATCATGGTGCCCCCCACTAGATGAGGCTAGGACGAGTGAGTCCACTCCTGCTTTCTTGCTCTAGTGCAAGAAGTAGATGTAGATGACTGCTGCAGAGTAGAGGCACACACCCCTCGATGGACGACGAGCCGGTAGGACAATCCAGGCCTGGCTCGTTTCCCCATTGGCTAGTGTTTTTTATGCTTGTAGGTACTGGAATTTCTTTGAAGATTCTAGTGACATTTGAGCATTTATAAGGAAAAATCTGCGCTTAAAATCGATTTTCGTCGAGATGTTTGGTAATTTATTGTGCTGCTCTCGTCATTTTACCACGAATAAGAATTTTATGATATTGTTGTGTTATTTAGAGCTGTCTATACAAAAAATATAATCGAAATCGTCATAGCCGTTTTTGAAGAAAAAAATATTTAGTGTTTGGATCACTATGATAACTATAGTTAGTTTTGGGCGAATTTGGTTCATACCCTTATGTTAGGGCCCCATAGTGAACTGCTGGCTAGATATCAAGTTTGACCCGATTTGGTCCCGGATAATCTGTTATAAAATAATATATATGAGATACTCAAGAAATTCCGGAATTTCAACCCCCGACGTTTCACTTTCTACTATGTCTCACAGTTTTTACTCGATTCTTATGAAACGGCGATTGTTATCGTTCTAAAAAAAAAAATTGTGCTTACAGCCCCATGAATTCTCTGTGTACTGCTTGCTCAATAATAATCATGGCACAAGTGCGACGGCGACAATAAATTACGGAAGTTCAAATGAAGCGATTGAAAAACGAATTGAATTAGTGGCGGAAGTCGTGAAAACCAGTGAATTTACGTAGAGCTAAGGAAAATTGTGTGATGCGGCACACATGATGTTTTTTTGTTTTTTTCAAAAACGCTGTTAATTTCAATTAAATTTGCAGGGAACTTTTATCCAGTAACTTCGCCTATATCGCGATAAATATTTATGAGGAAGCGCCTTGCGCTCATGGGCTCATGTCATGTGTCGTAACCAGAGATAAAAAGCGACAGGCTGCTCCCAACCTGATGGAGCTCTACGAATTGATTCGGCGAATTCGACCTGACTGTCAATTGACCTCAATTCGCATTGTGATTGTACGAACGAACGGTTGACTGGCTCCTCTTTTGTGCGCATTAATCTTCCGTCGGTCGCAACCATTTCTTGCCTTAGTTAAGTCACAATGTGCATAAAACGCGCAGAAATTCGAATTGGTTTTCCTCCCTCCCTATCCGTGCGTCCTCGCTGCACAACAATCATTGTGTGAATCCAGACTGAGAAGATGTAACAAATTAAGTAAAATGGTTGTTACGCAAAATATATTCTAACGGATTATACTCTTATCGCCAATCATCAGAAGTATTCCTCAACATAAAGTCAGCCATGGCCTTAAACCTTCAAATTTAATTCTAAAAACTACTAAACCTGTCGGTAAACATCTCGATAAAGAGAAATTTGGTTTATGTCAGAGTGGCAATCTTCGCAAATAAATTTGGCGTGCGAATTGCTCGTAACCTTGGAACAGCGCCCACATCTAGACAGTTGACCTCCTGAAGCCCATTTCTGTAGTGCAAGGTTCACACCTACGCATCTTAAGGGAGTAGAGGGGATTGGAAAAAGGCAATCAAAAAAAAAATGCGCATCACTATGACAATACAGGCTGGTTAGTTGCAAACTAATTTTGGTACCCAAACACAAGGAAAATGGGGAAATATGCTGTACGAAGGCTCGTTTCGTAGCCCGTGGATACAGTCAATACCCGGGGATTGACTACTTCTAAAAGGATGTTAAAAGTCGAAACTCACCTCAAGAAGTGTGACGTGTCGGGAAGCAATGGTTAAATTTTGCCGCTTGCCCAGACGCTGTTCACAGTGAAGGTGCACATTAAACTGCTACCTGGAGGTCAAAAGACAATCCCGTGGTAGTGGATAGAGGGGGTGGAGGGAAGGCAAAGTCAGCATAATTATGTGCAGACTGACTCCTATTAAAGGCACTGGGCTATCGTGGTGTAGTGGTTAAGACAGTGATTCATCGAGAATTATGGTTGGTAGCTCCGCGCGATTGCTGTTAATTTTTGCCTGAGTCAGCAGCTCTTCAAAAGCATCTCCAAACTACCTCAGTACAGTTACCAACTGAAAAAACTATCGCGAGAAATGCTGAAACTGTGCGTTTTATGCTCAGTTGCGACTGACAGAGGGGGTTTTTTGTTAACTCCTGCGCAAAAAAAAATCCGTTCTTTTCACACACATTTCATTTGTACTCGCATCTTAGGTAATCTGTTCAGTCTAAATCCATGGTAGTTTTGAACAAAAATAGTACTTTTCGATGCTGAGTCGAATGGAACGGGTTTTAGAGGTGTAGGACTGTGTCAACATGGAAAACAGTGAAATCACAGTAAATAGTGACGAATTTTCAACTAATTGAAGGAGCTCGTGGGACAATATAGCGAGTTATCGTTTCTCCCCGACCTGCTCTCATTTCCCGCACTACCTCCCGTCTCTCTCCAAGCTGCTGTTATGGACCGGTGGTGAGATGGTTGCACCCAGACCTCTTTTGTGGCCTATATCAACCCATCAGCACTTCAGTGACTTCACCAATTGCTTGCTTGCTCAGTTGTCCTTCCTCATTCAGTTTTCTCTGGTCACTCTTTTTACGCTTTTGTCTTGACAGTGACACGCCTTGCGGCATGCCTGGGAACAGCAGTCATACCTCTTCGTATGTCCAGCCTGTACCTCGTGGCAGACCCAGGTTTTGGTTGGCTGAGACGGAGATTCTAATACGTTCTCTATTTTTCGTATTATTTTTATTCATACTAGGGCAGGGGTAAGGTACACAGTTCGTCAGGCTAGGTACTCTGCTCCCTCTTTTCATAACCTGGAGTTTTCCCATTTTTGCCTAAACTATTCGGACGTCTGACCATGTAGTCTGCTCCTCTTACTTGGAGGTTTGCCTATGTGATCTGGTACGAGTGGGTTTTGCAGATCCGGTGTGTGTGTCACCAACCACTCTTCAGTGGCAATTTTCGTTGTTCCGTTGTAGCCAGGTCATGTTTCATACCGTTTAATGGTATTTTTCGAAGCTGAATCGAATGGATTGGGTCTCGGAAGTACTCTACAAAACATTGTGGTTTGCACATCGTCTTGTGCAAGAGAATAATAAACCAACAACACAATTTACCATTTCTTTCAATAATTGGTACCTCATTGAGAAATTGGTATCCTCAAAGTTATTGAAAGCATCGGAAATAATTATATTCACCATCATCTTTGAATTTCAACTAGTGTACTCGTGCTGTTAGCATTATAAATATCAAACTATAAAATAGTAACCCACAGCATACAAATAGTAGTTAATTTTTTTGTTGTTAACGTTCTAGTAGGTTGAGAGCTTAACCAAAACTGGTGAAAACCATTTTTGCGTAGTGGGACGGTTATCAGGATCTACAAAATCGATAAAAACAGCCCTAGTCATTTATAATATTTATAGTGTTTTGCGCAGGTCGAATTAGTTGGAATCTTGAGCTCGGAACTTCCCCACTTGCCCCTAATGGAAAACCCCGAACATTGAGTCCACCAATTTCTGATGTCAAACCCTTTGTCTGTAGTTGCGAGAAAGTCTGGCCAGCTCTCAGCTATTCCGAAGCGTCAATGGATTTCCCCATTCTGGACTGTCCAAAAAATCCTTTTCCCACCTCTCAATTTACTTCCTCTCCACAACACACAGCTTTCCAGACTTTCACTCGTCTCTCAGTTCTCGCGATAGACATTCATCTATCAGCTCTTATGCTACTCACAACTCTACTCGCTCTCTCTCTCTCCCCACATTAGTTCCCCACGCAACCAGTTCACGTATTCAGAGCCCCCTTGTGACACGTTTAAATGCTCACACTCAAATTCATATCGCTATTCTGTCAAGTGTAATACAGTCCTCACATTTCTCAATTCATGCGCTCAATACTCCACAACTCGCATTAGACGCACCACATCAGAATGACACTTCCCTCAAATCATTGCATAATACATCGTCTCGTAGCACTAAAAGGTTGAGAGGCCGCGTTAAAAATCGTTAGATATAGGGAGAAAAAAAGCTCCGGTGAACTCAAAGGATGTCTGTTTAGATAACTGGACCTTTCCCCTCGTCGAGATAACATGCACTCAACTTTTGTCATTCGACTTCCTCTGTTCCATAACTTGCCGTCAAATCTTAATTGTTTTAATCATCTTTTTACTGTTTTCTCTTCAACTTGGTTGCGTCCTCGAAAGGAACGAAACGCCTTTATTTTTATCATTGAAGCGCGTCGGCTTATCGAAAATTCCTGTTGAAGAATGAAATCTTGAAAAGGCGAATATTTGTGTAAACCTTGCGGTTCGTTATCTTCAACGCGCGCGCCATCACGCTACGAAGTATCTGTAAATTCCACGATACGCAACTCAATTCGGACGACGGCCAACGAATTTATGCAAAAATTCTTGTCGAGGACCAGTTACCTGAAGGAGTTGGTTGTCGTTGAGAAAAGGTGGCAAGGGGAGGTTTTGTGATTCTTGAGGCAGTTAGGGGGATAATTATGGAGCAATGCGGATGTTGCAATGGATTGAAATACTTACAGACACATTTTTCCTGGAGTTACGCTTCTGAATTGGTTATTTTATGGTATTGAGGCAGCCTAGAAACAATTGGTACTTCTCCAATCACTCCTCATTAGGGGACTACTTAACTCAGAGCGCATTATGGGACAGAACAAGAGCAATCTAAAGAGTAGTCGAGAAAAAAGTGTGCGGTGTTTTGATCACTAATATAATACGGTTAATTTTTGGTCGACTTTGCTCATATCTTATTTTGGCGTCCCATAGTTAAATATAAAATTTGAATGTGATACGAGGGGGGGTTGGAGACGTTTGGGGATCCGCTGACTCAGGCAAAAATTACGCAAATCTCGCGGAGCTCCGATCCACAATCCTCGACTTTACGTCGAGAATTATGAACAATGTCATATCCTCTAGACCACGATCGCCCGGCGCCTTTAATAGGAGTCAGGCGGTACACATGTATGCCGTTTTGTCTCCAAATTTTTTGTTGTTTAAATCGTTTCCAAGGTGTTTGTCAATGCTGAGTCGAATAGGACGGGTCGCAGAGGTCTAAGACTGCGTCTGGAGGGAAACGGGTAATCACAATAGTGAGGGGAATTCTAGTACTTGACGGAACTCGTCAGACATCGTGAAAGTTATCGTCTCCTCCCTCGCCTGCGCTTATTTTTCTCATTGCTTCTCGTCTCACTCCGATCGCCCGTCAGTCGAACTCGACGCGTCGTGCCAATTGACTAGTCGCTTAGAAAATGTCAATTTTGGTCGTTCAGGTCGTTCGTGTCGTTTACTACTATTTTAGGTGTGTATGAGTTGTTGTTCCCAGGATTGTTCATGTAGCCGCGTTATTAAGAGCTGTTGTTTCTCAAAGGGGTTTGTTTTGGACGGAGAAGGGCAGGGGTCTGCTCCTAGTGGCTCTTCTTTCTTGTTCTCTTCGCCCTCACGAGAATCTGCCGAGGAGGTTCCGGAGCGGTCTTTCCTCTCATGTCTTGATTCTTGTTAGATACTGGCCCTGGATCAGCAAGCTCCATCCTCTTCTGACTGAGCGCTGCCCTGGCAAATTGAGCGTGGCGCTTGGATCGTGGAGCGGACAAATATCTCTGGCGTGTGTCTGTCACTGTGTGCTGCCAGACCGCACACCCCTGGCACCAGAAGATGGCATGGGAAGCCTCTTCCTCCCTGCAGTGGAAGCAGTTTGGGCTTGCAGCCTTTCCACCTCTTTTAGCAACTGAGTGAGATAGAAATTCACATCCACCGAGCGCCAGCTAGTCCACCACCCCCGTTCTGGGCTGTTTCCCCTCGTTTTGCCACCTCCTGAGGGTCACAGCTCTTCTTCTCTTCTGGCGGCCATAGTCTGGTCTTGCTCTTGATTTGTACAGCCCCTTCCGCTCGTCTGCCAGAAGGTGGATCGGTATGACACTCACTACTAGCACTGCCTCCTGAGAAACTGTGCAGTACGAGTAAGCAATGCAGCCCACCCCCGCTGTACCGCTGCCATCCGCCTCCTGTAGTTGGCATTGCTCACATACTCAAACTGGAGGCAAGATGATTTCACTATCGTGCCACAGCCACCCTGGCATACACTATTGAACAGAACCTAGACGTGTGGAGGTACGGCAAGTTGTAATTTAGTTAGTCTCCCTTCGAAGAGCAAGGCAAGTTTCAAAGGGACCCGAGTTCTCTCTCAAATCCGCACCCGAGTTAATTTCAACAGCCAATAACACCGCATCCCAATAACTATGTTTGACCGCGGGGTTTCAATTTCCGCTCCTCGGCCGTCTCTCAAACAATTGTTCAGGCACCCTCTCTACCAGTGATCAATATCCTCACAGTGCAGTAAATGCGAAGGTTTCAAAATTATTTCCGTCGAGCTTCTGAACGAAGAACCCGACTACTGTTTACCTACCGCAACTCAAATGCGACGCAACCTTTATCATTAGCTTTTGAGCTGCCCTGTCGCGCGAGGACAAACAAAGAATTATTGACGACCAACCTGAACTGATTTTCATTCATTACTACTCGCTAAAAGCGCCTTTATTTATTAGCAGCGGCGGCCAAGATCGTTTAATTAAAGAGCGGTCGGGTCTCGTAATTCCTGGCGCCAATTTTATTTTCTCTCTAAATGACGTTTCAGTTATAAATACGATACTGTCAACTGCGACCGTTTACTAATCGGTGAGGACCGAGGGTCAAAATGAGTTCGTCGACGTTTCGTTACGAAAATTGAAGTTTTTAGCACAAAACGTATCGCACCGAAAATCTTCTGCTGAAGCATGATTGTACTAGCCCGAAGTGTGAGTCGGACACGGACGTCTTAAGTTTTGACAGAAGACCTTGGTGCCAAACTTTGTCAAAGGCTTTTTTTCTGTATCAAGGAACAAACTAAGTTCATAGGTAGGTTCATAGCTTCTTCATAGGTACTTAAAAGATGTTCCACGACTCTGTGCGCACAGTTAGCGCTGTAATACCACAAGGGAGCGTGTGGAGTACTTTCCTCTATGCGTATTACAGCTCGGATTACCCAAATCCAGCTGGTTTCATGCAAGACGATGTTGCAGCCCTTGTGAAAGGCCCTGACACGACGACCAGTGCAAAATTACGAAGTTTTTGTGATGCAGTGGATGACTGGTGTGATGAATGGAGGGCTTCACCTACAAGCTCAAAATTACCCGTCATATTGT
Organism: Pachypeltis micranthus; assembly: GCA_020466155.1. Lineage (NCBI taxonomy): Eukaryota > Metazoa > Arthropoda > Insecta > Hemiptera > Miridae > Pachypeltis > Pachypeltis micranthus. The sequence goes on along the minus strand of CM035782.1, from coordinate 3,839,607 downwards.
TTCATCGCACGGGAGTACCAATCCCAGAGGTGAACTCAGTCAAGTATCTTGAACTCAATTTAGACAGGATATTGATGTGGGACACATATTTCGAATCTTCTGAATAAGCCTCAGGTGACCTCTGTTTGTCTCAGGCTGAATTAGTTGGGTCTTCAGCTCGTAATTTCCACGCTTGCCCCTAACAATCCCCCTGATATTTGTGACACCTGAAGCCCTTTGTTCATAGCTGCAGGAATGTTTGCTTCCTTCTCTTTCTGTTACTTCCAAGCAATAACGGATTTCCCCATTCTGGACTTCCCAAAATATCGTCTTCCCGCTTCCCACCTCTCAATTTATTTCCTCCCCACAACACACAGCTCTTCCAAGACTCACTCGTCTCTCAGTTCTCACTGTAGACTCATCTCTCTCCACTTAGTCCCCTAAGCGACCAGTTCACGTGTATTCAGAGCCCCCTTGTTCGCGTTTAAATACACTCAAACTGATATCACTATTCTGTCACAGTACAATATTGTTACGGGCACGGATTGTGCGACGACCAGGAGTACAGAGCTGTTCCTTTGGAGCGGAGCCATTCCGCATCGTCCAAAGGCAAGAATACAAATGAAGTCGACTGAAATTGAGGGGGGTCTGCTGTCGCATTTGGGGCCACACGAATGCGTCAGGAGACTCGGTCTGTTTGCTTTCGGATGCGTTCCGATCTACTTCTTTCCTCGCTTCTCGTTCTATCCTCTTGTACATACCTACTGGGAACGGATCTTGATGGAATGTGTATCGTATGTATTGAAGGAAGGTTATTATTGAGAGACGCCAGATACTTATCCATAGCAATACAGTCCTTATGCTCCCCACGTCCATTCATTTCTCAATTCAAGCTCCCCCTTTCGTGCGCCCAACAACCGGCGTCTGCAGAAACGTGTTAAGAGACCTCTACCAGCTGAAGCGTATTGCAAGCGATTTCCCTGCTCAAGTGTGACAGCAGGTCCAATCACTAATTTTTCCTTCGTTGGGCTACGGAACTGACGGAAATGGAATTGTGCAGGTTACAAAGAGCGCAGAATGCAGCTTTGAGGTTCGTACTGCAGATATGTAGTCACTAGCAGGAAACACCAGGCTACAAGAGATTTTGGTGGCTGAAGATCGCTGAGAGGAGGAAGTTGGCAATGGCTACCGCACTCTTCAACGTGCTCAAATTCAAGAGACCTGCCTACACGTACACGAATGTCATGTTCATGTCTGCAATGCACGTTAGAGTTCGTAGAACGCCCCTACGACATTGAAAATTCCTGCGCATCGCACGTCATCATTCGAAGGGTCCTTCCTAGTGCAGACGACAAAGCCCTACAACCAAAACGCGACGTTGTTCGACTTGAAGTTGAGGCCTGAGCAATTCAAAGAAAATTTTATGAAAAAGTTTAAAGGCCGAAGATGACATCGAGTGAAGTTTTTACTAGGCGGTACAGTACTTTTTATGCCGTTATACCCTTTAAAAAACTGTTTTAATTGGCGTTTGGCGAGGATTGTTAGTTGTTCCTGGGGAGATGGAAGAGAGGACCCCATGGCCCTAATCTCCCCCTGGTCGTTAAATGCTGTAACGTGCAAGCACCAATGCTGACCTGGCTGGGTGTCTTTTCTCTCGTTAGTGCAAGCACCAATCTAACCGCTTGGAACAGCGCTTGTTAAAAGAAAATCAAGGTTTTCGTAGAGAAAAAGGTTACTCATTGGACACGTTCCCTGTTTTTCCGTTCCGCCGTTTCTCCCGCTCTCTTCCCTAAGGAATTGGAGAACTTCCCTTTGTTCGAATGAAGAAAGAAGGCTCCACGTTTTCACGGTGGCTTTATTTATTTATTTTCGGCATGCCGTAGTTTAGGTAGAAGACATTTTTTTAAATTGTAGTTCTTTTCTACCGGTATGTATTTATTTGAAATCAGTTTTGTTTCCTTTTCCTTGAATTGATCATATTTAGTTTTTATTCCGATTTATGGGTTCGTCCCCACAATTTATTTATTTCCTTTCTTTCCCTTCATTTTAATATCACAATGCAAGTCAGTTAGTCATCTGTGGCAAGTCAAACTGACTTTTTTGTCGAGCCGCCATTTTCTTAGTCCAATGCTCCAGAGAGAGAGAGAGAGAGCTGAGAGCCATCAGAAGGAACTATCAGAAGAAATAGTAAGTAGCTTTCAACTAATGGGTCAGTCCTCGGCTCTTGGATGGCGGAGGTACAAAGGTGCATTGTGCAAGGCCCGGGGTTGGAATCAGCAGAGCGTATACTGTACACATGCTAGCTCAGGGGTCTGGTGGGGACGTCGCATCAGGGAACGGCAGCTCCATGAGATCTGGTGGTAGAACTGAAAGAACACGAGGCCGCTCATGGACCGCGACAACATTCGAGGGAGTTCGTCTCACTTTGCACAAGTATAGGAAGGGGAAAAAAGCTCACGGTTGCATTTCACGATGAAAATGCTCTTCTCTTCTTAACAAAATTTGCAAAGCCCCTTCTTTTTTAAATTTTTCTCGACCTACATTCTCTTTTTTTACTCAACACGCCGTTACATTGTCACAACTTGGGCTTCTGCAGACGATTTTCTTTGTCTTGAAAATGAATTATTCTCGCCACGAAAAATTGATGGGGTCGGCTAATGCTGAGAACGAAAGACTTGGGGGTATTGAAATTTAAACTTCAGTATTTTACCTCGACTGAAGATTTCGAAGGTCGTTCTTTTGTCATTGTCTTATTAGAATGCATCAGTTACGCTACAATTTGGAGCACTTGGGTACTAACGATCTTCATTATCCCCCCTTCCCTTCCTCATCGTCCATGTTTTTTTCGAGTATTGGTGGGAACGGTGATTTCAGCTCTCCGTTTTGACGAGTGCGTTCCAATTTCTCAACAGCTTTAGTTATTCATACGCGTCAGTCTTCATTCGATAATGTACAAAAGGTCGATATCTTCCGGCGACATGAACGGGCGTAAGTCGAAAATCGTGCGCGTCAACGAGCGGGATTATCGCGGGTAAGGTTTTGTTTTTAAATTTGGGAGTGATTCCGGTTACTAATCAACGCAAATTGGTGCGACGCATCACACAACTTTCTAGCAACTTGATGCGATCTAATTTTGTTCCGTTTGCGTCAACTCGATAGAACTGTCTTACAATTCTGGAATTAATCGGGTCGCTGCTACTCATGCGTCAACCTTTATTGAATGTTCTACCTATAGATAATTGATGGGATGTTGACTCGCTTTTTTCGAATAATAAAACTGCGTTAGTTTGACGGGATTTCCGATTAATTTAAGGCCGTTGTTGGTTGCACGAGAGGGGGAGCTGAGGATCGCAATAAAACTGAAACTCGGTGAGCTTAAGGAGGACTGTAATATACGTGCGTGCGGAATTGAGTTGAATTAAAATTGAGGCGAGTACAAATGTGCGGGACAAGGGCAGTACTCGGAATGCGTGAACTGGCGTGGGTAACCGTATGAGAGAGTAAGAAGTTACTGGGGTGGTTGTTGGAAGCAGAATGATTTTGGAAGAGCTCTGTCGTCGATAGGAAAATGAAATTGGGAGAAAGAAATAAAGAAAGGGGAAAACCTAGAAAAGGGGGCTGGGGGCCCCCGCTGCTGAGGGATTCCCACAAGTTAGGGGCAGGTATTGAAATAGTTGGAGACAATTAGGCAGTCGGAGACAATGACGCGGGGAAGTCTGAGGTCAAAGACTTAGACAACTTCGACGCTCTGCACCCTTGAAGTGGGGTTACAGTTGTGTGTACAAAGTGGGGGAACCAACCAAACATTGGGATACTTGGAGGAGTGCAATGGAAGGGACTTACTCTGTAACTTGTATCGTAGCATTCTGATTGTCTTTGAGAACACTGTCATATTCGAACTGGACGCTTCGGGATAACCGACGACTTCGAACGTGTATGTTCTAAATTACCAGGAAGAAGAAAAAACCCTGCATTATTCCACAATGGTTTATTATTCTCATGAACAGCTTGACCTAGTATTACTGCTCCGAGACCCATTCCATTCGATTCAGCATCGAAAAATACTAGTAAACCATACGAAACATGTCCTGGCTACAATAGAACTACGGAAACAAAACGTCTGATGATTTTGCCCCGTCGGGCACTTCGAGTGAACCCGTTGTGAGTCGAAAGGGGAGTTGAGTGGCGGCGTCGTTGGGAGGTGCGCAAGCGCGGGTTGTTTTTTAATTAGACGGGCGGGGAGGGAGGGAGTACAAACGACGAAATGTTGACTTCCGCTGTAGTTCCCGCGTTGTACTGCGTTTCGTTGATTTTTTTAACCGTTTTTTCCCCATTACAACCACGGGCTTCGTCCGATCGGATTGCTGAGATGGCGGGCAAAACTAGATACCAAATCGGACTTTTGTGCGAAAGAACGAATTTTTTAGACCACGTTAAAGGCACAAAACTGCTGTCTTGAAACGTAAAGTATCAAATTTTGAGGGGGGGTTGTAAAAAATTTTTCGTGACCGAAAACATAGGGTTATTATTCAGAATGAATAATAAACCAAAATGGCTAGGGTGGTCAGACAATCTTCAGGGCGAGAACTGACTAGCTTAAAGAGTGAAGACTGGGAGATGGGCACTTAATGCCCATAACGTAATTACACAAAAAAAGACAACAACGGAAATAGAAATTACTAAGGAAATTCAAGGCAATATGTGACCTTTGCCGAAAAACGTCATTTTTAGGGCTGGAGTTACTGCAGCTCTAACAGCCACGATTGTCTGGGGTGGCTAGCTACGCGACAGCGTCCACTGAAGCACTCTTGTGCAGTTACTCGTTGACTTGGCCATTGAGGGCATGCTTGAACGAGTGAAGAGTGAAAAGGGAGCTTCTAGAGCCAGATTAAGAACTCCTCCCAGATGCTACGGATTCCGCAGGGTCGTACATTTGCGTGGTGGCACATGGACAAGAGTCGTGTACCCAGAGACTAGCTAAATACAACCTCCCGTACGTTGGGGTGTTTGGTGGGTGCTTATCCGATGCCTGGGCTCTTGTACGATAACGAAACTTTAACCTCCGTGACTTTCGACCGACATTACTCGCTTATCAGGGTTCAAAAACAGTCATTTCGATTAAATCGGTCTCGGAAGATATTTTGCGTTCGGGGTAATGAACTAGAAAATAGTTCGCGGCCCAGTTACGTTCAACTTCTCTCGCGTGATCTTAGTTTTTAAGGGAGGTGCGTGAGTTTTTCCGTCTGAGCCAAGGCCTAACTCGGAAGGGGGAGCACGAAATGTGGGTCACGCAGGGGCTCGTTGAGGGCGGTTCGGGCGGACTACCTCACTGCAGTCTTTCCTTGTCCTACTCTTCTCACCCTCGGCCCCTAGCTCCCTCCGAAATAGTTGGGGGTCCCTTCCCAACCTTTTCAAACCTTACTTCTTTTTTTTCTTTCTTTTCAGTCGTAGGTCTTCTTCCATGAGAGCACCCTCTTGAACTTGTCAAGGTCGTTCATATCCGCTCCGGTATTTTTTGTTTAGGCCCATCCCGTGGCCTTGGAGGGTAATCAATAAATACTGAGGGGAGCCGTATTTGGATGATTTGTTACCTTGCGACTATTTAGTACATATTCCTTTAGCCTTCGCAAAATTACTTGTATTATTTACTTTACTTTTTTACTGAACCAGATCCACGTGGGGGACACTGAAGGTTAGGAGTCCACTTGTTTACATTCACCCACAAGGTTTGGACCTTACAGTTCCCCCTCATTTACAGTGTTGCCTCGAAATACGAGTATATCAAATAGCTAGAGTTTCGCAGGGCGAATTAGCTGGGTCTTTGACCTCCAAAATGTCCGCACTGGCCGACAACAAACACCTTTGTCCTCAAGCCCTTTTGTTACCTGTGGAAAGTCCACTTCTTCAGTTATTTCCAATTGACAACGAATTCCCCCCCTTTCCTGAACTTTCCCGCCCCTTAATTTTACATTCCTCTTAACAACAGGCAGCTCCTTCCAAGTCAGTCATCTATCAACCCTCGTGAATGACAGTCATCTTCCTGTTCTCCCTACTCATTCATTTTTCAAGTCTCACGCTACTCACAATTCATCTCTCTCTCTCTCTCTCTCTCTCTCTCTCTCTCTCTCTCTCTCTCTCTCTCTCTCTCTCTCACTCCACTTAGTTTCCCAAGCCACCAGTTCACATGTATTGAGAGTCCCTTGTTAGCGTTTATATACTCATACTCAAACTGATATCAGGTCTGTTTCCTTATTTGATGACTGTTCCTAAACCCTCGACGAGGGTTATATCAGTCATGGAAGTTGCAGTTTCGCTTATGTGCAAGAGGCTAGCCCCTGCAGCATCCACCGAACTCAGACCTGGCATTTGGTCGTTAGCCAATCTCCCGGTAGAGAGCTGTTGCCCGTGTGTTACTGCACGGAGGGGACCTCCGGATAGCGTTTTCCCGAGCCTTGATGACCGAACGAAACGTCGCCCTGAAAAAACTGATTTATGGTGACACACACTCGATGTAATGGTAAGAGAGAGGGTAATGTTATGGATCTCCCTATTATTGTCCATTCTTTCACGACCAATTTTGATTGATATCCAGGAAAACCGAGTTTAAGTTAGTCACTGTCTGGTTGTTATTCTGGGATTGTTGTTATAATTGTTAACAATCTAAAATATTGTTGAATCGCCTGGCTTTCGTGATCCCAGCGATACTGGGTCGATTTATATTTGGCACTTAACAAACTTCAATTATCAATTCCTCGTTATAACCTTACTGTTTCTTTGTGTTTCAGCGCTTCAGGGGCGAGCGCAGTGGCGATCGACAACAAAATCGAGCAGGCTATGGTACGTCCTTATATGATTCCTATTAGAGTGAAGATACTTCCACCGTTACGATTAGTTTTGCCATGAAACACTAAATAGTCGTGTTGCGCTACTCGCTTGATTCAAATTTACAAATTTATTTCAACTGTGACGTGAAATCTGACGGAAACAGTTTCAGGGTTTGGGCTACGAAAACCCGTGAACCGTTTTAGCTGCTGTGAACAAACCTGGTCAGAAACGAAGGACGGTTTTGAAAGAAGTTTTTTGTTTTCCTCCTTGAAAACGGTGGATGCGGGTGATACCCTAACAGCAGCCACACAAACGGGCCTATTGTAAGGGCGTCCATGATCCTCAGATCATGGCCCCCCTGCACCACCCCCAGGCCCAACGGCACTGGTCTCAATTGGTGTGAGGTCACCTATGCGCCCCCACCACCCCCGCACAAAGCGGAGGATATCCGCAAGTTCTGCATTTCCCACCTCTTCGGGCTGAAGAAAGGGCCTCCCAAACACTGAACGGCGCGATGCCGCGAGTCCATCGCATACGCACAGCCGCGGGTCCATCGCATACGCACAGCACATGCTCTGCCGTCTCTAGCCCTACCTCGCAGAACCTGCATACCTGTACCTCGCCCTTGCCAATATTTACAAGGTCAGTGACCCGTGAACAGGCCACATATGATCCTCCCCAGTGCAAGCTCCTCCTTGGACCTCCCTCTGGAGAGCCGGATGAGCAGTTTTGACTGTCTAAGGCCGAGCAGTCCCTGCCAATGGGCAGCCCTGCACCTATCCTCCCATTTGCCAACCTCTTTTTGTAGATGGCTCCTGGTAGTCCCAACAAAGGGCTCCGGGCTAATAGGGATCTGCGTCCGTCCCTTCTTAGCCAACCTATCAGCCCGTTCGTTTCCCTCTATACTCTGATGCCCTGGCACCCAACACAGTGTTTCACTGTTGTCCTCGGCCAGGGCCTTCAGTCCAGTCAGACACTCCCACACCTGCCGCGATGTAGGACAGTATGAGGCTAATGCCTTGAGAGTGGCCTGAGTGTCCACCACGATGTAGATTCTCTGCCGCTTCAGTCCCCTCTGTAGCAGCCGCTGCACACAGACTGTCACCGCAGCCACCTCTGCCTGGAACACTGTGGCCAGCGACCCCAATGGGATCGCCGCTCTGATTCTCGGCCCAAAGATGCCTGCCCCTGCAAGGCCACCCCGAGCTGTCAGTGTAGTATGAGGTCTGTTCAATAAATAACCGAACTTTTGGTTTTACATCTTTATTATTAAACTTACAGATTATTCGCTCTTATCCCCTTCAAAGTACTCCCCTTCCCTATTCACACACTTTTCCCAGCGATGTTTCCACTTCGTAAAACAGTCCCGTATAGCTTCTTTTGAGATGGCCTTCAAGGTCCGTGACGTATTTTCTTTAATCTCATCAATAGTTTCGAAACGACGCCCTTTCATCACCGATTTCAACTTTGGAAATAAAAAGAAGTCGCAAGGAGCTAGATCTGGGGAGTAGGCAGGCTGAGGGAGGACAGTCATGTGATTTTTTGCACAAAGCTGAGTGTGCAGGTGCATTGTCATGGTGAAGGAACCAAGAGTTGTCTCGCCACATTTGTCATGGCACGATCCAACTGAGATGCCAACGTCTTCTGCAAGTTCTCTGACAGTCAATCGGCGATTTGCACGCACCAGATCATTCACTTTTCTGACATGAATGTCATCAGTCGAAGTCGAAGGCCTTCCTGATCGAGGCTCATCTTCAATTGACTGGTGACCGTGTTTGAATCGAGAGAACCATTCGTAACATTGCGTGCGGCTCAGAGAATCATCGCCATAAGCTTGTTTCAAAAGTTGAAATGTTTCTGTAAAAGTTTTCCCAAGTTTCACGCAAAATTTCACGTTGCATCTTTGCTCACGAATGTCGCACATTACGAAAATAGTCACTAGCACCTGAACACGTCGTACTAAAAACACAACACCACGAAAAGTAAACAAGATATCAACAATGGAAAAACATGTGTTTACAAAGGAAATGACGCGGAACAAAGTGCTACCAACCGCACATCGCTAAATATGCCTGTTGCCGCGTTGTTTAAAAAGTTCGGTTATTTATTGAACAGGCCTCGTAGGCCTCGTATACCAGGGCCCCAGCTTCAAAAGCTGGAACTCCCCCTTCCCACCTGGATCGCTCATGAATGAGTATCAGAAAGAGTAACACGAAGTTGAACCTCGCGGGCATTGACATCTATCAGTCATCTATCACATGCAGTTCAGGCCCCTCCACCTTCACCTTGTCAAGGATCAAGTGGCAGGAACTCCTCCTCCCCCGCATGATCAGACCCAACTCCAACATACGCTCAGCCTGGAGGAACGCCATCCTTTTAACATGTATGTGGAGTGGAGCTAAATCTAGCAAGACCTCCAGTGCAGCCGTAGGGCATGTTGTCATACAGCCTGTAATGGCCAGACACGCCCTACGCTGCAGTTTATTCAACTGCAACTGCACGGTATTGTTTTCCACCCTAGTCCACCAGACCAAGGCTCCATAGGTAACTACGGGCCTAACAACCGCAGTGTAAAGCCACCTGTAAGAAGGTTAGGCCGTCTTTTCTCTCCCGTTTATCGGATTTGTCCTGGCTCGTGTTCCTGTCGAAATTTTTCGCTCCTATCTTCTGTTCCCTGCTCCCTTCCCGCGTGAAAACGTTTTTCCTGCATCAGTTCGAACGAAGAGGAAGAAAACTAGGCCGTCACTTTGAAGTTTGTGCCTTTGTTTCATTTTTCTTTTGGCATGCCAGAGGTAGGAGAGGACGCTTAATTTTTAATTCCATTTCATTTTGTTACTGGCAAAAACATTTTGTTTTTGGATAGGAAGCTCCTTTTTTTTAAATACGTAGTTCCAGTGTAAATGGGTCTTAATTATTTTCTTTGGTTTTCCTTCCCCTAAATTCATGGGTTCATCCCCACTAGAATTGATTTTATTATTTTTCCTTACCCTTTATTTATTTTTTTCGTCACGCAACCCTTAACAAAATTAATTCAACCGTTTGCAAATCTATTTAAACCGTTTACGAATGTATTTAAACCTTTCAGAATGAAAAAGGGCTAGTAGAATTTCCGGTTCGCGTAGGCACCTACTCTGAATCCCTTCTGAATGGCGAGAAAATTTTTTTGCCATTCAAAAAGGATGTTATTATCCCTTCACGGTGCGCACCGCTCGGTTACAGTTTCAACCTTCTTCTTCACTCCGCGATTTATATGTTAGTTGTTATTCTCGTCGATTTCGACTAAAATTTGAACAGTGAGCGACAGCGATTCAACTGGTAACTTTTGTATTCTGTCGTCGTGTTGTGTTTTTCGAAGAATAGTTAATGATACTCCTCGGACTCACTCATCAACCCTCCTAATGTCACTAGACGACGGCGAGGGAAGTATGAGGAAATTTCTGTGGACAAAAAGTCGTTTGTGGTTATCCTGAGACGTTCACGGATGTTGGGGAAAAGCTGATACATGTCACGGGTCTAATTCGCCTAGTACTTGCTTCTCAAGAAGGAGCCTGCGGCCGTCAAAACGTATTGAAGTTATGTTGGCGTAATTAGAGGGGAGAAGTAATAATAAAAGGGGATGCGTCAGCAGAAACCCCTTCTCACGATTCCCATCAAACTGCACCTTGCGAAGCTCAGTGCAGTTGTCCGTCTTTAGCTTTCGCTGGTTGTCTCCAGCAACTCCCACCGTTCCACCCCTGTATAAGCTCAGTCCATAATTGGGATATCCCTTTGCGTAACCCCGCGCATCCTTCTATTCTTAAGTACAAAATCTCAACTGTTATTTTGGAAATCAAATAAAGTTTGGAAACAAAGAACATAACTGATGATTAGCCGGTTTTTGCCTTCAGCCACGTGCAGCTACGCGCACGACGAGCTCGCTCCACTTAAATGCAGGCTGTGGAGTCGTGACCCCCAAGCAAGGACTCAGAGCTTCAGGAGTGCGGTAGTCCATGTCCACTTTTGACCAACACCGATCGCCCTCTTAATTTCCATTGCATGCCTAGTACAATAGCTCGTCGTCGTACGAATTAATAACAAATAAAACTAAATGGATAGGCACAATTTTTTATTATTTTTATGGCACCTTCCTCCCCCCCCCCTCACTGTTCAGCCATATGGCCCCCAGGTTGGTAACCATTGTCAAAGATAAATTAAATGAAGAAAACCCTGACAGTTGAAAGATAAATGGGGCAGAAAGCGAGTCAGGGCACAATCGCTTGTTCAGGCAAACAACGAAATGGACATCCTCCTCTCTACTGATTGGGGAAAAATCTTAACTTAATGAGGGTTTAGCATTCACAAACCTTCTTTAAGTTAAGAAATTTTTTAAAACTATCTGGTGCGTTGCAACACACAACTTTCCTTAGCTCTACGCCAATTCACTTGGTCAAACAACACTTCACGGCAGCAGGAAGCGGTAGCGCTCACAGATCCGGAATTTATTGTGCTACTCGTACTCATTCCCGGACCTTCATTGAGCAATTGGTACACAGATAATTAATGAGGCTGCAAACATGATTTTTTAAAGAGGGTAGTAATCACTTTTGCAGTGTTGTTGTGTAAAAACTTATAAAACTGGTAGTAAGCGAAACGGCGGTAATTCAAATTCCGGAATTTCTGGAATGACCCCCTTATATTTTATGAGCGTTTTTAAAACGCTCACCTTATAGGTATTAAATTGGGCTACTACACCAATTTTTTTAACGTTCTAGTAACATTTCAACGGAGTGTATAAGGAAAAAACCGCGCTAAAACCGTAGAAAAGTTTGATAATTTATTGTGCTGCTCTCGTCATTTTCCCACCAATGGGAGTTTTATGGTATAATTGTCTTAATACGAGCTATCAATGTAAAAAATTTAATCAAAATCGCTATAGCCGTTTTTGAGAAAAAAAATATTTGGTGTTTAGACCACCATGATAACTAAGTTAACTTTCGGCTGATTTTGCTCACACCCTTATTTTGGCGTCCCATAGTAACCTGCGGGCTAGATATCAAGTTTGAGCTGATTTGGTTCGGCCATTTTCTCTAAAAACCACTCTAGAATTGATTACGTCGAAACTTTTGGTAATTTATTGTGCTGCTCTCGTCATTTTCCCACGAATGGGAGTTTTATGGTACAATTGTCTTATTACGAGCTATCAATATAAATAATTGAATCAAAATCGCCAAGGAGCCAGGGAAAGTAAACATTTTTAGTTGAGATTTTTCTTACATTTGTATTGACAGATCTCCCTTAAGCAGAAGTATATCTTAACGGTCTATCCTGGTCGTTTCTTACGCTTCTCTATTACCAAATTGGAGTTACCACGTTTTTTAATGGGATTCGAAAGAAATTTTATGAGAATTTCTCATTAAAATTTTGTATGCAATTAAAAATCTTATTGAAAAAAACCTAGAAAATTTTCGAAAGGAACTGTTGTACATACGATCACTTCAGTAGTAGCGAATGGCGATTTTAACGATAATAGATCATTGCCTAGCTCTGTATTCTGAGTTTCCAACAACGCGTCCCATCATCTAACCCCTGCTGCCGTGGTTAGGCGTGAACAGCATGACGTGTTTATTTACTTGACTGTACCTCGCTCTTATTAATTTCCATTTGATACCCTGTTTTCCTCCCCTTACATTTCTCAACCGTTTATCTGTTTCCTTCCAGGACCTGGTTAAAAGTCATTTGATGTTCGCCGTGCGAGAAGAAGTGGAAGTTTTGAAGGAAAAAATTGCCGAGCTTATGGAGCGCATCACACAACTTGAGTCAGAGAATTCAATTCTCCGAGCTTCCGCCAACCCCGAGACATTGGCCCAGCTCACATCCACACAGTCATCACAAACCTCCAACCCTCCTTAGGTAATTATCATTGGAACTCTTCCTACGTTTTACTGTGTTTGTGGTTGAAATATTTATCAAAACTAAAATTGGCGCGCTAAGAGAAGATTGGAAAAAAAACTAATTGTTAAGCTGAGGTGTAAGAATAGAAATAGAAGATGAAACTGCGCGTGGGGGAAATTCCAAAAAAAAAGGTAAAAAATAAATCAGTGCTCGTAACAAAGCTCTCGAAGCGCGACGCTTAAAGTTGACGCTCTAACAGGCTTCACAATAGGCCTCAGGCTGTATAATTGTCCAGATATGGCGCTTGTTGACTCATATACTGATAATATGTAGACGTTGTCGAAGTATGTACCTCCCAGGCACGGTAGATGTCGAATTGTGCAGCTTGCTGGATGCTGAGACGCAATTAGAATGCCGAACGAGTGTCCCAGGTGGGGTTTGCACTAGAAAAAAAAAAGGGGGGGGGGGAAGGACCAATGGTAAATTATAGCGAATGGCAGCCATTGGGCGAGGCACACATTGAATGGTGGTTGGAGTGGAGCTTCAAAAACAAAATGGCACGTGGAGCTGATGGCGACGTCACTCGCATTAAATGGAAACGCTTCGGACGGAATTAATGCCCTATGGGGGCTTGGGGGCCTTCCAAACCCCAGGGAGGTCAGCAAGCCCAAACCGCCCCACCCTGGGTTGAGAAAAAGCCGTAAGTGCCATCTAAAGAAGGGCCTTAAGGGTTTTTTTACCCAAAATGGTACCACAGGAATGCACAGCCCGCGACCTTGTACTGACTGACTCCTATTAAAGGCACCGGGCGATCGTGGTCTAGTGGTTAAGACATTGGTTCATAATTCTCGATGTAAATCGAGGATTGTGGATCAGAGCTCCGGCGCGATTGCCGTAATTTTTGCCTGAGTCAGCAGCTCTTCAAAAGCATCCCCAAACTACCTCAGTACAGCCTTGCGCCAGTGCATTATGGGTTAGGGACACGACAGGTGGCTGCCTCCGCAGGGCAAGGTAGCTACAACAGAGCAATACAACTCCTACCCAAGGCAAGGCCTGACAATGCTGGAAAATGTGCTTGTTCTGCGAACATCATGGTGTCGCTGGAGGGTAGAAATCCCATCCCTTTCTTCATTTTTAAACTGCGGGGTTTGAGGGAGTTAGGGGTCACCAGGTCGGAACTCCCACAGACATCCCCGAATGCAAAACAGTAACTGTGGCATGAATTGGCCTTAGCGATATCATCCTCTTCGCTAGATAACTCTTGGATTTTGTACAAGGATTCTGGCTTCATGATCAGCTCGTTGGTGATGAAAAATTGTGATCGGTTTAGATCAGGATTGTCTCAGTTAAAACCGCAGGTTAAGATATCCTTCGTTGTGATGTAAAGACATCAAAGAAACACAAGTACGTCACTACTCTCCATCGCCACTCAAACGAGACATGTCTCCAATCCTGAATTCCCTTCGTCCAAGTGCGTCCTACTGTGCTGGCTGACTTCTATTAAAGGCACCGGGCAATCGTGGTCTAGTGGTTAAGACATTTGTTCATAATTCTCGACGTAAGTGGGGGATTGTCGATCGGAGCTCTGGCCCGATTGCCATAATTTTTGCCTGGGTCAGCAGCTCTTCAAAAGCATCCCCAAAACCCTACCTCAGTACACTATGAAGTGGAAATAGATGCTGTTACTTCCACGTCCTCATCCGCCAATATAATTGAAGAATCGACCCTCGACTGAGTGGAAAAAGTCTCAAGTTCTTCAGTCAATTCCAACTCCCAAACTTCAGGCTACCTATTAATCCTTCTTCGAGGTCGGGGAAGTTTAGCAGGAAGCCACTCGCTCAAAGCCGCTATCCACCTTCTGTGACGAAATGAGCTACCTTTTCTCGTCTTGTCAGCTCCAGGACCTCATTAGCATCCTCAACTGTGGGGATGTGTTTTCCCAGAGTCCTGCCAGCGTCTAGTTGTTTATATCGGCTGGAGTTGCAGCTACTCTAAAGGTCCACAAAATGGGCCATTAGAACATTGTGTTAGTTGAGGTGGTTGGCGCGTATCTTCCAATTAACGTCAGGGCGAGGAAACTTGTGTGCAGTTCTCAATCCAAAGAGATTACTCAGACAGACTTGACCAGTTAAAGTGGAGCCCCCAGTATTGCTGTTGTTCGACTATCAAAACTTGCAACCTTCAGTTATTCTGTTAGAGCGTACCTGCTTGAATGTGTTCTTCAATCTCTCGCGTAGTGCATGATTTAGTACTTTATCCTCCGCTGTAACGCTTGTAACTACTTATTGCACCTGTAGCTCGATGTATAGATGAAAGCGTAAGTCGTGACATTGTGAGGGGCTTATACTCCCTCCCGATAGGCTTGCTTAAAGCTGGAAGGTTGTGCTGCTCTTCCAACAACTGTTGTTGGAACTACAGTGGAACTCGTTTCCTCCACACTGGAGGCACAGGACGTGATGGAGAGTCTTTGAGAGAAAAGAAGTGGAACTGCATGAAGTCGCCTTATCTCGTAAGGAACTGGCTCATCCATTGGTCTGACTCGATCCAAAACGATCAGCACTCGCTACCTTCAGTTATTCACTCGTTAGCGCGTGGCTGCCTGGAAAATGCGCTCAGTTGGACCTGCAGCTGGACTGTGACGCCATGTGCCACCTCATCAGGACCAATGGTACTCAGGTCTGCTGGCAGGTTTGGACCTGGGGATGCTCCCCAAGGAATTGATCGCACTGGCCAAAGAGGGCAGGTAAAGCGGGACACAGGGATACAGCCCTCCACGTGCACAGCATAATGCTCCCTGTGCAGAATTGGCAAAAAATCAAGCGGATTTGCCACTACGTAGCTGCTTTCGGGACATGGGGTGTTCAACACGTGCCGCCACTTCTTCAAACAATTCTCAATGAAACTCGGTGCGCAGCTTCTTCACCAGACTGCTGGTTTGCCTGCTTTGCTCAAGCCTTGGAGAACCAGGAGACGTCGGTGCCTCTGGGAATGGGCCAAGCGTCTGCCCTAGGTGACCTCTAACCCCTCCCCCAGTGAGCTGAATGAACGTCCATGTTGCCCTGCGTCGATCCTAGCCTGGGTTTGTCAGGCGGGGAAGAAGGTGCGTGCTGAGGGGCTGGCTCTGCATGTCAGGGAGTCGATACAGACGAAGTTTAACTTTGGAGTACGAACCCATGGAAGATCCAGGTGGGAAGGTGGGAGGGGTCCCTCTCTTGAGGCTGGGGCGGGGGTCTGTATATTATACAGACGGATCAGTGAAGTGTGGCGTAGCAGGTGCAGGAGTTTCTGGGCCAGGGATCCAGGCAGCTATACCACTTGGTGTGCTGGCTACAGGTTTCCAAGCAGAGCTCTTTGCTGCGACAGTATACAAGCAGCACCTCCTGCGTAGGGGCCTGAAGCGGCGAAGAATGTATGGTATGTCAGGCTGCACTTAGGCCCTGGCTTCCTATACCATCACATTTGTGAATTTCTGGCTGGCTTGATGACCTGGGCAAAAGAAAACACATTAATACAATGTTGTGTACCGGGTCATAACAGGAATAGAAGGGAATGAGGCCGACAAACTGGCGAGGAAAGAATCTGCGCTTCTCCCGTGGGGCCTGAGCCCTTTGTAGGGACCTCCAAGAGCCACTCGATCAAAGCTGTCGCTAAGGGAGAGGAAAAGTGCAGGGTTATTGGCAGGATGCACCTGGCCTAAGGCCATCAAGGCTGTTTATCAGACTCTCCAGGGAGCGAACAAGAGAGATACCACTAAGGTACCGCCTGGTTAAATGTACTGTGTACGTGCGAGGGGCTGTCTGCAGTGCACCTCAAAGAGCTTGAGGTTCATCAGCTACGGCCAGAGGAGATTGCAAGGGATGGACCTCAAGGTTTTGTGAGAGAATGGATGGAAGGACGTTGCTTCAGAGAACACCAGCTCCATGGAGGACGTGACAGGATTCAAGCTTCTCCCCGTGGGACCTGAGCCCTTTGTAGGGATCACCAACAGCCACTCGATCAAGGAAGTCGCTAAGTGGGGGGAAAAGTGCAGAGCTATTGGCGGGATGCGCCTGGCCTAAGACCGTCAAGGCTGTTTATCAGACTCTCCAGGGAGCGAACAAGTAAGATAGTATATGGATGGGCTTACAGGTCACTTGGTCCTCTAAGGTACCGCCTGGTTATATATAATCTTCTTACTGTAATCCCAGTGATGGGATGTGCAGATGGCCTATTGTGCCAGCCCTAGTGTCTTACAGGTCGATGCCTAGCTTTCTGAGGACAGCCAGGTAGTTCCTAAAGGAGTCCTCGTTGGTATCCATCCTGGGAGAAGTGGTGCCAAAGACCAAAAGTCTCTCTAGTCTCCGGCACTGGGTCAGGGCATGGTAGGGAGTCTCCTCATCCGTGCCACACCACCTGCATCGAGGGCTGTCGACTATACCCATAACATGCATGCGTTTGTTCATTCTGCAGTGTCCAGTGATGATCCCAACAATCTGCCTTAAGTCCTTCCTCTCCATCCTCAGAAGGGTGTGTCTTATCTCACTTGATTGCTCTGAGACAAAGCGTTTGAAGTGCCTTACTCCTGCAGCGTTCCAGATTGTCTGATGCAGTCTTCTGGCATGTTCTCTCACAGTCCTTTTAACTAGTGACAGAGAAATCCCACAATGGGGCTGTTCTGACAAGGGACTAACAATGCTAATAGATGCACGCGATTTAATGAGACTATAGACGTGTAATATAGCAATAATTGGATGATAAAAATAAAGTGATTACGAGTGGCAAGAGAGATAGAGACTGACTGACTGACAATGTGTCGAACAGGTACTTAGGAACAACGGTAACAGTATGTAATATGTGAATGGTGTGAACGGCTACAATATTCTCCCCCGCTTGAATGAGAAAAAAAAAGAAAAAGAATAAATCACTTAATGAGTCACATAGTCACTCAAGTAGAACGGACGTCTTCTCTGCCTTGATGGCCAGCGTGACGCCGAGGGGGCTGGCTGTGAAGGAAGGTCGCCTGGTTGACCAGAATGCGGTGAACCTCCAGTAGGTGACAGAGGAGACGGAGAGACGAGGGTAGAAGTCCGAGAGGGAGGAGTACTTGTAGGAACTCCCGACAATGGGACCCCACAACTTCCTCGCTGAGGTTGGGGGAGCGAGAACGCAACATTCCTCCTCGGTACCAGCGAAGAAACAAGCTGGTCAATGTGGCTCTTCAGGGTTCGCCCATTATCTAATTCAACCATGTAATGGTACTGGCCAAGCTTCCTCATTATGGTCCCAAAACGCCACACATTCTGGTTTCCGAAGAACATCCTTGCTTGGATCCGCTCTCCAACTTGAAGAGACCGAACACGAGCAGAGACTGGGCTTGAAGGAACGTATGCCTTGCTGTTAGGCAGTAAGGCATCTAGGCGAATGCGAATCCTCCTCTTCAGGTACAACTCGGCTGGAGACTGTCCGGAGTTGAGTGGTGTGGCCCGGTAGCGGAACAGTATGCCTTGCAACTTTGTTGAGAGAGGAGCTGGGTCGTCTACAGCTGCTTTAAGGCGTCTCTTCAATGTTTGAATGCTCCGTTCTGCGAGACCGTTGGTTGCTGGGTGGTTGGAGG
Source organism: Pachypeltis micranthus (assembly GCA_020466155.1). NCBI lineage: Eukaryota > Metazoa > Arthropoda > Insecta > Hemiptera > Miridae > Pachypeltis > Pachypeltis micranthus. Next base: position 3,821,339 of record CM035782.1, on the reverse strand, counting down.
CACTAAATTACTGGAACACACCTCGCTCTTTACAAACTCGTCACTCTTAAAAATAGTGGCATTGTCAGACACCATAACTGACGGGTATCCATGGACGCTAAATATATTTTCAAGGAGGGCAATGGTTGAAGAAGAGTCAGCCGTGTTTCGGAGCACGCGCACTTCTGCCCAGTTAGACTTAGGAAAAAGTGTCCATCCAAGGGGGCCTGCATAGTCTATATGCACCCTCTCCCAGTTTTCTGTTGGTTGATCCCATGGGTGTACTGGTGCTTTTTGAGGATTGTGACGGACCTGTGCACACGGCTCACAACTTTTGACGAGTCTTTCTATATCTCGATCTAGCCCTTCCCAGTAAATGTATCTCCTGGCCAGCTGCTTCATCTTAGTTATACCCAAATGGGTTGAATGGAGTTCCTCCAGAATGGGTTTTTGTAGCGTCTTTGGGATAACTGCCCTATCAGACTGGAACAACATGTTACTGGAAACTGTGAACTGTCTTTGGTACTGTTCTTGAGCTCGTTCATGATTGCTTGCAGATCAGGACCTCTGGCTGTTTCTTCAGCAATAGTGTCAGCTGTAATTGCCGAACTAGATATTTGCAGCAGAGTCTCACCATACAGCGTGTTTACTTCTCCATCTAATGCTTTATCAGGTGACATTGCTGATTGAGTAATGGGAGCCCTGGATAAACAGTCCACATTCCCGTTATCCTTGCCTTTCTTACAGCGAACATCATAGTCGAGGCCGCTAAGAAACGATGCATATCTCAATAGACGGGACGATGTCATCTGTGGTAGTGGCCCAATAGGTACTGTGGACGAACCGCGTCTGGCCAGATGGTCCGCACTCTCATTTCTCCCTGTGTCCTGGAATCCAATACACATTAACTCTATTCCGCCTGGCTAAGTGCACTGTGTACGTGCAAGGGGCCTGCGGGAAAGAGCTTGAGGTTGCAGGGATGGACCTTAAGGTTTTGTGAGAGAATGGATAGGACGCCGCTTCAGAGAACACCAGCTCCATGGAGGATGTGACAGGATTCAAGCTCGCCCACACAATAGGCCCAGTTGTGGTTGTCCCAGTCAAAACATGACATCCTGACTGGGCCGCTATCGAACGTTCCTTTCTTCAATCTCTCGAATTGTGCATGATCTAGCGCTTCACCCTTCACTGTAACGCTTTTAACTTTTTACACTCTTAGCTCGTTCTATTTTCCGCATGACACCCCCCCACCAACCTTATCAATCCCATTCTGCCCTTTATTTTTTCTTACTTTCACGCTTTTTTGTTGCATTTCAGCTCGCCAGCAGTAGAAATATTATCCGAGAAGACCTCGATGTTTCGAATCGGAAAACCCTTCTTGGAATCTGTATAAATATGTACATTGTAAATACTGTTCACGAGTTGTTTCGAGATGTATAGAATACAATCCTGTTTCTTCATTTGAACTTGTAAATCGCTCGCAGCTTGTTTCGGTTTCTAATTTATCCTTTCGCACGTCGGGCTTTAACTCTTTTTGATCTTCTTCGCCCTTCTAATGCACTTATTTTTGAAAATTGTAGTTGTGTAACTTTTTTTTTGTAAAATTGCTGCTTCGTTGATGTGTAAAATTGGTTTAAAAAAAAGCAGATATTCTACCTAACAGTTTTAATTGCATGCAAAATGCGTGCTAGTTTTTAATTTATTTTAATAATAAATAGTTAGATTTTCGGCTTTTCCTTCTCTTTTCCTGTATTTGATGTATTTTGTATTTCTTTTTATTAATTGAGAACTTGTTGCGGTCCTCACTTTTACTTCCTTAGAAGTGGATTGCAGAGGAATGACCTCTGGGGGGGTCTCAGGCTGAGGTCGAATTGTCTCCAGTTGTTTGTAAAATCTTGGTACAGTAATCCTCTTGTGGTACGCAAATTATATTAAGTTGTTCGCCAGTTTTGGTGGACTAGTATTTACGTAGTATTCATTTTTATTACTTTCCGCTACCCCCATGGGAAAGGAAAGTATACTAATCGCGTAAAAAAAAAAATTGGGTTTTCTTCGGTTCTTTACGTTTTGAGGCCTACTGAGTCCGAAAAACACTATTTGGGAATTTTTGGAGAGAATCACCGTACCAAATCAGCTCAAACTTGATATCTCGCCCGCAGGTTACCATGGGACGCAATAATGAGGGTTTGGACAAAATCCACCGAAAGTTAACTATAGTTATCATAGTGATCAAAGCACCAAATTTTGTTTCTCAAAAACGGCTCTAACGATTTTGATTACATTTTTTATGTTGGTAGCTCCCAATATGCTAACTATACCATAAAATATTCATTCGTGGGAAAATGACGAGAGCAGCACAAGAAATTATCAAAATTTTCGACGAAAAGCGTTTTTAGCGCGGTTTTTTCCTTATAAACTCCGCTGGAATGTTAGTAGAATGTTAATAAAAATTGGAACTGTAGTCCAATCCAATACCTAAAGGTTGAGTGTTTAAAAACGCTCATGAGATACATGGGGCTCACTCCAGAAATTCCTGAATTTCAACTACCGCCTTTTCGCTTACTACCAGTTCTAAACGTTTTTACCCAATAACTCAGCAAAAGTAATTACTATCCTTCTTTGAAAAATTTGTGTTTTACAGAATCATTAATTATCTGTATTCCAATTGCTCAATAATGGTCCTGCGATGAGCATGGGCAGCACAATAAATTCCAGAACTGTAGGCGCTACCGCTTCCTGCTGCTGTGACGTGTTGTTTGACCAAGTTCAAAGGAACTGAGTGATAAATGAATTGATTAAATAGAATTAGCCATGTACAAAGTGAATTGTTGTAGAGCTAAGGAAAGTTGTGTGTTGCAACGCACCAGATATTTATTAATTTAGTCCACGGCTCGCCTTATTTAAGTTATTCCCGACAGGTTGGTGTTTACAGTTGGGTATTGGGGCGGTGTCATTTTCAAAATTTAGCGGTGATTATGGCTACGTTAGGTTATTGATAGACCCTACTGTTATCTACCAGAGATGTGGTTTTCGATGAAGTGTAAATACCAAACATCCAAGGCAACGATAGTTGTTTTAATTTGTAAATTCACTTTTTAGTCGCGACGCAAATCCATTGCAGTGATGAATATCCCCAATTTCCACGTATTCGGTCCTTCAACCCCATCCGTGGAAACATTATGTCAGAGTCGTCCTCTACTAAAGTTCTTTCTTTTGGACGTATTTCCGTATTGAAATGGAATTTGTGTATTATCTTTCTGTCGACCATCGGGTAGTCTGAGTGAACTTTTAGAGTCTTGAAAAACGCTAATTGGGAAACCTGGAAACGCCCGATTGTGCTGTGGCCGCGTGATCTATGGAACGTTGAAAGAACTAAAGTATTAAAGAAATTGGGTTATATCCGCCAGTAGGCAAATTACTAAAGTTAACGTACCTGTTAGGTGAGTCCGTCTCCTCTGGCTTGTGAGTTACTGTGGGCAAGCGCTTTCGATGTAAAGACATCATCGTCTGGCCGTTAAGTCAGTACTGGAGTCAGTCAGTTGGTCGTGGTCTTTATATACAAAGAGAAAGGTGAAAGGGGTGATGGAGCGTCGGGGAAGGGGCGGGGAGAGGTCATGTACCTCAGGGGGAAACCCCCTAGAGATAAATGGGACGTGTTGGATGGTCTGTCAATTGTGGAATTTAAGTCTTTTTTGTGTAGGGTGGTCTGTAAATCCGTCAGTTGGTTGTTTTCGTTTGTGTAGTGTTTTGAGTGGTGTGAATATGTGTAATATGGCGACACCATATTCACACCACTCAAAACACTACACAAACGAAAACAACCAACTGACGGATTTACAGACCACCCTACACAAAAAAGAACTAAAGTAGTTTCGACGTTCGCCGCAGGGCTCGTAACGGAAAGTTGTGTCAAACATCCACTATTTACGACCAAGGGATTCTCTGGCACGGCAGGACATAGCGCGATCCGCTAGAAATACGGAAATCACCTCAACCTGCCATTTTCCTCAATAGTTCAACTCAAATGTCATAAAAGTGCCCCATTTCTAAACGTTTCTACTCGATATCACTGACAAAGTGATTATTATGCTTCTAAACAAAAACTCGTGTCTACAGGCCCATCAATTCGCTGTGTACGAGCAGCGCAATAAATTCCGGAACAGTGAGAGTATTGACAGCATTAATGTAGAAGCGAGCCGCATCTGCCCTCAGCTGGCAAATAACTCTCATTCTGCTAAAGGGAATCCTATTACAGGTCCTCTTTCTACCTTTTACAAGTCCCATCATACCATGCCTGGTTTCTGTGGTGTTCTGTTTCTGAGACAACTGAAATTGATTTGGGAGACCTCAAACAACCAAACATTGCGACGCATACGAGGGTCAGAAATGACAATAACTGGAAGTTAGACAATTTATTTTTGGCATATTTAGCGAGCTCAAACATACGAGGTATTCGATAATATACTAAACATCAAAATCTGGTGCGTTGCAACAGACAACTTTCCTTAGCTCTACAACAATTCACTTTGTACATGGCTAATTCTATTTAATCAATTCATTTATCACTCAGTTAATTGGAACTTGGTCAAGCAACACGTTACAGCAGCAGGAAGAAGTAGCGCTTACAGTTCCAGATTTTATTGTCCTGCTCGTACTCATTTCAGGACCATTATTGAGCAATTGGTACACAGAGAATTAATGGGGCTGTTAACAAGAATTTTTTGAAGAAGGATAGTAATTACTTTTGCAGAGTTATTGGGTAAAAACGTTTAGAACTGGTAGTAAGCGAAACGGTGGTAGTTGAAATTCAGGAATTTCTGGAGTGAGCCCCATGTATCTCATGAGCGTTTTTAAACACTCACCCTATAGGTATTGGATTGGACTACAATACCAATTTTTTTAAACATTCTACAAAACTTCCAGCGGAGTTTATAAGAAAAAAACTGCGCTAAAAACGCTTTTCGTCGAAATTTTGATAATTTATTGTGCTGCTCTCGTCATTTTCCCACAAATGGGAATTTTGTGGTATAATTATCTTACTAAGAGCTACCAATATACAAAATTTAATCAAAATCGTTTGAGCCATTTTTGAGAAAAAAAATATTTGGTGTTTTGATCACTATGATAACTATGGTTAAATTTCGGTAGATTTGGTTCAAACCATTATTTTGGCGTCTCATGGTAACCTGCGGGCGAGATATCAAGTTTGAGTGGAATTGGTACGGTGATTTTCTCTACAAATCGTTCACACACACACAGACCATTTTCCCAAATAGTGTTTTTCGGACTCAGGGGGCTCTGAGACGTAAAGATCTGAAGAGAACTCAAAATTTTTTTTTCAGCCGATTACATAACTTTCCTTTCTACTTCGTAGAGCCAAGGAAAGTAAAAATAGTCTTCTAATTGCAACGGAAATTAATCATAATAAACCATTTAAAAAAAAAGGTTGTTCGGAGATGGGATTCGAACCCGGGACTGGAATGCTCAGGGTGGAGGTGGTGATTGATTGGCCGCGAAGAATTTTGAGAGAAACCGGATGATTCAATTCAGCTCAAACTTGATATCTAGCCCACAGGTAACTATGGAACGCCAGAATAAGGACATAAGCGAAAGTTGCACAAAAATAACTATAGTTCCAGCGAACAAAACACCAAATAGTTTTTTACTTTCCTTGGCTCTACGAAGTAAAAAGGAAAGTTATGTAATCGGCTGAAAAAAAAATTTTGAGTTCTCTTCAAATCTTTACGTTTCAGAGCCCCCTGAGTCCGAAGAACACTATTTGGAAATATCTGGTGCGTAGCAACACACAACTTTCCGCCACCCCTTTAAGTTAGAACACCACCTACATATGCGGGCGCTATATCTTCGTTCAACGCATTTCTACAGAAACATTTATAGAGAACAAAATGTAGGGACTAGTTAGCTGAGAGTACTCCGTAAGTTTGATCGAAATCGTTAGAGCCGTTTTTGAGAAAATTGGAATACCGATAAATTAATATTCGACAAATCTCCTTTTCTGAGTTAACTTGGCTTATATCTCCGTTCAACATATATATACAGAAATAATTATACAGAACGAAATGTTGGTGTGGGTGACTATAAGTCACTCCAGTAGGATTTATCACATCTGGTGAAGAAGTTACCCTGAAATTTACGGAAACTTTCGAAAAAACGTTAATTTCGACACATTTTGATTTTTATCTCTGTTCAATGGACTGTCAGAGGAACATTTATTGAGAACAATATGTAGGTATTAACTATTTGAAAATATCCTGTGAGTTTGGTAATAATCGTTGAAGCCGTCTGGCCAAAAAGCGAAAAAAACGATTTTTGCTTCAGGGGCCTATATCTCCGTTCACCGTATTTTCATGGACATATGTGTGGAGAAGAAAAGTTAGGTATTGATTAGTAAAAGATAATTTGAAAGTTTAATCAATTCGTTACAGCCGTTTTCGAGAAAAATGCGAAAAACCCTAGTTTTGGTACATTTTCGTCCCCACCCCCTTCCCATCGGCCGAAATCGTCCATAACCTTATTTTGGTGTCTACAAAAATAACGAACAAAACAAAAAAGAACCAGCTCAATCGGATGAGCCGTTCTCCTGCAAATCGAACTACAGACACACACACAGACATACACACAGACATACACACAGACATACACACGGACCTCTCTCCGAAATTAGGTTTTTTAGACTCAGTAGGGTCTGAAACGTAAAGATCTGAAGAAAACCCAACTTTTTTTTTTGGGCCGATTACTATACTTTCCTTCCCTTCGGGTAGCGGAAAGTAAAAATGGTCTGTGTGTGTGTGTGAACGATTTTTAGAGAAAACAACCGTATCAAATCAGCTCAAACTTGATATGTCGCCCGCAGGTTACCATGGGACGCCAAAATAAGGGTTTGAACAAAATCCACCGAAAGTTAACTATAGTTATGCACCAAATATTTTTTTCTCAAAACCGGCTCTAACGATTTTAATTAAATTTTTTATATTAGTAGCTCCCAATATGGCAACTATACCATAAAATTCCCATTTGTGGGAAAATGACGAGAGCAGCGCAATAAATTACCAAAACTTTCGACGAAGTCGATTTTAGGGCAGTTTTTAGAGAAAACCACCGTACCTAATCAGCTGTAAAATGATGTCTAGCCTACAGGTTACCATGGGACGCAAAAATAAGGACATGGGCAAAATCCACCGAAAGTTAACTATAGTTATAGTGATCAAAACACCAAATATTTTTTTTTTTTTCAAAAACGGCTGTAACGATTTTGATTACATTTTTTATATTGATAGGTCTCAATAAGACAGTTATACCATACAATTCCCATTCGTGGGAAAATGACGAGAGCAACACAATAAATTATCAAAAGTTTCGACGAAAAGCGTTTTTAGCGCAGTTTTTTCCTTATAAACTCCGCTGGAATTTTCGTAGAATGTTAAAAAAAATTGGTATTGTAGTCCAATCCAATACCTAAAGGGTGAGTGATTAAAAACGCTCATGAGATACATGGGGCTCACTCCAGAAATTCCTGAATTTCAACTACCACCGTTTCGCAGACTACCAGTTCTAAACGTTTTTACCCAATAACTCTGCCAAAGTGATTACTATCCTTCTTCAAATTCGCGTTTACAGCCTCATTAATTATCTGTGCACCAATTGCTCAATAATGGTTCTGGAATGAGTACGAGCAGCACAATAAATTTCAGACCTGTAGGCGCTACCGTTTCCTGCTGCCGTAAAGCGTTGTTTGACCAAGTTCATAGGAACTGAGTGGTAAATGAATTGATTAAGTAGAAATAGCCTTGTACGTGCGGGGGAGGTATAAAGTTTAAGTTGATACGGTGGTTTTCTCTAAAAACCGTTCACAGACACACAGACCATTTTCCCAAATAGTGTTTTTCGGACTCAGGAGGGTCTGAAACGTAAAGATCTGAAGAAAACTCAAAATTTTTTTTTTCAGCCGACTACATAACTTTCCTTTCTACTTTGTAGAGCAAGGAAAGTAAAAATAAAAGACATAAAATGTCCCTGGTGGTTGCGTACTGGTACGAAAGCTGTACCCACCGTTTGTGTAAAGGTTTCTTTCGCGCCCGCCATTCACTAAACTTCACTACAATTAGAAATTTACAGGAAATCAATATCAGGTAAGTAGGGGGTCTACGACACAAAAAAGTTTGGGGAACTCTGGTTTATATCATCAAAATATAGTAATTGTTGAGCTTCTTAAATGTGTAAATGAGGTTTCAAGTTAATGAGTAACGTTGTATAAGTATTGTGCCGTCAAGTCCAGTACCCTCGCGGGGAGGAACCCATGAGCCTTCGTAAATTTCAACAAATAAAAATTATACGGGTTAATAAAATAAATGAAGCTAATTTAATTAAACAAAAAAAAGAATATAACTCTGTTTGACAAGTAAAAGAAATGGCACTAATAATAAAAATATAAATGAAAGTGAGCAACTGATAATGAAATGAAAACAAACAAACGGCTTAGAAAATGTCTTTTTGGGCCTACTTATTTGTCATGCCAATAAAATAAACATCTCACCGGAGTCGTAGTATCGATACCAGACGAAATTTTATAAATTCGGGATGCAGGGAACTGGAGGATTTGTTCCGACGGAATTGTTATAACGCACGAAAGCAGAATAATCGGAAGACAAGCGAAAGATGATATGCTATCGCCCGGTTTTTGCGGCAAATAGCTTGGTGGGTTTTGAAGGGCTACCATGGACGACTAAGAGCTCCAAGACGCCCTGTGACGCTAGCGATTTGCAGCCCACCGAACCGCGCATTCGTCCTGAGCCTTTAATTTCACGTTACAGTATGTACAACAACTTGTAACTGTCCCTTCAAGGTCAAGCTCAAAACAAACATAAACGATAACGACTTCAATTTCTTCCTTATCAACGTTTTTTGAGGAAGCTTCACACTATCAATATTGAAATGAAGAAAAATAGAAAAAATTGTGATACGAGGGGCCTAGTAACAGTTATGGATGAGATGATCTTTCGTGTTCATTACCTTTTTGAACCGACGAATCGCCCCAACTCATTCCGAACTATCAAACTGTTCACTGTTAATATTTGCGCCGTTTCTCATTTTCCTTTTTTTGTTTTGTTTCAGAAAGACGACATCGCCCGCACCAATCGCGTTTTAATCGTGTCGTATACACGCGTTAAACATATAGGTGTGCCCCCCACCCCACCACCACCCCCCACTCCACCCCACAGCGATTTTTCGTCAGTATTTCCCCGTTGTTGTCAACCCCCTCCCCCACCCCATCACTATCACGCGAGTCGTTTTCTCGTTAAGTATTGAAAGTGTTTCTTCTACGAGAATAGCCGCCCTGTTTCAAAAGTCGTCATTTGGGGGGTGAGTAGTGTTATAAGAGAGCGAGAAAAAAAAAAAGGATATTAAATTCCTAGTCACAATAGTTATTTATTACACCCGACGGTCGCGTTGGGTCAAGTGTTATACGTATATTTACATCATTCGTTATTGTTCAATCGAGCTTCCCCCCCTTTTGACTTATTTTTAGCCTTAACGCTCGTCGTTATATTATTATCATCGTAGTCAATACAACTACGTTTTAAGCAGTAATCCTTCACAAACTCCTCGAAGTAGATTTAGTTCTTCCTATTTGTTGCTTCGCGCCGATCACCGCGGTTTTGGTTTATTTATATATTTGTTTAGAGCGTTAGCGGATCAAGGTAAAAATGGAAGAACGGGGAACCGCTTCATCTGATGAGGCGATATATCACGACCGAGGTCAGGTTATCGATATGCCCGATATCGTAGGCTCTGGCGCCATGTTTGAAATTAGAAATAACGACAGCTGCACGATTATGCCAATTATTTAATGCTCATTATGTAATAACCAGTTATATAATTATTTTAAATGTACAAAGACTATGAAAAGGGGTTAATTCAATGCAATAAATATGAGAACTAACGGATTGGACGGCGTCATGAAGAACTCATTCATGATATTCTGATTGTAGAGATTTTTGTAAGTTTTCAGGACGTACTCCTGATAAATCATCCTTCAATTGGGCGTCGATTGTAAAATATTTTGTACCTTTCGAAGTGGGGAAAACAATTTTGAGAATAAAATGAGTAAACTGGCAATAAATTAATAGTAACAGAATGGAATTCGAAGAAATCCATTCGTAAGAGATGTCTAGTAATTTGAAACCCCCACAACAACGTTGTTTCTTTCTCATTCTGTTATCGTCGCTACGATATCGGGCATATCGATAACCCGACCTCGGTCGTGATATATCGATATATTGCCTCATCAGAAGAAGCGGTCTTTGTTTTTTCTTTCACCCGCGTATCAACCCTCCCTTTCCGCCCCTTACTTCTTAATCGATTTGAAACGCGTTTCGATTTATTGTAGCGATTGTCGTCGGAGAGTGCGAGAGCTCGTTTTCGTCAGCCAGAACACGCCGGCCTAATGGAGTTCGAAAGATCCGTTACAGTTTCGGGTTTTGCTATAGCGGTCGTGTAGCCCCTTTGGCTGTGTTAAGATAGGCGTATATTTTCAATAAAAAATAAAATTAAAAAAAAAAAGTTTTTTTTTTGTCAGTTTAAATAAAATACGAACTCATTTTAGAGCGGTCTAATACGGCGACTTCACTGTAGAGCTTATTTCGTAATTTTTTATTTACTACTTTTTTTTTTGTTTATATTGAGCGAATTCGTCAGCGCGCTTCGTCGTAACAAAAAAAATCTTATTTCACATCCGCGAGATGTAGCAGTCGAGAAGGATTTTTGTCGAAGGGTAATTGTGTGTGCGACGCGAACTGCCATTATTTTGAGACTGGTGAAAATGTAAAAAAAATTGACTCGTGTCGAATGTCGAGTTAATTTCGTCGTGTACAGATGTCGTATTAGTCGGTTTTTGTTTTGGAATAAGGCGTGCTTTGTGGTTTTTATTGACTGTCGTATAGCCGTGTGGCGATCACAGGATATACTCGATTCCCCCCCTCTCCTCCTCCTCCCCTACTCGCGATGTACTCTCCAACATTTCGAAGCTTGCAAGCTGCATCAGTTTTAATATTGAAAGGAACCAATTGGTAGAATGTGCGTTTAATTAAAATAAAGTCTTTAAATAAAAAAAATATCGATTAATACATGGCTTATATTTTGTAAAATAACACCACTTCAGTGTTACTATAGTTCAAATAAACTATATCGTAAAAGTAACGTGTGGGTTCGTTGTTTTTTTATTGACTTTCCACTGTCCGAAGGGTAAGTGTTGCCACCATCTGCGACGGCCAAACGGAAGCTGCGACAAATCGCTCCAACTTTACAAGCACACACAACTGCACTCCTTTTGCTGGACTCTGAAAAGGCTTTTGATTCGGTATGGGTAGAGGGACTCATACATAGACTACACACGTACAAATTCTCCCTAGGCATCACGAAAATCATCCACTCATACCTAACAGATCGCCCACATTCAAGTTGAGGTAAATGGCTCAGTTTCATCGAGGTGGTTGATTCCTGCAGGCGTCCCGCAGGGATCAGTCTTGTCTCCCATCCTCTACAACCTGTACATCTCTGAGACCTTTGAGAACTTACCGCCTCACGTTCACATAGCGGGCTTTGCGGATGACCTGGCGCTTTATACGTCGAGTACGTCAATAAATAAAGCGACAGGCCGACTGCAAAATGCCGCGCTTCAGGTCATACAGAAACTGGAGAGATGGAAGGTCAAGATCAATACTGCCAAAACTGAAGCCATCCTTTTTACAGCCAACCAAAGGACACCACAGTTCATCACGATCCGAGGCAACAAAATTCCCTTTTCCAAATCTGTCAAGTACCTGGGGGTTTATTTGGATAAACGGCTATCCATTGGAGACCACATCAAGGAGGTCAGCAGAATAGCCCTTGGGAAACTTGGCAGGTACTACAACCTTCTGACATCACGATCACTGAGCACACCATTGAAACTCCTCATTTACAAAGCCATCATCAGGCCCACAACAACATACGCGTGTCCTGTCTGGCACACAGCGGCATTCACTAACATACACAAGCTACAAGTGACACAGAACAAATGCCTCCAGATCGCCACAACCAGCCCTTTCCGCACAAACACATCACGACTACACAAACTCCACAACATGGAACACATATCACATCACATCACACAATCATACACGGACAAACTTGCCTCACACCCCAACCCACTAGTAAATAACCTCAACACCCTTAGGAGACCTCAATGGAGGAGCGCAAGGCGAAGGCGGCGGATCTGAGCCGCTCTTGTAAACAATGTACATTTTGTCAAATTTGTTGTGAATGGTCGAATGTATTTAACGGGTGAATGATGTGTAAATATTTAGTTGTAAGCAAACCTAACTTAAGATTCGAGGTTTTCGCGATTAAAGTTTCCTAGATTTAGTGTTATGTTCAATGTATACTAATTAATGACCGTGACCCATATACCCCTTATGTTTACACAAGAGAGGCAGCCATATGCCGATTTTGTTATTTAGCTATAATATGTAATTTAATTATTATTATTGTTAAATGTAAATTTCACGACAATAAACTACTTGGATTTTTTTGCCCCTGTGGCCTAATGGAGAAGGCATCGGCCTCCTAAACCGGGGATTGTGAGTTCGAGTCCCGCCAGGGGTTCGATTATTTTGTGTTTTTGACATTTTATGTCAAATTTTAATTTAATTTAATCTAACGCTTGGTAACATCACACGTTTTAATAACCTCAGTGACTAAGGGCCGCGTTCACCAACTGCGTTGATCTCGTTTAGAGTCGATTAACAGCACCTAACCCGCTCCCGCCACAAAAAAAGGTGTCCACCAGACTGGGTTAAGCTCTAGCCCTGATCAAACCTTAACCCCGAAAAGTTGGGCGGTTTGCCCCGGTTAGCTCTTATCTTTCTTTATCATGTTCTGATATTTGTCCGCCATTACCTCGCACTGTCGAATATTCGCTTCTATTATTGTGAATAATTTACGTATATTTTGGAATAGTGATAATAAACAAAGATAGTGTTTACTAGTGCGCAGTTATTTCAGTTGCTATTCCACTACGATGATAATCTAATATGTTGGGTTATCGTCATGTTACCCGGCGCCTCAAATGGCTATGAGCAGGGTCCGACGACTTCTAGAAGTATGAATTTAAATTCTGTTGCGAACAAAAGTATTACGATCGTCGACAACAAGTTGTTGTTTGCGTATAATGTGTGCTGAGTAGTTTCTGAAAAAACTAGTCGTCATATTGCCGTGTTAGAAAACCCCAACGGCTTACCTGGGTGGATTTAGTAGCAGATAAGTAGGAAATATTAAATAATACCACGCTTTTACACAAACGTTAGTATATTAAACAACTTTTATTAAACACAACAATTCTCCCTTCCTCGTTAAAGTTCCTTGTCTGTAAAAGTTGTAACCTCATGATTCAGGTTTTTATTTCTTGCTCAGTTCTCATTTTCTTGTAGCGCTTCCGATGTTTCCTACACGCACAAACCACTTTCCCGGACTAATTTGGCTTTTTCTTGCAGCTCTTGCAGTTGTACGCGTATTTTCACTTTAAGCTCCTCACCAGTTTCAGCTTCGGCAGAGATTAATGCGGCCACTTTGGTGTATGACAATAATTAGAAACAATAATTTGGTCAAATCCGGATTATTGGGCATCTACGGTTTCGCGGCCGTTTGCGTTTACATGACACTTGTTTACAGATGTCAAACAGATTCCCAATTTCCTTACTTTACTGTAACCTCATTAGTCCACTGCCTTCTCGATATGGCTTAATCGCAGCGTAATCACGTCTATGCTAACCGCATACCACAGTGATCTCGGCTAGCGTCGTGGGCGCGAAAATGACTAGCCTTGATCTACTTATCTAGCCCTGATCAGTTGGATCACGATCAGTGGCGTTTTGGTGAAGTGATGATGTCAATTGCAATTATGAGGATCCTGTGACCTTAATGAAAATCAGCTGTCGCCTGCACAACTGACCGTTGTCATCATTTGACCACCCGCTTAGCTGATCATAGCCAGCGTCTACCCTTAATGACAATTACCTATCTTCAATGCTGGCTGATCAAAGTCACTAACTGTGATCTGCCTTAGGATGATCGTAACGATCTTTTACAACTAACTTTACATTAACTAGCTTATGTATTAAATACCTTATGTTACTAGCTTATGTATTATACCTACTTTATATGACTACTCTACTATAGATTAATTTGAACACTAAGTCGGTTCTTCATCTCAAAAGAAATTGATCGCGTCGAGTTTCCATTCAGTTTCAAAATACATGAAGATTCTAAGAGATTATAATCTCTTGAGATCTACCTGAACACATCCCTTGTAGTGAACCGACTAGGAGAGATAACCAAAAGAAAGCATTAAATTAATACTCAACCATTGGACTTAGAAACTATATGATTCCTCCTTTTTTCTTCTTTTGGTTTATTATTCATTCTGAATAATAACCCTATGTTTTCGGTAACGAACAATTTGTTACAACCCCCCCTCAAAATTTGATACTTTACGTTTCAAGACATGGAGATTCCAAATTTGCAATGTCCGTACGGGCCGTTTTGTGCCTTTAACGTGATCTAAAAAATTCGTTCTTTTGCCCAAAAATCCGATTTGGTATCTAGTTGTGCCCGCCAGCTCGGCAATCCGATCGGACGAAGCCCGTGGTTGTAATGGGCAAAAAAAGGTTAAAAAAATTAACAAAACGCAGTACAACGCGGGAGCTACAAGCGTTTCGTCGTATTGAATTCCTCCCGCCCCGCCCGTCTCATTAAAAAACTCGAGGCGAGCGAGCAGCGCGCCTCCCGCTCGCTTCCCTCCCAACGACTATGCCTCCCGCTCTCCACTCAACTCGCCTTTCGCTTCGAGCGCCCCCGTTCCAATTTCCCCTACGTTTTGGTTTTAATACGATTCAATTTTATAAGATTCTTTCGTTTCATTCTCATTTTGTTTTTTTGTCATAGATTTTTGGTTAAATTTTGATATTAGTATTTAGTGTGCATGTTTTCATATTAAAATTCAGTTTTTTCTAGATACTTTCGTGTTTTTTTTGTTTATTTTAATATTACGATTCAGTTCTTTTCGACCTTTTTTTGGGTTTAATTATGATATTTTTCAATGCTGAATCGAACAGGATGGGTCTCGGAGCATTAATGCTAGGTCAAGCTGATTATCCGAATAATAAACCGTTGTGTAATAATTTGCAGGGTTTTGTGTTAACATGGCTTATATCTCCGTTCAACCATTAGGATTTATCACATCTGGTGAAGAAGTTACCCTGGAATTTACGGAAATGTTCGAAAAAACGTTATTTTCGACGTTTTGATTTTCATCTTTGTTCAATGGACTGTCACAGAAACATTTATTGAGGACAATATGTAGATATTTACTATTTGAAAACATCTTGAAAGTTTGGTGAAAATCGCTGAAGCCGTTTTGCCAAAAAGCGTAAAAAACCTATTTTTGCTTCATAGGCCTATATTTCATGGATATATGTATGGAGAAGAAAAGTTAGGTATTTAATGGCGCGATTAAGCCATATCGAGAAGGCAGTGGACTAATGAGGTTACAGTAAAGTAAGGAAATTGGGAATCTGTTTGACATCTGTAAACAAGTGTCATGTAAACGTAAACGACCTCATAACGAAAGCCGAACCTCTGCCGAAGCTGAAACTGTCGAGGAGCGTAAAGTGCCAATACACATACAACTGCAAGAGCTGCAGGTAAAAGCTAAATTAGTCCAGGAAAGTGCTTTGTGCGTGTAGGAAAAATCGGAAGTGGTACAAGAAAATGAGAACTGAGCAAATAATAAAAACCCAAATTATGAGGTTACAACTTTTACAAACAAGGAACTTTAACGAGGAAGGGAGAATTGTCGTGTGTAATACACATTTGCGTCTGAAAGTGTTATTATTTAACATTTCCCCCCAATCTGTTTTTAAATCCGCCCAAGTAAGCCTTGTGCGTTTGGGTTTTTTGACGGCGATGTGACGTCTAGAGTTTTTTCTAAAACTGCTCAACACGCATTTTACACGAACGACAACTTGTAATTGCAAGTGATAACGATCGTAATACTTTTGTTCGCAACAGAATTTAAATTCATATGTAGAGGTGGCGTGGGAGTTGCGGACGTGGGAGTTGCGGACACGGTTGGGTTGCGAGGGGTGGAAAGGGTTGCACGGAAAGAGAACCGTGTAGTTTGCGGACAGAAATTTCCCTTCACAATTCGTCCAGGCTTAGGACTGGCTGTTTTCTGAAACAGGCTTGTTTAAAAATTTGTGTCACACATTGAATTAGTGCGTGGTCAGTCAAAGCATGCCATTATGGAATGAAATAATTTGGCAGCATTCTTATTTTTTCTCTAGCTGTTGTACTTGGGCTAACGTTTTGATGTACGAGAAGAGGTCCTTCGTTTCGGCAAAATCTTGTGCAGCCTTCTCGATGTGTTCGTCTATTTGGACGTAGGTTTTTCTCCTTTTGGTTCCAGGTTCACCAAACTTAATAGACCGATATTTGAACCCGGCCTCGGATGCCTCAGTTTTCAGTTTTATGTAGAAGTCGTCGAACGGTGATGTCTGTTCGCGCGTCAAAGTTTCCCTGTCGAGATTGAGAGGGAGTTAACCCTGAGCGCTTTATTGAGGTTTGCGGGTGTATACAATTAATTGGAAATGAACCTGACAACTCCAGGAACGGGACACGGAGAGCGGCGGAAAGGAAATCTGAGTTGAATCGGGAGTCCTGCTGCTGGTTCATGCGGTAGAGGGTCGATCGTACAATTTGCCACCCGATAGGAAATGGTAAGTGAGAAACACTCAATAGCAATTAAATAAAATTATTAAAATATCTGGTGCGTTGCAACACACAACTTTCCTACTTCAATTCACTTTGTACACGGCTAATTCTATTTAATCAATTCATTTATCACTCAGTTAATTTGAACTTGGTCAAACAACACTTTACGGCAGCAGGAAGCGGTGGCTCCGTGGGAGTTGCGGACATAGAACTACGGGTTGCGAGGAGTAGATCAAGAAAACCGTGGGATTTGCGGACGAGCCTTGGCCGCAACTCGGCAGCGTGGGGTTTGCGGACACGCTCACGGAGCACTGACGGCGAGTGTTTTGATAATGGAGATCGAGTCAAAGAGCACCGATTATCACCGAACTGTAAACAGCGTATCAGGTGGTCAGTCTTTCGATAATGGAGATAGTGTCGACTTCTCGCGGAAAACAAGCGATTGTGTACGACGGTTTCAAGTATCGCTGTCACCGCAAAAATGAAAAGTTTGTGTCGTGGGTGTGCATGAACGATAAAAAACTTAAATGCCCCGGCAACTTGAAGACAACACCGAACTTGACAATTTTGTGCCAGACCAGTCACACGTGCAGCGGGATCGATGCGATTGAGCAGGAGGTAATCGTTAAAGTAGATGTTTGTCGCAAACGCGCGAGAGAAGACCTATCCGTTCCATTTGCACATTCCCCCCGAGGTCAGGACGTTTAACGACGGCAGCGATTTTTTGATTGCAGACGACTCTGATGGTGGAAGTAGAATTTTAGTTTTTGGAATAAGCGACGCAAAAAGTGCTGTGGAATCAGCTGTGACGTGCTTCCTCGATGGGACGTTTTTCAGTTGTCCCAGGCAGTTTAAGCAAATCTACACAGTTCATGTTGACATGGGATCAACTGGCGCAGACACAAAAGTCGTCCCGGCGCTTTTTTCGCTTCTGCCCGACAAAAAGCAGACGACTTACGAACGGTTTCTAGCTCTGATTTTGAAGTTGGCCCCTAAGTGGAACCCATCAATTATAAAATGTGACTTTGAGGTAGCCGCGAGAAATGCTGTCTCCAAACTTTTACCTCAAGCACACGTGTCAGGCTGCAACTACCATTTTAATCAATGTTTGTGGCGAAAAATCCAGGATATCGGCATGGTAGTCGATTACAAAGACGATGAAAAAACGCGACTGACTTGTAGAATGTGCGCTGCTTTAGCTCTTCTTCCGCCCGATTACATACAGCTAGGTTGGTTTCTGATTTTAAATGAAGCACCCGTCACAGAAAACATGAAAAAATTTTTGGATTATTTCGAGAAGCAGTGGTTGGAAAATGAGAATCAGCCGCCAGCCCTGTGGAATGTTTTTAGACAGCGACATCGCACCAACAACGCTGTCGAGGGTTGGAACCGAAAACTTAATTCGATTGTAGGCAGCAAACAACCAAACGTTTTTGTTTTTTTGTCCAAACTGAAAACTGAGGCATCCGAGGCCACAAATTTTTAAACAAGCCTGTTTCAGAAAACAGCCAGTCCTAAGCCTGGACGAATTGTGAAGGGAAATTTCTGTCCGCAAACTACACGGTTCTCTTTCCGTGCAACCCTTTCCACCCCTCGCAACCCAACCGTGTCCGCAACTCCCACGCCACCGAAGCGGTAGCGCTTACAGTTCCAGATTTTATTGTGCTGCTCGTACTCATTGCAGGACCTTTATTGAGCAATTGGTACACAGAGAATTAATGAGGCTGTAAACACAAATTTTTTGAAGGATAGTAATTACTTTTGCAGAGTTGCTGGGTAAAAACGTTTAGAGCTGGTAGTAAGCGAAATGACAGTAGTTGAAATTCAGGAATTTCTGGAGTGAGCCCCATGTATCTCACCCTTTAGGTATTGGAATGGACTACAATACCAATCTTTTTTTTTTACATTCTACAAGAATTCCAGCGGAGTTTATAAGGAAAATATCTGGTGCGTAGCAACACACAACTTTCCGCCACTCCCGTAATTTCGAACACCACCTACATAGGCGGGCGCTATATCTTCATTCAACGCATTTTTACAGAAACATTCATAGAGAACAAAATGTAGGAACTAGTTAGCTGAGAGTACTCCGAAAGTTTGATCGAAATCGTTAGAGCCGTTTTTGGGACAATTGGAATACCGATAAATTAATATTCGACAAATCTCCTTTTCTGGGTTAACTTGGCTTATATCTCCGTTCAACTTATATGTACAGAAATAATTATAGAGAATGAAATGTTGGTATGGGTGACTAAAAGACACTCCATTAGGATTTAACACATCTGGTGAAGAAGTTACCCTGGAATTTACGGAAATGTTCGAAAAAACGTTATTTTCGACGTTTTGATTTTTATCTCTGTCCAATGGGCTGTCAGAGGAACATTTATTGAGAACAATATGTAGGTACTAACTATTTGAAAACATCCTGAGTTTGGTGAAAATCGTTGAAGCCATTTTTCCAAAAACCGTAAAAAACCTATTTTTGCTTCATGAGCCTATATAGTTTTTGGTACATTTTCGCCCCCCACCCCCCCGTCACATCGGCAGAAATCGCCTATAACCTAATTTTGGTGTTTACAAAAAATAACAAAACAAAAAAAAAAGAACCAGCTCAATCTGATCAGCCATTCTCCCGCAAATCGAACTACAGACACACACACACACGGACCACGCGCTGAAATTAGGTTTTTTAGACTCAGTAGGCCTCAAAACGTAAAGATCTGAAGAAAACCCAAATTTTTTTTTTTTTGGGGCCGATTACTATACTTTCCTTCCCTTCGGGTAGCGGAAAGTAATAGGCATTTGTGTGAAGCGTGGGAGGGTTGTTGCGGGCTAGCATAACTGAGGCATTACCCCAGACTGACGTGACCTGTTGGTCACATTACAAAACTACAAGAATTTTTGGTTTTCCATCTAATATGTTTCAAAATACTTCCCCAATGAAGATTGAGGTAATTAATGATTTCTTTCAAGTAATTAAATACGCCGTCTGGGGTGACAGACACAAGAATCTGGCCAGCGTTGAATGTGTTAACCTAACTTAGGCTGAAACAATGTCCTTATATCAAAAGCGCTCACCCACAGCATTCGACCTACCAGAGATGATGGACTCACCAAACAGGCCACTTTCTGTGCATGGCAGCAATACCAATTTATTGATAGCAAACACAAGAATGTCACCACAAGGCTGAATCGAATTCATTAACGCCATTGAAACCAACGCAGACTTCGTTAGGAGTGTGAGCGGATGAGCTCCATTTCAGTCGGTACTACGGACCAGACGCTCAACAAGAAAGCACCCGATTACGTCAACTTTCAAAGGTATTCTTCAAATCAAACTACCATTTCGTATAAACAAACTTTTTTTTTTCTTCAAATTGATACACAAAAACGGTCGCTCAACAAATACGTCGTCAAAACGGACGCTTCGATCGATCAAATTAACATACATAAAATGGCAAAGTACGAACAGTTCTGGCGCTCAATAAAGAAGGCGAAACGAAGGACAACATCGTGGAGGCGAGAACTGCTCGACACGTTCAAACTCAACAACATCAACAAACAAATCAGTCGAGAACTTTATATTACAACAACAACAACGACACAAATCGCGAGTAAAAACACACAACGCCGCTGTTTTCAGTTCATCAATTTTACAAAACTACTTTAGTACGAATTAGAGAAACATTTTGAACTAAAGTTACATTGATGTTAAATCTACTAGGACTAGACTGCAAAATGTTAATGGACGATTGGTCCCAATGAGGTAAAATTAAGCGTTGAGTCTAGTCAAAACGAGGAGGTTATGTGTGTGTGCCCCAGTAGTCACCCGGCTGGAAGAAAAGAAAATACACATAAATTAACACTATATTAAGCCTGGGGAATTGGGGGAAAAATGTTAACTTACTTCCCACCTTGCGAATTCTACTACTTGAAGGAAATCACGGGACAATATAGCTAAAGTTACTGTTCCCTCCCAATTCACTCGTTACGTTGTGCTAATTGCCATCGCTGCACAGAAAATGTCATGTGCCTGTAAATGTTTCAGTAGATTCACTCAGGGCCCACCTGCCATCGCTTATCGTCTTTGTGGCGGGACAAACCAAACCCTTCGATTCAGCGGAGGCTCGTCCGGGGCATTTATGCTGACTGGGCACCTCAAATGCCCTGATTCGCTTGAGACTTCGCTGCAGTCAGTTGAATCCGAGCCAGTTCCCTCGTCGCCGTGTTGCCCGCGCACGCGTTCGCTCCCACTCAGTTCCCCTGTCTGTGGTGGTAAATGTAAAAATGTAATTGAGAATAAAACTCTGTTCCAATTGCATTCAGCTTGATATCGTACTAACTTCCCGACTCTCTTAGTGCGATATCGCTTCAATATAAATCCCCCCCGTAACATTGGCGCCCAACTAGTAGTCGAACTTCCCCTGCATAAGGTTCGAGATGCCCGCCACGCGGAAAAAATTGAAGGTTCTTCTAATGCGATGGGAATTTTTGATCCCTCACCTTCAATTTTCTGCCCTACTGCTGTGACCTACTCTCTCACCCGTCATTATGTTCGAACGTTGTCCGTTCTTGGCGAACAGTTGAACACAGCTTTGTGTTCAATCGACGACTGCTGCTTGGAGGACGGCAGGACAGCTGTAAAGGAGCTTCTGGTGTACCAGCATCTCAGGCACATATACATAGATAAGGTCAATGCTTATCTAGCAGCGAAGAAGGACGAATCCCATCATGCATCAATGGCGACATCTTCCCGCGTGTCTGTCCCCGAACGACCTCGCAAACAACGAGTCCGGGGAAACCAGGCGCCTCTGGAATGGAATGGTCAACACGAGCCCACGTCGCCAGAGCCACATCCCTGCCCTATGTGCGGCAAGCATCATGGGGTAAAGAAGTGCCCACGTTTCCTCAACTCCAGCCAGGAGGCTCGAAGAATCTACGTGGAAGAGCACAATCTGCGTACGAATTGTCTGGCAGCCTCACACACGCTGAAGAGCTGCCACTCCACGTACACGTGTGAATGCCGTCAACAGAGGCATCACACCCTACTACACCCCATGAGCCAGGACGCCGCACTTGCTCCCAAAAGTGCAACCAACCACTGCATGGTAGATGCAGCATCTTCGCTCTGCGCTACCCCTTCTGGAACACCTGAGGGCAGGTGTGCTCTGAGGAGGAGGGAAAGTACGACTCCCCTCACCCAGAGAGTCGTCGTTTGCCTAGAGATGGACCGATTCTCTGAACCACGGATGTCGCAGCTGCGTGGGACAAAGACGTACGATCCACATATTCGACTCACACTTGCGATCCACACATCCCAAGATGTTTACGTCAGAGACATTGTGAGGTGACTGTTTATTTGCATCTATTCAATACTCCCACCACAAACAGGGACACCCTTTTGGAACTTTAATCAAAATTATCTCTCGCTCGCTATGCTCAAGATTAGGTTCTCCTTTGTTGGGTGGACAGCAACGCCCTGAACTGCAGTGTTCATAAGTACCTGAGGACAGGCACTTCAATAAGGGCGGAGTGGTGTAACAGGAAGAACCAAACCCTTCGATTCAGCGGAGGCTTGTCCGGGGCATTTATGCTGACTGGGCACCTCAAATGCCCCGATTCGCTTGAGACTCCGCAGGAGTCGGTTGAATCCGAGCCAGTTCCCTCGTCGCCGTGTTGCCCGCGCACGCGTTCGCTCCCACTCAGTTCCCTGTCTGTGGTGGTAAAACTCCGAATGTAATTGAGAATAAAACTCTGTTCCAATTGCATTCAGCTTGATATCTTAGTGCGATATCGCTTCGATATAAATCCCCCCTGTAACACTTGTCTTAATCGTGGCTGGCGATGCCAAAGGGCGCTGTTTTCCTGTATCTCCCATCAAGCCATCAGACAATTCAAGTGACTCTTCATCATACCCACGTATGGTCCCAGACCAATGGGTAGGGACTCTGCACCGCTTTACACAAGGCAATCTGCCTTTTCGTTGCACTCATGCCCCCTATGAGCCAGCACCCAGATAAGGAAGAGCCTGTTATGGGCGCTGAGCTGCTTGAGCACATGAAGGCATTCCCATGCCACCTTGGACCTTAAACTATAGGCTGCAATAGCCTAAAGCTGTCCGAGAATAAAAAAATTATAAATCGATTTTCGTTCGAATTTTGATCATTTATTGAGCTGATCTCGTCATTCGTTTATTACTATTGTGTCATTTGAAATTGTTCACACAAAAAATTTAATCAAAATCGAGCCGTGTTTGGAGAGAAAAACAATTGATGTTTTGATAACTATAGTTAGTTCAGAACCCGATGGGGGAAATGGGCCAGGCTGTCTGGGGTACAGGATCATCGTTCGTTTTATGCTTCAGGCAACAGGCACTGTTCCTTCAACTCCGATACAGTGCTTGCATCGACTGGGGTGAGAAGCAGTCGTCCTCTGAGTTTGAGCCACTAATGTGTCCAAGGGTGCGCGATGACGACGAACTGCCAAACCCCTGATCAGGTAGCCTGCTGTTCCTCACTGGTCGAGTTGCACCTAGGCCTCATAACGACCCATAGGATAACATAGGATGTGCTCCGCCATCTCGTCCTCCTCGCTGCAAAGTCTGCATTCCACCACCTCTGAGATGTCTGAGTGGGCAGTGTCTGGTGAGAAAGCTAGTCAAGACTCTCAGATCTCTTCTAGAGAGCGTCAGCATCGCCTTCGCAATTAGTCAGGAAGGTGTAACAAGCCTTTTCACTTGTATTAATCGTGGCTGGCGATGCCAATGAGCGCTGTTTTCCTGTATCTCCCATTGAGCAACCAGACGGTTCAGGTGACTCTTCGTCATACCTACGTAGGGTTCAGGCCTGATGGGTAGGGTTTCTGTACCCCTTTTCGCAAGGTGGTCGGCCTTTTCATTGCCCTCATGAGCCGGCACCCAGATGAGGGAAAGCCCAATATGGGCACTGAGCTGCTTGAGCGCATGAAGGCATAGGCTAATGCTATAGGCTGCAATGGCCTCTAATGCGGCCTGGCTGTCCGAGAATATGTAGATCCGCTTGCCCTTAGTCCTTTGGCCAGGATCTCTTCCACGCAGATCTTTATGGCTAGGATTTCAGCTTGAAATATCGTGGCATACTCTCCCAGCGGCTTAGCCAGACTGTAGTTGGGCCCAACGATGCCCAGTCAATACTTCTTATTGGTCCTTACACATTGAAATTATCACTTTTTTGTCAACACCAGTTCCAACACTCATTATGAACAGATTCGCTAGTAACAATTAGTAAACAAAAAAGTACTTACGTTGAAAACTACTGTTCCGGGGATTTGACGGACTTCTCTTTAATTTTTAATTGTATAGTTTTACCGCCCAACCGAATGACTTCAGCAGCGACTATGGCTTTCTGAAACGAAAAGGCGTTTTTGATGAGGACAAAAATTATGACAAAATTCAACGATTCAGGCGATTTTTAGTTGCAACCGTCGTATTGTAACACGCAGAACAGATGTGAGATCACCATATTTTTTCATCTCTTGGGAAATGTATACTGATGCTGTATCTAAGGGGGCAGCAGTTAACCTGGTGTGAAACCCGCTGCTTCAAAAAAAGGTAAAGATGTTTGAGGCAGCCTCACAGTCGGTGATGTCAACATGTGCCATCCATTTAGAAACCGGTGTCATGAAGGTGTTTGAAGTTACAATCAGATTGCATTTGGCATACCTCAGGAAAGTATTTACTCAGCCGGAGGGGTGGTTAACGAGGTTTTTCAATAATTTGTTGCCAAGTTAATGACAACTAAGTGATAACAGACGTTCAACTTACAAGAAGGGCTGTCTTATTCGCAAACTCCAATTGAGCGGAGAAGCGACCCCCGGCGCCGGGCTTGGGTCTGTAAGTCTTCACTTTCTTCAAATTTTCGACTCCGTGAGTCTTGAAGGCGCTAACGATTTCTAGAATGTCGACACTGGAAATGACAAAGGGCGTTAAGGGCCTCACATTTTGCTGATTGGAGAGTACACAATGCCAAATTATTATAACGCATATTCGAAAGTAGTAAGAATGTGTATTCACGTTGTTTCTCGTTCATTATTAATAATTTTCAAAATATTATTTTGAGTAGGTGAGGCTCGACTACCCCTAGTAAAAAAAAAAAAAACACAAAATTAAAAATTATAGCGCTAACGACACGCGGTGTTCCCAGGCGGTCACCCATCCAAGTACTAACCACGCCCGACGTTGCTTAACTTCGGTGATCGGACGAGAACCGGTGTGTTCAACGTGGTATGGACGTTAGCGATTGTCACTCACACCTACCTTTCTCATATATCATTCCACACGGAGTACATATTCTAAACGTCCTCCACGATAACACTACCTGTTTGAGCCCTACTCAACAGCCAGCATCACCTTGTCGGGCTCATCCACGTTACACTCACAACAATATGCAAATGGTCCGTTTCCTTATGAAATGATGGGTTCATAAACCCTCAACTAGGGTTATTTTAGTTATGAACGTTGCAGTTTCGCTTTTTTTGCTCAAGGCCAGCCCCTGCAGCATCAAAAAAACTCAGACCTGCAGAGGTCGTTTGGCAGTCTCCAGGAGTTACCGCATAGAAGTGACCACCAGAGTAAAAGGCACTACCCAACCACGGTTTCTCTCATTATGAGCAATTAGCAAGGACGCTTCGAGGGTGCATCATTGTGAACGAATACAAGGCCAGTTACAATGCCGCGACTGCCCTGCTGCCCGAGGTAGCAAACTCACATCAATCATAGAATCCTAGAGAGCTGCGCCAGACAACATCCACTGAAGCATTCAAGCGATCGCTTGTCATTTACCTGTTGACTTAGTCATTCAGATGATTGGAGAGTGAAAAGAGCCTCCCCCAGTCAGGGATGAACTCTGAACAGGCCTCTCCAACAAACAAAAACTTGCTGCAGTAGATGACTGTTAGATAAGTGACAAGTGAGATGGGAATACTCGTCAAAGAGGCATGACACGTATGAGTTTTGAACATCCGTGAACAACCCAGGAGAAAGCCAGTTGAGCCAAATCACTGAATGAGCCAGTTCCTTACAGAACGTACTTCAATACGTGACTGCACTTCTTTTCTCTCATCCTGCACCTTCAGTCATAACCTATACTTTCTCGTCTAAAGTTACCTAACAAATAGAACTGCTACAATCGAATGCAGTCATGCCTCAGTCTAGAGAACGACTGAGAACACCCACATGTACCAGCACTCTGTAACGCCTTACAGAGGGGTCTTCTCAGGAACCCCATGGAACAACGGGCTGCTCCACTGCAGATCCAACAAGTGAGCAGTGGTTTTTGGTCAAACCTGCCAGCTTAGACTGCAACCAATCAATCTTATAACTGTTTGGACCAATTTGTGAAGAGGGTTGTGACTAACAAATGCGGTCCCAGTGGATTCATCTCTTTAAACCTTACCACCTGTGGTGTGATTCAACTCCACTACGAATCACACGTTTTAGTACCACCGTTCCATGACGCACTCTTTATCGCCTCTGCTGAGGCACTCATGGTAGGACCGGGCCTCCACAAGAAGTTCCTTCCAGGAATATTTATTTATTTTGTTCAAATATATTTTCTTTTTTACTTTCCTTGGCTCTACGAAGTAGAAAGGAAAGTTATGTAATCGGCTGAAATTTTTTTTTTTTGAGTTTTCTTCAGATCTTTACGTTTCAGACCCCCATGAGTCCGAAAAACACAATTTAGGAAAATGGTCTGTGTGTCTGTGAACGATTTTTAGAGAAAACCACCGTACAAAATCAGCTCAAACTTGATATCTCGCCCGCAGGTTACCATGGGACGCCAAAATAAGGGTATGAACACAATCCACCGAAAGTTAACTATAGTTATCATAGTGATCAAAACACCAAATTTTTTTTTTCTCAAAAACGGCTCTAACGATTTTGATTACATTTTTAATATTGGTAGCTCTTAACATGATAATCATACCATAAAATTCCCATTAGTGGGAAAATGACGAGAGCAGCACAATAAATTATCAAAATCTTCGACGAAATTGATTTTAGCGCGGTTTCTAGAGAAAACCTCCGTACCAAATCAGTTCAAACTTGATGTCTAGCCTACAGGTTACCATGGGACGCAATAATGAGGGTATGGGCAAAATCCACCGAAAGTTAACTAAAGCCATCATAGTGATCAAAACACCTAATTTTTTTTCTCAAAAACGGCTCTAACGACTTCGATTAAATTTTTTATATTTATAGCTCTTAATAAGATAATTATACCATAAAATTCCCATTTCTGGGAAAATGACGAGAACAGCACAATAAATTATCAAAACTTTCGACGAAAAGCGTTTTTGCCGTGGTTTTTTCCTTTTAAACTCCGCTGGAATGTTAGTAGAATGTTAAAGAAAATTGGTATTGTAGTCCAATCTAATACCTATAGGGTGAGTATTTAAAAACGCTCATGAGATACATGGGGCTCACTTCAGAAATTCCTGAATTTCAACTACCGCTGTTTCGCTTACTACCAGTTCTAACAGTTATTACCCAATAACTGCAAAAGTGATTACTATCCTCCTTTAAAAAATCCGTGTTTACAGCCTCATCAATTATCTGTGTACCAGTTGCTCAATAATGGTCCTGGAATGAGTACGAGCAGCACAATAAATTCTGGAACTGTAATTGCTGCCGTAAAGTGTTGTTTGACCAAGTTCAAATTATTTTTAATGTGTAAAGTAGATATGGTCAAGTTATAGTGAAAGCGGTGTGATAAAAAAAATTGTCAGCCGTGACCAGAAGTCTACCACAGCCGCCATTCCTCGATTTTCATCTGCCCATGCGACACGATCTGCGCTTTTCTTTTATTTCTACAGCTTGAAATTCTCCTAGCAGGCTGTTCCAATATCGACGTATATTACCACAACTATACATTCTTTGCTGGAGCTCTCAAGCGAAGACAATTCCACAAGATCGACGCTTTTATCGCCAACTAAAGGTGGGCCCCATATACAGCCGCAGATGCCAGAATTCCTCCTTCAGAAGGTCGGACGATTATATTCATTTTCTTTCCTTTTATTTACAATTTTATTTTACCAGAAAGCGAATTTATTTTACTTTTACTGTCCTCTCGCCCCTAACGAACAGCCTCTTTGTTATTATTCTGTAATTCAGGTTGATATCGTCAATTAAGATGAATAAAGCCTCAATTTAATTCGAAAGGTATTCATCTTAATTGACAATATCAACAAGAACCACAGAATAATAAAGACGCGATAAAAAAACGCGGCATGCAACAGCAGAACTAAAACAAGTGACTCGTAGTGGAGTTGTATCACACCGCACCACCCAAGTAAATAGACCAGGCGGGAAACCAGATTAAGAACTCTTCCTAGATGGTACAGATTCCCCAGGTTCATATCTCTAGGCAGTAATACACAGCCACCAGCCCCCACTACTGGAATTCTTGTTCACTGGATGCTGAGCGAGTGTGCCTGCGCCACAACATTCCGCGACTGACATAACTCCCTCAAGAGGGAACCTCTCAGCATTCGCTTCATTATTTCAATTGTATTAAACGACAATTAATAATAGTTCAAAAGAATTGTGAGAGATAATAACTCACCCTGGCGATAAATCGGTTATGATTCCCATAAATTTGGTGACTGGTTTCGACGATTTCTCTGAAGGCATACTGCAGACCGCAGTGCTCACGTTTTCATCGAGGAGGAAATACAACGGATGGCGGTTGATAGATATCTTCCCGTACGTTGACAGCGCTTTCTGTAAAACAAGTAATGTTCAATCAAAATGAACGAATTCTAAGTGATTAATTGTCTTAAGATGTTAGCCAAAATTATTATTAATGGAAGTTAGTGTTATAGACGCTGCAACCCACTAACATGTAAACGAAATATCAGATTAACTGAGAACATAATGAAATATGAGGTTGTACTCAGAAGCGATAATCCAATTCACTAAATTGTGATCCGCCTTTTTTGGCATAACTTGCAACTGGATCATTCAAATGCGAGTCGTGTGGAAAATTCAAATCTTCTTGCATCCCAGAGTCATTCATAGGTTAAGCAGAACCGATTTGAGTTGAGTAATGGTGGAAGATTGGGGGGAGGGGGATTAGAATTTTCCAGAGGTAGCCTTCAAACATTGAACAAGGAATAAAATAAACCTATTAACTCTGACATAAACTATATTTGAGAAAATAAGGATTGAATATTATGAATAAGATAATAAACGAGCGATGCGTAGCAACACGCGACTTTCCGCCATCCCTTTAAGTTCGAACACCAGCGGCATATGTGGGCGCTATATCTTCGTTGACCGCGATTCTACAGAAACATTTATAGAGAACAAAATGTAGGGACTAGTTAGCTGAGAGTACTCTGTAAGTTTGTTCGAAATCGTTAGAGCCGTTTTGGAGAAATTTGGAATACCGATAAATTCGACATTCTCCTCGAATTCGATCATTCGAATTATTCGACAAATCTCCTTTTCTGAGTTAACTTGTCTTATATCTCCGTTCAACATATATATACAGAAATAATTATAGATAACGAAATGTGGGTATGGGTGGCTAAAAGACACTCTGTAAGATCTATGACATCTGGTGAAGCAGTTACCCTGGAATTTACGGAAACGTTCGAAAAAACGTTATTTTCGACACATATTGATTTTTATCTCTGTTCAATGGACTGTCAGTGAAACATTTATTGAGAACAATATGTGGGTATTAACTATTCGAAAACATCCTGAGAGTTTGGTGATAATTGTTGAAGCCGTTTAGCCAAAAAGCGTAAAAAACCTATTTTTGCTTCATAGGCCTATATCTCCGTTCACCGTATTTTCATGGAGATATGTACAGACAAGAAAAGTTAGATATTGATCAGTAGAAGATAATTTGAATGTTTAATCAAAATCGTTAGAGCCGTTTTCGAGAAATATGCGAAAAACAACGGTTTTTAGTTCATTTTCGTCCCCCGCCTCCCTTCCCATCGACCGAAATCGCCCATAACCTTATTTTAGTGTCTACAAAAAATAACGAACAAAACAAGAGCAAGAACCAGCTCAATCAGATCAGCCGTTCTCCCACAAATCGAACTACAGACACACACACGGACCACGCGCCGAAATTAGGTTTTTTTAGACTCAGTAGGCCTCAAAACGTAAAGATCTGAAGAAAACTCAAATTATTTTTTGACACGATTACTATACTTTCCTTTCCCTTTGGGGTAGTGGAAAGTAAAAAGGTGCATATTCATTAGAAATTATTGGAGATTAAGTTTACCGTGTCAGTTGAGTTGGTTTACAGGATAATTATACTCGAGGACGTGATACATTGTATTTTACTTTTTACTAGATGATGTAAAAACTGAAACCAATTTGCGAATAAAAAAATTGTAAGACTACTTCAAAAGATTACCTACCCGTAAGCTATTCACTGTATCATAAGTGGCAACGGCTGTAGTAAATTTGCTGTCGCATTCCTTCAATTGTACCGACAGGAGGCCAGACAACGCGCCGTACTCCTTCAGTACTGCCTTCAGCCCGTCGCTAGTTGTTCTGAAAAACGGAAAAATATTGAAATTATCAACTTATCGCCACTAGGACTTAGCAAGGGGGATCTACTCTAGAGCGCTCGAGCCTCGCATGTCCCTGCAATTTACAACTTCAGGGGGGCATCTTCAACTCGTCCAAGGTCGTTCACACCTAGGGAAATTGTCCACACGTAAGAGTACTTCATGGGCGACGATTAAGATTGCAAAATGCGAGAAAGATAAAATAAACCTCTAGTTGTTGGGACTCTAAGGTTAAGGTTCTAACTAGAAACATTCTTGAATGTTTGTGAATACATTAAACCACTGCGACGTTACGTTTTGCCAGCGTTTGGCAAAAGAAACCTGCTATACTGTTCTCTAATGCATCAAAAAACGTATTATCCATGGAATGATACTGTCACGATATTGCCATTGTGGTACGTTCAGTCGTACAAACATAAATATTCGCTTGGCGAGCACCTGACAACTGCCTCACTACGCTGCAACAATATTTCCACTGCTCTGACTGCATGCCAGACAAGTGCCTTGGTTGTTTTTACAGAATGTTGCTGAAGTTCTTGGTTAGTCTGATAAAATGCTCGGAATTTGTGTCAATCGCCTGGTTCGTGCTGATTGAATGTACTGACACTGGCATGAAACTGCCCAGGTCTTCTGATTGACCATCTCGTATGTCACAACTGCACTTGGGGAGATGGTGTGGATATTACCAGTTCAAAATTTAAAGTTTAACTTCCTCGCAATGGGAAGGAAAGAAGGATAAGAGGATGTTCCACCGTAGTTTAGGTACTACCCGGGCAACACACTGCTGACGCACCCAGTCTACTCAGCACCAGGACACAGTCAATGCTACAACCCTGATGTTATCTGACTCCCCTCTATGAGCTTCTGACAGTGTCATATGAAGATCAGCCGGTTATATTTCCTTCTCTTGGTTGCCAAGTTAGCGCAAGATCTACGGCTGCCAGATCCAAGATCAATACAAGCTGGTTACGTCTCAGTCAT
Organism: Pachypeltis micranthus; assembly: GCA_020466155.1. Taxonomy (NCBI): domain Eukaryota; kingdom Metazoa; phylum Arthropoda; class Insecta; order Hemiptera; family Miridae; genus Pachypeltis; species Pachypeltis micranthus. The sequence goes on along the minus strand of CM035782.1, from coordinate 3,789,983 downwards.
TCTCCAGAGACAACTCGGTAGTGCCACTCCCTCTCCACTTTCCTGCCCACAGATGACAACAGCAGCAACCTTCTTGCAGACTGCCTCACAATACATGACTTGGCCCCCATGAGACACAAACCACGAACACTACCACTGAAACCACTGGCCTCTTGTACACTGGCTGCAGGTATTGACGCTACATGAACAGGGCCCTCCTGCCCATTCCATGCAGGGCAGCAACAAACTTCAAAGGCTTACTGGGCTTTGTAGCAGATCTAGTTGCCATGTCGCACCACCACAGCACAACCCGAATGAATCCAAGACCAGCCACAGTGCGTGCAACATCCTGCCAAATGCCTGCAAAGCAAGCAGGCACTTGCGACGCAACAACAGAATAGTGGTAGAGAAAGATGGAACACTGAGCCCCCCAGAAAGAACCTGATCGAGAATGTAGGAGGCCCAGACACCATTCTATACACATTTATTGGCCTTTGGACGGTCAACCTTCCAAAAACCAACCTGCCAGTCAGCTTTGGGAACAAGTATGTCTGAAAAAGCCTTAGCAACATTTCAAATATAATCACCAAGATCAATGTGGCTTCCAGCCGATGAGTTTGCATCGAGAAACTCGACCCAAATGTACCCCCACACCTCGAGGACGCCTCTAGCCGGGACCCAAGACTCACCAATGATGAAACCCCACAACATTCATTCTGTAACCTCGATAGGAGGCCGTGCCACGCTTCTCAGGGTTCACCCCAATCCACACGTGCCCAGCTGCCTTACAAACTAGACTATGGGCGATCAGCAAGCTCTGCTTGGTACCAGCAAGGAGGACAACATCATCCATGAAGGTTAACACACCCACTCGCCCACTAATGATTGAACTTCGCACTTTCAGGAACCACAGTGACACTCATTTGACAGGATGTCAGTATTGCTCTCCATATTATACCTCCTGTCAACCTTAGCCTTGTTCTTCGTTCAGCCATGATTGCCAGTAAGTTGGTATCAAGTTGCTATTAAAATTTATTTATTATATAAAGGAATACTGGTGAACTTGGTGCAATACAAGCTGTGAGAAACAGAGGCTCGAGAAGAAATGGTGTAGGTTAATGACTGCAGCACTCAGTCATTTGAACACCCCCCCCCCCCCCCCCCGGCCGTCCAATACTCATTGCATAAACAGCTTGCTCCTTAGTTTGGCTTAGCAAATTGTATAATAAACTTCGGTTTTGAGAGGTTTCATTTGAAAGTCTTCCAACGCTGTTATTTGTTGGTATTGTCAATGTTCCTCACCAGAACCAATATTGAAAAGTGTACAGAAGATGCCCCTGCCAAACGTCACATTCCCAGGCATCTCACCTTCAACATGTAGGGCTGTCGCACCCTCCCAGTACAGAGAGCTCTCACAACACGGAGACAATTGACCCAGGCCTGGTGGCTTACCGTACGCACAATCAATTTTCCCAAATAGTTTTTACTTTCCTTGGCTCTACAAAGTAGAAAGGAAAGTTAAGTAATCGGCTGAAAAAAATCTTTTTCAGTTCTCTTCAGATCTTTACGTTTCAGAGCCTCCTGAGTCCGAAAAACACTATTTGGGAAAATGGTCTGTGTGTGTGAACGATTTTTAGAGAGAACCATCGTACTGAATCAGCTCAAACTTGATATCTTGCCTGCAGGTTACCATGGGACGCCAAAATGAGGGTATGAACAAAATCCACCGAAAGTTAATCATAGTTATCATAGTGATCGAAACACCAAATATTTTTTTCTCAAAAATGGCTCTAACGATTTTGATTAAATTTTGTTATATTGGTAGCTCCCAATAAGGCAACTATACCATAAAATTTTCATTCGTGGGGAAAATGACGAGAGCACCACAATAAATTACCAAAACTTTCGACGAAAAGCGTTTTTAGTGCGGTTTTTCGAGAAAACAACCGTACCAAATCACCTCAAACTTGATGTCTAGCCTACAGGTTACCATGGAATACAAAAATAAGGGTATGGGCAAAATCCACCGAAAGTTAACTATAGTTATCATAGTGATCGAAACACCAAATTTTGTTTCTCAAAAACGGCTCTAACGATTTTGATTAAATTTTGTACATTGATAGCTCTCAATGAGGCAATCATACTATAAAATTCCCATTCGTGAGAAAATAACGAAAGCAGCACAATAAATTATCAAAGTTTTCGACGAAAAGTGTTTTTAGCACAGTTTTTTCCTTATAAACTCCGCTGGAATTTCTGTAGAATGTTTAAAAAAATTCGTATTGTAGTCCAATCCAATACCTAAAGGGTGAGTGTTTAAAAACGCTCATGAGATACATGGGGGTCACTCCAGCCTGAATTTCAACTACTGCCGTTTCGCTTACTACCAGTTCTAAACGTTTTTACCCAATAACACTGCAAAAGTAATTACTATCCTTCCTCAAAAAATTCGTGTTTACAGGCTCATTAATTATCTGTGTACCAATTGCAATAATGGTCCTGGAATGAGTACGAGCAGCACAATAAATTCCGAAACTGTAAGCGCTACCCCTTCCTGCTGCTGTAAAGCGTTGTTTGACCAAGATTCAAATTAACTGAGTGATATATGAATTGATTAAGTAGAATTAGCCATGTACAAAGTGAATTGTTGTAGAGCTAAGGGAAGTTGTGTGTTGCAACGCACCAGATATTTTCAGACTCAGTTGGGTAAGAACTCAAACATATTTTCAGCCGATTACATAACTTCCATCCTACTTGGTATAAAACCTAGGGATGTAAAAAATTCTGAGGATTAACCATTTTCCTTATTACTCCATAAGAAAAGTAAAATTACCATAAATGATTGTTGACACTATATAGCTACCAAGTACAGAATGCTTCCTACAGCCACCTATTGAGCCATAAATGTATATTTCTAGTACTAAGTCAAAGCATACATACGTTACGGGGATGTTGCCGATGGTGACATGAATGCCAGACTTCCAAACACCCTCAGTTCCTTTCCTACGCTTTTTGACGTCGCCATTTTTGTCAGAAACCATCGATCTTTTGTTGCTTTCGCCAGACGTAACGCGAAACGCTTTAGCCAAATCTTCAGCAGACACAGGGGTTTTCTTCTTTTGATCGTTTTTGGACGGAGCTGAAGCGACAAACGAGGCGGCTGATGAAGAAGCAAAAACTTTGACGGGTTCAGCAGCGGAATCTGCACGATCAGAAGCGTTTGACACATCGGTACACACATTCACGTAGTTCGCTTCTCCTTCCGGATCCTCGTTAATTCGCTCCAATTTAGACCTTGGTTTCGCGTCATCCTCAGATGCATTGCCAGAGTCGACGCTAGCAATGTCTTCCTGAGAATTAAAATTCGAGCCACTTTCATTATCGAGCATGTCGGGGTCTATCAGAGTTTGACTGAAGAAGTCTTCTTTGTCGTTCACTGAGAGTATTGTCACCTCTGCTTCATCCAAGTCATCGTTTCCAAGGTCGCCTTCGTCAACGACCAACGAGAAATCGTCGTCTTGAGACCCGCAAGCTAAATCCTCTTTCATCTTCTTAGACGACGAAACGGATTCTGAATCCTCATGCGCGGACTTTCGCTTCACACAGACTTTTTCCATAAGAGCGCCGCCCTCCTTTTCTGTTCCGTCATCAGACGCAGCTACTGGAGCGTGCGTAACAACTTCATCAGTCTTGTTTTCATTGGCCAGCGCTGAGACCTCCAAAGGATTGTGGGAGTCAGAACTAGTTGGTTCGTCAGCTGGCATTTCGACTTTGTCAAGAGAGGACATACTTTCATCGACGGAATTATTGGAGCGATTCGCGGATTTCTGCGAGGCAACAGATGAATTCAAGTTTTCGGAAGTCACAGGTTCTTCCTCAGATTCGCAGACTGTGGCGTTGAGCGAACCCTGATCTGACATTTTTGGACTCTGAGTTGAACTTCGGGCGGGAATGACTGTCGGGGGACTTTGAACAGGCGATGTCAGGTTTTCCGTAGAAGTAATATCACAAGTGGTTTTTTTGGATAGGGGACTTGCTTCACTCAGAGTAGGAATTTCCTTTAGTGTGTTGACTCCTGAGACACTTTCGTCCAGGGCCTCATTTTCTGATGAAGTATTCTCAGCCTTTGACTCTACCTCTATTAAAGCATGAGAAGTTGTTACTGCAGAAGTGTTCTTATCAACAGGGCTTCCCAGGATTTGATCTGGAACTTCGGCAACGTTAACTGTAGAAGACAAGTTTCCAACTGAAATATTTGATTTTAGCAGGTCCTCAGCTAACGCCTCTCGGTCAGACTGCGCTTCAGATATCACAGTTTTGGATGGGCTCTTCACAGCGGGAGTTTCTTGGCTTTGAGACGGGATTTCAACAGATGTCTCAACTGTAGACACACTTTTGTCAGACGCCTCAGCTTTAGACTCTCCCTCTGGCGATGCTTCAGAAGTGGCGATTTTCGATGGGGATTCCACAGAAGAACTTGCTTGGCTTTGAGTTGTGAGCTTGGAGGTTGCTTCGACTGTAGAAACACCTTCATCCACAGACTCCAGTTTTTCAATTGAGGTATTCAATATCGACTCGTCAGCTTTAGACTCTGGCTCAAGAGATGCTTCAGCAGTGATTTTGGACGGACTCTCCCCAGCAGGACTTGCTTGGCTTCGAGTGGCAATTTCCGCAGTCTCAACTGCACTTTCATCAGGAGACGCCAAATTTTCAAGTGATCGCTTCGGTGATTCCTCCTCTTGAGACTCATCTGGCGATGCTTCAGGAGTGGCGATTTTCGATGGGGTTTCCACGACAGAACTGGCCCGGCTCGGACTTGCGAGTTTGGAGGTAGTTTCAACAGTAGCGACACCTTCATCCTGAGACCCCAGGTTTTCAGATGAGGTATTCAATATCGACTCATCAGCTTTAGACTCCAGCTCAACAGGTGCTTCAGAAGCGATTTTGGATGGGCTCTCCGCAATTTCTCGGCTTTGAGTGGCAACTTCGACAGTCTCAATTGTAGACACACTTTCATCAGGAGACGCCAAATTTTCAAGCGAGCGCCTCGGCGATGCTTCAGAAGTGGCAATTTGTGATGGGGATTCCACAACAGAACTTGCTTGTTTTGGAGTTGTGAGCTTGGAAGTAGCTTCAACTGTAGCGACGCCTTCATCCGAAGACCCCACGTTTTCAGTTGAGGTATTCAATATCGACTCGTCAGCTTTAGACTCCAGCTCTAGCTGTGCTTCAGAAGTGATTTTGGACGGACTCTCTCCAACAGGACTTGCCGGGCTTTGTGTTACAACTTCCACTGACTGAGGCGCCTGGTTTTCATTTGAGGTATTTGCATTCGGTTGATCCTCAGCTTGATGATCCCCTTCAAGTGGAGCTTTAGAAGTTACTTTGGATGGACTCTCCCTATTAGGACTTCGTTGAGTTATACTTTCCACCGATGAGACACACTCCACAGGAGATGCCTCGTTTTGAATTGAAGTATTTGCACTTAGCTCCTCAACTTTAGACTCTAGCTCAAGCGGAGTTTTAGAAGTCGCAATTTTGGATGGACTCTCCCCTGAAGTGCTTGCTTGGCTCAGAGTTGTGGTTTCGGTGGAAGTTTCAACTGTAGAGATGTTTTCAATTGAGGAATCTGACGTTGAACCCTCAACTTTAGGCTCTTGGGGAGGTTCTGATATTATTTTTGATGGGCTCTCCACTTCCAAACTCTTCGCAACTCCCGGAGATTCAATAGCAGGTAAATTTGAATCTACAGTCGAAGTGTCTAATGGCAGCTCCACAGCAGCGGATTTTGATTCGTCTAATTGAGTATTGGTTACAGTGGAAACTTCGGGAGATGCGGTCACAACGTTTTTATTGCAGGTGTCCGATTCAAAACGATTCTGATCGTCTGCTTCTTCTGGCAACGTCTGTGAGGTCGTTACTTCTGACTGTGAACGGGTTCCCACTGGGCTGGTAGAGTGAATAACTTCTGCAGGACTGTCTACTGTAGGGGATTGAGGCGATTCTGAAGGAATTTCCACGGAAACAGCATCTTTTTCTAAAGAACTCACAATTTCAGCTTCAGAAGCCAGTACATTTGTCGAAATATCAGCAGAAACAGCTTCTTCTCGATTTTCAATGTTGAGCTTACCCTTAGGAAGTGCACTGAGAGATGGTTCACTTCTGGAATTGCCATCAGATATGGTGGAACTGGCCAACGATTTTTGTTGGTGCTTATTTTTAGGAGAAGCCGAGATTTCTGATGGGGGAGATGCTGCAGTTGAAGTGTCAGAAACTACTGGGACCTCACTGGTCAAACTTTGCGACGCCTTTGATTTAGGAGTTCCAACACCGCTACCAGTAACTGTGGGATGATTAGATTGTGGGGCAGATGATACTTCGGTTTCATCAGGCGCGTTAGGTACTTTTGGCGAACGATTTTCAGATGTAGAGCGAGGCGAGTTGGATAAATTATCCGAACTTGAATTCGGCGACCTAACTGGCAAGCTGCTCCTCTTGGTTCTCAACGGGGATATTCCGAGTCCCAAAAGTGGCGACGGGGATCGCGGGCTTGCAGCTACTTTGCCCAAACTGAGACGCGGCGACGTGCGGATCGGACTGCCGTGAGGAGAACGCGTATTGGGACTAGAAAGGGAACTTCTTCTTAAATTGGATTTGACAGGAGTGCCGAATGGTACGGGGCTTATAGTGCCGCAATTGGCGTGACGGTCTGGCGAAGGCTTAGGCGACTCTGACGTTCGAGCAGACTTTTTTACATTTTGCTTGACAGCGGATTCTTCTCGAGAACCTGCAGTTTCAACTTTTGGGGGGCTGGGGACTTCTGGATTTGACGGCTCTACGACATCTTCTCCTTTCGCTTTGGCAATCCTTCGGCTACGTCTTCCGGGTGAGGCGGGAACCTCCTCTTCCGACTGCAATTATACAAATAATATATACAAGGCATGAGAACTAAAACTGTCTACAAGAATTCATTAGTAACTCGACAAATTGATGAAAGGGGATGTATAGCATTCCTCGAACCAATCTGGCAAGACACTATTCACTGTTTTGTCTACCTGCTGCCAGGTGGTTTCTGAAGAAAGTCTTAACATTGTTGTTGGTCCTGACCCGCTTGCTGTGATCATGGATGACTCTCAGGACCAAATACACTTGCTATGTCAAGAAACGATAATATTGTGGTGTCAGGACTTCGTGAGTACAGGAGGATAGGACAAGGATTGTGGCGCTGTGCCCCAGCATGAAGTGAGATGCAGGATAAGCCCAAAGGAGATACATTCAATGGAAATATAAGCAGGCATTCTCTACAAAACGCCAGTAACTGTCACTAATAATATCAACGCACCAATCAGTAAGTGACACACCCAGTTCCTCATGGCTCCAGATCGAAACTCGCCCACCTAGTGTGCCATCAAGGTACGAATTCATTAACCTCGTGAGGAGGAACCCGCAAGCCAAGAATTAGCAAATTCAAATAAAAATGAAAATATCAACGAGTCGGGTTATTGAATAAATTAATAAAATAAGTGAAGCCAATTCAATCAAACAAAAAAAAAAAAATATAACTGTTCGGTTTCCTTTCTACTTTGTAGAGCCAAGGAAAGTAAAAATATATAAGAAAGTAAACAACTGATAATGAAAACAAACAGCTTAGGAAGTAAATGTCTTCTGGGCCTACTTATTTGGGATGCCAATAAAAGAAACACCTTACCGGCGTCGCGGTTTTTAGGTACCAAACGAAATTCGATGAATTCGGGATGCTGGGAAATGATGTGTTTGTTTCCAGACGACAGTAAAATAGCCGCAAGAAAAAATGATATCGTATCACCCGGTTTTGCGGCAAATCATCGGTGATTGTGGTCGGTGGTACCATGGAGGACTGATAGCTTCGAGAGACGCTCTCTAACACTAGAAATTTGCCGTCCACCGAACCGCTCATTTCGTCCTGGCCCTTTTATTTCACGTTACACTTAGCTTCTAGCCACTCCCTTCTTTTTTCCCCTACATACTGGCGTCAACTGAGAAAACCCCCTCTGTGTCTTTAAATGGGCTTATTTTGTTTGCATGAACAGACTTACGTTCTCTCAGCTCCCATGGTGCTGGTTTCCTCCTTCCTCCTCCTGGACTACACACTTACAGAAATTTTGAGTAAATTGAGGAGATATGATATGACATTTGACCGAGAAAGGGAGTGGAAGGGTCCAAATACCATTTTGACTTCCAAAAATTGACAAAATATTGTTAACGCTTGGGCAACAGGGAGGGGGGAATAACAGCAATAATATTTTTCTGAGTTTGATGGCACTCGTGCAGAAATTTTACTGACACATTTTCGTGTTCGTACAGTACACTAGGAGCAATATAGAGGAGTTAATGTACGTTGTAGGATTGTTCTTTATCCCATTTACATCCGAGATACGTTTGACAATCTATGGTGGCCAGCACTCCTCAATGAGCTTAATAAGGTCAGTGAATCCCTCGTAAACTGTACTTGCTTGTCAGAGGTTACCCCTCACATAGAAATGCTACGATCGATTGCAGCCATATCTCAGTTAAGAGAACGATAGAGAAGGGGTGCCCACAGGGTTCAGTCCTCAATGAGCACTTTGAACGCCTTCTCAGGAGCCTCATGGAGATGACCGTGAGCCATACAACCATTCGCACGTCACTGATCCATGCAAGTGCTTCAAACTGTCAACCAATGGTGAACGCACGTCAAGCTCCAGGTGACACAGGAAAACCCCATGTTACAATCAATATACGCAACCACTTGGCAAATTATTGGCCAGCACCAGACTTGGCTCGGATTTGAAAAGGCAAAAGGGCTTACCAGCGTCTTCGGTCCCTGGAGGGGGTGGGGTGGGGGAGAATACAATGTTGGCGGTAAAAGCAAACGTCGAAACGAAAAAAAAAACATATCAATCACTTGCTGCAGCGTGTAGCGAACTGAGGAAAAAGAAGGTGAGCAATTCAAGTCTCCAAGACCTAGTTAATCTTTTGCGACCGCAAGCAATAAGATCGAACGATTCACCTACAAAATGGCAGGAAATAAGATGCCTACAACATCTGTTCAACTCCTTACTAGGTTTCTCCACCCCAGGTTACTCCTCCTAAAGGGAAAATTAAATAGCCTAAGGGAAGGAGCGGCCACAGGCTCCTTCTTGAAAGTAAGTTAGAGGTGGTGATTCAGCCAACACTGCCAGCCTTACAAGCAATTAGCAAGGAGACGGGGTGGGAGTTATAATCCTCATGTACAAGGCTATTTACTTAGGCGTGATAAGCTACTGTCCCGTTTATCTGGTGCAGCAAACTAACAGTAAATCGAAGGAGGAATAATGTCCCAACCCAACAGAAGCACTCCAGGTTGTTGGAAAAGCAGCCAAACCTACCAGTATTGACTGCTACTAAGTAAGCTTATAACAGTTTATCCTAGTTTGCAAAGAAGGTTAGGCCACAATGGATCTGTTCCTTTGAAATTTGCCACCGAAATAAATAGAACAAGTGGGAAACCAGATTTAGAACTCCTCAAAGATGGTATTGATTTCCCAGAGTCATACCTCGGTGCAATGGTACGAGGGTTACTGACCTCCCTGACAGGGAGACTGGCTAAAGAACAACTTCCCGCACCAGGTTCAATGTATGCTGACCCAGGCTCTTGCACGATAGCAAAACTGCCGCCTCCTACTGATGCATTTACAGACAACCTAATACAAAAAAGACTTAGAATCGACAACCGACAGACTATTTAAGACGTACAGTACTCACATTCCTTTCCCTTCACCTCTAGTGGGTCCCCCCAGAGGTGCATGACCTCCTTCCACCCCCCCCTTCACCCATGCTCCACCATCCCGTTTACCTTTCTCTTTGTATATAAAGACCACGACCAACTGACTGACTCTAGTACTGACTTAACAGCCAGACGATGATGTCTTTACATCGAAAGCCCTTGCCCACAGTATCTCAGCAGCCAGGGGAGACAGACTGACCTAACAGGTACGTTAACTTTAGGTACGTTAACTTTAGTAAAAACAAAACAACTGGTAAATGGGGGGGGGGGGAGATTTTTAAAATGCGCAGGGTGTAACATGTACAATCAATCAACAAATAAGTTGAAGAAAATTACCACAATGGAAGAAACTGTTCTCCGAGTCACTCGAGGGCTGGCTAAACTTGAAGCTGCAATCGATGGCCGACCGCGGCGTTTAGGAGTTGATGGGGTGCTCTGCAAACCACAATAAATGAGGCAATACAAATTAACCTCCCACGATTGAAATGCAGTGGAAACACAATATGCTGTCAAATATAGCTTGCTACAAGAAAGTGCCAAAACCACAGCATGTTACAATACAAATCAGGCGTGTTTCTGGGCAACCAAAGGTGACTAGATGCCTTCACCTTATGTGTAGTACAAGGCCATTCGTGTGGCCCCATTTCGAGAAAAATATTCCTCGAGTTCCTCTTCAACACACATCTGACAGGCTCAGACTCCCCCCCCCCCCCAACAGTTCAGCTAAAAGCACCCCACAGCATCGGCTGTTGGGCGAGGCAAGCCAAAGGATGCAGAAAGACCCCTGGGATTCATGAGGGCATCTAAGTCAAAACTTGTAAAGAAGTTATAATGATTCTCGAGTCAAAGGTAAGGAAGGGCTTCTTCCTTGAATAATAGATATATTCGACTGTAACATCCACTCCGTTTGATAGCCGGTGCAAGAGCCCAAAGGCATGGCTGCAGGTGGTCATGAATGCCCCCTTGCCCTGGCTCGTGACTTTGTGAGTCACTTTTCCAAAAGAGCAGCCCGCAGTCTCTTACAGTTCAACAGGTTCCAAGGGTGCATTCCACATTACTCCCCCATGTTGAAAGATTCACGCCACCATGGTCAAGAGGCTTTGGGGTGAATGGAAGGGGGGCATCTTGATGTGGGAGATCCTGCTAGTCCATTTGAAGGTGGATGTGGAACTTGCCCAGCGGCAGCACGGATTAATGAGAAGATGGAACTGTACTGAACAGCTGCAGGGTTTGGAAGAGAGGAATCGGGTTCAGCAGCCCAAAGGCGTGGTGGCCCTTCCAGAGTGCCCTCTTCATCTGGTTCATCGTACAACTTCGCAGTAGTAATGTTAACTGGAATGGAACTGGGTTAACTGGTCTTGTTCAATTCAGCAAATTCCAATCGTGCCCTACATACATTAACGCAGTAGCCTCTTTGTGTATAAACAGCAACATAAACTGGTCTTTTAATTTCAATACACTCCGTAACTTTGATTAAAAAGTGACTGAAACAGAGTTAATTAATTCCTTCCGCAGTTTTTCACGAAAAAACAACATTATAAGACTATTTCACATTATTGCCAGCTTAATTTGCACGCTCTGCCGGTCGCTCTTAATAACTTACTAATTCAAGATCTGGTTTGCTGCGCTGGCCAGTTGCTTCTTCTTCTATTTTGGTCAGCGCGGGGGAAGTCGATTTTTTAGAAGGAGGCGAAGGGCTAGGCTCGGCCGACGAAGCTCGAGTCGATCTGGTTGTCTTTGTGCCTACTTCTGACTTTCTCTGCAAATACAATAATTAGATCGATGCAAAATGCTGCAGTCGCAAAATGAAGGCACATAAAGTTTGTGGGTGCAAGATGACGTCGACTGATGCAGCAACACATAGGGGTTTATGGATAGGTGAAGTAGGTTGTGGGGACGAGAGTAGAGAGTGAGGCAGTAACCATATACTGTCAGGACTGGGGAGCTGAGAGTTAGAGAGCCTAAGGAGAAGTTGTAAGTGATTGGTAGGGAGTTAATATTTTGGAAATTCCTACAGGGAAATCCGTCGTTGGCTTCAGAAATAATCCTCAAGCTTTTATCGGCAGGAGGAACCAATTGGAAAGGTAGTTAGGGCTTTCCCACACTTCAAAGGCCTTAGGGGAGTTCAGGATTTCGTATTAGGGTTAACAGGAACAAACTAATTTGGCCTGAACTGAACCAAGGGTCTGTGCTGGCCCCACCTGGTAGACACCATTTGCCCGAAGAGTGAAATAAAAGCGACCACGAATCCCATCACAGCTTCGATTCTACCACCTTCACCAGGTCAACACTGAGCAGGATATAACTTTCATCTCCATTTTGGCAGGTTGGTGCAAAGCGTCCTGAGCCAAAAACAGCGAGGGCCATCTTTAAGCCCTGCATAATGTTCTAATAATCTGTCCCAGTATCAGCCAGATAATAGTTTCAGCGCTTTTTTCCCCGCTTGAATATTGTTGAACAAATACCTGGTGTATTAAACCCTTGTCACCTTCGTCTTTGAACACGATCTGGACTGTTAGGTTACTTTGATGAAAAGGAGTTCGATTCATTCATTTCATTCCCGTATTTTCTCCCCAAGAATTATGTGTCATTTTGTTTATTTGCAGTTTTAGGTGGTTTTCAAGGGTTTTTTGTCTGATTTATAGCATTTTCACGTAAAATTGGAAGTTTTACATTTCAAATTGGAGGTTGACAGAAATGGCTAGTTTCACGCTAGCCCGCGTAGAAGGCGGAAACACCCGGTGATTCTGAAAATACCTACTCTGTGCAACACAACATGACGAAGACATTCCATCCGTCCCTTCCAAATGCGATTCTTTTGAAGGTGCCTGTTGATTCGCCTCATTCTAAAGTCTCTATTTGCCGCTGTTAGTTACGACTTGCTTTATTTTTGTGAAATGAGTTCGGAAGAAATGAGACCGCGTTTCGTTCGCCGATCTAACCATGCGGTAAGAAGTAGTGAGAGTGACAAAGATGCTGAAAATGAGAGGATTTCTTCCACTACCCGACGACGTCAAGGACAATACGGTAGGTAAACTATAGAACAAAGAAAAATGTTTCTAAGAATGTACGAAGAAGGACATACTAAACATGCGGCTTCTATAATTGGCATCAAAGAGAGTACGGCTTGCACGTCGTTGAAAAAGTATAAGGAAAACGAAAATGAGCTTGTTTGCCGAAGCAGAGGAGGAAAATGGCGTGAAAAGCTCACCACCGAGGTTTTGGAAGCGATTGAGGCTGCAGTGGAAGAAAATCCTGACAGGACTCTGAAAGAGATAAAACGTGTTCTTTTCGAGAAAAACATTGACTTGGCCGTGAGTACCGTTGATCCCGGTCGTTGGACCGGTTTGCGTCTTTTGAAGATAACCTTGAAATTAGCTAACAAAGAGCTGGATCGGATGAATTCTATAGAGACGAAAGAGAGAAGAAAAATTTATGCAGCGGCATTCAGAACATAGGCGCCAGAAAACCGTGAAAATACGGTATTCATTGACGAATCTGGTTTTAATTTGCACCTTCGAAGAAGTGATGCGAGATCCCGGAGAATACGTGTTTCCACAGTACGAGGAATAAAAGTTTCCCTCGTCCTAGCCGTAAACACTCGAGGTGTTGTTCATTATAAGATAATACGAGGCAACAGCAATGGAGAAACGTTTAAGGAATTTATCGCAGAGCTGCACGAAAAAGTGGCGAACCCAACTATCACGTACATGATAATGGATAACGCAGCGCTTCACCGAGCTGGACAAGTTACCAGTAAGATGATCGAATTGGGGTTCAACGTGAAATATCTCCCCCCCCCCCCCTACGCACACATCTTGAATCCAGCGGAGTGCTGCTTTTCAAAAATCAAGTTTCCAGTGAGACAAATTCTCAGTGAGCCCCAAACAAACCAGGTGTGACACGATAACCCGAAGCATTGAAACTGTCAACACATCGGACCGCACAAATTATGTTATGAAAATGATGATAAGACCTGGCAGCCGCTGCTGCAAGGGGAGACTTACGTTGAAAAATTTGTTCACTTTTTTTCGTTCATTATGTTCATTCTTACTTGTTGAATGTTACGTTTCACTCGCTAATTTGTTATTGCTTCCCTAGAATTAAAACATGTTTTTCTGTCATCCGCCAAATTGATGCGTAAAACCTCCAATTTGACGAGAAAATGCTATATTATTTTGTCCAGATTTGAACTTCCACTACGAGGGTAGAAAACGCCTAACACATCAGTATTAAACTTCAATAAGGCCATAGAATCTAATCTTAACCTGACTTACACCTTCAAAAGAAATTACGAATAAATCAATTATAATATAAAATAGCGGAATTTACTGGTTTGGCTTTGGTGGGTGACGACGCTTTAGAACGTCTGCCGGGAGCTTCTTCAGTTTTCTTCGACGAAGCAGACTTTGTAGGCGAACTCTGTTCAACTAACGAAGCTCTGGTCAATCTGGTCGTCTTAGCGGGTACGTCTGTTTTCGCCTGTACAGAACGAAATCACTATTTCATGTTGAAAGGAAGAGCAGATGCATCATTAGACACGATAATGGAACACTGTGTATTTTGTCGTCCCAAATAGATTGATTGATTGATTAAGCAGTTTATTTAACCAACCAGGGAGGATTAGGGCCATAAGGCTCTCTCTTACGTCATCACTGGCAAACAGTATTGGTTACAAGTTAAATCTTGTGCGTCGTACAGAGTAAAAACAAGAAAAAAATATAAACATAAATAAATCACTCCTGGATTGTCTTTTTTCTACGACTTCTGAGTTCTATTACATCCTTTTCTACTCTTCGCGTTCCTCTAAAAGCGCATTCTTGCAAATGCTCTTGAAAGACGCAACGCTCACGGAGGTGTCAAATAAGGCTGGGTTCTCATTAAAAATTCGAACAGCTGTGGCAGTGAAAGATTTATTGAAGATGGTGGTTCGATGGCGAGGGATTTGAATTAGGCCATGTCGTGTCTCTTGGTGAATTGTGTGGAGAAATGCAGATTTTTCGGCGATATAGAGAGGGTTATGGAATTTTAAGCTCTTAAATAGGAGCAGAGCAACTTTTATAGTATGGTGTAACGTGTCCGTCCAACTTTAACCTGTAAACAAATCGTACTAAGGCATTTCGTGCCACCAGTTGCTCGCCATTGAGGTCACACAACGCCGCCAACCCATAACTAAGGTTATGGGCGACGAGTGGCTGTACTACCTTGAGTCTTACATGGTACAGGAATTCTGTAGCGAGTCGTCGAAGTTGGTACAAAGCTCTTAAGATTTTCGCCATTAAAGTTAACGTACCTGTTAGGTGAGTCCGTCTCCTCTGGCTTGTGAGTTACTGTGGGCAAGCGCTTTCGATGTAAAGACATCATCGTCTGGCCGTTTAGTCAGTACTGGAGTCAGTCAGTTGGTCGTGGTCTTTATATACAAAGAGAAAAGTGAAAGGAGTGATGGAGCGTTGGGGAAGGAGCGGGGAGAGGTCTTGTTGGTCAGTCTTGTTAGTAGTACCTTAGCCGGACTGGCTGTGTTAGGTATTAAAGAAATTGGGTTGTGTCCGCCAGTAGGCAAATACTAAAGTTAACGTACCTGTTAGGTGAGTCCGTCTCCTCTGGCTTGTGAGTTACTGTGGGCAAGCGCTTTCGATGTAAAGACATCATCGTCTGGCCGTTTAGTCAGTACTGGAGTCAGTCAGTTGGTCGTGGTCTTTATATACAAAGAGAAAAGTGAAAGGAGTGATGGAGCGTTGGGGAAGGGGCGGGGAGAGGTCTTGTTGGTCAGTCTTGTTAGTAGTACCTTAGCCGGACTGGCTGTGTTAGGTATTAAAGAAATTGGGTTGTGTCCGCCAGTAGGCAAATACTAAAGTTAACGTACCTGTTTAGGTGAGTCCGTCTCCTCTGGCTTGTGAGTTACTGTGGGCAAGCGCTTTCGATGTAAAGACATCATCGTCTGGCCGTTTAGTCAGTACTGGAGTCAGTCAGTTGGTCGTGGTCTTTATATACAAAGAGAAAAGTGAAAGGAGTGATGGAGCGTTGGGGAAGGGGCGGGGAGAGGTCTTGTTGGTCAGTCTTGTTAGTAGTACCTTAGCCGGACTGGCTGTGTTAGGTATTAAAGAAATTGGGTTGTCTTATTATTATCTGGGTTATTGCAAGTATGAAGAGCAGCGCAGAGAGAACAGAACCTTGGGGTACTCCCGTCTGGATATCAAGACTTGTGGATGTGTCCCGTCTGGTTGTTTGACGCTTTGTGTGCACCGACAAAGGTACGACGCAAACCATTCGAGCAGAGTGCCAGATACCCCTACAGAGCCAAGGATTGCTACTAGCAGATCGTGTCGAACTCTATCGAATGCCCGTGAGAAGTCAGACAGAGTTCCTTAGATCCCAGTAAAGCATCTTTTAGTGAACCAGTCAAGGGTGGCTCCAGCTCACTTCGAAGGACTAACCAGCCAAGTAGTGACAATGAACAGGATGACGCCAAAATGGTTTCCATTAGGATAACAAAAATTCTATAGCACAGGATGAAACATAACGGCGTCCAGCCCACACTCCATACAAAATGACAACGAACCCAACCAGTATGTCCAAACAGACTTTAAACCCATGTTAATTTTCAACTACTTTTTACTCTTTGTAGAAAAATTACCATAGGCACGCCCCTTATTTCCAAAGGCTGAAATAAATTACCAATTTGGATTTTGTAGACGCTTCTCCAGTAGCTAGCGTTATGGACTTCCTGGGGCTCTGTTCCACAGATGAGGCTCGAGACAATCTCGTCGGTTTCGCTCCAGTTTCTTTCTTGGTCTGCATAAATACAAATATCATAATTGGTAATAATTGTTTCGTATTCGTCTTGTTCATTCAACTGCTCAAATAGTTCAAAAATTGATGTTTATAACGCCTGCCTGAATGGTGATGCTGCATCGGCCAACTGAGGGCCTTACAGAATCTTAATGCTCCCCACCCCCTCACCATTCCCTATACTGTATAGATGAAATATAGTTCGACAACTAAATTGAGTGCCAAGAAATCGACATACACAATCAGTTCCCTAATGAATTTGTATTGAGAAATGTGCGAGTCTCACCACGAGCACTAGACATTAATTAACGCAGCAACGTCGCCAGAGCAAATAATGGTGCGGGGGGGGGGGTTATTCTGTAAATATCGAATTATCGTTTCGTGAGTATATTATTCCTAACATAGACTATGTTTTACAAGCTAATAATAACATGTCAGATAGTGCAGGAATGAACGTGCTCAATTTGTCACCAATTTTTATCAAACTTCATGTTTTTACTTTCCTTGCCTCTACAAATCAGAAAGGAAAGTTATGTAATCGGCAGAAAAAAAAATTTTTCTTCAGATCTTTACGTTTCAGACCCTCCTGAGTCCGAAAAACACTATTTGGGAAAATGGTCTGTGTGTATGTTTGTCTGTGAACGATTTTTAGAGAAAACCATGGTACCAAATCAGCTGAAACTTGATGTCTAGCCTACAGGTTACCATGGGACGCAAAAATAAGGACATGGGCAAAATCCACCGAAAGTTAACTATAGTTATCATAGTGGTCAAAACACCAAATATTTTTTTTTTCAAAAACGGCTTTAACGATTTTGATTACATTTGTTATATTGGTAGCTCTTAATAAGATAATTATACCATAAAATTCCCATCTATGGGAAAATGACGAGAGCAGCACAATAAAATTATCATAATTTTCGACCAAAAGCGTTTTTGCCGCGGTGTTTTCCTTTTAAACCCCGCTGGAATGTTACTAGAATGTTAAAAAAAAGTCGTGTAGTAGTCCAATCCAATACCTATAGGGTGAGTGTTTAAAAACGCTCATGAGATACATGGGGCTCACTCCTAAAATTCCTGAATTTCAACTACCGCCGATTCGCTTACTACCAGTTCTAACAGTTATTACCCAATAACTCGGCAAAAGTGATTACTATCCTCCTTCAAAAAATTTATGTTTACAGCCTCATTAATTTTTCTGCTCAATAATGGTCCTGAAATGAGTATGCAGCACAATAAATTCCATAACTGTAGGCGCTACTGCTTCCTGCTGCTGTGACGTGTTGTTTGGCCAAGTTCAAAGGAATTGAGTGATAAATGAATCGATTAAATAGAATTAGCCATTTACAAAGCGAATTGACGTAGAGCTAAGGAAAGTTGTGTGTTGCAACGCACCAGATATTTTTGTTTAAATTCCTTGGCGATTTAGCCCACTTTTTCGACCAAATTTACAGGGTTACACAAAGTGGTAACCCCGACCATCGCCTAAACGTTTACCATTTATTTCTCAATAGTTAAACACTATTTTCAATCACTTTCCCAACGATTGTCATTCAATTTCCTATTTGTTAACTGAATTCCCAACGATTTCTTTTCACTCGAGTTCTAAAAAATTTGTCATCACTCTATCAAGATTCTTACTTTTCTCTTCGAGATTACTCAACAATTACCAAACAGTTGTGAACAATTTTAATTAGATTTAACAATTAAGTACTACATTCGTGAATGACCCAATTTACATTTCTTCACGATCATTCACTGTTCATCAATTTTTACTGAATTCCCGACAATTATTACACCATCCACCGACATAGTTTTTACTTATTCTCCCATCTCTGCCGTCGACTTTGTCGACGAAGTAACTCCACTTAATTGGTAGAGCGTCGCCTCAGTACTCTTCAATGGCAAATAAAGATGAACAATGACGAGTACTAATATTTCAACACAAATAAAAGGTCGGGATGACGCGTAATTGATAGTTGGTGCTGAAACAATGCACTTGGAGATTAGTTACAATGAGATTCAGTTTCCGTGTTAAGTAAACCTTGAAATAATTCGAGCAGAGCAACGAAAAAAACCCCTGAACGCCTCGTCTGTTGTGTTCAACTTGAAAAACATTTTAGTTCGTATTAAAAAATAATTTGAACTTGGTCAAACAACGCTTTACGGCCGCAGGAAGCGGTAGCGCTTACAGTTCCAGATTTTATTGTGCTGCTCGTACTCATTTCAGGACCATTATTGAGCAATTGGTACACACATAATTAATGAGGCTGTAAACACAAATTTTTTGATGAAGGATAGTAATTACTTTTGCAGAGTTACTGGGTAAAAACGTTTAGAATTGGTAGTAAACGAAACTGCAGTAGTTGAAATTCAGGAATTTCTGGAGTGAGCAACATGTATCTCACGAGCGTTTCCAAACACTCACCCTTTAGGTATTGGATTGGACTACAATACCAATTTTTGTAACATTTTACAAAAATTCCAATTTTACAAAAATAACTCCACTTCAGCTGGACTTGACGTTCACCCCTTGCACGGGATAAAGTCCCAGAATCGACAGGCTTCCAAGTTGTCAATCTTTTCCTAACTCAAGAATAAGCTCGGCTACAATTTCATGAACCTGAACAATCCATGTTGTGCGACTATCTTGGGCTATTTGACGTTTTTCAGAAAGTTCTGCCTTTTTGCCCCACTTCTGGTGGGTGGCACAAAAAGGGACTGGGTAAAGCTTCTCAAAAAAATAACATTGGCAGTCTCATGAACAATAACCTATGCACTTATTAGTCAATAATAGTCATGGCATAGATAGGAGCAACACGATAGACTCCACAACTTATTTTTGGGTGTAACGTTGATCTGCTAAAGTTAACGTACCTGTTAGGTGAGTCCGTCTCCTCTGGCTTGTGAGTTACTGTGGGCAAGCGCTTTCGATGTAAAGACATCATCGTCTGGCCGTTAAGTCAGTACTGGAGTCAGTCAGTTGGTCGTGGTGTTTATATATGAAGAGAAAGTTAACTGGGATGATGGAACGGCAGGAAAGGAGGTCATACAACTCTGGGGAAACCCACTAGAGGTGAAAGGAATGTCTTGAATAGTCTGTCAATTGTCAGTACTGACTTAACGGCCAGACGATGATGTCTTTACATCGAAAGCGCTTGCCCACAGTAACTCACAAGCCAGAGGAGACGGACTCACCTAACAGGTACGTTAACTTTAGTAATTTGCCTACTGGCGGATATAACCCAATTTCTTTAACGTTGATCTGCATTTTGGTGATTTTGTATAAATATACCGACTGACTGCGATTAAATCATAATCCTGACGAAATTCGGGCAATAATAGACCGGAGCTCCTTGAGATAATTTTTGCCAGAGTCAGCGGATCCCCAAACATCTCCAAACCCCCTCGCGACACAATTGGCGCCCAACATGGGCAGTCGGTACATAAACAGATTTGATTGCTAGTGAAACCAGCGGAGTTTATAAGGAAAAAACGCTTTTCGTCGAAGGTTTTGATTATTTATTGTGCTGCTCTCGTCATTTTCCCATGAATGGGAATTTTATGGTGTGCTTGCCATATTGAGAGCTATCAATATAAAAAATTTAATCAAAATCGTTAGAGCCGTTTTTAAGAAAAAAAATTTGGTGTTTTGATCACTATGATGACTATAGTTAACTTTCGGTGGATTTTGCCCATACCCTTATTTTGGCGTCCCATGGTAACCTGTAGGCTAGGCATCAAGTTTCAGCTGATTTGGTACGGTTGTTTTCTCTAAAAACCGTGCTAAAATCGATTTCGTCGAAAGTTTTGGTAATTATTGTGCTGCTCTAGTCATTTTCCCACGAATGGGAATTTTATGGTATAGTACTCATATTGGGATCTAACAATATAAAAACTTTAATCAAAATCGTTAGAGCCGTTTTTGAGAAAAAAAATATTTGGTGTTTTGATCACTATGATAACTATAGTTAAATTCCGGTGGATTGTGTTCATGCCCTTATTTTGGCGTTCCATGGTAACCTGCGGGCTGGATATCAAGTTTGAGTGGATTTGGTACGGTGGTTCTCTCTAAAAATCGTTCACACACACACAGACCATTTTCCTAAATAGTGTTTTTTGGACTCAGGGGGGTCTGAAACGTCAAGATCTGAAGAGAACTCAAAATTTTTTATCAGCCGATTACATAACTTTCCTTTCTACTTTGTAGAGCCAAGGAAAGTAATAACGTTGGCAGTCTCATGTATAACCTAAGCACTGGTTAGTCAATAATAGTCGTGGCATAGATAGGAGCAACTCGATAGATTTCTAGGTGTAACGTTGATCTGCATTTTGGTGATTTCGTATAAATATACCGACTGACTCCGATTAGAGGTGGTTGTGACAATGGTTCATAATCCTGACAAAAGTCGGGCAATAATAGATCGGAGCTCCTTGAGATCACAGTAATTTTTGCCTCAGTCAGCAGATCCCCAAACATCTCCAAACCCCATCATGACACAATTGGCGCCCAACATGGGCAGTCGCTACATAAACAGATTTGATTGTTAGTGAAAAATAGCTGAGTACAATACACGTGGGGCTGAGGAAGGTTGCTAGTTTCGTTATTTTATAGAAATTACAATCAATCATCAATCTAATCGTTCTGACAAAGGGTCTTCTAGGTACTAGTATAATCTATTGAACAGAAGCTCTCAAAATGCAGAAAGTGAATTTTCCTCATTTTCGTACAAACAGGTATTTACTGTTTTGATCAAACCTACAGGATACTTTCCCGTTCCTGAACCCTCTGAGAAAGTTATATCAGTGCCTATATATAATAAATAACATTAAATTAACAATGGGGGGGGGGGCTGTAAACTCAACTGTTTTGCGGTAACATTAGGAGTGGGATCTACATCATTTTACTCATTTGCACTCTAATTGTCAACCTTTAACAGAGCAAGGAACTGCGCCTCAATGAAATAATGAGTTCCCATAGTTTTCTAGGTGAACCGGGACAGTAACTCTGTTTGACAAGTTTCTGTGTGGCCCCTACAGCTATGATTTGATGTTGACGCTCACACGAACATGTCCTAATTCACCCTGAACTTCTAATAGGCGATAAATACGCTCGTGGACACGCCGGAGTACTCATTTCACGTTTTTCACTAATCGAATCCCCCCGAAGAATACGCAGTAGGGTAGGTGGGGGTAAAAACTACCAGAGGGCAAAAACTACCAGTGCGATTGTTTTGATGTTAACCATGCTGGACGGGTCCCCAAGATGTCTAAGTGTCACACGTGTTGGAATCAGTTTGTCAGTGATAACGCGAGTTGGTGACGAGAAAATGAGGTAAGTTTGTTTTTCGTCATTTTGATGTAAGATTTACTGTTCTTGAGAATAGCATTGCGACTAACTGGCTATGCATACTTCAAGTTTCGAAAGTGCAACTGTCAACACATAAGTTGAATTGTTTTTTCTGCCACCGCTGGTCACTTCATGGAAGCTCATGGATCAGTAGAACAGGTTAATGTGCCGGCCATCTTTTGGGGAAAAAACTACCACCCGTCATGGGGCAAAAACTTCCATCTTGTTAGGATCGTAGTTTTTGCCCCTTCCTCCCTTTGCATCATGTTGAAAAACTCATTATTTATATCATTCTACATATATTATTTTATATTTATAGGTATATTATTTTAAAAGGATCCCATGCCCATAATTGTGTTTGTAATCTATTTTTTCTTATTGGCTTTTTCAGATCTTACAAAAGGAAAACTGAGCGCAAGCACATTTCAGAATCTCTTCTCAATCAAGCTCGTGATCTAAACCGGAACAATGTTTCAATTCGTCAAGCTGCAAAAGTTATAGGCTGCAGCCATGTTTCTCTGCTTGCGCGACTGAAAAGAGGAGTGGGATCTCAAAATCTCGGACGGTTTCGAAAAATTGAGGCAACGCTCAATGTTGCTGATACCGAAGATGCTGCCCTGCTCTCACCAGAGACGGATCCACAACCTGGACCTTCCAGACCAACGCTGCCTGAGGAAATAATTCCACTTCCGAAGATGAAAATCATAAGAAAACGACAGGGAGAGGACTGAAGTCAGTTCTCCTCACATCAACACCAAACAAGGCACGGTTGGAAGCACAGCTGGAAGCTACGAGTTCCAAAGAAAAAGCAGCAAAATCAAGAAAAAAATTACAACAAATTCAATCGCGAAAACTTGTTTTCAAGAAAACCTCGTCAAAGGTTCCCAAACCATCAGCTGCTTGCTCCTTCAGTTCTTCGGATTCGGACTCAAACTTCTCTGTCCACAACAGCAGACTTGAATATCACGTTTTCCGACGAAGAAATCGAAGATGAGGAGTCGACGAACATTCATCGTGACAGCCCAGAACTTCAAAAAGGAAACTTCGTGGTCATAAAAGTGCAAGGGAAAACGAAAAACTCGTTTCGCCTTTACGTCGTTAAGGTCGTGTCTATCCACGATGATGGATATGGAGGACAGTTTTTCAAAAGGGCACCTAACAGTCAACGTTTCGCTGAGACAAGTGAGGAAGCCTTTTTCGAAAAGGGGGACGTTCGCATGAAATTAATTACACCTTTGATTCATAAAAATTCGAGATTTCTGAACACGATTTCGTTCAAAGAAGATCTGCCAGCCGTTCATTAAGGCCACGTTTTAATTAACACGATTTTCTGTTTACCTTTTTGTTGCTTTAATTATGCTTTCAGAGACATTTTCGTCCAAGCTTTCTGCCAGCCAGTCATTTCAGAATACCTATAGGTATTCCTAGTTTTCAGGTTTACCAGTTGATTGGAATACATTTTTTCTGTTTTGTACAAGAAAAGGGACAACATAGTTTGTAACCCAGTCTAACTGGCTCATTTACGTAAGAGTTATTATTATTTTGTTTAATGGAAAATAAAGCATTCTTATTCACCGCAATTTTGTGTTCAGTGTTTTACTTTTTTGCCTCTTTTTTTTTACAATAGGGGCAAAAACTACCAAAGAAATTCAATGGTACTTTTTTCCCCGTTGCATGGGGCAATAGCTACCATTTCCACTTTTTCATAAAATTGTTACTGCGAATAGCTTGCTCGTCCGTTCGCGCCCCACCTTCCAGCACACGCATCTAGGATCCTGTAGCACCAGATCCCAGCTTTGCCAGATGAATAGCACTCTTTCAGGGCCCATGATATCATGAAAACATGAAACTGGTAGTTTTTACCCCCGCCTACCCTATTTCACAAAACGGTGAACGGAAAATTGGCACCAGGTGGCTGCTTAGTAATATGTACGATAGTACGGAAAGGAATTCGCCTACAGTTCATATTCAGATGGGCCTGACAGAACCATCTCGCATAGAATGAACTTTAGTGAGAGCCAAAGACGGAAGGGTAGCCACTGCACTTGAGTACATTCTGTGGCGGCAAAAAGTCATCGAATGTTATTGCTGCGTTTTGCGTAACCATCAAAATGGCCTACACCCTTCAAAATTTGGACGCCAAGAAACCAAAATGAACCTGAAGTTAAAAAATAATTGAGCGCTCTTCAAATCTTTACGTTTCATAGCCTGCTGGGTCCGAAAAAACACAGTTAGGGGAAAACGGTCTGTCCGTGAACGCGATCAAGAGAAAACGGCTGAACCAAATCAGCTCAAACTTGATAACTAGCCCGCACAACATTTTGTTCGGAAATTTCCCCTCGGACGATTTGGTTATAAACGCAAACCTGTGAAAATACAGAAAGATCGATCGACATGGACACATTTTCGCAACAACTCCAGGCAGAAGGCAAATCGGGTCGTGTAAGAACCGGCGCAAGCAGGACAAAACAAGATACTTTAAAACAGATCGTCTTATATTCCCTGATTATCCTATGTACATACACGTGGGGGGGCTAACAACAGGTCGAGAGCACCCAAATTCCAGGTAAAACAGAGTACCAGCGTTTCCCTCCAGAACCTGAGTCATAGGCGCTACTACTAGTTATTCTGCATTTGCATCGCGAATGCGCTAATGAGGAGTAACAGTGAGCCTTGGATGACACGATTCCCCTGATGCGTCATAACTCACCGATAAACGCCAAATCGCAATCACGCAGTTATTGAGTAATTCAAACGAAATTGGAACAAAATATAACCAACAATCAAACTTGTAACGGTTGCCGCGGGAGCGATAACAATTCAAAAGAGAGCAACAGGTAATCACACTCAACGCAACTTACCTTATTTTCCGTTGGCATTGTTTCGGATTAGTAGGAATTATAGCGAGTTTAATGTTAACAAGTAGTTTGAGCCGCCCAAGAGTGCAAATAATAAAACGCGACTGAGTAAAACGTATTTTAACTGAGGACACGTGTTCGTGTGTGATTCTTTAAAACGAGGGATCGACAATGTGGAGTTTCGATTGAAAATAACTCATTTGGTTTAATAAAAGGTTGTCAATTTTTAAAATGTGGGGGACAAACGCGGGTTTCAACGGCCTAACCGATGAGGTGACGAGCAGATGATTTCCTTCCTCGCTCCGTGGTCTCGCATTGAAGAATAACGGCCTTGGAAAGAGCGGCCAACTGTCGAGAGTGAGCTGTTCCGTAAAGAACGGAGATTTACGTTCCTCGATGTACTCGTTCCTCGGAGCGGTTCTACACACCACTTTAAACGAAAATAACCGTCGCCGTCACAGTTTTGAAGGTTAATGTAACATAAAATTTGTCATTTATTAGTAACCTTTTCATAGATTAAGAATATCTGTAAAAATAAATAATCCGAATAGTTCTCTAAAAAATGTCTTTGACTTGGACCACCCACAAAACCCGGGAAACATGTTCACACATAATCTTGTGAAGTATATATACAGATCTACAAAGACTTCTATACTGGGATATAGGGATCGTTATGAAGGACACAGAACTGACATTAATGCGAAAGCACGCTCTAAAATGTTTGTCCTAATCGAAACAGTAATTTCGATTACCTGCTACTTACACAAGAGACTCAACGCATTTCTAACGAAACATGATTGGTGAACAAAATGTTGGTGGTAGTTAGTTGAGAGCACACTGAAAGTTAGATCTAAATCGACAGATCCATGTTTGAAGGACTTAGTAAATTTGAAATTACTGCTCGACAAATCCCGTTTTCCAAGCTATCAGGGCGTATGTCTCCATTTAAAAGATAGATACGTAAAAACTACTGGTGTGGGGGGGATGTTAGTATAGGTTGCTAAAAGACACTCACTCCTGCTGGTTGATCAAAATCTATCAGGGACTTGGCGAACAGTAATCATTCACTGAAAGGTACAGAAAAGTTGTTCTCTCGTTACTCCCACCCCTCGTCCAACGATCATATGAACAAAGGCACATTATAAAATTTTCATTTTTTTCTAATGTCGTTCGACAATAATTTTAACTAACCAGCATCTACACATTCGCGTATTGTATTTCTATCGAACAATTTGAAACGAAGGTATAATACCTAAATGATGGAACGGTTTCGTGAAGTGGAAAGCTGTGTAATGCTTAGTGGCAGATATTTAGATGAACACTTTGAATGTTCTCTAGAAACGAACATTTAAGAAGGCTAAAGAGTTAATAATTATTTTTTCACATTAACCGTTAAGCATTTTCCGTTTTGACGGCTGTGTTTAGAACGAATTCAATTTCCGCAGCCAAGAGCTTCAGCGTTCAGTGTTGCCAAATTGTTGTGGAACTCGGAAGACTCACAACACCGGCCGGGCAACACTGTCCGCCTCCCCACCCTAACTATTAATTAGTTTTAGTTTGATAACTCATTCATAAACAATCAATTATCTCTCATAATTTACGTCTGTTCCATCGCTAATAGTTTCACTGTTAAGCCGCGTGTTGAGGAATCACTCTCGACTCTTAATTTCGGAAAAGGCGTTCGATGTCCTGTAGTTGCGATACATGTGGTTTTCTTCTTGATTTTCATCATAAATTTGTTTCTGGGGCTGAGTTAACGTGCTTCGGTTGGGAGGTACGTTTTTATATCTTATAACACGCAAGCGATGAAATCCGGAAGAATGTATACTCGTAGAGCCCCCAATTAAATCTGGTTCTGACACAAGCGCCCAGCTCCAGAACTTGCAAATAAAGGGGCATTAATGAGCAACGTTTGCCTCTTGGTCGATGTAAAGCGTGATGAATTAGGTGCTAAAACAGGTGAAGACGTCGTTTGCAAAATATCGGGTGCGGCGCATCACACAACTCAACTCCACGTATATTGGGCGACTCCTATCGATCTACCAACTAATCCCATATGCTTTTTCACTCACTTTATACGAACTAGGTAGGACTTGACGTTCTACATAGAATCTTGTAGCGCTTAAGGGAATGTATCAGGTTGCCCCTACTTATATGTTGAGCAACCAGTGTCTAGGTAATTTGTATTGACTTTTCTAGAATTATAGGGTAAACGCTGTGAAAAGTGGGAGGGTTGTTGCTAATTATTTTCTAACCGTTGATAGTTTAGTGAAGTCACGATGATTCGTGTAGGTAGTTTATAGTTATAAACCGACAATTATGATGAAAACGCGTGTCGTCAGAGCATTTATGGCAAAACTACCAAACGAAATTGAGAAGTATCTGTAAGTTATGTTTTAGCGTCTTCTCGACTTGATGTTCTCTTGTGTTCTGCAGGACTTTTTGAGTCATTTGGTAGAACTAGACTATGGGGATTCACAGGCTCACATCACTCGATTGTTGTCTCTCACCGTGGATCACCCGATTGTGAAGAAATATCCTTTGAAGTCGTCTTACTTGAAAGGATTTTTGAAGAAATTCTTGGACGCTGTAAGTACTGACAGTTTATTTAAGCAAGATATTTACCCATACATGAGCCTGCTAGGCAGTGCTTTTTCGTCTCCCAACAACACTTAGGTCTCAGAGCAGCTTGAGTGCCGACAATTTTAGTTTGCCAGCCCTGTTATGCCTTCTAGGGGGAGAAAGCGTTGAGAAACCTCCGTCTGCGTATGAATAACATGGGATATTGTCCAACGTGGGAACAGCAGATTGTTGACAAGTAAAAGTGCTGAAATGACTACCTCCATACGCTCTGAAATCAAAACTAGTTGCCACCTAGAGCTCTGCATTGGCCACACAATACACGCACACTCTCTCACTCATCCCCGTCTTCACGCGTCCACAAGATTAATATAACATCATTTTTCAGGTTGAAGAAAGTGGATTGACTCATGACGAAGCGTACGCTCGTTTGACTGCACTTCTGTCAGAGCCTGCTTCTGAGGACGACTGTCACTACCGACACTTTCCGTTAAGAGACCGGTTCATCACGATTCAAGAGAGTCGGCATTTTCTCACTCACGGAACAACAGGCTTACACACTTGGCAGGTAAGTTTCTTCCAAACAGTTATTCAGTTTACTTCTCCAGCCGCTACATTTGCTCGCTCAGTGATTTTAAAGTGTAACCACGATGGCAGCTGTCATAACAGTCTACACTTGCAGCGCAATTAGCTTCATAGTGCACGTGTGTCATATGCTTTCAAAGGCCTGTGTCAGAAAGGACACCAAGATTCGCTTGTGGCGATGTGTTTGTTTTTTGGAAGGATGGGGGGGGGGGTCTTCAAAAATACGCCCAAATGGGTAGTTTCGAATTTTTACCAACTCCCTGACGGTTGCCAACCCTACTATTCTAAACCAAAAAGAAATAGGGGGGGGGGGGGCGGCTAGCCTGCAAGGAAGCTCTGGATTAGCGTGTGACGAGGGGTCGAGGGTGTGTTGGAGTGACCTTTGACAGAGTTACGGAGCTTGAGTTAGTAGATTGTGGCTGCTAATGATGGGAGGCTAATTTCCTTGCGGATTTTGGAGTTACTGATGTAAGGGGGTGAATGGAAAGCTCATCGAAGGGTTCTCATGTGTCTTCCAGCTTGTAGAGAGTAGAGGCTTGTGCCCAGATGGGGATGGGGTAGAATGCACAGATCTTTATCTGTTGGGAGACTTTCTAGTTGTTGAAGAGTGGCTTGAGAGGCGAAACCCTCCATTGACTTTGCCCAGAACAGCAGATTTGTTTATGTCAGTTGTGTTTCCTGTTGTAGATGACTCCGAGGTACTCCAAAGTTCCTTGTTGTTGTATTTTATGGCGTGGTTTCTGACTCGGATGTTTGGGGGGGTCACAGCTTGAGATGACAATTGCTGAGCAGGGTGGGTATGAATTCGTTCATGATCGTGGACGAGTTGTGGAGTGTCAGTTCTCAAAAGAGATAGAAACTGTAAGTAATCGTCTTTTGTTATTGGTGCTGATGGTGGCTGATCTGCATTTAACAATTTCGTGTGAAAAATATTTCTGAACGTTTTTGTCTCTTTCGAGCTACAGCCTGGCCTGAGAAGTAGCCGCGGGCCTCTTTCAGTGACAGTTTCCTCTTCCTCCAGTGGAAGGTAGTACAATGGTCTTATCAAGTTTGAGAGCTCCCAGCATAACTCTCTCAATGGTGTTCAGCACCGCTTGAAAATTGTTCTGTTAACCAAAAGGCTGGCTGTTTCTTGCAGAGCTCTTAAATTGCCACACCTTATGAATTTTCCCTTTCTTCACTTCTTTGTCACTCTGATTGCAAATAACAATTGAAAAACGAAGAATATTACGCATGCAACGTATTCAAACGCTACCATTACAAGTAAATTTGTCACTCTCAGTCATTTATATTCACTCCCAAGAGTACTTCGATATAGTACTCGGATATTTCAATACTGGGACAGTTGGTGGGAGTACTCAATACTCCTCACCTCCTAACGCCTAACGTATATTCCACATGCATGTAGGTGACGGCTAATTCTATGTCTTTTGTGTTTCTGTACCTTCCTCTCTAAAGTGTTACTGCAATTCTCTTCCTATAACTGAGTTGTCGATGTTTTGCAAATAATTTAAAACTGCCCTACGCGCTTTTGTTTTCTTTTCACTTTGTGTACGTTCTGGTTTTTCTCACTCAGGCAGGAATTACTCTCGCCAATTGGGGCATCCGCAACAAAGAGCATTTCCACTTCAAGAGAGTCTTGGAACTTGGCTGCGGGCTCGGTTTGACTGGGCTGGCGCTCATATTTTCCGACTACCCTCCGCTCTCTTACACGTTTACCGATTGTCATCCAGAAGTCCTCGACCATCTCAAACGAAATATCATCCTCAATTCTGAACCCGAGAGCGTTGAAGTTCCGAAGAGAATCAACAAAACCAACGTTCAAGTATTGGATTTTGATTGGAACGAAGCGGAAACTCTCAAATTATCCAAATTGTTTCAACCTGACTTGATCATCGCTGCAGGTCAGTATAGTCCATCTTCTGCTTTTATTATTTAGGCGGCATTCAGGGTTGAGTCAATTCTGCGTCGATTTTCGCATTTTTTAAGCAACTTTGTCTTCCACTTTTTTTTTACCTTGTTTTTAATGAACACTGAGCTTACCAATAATGTTCTGAGGTAGTTTGGAGATGCTTTTGAAGAGCTGCTGACTCAAGCAAACATTATGGCAAATCTCGCGGAGCTCCGATCCACAATTCTCAACGTCGTGAATTATGGATCAATGCCTTAACCACTAGACCACGATCGCCCGGTGCCTTTAATATGAGTCAGTCAGCACAATAACAAGCGATATGCGAATCAATAACAAGAAAAGGCGATGTAATAACAATATCAATAACACCTTGGATTTCGAATGACTGTTAGCAAAACAATATCCTCAGTTTCTCAGACATTTCCTATGTGTGGTACACACTATGTATAACATCAGATGATCTACAGATTCTGCTAGCTGTCATTCTAAAACCTGTTGAATAAATCCTGCCCCCTTCCCTTTTTTAAATTGGTAATTAATTTGTGTGTCTGAAGTAGCCAAGAAGACCTCCAGAAGAGGAAGTTCTGGGTATTGGATGGTGATCACTCATCGCGTAGCTCACCTTAGATAGTAACTGGGCTGAAGTCCTGGTCGCTTGAGCAATAAATTGTCACTGCAGGCATTTCGATTTCAGACCTGTTAGGACCATTTTCACGACCGATGAGCTGTCTGAATATATTTACTGTTCGGGCATAATCATTTTAGAATTTGCTACTTCTGGTTTATTGTAACTGTTCGCCATTTGTTGTCTCATTGATGATTTGTTTACTTTCCTTGTTGTCTTCTAACCGCTATTGGCTCTTATTGGCTTCCTATTTGTACACATGTTTAGTTTCATTCGCGTCGCACGCATTATTGTTATAATTTGCAAGAATTGCAACAGTCTGAACATCACCCACAACCAGAGGAATCCCAGCGAGCTTGAGGCACAACTCAACCACAAGCTATCGCTCATTCAAGCTTTTGCTCAGATGTGTAGGCCTTTTTCCACGTTTGGAGTTGATTCGGCAAGACGCCGTCTCGGCCATTGCAGTTAATTGTTTACAGCTGGGTTTCAAGTCAAACTAGTCGTACATTTTACGTCTGGTCACTGAAAACCCACGACCAGGTTTTTTCCATAAAATGTGTCTCGTGGCTCAAACTCCCCACACTGCAGTCATTACAGGTACTGTGAAATTAAAATGAACGGGACGTAAGAAAATAAATTACTTGTAGGGATGAACCCATGAATTGCAATAAAAAGAAATATAATAAATTGAAGAAATGAAATTATACTTAAAAAGAGAGAAAAGAAAAGAAAAACAAAATTAGCTGTCACAAAACTGATTTAAAATAACGAATTTGGGTAGAAAGAACTAAAAATAATGTCTTCTCCTACCTAACATAAGGCCTGCCGAAAATAAATAAACGAATCCACCGACTTGAGAACTGTGGAGTCTTCTAAAGGAACAGGTGTATTCCTTCGGGAAGAGAGCGGGAGATATGGCGGAACGGGAAATACGGGAACGTGTCTTCTTTTTAAAAGCTCAGTCAAGGGAAGTATAACCTTTTTTACTTTCCTTGGCTCTACAAAGTAGAAAGGAAAGTTATGTAATCGGCTGAAAAAAACATCCTGAGTTTTCTTCAGATCTTCACGTTTCAGACCCTCTTGAGACCGAAAAACACTATTTGGGAAAATGGTTTGTGTGTCTGTGCACGATTTTTAGAGAAAACCACCGTATCAAATCAGCTCAAGCTTGATATCTCGCCCGCAGGTTACCATGCGACGCCAAAATAAGGGTATGAACAAAATCCACCGAAATTTAACTATAGTTATCATAGTGATCAAAACACCAAATATTTTTTTTCTCAAAAACGGCTCTAACGATTTTGATTAAATTTTTTACGTTGGTAGCTCTCAATATGGCAGCTATACCATAAAATTCCTATTCATGGGAAAATGACGAGAGCAGCACAATAAATTATCAAAATTTTCGACGAAAAGCGTTTTTACCGCGGTTTTAGAGAAAACCACCGTACCAAATCAGCTGAAACTTGATTTCTAACCTACAGGTTACCAAGGGACGCAAAAATAAGGGTATGGGCAAAATCCACCGAAAGTTAAGTATAGTTATCATAGTGATCACAACACCAAATTTTTTTCTCAAAAAACGGCTGTAACGATTTTGATTACATTTTTTATATAGATAGCTCTCAATATGACAATTATACCATAAAATTCCCATTTGTGGGAAAATGACGAGAGCAGCACAATAAATTATCAAAATTTTCGATGAAAAGCGTTTTTACCGCGGTTTTTACCTTTTAAACTTCGCTGGAATGTTAGTAGAATGTTAAAGAAAATTGGTATTGTAGTCCGATCCAATACCTAAAGGGTGAGCGTTTAAAAACGCTCATGAGATACATGGGGCTCACTTCAGAAATTCCCGAATTGCAACTACTGCCGTTTCGCTTACTACCAGTTCTCACAGTTATTACCCAATAACTCCGCAAAAGTAATTACTATCCTTCTTCGAAAAATTACATTGTACAGCCTCATTAATTTTCTGTGTGCCAATTGCTCAATAATGGTCCTTCTCTGACAAGCGCTGTTCCAAGTGGCTCGATTAGTGCTTTAACTAACGCGAGAGGAGACACCCAGCCACGTCAGTATCCTGTACTGTTACAGTACATAATTGGCGTAGTGAATGAGCGGTACATAATTTCTGTGTGAAGTTATATTAAACTCAGTGAATAATGCTTTCAGCCAAACCTCGATGTCTCTCCATTTCAGATTGCCTCTCGCCTCATCCCTGAATTGTGTTTTTTACTCCTTTGTAGTTTATATTTATAGTTTACCTTCACATCTTGAATTTCCCCATACACCAATTCCCCTCCCCTCTCTTCTTCCTTACTTTATTAATTTTTCCTTCGACTCCACATGTTGCCCACGTTAGAGTACTAATGGCAGCAGGCACCGCTAGACGTCTGAAAATTGGTCCACAATCATGCAGTAATACGTATTCTATTTGGCACTTATTTATTTTGTATTTTATTTCAGATGTGGTCTACGATTATGATTTGATACCCCAGCTTTGCTCCACTATAAAAAATTTAATAAGCTCTAACAAAGCTTACTCGCTTGTAGCTTGCACTGTGAGGAACGAGACAACCCTTGACATATTTTTGGACAATTTAAGTAAGCAAGCTAGTTTAATAATATGAGCAGTCAGTATAGGTTCCTTACTTATCATTTTTACTTTCCTTGCTCTACGAAGTAGAAAGGAAAGTTATGTAATCGGCTGAAAAACAAATTTTGAGTTCTCTTCAGATCTTAACGTTTCAGACCCCCCAGAGTCCGAAAAACACTATTTAGGAAAATGGTCTGTGTGTGTGTGTATGTGTGTCTGTGAACGATTTTTAGAGAAAACCATCGTACCAAATCAGCTCAAACTTCACATCTCGCCCGTAGGTCACCATGGGACGCCAAAATAAGGGTTTGAACAAAATCCACCTAAAGTTAACTATAGTTATCACAGTGATGAAAACACCAAATATTTTTTTTCTCAAAAACGGCTCTAACGATTTTGATTAAATTTTTTATATTGATAGCTCTCAATAAGACAATTATACCATAAAATTCCCATTTGTGGGAAAATGACGAGAGCAGCACAATAAGTTACCAAAATTTTCGACGAAATCGATTTTAGCGCAGTTTTTAGAGAAAACCACCGTACCAAATCAGCTGAAACTTGATGTCTAGCCTACAGATTACCATGGGACGCAATAATGAGGGTATGGGCAAAATCCACCGAAAGTTAACTATAGTCATCATAGTGATCAAAACACTAAATTTTTTTTCTCAAAAACGGCTCTAACGATTTTAATTACATTTTTTATATAGATAGCTCTCAATAAGTCAATGATACTATAAAATTCTCATTTGTGGGAAAATGACGAGAGCAGCACAATAAATTATCAAAATTTTCGACCAAAAGCGTTTTTCGCGCAGTTTTTTCCTTATAAACTCCGCGAGAATTGTTGTAGAATGTAGAAAAAAAATTGGTATTGTAGTCCATTCCAATATCTAAAGATTGAGTGTTTAAAAACGCTCATAAGATACATGGGGCTCACTCCAGAAATTCCTGAATTTCAACTTTTGCCGTTTCGCTTACTACCAGTTCTAAAAGTTTTTACCCAATAACTCTGCAAAAGTGATTACTATCCTTCTTGAAAAAATTCGTATTTACAGTCTCATTAATTATCTGTGTGCGAATTGCTCAATAATGGTTCTGCAATGAGTGCGAGCTGCACAATAAATTCCGGAACTGTAAGCGCTACCGCTTTCTACTGCCGTAAAGCGGTGTTTGACCAAGTTCAAATTAACTGAGTGATAAATGAATTGATCAAATAGAATTAGCCATGTACACAAGTGAATTGACGTAGAGCTAAGGAAAGTTGTGTGTTGCACCGCACCAGATATTTTATGTGGCATAAGAAGAAGGGGCTGCTTCTAGGGGCCCCATGAATTTACTCCCGTGTATTGAGAAGCAATTTGGAATCATTTAGTTTGTTGCATTAGGTTGGCCTTCATCCCTCTTTGCAGTGGCTGCTCTTCTTTCTTGTCATTTTTGCCCTCTCAAGAATCTTGGAGTTTGCTGACATTCTTTACTGCTGAACAGTTTGGTAAGTTCAAAAGCAGTCTTTCCTCCATGTCTTCATACTGGCCCTGGATCAGCGAGCTCCATCCTCTTCTGGCTGAGCACTGCAGGGACAAATTGGTCACAGCGCTTCCAGTTTTCCTCTGAATTCAACATGCTGCGGACGAATGCCTCGGGTGTGAGCTGACTGACTGAGTCATTTGTTGTGCGTTGCCAGCCTGCCCACCTTTGGCACAGGAAGTAACCACTATGACTCTGCAGTACAGCCTTACCAATTAGGCGCAAGTACGCCATAAATGCTCCATGTCTCATGAGGAACTGGATAAGGTAGACATTCACCGCACGACGATGCTGCCTGAACCTTGGACAAAGTGCTGAAATCAACTGCCTGCCCACTATCCCTTCTGGGCTGTGTAACACTAGTCTTGCCACCTTCCAAGGGTCACGACTTCTTCTTTTCTTCTGGTGGTCTTCCTCTGGTTACCCCCTTGGTCAGTACAGCTCTTTCCGCTTGACTGCCAGAAGGTGGATTAGTGGTAGCAGGTGTTACACTTACTGTCATTCAGGAGTGTGGGATTAGTGCAATTGGTGGTAGTCAGATGTCAACAGAATCACAAGAAGACTGTAAGTTAAGTGGTCATAATTGTTTCATGTGAGTGCGCACACTTTGTAGTTCATGCAACTGGGATTTATGTTGCCTAGTGTCCAAAAATTAAGTTCACTATTAGGAGGGATCGTGTTAGTTGTTTGCATTATCTTAACCCACTTTATGAGCATTTTGTTATAATTCTGGGCTGTTGAGAGTAACAGGTTTATTGGAAGTACAATTATGGAATCTATTTGGGACGTACCTGAGACCTGATATTTATAAGATACACGTATATGGTAACGCTAATTATTGAACCTGCCCTATATCAATATGATTTGAAGTGATTTAGACTTTTTAAATCATTCAATTTTTCATTTAAGACGTTCAACACATTTAAGATTTTGTTTTGATTCAGGTAGCACTGGTTTGGATGTGTCAGAAGACGAAGACGACGAAGAAGAAGAAAACATAAGTGAAAACCTGAGAAGTCAAAAGAAACCTACATTTTTCTGTAGCAACGAAATTTCGACCAAAATATTTAAAATCTCTCTCGTAAGTTATATTTATGCTTTCACTTACTGAACAACATGCAGCTGATCTCAGTTTTCAAAATTACGTGAACAGTGTATAGAACTGTGCATGTATCAGTTTGGAGAAAGATAGAGAAGTGTCCATGGGACTCGGTCCTCAGATCAGAACTTTGAAACAGCTTCTTAGAAGGTTTTCTCAGGAGATTGACTGCAACGTGTACCTATGTGGATGACTTGACTGCGCTGATCCCTGCCCAGTTGAGCCACAAAATGGAGGCAAAAACTGCTCCGAATCGGCCCTCAATGGTGTGAGTGCGTCAAGGTGTGCTGACTGACTCCTATTAGAGGCAACCGGTTGATCGTGGTCTAGTGGATAAGACAGTTGATTCATAATTCTCGACTTAAGTCGAGGATTGTGGATCGAATCTCCGGCGCGATTACCGTAATTTTTGCCTGAGTCAGCAGCTCTTCAAAAAGCATCTCCAAACGTCCTTACGTAACAAAGGTGCAGGTGGCTGAGGAAATAACCCAGCTCATCCTCATTAAGGGAAAATTAAACAGCTAACCGTTACGTTTTGGCGACCACAGGCTCCTTCTTGAGAATCAAGTCAAGTACTTAAGGGTCACTCTAAGTGAGCAGTGGCATTTCTACCAACACCTCAAGCCCCACAAAGGCACCATCCTTGCAAGGTTTGTCTGTCAGGGGTGAACGCTGAATAGACCCACCCACTGAACGAAACATGTTGTGCTAGATGAATGGGCATTATTTAAATGGCAAGGGAGGTAGGAATCCTCGTCAAATGGGCATGACACGTGTGAGTTTTTTGTCAATATCTGTGAATGCCTTAGGAGAAAGGTGAGTCAGATCTCTAGACGAACTAGTTCTTTGTGGAACATGGCGACCTCAATGCGCTCAACTTCTTTTCTTTCTAAACTCTCCATCCTGTATATGGAGACAAGAAATCACCTGCTGATCCACTGTAGTTCCTACAACAGTGAGCAATGTTTGTTGGAAGAACAGGGAAACCTTCCAGCTTTGACTGCTACTATGCAAGCTGATAACCGTTTGACCCAGTTTCCAAAGAACGTTCTGGCAACAAAACTTGGCGACAGTTAATCAGGGAGAGAACATATCTGATTAAGAACACCTCCAGATGGCACAGATTCCCTGGGGTCATACCTCCGTGCAGCGACTCATGGCCAACAGCTCCCCACTGGGAGACGGGCTAAGTGACAACCTGCTGTATCTCCACAGGTCTGGGTTTGATGTGGAGCGAGTTTTCAAGGCCCTTGCATGATAGTGAAATTGCAACCTTCATGACTTTTGTCTGATACAACTCTCTTATGATTGTTAAGGAACATTAAATTTGATGAAAAACACAGGGAGCAACTGCAGGATGGTTGTTAGAGCCCACGGTATACGTTAAGTGACTAATTGACACTGATTAGTGAAACAGCAACGAGTGATAAGTGAAACAATGTTCAAGTACTCCCACTTTTTAACACAACACGCACGCCAACCCAAACGACGATCTTTTCCGCAACGCAGGTAGATTCACACTCTTTGAGCCCTTCAACCCAGGGCTGCTCAATCCTGAGATACATGGCGCTAGTGGTTTCCACTTCCAAGGGTGCACCGACGTTCCACAGAACCTCTTCCCCAGTATATTTTGCATACAAATACTCATAACAACAGTTGTACTGACCTTCATAACGTTCAACAGTGAACACAAATGACTCTCATGACAGGACACTTTGTAGATAGTATTGAAGGGTATATGGTAGGGACAGGAAATAAGTGGCATGTTTGGTATCTTTGTATTGTAGTAACTCCAATGATAGTTGCTAACGAATAATTAGAACGTAATGATGTTGTTGATTGAAAAAGAATATTGTTGTTTCGTGTTCGTCACTGAACATTAAAAATTGATTTTGTTGAGTTTGAAGTCAGATTGTACATTTGGGGGCCCGTCCGGGATTAGAAAGAGAAAAACTTCAAATTTATTGATGAATGAGGCCAACGAGCTCGAGGACTACTGATTACTGGGCTTAAATGGTCAGTTGATTAGCACAAACGAGTTTTGCCATAAAAATCACTACAATGCTACTGATTATTACAGGTACTGATTGTGAACTGTCTTGGTTTAGAGGTGTGTGTGTGTGTAATGCTCCGATGTGGCTGAAACTGAGGGGTCGGAGGATTAACGATAATAAAAAGGAAAATACCAAAAGGTGCGAAGAGATAGGTGGTGATAGAGAAGGAAAAGAAGGTGCTGGGAGACTAGGAAAAGGAATAACTGTGGAGACTAGGTAATTATATTCGGGGCTAGTGAAGGGCAACCTGCTTCCTCGGGGGACGGAACTGGAGAGAGAACTCGGTTTTCGGTGGAAGGCTCGGCGATTGTTCTCTGCTGAGCAAGCACTCTCGATTCTGCTAACTCTGTATTTGAGCTGTCGCCACCTCAAATTCTGTTCTCAAGCCGGTACCTTATCTATCACTCCTCGTGCGTGTGATATGGTTAACGGCAAGGAGGAGAAACGATAGTGAAGCCTTCTCTCTAGGGGGAGAATGCTGATGTTCAGTTCTTCGTCTCGATAGCGCCGTTCCTTGGGCGGTACATGGCTCCCCAGGATAAATTGAGCATGTCCTCATGCGACCAGGTAGGCAGGAGTGGTGATTAGGCCTGGTTTGCTTGACCTAGGCAGGTAAGTCGAGAGTAGAATCAGAAGAATGAGTGATGGACTCCCCGAGAAGGTGAGGAACCAGCAAGATTACCTAGAGGTTGGTTCGAGTTTACCCTTTAGCTGTCACTGCTGTTGCACTCGTCCTCAGGAAATGGGGGATCCAAATGGGCAACATTTTGCAACACGTACATTACGCCAAAATCGAGAGGAAAGCAGGTGCAGAAATTTGGTACATCGTCATAAAATTTTGCCCATTTGCATCCCCTATTTCCTGAGGACGATTGCGACAGCAGTGACAGCTAAAGGCTAAAGGGTAAACTCGAACCAACCTGTCTCTGTGGTCCGGGGGGGGGGGGGAGGTGAGTAGGAACTTGGAAGAAGTAGTGAGAGACTAATTGAACTCCCATTTGGTAAGGAAAACGTTCAAGGGGGTTTCTCAGTAGAGCCAAGGGCAACAAATCAATTTGGCCAGAGCTGAGCTTAACATTCTCCCTCGGAACAGAAACAAACCTGTGCAGAGCCCCTTTTGTGCAATGAAAATAAGAGCTTGTTGCTTGATTTTGGTTTATTATTCATACTGAATAGTACACCTACGTTTCGGTCTGGAACAATTTTTTATACCCCCATCCCCCTTCCCAACACCTCTCAAAATTCGAATACTTTATGTTTGAAAACATCAGGGGTTGGAAATCTTCAATGTGTGTCCGCCGTCCGGGCCATTTCGTGCCATTAAAGTGGTCTAAAACAGTTTTGAAATGCGTTGAACGAAGATATAGTGCCCGTATATGTAGCTGGTGTTCAAATTTACCGTTGCCTGAATCCTCGGTATGTCACCAGATATTTTCTACGTAAATCTCGCTCATCTTCGGAAAAATTAGGGCGGTAGTTGATGAAACTAACTAATCGATGAAAGTTAAACTACCTAACGCTCATATAATTTTTTAAACTTAATCATCGAAGCAAAGAACATAACTTTTATTTATTGTTACTTTAAAATAACCACAAACCCGATCTGCTTCTGTGGGTTTAACAGAAATTACGACAGGTAAAGCTCATTCGATCTGCATTACGTTTGGGTCCAACCCTTTCTAAATCCCTCCTCCAAAAGCCTATCAATTTTTTCCTTCGCCTTCTTTCCCAGGGCGAATAGTACAGGACGATACCGAAAAACACAAACGGTGGGTACAGCTTTCGTACAAGTACGCAACCACTAGGGACATTTTATGTCTTTTATTTTTGTTTTTTTTTAATGCAATGATAACTACGTTTGATTGTGCTCGTTGATGGTTTCGATGTAATGGCCGCGTCAATTGCAATTGACATCATCACTTGGTCACTGAGGTTATTAAAACGTGTGATGTTACCAAGCGTTAGATTTTCTAACAGACGTTACCAAGCGTACACCTAACCCCAAACACATATTTCGTGACGCTTCTCCGTTACATCTCCCAAGTTACATATCCCGCGTTACATTTTGGAGTTAATGTAGCAAAGTAAAAACATAAAATGTCAAAATGCGTTCTTTCATACAAAAATACAATTTGGTATCTAGTTGTGCCTGCCTGCTCAGCAATCTGATCTAATGAAGCCGTGTCGTGATAAAACTAATGGAACAGCATATAATCGATAGTAGGAATGGCCCTGATGGCCTTTAATTAACAAGATTGCTTGCAGCTAAAAAGTTGAAATGTGTACTTCATGGAAAACTTGGATTTGTCACACATTTTCTAAAACCATTCCTCAAGTGGCTGTGGAAATAAACAATTATTTATGTCAGGTTTATAGCGTGGTACTAGGCTAACGTACAGAGTTACCTTTTTTTCGTCATTTAACATTTTGTATTATAACTAAAACTATTCCCATTGGTTTGTGTTGCTGCGACCAGTGAAGAATTTCTAAGAATAATGTATAAAATAAATATGGGTTCAAGGGTGTTCGCGCAGTTTTTGGTTTATTATTCATTCTGAATAATAACCCTATGTTTTCGGTCACGAAAAATTTTTTACAACCCCCCCTCAAAATTTGATACTTTACGTTTCAAGACATGGAGATTCCAAATTCGCAATGTCCGTCCGCCGTCCCCCATCTCCCGTCCGGGCCATTTTGTGCCTTTAACGTGGTCTAAAAAATTCGTTCTTTCGCCCAAAAATCCGATTTGGTATCTAGTTGTGCCCGCCATCTCGGCAATCCGATCGGACGAAGCCCGTGGTTGTAATGGGCAAAAAAACGGTTAAAAAAATTAACGAAACGCAGTACAACGCGGGAGCTACAGCATTTCGTCGTTTGAACTCCCTCCCTCCCGCCCGTCTCATTAAAAAAGCAACCGCGCTCGAGGCGAGCGAGCGCGCCTCCCGCTCTCGCTTGCCTCCCAACGACGCCGACGCCGCCACTCAACTCCCCTTTCACCTTTTGCTTCGAGCGCTCCCGTTCCAATTTCCCCGACGTTTTGGTTTTAATACGATTCTTTTTTTTTAGATTCTTTCGTTTCATTCTCATTTTGGGTTTTTTCATAGATTTTTGGTTAAATTTTGATATTAGTATTTAGCGTGCATGTTTTCATATTAAAATTCAGTTTTTCTAGATACTTTCTAGTCTTTTTTTTTTGTTTATTTTAATATTACGATTCAGTTCTTTTCGACCTTTTTTTGGGTTTAATTATGATATTTTTCGATGCTGAATCGAACAGGATGGGTCTCGGAGCATTAATGCTAGGCCAAGCTGATTATCCGAATAATAAACCGTTGTGTAATAATTTGCAGGGTTTTTGTAATTGTACTGAGTTTTTGTCTTGATGTTTCAGGGTTGAACGACGAATTGAATTAAATTATGAGAGGAACCAACGAAGAAAGTGAAAAAGCTGAGCTCCTCGTGTTCGGGTACGCTTGCAAATTATTCAGAGATGACGAGAGAGCCGCATTGATCGACGGTGGAGCTCATCTGATCCCGTGGATGGGAAACGACGACCTTCGAATCGACAGATACGATGGAAGAGGAGCTCTGTACGATTTGGCTTCCTGCGAACCCGATGAAACTTTGGTCGTCGAATTGGACGAAGAGGAGAAGGTTCTCGAGCAGATGTGCGATGAAGAACGGTACAGGTCGATGTACGTGAATGAAGAAGAAGAATTGACTTACAAAGAAGAAGAGGTCAAACGGCAGCACCAACAAAATCAAAATTACGGAGAAGTGGCGTATAGTTACGACGTACCAACCGCTGAAGAGCTTTCTTCCGACGTCGTGCAGCCTAAAGTTGCGCAACCGTTTACTCCTTCAGCTGAGCTTCAAGTACCGGCTGATATGCCAGTTCCAAAGACGGTGAAGCACAACGCGATTATTGAAAGGACAGCTTTGTTCCTCGCTCAACAAGGAGCTCAAATGGAAATTCTCATGAAAGTTAAACAACAGGGGAACAAAAATTTCGATTTTCTGTCACACACCGACTCTTTACACTGTTACTACAACCACTTGAAGCGGCTCATCAAATCGGGAAGCTACGTCCCCCGAGAACTAGATCTCGATGAAGACGACGTAGTTGACGCTGATGACGACGGTGACGACTACTTGCACCCCAGTCTCATTACACCCGCATCCGCCGATCCTCCCGCTCCTCCCATTTCCGTTGTCGAAGAGAAACTCCCTCAAAAACCGTCACTTCCAGACAACAACTCGCCGCCCGACTTCGTGCAGAAAATAATCGAACTGATGGTCAAATTCGTAGTCAGAAACGGGCTTCAGTTCGAAGCCGCCATTTTGAAAAGATCTGACGTTCGATTCTCGTTTCTCAACCCCAAAAATCCTTACAACGCCTACTACAAAGAGCAGCTGTCTAAAAAGTTACAACCTCCTGTCGTACCTAATCCCCCGACAAATCTCGGGATCGTTCAAAATAAATCGCCGGAATCTAAAGGCTCGTTGAAGCGAAAGCCTCTTCCCGTCTGTTTTTCGATTAAGAAGCCGAAGGAGACTGAAGGTCTGGAGGTGTCAAGCGCTCTGCCTGTCGAAGAGAGCTCCGAAGAAGATGAAAGCGACTCTTCCACGCCTCCGGTGAAACAAGCCAAAAGCTCCGGATCGCCCGCTCAGGCGCAAGAGCCAATTTCTGTCGTATTGGAAAAACACTTGAAAAAGTATTCCGACTCGGGGCCTAAAGTAAAAAAAGAAGTTCTCCGCAACGAAAGGAAAATCAAACTTGCACAATTTTTGAAAGACTTGAAGAAAAACCCAGTGTAATAGTAATTATTATTGATGATACGCGTTTCGAAGATTTTATTCGTAAATTGTTATATTTTAATTCCAATCTGACCAAGTATGAAAATCCTTAACGTTTGACGCTTAATGTTCCCAAATAGTTAGAATTTACGTATTGAAGAGTTTCAATTCTTATGAGCTTTTTGAAGTGGTCAGAAAATTATCAAATTTGGATATAAATGTTTTGTTGCGGTGTACATTATCTAGTTCATTATCCTTCACGCGATAATGAGTTTGGCTTTCCTTGGCTCTACAAAGTAGAAAGGAAAGTCATGCGATCGGCTGAAGAAAAAAAAAAGTGAGTTCTCTTCAGGTATTTCCCTTTAAGGGTTTCTTCGTACGAAAAACGCTATCTGGGAAAATGGTCTCTGAACTGAGAGAAAAAGGTTGAACCAATCAGGTATGGATACCTTGCCCTCAGGTTGCTACGGGACGCCGAAATAACGGTATAAGCTCACTATAGTTTTCAGTGAACAAAACATTCCTTTTTTTCTCAAAAACGGCTCTAACGATTTTGATTACATTTTTTGTAAACATCTGAATGACCCGACAATACCATAATATTCTCATGTGTGAGAAAGTCAGGAGAGAAGCACAATTAATTATCAAACATTTCGACGAAAATAGCGTTTTTTTTACCCTATAATCTCCACTGAAATGTTACAAGAATTTTCATGAAAATTGAGGTCGTATTCTAATCAAGCACCTGTACCATGAGCGACCTGTATAAGATGTATAGGACATCTTCGCAATTCCAACCACGCAGCCCTTTCGCTTATTACCATTTCTACAAGTACCACAGCTGACAACACGATCCTTCTCAAAAATATCTGGTGCGTAGCAACACACAACTTTCCGCCACCCCTTTAAGTTCGATCACCACCTACATATGCGGGCTCTATATCTTCGTTCAACGCATTTCTACGGAAACATTTATGTAGAACAAAATGTAGGGACTAGTTAGCTGAAAGTACTACGTAAGTTTGATCAAAATCGTTAGAGTCATTTTTGAGAAAATTGGAAAACCAATAAATTAATATTCGAAAAATCTCCTCTTCTGAGTTAACCTGGCTTATATCTCCGTTCAACATATATATACAGAAATAATTATATGGAATGAAATGTTGGTATGGGTGGATATAAGACACTCGATTAGAATTTATCACATCTGGTGAAGAAGTTACCCTGGAATTTACGGAAATGTTCGAAAAAACGTTATTTTCGACACAATTTGATTTTTATCTCTGTTCAATGGACTGTCAAAGGAACATTTATTGAGAACAATATGTAGGTATTTTACTATTCAAAAACATCTCGAAAGTTTGGTGATAATCGTTGAAGCCGTTTTGCCAAAAAGCGTAAAAAACCTATTTTTGCTTCATATCTATATCTCCGTTCACCGTATTTTCATGGAGATATGTATAGAGAAGAAAAGTTAGGTATTGATTAGTAGAACATAATTCGAAAGTTTAATCAAAATCGTTGACGCCGTTTTCGAGAAAAATGGGAAAACCCCTAGTTTTTGGTACATTTTCGTCCCCCCACCCCCCTTCCCATCGGCCGAAATCGTCCATAACCTTATTTTGGTGTCTACAAAAAATAACGAACAAAAAAAAAAGAACCAGCGCAATCGGATCAGCCGTTCTCCCGCA
Organism: Pachypeltis micranthus; assembly: GCA_020466155.1. Classification (NCBI taxonomy): domain Eukaryota; kingdom Metazoa; phylum Arthropoda; class Insecta; order Hemiptera; family Miridae; genus Pachypeltis; species Pachypeltis micranthus. The sequence goes on along the minus strand of CM035782.1, from coordinate 3,745,745 downwards.
AATCGAACTACAGAAACACGGACCACACGCCGAAATGAGGTTTTTTAGACTCAGTAGGGTCTAAAAAAAATTTTTTTTTGACCCGATTACTATACTTTCCTCCCCTTCGGGTAGCGGAAAGTAAGAAGCACGTAGACTGTCTCATGAATCTCCTGTGCACTTATTGCTCAATAATGGTCATGGCACAAGTATGAGTGGCACGATAAATTCTGGAATCTTAAACTACGCCGGTGGTATGTTGTTACAAACAGAATGAAAACGATTTGGTTGGTTGCCAGTCAAGAAAATCGCTGAATGTACGTAGGACCAAGGAAAGTTGGGTGATGCGGTGCTCCTGATGTTAATAGAGGACGTCCGCGAGGCCTTATCCTACCACAGTTGTTATGAGCTCCAGTAGTGCTGCTCTATTTAGAATTCAGAACCAGGTTTGTATTTGTCGGACATGGCAGGCTGGAATATTGATAAGTGTGCTGAGGCAAGCGAAAGAACGCTGAAGTTCTTCTCGCTTAAAACGCAGCATGTCAATCCTGTGTATTGGCATGTCCTCCTCGCCGTGCTATTCTCGCAAAGTAGGATCAAATATCACCGAGAGATGAAGTCTGAGATTACTTGAGGCCTCTTGAAGCATTCAAGTTCACTCGTTAGTGATTCGTTTCCAATATATACTATGAGGACTTTCGTTAATGTTTGACTGATTTCCCTCATAGCCTTATTTTAGGGTCCCATGTTTGCAGGCTAAATAGATCCTAATAATTGAATTTATTTGAGCCTTTCTTTCACTCATGACCACACAAAAAAAATATCTCAAGTTTTTCAGAGCCTTTAAAACGTTACGATCTGAAGAAGACTCGAATGTTTTCCTGCCGAACTTTCCTCCGCACTTCGTTGAGTAAAAAATTGTTTTCTATTTAAATATCATCCCACAAAGTTGACGCGAGTATTGGCTCCCATCACGCTTTCCTTCGCATCTCCTCATAGAGCTGTTAAGGATTTGTTTGTTGTGCATTCGAACATCAAAGTTACTTCAACCGGCAAAACGCTGAAGAAATTTCGTCGAGAATAGAGTAACAAACGAGACTTATCACAAACCGATTAGTGCGGCGATTTCCCCTCGATTTTGTGACAGAGGACTGCGATTTTTTTCATTTGAAGTCAACACGTGATTCACGAACCGTTCCCGTTCTCAAGTTGTTGGGAGCAGTTCCCATTTTGGAACCGAGAAGTTATTCGATTGCATCGCTTTACCGGATGAGCTCCGTGTTGAATTGGCTCCCCTCCGGCTGGCCCACAGACTTTCCATATTTTTAAAATAACCAGTTTGTCACAACACACAACTTTCCCAAAAACTTGTTGACCTGTGCTATGTATACCGGGCGTTCTGTTTCCGTTCTTCAGAGACTGCAGTTCCCGACGACAATTCCACACGCAACTATACTATTATAGCAGGTACTCTCGCGTGTTGTGACCCGTTGGACGTTCGCCCTTCCGCTACAGTATAAAAGCTGCCTTTCATAGTGGGGTATGCATAACACTACATGATTAGTGAAAACGGTAGTGTCATACAAACAAAGTTTATAAGGAAATTGCTGTGATAAAATCCATTTGTGTTGGTATTCTGCGTGATTTATTGCCAACTTATGTGATCACTCAATTATTTGGAATTAGTCACACGAAATATTATGCCCAACTCGTTAGAAATGTTTTTGAGGAAAAAAGAATTTTTACTTTCCGCAGAAGGTAAGAAAAATATTGCGATTGTGTAAAAAAAAACCAGTCCTTCAGATCTTTATGTTTGGAGGTCTACTGAATTAAATAATAATAAATTCAGTGCGCAGTCGTATGTGTGTGTCGCTCTAGTTTTGAACCTTTAGTCAAAGAGCGTTTGAACCAATTGAGCTGGTTGTTTCCTAGTTTCGTTTGTTATTTTTTCACGATGCGGTCATAAGGTTATGAGTGATTTCTATCGTTGGGCAAGGGGGTAGATGTACCAAAAACACATCGTTATCTAATGCTACATTGCTGAATTATTTTTGCAAACTCATACCTCATTGAACAATTCACATTATTTTCAGTGTATTTTGACTACTTTGGTTTGTATGCTACTGTAATACTTTAAAATTTAATTTGAGTGAATTTTTCCAGTTTTTCATTTTTCTGAAGTAGTAGTACATTTTGGCTGTCTCTGGAAGTTGAATATTTGTACTATAAACACTACAGAAACCGTCCATGAGACAGAGAGAATTCAATAACGTTCTGTTACCGGTTTCACGAGTGCAAGAAAGTACAAGTAACGAACAGGAGTTTTATTTTGATTAATCTTTATTTTTAAAAGACCTTTCGACGTCTATCCGCGAGGGTGAGGCACATGCACTGGCCGCCTCTACGTTTAGTCTATTTACATATAGTAGATATTTCAAGAATAAGTGGTTGAGTCGACCTGGAAGAAAGCTGTTCTTTCTCTAGATTGGCGTCAGAGAAGTTGTTCTGTTCGGAAGCGCCACTCCGCCCCTCGCCTTTAACGCCTACATTACCCTGTTCGCTTCGGAGTGATTGTCCCTCCTGTTTTGCTCGATCCGCTATCAATTAACCGAACACTCATCAATTTAATGACTCGGATACGATCCAAAATGTGATGTCGATTTCTAGTGATGGAATCCGAGTTCGCGTGATACCCGGGATTTCCTCCCTCGGCAACATGAACGGCTTCCCGCGTTTAGCGTGTTGTGGCTGAAATCCCCTTCGGATCCGCCATGTTGCCCACCACGGTTCGGGCATCTCCCCGTCTCTTTGTGAACTATTTCAGTTTTTAACTTAACGCGAGTGATTAGAACAACAAAAATGGGAACGGGATAAAATAATTTTCGTTCTCGAAGGACAGGGCTTCCGCCCTTTGAGACCCTATCGTTGCTTAGGGACTCGATAAATTTGAAAAAAAAGAAGTGAATTGCAGTTCAGTGTATTTGGTGGTTCAATGTGGTAGTGAGGTTGTCAACAGCAGATATGAGCAAGCTTTTCAGGGCACGGGAGCTCGATGCGAGCAAACCCTTGCCCGTTTACTTGTCCGAAGAATTGCCGGATTTGCCCGAATATTCGTCCATCAACCGGGCCGTCCCTCAAATGCCCAGTGGGATGAATAAAGAAGAAGAATGCGTAAGTTACCGAGGGCTTTTCTTTTATCAGTCGACGATTAATAATTAAACTTTAAAAAAAAACAGCCCCTTTTCCTTTCATCGGCTCTTATTGTTTGGACCTCCATTTTGATGGCTTTATAACCAGAAGGTTACATTATCTTAGGGACGGCACCTTTCACCCTCAAACTCCGCAATTTCGAAGGAGGGAAATGAATTTGACCGGACTCGGCGACTGTCTGGGGCTACGTAACCTCGTATTATAACCTGATCGTTACCAAACAACCTCTGAAATCACCAGATGGGTTTCTGATAATGCGATCCTTTTACGCTTTTTAAGAAATAAACAAACGCCGAGATGAATAGTTCAAATACTGACCCGGGAACCTTTGGCGAATTCCTCGACGACGAAAGAAGGAACCCAGGGGTCAGAATTTCTAATGTGAGTTCGGAAAATATATGTGGAGCGGAGCAACGCACGGCTGTCTTTCCTTACTTGGTACTTCTGAGGTACCTGGTACTTCTCTGCCTAAGGCATAATAATATTGCCAATTTTTTGTTTCATTTCATTCCGTACAGCCACATTCTGAAATCGTGTGTGTATCATGCCACACAATTTGGGTTTCCAAAAGGCTCGGAAGCAAAAATTAATGAAACTTGATGTCGAACAGGATAATTGCGTTGATCGCTGCTATCGTTGTTCCCTGTGTTGCTGAGTTCTAAGGTGCACTGCAGTTTATATCTCAATTTCTAGGGGTGGCTTAAGAATAGGAGCTCCTTACGTTGGAGTGGGAAGTCGATCAGTGAGCAGTGATTTTGTGTGCACCCTGCGGCTGTTTTATGAAACGTATTGTTTTGATTTCGACGAGGAGTTTACCACGTTGTTTATTATTGGACACAGCCGCTATTGAAGTTTAAGGCACATTTACGTTTCGTAAAATGCCTAAATCATCACGACTGCAGGGAATAAGGGAGCAGATGACCTAACCAAAGCTTCTGCACGAATCCCTTTGATGCTGACTGCAGAACACATCGGCCGATTATTAGCAATCCGTTATCTCTTGCCAATGTTGTGATGTTCCATGGCGTGTACTCCCTTCGTACTACAAGGTCTGACCACAATGATACTCGAAAATGTGACACGTTATCGCTAGAGTTCATAGGAGTCGATTTTTGCTACTCAGAAATTGTGCTGGAATCTACTGGTGGGGAAGGGATACTTCGTATTTGTATACGTTTCTCCATTTCATCCGTAGACTTGTGCGTTGTAGGATTTACTTAACTTGTCGGATCTGGTTCCAGACCACAATGGGTACTCTATCAGAAAATTTTCCACCTTGTGGACACTGCGCTAAATTGGCATTCGTTCTATGTAGGCTTTTTTCCCGCCCAGATAGCACACGTACAATTTTTCTTAATTGTGTCTTGTTTAGGTTCAACACACAGTTGTTCATTGTGTACAATGGTACCTGTGATTTTGGCGAATCGGTATCTATAGTGGTTAACGGTTTCGCTACTGACTTCGTCCCACGTTTTTCTGTCCATATTTTATTTGCTTCATCGTAATGGCTCTGGTCCGCAGAAGTGTTTCATACACCCTTGCTTTGGTTAGGTCATCTGCTCGCTCATTCCCCGCATACTCTTTGTACTTCAGCATAGTTGATTTCCCTCGTTTATGTTGCCTCGCATTGTCTTTTTTACTTTCCTGGGCTCTACGAAGTAGAAAGGAAAGTTATGTAATCGGCTGAAAAAAACATTTTGAGTTTTCTTCAGATCTTTACGTTTCAGACTCTCCTGAGTCCGAAAAACACTATTTGGGAAAATAGTCCGTGTGTGAACGATTTTTAGAGAAACCCACCGTACCAAATCAGCTCAAACTTGATATCTCGTCCGCAGGTCACCATGGGACGCCAAAATAAGGGTATGAACAAAATCCACCGAAAGTTAACTATAGTTATCATAGTGATCAAAACACCAAATATTTTTTTCTCAAAAACGGCTCTAAAGATTTTGATTAATTTTTTTTATATTGATAGCTTTCAATAAGGCAATTATACCATAAAACTCCCATTTGTGGGAAAATGACGAGAGCAGCACAATAAATTACCAAAACTTTCGACAAAATCGATTTTAGCGCAGTTTTTAGAGAAAACCACCGTACCAAATCAACTGAAACTTGATGTCTAGCCTACAGGTTACCATGGGACGCAAAAATGAGGGTGTGGGCAGAATCCACCGAAAGTTAACTATAGTTATCATAGTGATCAAAACACCAAATTTTTTTTTCTCAAATACTACTCCAACGATTTTGATTACATTTTTTATATTGATAGCTCTCAATAAGGCAATCACACCATAAAATTCCCATTTGTGGGAAAATGACTAGAGCCGCACAATAAATTACCAAAATTTTCGACGAAAAGCGTTTTTAGCGCAGTTTTTTTCCTTATAAACTCCGCTCAATAATGGTCCTGCAATGAGTACGAGCAGCACAATAAATTCCGGAACTGTAAGCGCTTCCGCTTGCTGCGGCCGTAAAGCGTTGTTTGACCAAGTTCAAATTAACTGAGTGATGAATGAATTGATTAAATAGAATTAGCCATGTACAAAGTGAATTGTTGTAGAGCTAAGGAAAGTTGTGTGTTGCAACGCACCAGATATTTTTTTTGAGTGCTCAAAGATCGTACGGACTGCAGCCTAGTCATTTCTAATAACCTGGTGCAGTAGAATTAGGAGGCATAAAATGAGAAGCGTGTTGTATGACCTGTTACTACTGATTCTCACATACGAGACCATAAACTTTGGCTAATTGGATTAGGTGCCCACCGAGGTGCACTGTCAGTTAACTGTTGACTGCATGGTAATTTAGGTAATTAACGAGACGGCTTGTTTAATGTTGAAATATTCATATTCATAACTCTAGAATCAAATGGAAAACACTGATATGAGCTGATTCGTAGCAACATACGACTTTCACCGACCACCGTAAATTCGACAGGTCTGCCTCTTGAAAACGTTATACTAGAATAGATACAGAAATAATTTGTGGAGAATAAAATGGAAGGTATAGAGGTCTAAAATACGTTCCGTCAGGTTGGCCAATTTTAGTTATGCGGTTCCTCTTGAAACGTCGAAAAACACGATTTTTGATATTTTGGTTGTTATCTCCGTTTAATGGACTGTCAGAGGAACGCTTATGAAGATCGATGCGTACAAATTTACCGGTCGAAGACATCCTGTAAGTATGGTGACGTATGGAAGCCGTTTTACCGAAAAGTAAAAATCTATTTTCGCTTCATGGGCCGACGTTCACCGAATTTTCAGTCATTTGTCGAGAAGAAATGTTGGGCACTTATCAGTAGAAAGCCAGGAAGATCATATTTCTCGTCGTCAAAATCACTGAAAAAAAACATCTTAATTGGTATGGTACAGCCGTTCTCCCGCAAATTGAATTATAGGCACATACACACAAACCACGCTCTAACCACAACGTTAAGATCTGTGGGAGGCTGCTTTTTTTACACGACCACCATATTTTTCTTACCCTTTACTTAGCGGAAAGTAAACATTACGTTAGTGAAATGACAGCAGTTTGAATTCCGAAATGTATTGGGTTGCTCTTGATTATTCCACGACTATTGTTAACGCACTTTCATCGTGTAGTTAGCACGTAGTACTACAAAGGACGATTTTTGAGAAAACACTATTTTTATATGAGCGGGATTTGTGAGAAAAAACTTAGCTTTACTTCAATTCACTTGAGCACATGGCTTTTTTTACTTACTCAATTCATTTGAAGTTGGTCAAACAACACTTCACGGCAGCAGAAAGCGGTAGCGCTTACGGTTTCGGAATTTATTGTGCTGCTCGTACTCATTCCTGAACCGTTGTTGAACAATTGGTACACAGAGAATTAATGAGGCTGTAAACACAATTTTTTTGAAGAGGATAGTAATGACTTTTGCAGAGTTTTTGGGTGGGTAATAACTGTTAGAACTGGTAGTAAGCGAAACGGCGGTAGTTGAAATTCAGGAATTTCTGGAGTGAGCCCAATGTATCTTATGAGCGTTTTCAAACGTTCACCCTATAGATATTGGATTGGACTAGTACGCAAAAAATTTTTTAACATTGTAGTGACATTTTAGCAGAGTTTATAAGGAAAAACGCTAAAATCGATTTTCGTCGAAACTTTTGGTAATTTATTGTGTTGCTCTCGTCATTTTCCCCAGCAATGGGAATTTTATAGTGTAATTGTCTCATTACGAGGTATCAATATAAAAAATGTAATCAAAATCGTTTGAGCCGTTTTTGAGAAAAAAAAATTAGTGTTTTGATCACTAAGATAACTATAGTTAACTTTCGGTGGATTTTGCTCATACCCTTATTTTGGCCTCCCATGGTAACCTGCGGGCTAGATATCAAGTTTGAGGGGATTTGGTTCGGTCGTTTTCTCTAAAAACCTCTCTAGAATCGATTACGTCGAAAATTTTGGTAATTTATTGTGCTGCTCTCGTTATTTTCCCACAAATGGGAATTTTATGGCATAGTTGCCTTATTGGGAGTTATCAATATAAAAAATTTAATCAAAATCGTTAGAGCCGTTTTTGAGAAAAAAAAATATTTGGGGTTTTGATCACTATGATAACTATAGTCAAATTTCGGTGGATTTTGTTCATACCCTTATTTTGGCGTCCCATGGTAACCTGCGGGCTAGATATCAAGTTTGAATTGATTTGATACGGTCGTTTTCTCTAAAAATCGTTCACACACAGACCATTTTCCCAAATAGTGTTTTTCGGACTCTAAAACGTAAAGGTCTGAAGAAAACTCAAAATTTTTTTTTCAGCCGGTTACATAACTTTCCTTTCTACTTTATAGAGCCAAGGAAAGTAAAAAGTACTAACTACTAGATTTAGTTTTCCATACAAATTTCGTGAATTCAAATTAAGCGCGCTAAGATTAATCTGTCGCTGTGGCAAAAAATATTGTTCACTGACTCACAGCAGTACGCACAATTACAACGTCACAATTTGGCGCTGTTCAGAGTAGAATCCCAGTCTTGATGATAAGCACTCTCGTCAGTGGGATTATTATTCGTTAGGCATCTTGACGGAAGAAATAGCAGACTCATCCTCTCATTGAGTTGATATTATCGAGTCACCTTGGCATGCAGCCTGAGTGCAATATACGTAGGAGAGCCTCAATGACATTTTTATTAATTCACGCGCCATTATTGCTAGTAATAAAAAAAAATCCCGTGTTATTCAGGACTGAAGTTTTCGGAATGGCAACTTTTTAATCGTTCATGTTGATTAATTTGTGAACGTTTTGTGTTAAATAGATACACTTCGGCGACACTTTGGTTGCTCTTGAAGGTAAACGTTCGGAGCTCTCCAAAGAATGTCAGATATCCAAATGTGTGTGTTTGAAAAAGCCTGGCTGAAAGGGTTAATAGTGGCGAAGTGAATCGCAGTGAATCACGAAAAACTGATCGATTAAGCTTCAGATTTATCTAAAAAAAAATGAAATATTTGGATTGCCCCACAATCTGTCTCAGCCCTTCGCGCTACTAGCAGCTAATCGAACATGCTTTTCATTGAGTAAACGTCAAATTGGTTGAATATTACCTCAACGTACCAAGTAGCGCTCAAGGTTCTAGGTCCCCATAATTGTCACTTTCATTGACAGATAATACATGAGACATGGGGCGCTTAACCAATTTTACTTTCCTTGGCTCTAGAAAGTAGAAAGGAAAGTTATGTAATCGGCTGAAATTTTTTTTGTTGAGTTTTCTTCAGATCTTTACGTTTCAGACCCTCCAGAGTCCGAAAAACACTATTTGGGAAAATGGTCTGTGTGAACGAGTTTTAGAGAAAACCACCGTCCCAAATCAGCTCAAACTTGATATCCTGCCCGTAGGTTACCATGGGCCACCAAAATAAGGGTATGGGCAAAATCCACCGAAAGTTAACTATAGTTATCATAGTGATCAAAATACCAAATTTTTTTCTCAAAAACGGCTCTAACGATTTTGATTAAATTGTTTATATTGATAGCTATCAATAAGGCAATTATACCATAAAATTCTCATTCGTGGGAAATTGTCGAGAGTGCACAATAAATTACCAAAATTTTCGACAAAACGCGTTTACAGCGCGGTTTTTTCCTTACAAACTCCGCTAAAATGTTACTAGAATGTTTAAAAAAATTGGTATTGTAGTCCAATCCAATACCTATAGGGTGAGTGTTGAAAAACGCTCATGAGATACATGGGGCTCACTCAAGAAATTCCTGAATTTCAACTACCGCCGTTTCGCTTACTACCAGTTCTAAACGTTTTTACCCAATAACTCTGCCAAAGTGATTACTATCCTTCTTCAAAAAATTCGCGTTTACAGCCTCATTAATTATCTGTGCACCAATTGCTCAATATTGGTCCTGCAATGAGTACGAGCAGCACAATAAAATCTGGAACTGTAAGCGCTACCGCTTCCTGCTGCCGTAAAGCGTTGTTTGACCAAGTTCAAATTAACTGAGTGATAAACGAATTGATTAAATAGAATTAGTCATGTACAAAGTGAATTGACGTAGAGCTAAGGAAAGTTGTGTGTTGCAACGCACCAGATATTTTTGGAAACGTTCAAGTGTATAGTGGGATTTTAAGGAAAACTGTGAACGTAGTTGTTCCAAAAGCGACAAGTTGTTATTATTGTGATGTCCCTCATTATTTACTTAGCGTTATTGAACTACTATTGCGAAGGTAACTTATTGGACTGGCAACACCATTTTTCTGAAAACGTTAAAAGCAGGGCTCATAAGAAAACTGCTCTGAAATCAATTCTCTGGTGATAAATTTGATCTATTCATTTTCCGACGAATGAAAATTATGTGTTACTGTTAGTTCATGGAGAGAGAGACCACAGGGCATCAGCCAAAGCCGATTGATCCCTCTTTGGCCAGTATATCCGCTCTTTCATTCCCCCTGTATCACTTGTGTCCCGGAACCCATTTCACAGTCAGGGTATTTCCTCTCTGTGCAAGTTCTTTTCATTTGTTATTGGTGTCCTCAACTAGTAGGCTCCTAACTATTGGATTGGCCAGCGTTTTTATTGACGATTGGTTGTCTGTGTATATTGTTATTGTCTGTTAATGTTCAGTGTCATCAGTTTGTCGGTGCAATGGTTAATTGCTAGCAGTCCGCTCTGGAAGACCGTTGTATCGACACCTAGTGGTCTGGATTCGTTCTAACCCATTGCAAGGATGTATATACCCGAGCTTGTATTGCCGTGTATTCGGTCCTTCGACCCATCTGTGTAGCATATTATGTCAGTCATCCTCTACAAGTGTTATGTTCTCCCAAGTTTCTTTGGGACGTATTTCCGTGTTAATATACGTATGAAATTTGTATGTTTTCCTAGCGTCCATCTGGTAGTTCGCTGTTTCTACAGTACTATGCAGGTCTATCCCGATAGATCCATGTCCCCTCCAGTTGACCTGTTTCCATTCGCCATTTTTCTTTAGTCTGAGGATGCCCCTCATTGCTTCTTGTCGGACCGCCCATCTGAGGAGCAGCACACCCAGTATCGCCGCCAGGACGATAGTGGGTGTACCGTGGAAGGCACCTGAGATGGTCGTCATTATTGTTCTATCTAGTTTGTTGAGGAAGCAATACTTGGTTCATGGAGATGCCCTAAAAAATTCAAATCAAAATATAGCCGTTATTGAGACGAAAATTCGCTTTGAATTGTAGTTTTCGACTGAATTTGCTCATACCCCTATTTTAACGTCTCACGTTAACCTGTGGGTTTGATATCAAGTTTGAGCAGATTTAGTCGTTTTCCCTCAATCAGCAACGTAGACACTTTTTCTACAGAAACCACAATGATTTGAAGAACTTATTCTATAGATACGAGAAAACTGAAAATATGTGTTGTTAATACTTTCTTTACTAAGAAGACAGTATTAATAGGCAACTGTTCAACAAATGTCTGAACACGTGTGCGACGCATTACACAACTCTCCTTTGCTGTACGTAAATTCACTGATTTTCATGACTTTTGCTTCTGATTGAATTCATTTCAGTTCTGGAATTTATTGTGGTGCTCCTACAGGTGCCTCGACCATTATTGAACAAACAATGTACAGAATAATGAGACTGTAAACACAATTTTTTTTGAGTCGGATAATAATCACTCTACCAGAATGATCGGGTGGTAGCGAGTGAAACGGCGGGGTTTGAAATTACGGGATTTCTGGAGTAGCATATCTCACGCGCGTTATCAAACGCTCATCGTTTAGGTGTTTGATTGGGCTACCACGTCAATTGTTCCCGAAGATTTTAGTTATGTTTGAGCGGAGAAAGGAAAAAAACTTCGCTAAAATAGATTTACCTTGAAATGTTTAGTAATTTACGAACTAGATCACTCGCGATGAAGTTGTGGAAACCTATTTCATGAAATAAAACGGATAAAAATATATAACGATGCTTTTTGTTATTGATGATGACATGGCCGTCGAAATCGATCTAATACTGTAACTCAAATTAAGTGGAAATAGACAATCGTTATATATTTTTGCCAGTTTAATTTCATGTTTGGTATTTATTGCGTTGCTCTGTCATTTTCCCACAAAATCAAATTTTATGGTATCGTCGGTTCATTTGAAGCTGTAAATGCGATTATTTAATCGAAATCGTTAGAGCCGCTTTAGAGAAAAAAATATTTAATGGTTTGATCACAATGATGAATATAGTTAAGCGGATTTAGCTCATAACCTTATTTTGGCGTCCCATAGTAATCTGCGGGCTAGATATTATGTTTGAGATGATTTGGTTGCCATTTTTCACTTTCCTTAGCTCTACGAAGTAGAAAGGAAAGTTATGTAATCGGCCGAAAAAACCATTTTGAGTTTTCTTCAGATATTTACGTTTCAGACCCTCCTGAGTCCGGAAAACACTATTTGGGAAAATGGTCTGTGTGTCTGTGAACGATTTTTAGAGAAAACCACCGTACCAAATCAGCACAAACTTGATATCTCGCCCGCAGGTCACCATGGGACGCCAAAATAAGGGTTTGAACAAAATCCACCGAAAGTTAACTATAGTTATCATAGTGATCAAAACACCAAATATTTTTTTCTCAAAAACGGCTCTAACGATTTTTATTTAATTTTTTTTTATTGATAGCTTTCAATAAGGCAATAATAGCATAAAATTCCCATTTGTGGGAAAATGACGAGAGCAGCACAATAAATTACCAAAACTTTCGACGAAATCGATTTTAGCGCGGTTTTTAGAGAAAACCACCGTACCAAATCAACTGAAACTTAATGTCTAGCCTACAGGTTACCATGGGACGCAAAAATAAGGGTATGGGTAAAATCCACCGAAAGTTAACTATAGTTATCATAGTGATCAAAACACCAAATTTTTTTCTCAATAACCGCTCTAACGATTTTGGTTACATTTTTTATATTGATAGCTCTCAATAAGGCAATTATACCATAAAATTCCCATTCTTAGGAAAATGACGAGAGCAGCACAATAAATTATCAAAATTTTCGACCAAAAGCGTTTTTAGCGCAGTTTTTTCCTTATAAACTCCGCTGGAGTTCTTGTCGATTGTAAAAAAAAAAATGTTTCACAAAATTGCTATTGTAGTCCAATCCAATTTCTATAGGGTGAGTGTTTAAAAACGCTCATGAGATTCATGGGCTCTCCAGAAATCCCTGAGTTTCAACTACCGCCGTTTTGCTTACTACCAGTTCTAACAGCTATTACCCAATAACTCTGCAAAAGTGATTACTATCCTTCTTCAAAAAATTCGTGTTTACAGCACATTAATTTTCTGCGTACCAATTGCTCAATAATAGTCCTGCAATGAGTACGAGCAGCACAATAAATTCCAGAACTGTAGGCGCTACCGCTTCCTGCTGCTGTGAAGTGTTGTTTGACCAAGTTCAAAGAAACTGAATGATAAATGAACCGATTAAATATAATTAGCCATGTACAAAGTGAGTTGACGTAGAGCTAAGGAAAGTTGTGTGTTGCAACGCACCAGATATTTTTTCTTAGACACGCATACTGTCCATTTTCCCATATCAGTAGGTCAAGGAAAGAATACACGCGGAAAGTGACTGGGAGTGCTAGTAGTAGTTCTGGCTCTGAAGTGACTAGTGGTGAAATTTGTCTTACGAATAGAAGACTACAAATAGACAGCAAAGTTGGCTGATAATATTTTTAGCAATAAGCAAACTACGTTAGCTTTTATTCTTTAGCTATTACCCAATTACCCTTGAGAATCTGAAACAGGATTTCTTTTGCAGCTCATGATTTGAAGTACTGACACTCTTACTAATAGTACATTCGTCCCATCAACCATTCGACGCTATAACTGTGTGTGTGTCATTGTTCCAATAACAATCATGAGAACGCCCTGTTGTTGAGTTGAGCCCTACCATCCGGTAATATCCGCTATTTACTATGTTTTATTTCGAGGGCTGACGGAAAAGCGTCGGCTTACAATTTATAAATTTTATTTCTTTTTAAGGAACATCATTTGCAACGAGCTATCGTAACTGGGTTAATTATCCCCACCCCCGAAGTCGAAATGATGCCAGACAAAGAAGCTTACGACCGAATGTATCCTGCAAATTACATGCAACCTCTGCAATATATTCATACCCACGGTAAGAGTCGTTTTAGATGTTTCCCTTCTTCGTTTATTATTTTCAGGCGTTTAATGCGTGTGCTCCATCATTTTCAAGTTAGTGAAATATGTTGATTAGTGGTTTTTTGGGGAGAGAGCCCCCCACCCCCCATGAATTTACTCCTGAGTATTGAGAACCAACTAGAAACTGTTCACCAACATTGCATTAAGTTGGCCCTCACGCCTCTCTGCGATGGCAACTGTTGTTACTTGTTCTCTTCACCCTCACGTGAAGATCGCAGCGTTCTGCCAATCCCATACGGCTTTGGAGGGTTTAGGGCTTTCCTTTGTATCTTAATTTTTTGTCCCTGTGTGATACTGGAATCGAATAAGTAGGTTCTACCATCTTCTGGCAGAGCGCCGTCCAACCAAATTGAGCAATGCTCCTAGGATTCAAAGGACGCATTCAGGGATGAGTCGGTTGACTGTGCCCTCCGCCGTGCGCTGACCGCCTTTGGTACAGGAAGATGGCATGGGAAATGCAGCACCATTGCAGCGAATGCAGTTTGGGCTTGCAGCCTTACCAATTCAGTGCAGGTACACTCTTGATGCTCCATGTCCCTTGAGAAACTGGGTAATTTAGAAATCCATTTGACTGCTTCCTGTGATGGGCAATGCTCAGTGTATCAGCTCATTCATAAGAGGATGGAGTGCACAACGCTCATTAGTATCCCCCTCGTGCTTGTGTTGGCCATCAGGCAGGACAGAGCCATATGTGGTAACTTCATCTGCAGCTTGCTGGATGTGGAAACCAAACAACAACTCGGTCCCACGGTCACGCCCAAACATCAAACTGCTTCCCTTGTTTGTAGCTGGTCTTCACATGAATGGAGAGGAGAGTCTCCATTCTTCGCATCGTTACCAGGACCAGCTCTCTGTCTTCTGCTGGGCGAGGAACAACCCATGAGCTCCCATCCACCAGGATCCCATCATTGGGAGTCTTGAGACATAGTACGCCACCTTCCAAAGAGTCAGCCCATTAATAGACCATTGGGCAGCCCATGCAGTGACATCTGAACTATACCTGAGTTGTCTCGTCAGGGGGGCTTTATGCTCCTATCAATTATCGGTCCTAAAACTTGGGTGCTCCATGGAGTCATATTGTCTCTATTTGCGTCAGTCGAAATTCACTCTTCCGTGGAATATTTTGTTGTTTTATGGTTGTAACCATTTTCTCCCATTTGTTTTGTTTTTCTTATTTAAACAGTCGAATGTTGGGGCTGCGTTTAAATCTATTGTTATTACTATTTCAGCATTTTCAATGGAAGAAGACACACCTGATTACGACATGGATTCCGAGGATGAGAAATGGCTTTCACAACAGAAATTGGACATAACACCGTACAAGGTTATTCGCATTTTTCATATTAGAACGTTGTAACTGATTCTAACAACCTTGCTCTTTTATATTGTTAGTAGACAGCTCGGTAAATAGCATTGTCTGAACCATAAGATTCATGAGTACAGTTCCCTATAACAGCTCACTCGTGATTTTAGGCGCCCAAAATTGAGGAGGTAGGCTGAATTTATGGTTTCATTGATGTTCAAGAAGGCTCTATCAAGGCTGCCATCATTGTTTTGTTGCTGTCCATCAAATGTCCCCCCCACCCCCACCCCTGTGATGGTACGCTCCACTTTCTGGCCGCCCAATACCTTCTATACTGTTGGAGTCGGCGCCATTATGATGGTCCTTGAAATACAAGGAGTGGTTAACGTGCAAGTGCTCGAAGCCTTGCGACTTAAGGCCTTACGAGAGTATTCTATCTCCCTAATGGGTTAAGCAGCCAGGCCAGTTCTGACCTACTCGCTCGTTTTGTGACAGGGGGGGGGGTATAGGAGCTATTTAGACTCTCCCTGGCCTAGTGCACTCAGCACTATAGATTCTGGCATTGGGAGGTGTGCACTGGATGGAGTGTAGCCCCTTGTGCAACAGGGAGGGGGTAGGGCCGGCCATGGCAGGCGGAGACCATGATTCGAGACGGTCGCCCATGCCTGAGCAAAAGTGGCGAATCTTTGCCTGGTTGACCCACTGAAAAGAAGCGCGGCTTTACTTTCAGCAGGAGGAATTCGCACATCCTCGTAGAGGGGGCACTCGAAAAGGACGAGCCCTGTATCCTCACAGATCTCTTCCCCACACGGGCATAATCCCCACTAATGTCTTCACCAATGCACAAAAAGCAGTTATTGAATCCTCTTTCAATCCCCCCTAATACCCGCTTACCCTCGACCATTTGATTACATTATGCAAAAGTTTCACGGTTCATTTCGACAGTAGAATGCACTTGTCAGGGAATAGTGAACGAGTGAACTGTACTAATGGACCTGACGGTCTTGTCAAAGCACATCAGCCAAAAACTAATAAAGGATCTTCAACATCTCATCTTCCAAGTTGAGTAGGCTGCGTGTATGTCTTCCTTGTGTGTTGTACTGAACTTACTTAATTGGCGAAGGAATGACGCTCATTGTTAATGAATGTTACACAAATTAATAGTTGCAGATTATTACTTCTACTTTTTTTTGCAACTGCTCAACGCTTGTCTGAAAATTTCAACAAACGTAGTGCTTTCCTCCGATCCATTACGTTTCTCTCGATTGCCCTCATTTGTTTCAGCCGCTCATAATTTTCTGTTTAGATTAGCAAATTTTCCAATAAGAGAAAATGGCATTCCGAGAGGTTATAATTCAATAGTAATCCTGTAACTAAGTTCAAGTTTTCGAAAATGTGCAATAAGGAGGTAATTAAACAGTAGAATGGACTCTGTGTTGAAACTACTTTTGGCATTGTATCCAAATAAGGGAGTTCCATCATTTCTGCAGCAGGGGGGTGCTCAGTGAGCCTGTCAGTGCCGATTGCCCTGTAGTTTGAGAGGCCAGTCAGTGAGAGATCACGTTGGAAAATCTCTTATAGCGCACTAATCCCAAAATGAGCGAGATGGACAAGACTATTTGATGTCAGCAATCCCCAAGGTGACACTCATAATGAATCAGATATCCCCAGCTCTGGCCTCGCTCCCAGCGTGTACTCTTGAAGGGTGGATCGACCACAACCAATTTACTCCTATACCAGCAGTTGGTTTTAAACGCCTTCTATCTTCTTGATCGTCAGGCGGACTGCTGCCAGAGGTGATATGTTGCACACGCGTTATTGTTGAGGAAGCTGGAGCTGTTTGGCTTTTGCGAAGGTGCTTGATGGTTAGGGTGAAGAATTATTACTACATATTTGAAGTTCTTTCTAGGAGCTCTCCTCAGCCCACTGTTGTCCATCATCTTCGTCAACTTCAGCTGACATTTTCTGTGAGGGAGTTAACCATCTTTTATTCACTGACCTCTAGATATTCGCTATCATCCGGGCCCAGGCAGATCGCTGCTCTCCAGAACAATTTGAACAAACTGCAACAGTGGTGTTTGGGCAATCAGCTATGTTCCGCAACGTGCTGAATTACTCCATTGAAGGACAGGCTCTAGGAGGGTGCAGGGGGGGGGGCGCTCTTAGAGGGTTTTCTTACATTCAGGGCTCATATTGAGTCAAGGGGAGGGCTATGCCAGCAATTGTTATTCTGGTCACAAATTTACGACCACAGTAAGATGGTGGTGGAGCGGGTTCAGGCTAATTTTCTACGATTTGCCTCATCCGAATCTGGTATTCTGTGGGAGGACTGTCAGGTGGAGGAGGCACTGCCACTGTGTGGTTGGAAGCCCCTTGAGGATAGTGGACGACGGAGGGATGCTCTATTTTTGCAAAGATTGATCAGTTACATTGACTTCATGGCCTACTTAGCCACACGAGGCTGTGCAGCAGACCTTTTGCACGCACTGCCTCTGACCCTACAAACTGTCTCACTCTGGACATCTTTAATACCTCCTCTGCTCATTGCATGTCCGGTTAGCTCATAAAGTTGAGTGAAATCTCGGTTCTTCCTTGGGAGGCCAATGAACCTTCATGTTCGTAATAGTTTCATAATTATCATTGGGCTATTTACCCACGCAATTTCCAATAAATAAATTAAACAGCATCTCCTTCTTCAATCAGTGCTAAGGCATCTTGCAGATATTGACATTTTCCTGTCAGATCGCCACCTTTAAGATCACTTCACCTTTCCAAGGATATTGAAAGTGTTATGAATTCGCTCAATGCCTGCAAAATCCACTGCGTCAATCTAATTTAACGTTTGATTTATTTCAGTTCGAAGAAATGATGGATCAGCTGGAAAAGAATTGCGCTCAAAACATCGCCACTCAGAGCAGGAAAGAACTTCTTTTGAAAGACGACGACGAGCTGTCTATCGCGATTTACGACTACTGGCTCGCGAAGCGAATTAAAACAGTGAGATTTGAACCTTTAAGATCTTGAGTAGTTATAGCAATTAACCTATTAAATTAACTCTGTATATATTATTTTTGGCCGTGAATTCGATCAAGGGTCGTAAAAGAACTCAGTGTTGCTGTGAAACGACGATTTTCAAAACATGGATCGTGTATTTGGTCATTTTGCACTGGCCCACGATGATTGCGTCTGTGTGCCTTAAGTCATCACAAGTGTGTTTGTCCTGAGATAAAGCGTTCGGTACATCACCCTGGCAGCATTCCAGGCTCTCACAGGCCTCTTGACTAGACTGAAATGCCCTGCAATGACGAAGTGGCGCTATAATAATCAAGGCTGGCCTGATCCCTCTCATTTTCAGTGATCGCTTTGGGCCCAGGAACCCAGTTGACATTATCTCTAATAGAGTTTGCTAAAGGGATTGCGCAACCTGCACTCCTTTTACGATTTCCTTGAAATCCCGAGAAAGCAACTGGTTGTTGTTGATAATCGTCGTGCTGTAGTTTATTTTTCACATACTGGTAGGTAATCGAAGATTTGTCCTTATTAAAAGCTATATCTAGATATGTGACAATTATGGGATAGGTCCGGGGCATGGCAGCTAGTAGCATAGGTCTTCCTGGGATAGCGCTCCGGTTGCTTTAAATTCTTTGCCTTTCCGGCCAAATATTTCAATAAAATCAGATAATGTTCCACAACATGGATCATACTTTCCAGCTCCCGTCTTATTGAAGCCTGTGTTGATAACTCTTTTTGCACTTATGTTTCCTGAACAGCTTAACATTTCCATCGCCGTTTTCTGTACACGAATGCAGCCCAATACACGATCGTCGATGCACTTCACTGGGATATCTCTTCCCTTCAGGTCCTTTTTCTTGTAGTCCTCCTCATTTAATTTTCTGGTTTTACAGATAGGGCTTTTAAGGCATTGTTTTTGTCCAAAACATTTTGAATCGGTATTCCCATTTATAGGAGTTGGTTTTATGTCAAAAGGTTTCAGCCTGGTTGACAAGGTGATTCCAGTCGCCATCGTTCACTTGGATTTCCACAACCTAATTTTCCTGAATTCAGCACAAGGGCTTTCGCGTTTTGTACTCTTTCCTTCTCCTATTTTTTTGTTCTTCGGGCCCATAACCTATTAGTTAGGAGAGTGAACGAATACCCTAATTAGAAGGGAGTTTATTGGAAGAAGCGCCACGTGAACAAAAAAGCGATACAAGAGACTGATTCGGTGGAGGGGGCAGTGGCGGAAGAGGGAATAACGTCGTTCAGTGCCTAGGGAAAGCAGAGCAGGGCCTAGATCAACGGGGTAGATCAACTGTGGCCACGTTTTTTTTATACAACCCTCCTCACAAACTGGAAGCTTGCTTAGTGGCTGTCAGAATTGCTTGGTTTGTCTGCTCTTCCAACAACCATCGTTCTCTGCTGTAGGAACTTGCGTCTGCCCAGTTGTTGCCTTGCTTTGTTTCCTCTGGACCAGGCACGCGTCTTCGGGAGAATCGGTTCTTCGTACCGTACCACCCCTCTTCTGTTCCTCACCTGCCTTTGGCACCAACTTCACTTCACTTCACTTCACTCCTGCCTTCCGTCGCGACGTGATTTGTTCAGCCTTTTCCCCTTACTTACCCTTTTTGAAGCATTCTTCCTGTCATCGAAGAATTTCTGCCAATCGCCTTTGCACATTGGTAGACACTCATCGTCTTCGCAAGTGCCTCACAAAGACTTTCCGCGGTCGAAACAAGTCACTTTTATTTTTACTTCTGTTCTTTTTTATTCTTCTTTTTGTAAATATTATGTTTTTTGTACAACAGACAATCAAAGTGTTTTTTCTTATATTTAAATGCCTCCCCTTGGTTCCCATAGGTAATTGGTTTAATTTTCCTGTAGAAATTTCCCCACTTATGAGCAAACACAAAGGCACGCATGAGGCTCCTGAGAAGACCAGAGTAAGGCATTACAGAGTGCTGGTACGTAGGGTTGTTCTCTATCGTTCTCTGGACTGAGTGTCTGCTATCGATCGTAAGAGTTCTGTTTTGTCAGGTAACTTTTTGAAGAGGTATTCCCTGACCTTTAAGCGCATTATGGTGCTTCGACCTGGATAGATTCTCAAACGCTGTGATGTCAATGAGAACTTCTACAATGTCTACTAGGAATGTCGAGTTCAATAACCACCTCCTGTGTGGTCGTTCCTTGAGTACACCCGTCTTGTCTGGCTATGAGGTTGTGGCCACCCGAGGTTCATACACCACCGTAGAACATTATGGTTGATAAATCAAACGAACTAAAACGTCCATATGTGCGAATTCGTTACTCTTAGCTTGTCGCAAAATCGTAAAAAGCTTGAAGATGGTTGTGTGGTAAGCACTAAGCAAAGGAGGTGGCAATATTGCACAGAAAATGCTTGGGCGAACCTCTTGGCATATTTGGCAAAAGAGGATGAATCCATATGCGGACCATTTTATTCCATAGTGCAAAAGTTGAATGAGGTAGGCGGGGGAACAGTTGAAAGTAGCAGCTCTGAATGAGTGAACGCTACAGTCGGGACTGTGCAATTCACTCCTCCTGTTTTTCTTACAATTTATCATTAATTATATAACTATGTTCTACTTAATCTACATTCGCATGCCTCTGCTTTTAACTCGCAATTCTTCTTTGTCACCAGCCGCAGCCACTGGTTCCTGTTGTCAAAACTGAAGTAAACAATCGATCCGGCAGCGTCAATTTGGACAATGACCCGTATTTAGCGTTTCGACGGCGAACTGAAAAAATGCAAACTAGGAAAAATAGGAAAAACGACGAAACTTCCTACGAGAAAATGGTGAAATTGAAACGAGACCTGACGAGAGCGTTGCAGTTGTTGGAGATGGTCAAACGTCGCGAATCGGCTAAGAAGGAAATGGTGGAACTGACCGTTAAAATTTATGAAAAGAGGTATGGTTATTTTTTTCCACGCTGTTAATTTGGATACATTGCTAAATATTGTAAATAAGGGCTAATTAGACGTAAATTAGTTGAATTTAAGGAAATGATTCTTAATAATTACACAAAAAGAATGTTCAGCTTGGAAGATATTGTAATAAGATAAGAACATGTTATCACGGTATCAACAAGTGTGCCAACATAAAGATTCTATAAGTAGTTTATGATTGTTGCTACTACAACAAAATTGAGCAAAGCACGTATGCCAATGTTTGGTGGGTCTGTACAAAATATCTGTTACATTCAATGTATGGCCTTAACGCTTTCAATGCACACTATTTCATCAGACCGGGACGAACTGAACTCTTCAATTTGGCAAAGGCTCGTCTGGATCATTTGTGCCGACTTTGAGTCTCAAAACCCAATTAACTCAAAACGTTGGTATTGACAGTCTGAACGAAGCTGTTGTCTCTTAGTGGTGTCCCGTCGCCCGCACTCGCGTTCGCTCCCACCCATTTCCCTTTTTGAGGTGGTTAATCTTAACGTTGGCTCAAATCTGACTCTCAAAGGAGTCTTGAAAGCCATGGAGAACGTAAGGAACACTCCAAACCGAAGAGAGAATCATTTTCGCGGGTACATCTATGCAGTAGTTTGAAAGGTGAAGAGAGTTGTCTAAAGGCCTCTTCGAGACCCGACCGAAATCGCAAGACAAAGCGCAGGTACAGGGAGACAGACAGTAAAAAAATGGAAACGAAAAGGAAAACAGTTCGACTATTTACTTAGCTGCGCGCTTCTTGAAAGAACAAGAAACGTCGCGTCAATAATCTCCCGGGCAACGGCTCCCCGATAATATTCCCATTTTTACGCCTCGAAACTCGTTACAACGTGAAACTCGCTCAACTCTCAAGTGCTCACGAAAATTAATAGGTAAATTACGGACTGGTTATTAAACACCTTGAGTATTCCGATGTTTGTTGAGCCAAATATCGTTAGAATTTTTTTAAAAACAAAAACGGGAAGATGATCTTCCAAGTTCGGTAGATATCGTTTTCTTTTACAACCATTGAATGCATGGTTACGGAAATAGTCGCAAGAGTAAAACGTTGGTGTTGTTGAAAGATACATCTTAAGATTGATCAAACTCGATTGAGAATAATAACTGTAAAAAAAATATGCGGGCGCTATATCTTCTTTCAACGCATTGTTACAGGAACATTTATACGGCACAAAATGTAGAAACTAGTTAGCTGAGAGTACTCCGTAAGTTTCATCGAAATCGTTAGAGCCGTTTTTGAGAAAATTGGAATACCGATAAATTAATATTTGACAAATCTCCTTTTCTGAGTTAACGTGGCTTATATCTCCGTTCAACTTATATGTACAAAAAAAAAAGGTGAAACGAGATAGTGAAATGCATATCGAGAAATCATCCTCAATGTCTCCTACTGTCTTGAGACTCATGAAGAAAGAAGACTGAGTCGAGCGATCATGATGAGCGATCATTCTAAGTCGGAATTGAGATAACCAATACATTAACCTGCTGTGTACAGGCTGAGACGACCTGAGGCACAAACTGTATCCGAAATAATAGTATCAGCTGTGCCAAGTGCTGTCCCGCAAGATGCGTAACCCGACTCCTGAAAACGTTAACGGGAGAAGCTTCGTTTTTGGTGTTAGTGTGAACTCCTCGGATTCAGCCCAAAAAACGAAGTTGTGCAGTAAAACGCTGCAAATTAGTACACAACGATTTACTATTCTCTTAAACAGCTTGACCTAGTATCACATCTCAGAAAACCATCCCGTTCGATTTATCATTGAAAAATACCTGTAAACGAAACATGACCTGAGTAAAACTTGAACAACGACAATTACCTATTCGAGCTGACGGTTGATTGAACGATAAAACTTTTGTTGTATTGTCACGCGAGTATTTTAATTAATAGACTGACTCTCGATAATTACTGTTATTTCACTGTTTTCGATCTAAAGGCAGTTGTACGCCTCTGATACTCATTCCATTCGACACAGAATCTAAAAATACCTTGAAAACGATACCAAACACGGCTTTGCGTTAAAACCTTTGTCCATACGCTTCTGTTGGCTACATTGGATCTTGCCGACGTACGCCCACCATCTTGGAACCATATGACCGACGCTATTGCTTTTCTGTTCGTTTCACTTTTCGTATCGCCCTTCAGGCAATTTCACTTTTGTTCCCGTGTTTTTATAAACGAACGTTTTTAAATTTCAATCCGAGTGTTTGCGTAATTTCATTGCCGCTTTAAAAACTCTAACAGGTTATGGGAAAATTAGGCTGGTCGCGAAACGTAGGGACAACCTCTATTTCGTCGAGAACATCGCCCCAGAGGGATGCAACATCGCCTCGAAGGTGGACAGCGAAGGAACAACGGCTCAGCTCTGGCATCGTCGGATGGGCCATGTCAACTTCCGTGACCTTGCGACAGCGGTGAAGAACGGCCACCTCCGTGGCATAGATCTGGACGACAAAATCGAGGACTTGACCTGTGACGTGTGCGCGAGAGGAAAAATGACCCGCAAATCTTTTCCTAAGGAATCCAACCGATACTATGGAAAGCTGGAGCTTGTCCATACCGACGTTTGTGGCCCCATGCGAGTTGCGTCAAACGCCGGGTCCAGGTACATCATCACGTTCACGGATGATTGCACGAGGTGGACAGTGGTCAGATTCCTGAAGGCGAAGAGTGAGGCTTTGTCAGCATTCCAGGAATACAAGGCTTCGGCTGAGAAGATGCATGGATTGAAAATAAAATATCTCCAATCCGACAATGGACATGAATATGTCAACCACGCATTCGATGAGTACCTGAAGTCCGAGGGCATCCAGCGCAGGCTCACCACTCCGTACACCCCGGAGCAGAACGGCGTTGCTGAGCGGAAAAATCGGACCCTCGTCGAGGCAGCCCGATGTTTACTCCTGCAGTCTGGATTACCGTCGAACTTCTGGGCCGAGGCGATAAACACCGCCAACTACCTGAGGAACAGATGTCCCACGAAGAAGCTGGAGGGGAAGACTCCTTTTGAGGCTTGGAACAACCGGACTCCAGCGGTGCACTATCTTCGGGACTTCGGGTGCAAGGTGTTTTGCCTCGATAGAACGCCAAACAAGGACAAATTCAGCCCACGTTCGAGAGAAGGGATTCTCGTCGGATATTCGGAGCAGTCGAAGGGCTATCGAGTGTGGATTCCGAAAACCAGGAAAACCGAGGTCACGAGAGACATCACCTTCAGAGAGGATTTGAGAGTACCTGAATGTGAGATCGAGGAATTTCTTCCTCCCTTCAACCGTTCAGGGGAAGATCTCTCGAAATCAAAGGAGGATTTGATCGAGGTGGAATTTGGGTTGAGACCGGACGACGTGGCAGACGAAGAGATCCAACCGGGTCAGGAGAGACAAAACGACGTGAACGAGCCCTTCAGAGGCTTTTCACCCGTTGATCGTCATTCACCGGAGCTCGATGATCGTCTTGTCGCGCCACATGAAATCGATGGAACGCCTGTAACGAAACACGGGCGTGGCCGCCCCCGATTCGAGCAAACAGGAAGACCTGGCCGACCACGGAAGTTGTATGCCATCCAGAAAGAGGAAGAAGCCAACGTTGCAGAAATTTCTGTGTCCGAGGCAATTTCTGGGCCTTATGCTGACGAGTGGATCGACTCGATGACCAATGAGATAGTCTCTGTAACCAAGCACATCGATGTGAGACATCACTTGATCCGGGACCACATCGAGAAGAAAACCCTCCGAGTCGACTATGCGCCAATGGACGAGATGCCTACTGACGTGCTCACGATTGGTTTGCCGAGAGTCAAACACAAGAAGTGCGCAAAGAACCTTGGTTTGACATCACAGGAGCCAGGATGACTCCAAGGATAAGCTGTTGGTCGAGGGGAAGTGTTGGCTACATTGGATCTTGCCGACGTACGCCCACCATCTTGGAACTATATGACCGACGCTATTGCTTTTCTGTTCGTTTCACTTTTCGTATCGCCCTTCAGGCAATTTCACTTTTGTTCCCGTGTTTTTATAAACGAACGTTTTTAAATTTCAATCCGAGTGTTTGCGTAATTTCATTGCCGCTTTAAAAACTCTAACAGCTTCTTCCCGGGGAACAATAAAAAATGAGAAGCACATGGGTGGACTGTATGATCCAAAGAATAAGAGTCGATTCCCGCCGTATAAAGAACAGCCCCCAACGCAAACGCAAAATGAGTGAGGAAAACGTGTGAAGGACTCACCTCGGGTTTGGCCTCCCGTCGATGGGGGAAATCTTCGTGTTTCCCTCCAGCGGAGAGAATGGACGTCGGTTTTGTGGTGTTGGGTTTGGAAGAACGAGGACCCGAAGAACATGGTGGGGGGGGGGTTAGTGAGAAAACAGGAAGGAAGAACAATAGGAAATTCGCACAATGCGGGGAACATGCGAAAATGCAACTGAAAACTGCAGAGGGCTTAAGGAGCAGGGAGGGTCCTTCAAGAGCGAAGGAAGGAGGTAAAAGAGAGGGGACACACATTTCATGTTTGCGCTGTAGCGCCAGAACTTTGTCGACGGAAAACGGCTCCCATCCCCACAATTAACATCAAACAACTGTCAAAATTTGCGTTTTTGTTGAATTTATTTAAACGATTTTTTCCCATAAGAACCATGAGTTTTGTCCGATCGGTTTGCCGAGCAGGGGGTACAATTAGATATCAAATGTTATTTTTGAGCGAAAGAAAGGCTTTTTTAGTTCACGATAGGGGATGGCGGATGGACATCACAGATTTGGAATCCCGATGCTCTGAAACGTAGTCAAATTTTAAGGGAGGGGGGGGGTTGTAAAAAAAATTTTTCTGGCTGCTAACTTAGGATTATTATTCAGAATGAAGAATAAACCAAAAGTGGTTTTCTGGGAATTTTGCGATAAATTAACCATTCAGTTAATCGAGTAGTGATATTAATTTAATTGTTAATGTTTTTATCTTCAGGTATCAAGCTAACGACTTAAGCGGCGCTTTGTTGGCCGAACTGTCATCGTACAAAACGCAGAGACCAGCGTTCGCTCCTATTTATACCAACCAGTATCCGTCGAATCACGCTGGCTGGCCATTAAAACCTCCTAAGGTAAGAGCATTATTATTTTCACTTGATGAGGCTCGAAGGTTGTTCGCCTAGAGCTCATTTTGATCGTAAATTATCTGCGCAGGGATGTTATAATGCACTGCAGGTTGAACAGGGTTTTCTCATTTTGGGTTTTGTCCTCGTTTAACATTTACTGCCATATAGAGGTATTGGTCTATTGAGTGCACTCTGCGAGTTAGGTTAGAATCGTTAGTGTGCCGTCTTCTTTTTAGAGAAAAGCACCCCCCTCCCTCCCCCATCGCTCAATTTTTTGTATTTTGCCCTCCTCCACCTTGATAGGAATTGGTCCTCCATCAATCAGTTCAGCCGCTCTCACGCAAATCTTACTGGGCTTCGTTCCACTGGCTCTTTATTAGTACCCGAGGCGAGATAGGAGCTTCTGTCTGAGCAATGGATCATTTCGCAGATTATTTTGACAATGTTAATTATAAGTGTGAACAATTGTCTGAGATGAAGATTTCTTATGGAAAAAGCTAAGACGCTTAATTGTTGAAAGATCAATAATTCCTTATCTGAAAGGTGATATCACATGGCTACTCAATAGCCTGGAAACATGTTACTCATTGAACCAATCAATGTATCAATTTGTGGCTTGTTCCTGGAAGGAACGCCAATTGTTGTTTGATGCATCAATTGGTGGGGCTCAATTTCTGTTAATTATGCTATGAGCTTTAAATTAAATTCTGAGCCATGCGCTGACATATTGAGCATACTGTTTCGATGTCTGTTACCTATACCAGCATGTTTAAAGTAGCTGAGTACGTCTTTCGCCACAGACTCTGCTATGGTTTTGGGTTCAATTAAACCCTAGGCAAAGTGTTTGAAAAGCCTAGCTACTAGGACGTGGCACTTGCGCAGGAAGCGCTCTGCGGTTTCGTCTTTTTCGCTGCGCATTCTTGCGTTCAACTGCAAGAAGATTTGCCCGTGCGAAGTGATGTCTAAGTGGGCAGTCCCCAGTGAGGAAGCCAGTAAGGACTCTTAGTTCCTGTGTGGTGAGTGTACACATTGTCTTCGCCCCTGAACAAGAAAGTGCAATGAGCCCGATAGGCGTGTTTTTCCTGTGTCTCCCGCTTGGTCACTTGATAATTTAAGGGACTTTACGACACTGTGCGGCTTGGGTCTGATGGGTTAGTATTTTGTGCCTCTTCACAAGGCCTTATGGGTACTGCATCGTTTGAGGACCAAAAGACATTTCTCATGTCAGCCTGGATCTGAAGGTGTAGGGTCAGATGGCCTTTAAGGCACACCCTGACTGTCCGAGCATATGTAAATCTGCTTACCTTTGAGTCCTCCTGCCAGGATCTCGAGTGTGGAGAGATTTAGGGTTAGAATTTCGGATTGATATATCTTGGTGTTCTGAAAGGATGAAATCGGGTCCTGCAATGCCAGGACTTGCCAGCCCCAAATAAAGCATCAGTGTAGCAGAATACTGCGCCCACCTCAGTTGATAATGGCCCTTGCATCTACTTTTCTGAGTGCTGAGACTGAATGGCAGCTGAAAGATCTTCCGCTCTGGCATAACATCCGTAGCAAGAATTGCTGCCTCTTCTATGTTGAACTGTTCCTCGGTGTACGGTTGGTAGAAACCGTATGAGTCTGCAAAAGCCTTACCACCCCCCGGTATGCGTTTCTTCGAATGTGTTTGCGGGAAAGTGATATGTTCAATAGAGTTTCTATCGCAGCAGTGGGGCAACTGTTCGCGGTCTGTGCAGTTGCAAAGCCAACCTGTGTCTGCAGTTTCTGGAGCTGTCCTTGAACTACACAATAGCTTATTGCCTCCATACAGTGAAGGCGTATAAAACGCTGGGTCTTATTATCCCCTTGTACAGCCAATTCACCATTTTTGGAGTGACACCCCATGATTTACTGTTCATCTTCTTGCGTGCCCATGGAACTGTGGTTGCCTTGTGCAGCACATATTGAACGTGTGAGTTGCTTGTCCAGTATCACCTCGAGATATACCCCTGTCATCAACTGTTGTCACGCTCTTTGTATACTGTGTGGCACTATTTCCAGGTTTTGAGACTGTGGGAGTTGGAAGTGTTGTTATGTGCAATGAGGGGTTTTATTGTGCATCTTGTAAATGACGAACGTATTTTGTTATTTATATTTTCTAATACGATGGTGTCAACCTTTTGTAGGATGAAGTCGGAGCAAATAGGAAAGAAAAGAGACAGTACAAGAAAAGGAAGCACAAAAGCGGGGTGTATCCTTTAGGCAGCCAGTTGGGAGGTGCAGTGAGCGGGGGTTCAACGATGGGAGCTCTGTCTTCTGGCGATGACGAACCGTCTGTCACAGGGGGCCTCTCAACTTCACCTCCTTCCCCTCCTCTAGTCGCCTTTCCGTTTCATCGCAGGCCAGATTGTTCCTATCATGCTGTAAGTATTTCATTTTACTGCACTAACTACAGTTATTATGTTATGTTGTAGTACTGGTTACTAATTAAGGTGCTGGTAATAAATTTGTTGTTTATTATTGGGTGATCTGCAGGCAAGGCGTGGGTTTGTTGCGTTTGTCTTAAGAAGTGTGGGAGAGGGTTAACGATAACTACCAAGTGTGATTGGAATTCGGAGTTTAATTCTAATTACAGATTGGAAACTTTACCACCACAAAAAGGTTACTGGGTGGGAGGGAATGTGAGCTTGAGTAACACACAACAGCTCTGTTCAGACTGCTGACACAGATGTTTCGAGTAAATCACTACGTTCTAGGAGTATAGTCAGCATAAATGCCCTGGAAGAGCCATCACCTAATCGAAGAATTCGTTTCATCCTGGTATATCACTCTGCCCTTCATGAAGTGCCTGTCCTCATGTATTCGTCAATACGTCCTCTGGAATCAGAGCGCTGTTAACCCAACAAAACAACCTATTTTTGACTGCAGGGAAAAGAATTTTGATTCAAGTTTCCAAAAGATGGTCCATGTTTGTGGTGGAAGTCATTATAAAATTGATTGAAAAAAACTCAATTCACAGTATTGTCTCTGGCGTTCACATCTGCTGTGGATCGTATATCTTTCCCACTCTACCACAATATATAGGGTTCAGAGAATCTGTTCCCAAACGACGATTTGCTCAGCACAGGGTGTTTAGAACTCTAAACAATAAGTAATATTTTCAATTACTAGTGTGCGAGTGTTGTCATCAGAACATCTGGTGCTCTTTTGGTCGACCTCTGAGTGATCGCGCTCTTGTCGCAACAAGCCCTCCGCTCCAACCTCGAAGCCCGTTCCAGAACCCGCCAGTCTATCTTTCGCTGAAACCCTCGACGGTCGTCTGCCGAATTCTAATATTTGCAAACTGGGTCATCAGTATCCCACGTTTCCCATTTTTCTATACTAGTTACCCAGTCTACTACCCTCAATATCACTTTCTCTCTCTATTGGAACCCTTCATCGGCCAGACAAATCAGCAGCCCTACTAAAAGTCTTCCACTTCTCGGAAAGCCTGATCTTCCAGCCATCTCGGGGGATCCCCGACGTCGTCGCACTCGTCTTTCATCTGCCAACTTCTCTCTGTCTGTCCATATCGCCACCACGAACGTCGTTTTTGGTCAGAACGTTCCCTTTATTTTATCCTAAGTTAATTTCTAAATACTAAGTCATTTGTTTTTTCGTTAATATACTTCTATTATTTTGTCTGAGTTGGGAAAATAGGTTTCATTTTTCTTTTTGTGTGTTTCAACCATTTCTCAAGCTCAGTACACAGGGAGTTGGAGCTTCCTCTTCAGAGGGCACCTGCCCTGAGGAGTTCCAGAATCAGTAGTTGTAAATGAAGATGCTGTGACCGTGCATTGATCAGCGCGCACTTTTGGAAAGTATTGGGGCGTTCTGGTTCATTTCATGGAGAAACGTGTGATGCCTTTGTTGACAATATTGACTGTTCGACATCGTGTGAAGACGCCAGGCAATTCGTACACAGATAGTGCGTTTCCACGTAAGCTCTAGCATCCAGGCTAGATTCTTACTTCATACTGGTCAGATGTGGGTCTGACGATTGAGTGCTCTCATGACAAGACCTTGTGATCTCCCCAGAGTATTTCTTTGAGAATTCGTTTTGGGGCAGTTTTCGAGTGGAAAGGTGTACACATTTTAGAAGTAGCTAGATCCTGAAGAAGGTTTTGGAGGTGAGGCTAAGTTTTTGGAGTTGTGCTGCAATAAGCTCCTTCGGTGTCATGCCAAGATCGCCATCTGGGCACGCTTTCCTCGAAGCAACGACCGTCGATTGAGCGCCAAGCTGTGTCCAAACTGTTGATAATGAATGGAGGTAAATTGAAGAAGAAGGGTCAACAAATTGAAGGCAGGAGGTCGAAGATTTCCATCGCATTGAAAGAGTTTTCAAGTCAGTCGCCAGTCTAGAACAATTCTGAGCGGCCAGCATCGCAAGTGTTTGTTAGGGGCAATAGGCCTTTGAGAGGACAGTAAAAGTAGAATAATAAAACCTCCAACCCTGCTTTGCCCCTAACTATATTTACATAAAATTTAATCATTTAACGATAAATTCGCTTTCTGATAAAATAAAATTGCAAATAAAAATGAAAGAAAATGAATATAATCGTCGTCCTACCTTCTGAAAGAGGAATTGTGGAGTCCGCGGCTGTACATGGGGCCCACCTTTCGTTGGCGATAAAATGCGTCGATCTTGTGGTAGAACTTTATTCTTCCCTTGAGAGCTCCAGCAAGGAATGTATAGTTGTGGTAGTATACGTATAGAAATAAAAGAAAAGCTCAGATCGTGTCGCATGGGCAGACAAAAATCGAGGAATGGCGGCTGCGGAAGACCTCTGGTCGCGGCTAACTAGTTTTTTATCATACCACTTTCGCTATAACTGAACCATATTTACTTTCTACATCAAAAAACAGAAAGTATATTTGAACAAAATAAATAAATATCTCTGGTTTATATAGGCAGGAGCAGGAACTTTAATTGTGGAGGCCCTGTCCTACCTAAGTGTCTTAACAGTAAGCTGAGCAAATTTGTGAAAGTTCGACTACTTGTTGGGCGCCAATGTCACGATATCGCACTAAATGTGGGTATTGAATGTGCTTGGAACGCAGAGCCCCGGAGCCTTCGCAAAATTGTCGAGTTTGGTTCGTCCCGGTACCGATTTTTCGTCTTCGAAGCGGTTTTTTCAATCGAATCATGGAGATTAGAGGTGGCACAAACTCGGAAGGCTTTGGGATGAGAGATTTGCACACTATTCAGGCTAGTGTGCCGTAAAATACTCCGCGGCAATATGATGGGTGAATGCCCATTGAACCCAGACCAATAAATCAGGTCCCTGTTCGTGGGACACTTTCGCAGCCTCATCGTCCTTTTTTTCGTTGATCGTTTGCCTCGGACTCACTTTCTCACCCGATACGAAAAGTCCCGAACTTCCGCAACGTCTCCCACTTTCCGACTTCTCAATTCAAACGAAGGGAGAAGGCAACTCTTCTGAAACGGGTTATTTATTTTGTTTCATTAGTTTCGACATGCCATAGGCAGATTCGGCAAGGACACTTATTATTTTAAATTCATTTGAAGCCACTTTAAGGTTAACTACTATTTGTTTATTTTTCCCTGAAATAAATTTTCATTTTACATTTATCAGTTCCTGTTGATTTCTTTCATTTTACATTTTATTATTTTATTTCGAGTGAGATTCGACCTCTTCCGTTTATTTCCGTTGTTTTTAAATTTTCGTTTATTATTCGTCACACTAGCCACGAAATTAGATTTTCCCGACCAACTAGGCAGCCAATTCGTTGTAGGGCTACTTGTAATGTTGTAAGGCTCGTTCCTGCGAGGGAGGAAAAATGCGACAAACAACTTTTTGATGAACCATTTATTGCTCCAACTAAATTGTTCTCCGGGGTGCCCACAACCACTGGTCACCATAAATCGGAACGGGCACATTAATACTGCAATTCAGGCTCGTCAATGTGGAGTGTCGCGATGAATTTTCGCGCATGCGCGCACAACGCTTCTCGGGGAAAAAAATGTTCTCAAACGATGAAAACTGGGTAAAAAGGAAGGTGGTAAACAAAACCAGACCGGGCTAATGAAGTTTGGAAGTGTGACTGGTTGCTCCACCTCCAAGGTGCCAGGGGTTGCCTCCATAAAGCTGTTGCTGCTTTGTGTTTAGCTTCAACCTTGAGAGCGGGCAACAGATAAGGGTGGACAACGTGGACTATTTTTTGAGTTTCTTTTAATTTTGTTGAGGAAGTTTACGATTAGGAAATTTATGAACGTGTGTCATTTATTTGCAGCCTGTTTGCCTTAGCGATGTTGGAAATGTTGGGCGAACGAGCCCTGATAAGGGGAGCACCAGCGACGAGAGGCTTAGGTTTCGTTTGGCCGCTATGTCGCGTCCCAAGCCAAAGCTGATCGGTCTCGTCCGCCGCAGGATTGGTCGAGGTGGAAGGTAATACCCTAAAATAATAAGTTCTTATAAAAGCCTTGTTTTTGTTTTCAATTCTAAAGAATTATTATTCTCTTTACGTTTGTCGGATGAATGTTGAAACGATTTTTGTACATTTACAGGGTCATACTCGACAGGGCAAGTTCTTCCAGTGACGATCTTTGGTCGTCGTTAGATTATACTATTTTAGATAATTCAAAACCAATTTCACAGAGTGCTAACGCTGTGCGTCAGTCTGGTGCTACTTCACCGTAAGTGATTCAATTCTCGTCTTAAAATTTACATTTATCCTATTTAATAGTAACGAACGCATGAAAAGTAGTTTTAAAGAAGACTAAATGAGCGGTGAATGTATGGTAATTGAGGTGCGGAGACATGAACAAACGAGCGGATTGAAAAAGGGCTAATTTTGACCAGATGAGTGAGAATACGCCATTTGGTGTTAGCAAGGGACATGGGAATCCTCATCAAAGGGATGTGACATGCGTGAGCTTTTCCCCAACGTCTGTGAACGTCTTAGGAGAAAGTGGGGCGACAAGCCAGTTTGTTATGGTACATGGCAACTTCAATACGCGACCCTTTTCTCTCTAAGACTCCCTCATTGCAGAAAAAACAAGAAACCACGTGATGCTCCTTTGTATTTCCTACCGCAATGAGCCCTAGTTGTTAAGAGAGCGAATTTAGCTCAGTTCGCGAAGAAGGTTGTGACAAAAAAAGATAAAGTGGCAGTTGATGTCTCCCTTTGAAACTTGCCTCTCAAGTAAATGGTTAAATCTGGCTGGAAACCAGATTCAGAACTCCTAGATGATCCGGATTCCCGAAACCTTCAGCAGTGCTTTACTGGTTGACTCGCTACATGACAATCTCCCATAGCTCCACAGGTCTGAGTTCAGTGGATACTGAGCGACCTTAAGGGTTCTTGCATTGATAGCTAAACGGCAGTGTCCATGACTTTTGACTAATACGAGGGACGTCCCAAAAGTAAGTCCCGAAGTGCTGGGAAAAATCGAAAACTCAACCAAATTTGAAAAAAAAAAAATTATTCTTAAAGGTACGGATCTACTTTATTTTTCGACGTAGTCGCCATTCCGATCGATGCATTTTTGGTACCGTGGTGCCAGTTTACGCAACCCCTTGTCGTACCATTCTGCGTCATTTTGTTTGAAGAATTCTGAGACAGCGGCTTCGAGTTCGGCGTTCGTACGGAACTTTCTTCTGCCCAGGTGGACTTTGAGGAGGGGGAAAAGGGAAAAGTCACTCGGTGCAAGGTCTGGAGAGTATGGGAGGTGGGGGAAAACATTCCAATCAAATGTTCCAAGCGAATGTTGGGTGATTTTTGCTGAATGGGGTCGCGCATTGTCGTGGAACAGCAACACTTTTTTCCGCAACATGCCCGGCCTTTTGCGCCTTATGGCATTTTTCAGGTCTCTGAGCACCTGGCAATACCTTTTGGCATTTATGGTCGTGCCTCTTTCCAGGTAATCGACCAAAAGAACACCCCGGGAGTCCCAAAAGACAGTTGCCATCACCTTTCCAGCCGAATGTTCCACCTTCGCTTCTTTGGGGGCACTTTGGTCAGGAGCTTTCCACACCATACTCTGTTTTTTTGTTTCGGGGGTTGAGTGGTGGACCCAGGACTCATCACCAGTTCAATTCGAGAGTAAAGAGACTCACTTTCATCTTCCAACATTTCAAAAAACCTGCGTGCTGCATCCAACCGGTTTTCCTTGTGCTCGTCGGTCAAGAGGCTAGGCACCCACCTTGCACACACTTTCGAGAACTTGAGATTTCCCCTAATGATTCGGTGTACTGAAGAACGAGTCAATTGATGTTTGTTGTGCACTTTCTCGACAATATCACTTAGAGTAAAGCGCGCATCTTCCTCCAAAAGCTTGCGAACTGCAGAAACTGCGTCCTCTCCACGAGAAGTGGAAGGGCGCCCACTTCGCTGTTCATCGTGCACACTTTCCCACCCTTCCAGGAAACTTCTCTTCCACTTACGGACCATTTCGATGCTCATGGCCCCTTCTCCATACGCTCAAGAGAGTCTGTGGTGAATTTCGGGCACAGAAACATTCTCAAAAACTAAAAAACGGATCACCGAACGGATTTCACAATTTGACGGGTTTTCAATGTAGCAGCCATGTTTACACTGGTGCTGATAAGCCACAACAAGTGATAGCAACGTAAGAAAAATTCAGTGTTGCCACCAGATGTAACACGAAGTATCCCCGTTGGAATTTTTTCCCTACGGCATTTTCCCACGGATTTACAAGTGATCGGAACTTACTTTTGGGACGTCCCTCGTATATTGCATTTCCTGAGTCAAATTCAAGGTTTTCCTGATCAAATTCAAGATTTTCCATCTCAAATTCAAGGTTTTCGAATTTAATGTTTTTTCACAACTAAAAGATTTTATTCATAAACAGATCAGAACAGTGTTATCTCGAATGAGAAGACGTGAATGAATTCATTAGTTATTTAAACAGTTCGATGCAAGTCACTGCAGCTGCGACGTCGGGAAGTTGTAACATCATGCCTGGAACCTAATTAGCACAATCTGTGCTGGTGTTTGTTGATACACTTCGATCTATGACCTCACTCAAATTGAGCTCCTCACACGGTTCACTGAGAAGGTTTCTTGTGTGGAGCTTCACTTTTGAAAATACCCCCTCTGCTGGATTCAGTTGAAGTTCGGCGAATGAGGTTGAAAGTACTTCACATTAACTCCGATTTCTTCTATACGACGTTCCACTGCGCCAGCATGATGGATTCGCTCATTAACCATTATTAAGTAGGAACTGTTCGCATCAGAGAGCTTGGGGATTAATTCTGTCAAAAATACGCGCAATTCACTTGCTTTATAGTTTCCAAAGCGATAACGTATTGCAAAGCGCAATACTTTGACTATTCGTGGCCAGGGCTAGAGTATTTCTCCATCTCACGGTAGAAACTGAAAGCACAGCTTAGAACTTGGCATACAAATTCGTCAGCTGTCAGGCAGGCGAATGACCTGTTCGTCAATTATCGTCAATATTGTGTTGTTGGTACAGCGGCAACAAAAACTGCGCGTGAACTTGTAGATTCAGAGTCAAACACGCAGACAGAGGGTGCATACTGAAGGGATAGGCATAATGAAGGTGTTACGTGGGGAAATGTAGACTAAGGATCCAAATCTGAGCGTCTGAATATTAACCCCGCAAGTTATAAAAATGTGTGGACTGTACGTAGGAAGGGGAAATGCCAATAAATTATGGGAAACGGTTAACAATAAATAATGCACTTGATAAAAACTAGAACACGGAAAGGAATGTTTATTTGGCGGTCGAACAGGATTGTTGCTGAGAAGTTGTAGCAGATTGTGCGGAAAACGTGGATCGAACTGACCTGGAATCCAGACAAATGTCAGGTTGTGGACCTTGTAGACGAAGGACTCTGTGAAACAAGGGCTGCGAAGTTAATTTGCACAGCAAATCGTTTTGTTCGAATAGACGCAAACAGCAGTGGCCCACCAAAAACTCGAAAAAAAGGAAAATGTCTCGAACTGTTCGGCAATGGCAGTAAACCGCAACTGGTCACAAGTTTGTCCGAGATCAGGCGCAATCACAGGCCCTTGGTCGATGCAGGTAGATCGGCGATAATGATGTGCGATAAGTTCCTCGGTCAACACAGGGCAAGGGGGAGTTTGTTGGTGAGTCTCCTTTTCCTTTTGGCGAACGTGTGACCCCTGACTCTGCCAACTTCACTCAAACCTTAGGATATTTCAACAGAAGGAATACCTATAACCCACCTACTCGCTGAACCTCGCAATTAAAGTTGGCATCCGAATTTCGGGTACAGGAGTGAGGGGAATTGGACTGTTTACTCAAGTTTTTACAAAATCAATCCTCTGCCTTGCATCGGTACAAATTTTTGATACCCAATCGTTAGGTACCTACCTAACAACGCAATTAGGAACTATTATAATAGTTTTTAACATTCAAAATACTGACAGATCATGTTTTTGGAAAAACGTTGAATTTGAAATGACAATCTTGAGATTGTTTCGGAAAACCTCGAATTTGACTCGGAAATGTTATAGCTCTTTTATGAGTCATGAGGTACGTTCATGTTGATTAGGAAACAGAAGATTTTTACTCCTTTGAGGCATCTACATCTCAACGGTGTCTACTTATGTAACTTGGGACAGTACAGTCTCTGCAGATGGGGCTAGATTGGGGCACAGTGGCTGAGCGCATTGGGCGTGAGCCAGCGGACACTAGTTCGATCCCCGACCAGGCACCCCCTTCCGCCAAACCCAGGGGGGTGAGGCAATGGTTACCAGCGGCGGCTGAGACACTAAGTGGGCCTCCTAACGGGTTCATTGGGGAGTTAGGACATGGGCCCAACGAGGCCACGACGAAGTGCAATTGATCCTGCAGCTCTGGCGGAGTCCTATGGCCCTGCTGTGTGTGTGTGGGGCTAGAACATTTACTACAATAATGTAAAACACTAACAGCGTCCATGCGCTTTTTATTTTTAACCATCGTAGCGGCACAAGTCATACAAAACCACCCTATAAAAAATATACTACTTTCACGACGTTTGTATTCATGCTCTACGTTACTACAGGTTCTCATTTTTGTCTAGGTTGAGGTATTACCGACCTAAAACCCCTCCGCCTTCGCCGGTCAAATCGGAACCGATCGACTGGGATGGAGAGGGTAGTTGCCCGTCCTCTCTTAGCTTGCAAGTCCAAAATATGTCCGATTACGAATCAACGACGTTGGATTTGGATTTGGGAGCTTTGTTTCCCGACATTGAGCTGGATACCCTGAGGTAAGTTGTTGGATAAAATGTTGCCACTGTTTGTCGTGCATTAAACATCGAATAATAACCTTTTAAAGCCAGCGGTTGTCCACAAAAGATTTAATCAATTTGTTTATAGGCTTTGGACTGAACGAGTTGAATTATGATTATTGTTATTATTATTTTTGTATATCTATCTTTTGCCCTCTTCGTAATGGGGGTATAGAGAGGATCTCTCAAGAAGCTAGAAGAGGACTTTTGAAAAAACAAATGGGGAGTGTGGCTGTTGTGCAAGTTTCAGGTTTGGACTAGGGAGCAAGTGGTGTAAATGAATACTGCTGAGATTTCAATGTAGTACGTGCTTATTGTATGGGACCAGGTACAAGCACTTGACACACGTTATAATAAACCTATAG
Source organism: Pachypeltis micranthus (assembly GCA_020466155.1). Classification (NCBI taxonomy): domain Eukaryota; kingdom Metazoa; phylum Arthropoda; class Insecta; order Hemiptera; family Miridae; genus Pachypeltis; species Pachypeltis micranthus. The sequence continues at coordinate 3,707,907 of CM035782.1, read as the reverse complement.
AATATTAGTAGATGTTATTCTTCCGACCCAGTGAAATCAATGACTATTCGTCTTTACAGGAGCGAAATGTTCGGCGGTAAAAAGCCTCGCAGAAGTCGGACGACGATTGATCTTGTCTCCAGCTGGGAGGAAGAAGCGGGTTGTTCGCACTTCTCAATAACCGACGACGGGTGGCGAGGGAGCGGAAACAACGCGGGCATTGGCGTTGGAAACGACGACCGAGTGGACAGTCGACTTGATCCCGTAGCCAGTTCCACACTGTCTGATATCCCGTCAATCTCTAGGAGCATCGTGAACCACAGGCTGCCCCCACCACCGTCAAGCTCCCTGCTACATGACAGGGTTCCCTTGGTGGCCACCAACGGCCCAACCAACCAAAGCGAACGTATGTACAATATTTTTTCCTAACGTTAGTGCTTTAACGCTTTTCAAATTTATAAACGCCATTCAGACTCCGTCAAATGATACAATCCACTACCCATATTGTATCATGCAGGCTGGTTTCACAGCTATTGCCAGTAATAGCTAAATCACTCACGGAGAAGTAGTGGAAACTCATTTGAAAAATAAAACGGAGTTAGGACGATGATTTTTTATTTCCACTACACTTGAGCGTAACTCCAACTCTGAGGGTAGTCCACAAATCTCCAACTCGTAAACTATTTCGACATTCGAAAGCCTGGATGGGTCCATCGTAGTTACGAAGGATGACTCGTACTCACGTACAACTAACGAATGACACCAATAGTTAGCACCAGTGTACTTACGGAGAACCTCAACGATATTGTAAGAAAGACTATGACTTCACAATCCGCGATCGAACAATCAACTGGCCTTAACGACAATAACACAACTCGTCACCAAGCAGCAAACAGCTGATACAAGTTCAACAACATCTAATGCAGTAACATTCCAACATCACCCTCTTCTTTCTTTTAAGGAGCCCTTCCCGCCTCTTCAGATGCACCTGGAACGAAGTATGGTTGAATACGGTCAACGTGCACTACCATCTTTCGGCGCTTAGGAGTAACAAGTCGAACAATTATGTCGCAGATGCATTTCACTATTTTGCATGGACCAATCCACGGGCGCTGGAGTTTAGGAGAGCGTCCAACGTATCGACGGGGATAGTGCAGCCATACCTGATCTCCTGGTTGATATCGGCTTCCTGTCGCGTTTTGATCGTAGCGTCGTTTGGCTTCTGCTGCTACCTTCCCCATGGTCTCGCAAGCAATATCATGCGTGTCTTGTAATCGCTGCCTAAGATCTATTGCAAAGTGTGTCCGAGTCTTAATTTCAGGGGCCACACCTGTAAGCAGATCTGTCGGAACAGTCAATTCTCGACCAACAAATCAAATACCAACATTGCAGGAGAGAATCCTGTTGACTTGTGGACTGAAGAACGGTAGGCAAGTAGAGCCAAGGGAAGCCTTTGATCCCAGTCACGCTGGTGATAGGCAACAATCTTTGAGAGCATTTCTCCAAGCGTTCGGTTGAACCGCTCAACAATCCGTCACTCTGTGGACGTAAAGGCGTCGTTCGAGTTTCAGTGATGTTCAGAATCTTCATCACTTCCTGAAAAACTGCGGATTCGAAGTTCCTACCCTGATCTGTATGTACTTCAAGGGGAAGCCCAAATCTGGAAAATACGTGGTGTATCAGCCCTTCCGCCACAGTTTCTGCCTTCTGGTTAGGAACTGCGAACGCTTCTGACCATCTAGTATAGTAGTCCATGGCCACCACTATAAAACTTTTTCCATGATGCGACTGAGGAAGAGGTCCAAATATATCCACAGCTAGTCGTTCAAAAGGTGCTCCCACCGTGTATGTCTTAAGCGGTGCTCGAGTTGTTTTCTGTCCTGACTTTCCCCTCTGACCACAGATCGTGCAAGCTTTACAGAAATCCCTCCTCCCTAGATTCCTTGAATAACCAGATGGAGGATAATACGCGACCACTACGCAAAACACGCTGCTCAAAGTGTGGTGGAACGTGATCACGGAACATGGAATCCCACTTCTGACACCAATTGTAAGAAAGATGGTCAGAATCAAACGAAGGTAAATTTATGACTTCACAATCCGCGATCGAACAATCAGCTGGCCTTAACGACAATAACACAACTCGTCACCAAGCAGCAAACAGCTGATACAAGTTCAACAACATCTAATGTAGTAACATTCCAACAATATTCAGATTGGAGGATTTGGTTAAACGGCAACTAAAAGACGATAACGGAATTGAGCGAGATTGTACGTACTCGTCTAAAATCTCGGGGCCGCACTTAGGACCTAGGCCTCAACTAGGAACACGTGTCAATCAGGAAAAGCGCTCTAGGATCGCGATTCCAACTCTAATCACTCGCACAATTTAAACGAAATAAAAGCCGCTGCTAACGGAAAGATATTACGACTAATACTTACCGTTTTGGAGAGCGTAGACTTGTTTGTAGACCGCTGCCACCAATGTAATGCTCCGACGTGGCCAAAACTGAGGGGTCGGAGGATTAACGATAGTAAATAGAAATTTAAGAAGAGCAGATACATGTTGTACGCAGACGACTTGCAGGTTCATCTATCTGGAGAGGTTTCACGAGTCGACGAGCTGGTACAGGTACTAAATCGAGAGCTTGAGGTCAGGTAACAGTCTGGTGTAGCAATCATCGGATGTCAGTTAACCCCCAGAAATGCAAAGCCATGCTGTGTGGGTACACTAGACTTCTCTCGAGGATCAACCTTAGAGAGATCCGTTCTGTCCACATGAGCAACCAGAACCTGCCATACAGTACTGAGCTTAGGAACCTTGGAATCACTATGACCCACTCACTCTCTTGGTGGCCACAGGTATCGAAGACAACGGCGAAAATTTTTAGAGCTTTGTACCAACTTTGACGACTCGCTACAGAATTCCTGTACCATGTAAGACTCAAGGTAGTACAGCCACTCGTCGCCCTTAACCTCAGTTATGGGTTGGCGGCGTTGTGTGACCTCAATGGTGAGCAACTGGTGGCTATACAGAGAGCCACAAAGTAAAGACAAAATGTCAAAAAAATAATCGTAACCCTGGTGGGACTCGAACCCATAATCCCCAGGTTAGGAGACCGATGCCTTATCCATTAGGCCCTAGGGGCTGTGGCTTGCAAAAGACAAAATGTCAAAAGGTGCGTTAAGATAGGTGGTGATAGAGAAGGTGCTGGGAGACTAGGAAAAAGAAAAACTGTGGAGACTAGAAAATTATATTCAGAGCTAATGAAGGGCAACCTGCTTCCTCAGGGGACGGAAATGGAGAGAAAGCTTGGGTTTTGGGTGGAAGGCTCGGCGATCGTCCTCTACTGAGCAAACACTCTCGATTCTGCTAACTCCATATTTGGGCTACTTGCCACCGCGAATTCGATTCTCGAGCCGGTACCTTATCTAACTATAACTCCTCGTGCTGGTGATATGGTTAGCGACAAGGAGGAGAAACGGTAGTGAAGCCTTTTGTCTAGGGGGAGAATGCTGATGCTCGGGATCAGTCCTTCCTCTCAATAGCGCCGTTCCTTGGGCGGTACGCTTGTGTTACAATTTGATACCTGTTACGACCAGTTAGGTCATCATTAGTAACAAGAATGTGACGAGTTTCTTGTTCTTGCGAAATTAGTGGATCAACTGATGACACCAAAAGGGCTGTATTGAAAACCCGTGATCCCAAAGCACCAATAGTTTTAATTTTCTTTGCTTTTATAGCGAAATTGAGGAGCTAATTAAAAATCCTATTTGCAACTATACAGACAACGTACAAAAATGTTCTTCTTTCACTTTTAAAGTTTGGAAAATCAATAATAATTAAGTCTGGGCGTTTTGACGTGTCTTGAGGCTGAGGCGCGTTTATTTTGATCGTATTCACCGGACGCTACTAAGAAGCCGAAAATGACGACTATGGCTGATGATGGAGATCATGGCAATAAAGGTACCGCCTGTTACGCCTCTTAGACTGGCCAGAACGTAACGTTAGAGTGGATTTGGGATGCTGAAGACCCAGTTGCGGAGAATTCGGAAAAACGAACAAAAGAACAATTTGGCTTGATAGATCTTGATGACTCTTCGCAATGGTGGCGATTGTTAGTGATGTAGAGACCTAATCTCCTTAGATGGGAGCAGACTAGCTGGTTTGTTCGACAATAGTTCAACACTGAACCTCTGGCACTAGCGCGTCTGTGATAACTACGGGTCCCTCTTTATAATTACAAACGAAGACAAAAAAAAAAAGAAATAAACAGCCCGTTTCGTCGCAAACATCACTTTCGGTAGACGTTTAATCCGCTCTGGTCGTTTCAGATGGTGGTTGGGGGCAGCTTCAATCGAGTGGTATTCCCGCAGTCTCCAGATGGAATGCAAACGCCAATGGTAGCAACGTCAACCAGTTGACTGGAACTGAACAGATCTCCAGCGCTTACAACACGAAAATTGCTGTGAAATCAAGTTCTTCGCAAGTCAGGTAATTTTTTTTCTCGTTTTGATTCATTGATAATCAACCATGTACTCCCCGACGTTTCCTCGGTCGATTTGAATCTACTGGTCCTTAGAACTAGTTACTAGGGAAATGAGCTAGTGCCCGAAAGGTCGTTCAGCAAGTTGTTCGATCGATTGCCAGACTTTCACTTGGAAGGAAATATAAAAACATACGATGAAGTAAGAGAGCTAATTGAAAAATGACCATGACGGGTCAGGGGTTTTTTTTCCTCTCTCATTTTATTTGCTATATAGATCTACATAATTTTTGAACGGCAGTGCTACGACACCCTTTAAGATAACTTGTGCTGAGGGTCGGAGTGCTCACAGATTTGCAAACATTTGCATGTTTATGTACCTACTCATTTATATTACATGATTGCCTTATAACGTATATTAATTGCATGGCTAACTTATAAGGACCGAAAGAAAAAGACCTTACAGAGAAAAGAAGAAAATTTGCCTGACATATATTTAAAAAGATAATAATAATAGTAATTAAATAATTTGAGAAGAATTGCTCAGAACAAGACGTGGCAAAAATTATTTGTAGAGCTGAGAAATAACATATTTTGTACTTTCCTTGGCTCTACGAAGTAGAAAGGAAAGTTATGTAATCGGCTGGAAAAAAAATTGAGTTCTCTTCAGATCTCTATGTTTCAGACCCTCCTGCGTCCGAAAAACACTATTTGGGAAAATGTGTGTGTGTGTGTGTGTGTGTGTCTGTAAAAGGACGAGAGCAGCACAATAAATAATCGAAATTTTCTACGAAAAGCGTTTTTATAGAAAACGACCGAACCAAATCCCCTCAAACTTGATATCTAGCCCGCAGGTTACCATGGGACGCCAAAATAAGGGTATGAACAAAATCCACCGAAAGTTAACTATAGTTATCATAGTGATCAACGCACCACATTTTTTTTCCTGAAAAACGGCTTTAACGATTTTGATTAAATTTGTTATATTGGTAGCTCTCAATATGGCAATCATACCATAAAATTCCCATTTGTAGGAAAATGACGAGAGCAGCACAATAAATTATCAAAATTTTCGACGAAAAGCGTTTTTAGCGCGGTTTTTTCCTTATAAACTCCGCTGCAATGTTAGTAGAATGTTAAAGAAAATCGGTATTGTAGTCCAATCCAATACCTAAAGTGTGAGTGTTTAAAAACGCTCATGAGGTACATGGGGCTCACTCCAGAAATTCCTGAATTTCAACTACCACCGTTTCACTTACTACCAGTTCTAACAGTTATTACCCAATAGCTCTGCAAAAGTTATTACTATCCTTCTTCAAATAATTCGTGTTTACAGCCTCATTAATTTTCTGTGTACCAATCGCTGAATAATGGTCCTGCAATGAGTACGAGCAGCACAATACATTCTGGAACTGTAAGCGCTACCGCTTCCTGCTGCTGTGACGTGTTCTTTGATCAAGTTCACATGAACTGAGTGATAAATGAATTGAGTGAGTAGAATTAGCCATGTACAAAGCGAATTGAAAACGAATTAATTTTTCTACTTTTTTTCAGCGATGGAGTCGTCGCGGGTGACAACATGCACAAGCGCCAACCGGAAACATCTTCGCCAACGCCAATAGTTCACAATACGCCGCTGATGGAAGTCACCTGACGGACACATTTCCAAAACATCGCAACATTTGTTAATAATGCTCGTCTTTTTATTAGTATTAATGGTAATTATGAAGATTATTGTTCCACGTCGTTCAGTGTGTCGCGGTCATCTCTCTCTTTCTCTCTCCTCGCTCTTTCCCCCTCCCCTTCTCTCTATCTGTCTATCTCTCTATCTGTCTTCGTGTAAGGAATAAAAAAAAATCAAGTTGAAAAAAAAAATATACAAAAAAAAACTAATAAACGATAGTGATAATGGTAACTATTAAATGTCGCATTAGGGAGCGTGAAGGAAATCGATTTTTTAAACGTAGTCTGTGATTGAATGTGTTTATTTTATAAATATAAACGCAAACAAGAAAACAATTAATTGTTATGTGTATCGATTTTTGAGAGCAAAGGAGTTGTTTTTTTAGTTCGAGTCGTGTTTTGGCAAATTTGTACATTTTATTTCAAGGAGAGAAGAGGTAAGCGAATGGACATTTCACTTGTTTTTTTGCGTCTACAGTGCTGGGGGGCCTTCGGCTTTGTCTCATAATCCTCAAATTAATTTTTGTGTTGATTCGTTAATTTTACTTTAAATTCAACGTTTTCAAATAAAAGCCTTTTCTAAGTCAAATTTTGTTTGCTTTAAATTTCGAGATGTCGAAAAGAACTTTTTTGTTGAGAAAAATCAGATTTTGTTTGCTTTAAATGTCAAATTTGAGGATAGTGAGACAAATCGCGTTCGTGACGACGGGTGGCTGTCTTTCGTTTCGCCTAGTTCCCTGCAAATTGCTTACGAAATACTTGGAAAGAATGCTTAGAAAAAATAATTAGAACGAGCGGTATACCAGAAAAATTGTGTAGTAAGCAGTTTTTGAAATTGTCGAGCTCGCCGGCTGTGTTACTAAAGTTCGCCTTCTCAATTCAAAATGTGCCGTAAATAACCTAACGTTGCCGTAAAGGATTTTTTGTTACTTCCCTACTAACTAACCAAGCCTGAGGTGTAGTCGCGGTACTTGATACTCTTTCATGTTGCTTACGAGTTCCCAAACTGGCTCGTTGGTAGTTCATCTTTCGTTTTGTACACTTCAACGTGTAAGGTTAAGGGGATTAACTTGGGCAGTTGGCTGGTGATAATATTTTATTGAAGCTCTCGAGTCGATTGAGCCTGGGGAAGCCCTTATTCGACAGGTGAGCGTCGATCTTGCCAAAAGTCAAAGAGGACGTTCCAGTACTCTACCAATTAACTTTATAGCCCACCGGTTGGCAATGAGCGCAAAAATAACCGTAGTAATTAGAAGAAATACAACAGACAGGTTTATCGCTCTGTGAAACACAAAAATGCCCATCCTCGCCACTCGTTCACCCGTTGACATACCGAAGCTTTCAACATCTCGTTCAGTCGCACAAAAACGTCAAGCACCGCAAACGCGCCCGATTTCGAACTTCTGCCGCCGTTGCCAATTTACAATTTTGAACGCTAACACGAATCCGTTGAGACGAATACCGTACAAGTACTGTTTCCATAAAAATCCCCGTGTTTCTGTTTAACTCGTTGAAATTTCAAGATCGCCCTGGTGCCACCTCTGATTATATTAATTTACAACCGGTTCTAATTTGGCATTCGCTAATCTCTTCCTTCTTCAATTTCTCGTCCCTTTTTCCTTTTTTCATCTTGAACTCTGGAGACTTCAAAACGTTGGATGTAAATGAAATTAGATTTCAAGAACGTTTCGTACAATTTAGTACGAGTTTAATTTTTTTTTTGTAAGACGTTCGAATTCTATTAGTTGGAATAAAACGTGTACTTTTGTAAAAAGGAAAACTTTTTTTAAGACATTCGCATAAAAAGTCAACAAAAAAAGAAAACGAAAAAAAAAGAGTCAAATAGCGTCGTTTTCTCCTCCACTCCCCTCCCCCTCCCCATATTGGGTCGCCGTAAGATATTTATAAGTTAGACGAACATTTGTGCATATGCGGTGCGTATGTTGTTCTTTTTTTTGTCTCTTTGTGATGATATTTTGCTCGTTTTCGCTTTTAATATATCGCACCGTCGTCATCGTTGTAACCCGTTGTACCGTTGTTGTTGCTACGCCGCCCCATCATCTCCTTTCCTCTATAGTTTTTTTTTACCCCGATTTCCCCGGTTCCTCGTCGCAATTAGCGTTCCCGATCCGCCGAAACGAGGAGGGAAGGCCCTTTGAAGGATTGTTTTTTCGAAACGCGACCGAACTTGTTTCTAAACTAGAACTGGATGAATGTTAAAAAGTGGTACGCGAGCCCGATGCGGTGTTTTCATAATTGACGCCATTTGTCGATTATTTTGGCTCGTAGTGAGCGTATTGCCCAGTTCAGTTGTTCTTAGACCATTTTTAATTTAAATTTGAGATTATTTTCCTGAAATTGTTGATACATTTGAGTGTACAGTGTTATAAGATTTATGTTTCATTATAAGATGGGCAATTCGTGGTACTCTATTGAAAGTTTGTGTTGCATTCGTCTTTGAGGTGGAAGGAAAGTTGTGACGCAATATTTGTTCAGTAGAAGAGGAATTAGTTGACAATGTGGGGACAGGTTAGCTTTAGAGTTTGCTTTGACTTGACTAGGGCACCAGAATGTACTGCCAAAAGGACGAGAAGAGAGTGTCTGTCGCTTACTAGAGAATTCCCGCCCAATATGAGAGTGCTCTCGACTTGTTGCCGCTTTTGAGCCTTAATTCACCTGCCATAAACTATTAAAGCGTCGGAAACAGAAAAAGGGACCAGTAGGGGGTTAGAGCGTGTTGGAGTAGAATTTAAAAGAGCGACACACAAAGCAAAGGACAGGCTGCTTCAGTGCTGCTCAACATCCAAGTTCTGTGATGGCTACTGAACCACGATCCCCTCGCTGCATGAGCAGTCGTTAAACTTCAAAACTTCAGCCACACATTGAACTGAAGGCTGAATGGCGTGGAGGTGGCGTGTTGTTACTGCGCCACTGCCGATTTCGAAGGCGTTTGTATCGAGACAAGTCGCCGAAGATGTGGACAATTCTTCAACTTTGTGCGGTCGCTTCTAAAAATGTGACCTTACGAGTCACTACGGTAATTGGAGTGGGGCACAGCTCGCTTAATTGATTTCGCTAAGAGTGTGATTAGTTGGGGCACCGAAAGCTCCAGCCCAATGTTCCACGGTGCGTTTCAATCCTGAATAAAACCCGGGCTCCTCCCCACACGAATTTTCACTTCGCAGGAATGAAGTGAGCTTCTCGCATGGCCCTAGTTCACAGAATGGCTTTAGAAGGGGCAAACGCCTTTACTGAAGCCGTACTCGTCCATATCAAGGCTGCCAGAGGGAGTATGGTGCGTTCCCAGCCAAGCATGGCAGGTTCTTCATTAGCGTTTCCCCTCAGGGGTGTTTGTGAGATGGGTTCTACGTATTAAGGCGGGCAATGGCTTCGTTTGTAAAGCGCAAGAACTAATTGTGTACATCGCGTTCGTCGTTTTTAGTTGAAAGTTGCTGTTTTTATTATAAACCGCAGAGTTCAGTCCCTTCTTACCTACACAATTTGTAGGAAAAATGCCACTCTGTGGTGGGATCTTCCTTCTTGGCCCACAAAAAAACCTATTTTACATTTTTTTAAATTATTTAGTGTAAATAATCGTTTAAACAGTACAAACTTGAAGTAACTTGCTGACGTTCAAACAAATACATTTAATATAAGGTTTCGCACCTGCCCCTGGGATTCGGCCTGTGGTATACTTCTTTAAAAATACGGCAGAGACTCGTCTGGAGCTAAAAAAGCAGTTTCTTAACACGTTGAGTGCTGCAGCAAATTTACTTCGCGTCACCGAATTGGCCCCAATGCGAGTCTTATCGACCTCGTCTGCCTAAACTCAAAAAATTCTAATTATTTTGTCGAACTTCAAGGCGTTCAACTACGTACAAGCAGCCGCAGGCCATGGGTTAATTATTTATCATTTATAGAACAATGTACAACCTACGCCTCAGCCGTGTTGTACAATAATTAATTTGTGAAAACAGCGCTGAAGTATTTAGTTTTGATAAACATCGTCGATTTTTTTTTATCGCGTGAACCACAGGTACAGACGGGAAATAAATAATGGAACTATGGATCGCGCAAAAAATAAATAATTAGGGAGAAACGTCTGGTCGGAGAATTATCTGTTCAATTAACTTGTGGAGGTGGCTCAGGAGTGCGGTTAACATCGAATTTCGCATTCGTAGAGTGAAGTCGCTAATTCGCGCCAACTGGTGTCAGTTTCGTAGTAGGGCACAACGACGTAAACTCAAGACTACTCGAGTTTTGTTTCTATCTTTAATAGAATAGTTCCTCTGCCCCTCCCTCTCATCTCTTAGTCCCCATTCAGCAGTCCGAGGTCAATAACGTCTCGCCCTGCACTTGAGTGTGTTGAGCGACGGCTCCTTTCACTTGCTGGAAGTTCAAGGTGCCCTTTCACGCGCAATGTGCGACCTTCTGCAATGCCCTACACGAAAAGTGCGCTCTCAGTTTATAAGATTAATATCAGTCGTCGAAGGACTTGTCGCTTTCTAAAGCACTCCTTTCGACAGTCTGCTGCGTCAATGTCGAACTAAAGCCGTGTCTTAACTTGCCAGTTGAGACTGCCGCTGCTTCCCTTCTTGTTTAATACGTTTGCTCAAACCGCGAATGTCGGTATTTATTTGAATATTAAAGGACGAGGAAACGGAAAACCGACCAAAAAACAACAATGTTTTCCCCGCGCGAACAGATTTCCCTAATATGTCGCTCTTCGTCCACTTCATCGCGCACCTTTCAAGTGCGTGTTCCAATGAGCTATTTTTTGAACTACTGATATTTACCTTCGAGTAATGTGACATTAATTTAGCTCTTACTAAAAATCGTATACGACCCTCTTAACTAAGGAATTAGTGCTTCATTATACGTTTTCTTATACTATTGTGTCCATTTCTAGTCATTCTCGTGAGTCTTAAGTAGAAAAAAAAAAAGTTAGCGACGTTGGATGACGTTTTTATGTGTTTTATCGCTACTGGGGTTAAAGTATGAGTCTGAAGTTCAGGAGGTATTACACCATTAAACTCGGTGAATTCCTGTCAGTGGACGTTGTCCTTTTCCTTTCGATCCAGGTGGCTGAAGCGTGATGGGAACCTTGAACAAGTTGGTTCTATCGGCCTCCAAAGGACTGTATTTTGTAAGATGCGGCTACCGCATATGTAAATCGCCCCCCTTCAATTCCCAGGTAGCTGTGGAAACGTTGGACAATGATGTTGGAATATCGGCACAAACTTACGGCCAGTTCGATCTTGAATTCTCTCGTAAAAAGGGGAGCGGAGGGAATACGTGATATTGTGAGTGTCTGGTTGTATGAGAACGCGTTTGGGTTGAGTATTGTCTCAAGAAGGACCTGATGGGGATGGCCGTGCGGCTGGCTTCGTGCCAGGCCATCTGACCTGGCGTTGTTTCCGCACATGGAACTTCCTTCCTACAAACACATCGACAGCTTGGGTGCCACGAATCCTACTTTCTCTTAAATGTTTCATCTCAAGGAGCAACTCTGAACTCACCAAATTGCCAACTTCTCCTCTTCTCCTGTTTCATCCTATTATTTGTACACACATTGCCTTAAGAGCCTCTTAACTGTGCGTGATAAATTAGCTCAATTTTGTTACTGAAGTGATCTGACAATTTCGTTCTTACAGTTTTGTGCGTCTAGAAACAATTTCCTCAATCGGCCTCTCTTCCTTCAACTCGCGCTAAGTTTACACAGCCAGTGATGCAAAGTGAAACCAATGAGGTACAGTGAAGCAGTTTTAATTGAGTACCCAAGTCAGTATTCTTCAAATTACGTTATGAAATCGCATGCCATCGTTTACGTTGGGACTAGCTCGTATCGCGTCATTTTGTAAGATGTGACAGCTCTGCATTAACTCATAATGTGTGGTAACGAGAATTGAAACTATTATGGGCTCTTGTTTCGTTCACATTACTCCCAATTAGGCTGTTCTCAGTAACTGTGCTGTACTTAGCATTGTGCCGTGTTTCTTTAAACATTGATCATTGATTGTCAGACGAAAGATTTTACTGATACGCTGAAAAACGATAGCTCACCTCACAGTGACTGTAGATCTTGATATTAGATTCATTTTCTGGGTCATATCCACTGACTAACCCATCAGCTGAAAATATTCGTATTATTCACATCGTGGCGGATGCAAACAAAACTACTGAGAGTTCAATTGGTTTCTGGGCACTCTGGGACACTGGTGGGGGGGGGGACTGGTTAACGTGTTCTACATGATGATCGGTCACTTGCACAATTGATAGCAGGGCAGTGAGAGGAATTATGGGCGTAATGGGCCAGGCAAAATCTGACCTGGCTGGTAATAACGAGCTGTAGCTCTAGCAGTTGCAATTTTTGCAGAATTTCGTGCCAACTTCCCATGACGAGATGGCCCCTAGAGAGTTTTATTGTGTGGGCTGGGACTCAGGCGACTCCAACCTATTTCAGTGGTATGTCCAGGATCGGTTGGCTGACTTGTTGGACAGGAGGGGTTCGGCAGCATCCCTCCCTGGGAGCCGAGCGTTTGTGCAAAAGAGGCATCTTCCACGAGCCCCTCGCTGCACAGGCAGTCATCGAACGGGGGGCATTGGGAAAACTTCAGCCATGCGTGTCAGCTGAGTTTTTTTGTAAGGTCGGGTGCCCCCATTTCGACTGGAGACACAGGCACTCATTGAGGTGACGTGATGTCTGGTTTTCAAACTATGAATATCTCCCTTTTGAGCTTTGAGTTTTTTACTGATCCAAATGGTTTTTTTTTTCGCGCATTACGGACTTTTGGACCTTTCATTGATCTACGCAGCGGTGTTTGTGTGGCGTGAACGGTGCACACTGTACATAGGGCATACGTTTGGCCTGTTTTACCTTCTTTTTCAATTTTGAGGTGAACCAGATTAGAGGCGGAGCAAGTAGGAAAGTGGAGTGAACTCACCTTGGACAAACAGGGGAAGGTTTGTTCCGAATTGCCCAAGTTTGCTTACTGTTGCCCTTGGTGCTGAGGTGACTCTGAACAAAATTACTCTGGGCCAATATTTACCTTTGGAACTTCGTCTGCAGGAGAGGGATTACTTCCTGAGGGGGAAGAAAATGTTTGTTAGTGTTGGATCTGCAGCAGAACCCTTTGGGGGTTGGTTTGAGGGTTGTTTCGGTTCCCCAAATCTAAAAGGCCGTGCAACGACGGGTAGTCCCATTCTACCTAAGCCTGAGCTCACCCGCGTCCTCACTGAACAACTTGTGGAGCGCCTATGTAGTTGTTGAACCTCCGAGGATGTACTACGCCTTATGAAAGGTGGAGCTGTATGACTGTCAGGAATATGTCTCTCTGCATATTGCCGATTGATTTGCGACTGCGTAACCTACCAGGTTGTGGCAGAGTATCGCGCGATCAGCAGAAAGACAGCTGCCAGTGAGGTGAGGCCCCCAAGCCGGTCAAGTCCTCTGCAGGTAGGTACTGAGCACCTGGTGCGATTTCTATGTGGCAGACAGGGAGTGCTATCCGTCAGCGCTCTGTTTGGGACTGATACAGAGTTTCAGCTTCAGCTCCTTCTGCATACAGAGCTTGACAGCCCCTGGAGTGTCCTCGCCAACCGCCACCATAGCGTGTGTGTATGAGCTTAGCCTAAGGTACATCGCTCATCATTGATTTGACCGACTGAATAAGCTTCCGAGGACATATGTTTTCAACTGACATACTTTCTAGGTCATTACGACGACAAAAAATACAACAATTGACAAAAGTGCCGTTAACCAAATAATCTTGAAAAGCCTTGTCCACATCATTGATTGACCAACAAAACTCAGTTTGTGGGTTGTCTCAATGGCCAACAAAGCCTCTTACCTTATCACTGTAACAATCATTTATGTACTTTCAGGATTGTTGCGATAATCGACTGTTCTATGTGAACCATAACGATTGACTGTTCAAAACTACCGAAAACTCGTTTTAATGCCACTGCAACCAATGACAGAAGTATTGTGCACTACTGACAGAAAATATTTATTTATTTACGCCTCAAAGAAAAAGTAAGCACAGTTATAGTTGTATTGACAATCATTGATCTGGTTTGGAAGAGTGCTGGCACGTGAAATTGCTTTATCTACAAAGGGATAGACTTGTTTGTCTACTGTTGGGCTATTTGACTCTCATCGCATCACTTCGTGGGTGCTATTGTCACGTAAATGAGTCAGCCAAATGCGATGTAATTTTATCCCGACGAGATGGCAGTTTTCAATTTTTTTAAATCGTTACTGACTGTACTGGAGGGATTTACTCAATAACTTCCAAAATTGATGCCCTTTCTTTTTAAACCTTCTCAACAACTTTTTTAATTGTTTTCGCTTCAGCTCGTACCTCTGCGCTTTTCCCAACTGCCCTGAATAACCTGATTTATGTGGTTGAGTTGTGAACTCAAATGAGTAATGAGTTGTAAAGTGGTACGTTAAAGTGTTGATTGAGAATGTGAGATAAATAAGTTGTTACTTTAGAACGGCTATTCAAGCTGTGAAAATGTCATCCTTCGGCGTCACTTGTAATGTAACTTCTATCGTGTTACTAGCCCTCACCTCAGCATCGAGGGCACGCAGTGGCTGAGTGTGTGCTGTCCGTGCCAGGCAAGGATAGTGCCACCTGACTCTGGCTTAATCCTCGACCAAGTATCCCCTCTCCTCCACGCCCAGAGGAGTGGGGCAATGGGTACCAGCGATACAGCTGGTGGAGTTGGGCTCCTCAACGAGCCCGTCGCATAGACCCAACTCCTGCAGCTTCGCACTCAGACTCAACCGATTGGCATCCCAAAAACCCAGGGGGATGTGTTAATAGGTACTAAGCGATACAGCTGGAAGCACCGAAGCTGTCTTCCCAACGAGACCAATCCAGAGGAGCTGACAAATGAGCCCAACTTATGCCCTCACCATCGGCTGTCTCCCTGCGCTCATCATCATCACATCGCATTTGCTTCACAGGCTGTGTAAACCCCGCATTACGCCCAAATTCTCGGGTTTTCTCCCTCTCCTGTCAAACGGCACCTGTTTTCCTTAGCGGCTAAGTTATCTGATATAAGTTATAAGGTCTTTTCCACGCTTGTATTCAAAGTCGAGCGATTTGTGCGTCCCAACGAGAAAACCGGACGTTCGTCATTTGTTAAATATTAAACCAAATGTAGGAACTTTGTGAAAGATATTGCGCAGTGCTACTTAATGTGATCAAATTAGTAAAATTCATTTTAAAAAAAAATAAGAATACGCTTCAGATTTTGCCGACAACCATAAACTGACAGACAGTGACGCACTAAGAGCTGTTTTTTCCCTAGATACTAGATGACTGAAGACAATTGGCGATACTCCGAAACTTGATTGATGAAAGCCTAAACCAAAACGTTTACAAAATTCACCTTTTTACTGTGCACCGCTTAGGAAAGTCACCATTCTGTGCCAGTTTTGACTGCTGCGCCTCTTAATTTTTGCTTCATCAGTCGCTGTCCCACAAAAATAGTTCTTTAACGACATTTAAGTCGTTAATCTCATCTTAGTCACCTTGTGTTCCGAACAAAAAAATTCTCGGGGTTGAAAGTCATTATTTTATTGACAAATTTCGGAGGAGGACTCGCAGTTGTCTTCCAATTATCTAGTACGGCGTGTGCGCCACTGTTTTCGTCAGTTCAACCGCATTTTTTAAGTTCGTATTTATTTGAATGTAAAATCCAACTCGTACTTTAAAAAGGTAACTCGTTTTTGTTTGTACGCAGTTTATATTTTTGTATCGGCCGAAAACTTTTGAAACTCGTTGTCGCAGAGCTCGTTTGTCTGAAACGTTGAGTTTTATTTAGAACTTAGTTGGAGGTTTCGTCTTCGTCTGTTTGTCCTGTGGTTTTATCGTGACATTTCAAAGAACTGAGATACAATTGTGGAGTGTGAAGGGTGTATTGGTGAGTTGGTTTCCATAATTGTGCGAGCTCATGGGTACATATTGAACTGCTGAAAAGAAGAGCTTTATTTCCCTGTGACCGCGAATTCCCTGTGACTCTTCAACAGCTCAATGTTTTCATAAAGCGGTTTATTGCTTGAATGATTGCAGCCTATGACGATACGCTACAGATACTTTCACTTCTCCCGACGTGTACGAGAATTCGACATAATGAGAGTTTGCCATCATGAGAATCCAACTGGAGCGCGTGTGTGGGTCGATAATTGGAAGTTTGAGAAGGCGGCAGAGTATTGTACTTTTTGCTAGTTTCCCAACTTGAAGTGTACTGCAGATTTGTCATAGTGAGAGTGAAACGTGAGGGGTTCCTTCCGCTCTAACATCTTGAGAGGATGAAAATAGACTTTTAGCTTAATGAAAACTATGTTTAACTTCTCGCTAGCATCCTTCCAAAGAACATTCTTGACTCGGGTGGTTGTTTAGAACAATGTCGCTTGTTGAGCCCGCAGAATGCCTTTGCTAAAGGGTGAAGATCAACTATGAGTGGCTCTCTGTACAGGCACCCCCACTGCTGCACATACTCATTCAAAACGCTGCATATCTGGGATGTGTAAGGCTTTTGCAGTGTTATAGGATTGATAGTTCGGGCGTCTCTCAATAATAAATCCTTCCTTTCCAATAAGTATATTCAGTTCCGATTATTAGTCAAGCCCACAGGTATCGATAGAAAAGAGGAGCAAAGTGGTACCGCTGGAGTCCGAAAGAGGAATCGGCCGAGTGCCTCGTTGCGCGCCACGGACCCGATTTTCCTAACCTGCCCGGTATTCCGAGTCACAGCTCAATCTGATCGTGCCCGTAACAGCAGACCAGTATCGTTTCAACCAGGGCAAAGGCAGGCCTCCGTGGAACTGTGGAACATTTCAAAATAGGAGAGGCAGCAGTCCTTGCTACTGGCGTTATGCCAAAGCAGAAGATCTTTCCACTCATGAGAACCCAATTAAGTTCGGCGCGTTATGGTTCGCTGACGCTTCTGTGATGGGGTGCAAGGCTGGACCGAGCACTGTTGGGTTCAATTTCACCTTTGCCCGGCCGCTGAATGAGTACAATATGATATATCAAGCGTAGCCATAAATATCTTCGTGCTAGACATCCTGGACGCGGGGGTAAGTGGAGAGTATCTTGGTTCTCAGACATCCAAGTAGCCTTAAAGGTCATTTAGGCCTCCACCTTCATATCCAGGGGCTTTATCTTCTTTAGATGAAGGGCAGTGAAAAGGCAGACTGCCTACCCATTGGGCCTGAGCCACAGCAGGTGACCCAGTGGGAGATGACGGAAAAACACGCTCATAGTCATTCCAAGACAGGCGAAAAGGCTCGTTGTGGCTTCTTGTTCAAGGGTGAAGGCATTGTTAACACTCTCCTGACAGGAACGAAGAGTCCTAACTAGCTTCCTCGCTTCACTGGGCACTGCCCTCGTTGATATCACTTCAGCGAGACGGGCAAATCAGAAGCAGCGAGCGCCTGGGGCTTTGAACGTTTTTCTCCGGGGTTTATTAAATCCCAAACCATAGCAGTCTGGAATGAAAGACTGCGTGTCCTCGCGTTTAAAAAATAAAAATTAAAAGAACCTGCACAACGGTAGGCAGCAAGCTCTCTGGATGGCATCCTGCGCTCATCTAAGCGAAATCAGTTGGATAAATTGAGATCAAAGGTGTCATAAATAATACCTTTAATCAAACAAGCCGTACCAACAACGTTGAGAAGAGAATTATCGAGGGTTTGGCAGTTTACATTGGAACAAATGAGAAGCTAAGGAGAACGCACACTTAGCACAGGCTAGTAATAACTCATAATACGACATTTTCCCCCTCTTTATTCCGGAACATAGTCTTGAAGTTAACTTGGAGTCTGTCTAGTACTGTGGGATCTTCTGACAATTCTGTTACTTGTAGGCGGCGGAGTTTGGTTTCTCAGTAGGAACGAGCATATTGGGTGTTGATTGACTCATCTCCGTCTCAACATGTCCGAATATAGAGTCATCCCCTGTTGGAGCCAGGTGCTTCAGGGAGACAGTAGTTTCTCTCCCATCTGAGCAGCGAATGAGGGCATATTCGGGATTTGCTACAAGGAATTCCACCTTTTTCCACCAGTGGGCTGTACTTTGAATTTATTGCCTGAATTTTCAGTAGAATTTGTCCAGGGTTTGTTAGCCACGAAGGAACGGCAATTCCATTAGTCGAACGTCGAGCGTGTGTAAAGTGTGCAATTGACCGAGGCGCGATAGCGTGGAGAGATTCTGACAGAACCTGTGCGAGGTGTCTAATCTAGTAATACGGCCCATATTGCCGCTAGGGCCCTGCAAATACTGTACAAACCCCCGTCATTTTTACGCAGGAAAAATTAATACTCGTGAAGAGTTCGTTTTGGCTGCGGCAGGCTCTTTTTGAGAAAAACAAAATGCGGGCGTTAGTGGTGGGTGACTTGTCATCCCCCGTCCCACCACCTCTTCATGTTTTGTGTTTTGAGCGGACTCTACGATTTTGTCGGTACGAGAACGAAAAATATCATGAAATCAGGCGCCTCTCAGTCGCTAGGTTCACTTGATGTCTGCTTGACGGCAAAACCAACGGCGATGACGCGCTAGGGAGATGAAATGCAATTGTTGCGAAAGGTTTTGGGGTTTAGCTTGCGAGTGGAAGGAAGAGGTTTCAAGATATTGGACGCAGCACTGGGACAATTAGGGAGGGAAAGGAGCCAATGTAATTGAGAACTTGCCCTTGTTAAGGAGCTGGCGGCTGATGAGAGATGCTGCAATAGAACAAGGGGGACCTGCCAGGCCCGATTGTTGGTACGACTGAAGCCTTCGAATAATCAGGAACACCTCATGCGACGCACCTACACACGAACGCCCTAAAAATCATCTTTTTTTAAATCGCGCTTTTCCTTTCAGCTTTCAGACTGACGAGTCGAAACCTCCAACACGTATTAAAGTAATTGGTTTAGTTCCGTCAGTAGGTAAATTATGAAAGTTAACAGTACCCTTCTGGCGAGTCTCTTCTGGCTGGTGAGCGCATTCGACATAAACACATCATCTTACTATAGTACTGACTTAATGGCCAGACGATGATGTCATTACACCGCTCGCCCACAGTATCTCCCCAGCCAGAAGAGACGGACTCACATAACAGGTACGTTAACTTCACCAACGTGTCCCCTGGGCCTCCCCCCCCCCCACGCTATAACTCTACAGATAATCCCTCGACTTTGTGTACTAGTGTGTATTTAGCCTAAGAGAAAAAGAAACGCTTATTGATACTTTACTTTTTTTGTTCGTATTTAAAAAAAGGGGGGTTCGCTAAAAAAAAAAATAATAAAAAATAAAATAACAAAAAAAACAATTACATATATTCTCTGGATGGAGAACATGTTACGGGTTAATCATGTTCTTTTTCTTTCTCTTTTTTTCTCTATATTAGTTGGAAGGAGAGAAAAAGAAAAAATGTAATGGTGATATTGTGAAAAAAAAAAAAAAAAAATTGTACATATTTCGAAGGTCAAATAACCTGAACTTAGTATTTCGTAAATGTTGTAAATAGTAATTGTCATCAAATTTCAAGGAAGTAAAATTGAGTCGAAGTCGGGTGAAATATATGAAATTCGTAACTTCGTTCCGTCCGATTCTTTCGTTCTTCCCTCGCTTTTGGTTTGTTTGTCGTTGTTCAGATCGTCCGTTGGCAGAAACGGATGTAGTTAATTATAATGTCGACCTAAACATTCGAACTACCTTGTACGACTTAAGTTGTTAGTTTGCTGAGGAGTTGAGCCACATCTTGCACTCCCTATTTTGACGTTGACCAGTTGGAGAAAACCGTCTTATGCGCGGACATTGTTAGATATACAAACCACTTTGAACGCGAGAGTCCGAGAAATTAACGCGGTAAAGTGAAAGAACAGGGACCGCTTCTGATAAGGCAATATATCGATATATCACGACCGAGGTCAGGTTAACGATATGCCCGATATCGTAGGCTCTGGTGCCATGTTTGAAATTAGAAATAACGACAGCTGTACGATTATGCCAATTATTTAATGTTCATTATGTAATAACCCGTTATATAATTATTTTAAATGTACAAAGACTACGAAAAAGAGTTAATTCAATGAAATTAAGAATGTGTAAATGAAATAAATATGAGATAAATAACGGAATGGCGAAAACGATATGTGCCAGTGACGCATATCGGTACATGCGGTCGTAGCGTTATCAAGCGACCTAAGTGACAGCGGTCCCTGTTCTTTGTTACACCCATTAACGCTTCTTGGTAGTTACTACGAACTGTGAGCTCCTAGACTCCCCGAAATACCTTCCTTGATTATCATGACATTTTTGCTTTCCTTGGCTCTACAAAGTAGAGAGGAAAGTTATGTAATCTGCTAAAACATTTATTTTGAGTTTTCTTCAGATCTTTACGTTTCAGACCCTCCTGAGTCCGAAAAACACTATTTGGGAAAATGGTCTGTGTGTGTGTGAACGATTTTTAGAGAAACGACTGTATCAAATCAGCTCAAACTTGATATCTCGCCCGCAGGTTACCATGGGACGCCAAAATAAGGGTTTGAACAAAATCCATCGAAAGTTTATCACAGTGATCAGAACACAAAATATTTTTTTTCACTAAAATGGCTCTAACGATTTTGATTACATTTTTTTACTTTCCGCTACCCGAAGGTAAGGAAAGTATAGTAATCGGCCCAAAAAGAATTTTGGGTTTTCTTCAGATCTTTACGTTTCAGACCCTACTGAGCCTAAAAAACCTAATTTCGGAGCGAGGTCCGTGTGTGTGTGTGTGTGTAGTTCGATTTGCGGGAGAACGGCGGATCCGATTGAGCTGGTTCTTTTTTTGTTTTGTTCGTTATTTTTTGTAGACACCAAAATAAGGTTATGGACGATTTCGGCCGATGGGAAGGGGGGGTGGTGGACAAAAATGTACCAAAAACTAGGGTTTTTCGCATTTTTCTCGAAAACGGCTCTAACGATTTTGATTAAACTTTCAAATTATCTTTTCCTTATCAATACCTAACTTTTCTTCTCCATACATATCTCCATGAAAATACGGTGAACGGAGTATAGGCCTATGAAGCAAAAATAGGATTTTTAACCTTTTTGGCAAAACGGCTTCAACGATTATCACCAAACTCACAGGATGTTTCCAAATAGTTAATACCTACATATTCTTTTCAATAAATGTTCCTCTGACAGTCCATTGAACAGAGATAAAAATCAAAATGTGTCAAAAATAACGTTTTTTCGAACATTGCCGTAAATTCCAGGGTAACTTTTTCACCAGATGTGATAAATCCTAATGGAGTGTCTTTTAGTTACCCATACTCACATTTCGTTTCCTATAATTATTTCTGTATATATATGTTGAACGGAGATGTAAGCCAAGTTAACTCAGAAAAGGAGATTTGTCGAATATTAATTTATCGGTATTCCAATTTTCTCAAAAACGGCTCTAACGATTTCGATCAAACTTTCGGCGTACTCTCAGCTAACTAGTCCCTGCATTTTGTTCTGTATAAATGTTCCTGTAAAAATGCGTTGAACGAAGATATAGCACCCGCGTATGTAGCTGGTCTTCGAAATTACGGGGGTGGCGGAAAGTTGTGTGTTGCTACGCACCAGATATTTTTTTCTCAAAAACGGCTCGGCAATTTGGAGCTGTCTATACAAAAAATTCAATACAAATCGTGACTGTCGTTGGTATATTGATCGGTATGATAACTGTAGTAATTTTTGTGCGACTTTCGCTCATGCCCTTGTTGTGGCGTTTCATAGTTACCTGTGGGCTAGATATCAAGTTTGAGCTGATTTGGTTCGCACACACCGTCTTCTCAAATAGTGTTTCTGTACAGACAAGGCCTTAAAAACGCAAAGATCTGAATAAAACTAAATCTCATTTGTACAGCCGATCACGTAATACTTCATACTTACTTCGTAGAGCCAAGGAAAGTAAAAATATGAATGAGTAAATAAAATTGATTTCGCACGCACGCAGTCGTCTGCTACTTATTTTCTTCATTCGAAATTTCGTCGTCTTATGTGGTATGGAGCAGTAGCTATAACTTCTGGGCAGAATATTCTAAATATTAAGCGTAAAAAAGGAGGAAGTCAAGCTAACCCACTGAATATTCCTGAGAAGAGAACGACTTAACACATCGTACCACATTTATAACAGCGGGCAGCTCTTATATTTACCTATTTGTGGACGTCCAAAGTATGTTTAGACTCGTTTTATATCATTCAATGACGACATAACTCTGCGAAGTTATTTAAAAGATAGTATATGGAGCTTTGGTGCTCTCAGCTGTAGTTTTGCGATATAGCTCCTTCGACATTTTATTTATACGAAACGGGCTGTAGTTCATTTTTGTGACCAAGAACGTTGCTTTTTGTTCTCTTTATACGTGTACGAACTCAGTACTTAATACTTGAGTATAAATTAACTCGATTTCTTAATAATTAATTTCGCGCGTAGCGATTGTTTATTCTCGTATGATCTAACGGCTTGTCACTGTTATTGTGAACTGCTATCGTGAACCCCTTTGCTGTGAACTGTACTCGTGAACCCCTTTGCTGTGAGCTGTATTCGTGAACCCCTTTGCTGTGAGCTGTACTCGTGAGCGTTAAGAACCGAACGGTGCTTTTTTACCCTCTGAAGTAATCATCTTATTGATCGCAAAAAATTTTTGGAAAATTGTTTTTGTAAGATTTTGAGATATCATGGGGTCCCTTATAAAATCATCCCAGTGAAAGGTAAAAGAATGTAAGCGAATAGACGCTTGGAAAGAAGCGAAATGGTCGGTAATCGGTACAGGCCGAAGAAAGGGAGGTTATATTCCAGGACTGTTATCATCACGGCGAGAAGTTGAAAATTTCTGCATTTGACGTGATACATTAGGAAAGATTTACGTTGGCATTGAATGTAATTGGTAATATCGGCTGCCGTCAAGCCATTTATTTAGGTAAGTTACCGCTTTATCGATTACCGTTCCAATTTGAAATGGTTCTATTGAATGACATTTGTTTACATATTTTAGGCCGAGATGTCGTTTTTCCGAAGGCTAACGTTGGGGTTTTCTCAACTCGTATCGTCAGCTTCTCCATTTACCGGTGAGTACTATCTTAGTTTTTGGTGAATTATGGTGTTCGAACTTACGGGGGTGGCGGAAAGTTGTGTGTTGCTACTCACCGCTCGTTTCTTGTCAAATACACCTCACAACACGACGTCTCTCGTGTAATAAATTCATTCGCACCTCCGCCTTTTTTTAATTTTTCCAATTTTTTTTTTCAGCTTTTAATCGGCAAATGGCGACGCTTCTCGAGATGCACAAGACCGGACCGCACATCAAGAACCGACCGAACAAAAACCCTTTAGAGGGTAAACCGTTCGCGAAAGGCGTCGTTCTCAAAACGCTCATCAAAAAGCCCAAAAAACCGAATTCGGCGAATCGTAAATGCGTTCTCGTGCGGTTGAGCACGGGGAAAGAAATGGTCGCGTACGTTCCGGGTATCGGACATAATTTGCAGGAGCACAACATCGTTCTCGTTCGCCCTGGCCGACTCAAAGACGTTCCCGGTGTTAAAATCAAGTGCGTTCGTGGGAAGTACGACCTCGGGCACGTCATAAAAAAATAGTTCCTCCCTCCGGTGAACTGACTCTTCTTGTAAATGTTTTATTTTATTAAATGCGTTAGTCAATGTATGTAATACACATTGTTTTGTAAATACTACTGAAGTAAGTCATACCCCTCCATCCTGATCATTCCAGACTAACTTAAAAGAAGGGAGGGGGGGGGAGTAACTGCCTGCAGCGATGAGGTATTGAAGAGGCCTGGATCAATCGCGCAACGCAGTTGTGTCCTCGTACTTATTCAAGCGCCATGTCGCAGTTTGCTGGTGCGTTGCCATCTGAGAGCTGGGAAGTGGAATAGTGTGGGACAACCAGGTTGTTTCTGGAGGACTGAAGACAAGGAGTTGGGGACAGCCTGAGTTCCCACCCCTCAACTGCATCACATGAGCGTTATCACTCATCGTACAGGTACTTCATTGGACTACCGCCCGAGATCTTCCACGATTTTAACTGATTTTATGAGCTAATAATCACGCTACAATCGATTTTCGTCGGAATGTTTGGTAATTCATTGTGCTGCTCGCGTCATTTTCACCCAAATGAGAGTTTTATGGTGTTTTTGTTCCATTTGGGGCTGTCTATTCACAAAATTTAATCAAAATCGTTACAGCAGTTTCGAGAAATAAGTATTAGGTGTTTTGATCACTATGATAACTATAGTTATTTTTGTGCGACGTTCGCTCATGCCCTTATTCTGGCGTTCCATAGTTACCTGTGGGCTAGATATCAAGTTTGGTCTGAATTGGATCATCCGGTTTCTCTCGAAATTCTTCAGGAACACCCCGCATTCCATTTGCGGGTTCGATCTCATCTCCGAACAACATTTTTTTAATGGTTTATTATGCTTAATTTTGTTGAGATGTGACGGTTTGAGGCATTGTCGTTTTTTAAACTTTTTGTCGGCTTCACTTCAAAATTGAACATGTGTTTTGTTCGTTACGACTCCATTGTATCAATCACATTTTGTGTTCGTAATAAAATTATTGCGTGATGAGCGTTCGAGCTAGAAAGGGGTTTAGACATTTTTTTTAGTAAATCTTAACAGATTTACGAGTTTAAATTTCTGTTGCTCTTAGAAGACCTTTGCCTGCCTTTTTCCATCCACAGTTACCTGTGGGCTAAATATCAAGTTTGAGCTGAATTGGATCATCCGATTCGCGGCCAAACAATCACAAGTCGACGCTGCGGGTTCGACCCCATCTCCGACCAACATTTTTTTAATGGTTTATTTTGCTTAATTTCTGTTGCAATTAGAAGACTTATTTCGTTGTTTAGTATATTATCGAATACCTTTTATGTTTAAGCTCGCTAATTATGCAAAAAATAAATTGTTCAACCTCCAGTTATTTTCATTTCTGACCCTCGTATGCGTCGCAATTTTTGGTTGTTTGAGGTCTCAAAAATCAATTTAAACAACTGAAATTAAGTATGAAGGGATGGAGTATGGTGTTTTGTTCGCTATGATAACTATAGTTATTTTTGTGCAACTTTCGCTCATGTCTTTATTCTGGCGTTCCATAGTTACCTGTGGGCTAGATATCAAGTTTGAACTGAATTGGATCAGCCGTTTTCTCTCAAAATCATTCACAGACACTCAATCACCGAGTCGACACGTCTAATTCCAGTCCCGGGTTCGATCCCATCTCGGAACAACATTTTTTAAATTGTTTATTATGATTAATTTCTGTTGCAATTAGAAGACTATTTTGATGTTTAGTATATTATCGAATACCTTGTATGTTAGAGGTCGTTAAATATGCCACAAATAAATTGTTCAACCTCCAGTTATTGTCATTTCTGACCCTCGTATGCGTCGCAATTTTTGGTTGTTTGAGGTCTCCCGAATCAATTTCAGTTGTCTCAGAGGCTGTTCATCCGTACAGAAACCAGGCATGGTATGATGGGACTTGTAAAAGGTGGAAAGAGGAACTGAAGCAGGAATGAGAGTGTGCGGCTGGCTTCTACGTTATTGCTGTTAATGCTCTTACTGTTCCGGAATTTATTGCGCTGCTCGTACACATTCCCTGGCCATTATTGAGCAATTGGTACTCTGAGCCTGTAGACACGAGTTTTTGTTAAGAAGCATAATAATCACTTTGTCAGTGCTATCGAGTAGACACTTTTAGAAATGGGGCACTTTTATGCCATTTGAGTTGAACTATTGAGGAAAATGGCTGGCGGAGGTGATTGCCGTACTTGTAGCAGATCGCACAATGTCTATGGTTCTCTGGCCTGGTAAATTCAGATCACGGCCATACACAAGCTGTGCTGGTGACAGGGAAGTGGTGTGATGTGGTGTAGATCGGTAAGCCAACAAAAACAGCGGTACCTTTTCATCCCAATCCTGTTGGTGCTTCGAAACAAAAATGGCTAAGTGTTTGGTGAGAGTCCGATTTAGGCGCTCCATTAATCCTGCTGATTGTGGATGGAGGGCTGTTGATCGTGTGCGGGTTGTTCCCAGAAGTTCGGCAATTTCGTGCAGAAGTTTAGATTCAAAATTTTGGCCTTGGTCAGTGTCAATTTCGAAGGGAACCCCAGTGCGACAAAATACTTGTTCAATTAATGCAACGGCTATTGTGTATGCGTTCTGGTTTGGCAGAGGTATGGCTTCTGGCCGCTTCGAAATAAATCGACAGCTACCAGTACATACTTATTGCCTCGCTCGAATGGTCCCAAAATGTCCAAACCGATTCTATCAAAGGGTGAACCCATTGTTAACTGTTGAAGTGGAGCTGGTTTGATTGGGCCGGGTGGGTCCCTTCGCTAAACGACATTCTCGACAGGTGCGGCACCAGGATCTGACATCGCTAGTCATACCAACCCAGAAGTAATGTTGCTGTAGTTTTTTCAGAGTTTTCCAAAACCCAAAATGGCCTCCTGTTGGGCTGTCGTGAGCCTGGCGTAGAACATTTGCGACTTCATTTCGTGGGACAACCCATTGTAACCAAATTTGCCCATTTTTTGCTTCCCATTCGTGATAGAGCTGATCGTTTTGAATTTTGAGTGAATCCCATCGATTCAATAATTGTCTTGCTCTTGGGTTCCAATCAACAGTCTCGTTAGGTTTTGGTTTCTGTCCTATTTTTTTCAACTGCAATAGCTCAACAATAACCGGATCAACCTTTTGTTCTGTTTGATCGCATGGTGGCAGGAACTGCAATCTATTGATAATTGCGCTTGTCTCCTTCTCCTCTCTTTTGTCGCAGTATTGACATTCTGTAGCACACGGACGTCTTGAGAGCGCGTCAGCATTCCCGTGCAATTTCCCTTGTCGATGGATTATCTTGAAGTCATACGCTTGGAGGGTCTCTAACCATCTGGCTAATTGGCCCTCTGGGTTTCTGAAGGACGTTAGCCAAGCCAAAGCAGAGTGGTCTGTCCTAAGTAAGAACGGTGCTCCATACAAATAATGGTGGAAATGCTGAATGCTCTTAACAATTGAAAGGAGTTCTCGACGTGTCACACAATAATTTTGTTCTGGGCGAGACAATGTGCTGCTGTAGTAAGCCACTGCATGTTCTTCACTACCTGCATTTTGTGAGAGGACTGCTCCTATTGCATGTCCGCTGGCATCACAGTCGAGAATAAATGGTTCCAGCTTTTCCAGAGAATCCCTTGGTCGTAATTAGTGGATGTCGGACACGATAATGTAATCGCGAGGTAGTGTCAGGCTGTTCAACTCCTAGTGCTACACAGCTTTTCGTTGCGAGTCTAGCGGCGAACGTCGGAGCTACTTTAGTTCACCCTCCGCCTCTTACACCGCGCGGCGGAGGCCTCTGCTGTCCCCCCTCTCCCTGTTCATCAGCAGCTATCTTCCTCTTCAGACTTAATCGGAGCTGCTTCAAGTGGCTCTGCCCGATAGAGAAGAAGCTCCGGTGTTCCGAGTCACAGCTCAATCTGATCGTGCCCGTAACATCACTCCCCCTTGCGAGAAGATGATCAGGCGGTAATGGGGGTGGTTAGACGTTTTCCCAAGGTTGGTCCTCATCTTCTCTTCTTGAGCGGATAGCGAGGAGGCGCGACGGGCGGTGGGACAGGTGGGAAGGTACGCTTGTGGTTGATGGGCACGGAGCGATCGGGTTCTTGGTGACTGGAGTGTGGTGGAGCATGAGGCCCGTAGGGCCTGGTTTGCCAGCAGCGATCCGACGTCTGTGTAGGAGGCCCCAGAGTGATGGGCCTAGTCAGCTGAAGTGAAGGCGGGCGTCCGTGGAAAAGCGTAGGTCATGAAGCACCGAGCCTCGGTTGTGGGCCGGTTGGAGGGAGGTTGGCGACCATGGGAAGCGTGGGACACGGCGCGTTGTACTGGAGAGGAGAGGGAGGAGGTGCGAAGGAGGTCGTAGTTCGTATCGGTTGGCGGCGCGGCGGCAGACACGGACGAGCGGTAGCTGACAAGGGGTAGCGGACGGGCGGTAACGACGGACGGTTCGAAACGGACGCCCCCCCCCCTACTAATTTGTACAAAATGTGATGTTTACAGTATTGATTAGGTGATGACTAGAGTAGATACAGAGAGAAATTGACAGAAGAGTAGTACCGACAAGATATCGCGGGAACAGGTACAGTACAGCGAAGACTAAACTTGAGACTAAGAACAAGAGTAAAGCGGAAAGTGTTATCCTATTATCTCGAAATTCCAGTCCCGCGTTCCTGTCCCCAATTACTCCCTCGAGCAGGACCTTCTGTATTTCTCCCCCATTCGTTCAACCCCCAAACCAGTCCTGCCTGATGCTATGATCCCCCTCGTGTTCCAATATTACCACGACTCCCCCCCTTGGCTGCCATCAAGGCGTACACAAAACAGCCTCCAAAATTAAGCAACATTTTTATTACCCCCGCCTGGACACTGTGGTGCGTGGACTGGTCGCCGACTGTTTAGTATGTGCCCGATCCAAGTATGACACCAAGACCTACGGCAACCTCAGCTCCCAACCCTCCTCCTATCCAACTGAAAAACTTTTCGTTGACATTGTTGGCCCACTCCCACGGATCCAAAAAACAACATAAATTCATCCGCATCGCTGTTGACTCCTTTTCCTCCTTCACTCTCCTCATTCCGCTTAAAAAATTAACCTCCCAGGTAATCATCGAGGCTCTACATACCCACGCATTTTCAAAATATGGTTACTTCCGGACGATTGTATCGGACAACGCGTCCGTGTTTCGCAGTAAGGTTTTCTCCGAATTTCTACTGTAGCACGGAATGACATCCCAATACCTTCGGCGATATTACCCCAACCCCTCCTTAGCTGAACGTCAAATACCCCTAGACACCCACCTAGAGTACATCCAACTCGGGTTTAATTCTGTAAAGCCCGCCAAAAATATAAATGCCGCTTTTGCCGTACTCCGGCGCCGTCCCTTCCTCCCCCATCCGCCGACAGTAAACCAACGGACGTCCCCAGCAGTCGGGCGAGTCCTCAGGATCTGCCACGATATTTAGAGGAACCACTCTCTACGATTCCCGTATTTTATACCGACAACCCTATGAGCGTCCTCAAATTTTTGTTGAAATTACTCACGATATTCGAATGTGCCCCCCAATATTTTTCACAATTTGTACGACGCTTAGCACTGCTCCCCAAATGTTCATATTTGCGTACTATCATAACCTCCCTCTCCCTCGCGTTCACCTTTGAGGAATTGTCGCATATGCTGACAGACCTGACCCTGTTCATTCCCGACACGAGCTCGTTGTGCCCACCTTACATCGACTTCAGGGTCCTCAGGAGAGTTTTCGCCGCTATGTGGACGACCTTCTAGCGATGCAGCGCATCCTACAGTTTACTCAGAAACAGATTTGATTGATCTAATCCTCTCGCATGTTAACGATTCTACTCGCCGTCATTTTGTTTTCTAATTACGCCCATCCAATAAACAAGCTCTGTACGGGTTGGTAGAGGCGGTTGAGGACGCGATGCGCTCTTCGCGCCCTCATTCTGCTGCCACCCCACAGCGCTTCACACCACAGCAGCCCCACTCACAGCATCAAAATGCACCCCCTCCCCTAATGCCAGTTAAAACCTTTCGTCCCCAGCAACTACACTCGTCCCAGCCCCCACGTAGTACCCCCTCACCACAGGCGCCTAAACAGCAGTCTTTAAACTGGGTTCGTCCACTTTCATGGAGGTGAAATGTGGGAGGGTTTATGGCTCATGTGCAGACGTCATCATAGGCCTAGATCTTCTTCAAGAGTAGAAAGCTGTCACGATTAATTTCAAAGGCTTCCGACCACCTCTTGATATTTGTAGTGTTGCTATGGCCAAAGTTCCAGAAGCAGAGTTATTTACAAATCTACTGGACTCCATCAAGCCCATAGCTATAAAATCGCGTCGTTTTTATAAAGAAAACAGGAATTTCATTGAAGAAGAAATCAGCCAACTCCTTAAAAAATGGTATTATAGAAGAAAGCACTTCTCCATGGAGGGCCTAACTAGTCATTGTCTCGGAAGAAGCGATTATGCATAGATTATTCCCAGACAATAAACAAGTATACCTTTTTAGACGCTTTTCCGCTTCCGAGAGTCGAGGAAATTGTCAACAAAGTTGCTAAGTACACTGTTTTCAGCACAATTGACCGGAAGAGTGCTTACCACCAAGTCCCTATACGAGAGCGGGATCGTGCTTACACCGCTTTTGAGGCTAATGGTAAACTGTACCAATTTCGAAGAATCCCTTTTGGAGTGACCAATGGTGTTCCAGGATTTCAACGTGTGGTTCAAGGGATCATAGACTCGGAGAAGTTAGATGGGACTTTTTGCATATCTTGATGACATCACCGTATGTGGGCTCACACAGACTGACCATGACAGTAACCTCGCAAGCTTTCTTAAAGCTGTTGAAAAATACAACTTGACACTGAACATGCCAAAAAGCGAATTTAATCTGAACTCAATAAAATTGTTGGGCTACTTGGTTGAAGATCATTTTAACATGTACGTTCCGATTTAGGGGTGTGCGGAGGCAGTACCGGCCTCGCGGCCCTGACCTGCCTCCGCCCCATCGGGCAACAAACGGGGAAATGGGACAAGGACTACT
Organism: Pachypeltis micranthus; assembly: GCA_020466155.1. NCBI lineage: Eukaryota > Metazoa > Arthropoda > Insecta > Hemiptera > Miridae > Pachypeltis > Pachypeltis micranthus. Next base: position 3,677,098 of record CM035782.1, on the reverse strand, counting down.
TCCAGCGAACCCTCGACCACTGCGATATCTGCAAGTTCCCATAAATGGGTACTAGGGATTGGCGGATTCCCGCCTTTACCCTAGCTGCCTGCAGAGCATCCACCTTGCGTAGACCTTCCCATGGTGCACCGGCTTGCGCCGCGGGCTGTGCACCCCCGCAGTACCATTTCGGGAAAACTATCCCTTTAGGCTAGAATGGTCGCTAGCCCGCCCGGACAATAGTCCAGACTTACGGCTTCGGGGACCTCCGCCTTGGGGGGGTTTGGACTTGTCCCCCCCTTGCCGGAGGACCCCAGGTCCCTGGTAAGCGAGAGCCCTCCGCATACCGGCGATGCCCGATCACCGGATGGCGGGGACGGGCTCTGCCATTCCAGTTTTCCGTCCCCTTTGTCGAGGTGGCATCAGCCACCCCGCTGCCCCCATCCACCCATCCCCCCGCCATCCGGTGATCGGGCACCACCCCATCGGGCACCCATCCCCACGCCCCAAACACCCACCCACCCCCAATCCATCCCCTCCAATTCCCACTAAATACCTGCCACTCCATTTCAAGCAAACACTAGCCTATTTCCACAATCACTCAATAAATTACTTTCACTCTAACACACAGCATTCATACCTGCCGGCTGGGGGGGGCGATAACCCCCAGCTGGCCTCGAGCCCACCCACGCATAAGTGGACCCCCCAGGACCCGTCGCGTAGAGCTTTCTTAACGCCCGGGGGGTCCGGACGGTCCCAAAAAATTAACAAATTGGCAATAAACTCAAGTCAAAAACCAAACTCAACAACTGAACATAATGGCAACCAACAAAATAACTTAAACTTGGCGCCCCACGCAGCCCCGAGGGAGTTTTTACCGCCCCCCGAGGCCAGCCAGGACGCACCCCGCCCACCCAGTCACACATACACCCTCTCCCGACCCCCATGGGGAGTACTTGATATTCCTCCCCACACCCCCAACCTAAACCTAACACAAACCGACACAACACCCAACACCACAAACCCCCATCCCTATCACAATACTCCGCCCTATCACAGCCATCCCTCCCCTATCACCACCCACCCCACCCTATCACTACCCCCAGCGAGGGAGTACTCAATATTCCTCCCCCGCTTCCCCACTAATCTAAACACCAAAACACGACTCCCCATCTAACAATTGGTGGGGGAGTACTCGATATTCCTCCCCCACCAACCCCCTACCAACTAACACACAACACAAAATAACACCAACACAAATCTGCCCTACCCAACCCTCCGCCGCGGCCAAAACCCTGCCCCCCTTCAGGGGCCAGCCAGGCATCGGGCACCTTGCCCACCCGGGGCAACCCGACCCCCGGCGGGGCCCCCCGGCGGAGCGCCAGCCGCATTCCTCGCCCTAGCTTCCCTCTCGCAGCCTTGGTCCAAGCCCTAGCCAATGCGGAGTGCCACTTCCCACTACTCAAACCGGCGCCCCGCCGCCCGACGCCCGCCGACGGACCGGCCCCCCCGGGCAGAGCCCATTCACACATTTTACCTTCCATCCGACCTATCCCCTCCCCTCCTATCTTCCTCCTCTTTTTCCTTGAGAATCCCTACCACGTACTCCCTGAAAATCTCTATGACCCGCGGCCCCAAGTAGTCCACCCTTCTACCCACGACGACCCCCTCCCTCCCAATCCTATCCTCCATTCTCTCCCTCTGACCCAAATATAATCCACAGTCCCACAACACATGCCCCGCGGTTTCCTCCGCCCCACACCTACAACCTCCCTCCCCCCTTAAACCCCTTTCCATTAATTTCGCTGCAAAATTCCCGTGGCCCAAAATTGCCTGGGCCATGTAGTAGTCACCTTCCAAATCCTTAACCCCCAGCCGATCAACTATCGATCATTTTAACAACCGGATCCAGAAAGGCTGCAGCCCCTCCTCGATTACCCACCCCCAAACGACATTCCTTCTGTTAGACGCGCTGTTGGCATGTTCGCACATTATCAAAGGCTATTCCGAGAAAATTCATACCCTGGTAAAGTGTCGAAATTTTCCTCCGGGTGGTGATGCCCTAAATGCTTTTCAGGAACTGAAGAAACTCGTAGCAGCCTCAGCAATTCATCACGTTGAGGAAGATGAGGAATTCGTTGTGGAGACCGATGCATCGGATCATGCAATAGCTGCAGTGCTTACCCAACTTGGACGCCCAGTCGCCTTCTTCTCAAGGACCCTCTCAGCTACTGAACAAAGGCACTCAGCAGTCGAAAAAGAGGCCTATGCCATCGTGGAATCTCTTCAACGTTGGAAGCACTTCCTATTGAGTAGGCCTTTCAAAATAATAACAGACCAACAGGCAGTATCTTTCATGTTCAATTCCAAAATCAAAGACGACGGCTATAAACCCGAGGCGATAAACCCTCCCACCTATGCACGCCTCACTAATTTCCACTCGCCCCTCACCCTCCAGTGGGACCTCCCCTCCCTTCCTGCTATCCTCCCTGATCAACACCTTCCACTGTGGCGTCAAGCGTACGGCAATCTGTTGAAGGCCCGCGACACTCGCACGGCATACTACAATGCCCGTGATACCCCCCGGACCCTACAGGTCGGGGATCATGTCCTTATTCGATCCTACACCCTGAGCTCCGCAACTGACGATATCAATTCAAAATTGTCTTATAAATACACTACCCCTTAAATTGTCACAAAGGTTTTGTCCCCCGCCACCTACCAATTGCAAAATAAAAACTCAGCACATCAGCCAGTTAAAACCATACACCGCTAGGATTGCTTAACTTCCTCCACCATTTTTTTATTTATTGCACATTGCAATTCTGCTTTTTGAACCGTTACTGCTGTCGTCCACTTGCTTTTCTTTTCATGTACACCTTTTTGCCTGACTTTTGCACCTACCTGCTTATTGTGCTGGGATTCTGATTCGCGATGCCTTAACCCACGAACAGGTTTTTTACTTTCCGCTACCCGAAGGGAAGGAAAGTATAGTAATCGGCCCAAAAAAAAAATTTGGGTTTTCTTCAGATCTTTACGTTTCAGACCCTATTGAGTCTAAAAAACCTAATTTCGGAGCGAGGTCCGTGTGTGTGTGTGTCTGTGCGTGTGTGTGTGTGTGTGTGTGTGTGTGTGTGTGTGTCTGTAGTTCGCTGACGTATTCCCTGCGTGTCGTATGAGCCGACTAAAAGGGAAAGCCGGGTGGGCCCAGCTTGAAAGACAACCTCACCTCTACGAGGTCCCCGCAGGATTACATCCAACGAGGCTTAACTGTGGCTGGGCGTCACAGTGTACTCTGTCGCCACACTGTGCTCACCCTGCAGTTGGGGGTCCAGAATTCCACTGCCGTACTCCCTGCGTGTTCGTATAAGCCGAACTAAAAGGGACACAACTTACACTTCATTCACATACATGACACACTGGGAACCCCTACCTTTAGCTGGGATCGCAGTACACACCCCCGCAGGAAGGGGACAGAATTCTCCTGCCGTATCCTCTGCGTGGTCGTTAAATCCGGCCTTAAAGGGGCTTAAAGCTCACGACACAGACACACACAACATATTCCAGATACAAAATACACTGCAACGGCTTGCGTGGCAGAACATATTGACTTAAAACACTCATAATGAGCGAAAGACAGTCCTGGAGGTAGCTCACTAACACCTTTGAGCGATCCCCTATATAGGTGCGGCCTTCGGAATGAGGAGGGGGAAAAACCAGGTTTGAGCGTTCCTGGGGCGGCTGATAGCGTGTGTCCCGCTCACCACATCACCAGTGGCCGAGGGCTGACTCTGAGCAGCAGCCGAAAAAATCCCTCATGCGTCTTAGTCCCGGTGGGTGGCCGGACTGGCAGCTGCGGCGCATGTGGGGGCCTCCCTTTGACCCTCAACGGACCAGCGAAAGGGGCTAGAATCAATATGCCTGAGGGGGAGCTTCCAGGACACTGCCTCTCGAGCACCTCTCGCTCATACCACTAACACACACAACAAATGAACTCACAAGGATACACTACACCAGTCTGCTTCTTTAATCACCCCCAAATAAGTAAAAAAACATGACAAAGTCAACTAAAACTTCAGCAGGTAATAAAAACGCCACCTGCGCCTCTTCCTCGGGCTCGCCAAGCTCGACCCCTCCCTCTTCGGACGATGAGCAATCTACTCGTCGTCCAAACAAACAAGGGCGGAAAGAACCGGGCAAACCGCGTTCATCTCCCCCTTCTCCCCCTAGTAGCCCGGGCAACCCGGCTACTACAAGCACACGACACGCCGTTGACCCTAATCTGTCGGACATGGAGCAAATTTGCGCATATGTCCAAATCATCCACAGCCAGATGGCACGGATGAGGGTCAACGCGACAGGACCTATGCGGGACCTCATCACTAGTTGCCTCTTCGAAATTTCGAAGCTGGCTATAAAAGCTAATGCCCCCCCAACGACATCGCCCCCTGCCCCTCCCCCCCTGCGGGAAACTGTGGCGGCTGTCGTGAGGGAAGAGCTGCGTAGGGCAATTGCCCAGCAGCCAGTGCCACCAGCCCCCCAAACTCAAGGACCTTCAATGAGCCAGGGTAGTACCCCAGGCCCCTCATATGCGGCAGTAGCCGCTACTGCGCCCTCCTCCCCCTCATGGAGCTGAGGCGGAATGGCAGTCTGCCAGGGCCAGGAAGCGCAGGGGAAGCGGAAACAGGCCCCAACTAAGCAGGCTGAGGGCAGCGCCCGCCTACGCCTCTGCCCAAAAACAAGGGCAAAAGTAAAAATAAAAACAAAAATAAAAGCCTCCACCGCTTGCCAAACTCCCCCCTAAAAACCCACGACAAAACGTGGTAGTGGTTAGGCATACATGTAAGGAAGGAGAGGCTGGTCCCTCCAACCCTGATACAATGGAAGCACTGATGCGGGGTGTCCCTGCTACGGACCTCCAAGCTCTAAGCGTCCGAGTGCTGGACATCCGCACCGCAGTAGGAGGTGGCGCCGTCATTGTGACGGAAACGCCAGAAATGGCCAAGGCGCTCACGAGCCACATTTCAACAAAAAAGGAGTTGAAGCTCCAAGCGTCAGCCCCCCTGGGTCGTTTCCCACGCCTGCTATTGTGCGACGTGCGGACTGATCTTCAAAAAGAGGACTTGGCCCAACAAGTTGTTGAGCACAACCCTGCGTTAGGCTTGCAGCCGCAGGATGTCAGGCCCCTCTTCACCAAACAGCGTGGAAGGCAGAAGGATTGGGTGATTGAGGTATCACCCAGCCTATACAAAAAACTAGAAGGCAAGGCACCTCCAAATAGCCTGGCAGCGGTGCGCCATACGAAAGTACCAAGCCCCCACTCCAGTGCTACAAATGCCAGCGCTATGGCCACCTGGCAGTGGCCTGTACAAGACCTGTTGTGTGCGCCTGGTGCGCCTTGCCACATCTGAGTAGGGAATGCAAGCGTGATGCCCTCTCAAGTGTGCCAATTGCGTCGAACGCAAAATCCAACAGGTCTCACACTCTACACGAGACGCACGCTGTACCATTCGTCAGCGAGCGATTGCCCTCCAGGAGTCACGAGTAGATTATGAATAGGTCAAAAACAGTTCGAATCCTTCAGCACAACACAAATAAGAGTTGCCCAGTTATGGCTGAGTTGCTGCAAAATGCACTCAAGAAATGCTGCAGTGTCCTCGCCATACAGGAACCATACATAGGATCCAAAACTCTTGGTCTGGGATCGCAGGCACGAGTGGTGACTGGAGCAAGAACGGGAGCCAAGGCAGCAGTAGCCTGCATCGACCCGTCCATTGACATGCTCGCACTCACCCACCTGAACAGCCAGCACTTGGCCGCTGTGCTCATCGAGCCGGTGGCTTTGAGCTGGTTGTAATATCATTTACAGGCAATTTGGCGCACCAGTTGCCACCAGCCTTGAACCACTCGAGCGGGCTCTAGCAGGCCTATCAGGACGACCCTGCGTAGTCTGTGCTGATGCAAACGCCAGATCACCATTGTGGGGATCCCCAACCCTGGACAGGGCGGGCGAGGCGTATATAGAGCTGCTCACCAGGTACAACTTGGTTGTTGCCAACGACCCCATGACTGAGGCGACCTATGATGGTCCAGGAGGAAGGTCGTGTATAGACGTCACAGCCGTGTCTCACACCCTGCTACTCAAATTGCAAGGTTGGCGAGTCGTACCAGGTGCAACGCAGAGCGATCACATGGTTATTGACTTTGCCATCACGGATGACAACATCCTCTGCAAAGACATGCGTGAAAAGCGATTCCGCACAAAAAATGCTGACTGGCCACAATTCTGTAGGGTACTGGAAGGTGAACTGCGTGCCGCAGACACCGACCTAATAGCGCAAGCATCCACACCTGAAGAGGTGGACAGCAAAGTGGACACATTTACCACAGCACTGCACTCTGCTGGGCTCTCTGTACTTGGCCAACAGAAGCACAGGGCGATCAAAGTCCCATGGTGGACTGAGGAACTTAATCCCCTCAAGCAAAGTGCAAATAGAGCCAGAAGGATGTACCAAAACACTCGTGACACTGATGCCAGAGCAACACTCCGAACTGCCTTCATCCAAGAGAAGAAGGCCTTCCACCGCGCCATCAAACGAGCCAAACGGCAAGGCTGGCGAAATTTTGTGGAAGCGGAGAGCTCTGAGAACCCCTGGGGCAGACACTACAAGTCCTCCATAGGAAAAGCAAACGTAGAGCAAGTCTTAGCTGCGATGCAAAATGAGTCAGGCTGGGCCTGCAGCATCAGCTCACTGGAAACCCTCCTTGAGAAGGCGTTCCCAGATGACCAAGTAGCTCGAGACACTGAAGCCCAGAGGACAGCAAGGGAGCTGATCATGGACCCTCGAACGAGCCCGACATCCCATTGTGGACAACAGGCGACCTCGGCAGGGCCCTTGCGACCGTAAAGCCCAACAAATCCCACGGGCCAGACAAAATAGAAAGCAATATGCTAAGGAAGGCTGAGCGGACAATCTCCAGCGGCCTCCTTAATTTATTTAATGACTGTCTGCAGGTCGGACAGTTCCCCACTCAGTGGAAGTCTGCGCGTGTTGTCACTCTTCAAAAGGGAGGCGACCACAATCAGTCAGACCCGCGATCATGGAGACCACTCAGCCTTCTTTCCATATTAGGCAAAACACTAGAAATCTTGATGTTGCAGTCCCTCGAAGGAGTCTTTGGCCGCAACCTCACAGGCAGGCAATACGGGTGTACCAAAGGAAGGTCCACGCAGGATGTCATTGTAGAGATTCGGCGTGGTACCCTGCTGGCACCGGCTAAGTACGTCGTAGCAGTTCTGATTGACATCAGAGGAGCGTTTGACAACCTTTGGTGGCCAGCGCTCCTTAATGAGCTTAAAGGTAGGGGAATCCCCCGCAACCTGTACTCGCTCGTCAGAAGTTACCTGACAGACAGAACTGCTACGATCGAAAGTAGGCATGTCTCCGTCCGGAGAAAGATTGAGAAGGGGTGCCCACAGGGCTCGGTCCTAGGACCAGCACTCTGGAATGCCTTCTTCGAAGGTCTTCTCAGGAAACTCATGGAGACTGACTGCGAGCCGTACGCCTATGTGGATGACTTGACTGTGCTGATCTTTGCAGAGTCAGTCCGCCAAATTGAAAAAAAACTCACCATGTGCTCCGCACTGTCAACCAATGGTGCGAGCATGTCAAGATGCAGGTGGCTGAGGAAAAAACCCAGCTAATCCTCTTGAAGGGGAAAGTGAATAATCCACCCACAATACGCTTTGGCGGCCACAGGCTCCTTCTTGAAAAGCACGTCAAGTATTTAGGAGTGAATATAGGTGAGAGGTGGGGTTTCAACCAACACCTCCAGTCCCTTAAAGGCACTACCATTGCAAGGTTTGCCTCACTGCGTGCCATGCAGCAATAACAAAGGCCACTTGGGGTGTGTGTTACCACGACACCATCCTCATGTATAAGGCCATCTATTTAGGTGTGATTGGCTACTGCCCCGCTGTCTGGGGTAGCAAACTAACAGTCAATCAAAGAGAGTATTGGCCCAATCCCAGAGAGCTGCGCTCCTGTGGATCACCAAGGCCTACAAGACTGTATCAACGGAAGCACTCCAGGTGATCACTGGTCAGTTACCAGTTGATTTGGCTGTCGAGTGCATGATTGACAAGTGGAGAGTGAAACGGGAGCTTCCCCCGCTTTGGGCTGAACTCCGTGCGGATCTCACCACAGAACAGAAACTTGCCGCCATCGATGAATGGGCTCTAGAGAAATGGCAAGCGAGATGGGAATCCTCGTCAAAGGGACGTGATACGTATGAGTTCTTCCCCAACATCCGTGAACGTCTTTCTAGAAAATGGGTTGAGCCAGACCACTGGACGAGTCAGTTCCTCACGGGACATGGTGACTTCAATGCGGCTCCACTTCTTTTCCCTGAAAGACTCTCCATTATGCACGTCTTGTGCCTCCAGTGCGGAGGAAACAAGAAACCACGTGCTGCTCCACTGTAGTTTCTACAACAGTGAGCGACGGTTGTTGGTAGGGCAAACGAACTTAGCAGCATTGACTGCTACAAAGGAAGCCTATAACCATTTTGCAAAGTTCGCAAAGAAGGTGATGGCTAAGAAACGTGGTTATAGTTGATCTGTCCTTTTGAAACTTGCCACCCAAGTAAAAAGTAAGATCAGGTAGGAAACCAGATTATGAAATACTCCCAGATGGTACGGGATTCCTCAGGTGGTCAACCTCCGCGCGGTAACACACGGGCAACAGCTCTCTACGGTGAGACTGGCTAAGACCAAATACCTGCCGTACCTCCACAGGTCTGAGTTCGGTGGATGCTGCAGGGGCCGGCCTCTTGCATATTAGCGAAACCGCAACTTCTATGACTGATATAATCCTCGTCGAGGGTTTAGGTACAGTCACCAAATAAAGAAACAGACCTGTGTCTGTAGTTCGATTTGTGGGAGAACGGCTGATCCGATTGAGCTGGTTCTTTTTTAGTTTTGTTTGTTATTTTTTTTAGACACCAAAATAAGGTTATGATCGATTTCGACCGATGGGAAGGGGGGGGGGACGGAAATGTACCAAAAACTAAGGTTTTTCGCATTTTTCCCGAAAACGGCCATAACGATTTTGATTAGACTTTCAAATTATCTTCTACTAATCAATACCTAACTTTTCTTCTTCATACATATCTCCATGAAAATACGGTGAACGGAGATATAGGCCTATGAACCAAAAATAGGTTTTTTACGCTTTTTGGCAAAACGGCTTCAACGATTACCACCAAACTTTAAAGATGTTTTCGTTAATAGTTAATACCTACGTATTGTTCTCAATAAATGTTCCTCTGACAGTCTATTGAACAGAGATAAAAATCAAAATGTGTCGAAAATAACGTTTTTTCGAACATTTCCGTAAATTCGAGGGTAACTTTTTCACCAGATGTGATCAATCTTACACGGTGTATTTTAGTCACCCATAACCACATTTCGTTCTCCATAATTATCTCTGTATATATATGTTGAACGGAGATATAAGCCAAGTTAACTCAGAAAAGGAGATTTGTCGAATATTAATTCATCGGTATTCCGATTTTCTCAAAAACGGCTCTAACGATTTCGATCAAACTCCATTAATAGTATCAGCCCAGAGTTGTTAGAAAAGTAATTCGACTTCTTCTTTTTAATTCGCCGTCTCCGATCGAAGGTTGGCGATCCAAATGGCTAGCTCCTCCCTATCTGTAGCTGCTCTAAATATGTCTATGGACGAGCAATTATACCACCTTCGCAAGTCCTTCAGCCACGAATTCTTCCTCCTTCCAACCGAGCGCCCTCCAGGAATTCTACCCTCAATAATCAATCTGAGGAGGCTGTATCGATCACCGCGCATCACATGACCAAAGTATCGAGTCTTCCTCTCTTTCAGCGTGAGTAAAAGCTCAACAGATTTAGACATCCGTTGGAGCACCTCAATGTTTGTGATCCTGTCGACCCACGGTATCCGCAACCTGCGCCGGTATATATACATCTCGAAAGCCTCGATGTTCCTTTCGATCCCGGGATCCAGTGTCCAACTTTCGCAGCCATACAGAAGCACCGAGAACACATAACACCGAACCATCCGCATCCGAAGGACCAAGGAAAGATCTCTGCGCGTGAAGAAGTTCCTCATCTGAAAAAATGCGCTCCTAGCCATTTCAATATGCACTCGAATTTCTTTTTTGCAGTCGCCTTGCTCATTTACTTGCGCACCGAGGTATTTATATGAAGAAACTTGTTCGACCCGAGTTCCATTGATAGCCACACTGACCGTTTTTCGTTGCTTAGAAGAAACGAGCACCTTAGTCTTGGCTACATTCAGGGACAGCCCATTACTCTCGCTATGATGCACCACAGCATCCATAATCGCTTGAAGATCCTCTGGGCTCTCAGCAATCAACACAGTGTCGTCAGCATATCGAAGGTTATTGAGAACGACACCGTTCGCCCCAACCCCCCCTCTCTGGCACCTCGTCAAGAGCCTCCCGAAAAACTGCTTCGGAGTAGAGGTTAAAAAGCAAAGGAGAGAGGATACAACCCTGACGGACACCTTTTTCAATACTAATTTGTTCGGTTGTTGTCTGCTCCACCCTAATCTCTGCACACTGACGCCAGTACAAATTCCAATTACTTTTGAAGAAAGGTAATGGCGATTACCATTCCAATTACTGTAATGGTAATCGGAATGAATTAATGGAAATTCGATTACTTTTTGAATCCGATTACTCCATTCCAAGAACACGAATTTGGTTTATAGCTTGCGGAGGGTGTCCGCGGATTAGTGCTACTCCATTTATAACTCAAGGATGGCCTGGCAATTTCGATAATATTTGATGCTTTGGATTGGTCGTCGCCCTGGGAAAGATATAGGTCATTAAAATACAAATAAATAAATAAATAGCAACTTGAGGCAGTACTCCACGGACACGGACACCCTCCATTTCGGAAGCTATACACCAAATTCGTGTTCTTGGAATGGAGTAATCGGATTCAAAAAAGTCATCGAATTTCCATTACTTCATTCCAATTCCTATAATGATAATCGGGATGACGATTACTTTTTCCGACTACAAGTAATTGTAATCGTTTTTCGATTACCATTACAGTAATTGGAATGGTAATCGCGATTACCCCTGAAGTAATTACAGTAATTTTCACTGGCCAAATGTATGTGTAATATGATGAAAGTAATCGGAAAAGTAATCATTACTCAAAGTAATGATTACATCTCAACTCTGTATCAGCCTTTCGGCCTTCCCTGATATGATTGTAACCTCCTCCTGTGGTTACACTTCTTCTTCTTCGTCCTTGCTGTTGTTGATCAGCTCAGGAAGTAAAAATGTTTGGAGTAGTTCGTAAGGCGATCAAAATAACCCAAAAGTTGTCATGTCGATATTAGAAAGCTTATTTTATACGTAACGTACGGAATTAAATAAAATAACATTTGCTTGGTTACGAAGTACAACTGATTGGAGTTACACTAGCAACCCCCCCCCCCCCCCCCGCGCATCAAGGCAACCGCTCCAGTGCTCCTCCGTCTGATTCAAACGCCGTTGGCTGCTCAGTCGGCCCTCGTCAACGTCATTCCTCGCTTTCAGTCGACTTCCATCTCGTCCGAAAATCCGTTTCAGTTCTTCGAACGAAAAATGCCGGTCATTTTGGGAGACAATCTCTCTTCCCCCCCACCACAACCCTTAAAACCTCCGCAACTCCTTCTCTTCGTTTTGAAGGGAGAAATAAAGAAAAGCGCGGCTCCTTTTTGACGAGGAGGAAAAGAGGTTATTGTCGAGGTGTGAGAGAGACGTATTGTCCAACATCGGAGGTTATTAGGAGCCATCGCGGATGAGCGGGCAGCAGACGAAGCGGAGGTCCTTTTCAAGTGTCCACCTGGACGTGGCCCGATACCCGACGTGAGGTTTCGCTTTGAGCAGCCCCGGGGCCAACATTGGGCATGTTGTCGAACTTACTCGTTCGCTTCGACGACACACACCGACGACGACGCGAAGAGACGACGGCAATTATTTCAGTCTACCAAACAGGGCCTACGAAACGGAAGCCGAATCGTAGGACTGACCAGTCGGCTCTTCAAACAATCGTCGTATCTTGGTTACCCACCCGTTCTGGGCACCACGAAGGGCCCTAGGGCGGAAAGTTACGTAATTGGCCGAAAGTTCTCTTCAGATCTTTACTTCTCAGACCCTAATGAGTACGATAAACACCAACAACCAACATTTGCAACGCATATGAAGATCAGAAAAGAAAATAACTAGAGGTTAAACAATTTAATTGTGGCTTAGTTAGCGAGCTCAATCATAGCAGAAATTCGACTATAAATAAAACAAAATAGTCTTCTAATTGCAACAGAAATTAAGAAAAAAAAACCATTAAAAAATATTTTGTTCGGAGATGGGTTCGAACCTGTGAATGGAACGCGTAGCATCGACTAGGGGATTGAGTGTGTCTGAACGACTTTGAGAGCAAACGGCTGAACCAAATGAGTTCAAACTTGATATCTAGCCCACAGGTCACCGTGGAACGTCAAAATATGGGTAAGAGCTAAATCCACCGAAAGTTAACTATAGCTATCATAGTGATCAAAACACCAAAACGTTTTTTCCTCAAAAACGGCTTTAACGATTTTGATTAAATTTTTTATACTGATAGCTGTCAGTAAGGCAACTATACCAAAATTCGGAAAATGGCGAGAGCAATACAATAAATTACCAACATTTTCGGCAAACATCGGTTTTAGCGTGGTTTTTTTCATTATAAACTGCGCTGAAATGTTACAAGAATCTTAAACAAAAAACATTGGCGTGGTAGACCAATCCAATACCTATAGCATAAGCGTCATAAGATGTACAGGGGTCACTCCATAAATTCCTGAATTTCAACTACCGCCGTTTCGCTTACTAACATTTCTAAAAGTGTTTACTGCTACTACTTAGCTCTGCAAAAGGGATTACTATCCTCTTCCAATAAATCGTGTTTACAGCCTCATTAATTCTCTGTGGACCAATTTCTCAATATTGGTCTGGGAATGAGTACGAGCAGCACAAAGTTTCTCTTCGGGCGATTTGAATTCCCTAATTTCCTGGGTTGCTGGTGTGGATTCTTGAGAGCCATTCAAGATAAATGAAAAGCTTTCTCTAGGTGGACGTTTCGCTTAATTTATCAGCTTAAGCATCATTGGGGATATAGGGCATCACAGCAGACAATTAGGTTACAATAAATTATAAGGAAACATTGAACTGAATTAATTTTGAATATAACGTACCTCGGGAAATTGCTACTGATTTCTTAAAATACTAACATTCGGAGAAACAAACAAAAACAAAACAGAACTTAATGGTAAATAACAGGTTGGACTACTGTGGAAGGGTTTAACGAGATTGTCAGTAATCAAATGAATTGAGTAAGAACAACAAAAAAACCCATGTACACGAGTGAATAAACGTAGAGCTAAGGAAAGTTCTGTGTTGCAACGCGCCAGATATTTCTTTTTAACTTTCTAGTAAAATTTCAGCAGAGTTTATAAGGAAAAAAACCGCGTTAAAACCGATTTTCGAATAAAAGTTTGATAATTTATTGTGCTGCTCTCGTCATTTTCCCACAAATGAGAATTTTATAAAATAGTTGCCTTATTAAGAGCTATCAATATAAAAAATGTAATCAAATTCGTTAAAGCCGTTTTTGAGAAAAAAAATATTTGGTGTTTTGATCACTATGATAACTATAGATGACTTTCGGTGGATTTAGCTCATACCGTTATTTTGGCGTCCCATGGTAACCTGCCGGTTAGATATCAAGTTTGAGCTGATTTGATAGGTCGTTTTTTCTAAAAATCGTTCACAGACACACAGACCATTTTCCCAAATAGTGTTTTTCAGACGCAGGAGGGTCTGAAACGTAAAGATCTGAAGGAAACTTAAATTTTTTTTTTCAACCGATTACATAACTTTTCTTTCTACTTTGTAGAGCCAAGGAAAGTAAACAGGTCTGTCCTATGTATGCGTTTGTACAAGTACAACTTATTTTATATACTCCACTTTGGTCGAGTGGGTCTGTCTTTTCAGTCTTTGCAGTTAGTTTGGTTCTAAGTGTGTTGTCCGTACGTAATGGATTTGTATACCTTCTTTTCAGAGGATATTAGTTATTCCGTATATTTTCGGTCCTGTGTACGAGAATGTGCAGCGTCTTGTTAAAGTCTGTGTATTTTGTGTTTTTGAGTTGTGTTTTGGATTCATATTGTCTTAATAATTTGTATATTGTTTTTTGGGAGTAACCGTTATTTTCTGCGATGGTATTGATAGTATCAAGTTCTTTTTTGTAACCCACTTGACCAAAGTGGGGAATATAAAATAACCTGTACTTGTAAATACGCATACATAGGACAGACAGGACGAAAAATACGGACCAGATACTCAGAACACATTAAATCTCTTAGTAGGAACAAAGACGATTCAAACTTTGCTAACCATCTCAAAACAACTGGACATGAACCTACCAAAATACAGGACTGTACCACCTTACTACACAAACAATACAATGGACGAAAACTGAACATATTAGAAAACACGGAAATTTATAAACAAAAAAACTTCAATGGACAGATCATAAATGAACAAATCAACACAAAATGCGACACCATATTCACACCACTCAAAACAATATGCAAACGAAAACAACCAACTGACGGATTTACAGACCACCCCACACAAAAAAGACGGAAATTCCACAATTGACAGATCATTCAAGACGTTCCATTCACCTTAGGGGTTTTCCCCCTGAGGTACATGACCTCCTCTCCCCTGCTCCTTCTCCATCGCTCCATCATCCCGTTTACCTTCCTTTCGTATATATAGAGACCACGACCAACTGACTGACTCCAGTACTGACTTAACGGCCAGACGATGATGTCTTTACATCGAAAGCGCTTGCCCACGGCAACTCACCAGCCAGAGGAGACGGACTCACCTAACAGATACGTAAACTTTAATAATTTGCCTACTGGCGGACATAACCCTATTGCTTTAATACCCTGCAAATTATTACACAACGGTTTATATTCGGAATGACCCAAAAAAAGGTCGAAAAGAACTGAATCGTAATATTAAAAAAAAAAAAAAAAAAACGAAAGTATCTAGAAAAATAAGCGAATAATGAAAAGTTCAATCGAAGGTAACAGATATTTTGCTAACAGAAATAGTTGAGACGGAGGGAAACAGTCATTCGTGGAGGTGAAGACGAGAACAAGGCAATCGCACGATAAAGAGGCAAATCGTAATGCCAAAGGTTATATATGAAACACGAGCGCTTCCTACAGGAAAAAAAAAAACAAAACCGGCGCCCGTAAACGTTGAGTCGAGTTGAAAGGGGAGGCGAGCGGGCGGCGTTGCCAGTCCAGACGAAACGTTGACTTCCGCTGTAGTTCCCGCGTTGTACTGCGTTTCGTTAATTTTTTTAACCGTTTTTTACCCATAACAACCATGGGCTTCGTCCGATCGGATCGCCGAGATGGCGGGCACAACTAGATACCAAATTGGATTTTTGTGTGAAAGAACGAATTTTTTACCACATTAAAGGCACAAAACCGGACGGCCGGCGGACAAGGGACGGCGGAAATTTGGAATCTCCATGTCTTGAAATGTAAAGTATCAAATTTTGAGGGGGAGTTGTAAAAAATTTTTCGCGATCGAAAACATTGGGTTATTATTCAGAATGAATAATAAACCAAAATTGGAAGAAATCCTTTCCAGCGTCAGGTGATCGTCCAGCGACCCCTCTGTCTATCGTCAAAATAAAGGTTTTTTTCTCCGTTCTTTAAAACCGACAAATTTGATCGAAATCGTTCTGAGAATCCAAATATTGTTTTGATTACTATTGTTTTATTTTGGGGTAAAGCGTAGATCTGACGATTAATTAACAAATTAAGTTGAAGTCGTTGGTGTTTCGCACTGCAAGAGCCTCTTTATTATTGGCCGGCGCCGTCAGGCTCGTCAATCAACCGCTTTCAGTCGGTCGAGCAATATTTCCTCCATTCCAGCGACAGATGCCCTCGATTCGGCAAACTCGGATTAGACGAGAGAGAACCCCTTTCGTCCGCGTGGTTCCCGGAAGTGAGCGGCCATTGGTTCGCCCCGAACCCTTTCCGTCACTTTGGAAACGAACTTGACGATGACTAAGCCGTCGTGGGGGCCCCCGCTAATAGGATTTGAGGCTGCGGAGCGGTCACTCTGGAGCGAGCAAGGACCCAGTGCCCCTTCGAAACCCTTTTGTCCCATTAGAAAAATCCCGTCAACTCATCAAACATCTGCCCCCTTCGACCCCTTCGCAACCATTTTCCGGAACTAGGGAAAACACGGGTTTGAGCCGCGCGGCCGGAGACCCCCGGAAGCGATTTCTTCGTGGACGTCCGTCATTTCCGTTCGAAAGGAGCAGAAAACAACAATCAAGTGTCAGTAAATAAAAAGACGGGAGGCAGCGAAACCTGTTGGGGTTCCTTGCAGCCTCTTGAGACGCGCTCTACACCCAATATACAACAAAACCGCAGCTAATGACCCAATGCCACGGGCGAAGAAATTACAAAACATTCTGTTTCGCTACCGCGCCACACCATCGGCTTCAGAACAATCACCCGCAGAACTCAACCTGAAAAGGAAAATGAGAATTCGCTTTGATGTCTCCTGCCCAATGCAAAAGCAGTCATGCCAACTAGTCGTAGCAGCTGTCGTGTCCGCTCATTCCAAGTAGGAGAGAGTGTCCAGGCAAGAATCCACCTGAGTAACAAGGACATCTGGCGATTTGGCACGGTAACCAGGAAACTCGGTCAGTACCACTACTATGTTGAATTGAACACAGGCCGGAGTCTAAAGCGACACATTGACCAATTAGTTTCAACATTGGTCCAGAAGAAACGCGTCAGTTTTGCTCCTTAAGAAGAACCAAACCCAAAACATGGAATTCCATATCTTGAAATTCCTTCAGATGAGGTGCCACCAGTGATCAGACATCCTGAACAACCAATTCCTCACCAACGGACATCACAGTCAAGCTCAGGCCATCGGACACAACTGCCACCAGGTCTGCGCAGATCGTCTCGCCCACGTCATCAGCCAAATTACTTAAATGACTATATTTTGAAATAAAAAACGCAACAGAATTTTTATTTCTATAATCAACTTGAAACGCACGTAACCAAAGGGAAAGTTATATTCGGATGATGTTGATGTTGTTTCCCAGATTTTGAGTAAGGCTTTTTCAGATGAGGTCCTGCAAAACTGAATTGTAGACATTTGAATTTACCAGTTCTTCAAACTTCACAGATGTCATGTGAATTGCTTTTGGACACTCGTAGTTTGATGCAGAAGTGGGTACAAACATCACATTTTTAGTATACTGGAGCACCACTCTAATTTTTGACATTTTGGTTTATTATTCATTCTGAATAATAACCCTATGTTTTTGGTCACGAAAAATTTTTTACAACCCCCCCTCAAAATTTGATACTTTACGTTTCAAGACATGGGGATTCCAAATCTGAAATGTCCGTCCGCCGTCCGCCGTCCCCCGTCCACTGTCCGGGCCGTTTTGTGCCTTTAACGTGGTCTAAAAAATTCGTTCTTTTGCACAAACATCCCATTTGGTATCTAGAAGTGCCCGCCATCTCGGCAATCCGATTGGACGAAGCCCATGATTGTTATGGGCAAAAACGGTTAAAAAAATTAACGAAACGCAGTACAACGTGGGAACTACAGTGGAAGTCAACGTTTCGTCGTTTGTACTCCCTCCCGTCTCAATAAAAAACCACCCGCTCGCTCGCTCGCCTCCCAACGATGTTGCTCAATTCCCCTTTTGACTCACAACGGGTTCGCTCGAAGCGCCCCCGTTCCAATTTCCCCGACCCGACGGGGCAAAATCATCAGACGTTTTGTTTCTGTAGTTCCATTGTAGTCAGGTCATGATTCGTATGGTTTACTAGTATTCGATGCTGAATCGAATGGGATGGGGGAGCAGTAATACTAGGTCAAGCTGTTCATGAGAATAATAAAACCATTGTGTAATAATTTGCAGGGTTTATGTCTTTACTTTGCTACATAAACTTGAAAATGTAACGCGGGAGATGTTACGTGGGATATGTAACGGAGAAGCGTCACGACATTTGTGTTAGGTTAGGTGCATGGTAACGTCTGTTAGAAAATCTAACGCTTGGTAACATCACACGTTTTAATAACCTCAGTGACCAAGTGATGATGTCAATTGCAATTGACGCGGCCATTATATCGAAACCATCAACGAGCTCAATCAAACGTAGTTATTGTTAACGCCGGAGGTAGTTGTCAGTTTCTAATAATAATAATGTAGACGTAAGAAGTGCTGTGGACTTCTGAACGATTACCGAAACGCGTCTGGATTGAACGTGCCTACCCCTTCTTCGTCAAGTCGTTCCAACGCTCAACTGCCCTCGCCTTCACTCCAACGTTGTTCGCCTTTTCATTCACCCGCACGCGTGCTTCTCATATTTGGCCAACTTCTTGTAATAATAATAATAATAGCTGGGTCATCAGTATCCCACTATTATCCTCTATGCAATTTGGGAATCAACGATTTGCATCACTCCATCTGCAGCACCCCATACGCTGCTACACCTTCATCTGACCGGCTAGCTCGCCTGGATCGCTTTCCTCCGCCTTCCCAACGTCTTAGTAACAACGGTCAGACGAAACTTTCCTTTTGTCACAATTATACCTTACGAACATTTCTTCTACTCAAATTATAACTCAGATTAGTTTCACTTATATTTTTTATTAGTATAGTAGGAGCTCCTAATTTCATTTCCCTGTATATACTTGTTACAAATCTTTTATTATGAACCTTTTCATTTTTTCGTTTACCACTTGGGTAATTGGTTGCCAAATTAAATGAAAACCCTTCCTCTGTGGTTCAAACAGTTATCATTGCATAAAAAAACAAAAATAAAAGATTAAAATGAAAAATAAAAATGTTCCTAGTGGTTGCGCAATTGCGAATCTGTTCAATAAAGCAGGTCGTAACTCCCCAAAATTCGAACGCGCCGTTCAAAAGGTCTTTAAATTCCCTTTAAACGGCGTAGTCCAAGAAATGCCTCATTGCACGTTGAAGAGTAGACTATTCAAGAACAAACTGAACACAAAGGGGGCATCCGCTAATGAGCGCAGCTCCGGTCGAGGAAATGAAGCCGTTTCAAAGCGTGAAACTCATTTGCAGCAGGAAGATGCGAAAACACTGGAAATTCATTCAAACGATCGCGAAGAGGAGCGTCACCTGGGAGCCGCTACCTGCGGAATCTCATCTTCTCGCCAAAGTCCTTTTTTGCCATTCACTTGCACGCTGTTTTTTGGGATTGAAAAGGAAACGAAAAAGCGAGTCGAATCGTTGGAAGCAGATGGCGGAAACGCTCAGAAAGCAAATCTAAACAGAATGGAGGAAATCGAGACGAGGATTTTGATAAGGAAAGAAGAGAAAACGTTGAATATTCCGCTTGGGGGCTGTCATTCGACCCATTTGAGTCTTCAGTCGTATCTTCGGATCTGAAATGCGTTGAACGGATCTTCTCTTCCACCACCTGTGAAGCCACTCGAAGCGGCATTAAGGAAAACAACTTGATAACTTTACTTTAATACAATCAGCAATCCCTTGGTTGACTTGAACACGCCTTGGGTGAGTTCGTCTTCCCTGGCTGGTGGTCTAGTAAGGGAGAGCATTTCCGACGTAACATTTTCGGGTCGTTCGGCAGTCCTGCAGTTGAGTAGGCTTTGCAGTGATCTCCTGACCAGGGGGCTGAAATGAAATAAGGATACGCATCATGTCAGACAGTCAGGTTGCCCTTAAGACCCTGGTTTATTATAGTATCTAATCGAAGCGGGTTTGGGAATGCCTGACTGGTCCATTGGGAATGGACAGCACCTTAACGTTTTGGGGTGGTCGTGGACGAATAGAAGGGGATCAGGAGGGCGACAAACTGACTAGAGACACCAAGAGCCGCTTGGGTAAGGAGGGCTGCCTATTGGTGGGATATGCTGGGCAGCCAAGGATGTTTATTAGACCCTCCAGGGAGCGAACAGAGGTCCTCAGTCTGGAGAGAGAATGTATACAGGTGGTATTTTGCCTGTTCACAGGACTCTGTCCACTAAGGTACCACCCGGCCTACACAGCTAAGTCTGACAAAGGTACAAAGCGTCAAATTATGCGAGGCAGGGCCTGGAGTCAGCTGAACATGTCTTGCGCAATTGTCAGGGTCTTCAGAGTGCCGGATGAGGTTGCAGGGATGGACCTCAGGGCTGTTGTGCGAAAATAGTGGAGTGCGATGTAACCAGCTCTAATCAGGGGCTTTTTTTCAGTCCGAATGCACACGCACAATAGTCACACGGTCGTTAATTCGTCCTACAGGCCTATATATAGGTTTGTGAGGTGCCCAGATTTCATTAGCAAGGAATGTACTGATATTGCTAGGGTATGGTTGGGGTGGGAGTTGCGAGCCTCTTCTGAATTAGCAGTTAGACTTTACGTACGGGGACATGGGGAGTAGAAGGCACGAGCAGTGGTGACTCAATCGAGCAGGCTGATGGCGAATGTCTGTGGTCCGAAGTCGAGCAAAAGGAGGTTGTCTGTAGCAAATTCTATCTTCCTGTATGGCGCTGATGGGTACACAGGAGAAAGAGAAGAGGCAGAGGCCCTGAGGGTGGCCTCTGTGCACAGGACTGTCGCTGAGCCAGCAGTTTTTGTTCTTCCGGGGATCATTCTGGTACACCACCTGGCAGCAGAGCGTCAGAGAATGCATCTAGGGAGGCGAAGCCATCAGACGCGGTGAAGTAAGTAGACAAGAACAATAGAGGAGCCGTGGAGGATGGACAAGGCGGCTCATCAGGGAGATAAGGCCATGGCTGCAGCGTCGAGGGGGTGAGGTGAGCCACTACCTCTCCCAGATGCTATTGTACCGCCTGACTCCCTTTAAAGGCACCGGGCGATTGTGGTCTAGCAGTTAAGACAATGGTTCCTAATTCCTGACTTTCGTTGGGAACTGTGGATCGGAGCTCGTGTGCTGCAATGAAAATTTGTTGTTGATGTTTATATTAAAATAAGGAATTCTCTTGAGGAAATGTACCCTGGAAAGCTCGAGCCGTACCTATGGCTTGCGTCTCACCCACAGGAAATGTTCAGCCATGGCCTTCTCTACCCGGTCACAGAAAGTTATGAGCGCAAAATTATACTTCTCACTGAGATCAAAACGCATAATTCTCGCTTATCGTTCACACTAAACTCATGTTCCAACAAGCTACGAAATGGAAGGTCAATAATAATCAGAAATAACCAAACAAAGTACGGTATGCTTCTCCGTATATTTTGTACGATTCACTTTTTCCTATAATTCCAAAATAATCAAAACGGAACTTCACAACAACCTTCTCGTCATACGTTTACCACACATGTCACTCAAGTATGGTTAGTAGGAGCAACCCTATAAATTTCACAACGTTCTTCTCTATCAGTTTCTACGTACACCGTTAGGAACACTATTGCATTACTTGGTAAAAACCGCCGAACGTACGAGGGGATTAGGAAAGTTGTGATTCGTCGAAACAGATTTTGGGACCAATGGAATTGAAACGTAAACATTCGATGAAAGCTCTACATTACTTTTCGATCTTGACGTAAGTTATATCGTGCACGAATGTAACGTGGTAGGTCGATAAAATATTAGGTCTGTACTTACCTGAGCGTTAGGAGTTTCTTGAGTGACGAAATTGCGTGATTTCGATTGCTTGGCGATTCTATCCGCGTTAGAATTAGCGAAAGTACGTACGGCGTTGTTTCTTTCGACAATCGGAACCTAGTATGAAAATTTACGTCGTCGAGCGTATCAAAATAAGAGCAGCCGGAGCTTCCAGTCGGAGTTCGTTGCTCTTATATTGTTTTTAAATTGAGTTGGCAGAACCCCAATAAATAATAGAACGATAATAATAATAATATGATAACGAGAGCACAAACGGAAACAAATCGAGGAAAACGAAACACAATCGAACATGGCTGCTAACAAAAGTTTTCAGATAACTGTACAACTTTCTGATAACTGAAATAACAGGTCGGAAATAAATAAGTACAGATAATAAATCAATAAAAACAGATCGAGGCGAGCGCTAGCGCTAATAAAGTGAAATGATGAACGCGAAAGTCAAAGTGGATTGATGAACGCGTCTTCGGGAGTTAACGAAAGACTTGAATTGGTCAGCCTTTAGTCGAGCTAGCAAATGACATTGATAAACCGGCCCTAATTCTAATTACGTTATGAGTTTTATTCAACTTTCGTCGTATTGGTAGTTTATGGAACTACCGCCCATAATATCTCTGAGAACGCGCTGAGCAACTCCAGGGCAGTGGACGTCCTACTCCTCCCAGAGCCTGTATCCGCCAGGGTTTAGATCCATCTGTGTAGGTGTTAATACCATCTGGAGGCTTTTATCTGGTCTCACGTACTTCCTGTCGAACTCGTATCTAGGCCCCGAGATATCACTGATCGTGCTCTGAAGCTTTGAAAAGGTTCCCAAAGTCCTGAATAAAGCCGGCTGCCCGTTGCTAGCCTGTGGCACCTTGGCTATTCCAAGACTAGTCTGTAAGACGCCTTCATAGCCTCCGCGTAGACAAATACATCAAGAGGGAAGGCGAAACTTATAGAGGTGCTGAGGGCTCTTTGAGGGTGGGCGTTCAATGGTTAAATAAAATATCTGGTGCGTTGCAACACACAACTTTCCTTAGCTCTACGTCAATTCACTTTGTACATGGCCAATTCTATTTAATTAATTCATTTATCACTCAGTTCTCAGGTCAAACAGCAGTAGGAAGCGGTAGAGCCTACAGTTCTGGAATTTAATGTGATGCTCGTACTCATTGCAGGACCATTATTGAGCAATTGGTACACAGAAAATTAATGAGGCTGTAAACATAAATTTTTTGAAGAAGAATAGTAATCACTTTTGCAGAGTTATTGGGTAAAAACGGTTAGAACTGGTAGTAAGCGAAACGGCGGTAGTTGAAATTCAGGAATTTCCGGAGTAACCCCCATGTATCTCATGAGCGTTTTTAAACACTCACCCTTTAGGTATTGAATTGGACTACAATATCAATTTTTTTTTAACATTCGACAAAACGTCCAGCGGAGTTTATAAGGAAAAAACTGCGCTAAAAACGCTTTTCGTCAAAAATTTTGATAATTTATTGTGCTGCTCTCGTCGTTTTCCCACAAATGGGAATATTATGGTATAATTGCCTTATTGAGAGCTATCAATATAAAAAATTTAATCAAAATCGTTAGAGCCATTTTTGAGAAACAAAATTTGATGTTTTGATCACTATGATAACTATAGTTAACTTTCGGTGGATTTTGTTCAAAACCTTATTTTGGCGTCCCATAATAACCTGCGGGCGAGATATGAAGTTTGAAAGGATTTGGTACGGTGGTTTTATCTAAAAATCGTTCACAGACATACAGACACACAGACCATTTTCCCAAATAGTGTTTTTAGGACTCAGGAGGGTCTGAAACGTAAAGATCTGAAGAGAACTCAATTTTTTTTTCAGCCAATTAAATAACTTTCCTTTCTACTTTGTAGAGCCAAAGAAAGTAAAAATTTCAAGCTGAATGATTCTAAAAATTTGTCTGTTTCTCTCTTCGTTCAATGGGTTGGGGGTTATTAATTATGTCTCGACGACTCTTGCTCCTGTACTGTAATTGACCAGTGGTGGACCAATGCTTGAGTGTTTTTGGGCGTAGAGCCACGCCGCATTCAGTCTTCCAAGAAGGGAATCCATCGACAGGTTCCATAGAAGCGAAGATCCTAGGAACCCCTCCCTGAGGGAATCCCCTCACAGTCCTCGCCCCAAGTGTGCAGTTTCCTAGCGAAGTCCAAGCCACCTTATTGGAGGATAAATCGAGCTATAGTAGAGATGGAAGAAGGGCTGGTTCGACGGGGAGTTTTCTGCCACAGAATGAACTTCAGGGCGGAAACTGAAAGGACACGCTCCGAAGTCAATGCTATCATTCAGCCCCATCTCATGTTCGTAAAAAACTCTTGAATCGGTCTTCAGATTAACACCTGAATTACAACAAAATACCCGAGATGATTGTTGGAGGATTCTTTAGGCGTTCCCTGTCAAGGACCTCTTGACCATCGCCCGGTTCGAGGGCTGAGAGTTTTCGCAACGTTTCGCCGTGCCGTGGGTTTCATTCAGCGGCCCCAGGGTCTCAATGTCCAGTCCCCTTCATTTTTCTCGACAGCGGAAAAAGAATAGTTTGGAAAGGCGGCCGGCGCGGACAATGGCGCGAAAGAGCGCAAATATACGCTCGTTAGGTCTTCGCCACCTTTTCTCAACGAGTTAAGAAAGGGAGACGTTTCCTGTATTATTCCTCCTTCGCGACTCCTTTTTCTCTCCCAAGTGGGAAAAATTCCCATTCATCCGGCCCCAACAGTTCGGTTTTATGAATGGCGTTTCTCTAGTCAGAAAATAGGGGACGCTTCGAAGTTTTGGGAGCCTGTTAGTCTCCGAGAAAACCTCCACCTTGTTAGAGCAGACGATATCTTTTGTTGACATCTTTTTCTCCACTCCCCCCCAATCGGCGTGCTTATTCTTTTTTCTGCGACTCGTCTCGTTTTCTCGGACGAACGTGCTCAAATCGGTGAATTCCGGCTTAAATAATATTGACAGGCCGAAAGGAGGAAACGAGGCTGAGTAATGAGACCCTGAACTCGAAGAGATGTGAATGAGTGGTCCGAACGAGGCTTCGCTCTTTCACGCAACCGAATGGTCTCTTATCTGTCAAAACACCGATTATTAACTACGACATATCGCTCAGTAATCACTCCCCTCATTGAATCTAGTCGAATGAATTTGAGTCAATCGAACCGACTGAATTTCCGTGCGACGCAACACAACTTTTCTCGACGATTTGAATTCCCTAATTCCCTGGGTTGCTCGTAATTATCTTATGAACTCTGGCGTGAATTCTTGAGAGCCAGTCAGGATGAATGAAAAGCTTTCTCTAGGCGGACGTTTCGTTCTATTTATTAAGCATCATCAGTGGACCAGTGTGCGAGCCCTGTGGGACACCGAAGGAAGCAGCAAATGCTAAGGACTTAGAGACCCTTAATCTGACCTTAAGCCGTCAATCATAAAGAGAAACTTTATCGAAGGCCTTCGAAAAATCTGTCGAAATTCCATCTACTTGACCAACCTCCAAATAGCACGCAGCGAACTCCTGGAAGACCAATAAACGTGTCAGTATAACCCTCAAGGATTGAACGTGGTGCCTCTGCATACTCCAGAGGGCTATCTACATCCTTATGAGCTGTAGGAATGAGACAAGAGTCCACCGCATCCTGCACCAACTCGGAGAAAGTTAGCACCTCGCCAGGATGCATCGAACGAGGGTTGAATCCCAATTTCTGGGCCGCAACATTGACTCAAAGATGGAGCTTTGATAATTCAAAACTGAAGATTGACAGTGGACTACCAACAAGTCAACGAAGAGAGAGAGAGAGAGAGAGAGAGAGAGAGAGAGAGAGAGAGATATTATGTTTATTTATCCACCAGGGGAAATTAGGGCCATAAGGCCCTCTCTATCATTCCCCCTGGAATCAATATACATCCTCTTGTGCTACAAAATTACATTGCCCCACTGTTTTTTTATAATTTTCCTCTAAAGCGACAAATTTCTCTTCCCAAAATAGCGCAATCATACCAAAACACCATTCATGCCAAAATAAATTACACGCATACCAACGCATTCACGCCAACTAACACAAACACTTTCCTACTGCTATTTGAGAGGAGTGAGTACTTGTATATTCCTCCCCCTCTCAGCAGCGAACTAATTACCTTAACTAACGTTCACAAACACAACGAACAAATCATATTACATCAACCCATTATACACTGGGGATCGAGAAATTTGCCATTACATTAATTTGAAATATACCGAACAACGTCACAATCAATCAATATCATATAATCCTCGGTAGTGTTCACTTTACTTTAGTTAACAATCTGGTTTTCAACAGAAATCTATTTAGAATAAGCGAAGAAGACTCTATACACAATAATTACACAAAAAACAAACACAATAATGAACATTCACCAATCATATCCCGCTAATTACTTGTCTCTGAACATTTTTCTAAAATGTTCGGTCTTCAGAGAGAAATCAACAGGTTCACATTTTCATTATGGACCTTGATTGCCTGCCAGACGAATGATCATTCATATGTTATTGTGCGATGGGCAGGCACCTTCAACACTCTTCCTGTATTGCGCGTGCTTCTATCCTGCACCGTTGATATGTACACAAATTGCCTGAACAAATAGTCTGGTTTACGGAACTTCAAAATCTTGAAAGTGAGAATTGCGGTTCGAACTTCTTCCTCTCGGCAATCTTTAGCCATCCCAGCTTCTTATAGGCTGGCGTTACGTGCTCATCCAAGCGAAGTCTCATCACGAAACGCAACGCCCCGTTCTGCGCCTTGTGCAACTAGTTAATTTCCCCGCCTTTTAGGTCGCAGTATGCTGCTGTGGCGTAGTCAAAAACGGGAAGTCACCAGCCATACGTCTGAGCTGGTAAATGGGCCTGAAAACAGAGTTGCACACATGCGTAATGTGAGCATCCCAGGAAAGCATACTCTGCACTAGCACTCCCAGGGTTTTCGCCACAGCTACAACCTCAAGATCCACTCCCCCGAGCACCAGCTTCGGCATTGTACGCAGGTCAACCTTTGCCAATTCCTTGGAACATCCCAGTACCATCACCTTCGTTTTAGCGTTATTCACTCGCATGCCATGGGGCTGCGACTACCTGCTGAGTTCCTCAAGGTCTCTATCCAAAGCCGCTATTGAATCTGGGGTATCTTCAACGATACATGATCGGTATATTTGCAGATCATCAGCGTATAGCGTGTAACCCGTCCCCGGTTGGAATCTGCCAGGTAAAGACCTCAGATACAGCGTGAAAAAGATCGCCGAGAGCACGGAACCCTGTGGAGTGCCAAGTTCTGCCTCCTTCCAAGATGACAACGTGTTGTTAATACCATAACGCATTGTTTTCTGCCTGATAAATATGACTGGAACCACTTCATTCGACACCCCTAGAGACTTCAGGATTGCAACGAGTATATCTCTCTTCAACATGTCGAAGGCAGAAGAGAAATCCACCACCACCAGAAATGTCACCTTCTTCTCATCAATCGCCTTCCGGACTTCATTCAGCACACTAATCAAGGCTGTCTCCGTACTATGCCCCACTCTGTACGCTGACTGTTTCGCGTCTGCAATTGCATTCTCTTCCATCCAAACAGCCAGCTCACCGTACACAATCTTGTCGAACACCTTTCCCATCGCACACAACAACGAAATCCCTCTATAATCATTCACGGACGTTGGCGCATTTGTTTTCTCTAATGGTTTCAAAATAGCCTGCTTCCATAAGCTGGGATATATCCCCATCGCGAGAGACACATTGTAAATGTGCGCGAGCACAGGAGCAATGACCTCTGCCAGCATATGCAGTACCGACACTGGAATACCATCTGCTCCAACCGCCAATGACTTAACTGCCAGAAATTTTTTCAACACCTTACAAATTATTTTGAATGGTCGGCAGTTACTCGACACGCAATTGTACTGGTTTATGACTGCAGAATGATCACTCCTATCACCCGCTTTACAAAAATGATCGTTCAGGCTCTCCAATGAAACCTGAAGAGGCTTCTCACCATTTAGACAGACAGAGAGAGAGAGAGAGAGAGAGAGAGAGAGAGAGAGAGAGAGAGAGAGAGAGAGAGAGAGAGAGAGAGAGAGAGAGAGAGAGAGACTGAAGACTGAAGAATTTATTTAACAACCTGGGAAACAATAGGGCCTTAAGGCCCTCTCTTCCCTGTTCCCAGGAATTAATTATGTAACAATCACTGTTTCTAGTTGTCATTACAACGTGAATAAAATAAAAATTATCTTCTAACTTTCTGACAAATCTTCTGTTGCACTTCCACGTCCATTACACTTTTTGCACTTACACTTGACACTTATGTAAATACCTCTCATTGTTTGGTTTCCTCGTATTTTTTCATCAAAATTTTTTTTCATTCTATTCTTAAAACTATTTACACTTAAATTAAAATGAAATATATCTCTGTGTTCGTTATATACATGGATTGCTCGAATCCTAAAAGATCTACTATACTGTATGGTCCTGTGCTTTGGAACCTGCATGAGTTCGCCACGCGTACCATGCATGTGACCTTCACCCAGCATCATAAACCTTTCACGGAGGTATCTAGGGTTTCTGTACTTAAGGATCTTAAACAACATGGTCGCAGAGGCGAGCGCGAGTCTTTCCCTCACCTTCAACCAGCCCAACTTCAGAAAGTATGGCGTTACGTGCTGATCCGTTTTGAGGCGATAAACGAAACGTACTGCCGAATTAAGTGCTTTCTGCATATTATCGCACTGCTCGCTGTTCATGTCGCAGAAAGCTAGTATGGCGTAATCAAAGTTATGCAGTATCAAGCGTTCGACAAGCCTCCGTCTTACACTTAACGGCATCTCTATTGCTAACCTGCGAAGCTGGTATATTGAACCATAAACACGTTTGCATAAGAGCGTGACGTGTGGTAACCATGACAGCGTGCGTGATACATTTATCCCCAGGTTTTTTATGTTGGTCACGTATTCTAGTGGTTCACTATTAATGCACACTTCTGGTATCCACATCGCATCACACTGTGTCACTAGCTTAGTGGTCCCCCGGATCATGGCTTTAGATTTGGCAGCATTTATCGTCATTCCATGACTTTCGCACAATGATACCACGCGTACCAACTCCTCATTTATTGTCTTGGCTCCTTCTGACAGGAGACGATGGTACGCTTGTATAAAGCTGTAGGTCATCCGCGTACACCATACACTCGCACTGCGTAAAGAGACGAGGCAGCTGGTCTGAAAAAACGGTGAATAGCCTAGCTGACAATACGAAACCCTGGGGTACCCCCTCCTCCAAAACACAGCTTTTTGATAGGATATCGTTTGGTGACCTTGTGTTCAGAGTCCTTAAACTCAGATATGAGCCAAACCATTGCAGCATTTTGCATGAAACTCCAATTGACTCTAGTATTGCCAGCAGGAGTGTATGGTGCACTCGACCGAAGGCTTGGGAAAAGTCGATCATCACTAAAATCGTGACCTTTTTTCGTCCATGGCATTCCTCACGTCATCGAGTACTCTTATTATGGGAGTTTCTGTACTACAACCCACACAATATGCTGACTGCCTGTCGTCCAAAATATCGTTTTCACACACGAAATCGTTGAACTGCTGGTAGACACACTTGTCAAATATTTTTGCGGGGACGCACAGAATACTTATTGGTCTGAAATCGCTCACACCCTGTGGCTTCTCTACTTTTTTCAAAGGCTGAATAGCAGCTTGCTTCCAGCATCCAGGATAGATCCCTGTTTTCACGGACTCATTAAAGATGTGAGTGAGCACCGGTCCTATCACATCTACTAGTAATTTCAATACTTTAATCGAAACTCCATCGATTCCTACGGCGCTCGACTTAATGGACGAAACAACTTTTTCCACCGTGCATTGGTCAATTACAATGGATTCGAAATGATTAGTTCGAACCCTGGTCATAGTTCTGTATACTCTTCTATCAACTCCGGCAAGCACGACTTCCCCCTTTTACGGCCAAAATGTTCGTTCAGCTCATCAACCGGCACAGGCAGCACATCCGGAATTGCGATCCGCTTTCCAAATCCCATGCCCTTGACTATTTTCCAAAAGTCCATAGGTTGGCGTGACGTCTCAAAAAGCTCGCGAAAATATCTAATTTTTGCTTTCCTCATGTTTTGCTTTAATTTGTTCCGCGCTGATCTCAAGGTGTTCTTATTTTCGTTCGTTCTTGACCTGAGAAACGCTTTATAGGCAATGTTCCGATTCGCCATTAACTTTCTTATGTCCTCAGAAATCCAAGGAGTGGGAGGGTGTTTTGGTTTAATTTCCATTAATGGACAGTGGCGATCATAGAGAGAAGTTACCATATTATTGAAAATATCCACCTTGCCGTCCACACTCTTCTCTGCGTAAACTTTCCCCCAATTCATTGCTTTTTCTTCAGCAATAAATACGTCAGTTTTAAAGTTCTTCCTATTTTTAATCATGATTTTTCGGTTAACCGTTTTTTTCTTGACAAACAAAACCACACAGTAAATGAGTTCATGCATAGACACAGACACCAGTCTGACCATACTTCTCAATTATCACCGGGTTATTTACCATTATCAGGTCCAATAGGGTTGATGAGTGTGTAGTATGGTAAGTAGGCATTAAGTTTACATGGGTAATGTCATGGGCTTTACAAAAATGGTCGTTCAGGCTCTCCAATGAAACGAGAGAGAGAGAGAGAGAGAGAGAGAGAGAGAGAGAGAGAGAGAGAGAGAGAGAGAGAGAGAGAGAGAGAGAGAGAGAGAGAGAGAGAGAGAGAGAGAGAGAGAGAGAGAGAGAGAGAGAGAGAGAGAGAGAGAGAGAGAACGCCAGCGAACCGCGAACAACCTATACTCATCATTTTGTTGTAATTATTTCTATAACCCTCCGGTTGAACGGGGAGGCCAAAATATGCCAGAAAATGAGGTTCTCTGAGGTTCTTATTTATTAGCATTTTCGTAGAAATACGACGAACTAAGATTGAGCGCCTGTGCACGTTCGTATCACTGAATTTACGAGATCTGAGGAAAGTTTTGTGACGCATGACCTTCCCAACAGGTTTTGTGTAATTGATACTCAATACTTTCACGATAATTCTGCTGTTTATGTGTTTCTAGATTCCCGTAGAGTCGCTGCAAGGGATATTTGCGTGCACAACGGAACTCGGAAGCGAATAACTGTTTATTAGAAAAATGCACAGCTGTCACCGCTTTATTTCTGCGTATCGGACTTTGGACAGTGCGGGGGACCCGACGCCGCTCGTCAGATCAGACGTGTGCCTCATCCAGCAGGCTGTAAAACCCATCTCCCGGACCACCTGTGTTTGTCGTGCGGTTCCTCCACACTTCTCTACCCATTGACCCAGTTATCCCTGCGAGCAGCTGCTTTCGCGTTTCAGCTCCGCTATAACTGCAGATATAACTGTCGGATAACGGTGGGCCGAGCACGAGAGGCTTTTCCAGGTACCGGGGAGGGTCGGCCCTTCCGCCAAAAACCAAAGCTTCGGGAAGGATAACGAGAGCCTGCGTTGGAAGAAGAGCGGAGTTGATCCTCGTTCTTCCGACTCGATTTTTTGTTGGGTTGGGGGTGCGAGCTGAGCGCGCGTTTATGCTCTTCTTCCTCAATAACCCGGAAAAGGATTCGGTTGGCGCGCCCCCAAATATTAAACGGGGGACCGCCCAAAAAAAAACATATTAATAATATAATGGGACGATGAAACGGGAAGGAAAGGGTGCGAGGGCCTCTTCCGCGCTATTAAGAGGACTTGTCGAAGAGCGCGCATTGTGCAGTGAGGGGCCACACGCTGCCGTACCCTCCGCAGGTGCGTCTTCCTTCGAGGATGAAGAAAAGCAGTCCTATCGTACTACTAGTTTGTTTTTCACCGAAGAAACCCGTTGTTACGGTACTCAAATCCAAAGTAGCACTAACACCACTCAGCTTGCTCCTCAGCCCGTCGAATAATTCAACTTCAATCGTGATTTTTAACGTTTCCGAATAGGTGTGAGCACATCAGATATACGACCAGAGTGGCACAGAGAATTGTAGCAGACTGGCCGAAGTGCGCTTACAAATGGCTGGGGTGATGAGAACCACGCCTACCAGTGCTACAGAAAATATCTGGCGCGTTGCAACACACAACTTTCCTTAGCTCTACGTCAATTCACTTTGTACATAGCTAATTCTATTTAATCAATTCATTTATCACTCAGTTAATTTTAACTTGAACAAACAACGCTTTACAGCAGCACAAAGCGGTAGCGCTTACAGTTCCGGAATTTAGTGTGCTACTCGTACTCATTGCAGGACCAATATTGAGCAATTGGTGCACAGGTAACTAATGAGGCTGTAAACACGATTTTTCAAAAAAAGAATAGTAATCACTTTTGCAGAGTTATTGGAAAATAACTGTTAGAACTGGTAGTAAGTGAAACGGCAGTAGTTGAAATTCAGGAATTTCTGGAGTGATCCCCATGCATCTCATGAGCGTTTTTAAACACTCACCCTTTAGGTATTGGATTGGAATACAATACCAATTTTTTTAACATTCTACAAGGATTCGAGCGGAGTTTGTAAGGGAAAAAAACTGCGCGAAAAACGCTTTTGGTCGAAAATTTTGATAATTTATTGTGCTGCTCTCTTCATTTTCCCACGAATGAGAATTTTACAGTATCATTGCCTTATTGAGAGCTATCAATATGAAAAATGTAATTAAAATCGTTAGAGCCGTTTTTGAGAAAAAAAATTTGGTGTTTTGATCACTATGATGACTATAGTTAACTTTCGGTGGATTTTGCCCATACCCTCATTATTGCGTCCCATGGTAACCTGTAGGCTAGACATCAAGTTTCAGCTGATTTGGTACGGTGGTTTTCTCTAAAAACTGCCCTAAAATCGATTTCGTCGAAAGTTTTGGTAATTTATTGTGATGCTCCCGTCATTTTCCCACAAATGGGAATTTTATGGTATAATTGCCTTATTGAGAGGTATCAATATAAAAAACTTGATCAAAATCGTTAGAGCCGTTTTTGAGAAAAAAAATTTGGTGTTTTGATCACTATGATAACTATAGTTAAATTTGGGTGGATTTTGTTCATACCCTTATTTTGGGGTTCCATCACTACCTGCGGGCGAGATATGATGTTTGAGCTGATTTAGTCTGGTGGTTTTCCCTAAAAATCATACACACACACACACAGACCATTTTCCCAAATAGTGTTTTTCGGACTCAGGAGGGTCTGAAACGTAAAGATGTGAAGAAAATTCAAAATTTTTTTTCAGCCGATTACATAACTTGCCTTTCTACTTCGTAGAGCCAAGGAAAGTAAAAATGTTTGACCTTCTTCCTCAAAGATCGGATTTTCCGAGGATTCACTCAACTCTCATAATTCGTTCATTAGATGAGCCCGCTCCAGGGGCAGTGGCTAATGGCGTGGGGGGGAGGTGTACTGACTGACTCCTATTAAAGGCACCGGGCGATGGTGGTCTAGTGGTTAAGACGATGGTTCATATTCTAGATGAAAGTCGGGCAATAATGGATCGGAGCTCCACACGATTGCTGTTAATTTTCACCTGAGTCAGCGGATCCCCAAACGTTCCTGAACCCCCCCTCGTAACATATTTGTCAAGGCAGAGGCACTGAAAGTGGCCAGATTAAGAAATCCTTCCAGACGTACAGGATTCCTCAGGTGGTCACACACGGTCAACAGCTCTCTACCGGGAGACTGGCTAACGACCCACAGACTCACCAAGCTTGGAATAGCTAAGGTGCCACAGGCTAGTTATATTCGTGAACTTGGAAACCACTGACAGTGCCCCAGGAAGGAGTTCGACAGGAAATACAAAGACCGACCAGGAAGCTTATGGAACAGCCTCCTAAATGTTATTAACTGTATCCAGATGGATAAATTCCACTCTAATTAGTTTTCTGGCAGATATGCTATCATTGCTGGGGCTATAGCAATAAAACTATAAATATATAAATAACCAAGCGTCTTGCAAGATGCTGAAGAACTACTGCCCAACGTCAAAACTGGTTTGGTAATTGACATATCCACAAGTGGGGGATACGGTTACTGCGATACTTCCGACTGTTACGTCAATTTCCAATAAAAACAAAAAGATCTGCTACAATAATTACAATCAATGAACGCGAGTGTTGGTGTTTTGTCCAAAATGAAACAGCAATAGGTGACTGCAACCAAAGTATAACCTTCTTTTGTGTTGCGACGGTCACTATCGGTTATACCCCCAATGACGTCACAAATTAATATTTTATCGCCTTTTCGCGGCGATATTTAAAAATTGGGGAGAGAAAGAGGAAAAACAAACTCTTGTCGTCCATTTAGGCCTGTCTCCTGCCATTTGGGCGCGCTAGATTGCCCGCGAACATGTTACGGGCTGTCTTGTCCGTGGCAGTGTTTAGTAGCCAGTGTCCGTTTCACTAATTAAAAACAAACAAAAAGCTGATTAGGCGGCTTGTCTGGATTAGACATAGGAGTGTTGATGTTGTGGTATTTATTATTTTTGTGTGTCTTCAATGTCTGTTTATTCAGAGCATGGTTGACAAGTGGAGAGTGAAACGGGAGCTTCCCCCACTTTGGGCTGAACTCAGTGCTGATCTCACCACAGAACGACAACTTGCTGCTATCGACGAATGGGCGTTAGAGAAATGGCAAGGGAGATGGGAATCCTCGTCAAAGGGTCGTGACACGTATGAGTTCTTCCTCAACATCCGTGAACGTCTTTCAAGAAAATGGGTTGAGCCAGACCACTGGACGAGCCAGTTCATCACGGGACATGGCGACTTCAATGCGCGGCACTCTTTTCTCTCAAAGACTCTCCATTCTGCACGTCTTGCGCCTCCAGTGCGGAGGAAACAAGATACCACGTGCTGCTCCACTGTAGTTTCTACAACAGTGAGCGACGGTTGTTGGGAGGGCAAACGAACTTAGCAGCATTGACTGCTACAAAGCAAGCCTATAACCATTTTGCAGAGTTCGCGAAGAAGGTGATGGCTAAGAAACGTGGTCATAGTTGATCTGTCCTTTTGGAACTTGCCACTCAAGTAAATAGTTAGATCAGGTGGGAAACCTCCCTGTGGTAACACACCGGCAACAGATCTCAACCGGGAGATTGGCTAACGACCAAATGCCTGCCGTACCTCCACAGGTCTGAGTTCGGTGGATGTTGCAAGGGCCGGCCTCTTACACATTAGCAAAACAGCAACTTCCATGACTGATATAACCCTCGTCGAGGGTTTAGGAACAGTCATCAAATAAGGAAACAGACCTGTTTGTTTGTGTTGACTCAGTTTTGCGCGTTCTCCATTTTTCACATTCTTACCGTTTCTTTTGCGCGCGTTGTTTACATTCACATTTACGACAAAACTTTTTCTCAACTCTTACCGCTTCTATTAAGCTCGCCAGTATTAATGATCATAGTTCCACGCAAGTGTACCCGAAGGCCACTGTTCTGGGATTTTACCTCCGAAAGCTCGCTTTTCACTCTCCATTTGCCCACCACGCGCTCAATGGCCGCGTCAACGAGTAACTAGTCTTGTGGCCCTTGGTCATCCACAGAAACGTAGCTCTTCGATTGACTGTGGTGCTGTATCCAATCACTCCCAAGTAAATGGGTGCAATACGTCAAAACCTTCGTGGTATTGGTCGAAGTTGCTTGAAGCTTTCCCCGCGCCGGGTTTGGAGAGGCAGTCTTCGTAACTTCGGCCAATACCTCGAAGGTTTTCATGTATTGCTGCAGTCTGTGCGAGTAATGAACTTACGACAACTAAATTTGAGAAAAGCAACGAGAAGAAATCGTTTCCGAGGGCGAGCAAAACATCAACAGGTGGGGAGAGGTTACACAGGGTTACACTCTCACGAGCGCAGGCAACTAATCGATTCAAAATCGGACTCATCGTGGGACACTGCAAAATGAACAAATTTATGTAAATTGTGGGAATACGTGATACTCTTCGTTTGAGGATTGACAGTAGCGATTTCTATTTGGTACAACTACCCCAAGGATAACCATCAAAGAAGATTATCGCGGAAGGTACCTCCCCGAGGATTAATATCCGCAGACTTGCAGCACAACTCCACAACACATCTCACACAGCACAACATCCCTTGTCACTGCTGTAGTTCTTTAGTAAGTTAAATACGCATTGGGCCTCTGCTGGGTGCCTTATCCGTCATTGACGCATCAGATCGTTATTCCTTCATTCATTCGCTCAAGTGACTCTCCTCCCGCCTTCCTTTGTCGGATTATTTGCATGTTTTATGTTTATTTAATGAGAATTGAGCTGGAAAATAAAGAATAGCGAAGAATGAGCTTAATGAGCCACGTAAACTCCTCTCAGCACACCCCAGGAAAATGTGTAAATGATAATGAAGTTTCAATTTGTAACAAAAGACACCGTTCCACAGTTCAAGTTGAACTTGAAGGAATGAGATCCTGCGAGCTGTTCAATGGACAGGACGGCCATTTTATCCTGGTCGACCAATAAAACGGAGAGGCGTCTCGTCGGCTCCCCTTCAATTTCACGCCGCTTTGTGCGCGCGTCCTCCATTTTCTGACGCAACTTGGGGGCCTTGCGACGACCGGGAATGGGCTGGGCCTTGCGCAACAAACCCTCCGAATTTTACGTTTTCAATCATCTTATGAGTTATTGATAGTTTTATACGGTCAACCCGACTGACAAGAAGTCATCAAAGTTGTGTAGTCGATCAGTAGAAACAGAAGTTTGACGCACGTTGAGTTAGAATGGCCGTGTTCGGATCTTCCGACCATGACCTGCCACGAGATTATCGCCAGAGCTTACAATGATAGTAAGCAACTACAGAGCAGGGGAATTTTGTACGTGATTTAACGCGAGATTTATACCGCATGTTAGTTCACACGCCACAAAACATTAGAGATCGTGATGTTCCAGTTCCTCGAAGAAGTCTTTGGCAGGAACCTCACAGGCAGACAATATGGGTGTACTAAAGCAAAGAGGCACCGGCTAAGTACGTCGTAGCAGTTTTCATTGACATCAGGGCATTTTTTGACAATCTATGGTCTTAAAGGTCGAGGAATTCCTCACTATCTTTACTTGGAGTTGCTACGATCAAATACAAACATGTATCAGCCCACAGAACTATAGAAAACGAGCGTCTACAGGGCTCAGATCTCAGACCACACTTTGGAACTCCTTCTTCGAAGGCCTTCTCAGGAGACTCACGGAAACTGGCTGTGAGCCATACGCCTATGGGAAAGACCTGACTGTGCTGAATTTTGCAGAGTCGGTCCGCCAAATCGAAGCAAATACCCACCACGTGCACTGTCACCCAATGGTGCGAGCACGTCAAGATCCAGGTGGTTGAGGAAAAAACCCAGCTAGTCCTCTCGCCAACCCTCAATGCTTCTATCAGGTGGCCTTAACGCAGGCATTTGGCTGTGTTTAGATTGGTAATTGCGGATTCCATCCGAGCTGGATAGGTAGCGCGCCAGGACGCTCCAACGGGATGTGCTGCTGGCAGTCCTCCCAGCGTACCGCACTACGTCTCACCTTGCCCTACAGGTCCTGGCCGGCACACTGCCCCTGGACCTGTGCCTGGACTGCGACGTCATGTACATCAGAACCGGTGGACTGACGTTGTACCAGGGGCCACTGGTGGGCCTGGTGCTGGAGATGCTCCGAGAGGACTCTGTTGAGTGCTGGATCGCCATGGCCGAGGGTTGGCTACTCGACCAGTGGCAGGCGAGGTGCGACGGCGGAACTACGGCCCGCCACACACTCAGCATCATGCCGTCAGTGAGGGACCGCCTGGAAATGAAGTGGTGGCGCCCCTCATTTGCGGTGACACAACTACTTTTGGGCCATGGGGCTCGAGTTCTTTAGAAGGCGCGCATTTAATGAGTGCCCCAGAGGGGAGGGGGATGCTGCCCACATCCTCCACGACTGCGGCCTGTATGAGGATGTGAGGGCCAGCGCTGCCATTCCACAAAGGAATGCAGCGCGAGGCTTCCTCTCCTCGTGGGCAGCTACCTGCTGGTTCGCCCGCTTTGCACAAGCATGGGCGAACCGGAGGAAGAATCTGGAAGCGTGGGTGCCACCGGCGCAGAACACACTGCCCCCTCCTTAGTCCCCCTCCTCCATCATTAAACACCCGGCTGCAGGACGCCAACCAATAACGCACTGCGCCTTCCCCGTCCACAAAACCCCCGTCCAATGAGCCAATGGCCCGCACAGCGGCCTACGCCATTCCACCCATTAGGTAATTGCGGATTGAGAGAGCTACGCGGCTGATCACACAGTGGTCCCAGGAAATGCGCCTGGGGCTTGCCGTCAACAAAACACAAGTCGTGATGATGTGAAGTGCCGTGGCACTCCAATACTGCACAATAACTCCCGGCACCACGATAACCCTGGCAACCGTGGCCAAGTACGTGGGTGTGGCCTTCTGCCTGAGGGGTAGGCCCACAGAGCACCAAGCTCTGCTACGCAGAAATGTATCAGCCCTAACCACCCACATACGAAGTCTCGCCGGACCGATATGACGCCCCGTCACCACAAACACGCAAGTTATATTACCAAGCGGTATTCCTGCCCATTGTGCAATACGCTGCTGCATCCTGGTGGATCGCGCCATCAGAGTTGGACCCACAGCGTGCCAGGATGCTTCAACGGGACACGCTCCTAGTAGTCCTCGTGGCGTATCGCACAACAGATCTGTTTCTTTATTTCATGACTGTACCTAAACCCTCGACGAGGGTTATATCAGTCATAGAAGTTGCGGTTTCGCTAATATGCAAGAGGCCGGCCCCTGCAGCATCCACCGAACTCAGACCTGTGGAGGTACGGCAGGTATGTGGTCGTTAGCCAGTCTCACCGTAGAGAGCTGTTGCCCGTGTGTTACCGCGCGGAGGTGACCACCTGAGGAATCCCGTACCATCTGGGAGTAGTTCTTAATCTGGTTCCCTACCTGATCTTATTGTTTACTTGGGTGGCAAGTTTCAAAAGGACTGATCAACTATAACCACGTTTCTTAGCCATTACCTTCTTTGCGAACTTTGCAAAATGGTTATAGGCTTCCTTTGTAGCAGTCAAAGCTGCTAAGTTCGTTTGCCCTCTCAACAACCGTCGCTCACTGTTGTAGAAACTACAGTGGAGCAGCACATGGTTTCTTGTTTCCTCCGCACTGGAGGCACAAGACGTGCATAATGGAGAGTCTTTCAGAGAAAAGAAGTGGAGCCGCGCATTGAAGTCACCATGTCCCGTGAGGAACTGGCTCGTCCAGTGGTCTGGCTCAACCCATTTTCTAGAACGACGTTCACGGATGTTGGGGAAGAACTCATACGTATCACGTCCCTTTGACGAGGATTCCCATCTCGCTTGCCATTTCTCTAGAGCCCATTCATCGATGGCGGCAAGTTTCTGTTCTGTGGTGAGATCCGCACGGAGTTCAGCCCAAAGCGGGGGAAGCTGCCGTTTCACTCTCCACTTGTCAATCATGCACTCAACAGCCAAATCAACTGGTAACTGACCAGTGATCACCTGGAGTGCTTCCGCTGATACAGTCTTGTAGGCCTTGGTGATCCACAGGAGCGCGGCTCTCTGGGATTGGGCCAATACTCTCTTTTGATTGACTGTTAGTTTGCTACCCCAGACAACAGGGCAGTAGCCAATCACACCTAAATAGATGGCCTTATACATGAGGATGGTGTCGTGGTAACACACACCCCAAGTACTAGTAATGGCACGCAGTGAGGCAAACCTTGCAATGGTAGTGCCTTTAGGGACTGGAGGTGTTGGTTTGAAACCCCACCTCTCACCTATATTCACTCCTAAATACTTGACGTGCTTTTCAAGAAGGAGCCTGTGGCCGCCAAAGCGTATTGTGGGTGGATTATTCACTTTCCCCTTCAAGAGGATTAGCTGGGTTTTTTCCTCAGCCACCTGCATCTTGACGTGCTCGCACCATTGGTTGACAGTGCGGAGCACGTGGTGGGTTTTTTCTTCAATTTGGCGGACTGACTCTGCAAAGATCAGCACAGTCAAGTCATCCACATAGGGGTACGGCTCGCAGTCAGTCTCCATGAGTTTCCTGAGAAGACCTTCGAAGAAGGCATTCCAGAGTGCTGGTCCTAGGACCGAGCCCTGTGGGCACCCCTTCTCAATCTTTCTCCGGACGGAGACATGCCTACTTTCGATCGTAGCAGTTCTGTCTGTCAGGTAACTTCTGACGAGCGAGTACAGGTTGCGGGGATTCCCTACCTTTGAGTTCATTAGAGCGCTGGCCACCAAAGGTTGTCAAACGCTCCTCTGATGTCAATCAGAACTGCTACGACGTACTTAGCCGGTGCCAGCAGGGAAACACGCCGAATCTCGACAATGACATCCTGCGTGGACCTTCCTTTGGTACACCCGTATTGCCTGCCTGTGAGGTTGCGGCCAAAGACTCCTTCGAGGGACTGCAACATCAAGATTTCTAGTGTTTTACCTAATATGGAAAGAAGGCTGAGTGGTCTCCATGATCGCGGTCCGACTGACTACGGTCGCCTCCCTTTTGAAGAGTGACAACGCGCGCAGACTTCCACTGAGTGGGGAACTGTCCGACCTGCAGACAGTCATTAAATAAATTAAGGAGACCGCTGGAGATTGTCCGCTCAGCCTTCCTTAGCATATTGCTTTCTATTTTATCTGGCCCAGGAGATTTGTTGGGCTTTAAGGTCGCAAGAGCCCTGCCGAGGTCGCCTGTTGTCCACAATGGGATGTCGGGCTCGTTCGGAGGGTCCATGATCAGCTCCCTTGCTGCCCTCTGGGCTTCAGTGTCTCGAGCTAGTTGGTCATCTGGGAACGCCTTCTCAAGGAGGTTTCCAGTGAACGTTCGATACTGCAGGCCCAGCCTGACTCATTTTGCATCGCAGCTAAGACCTGCTCTACATTTGCTTTTCCTATGGAGGACTTGTAGTGTCTGCCCCAGGGGTTCTCAGAGCTCTCCGCTTCCACAAAAATTTCGCCAGCCTTGCTGTTTGGCTCGTTTGATGGCGGTGGAAGGCCTTCTTCTCTTGGATGAAGGCAGTTCGGAGTGTTGCTCTGGCATCAGGGTCACGAGTGTTTTGGTACATCCTTCTGGCTCTATTTGCACTTTGCTTGAGGGGATTAAGTTCCTCAGTCCACCATGGGACTTTGATCGCCCTGTGCTTCTGTTGGCCAAGTACAGAGAGCCCAGCAGAGTGCAGTGCTGTGGTAAATGTGTCCACTTTGCTGTCCACCTCTTCAGGTGTGGATGCTTGCACTATTAGGTGGTGTCCTGCGGCACGCAGTTCACCTTCCAGTACCCTAAAGAATTGCGGCCAGTCAGCATTTTTGTGCGGAATCGCTTTTCACGCTATGTCTTTGCAGAGGATGTTATCATCCGTAATGGCAAAGTCAATAACCATGTGATCGCTCTGCGTTGCACCTGGTACGACTCGCCAACCCTTCAATTTGAGTAGCAGGGTGTGGGACACGGCTGTGACGTCTATACACGACCTTCCTCCCGGGCCATCATAGGTCGCCTCAGTCATGGGG
The DNA here is from genome assembly GCA_020466155.1 of Pachypeltis micranthus. Classification (NCBI taxonomy): domain Eukaryota; kingdom Metazoa; phylum Arthropoda; class Insecta; order Hemiptera; family Miridae; genus Pachypeltis; species Pachypeltis micranthus. The sequence goes on along the minus strand of CM035782.1, from coordinate 3,635,759 downwards.
TCGTTGGCAACAACCAAGTTGTACCTGGTTGAGCAGCTCTATATACGCCTCGCCCGCCCCATCCAGGGTTGGGGATCCCCACAATGGTGATCTGGCGTTTGCATCAGCACAGACTACGCAGGTCGTCCTGATAGGCCTGCTAGAGCCCGGCCGAGTGGTTCAAGGCTGTTGGCAACTGGTGCGCCAAATTGCCTGTAAATGATATTACAACCAGCTCAAAGCCACCGGCTCGGATGAGCACAGCGGCCAAGTGCTGGCTGTTCAGGGTGAGTGAGTGCGAGCATGTCAATGGACGGTCGATGCAGGCTACTGCTGCCTTGGCTCGTTCTTGCTCCAGCCACCACTCGTGCCTGCGATCCGAGACCAAGAGTTTTGGATCCTATGTACGGTTCCTGTATGGCGAGGACACTGCAGCGTTTCTGAGTGCATTTGCAGCAACTCAGCCATAACTGGGCAACTCTTATTTGTGTTGTGCTGAAGGATTCGAACTGTTTTTGACCTATTCATAATCCACTCGTGACTCCTGGAGGGCAATCGCTCGCTGACGAATGGTACAGCGTGCGTCTCGTGTAGAGTGTGCGACCTGTTGGATTTTGCGTTCGACGCAATTGGCACACTTGAGGGGAGCATCACGCTTGCATTCCTTACTCAGATGTGGCAAGGCGCACCAGGCGCACACAACAGGTCTTGTGCAGGCCACTGCCAGGTGGCCATAGCGCTGGCATTTGTAGCACTGAGTGGGGGCTTGGTACTTTCGTATGGCGCACCGCTGCCAGGCTATTTGGAGGTGCCTTGCCTCTCTAGTTTTTGTACAGGCTGGTGATACCTCAATCACCCAATCCTTCTGTCTGCCACGCTTTTTGGTGAAGAGAGGCCTGACATCCTGCGGCTGCAAGCTAACGCAGGGTTGTGCTCAACAACTTGTTGGGCCAAGTCCTCTTTGAAGGTCGGTCCGCACGTCGCACAGCAGCAGGCGTGGGAAACGACCCAGGGGCTGACGCTTGGAGCTTCAACTCCTTTTTGTGGAAATGTGGCTCGTGAGCGCCTTGGCCATTTCTGGCGTTTCCGTCCACAATGACGGCGCCACCTCCTACTGCGGTGCGGATGTCTAGCACCCGGACACTCAGAGCTTGGAGGTCCGTAGCAGGGACACCCCGCATAAGCGCGTCCATTGCGTCAGGGTTGGAGGACCAGCCTCTCCTTCCTCACATGTCCGCCTAACCACTACCACGTTTTGTCGTGGGTTTTAGGGAGTTTGGCAAGCGGTGGAGGCTTTTTATTTTGGTTTTTATTTTTATTTTTGCCCTTGTTTTTGGCGGAGGCATAGGCGGGCGCTGCCCTCGGCCTGCACTTCCTGCTTAGTTGGGGCCTGTTTCTGCTTCCCTCTGCAGCTTCTGGCCCTGGCAGGCTGCCATTCCGCCTCAGCTCCATGAGGAGGAGGAAGGCGCAGCGGCTACTGCCGCATATGAGGGCCTGGGGTACTACCCTGGCTCGTTGTTGCTCCTCGAGTTTGGGGCTGGTGGCACTGGCTGCTGGGCAATTGCCCTTACGCAGCTCTTCCTCACGACAGCCGCCACAGTTTCCGCGGGGAGTGGCAGGGGCGATGTCGTTGGGGGCATTAGCTTTTTATAGCCAGCTTCGAAATTTCGAAGAGGCAACTAGTTACGAGGTCCCGCATAGGTCCTGTCGCGTTGGCCCTCATCCGATGCCAGCTGGCCGTGGATGATTTGGACGTATGCGCAAATTTGCTCCATGTCCGACAGTTTAGGGTCCACGCTGTGTCGTGTGCTTGTAGTAGCCGGGCGTTCGGGCTACTAGGGGAGAAGGGGAGATGAACGCGGTTTGCCCGGTTCTTTCCGCCCTTGTTTGGACGACGAGTAGGTTGCTCATCGTCCGAAGAGGAGGGGTCGAGCTTGAGCCGAGGAAGAGGCGCAGGTGGCGTTTTATTACCTGCTGAAGTTTTAGTTGACTTTGTCATGTTTTTACTTATTTGGGGGGGTGATTAAAGAAGCGGACTGGTGTAGTGTATCCTTGTGAGTTCATTTGTTGTGTGTGTTCGTGGTATGAGCGAGAGGTGCTCGAGGCAGTGTCCTGGAAGCTCCCCTCAGGCATATTGATTCTAGCCCCTTTCGCTGGTCCGTTGAGGGTCAAAGGGAGGCCCCACATGCGCCGCAGCTGCCAGTCCGGCCACCCACCGGGACTAAGACGCATGAGGATTTTTCGGCTGCTGCTCAGAGTCAGCCCTCGGCCACTAGTGATGTGGTGAGCGGGACACACGCTATCAGCCGCCCCAGGAACGCTCAAACCTGGTTTTTCCCCTCCTCATTCCGAGCCGCACCTATATAGGGGATCGCTCAAGGTGTTAGTGAGCTACTTCCAGGACTGTCTTTCGCTCATTATGAGTGTTTCAAGTGAGTGTGTTCTGCCACGCAAGCCGTTGCAGTGTATTTTGTGTCTGGAATATGTTGTGTATGTCAGTGTCGTGAGCTTTAAGCCCCTTTAAGGCCGGTTTTAACGACCACGCAGAGATACAGGCAGAGAATTCTGTACCCCTTCCTGCGGGGGTGTGTTCTGCGATCCCAGCTAAAGGTAGGGGTTCCCAGTGTGTCATGTATGTGAATGAAGTGTAAGTTGTGTCCTTTAGTCCGGCTTATACGAACACGCAGGAGTACGGCAGTGGAATTCCTGGACCCCCTACTGCAGGGTGAGCACAGTGTGGCGACAGAGTACACTGTGACGCCCAGCCACAGTTAAGCCTCGTTGGATGTAATCCTGCGGGGACCTCATAGAGGTGAGGTTGTCTTTCAAGCTGGGCCCACCCGGCTGTCCCTTTTAGTCGGCTCATACGACACGCAGGGAATACGTCAGCGGAATTCTGGACCCCCGACTGCAGGGTGAGGCGTATCGCACAACCTCCCACCTCGCTCTGCAGATTCTCGCGGGCACTCCGCCGCTGGACCTCCAGCTGGACTGTGACGCCATGTGCCACCACGTTAAGACCAATAGCCTGGCGTCGTATCAAGGTCTCCTGGCAGGTTTGGTCCCGGAAATGCTCCGTGAGGACTCTAATGAGCGCAGGATCGCATTGGCCAAAGAATGGTGAATTGGCCAGTGGCAGGCGAGGTGGGACTCAGGTACCACTGCTCGACACTTGCACGAGCTTATGCCTTCTATGCAGGACTGCCTGCAAATGAAGTGGTGGCGTCCCTCATTTGCAGTTACGCAACTGCTGTCGGGGTGCGGGGCTTCCTCTCCAGTTGGATTGTGGCCCGCCGGTTCGCCCGCTTTGTGCAGGATTGGGCGAACTGGAGGAAGGACCTGGAGGCGTGGGACCGTCGGCAGTGGCCCAAGGCCCAGCCAAACCCCCTCCCCTCCCAACAGCAGTTTACTCAATCCCCGAACCAATGTGCGAACGGGCCGCTACGTGGCCTATGCCATTCCACCCATTGGGTAATGGCGGATGGTGCACCGCTGCCATGCCATTTGGACATGCTTAGTCCCTTGTTTTGCAGGCTGGGCGACACTTCGATCATCCAGTCCTTCTGTCTAGAGCAATCGCTCAATGACAGATGGTGCACCATGCTGTAGTTTGTGTTCAATGCAGTTTGCACAATTGAGGGAGGCCTCATGCTTACAGTCATTACTGAGATATGGCCTGGCACACCACAGTTCTCGTGCCAGCTACTGCCAGATGGCCATAACGCTGGCATTTATAGCACTGCAAGGAGGCTGGTATTTACGAATGCCACACAGGCTGCCAGTTGCTTAGTCCCCTCAAATTGTCTAACTACCTATTGACTTGGCCATTGAGTGCGTGGTGAGCAGTTGGATTTGGTTCAAACTCACGGAGTACTTTGTGCTAACGAGCAACTGAACTTAATTCTGCGGAAGCGTTTCTGAGTAAATACGTTGACGCGCCTGTATCTGCAACATCGTTGAGGAGAGTTGAGTGATGTTGTGCACCAAATACCGGTTAGATGAAAGGGCGCTCGATAAACGGCAAGCAAATGGGAAGCATAGTCAAACGGGGCATGTACATCTGTGAACGTCTCAGGAGAAAGTGGGTTGAAACAAACCACTAGACGAGCTAGTTCCTTACGGGACGCGGCGACTTCAATGCTTCGCTTCTTTTCTTCATCCTGCACGTCTTGAGCCTCCACTGCAGCTCCTTGGAAGATCAGCCCAACCTTCCAGCTCATAATCGTTTCATCCAGTTTGTGAAGAAGGTTATACCAAATAACGAGGCCATGGTTGATCTCTCGCTTTGAAACTTGCCGCCCAAATAAATAGATCAGGTGGGACCAAAATTGAGATCTCCTCCCCGATTTTATGGATTTTCCAAGGTCATACTTGCCTTTAGAGAGATTTCTGCGCTCTTTGTTATTATTTAGTTTACGAGAATAATGTTAAAATCAATCATTTTCGTCGTATCGTTAATATTTTACAGCAGAATGGAGTCACAGAGCGCGTCGGAAGTTAATTCGCTTCGCGTGAATACAGGAAAAGGCTAATCTTGAAAAGTTTTTGATACTGCTAGCCTGATGTCTAACCTTTTTTTTCTTCTGCCTTTACATATTTTACGGAGAAGTCGTTGAGTCTTTCCGATTCCAGGTGTTCACTTTCTGACGAAGCGTCGAAGGGTGAGAAGATGAAGGCGATTATTAATACACTTATGAAAGGATACCGATACACAAAAGCATCAAGGAGGAAGTAGGTCAGAGGGATCGCGTGGCTGAAGCGTGTGCAACCCCTCTTCCTTTAACAACACACCCGTTCGAAACAACCTCGAGAAAGTTTTTGTACGGACCTCTCAGGGCCGGTTTTAGCGACGTCCTCAGAGTCAGTCGGAGTTCCTAGGACCAAATCGTTGGGGAGCGAATGACAAGTAATTGCTGCTAGCAACGCCGCGTAGGGGGTTTCTTGTTGCACCGCGGTGGGTCGATTAATAGCATCCCGGACGATGAAAAATTGTAAGGCAAGGGTATCCCGAGATGATCTTGGGAAATGCTAGAAATCGTGCGTCAGTGAATGCCATTTCATATCATGAACCGATCTCAATGAGTCAGACGTTCCCCAACTTCGTGAAAAACCGCATCAAGGATGCAAATCCGTAAGTTTGGGGCAGAAGTCGGCAAAGTGCGGCTCTTTGAACTCTTGAGTGTGGCTCTGGCACAAATATCTTCTAATCCTCTCTACTCTACCTAGAGATAGAAGACATGATCATTTTCAACGCCTGGAATAGTATTATGGATGCTTACGAACAGCTACAAAAAATCACTAACACAAACGGTGGGTACAGCTTTCGTACAAGTACGCAACCACGAGGGACATTTTATGTCGTTTTCTTTAAAAAATCTGTTAAAAAAATGAGAAAACACAAAACAAATTGTTTAAACAATTTTTCTATTTTTTTCTATTAATGGCCACGTCAATTACAAGTCGTTTTTTACACAAACGACATTCACGCGATCGGTCCCTGTCTGATTTAGGCATCTTCCGCTTCGTTGACGGTTTACTAGATGCATCATCGAGTTCCATCACGCGCTCACTGAGGTTATTAAAACATATGTCGTCTTATAAGACCAATGATAACTACGTTTGATTGTGCTCGTTCATGGTTTCGATATAATGGCCGCGTCAATTGCAAATGACATCATCTACTTAGTCACTGAGGTTATTAAAACGTGTGATGTTACCAAGCGTTACACGCGCAATATATTTCGTGACGCTTCTCCGTTATATCTCCGACGTTACATATCCCGCAGAACTTTTTTCGATTTTATGTAGCAAAGTAAAGACATAAAATGTCAAAAACTCGCGTTTGCTGTTCTTTCCCTTTTTGGCTCAACGTATTCACGCGAACAATCTTTTTTAAGTATGGATCTCATTAAAAACAAAGAGGCGTCTCGTAGATGAGAACCTGGAAATGCGCCTAAAATTGAAAAACCCTGCAAATTATTACACAACGGTTTATTATTCTCATGAACAGCTTGACCTAGTATTACTGCTCCGAGACCCATTCCATTCGATTCAGCATCGAAAAATACTAGTAAACTATACGAAACATGACCTGACTACAATGGAACTATGGAAACTATATATTCCCCCGGCGCCAGGCGCTCGTAAACGTCTGCAGACATTTATGATCCGATGTAGGGGTGTGCGGAGGAAGTGGCCCTAACCTTCCTCCGCCCCATCGGGCAAAAAGAGTCAGGGAAATTGGGACAGGGACTTCCAGCAAAACCTCGGCAATTGACACGACGTTGCGAGGCGAGTGGGCGGGTGGTTTCAATGAGACGGGAAGGAGCACTAACGACGAAACGTTGACTTCCGCTGTAGTTCCCGGGAGTTCTTGCAATTGTTGACTCTAATAATTACTGTGATTTCCCTATACGCAGTTGTACACGTCTGATACTCATTCACGGCGTATTTGCGATTATACTGCGTTTCGTTAATTTTTTAAACCATTTTTTGTCCATAACAACCATGGGCTTCGTCTGATCGGATTGACGAGATGGCGGGCACAACTAGATACCAAATGGGATTTTTGTGCGAAAGAACGAATTTTTTAGACCACGTTAAAGGCACAAAACAACCCGGACAGGGGACAGCGGATGGGGGACGGGGGTGGCGGATGGGGGACGGCAGATGGGGGACGGGTGACGGGGGACGGGTGACGGACATTGCAAATTTGGAATCCCCATGTCTTGAAACGTAAAGTATCAAATTTTGAGGGGGGGTTGTAAAAATATTTTCGTGATCGAAAACAGGGTTATTATTCAGAATGAATAATAAACCAAAAACAACTACAAAATCTCATTGCCAAATTCGAATATTAGCCCCTTCTTGTATTTCCAAGCCTTAACAAACGCAGCCACCAAGGGCCATTTATCTTTATCACCTAGAATATTTTGATAACTCTGCTCATTTAGCACTCTCACCCCAAATGATCTTGTTATAAAGTTGGCCAGAATTGAACATCTTCCCACAAAGTGAAAAGCGTCCAATTGGAGGTTAAACAGGTTTCTTTCCGAGTATGGACAATAGTTAACTAAATTGAAAGGCGCCGAAGAACTCCTTCCAGATGATATGGATTCCCCAGGGTCGTACCTCTGGTTGGTAACACGCGGGCAACTGCCGTCCACCAAGAGACTGCCTCAATAAAAATGATCGAAAGGGAGTAGTGCGAGTTTAGCTGTCGACAGCTCACCTGTTGATGGCGAAGATGTGGACGTGAGGAGCCCCTCCAGAGTGAAGTCGTTCCAGTGAGCTGTCAGCTTGTTTGAAGATAACGGCAGAAAGAGTTGGAATTAATATAAAAGTAAGGAATCAAAAGGAACCAAAAACCTCTTCGGTTGTCGTTAGGTTTGCAAACGAAGAATGAAGTATTTGAAGGGTAAAAAAAAGGGGAGCAACAACAGCGGCAAAAGGGATAACCTCGTAGAAGGTTATATTCATGACCAAAAAATGCCTTCTGCGTGGCGTAAGGGATTTGTGACTGAACAAGAGGTAACAACTCACCTCTAACCTTCAACGCCCAATTCGCTGCTCGTATATCAAGAAGGTACACCATACACGTGAAAGAGAAGCAGAAGGCTATATAATGTTGTGTAACAGGTTCCCACGCCCTTTTAGTCAAGAGCCGCAATTGGGCAAGCTCTTGCAGTTTAAGCCCATCGCATGCCCATCGCATTACAACGAGCAATTGCCACAATATGAGGGAATTTGTAACTTGGCACGTGAAACAACGTTATTACACAATCGAAATGTAGTTTCAGACAGTACCGGTAAATGAGGGCTTCTGTTGTCAGCAATTCCCGCCGATGACCTAGAAAATTAGCACGAGTACATCAAGAAGGTCAGAGTTTGCGGGAAGGCGACTGAACTGAGGGCGATTCTGTTGTTTGGTTCCCATTTCAACCGAACTAAACTGTTGAGGGTCGTTAGGGGAAAAGTAGTAGGCGGAGGAGCGGCATTTTCTGTGCTCAAAGGCGTTAGAAGTTGTCACACGACGACGCGAGAGTGACAAAAGGTAGCCGTTGGTCAGAAGGTGGACGTGGGACAGTGACGATTTTGAAAGCTACGGAAAAGCCGTGGGAGCGGCGCAGGGAAGCTGCGGACCACCTGCGCTTCGACTCCCACAAGAACGCAAAATACGCGTAAAAAGGAGAGAAAGGGGAAGGATTTCCTTGAGCCGCAACGCCTCGAAATGAAGAAGCTCCTTCGCAGCAAATGCGGATGAGTCAGAATTTTCCTTTTTGGCGAGGAGCGGCGCGTTTGAGATCTCACTAGCCACAAAGCCGGGCTCTGAGGGGATGATCCTGAGGATGAGCCTCGAACTGAAACCGGTCTGTCCTCAATTGAAATCCGTCACCACTTAATTTGCGTCCTCGCCTTTGGCGAACAGAAGGCCCTCGATGTACAGAAATCTGCCTTGGCGACATAATCGAAACCAAAGAGTGGGAGCTGCTCAATTGTTGTTCTGTAGCCCGCGTTCAATGGAAAACTGCGTTGGCTGCATATAGTAAACAATTCCGACTCAACGCAGATGCGACTAGATTCGATAATGGGGAATGCTTCAAGCCCCCGCTGATGAGGGCACGGGCTATGGACCTCAAAGTTTGTTAGTAAAACGCGATATCACCAATGAATCATGAATGAATTAACACCCAAATGTTATTTCTGGCGCTAATATATTGTTGAAAGCGAAACTTGTTACTGACCTGTTGTCGGCGAAGATGTGAAGGAGAGGTGCCCCTCCGGCGTGAAGACGGTTCCAGTGAGCTGTCAATTTGGTCGTATGGGGCAGAAAATATTTGTTTTAATTTGAAAAAAAAATAACTAGATCAAAAAATGAACAAAACCTCTTCAGCTAGCGATAGTTCCATTGTAGCCAGGACAAGTTTCGTATGGTTTACTAGTATTCAATGCTGAGTCGAATGGGATGGAGGAGCACTAATACTAGGTCAAGCTGTAATAATTTTACAGTTTAAGTTTAATAGTTTTAAAAACTGTTCCAATTTTATTTCCACCTTTTGACAGAGTACACGGATGTGATGGTTGAACAGAAATTTAAACTTGGTTCACAGATGAATCGGAGGAGAGCGAGAAGCGCACAACAGACAGTAGACGAAGACTAACTTTAGTCGTCGCGTCTCACGGTGAGATATGAGCCAGACCAGGAGGGGATTTGAGCAAGTCCACAACTAAAAAGGGACACCTCCACAATTTATGTTACCTAACTTATATACGTGGTAAGTGGGAGTGTGATCTAACTGAGACGAGAAGCAAACGCAGAATGAGAAATTAGAGGGGAAATAAGAAAGCAGCAACAACGGCCAACGGGATAACCTCGCCGAGGGTTATATTCAGGAACATAAAATATCTTCTGTGTGGCGTAAGGGATTTGAAACTGAACATTTCCGCCCACCCCAAAATAGGTTTTTTTGGCAACGAAAACACGAAAGTAAACAGAATAAGGCTCGTTGCGTATGTAATGGTAAAGCACAGAGGGGGCAAGGCTTGCAAGAAGGGAAATCAAAAGGTAATATTGCGTTCAAAGGAGGCAGAAAAGAGAGAAAAAATTAATCGTGAGCACTTCTAAAGGAATAGCGGTTGGAAGGTTTGGGGGCAAGGAAGGAGAGTTTTTTGGCTGTCCAAGAGTGGCAATGCTACCAACTTTTGCAAGGGCCTCGAGCGAACCACGCCGTCTGATCCCGGGTAAACCTCTTCGACTCGCCCTATAGGCCAAATGAGAGGTGAAGCATTGGTGGCCTTTATCCAGACAAGGTCGCCAATGACTAGATTAGCTCAGGTCTGAGCTCATTATCCGCGCGGAATAAGGGTCTGCAAATAATCCCTCGACCATCTCTTCCAGAAGCACTGAACGGCTTGCTGGAGAATTCGATACCTGTCACGGAGATCATGGATAGAGTCATCGATGTTGACTTCTGGTGTCGAGAGGAGTGGAGCCCCCGTAACACGACTGGGCGAACGATGATGATGAAAACGATGATAATGTTCTCTTTTGGAAGTGCCCAAGGTATTTAGGGAGTGGTCCCCAAGGATCGCGCAAACGTTGATTAAGAAGCGAATGAAAACCTTTCCAGGTGTTTAAGAACTTGTGAGCGATCACGGTGGCTATGACTGGGTCTTGCTGCGGAAACTCAAGCTGGGTGGCAAGGTGGTGAAGATCCAGCATGAGATCAAGTACTTGGGAGTTTTTCTTGATGGAAAGCTCACTTGGGCCACACACGTGAAAAAAGCCTTACAGCGGGCATCGGTGGTGATGTGGGCAGCTCAGAAAATGGTGGGGAAGACATGGGGGCTGAGGCCTGGGATGATCCAGTGGCTGTACACTGCGGTTGTTAGGCCTGTAGTCACCTATGGAGCCCTGGTCTGGTGGACTAGGGTGGAAAACAAAACAGTGCAGTTGCAGCTAAATAAACTGCAGCGTAGGGCGCGTCTGGCCATTACAGGCTGTATGACTACATGCCCTACAGCTGCACTGGAGGTCTTGCTAGATTTAGCTCCACTCCACATACATGTTAAAAGGATGGCGTTCCTCCAGGCTGTGCGTATGTTGGAGTTGGGTTTGATCATGCGGGGGAGGAGGAGTTCCTGCCACTTTATCCTTGACAAGGTGAAGGTGGAGGGGGCCCGAACTGCATGTGCTAGACTCAATGCCCGCGAGGTTCAACTTCGTGTTACTCTTTCGGATACTCATTCAAGAGCGATCCAGGTGGGTAGGGGGAGGGTGGCCAAAAAGGAGAGCGACCTTCCACTGGAGACACTCCCGAGGAGAGAAAGAAGGCGAGGCGCTCTTTGGGAGTGAGAGGTGGTGAGGAGCAGCGTGGGGACGTAGGTTCCACGTCTGCAGTCTACCTCGGTGCCCCCACAAGAACGCAAAATACGCGTAAAAAGGATAGAAAGGGGAAGGATTTCCTTGAGCCGCAACGCCTCGAAACCCTGGCGGGCGACCACCAGTCTCGTATAGCTCAGCTGTGTCAGAGGTGAAGCTGGAGGTGTTCCATGAGGACTACCCGGCGGAGCTCCTCACAGCCTGGCCGTGGAGAGGAGCGTGGTGGAGGCCGTGTTTGCTCTCGACGAAGATGAGGGGCCATAGCCGGGGTTCACCGGTACCATGTGTAGAAGGGGGTGGTACGCGGTGACCTGTAAGGATGAGGGCTCGGCAGCATGGCTGAGGGAGCATTTTGCCACCGCACAGCCCTGGGAGGGTGCCAGGCTGAAGGTCTGTGAAAGTAAGGACCTTCCGAGACCAAGAAGAGCCGTGGCGTACCTGCCGGGGTGTGAGGATGAGCCGGATCCGAGTATCATGGACGCCCTTACAATAGGCCCGTTTGTGGCTGCAGTGAGGGTATTGCCTGCATCCACCGTTTCAAAAAAAACTATAGTTAAATTTCGGTGGATTTTGTTCATACCCTTATTTTGGCGTCCCATGGTAACCAGCGGGCGAGATATGAAGTTTGAGCGGATTTGGTACGGCGGTTTTTTTATAGAAAATCTGATGATGTCTTCCCAGACATAGCCATCACTTGGTCTTCAATCTTAGTTGGCGCCTCGTTATATACTACATCATTATATGTGATATTGGGATTATCATCCCTTTTTTCGCAATAAAAGGTAACCTATGCCCTTTCTCAGGGTTTGAAGAGTGTGCCAAATTTCATCAAAATCGGTCGAGAGGTTTGAGCGGGAAAGCGTAACGGACAGACAGACAGACAGAGTTACTTTCGCATTTGTAATATTAGTAAGGATAACAGTGCCTGATGGAAAGGAGAAAAGAAATGCTCAGGAGAGTGAATTTGACATCCTTAATATTGCATTATTGATGAAAATGCGTACATTGGTTTCAAAATTAAGAGATATTCATCAGCAGGGAAAGGTTGCGCGCACTGAGGCACCTAAAGTGGTCCTTTTCAATGGTATGTCGGAGAATGCGAATTGCGAACATTGCCAAATACATATTTTCAATCGGTACATTCAGTAAACACTTCAAACCATACTTTGATAGGCTTTCGAAAATAAGGAGTTGGCTGGACGAGGTGAAAAGATGAGGGTTGCAATGTGGGAGCGTGCGGTTGACTGACACGAGCTGCCAGCCCAAGACAGATTTGCTTTGTGCTGATCTCATCTCATCGACTCAACTTCAGGTTGAAGTCCGTCTTATTGGGCTGGACTGTTGGTCCCAAGATATTTATCTTCTTACCCCATCGCCGTCGGTGATGCAGCTGGTTGATGGCGAAGGGACGTTCCCTGACAGCTCTCCCCCGATCGACAAGAGACCCCGAGTGGGAAATCCGCTACTATCTAACGACGAGCTGTTATCTCATCTTCTCACTTCGAGGATTTAGCGTTTCCGTTCGTAGCTGCTCGTCTTCCTTTTGCCACGTTCAGAATATAATTGGACCACAGTCTGAGGGGTTTTAGGCGTTCAGTGCTCAGTTGACGTTGTTGACCTCCAATTCGTTTAAAACGTCTACTTAAACAGTTAACTGACAGCTGAAAAGCGGAGACAGTTCACTAAGAAATGCAGGGCACAGGAGACGAGGACAACCACAAATTCACTATTTTGAGAAGGAGGGGCCTTACAAGAAATAAGTAGTTTGTAGCTTAATAACGTCGAAAACAAACTTTGTCTAGGCCGACGTTTCGCTCAATTTATTAAGCGTCATCGAGGCTAAAGGAGGACTGGAGAAACAGCTTAGGTGTAATGGTTTATGTCAAAGTCAAACCAGAACCAAGATTCTCGACCTGGAAAGCCATCACTTCAAACGTAAAATAAAAGAAATGACCCAACAGCGTGCAGTAAAAGGACTGGCGCTGCCATCTTAGCAAAATCTATTCGAATCTCATAAACCATTACACCTAACCTTCATGTACACCTAAGCTGTCCCATCTCCTTCTAGAAAATAAGAATAACTCAATGTTGTGTAATTTGTGTCATTTTTTTTAACCCGAGGGCGTGTGGGACTGCGGCCGCTTTTTATGTGGGCCTATTGTGACGCTGGCCCTTTCTTAGTAGAAGGCGTCGTACCAGCCCTTAGGAAGCCGAGTATGTCCTTAACCGCAGAGTCCGCTATGGTTTGGGGTTCAGTGGTCCCCTGGCCGAAGTATTCAAAGCGTTTTCAAAGACTCGTCCTCCTCACCGCAGAGTCTGCATTCCACCGCCTCTGAGATGCCCATCTTGTTGAGGTGATATCTGAGTGAGCAGTGAGGAAGCTTATCAGTACTCTCAGATCTTGTCTAGAGAGTGTCAGCATCGCCTTTGCCCTTTGACAGGAAGACGTGACAAGCCTTTTCGCCTGTCTTAGTCGTGGCTGGCGATGCCAATGGGCGCCATTTTCCTGTATCTCCCATCGAGCAACCAGACGGTTCAGGTGACTTTTCGTCAGACCCACGAGTGGTTCAGGCCCGATGGGTAGGGATTCTGTACCCCTTTTCGCGAGGCGGTCAGCCTTTTCATTGCCCTCATGCCCCCCTGTGAGCCGGCACCCAAATGAGGAAGAGCCTGTTACGGGCGCCGAGCTGCTTGAGCGCATGGAGGCATTCCCATGCCAGCTTAGACCTAAAACTATTGGCTGCGATGGCCTTTAAGGCGGCCTGGCTGTCTGAGAAAATGTAGATCCGCTTGCCCTTGAGTCCTTTGTTCAGGATCTCTTCTGCGATCTCTTGGGTTTTGCCCATGGTTCGCGGCTGCTTATTCAGTCAGCATGCTGACCTTATTCACAGCTGGCCGCAGACATGCCCCTGGGGACAATGCTGTGGCCATTCCGTTATCCACAACCCGTGGTCGCGCCTGGTAGCATGGGCATGCTCGTGGGAAGATAACCCAGAACCAGGATGTTTGTGTAATAGCGTGGTATTATTTAATATTTCCTACTTATCTGCTACTGAATCCACCCAGGTAAGCCTTTGGGGTTTTCTAACACGGCAATATGACGACTGATTTTTTCAGAAACTGCTCACACATTTTACGCAAACAACAACTTGTTGTCGACGATCGTAATACTTTTGTTCGCAACAGAATTTAAATTCATACTTCTATAAGTCGTCGGACCCCGCTCATAGCCATCTGAGGCGTCGGGTGCGATGACGATAACCCAACATATTAGATTATCATCGTAATGGAATAGTAACTGAAATAACTGCGCACTAGTAAACAGTATCTTTGTTTATTATCGTTATTCCAAAATATACGTAAATTATTCACAATAATAGAAGCGAATACTCGGCAGTGGAAGGTAATGGCGGACAAATATCAGAACATGATAAAGAAAGATAAGGGCTAACCGGGCCAAACCGCCCAACTTTTTACTTTCCGCTACCTGAAGGGAAGGAAAGTATAGTAATCGGCCCAAAAAAAAAAAAATTTGGGTTTTCTTCAGATCTTTACGTTTTGAGGCCTACTGAGTCTAAAAAACCTAATTTCGGCGCGTGGTCCGTGTGTGTATGTGTGTGTGTCTGTAGTTCGATTTGCGGGAGAACGGCTGTTCCGATTGAGCTGGTTTTTTTTTGTTTTGTTCGTTATTTTTTGTAGACACCAAAATAAGGTTATGGACGATTTGGGCCGACGGGAAGGGGGGTGGGGGACGAAGATGTACCAAAAACTTGGGTTTTTCGCATTGATTGAACTTTAAAATTATCTTCTACTGATCAATACCTAACTTTTCTTCTCTATACATATCTCCATGAAAATACGGTGAACGAAGATATAGGCCCCAAAAGCAAAAATAGGTTTTTAACGCTTTTTGGCAAAACGGCTTCAGCGATTATCACCAAACTCTCAGGGTGTTTTCGAATAGTTAATACCTACATATTGTTATCGATAAATGTTCCTCTGATAGTCCAATGAACAAAGATATTAATTAAAATGTGCCGCAAATAACGTTTTTTCGAACATTTCCGTAAATTCCAGGGTAACTTCTTCGCCAGATGTGATAAATCCTAATGGAATGTCTTTTAGCCACCCACACCCACATTTCGTTCTTCATAATTATTTCTGTATATATGTGTTGAGCGGAGATATAAGCCAAGTTAACTCAGAAAAGGAGATTTGTCGAATATTAATTTATCGGTATTCCAATTTTGTCAAAAACGGCTCTAACGATTTCGATCAAACTTACGTAGTACTCTCAGCTAACTAGTCCCTACATTTTGTTCTCCATAAATGTTCCTGTAAAAATGCGTTGAACGAAGATATAGCGCCCGCCTATGTAGGTGGTGTTCGAAATTACGGGGGTGGCGGAAAGTTGTGTGTTGCTACGCACCAGATATTTATCCTCGGAACTAGGCACAGCGATACAAATACGTACACGTGCGAAGTGTGTGTACTATCAACGTTCTTTGAGCTGGTGGGGGGGGGGGCTGAGGAACATTTGCGGGGCGAATATTGTTATTTGCGGAAGGGTTGAAGAGGTTCAGTAGGCGGAGAAGGAAGACAAGGGTTGTCGTTTTTGGGACTCAAATCGGCAGCAGGCCGTTGCGGAGGGGTTTTGTCCCGCAATGAGAGGGAGTGAGGGAACGGCGGGGTAACGGTAAGGACAGGGACTCGGCATCTGCCTCAACCTGAACCATTTAAACTGTAACAGTTAACTCCTCTTCCCTTCGTAGCTCTTTTTCAGTGGAAGCCTCGGGAAGAAGCCCATTTTCCCATGAGGAACATATGGCGAGGCGAACCCGCGACCGCGTCCAACTTCCCCTTTGTGCACCCTCGCGTCGGCGTCTCGTGGCATCGTCCAAATAGGTTCCATTTTTCCTAGTCGACTATTATGTACCAATTCGTAGGGAAAGGGGCGCACGAGCGGAAGCAAAAACACGCCAGAAGTATTTCGATTAGCAGCAGGATTGTTCTTAATACGAATTTGAAAAGTAGTGACAAACATGTGTCTGTAATACCCAATATACCTTGTAATGACGTTTGTCCGTCAGTATTAAACAGAGGCGCTGCAGGGGCCTTTGTTTAAGCCAGTCATGTCAAAGATTAATACGGCCCGC
This sequence comes from Pachypeltis micranthus, assembly GCA_020466155.1. NCBI lineage: Eukaryota > Metazoa > Arthropoda > Insecta > Hemiptera > Miridae > Pachypeltis > Pachypeltis micranthus. The sequence continues at coordinate 3,619,742 of CM035782.1, read as the reverse complement.
GATCGTAATGTGCCGCAGAAAGAAGAAGCTTTCAGACTTCACTGGATTCCTCTACGGAAGTTTTAAAATGCGCACACTAAAACATTTTAAGTAATTTCAAGGGCAGCGCGTGCCCTGACAAGCGAGAGAGATAGACAGTAACGCTTAGCAACAATGGAATCTTCCACGCGCTTCGAGTCTAGGCTAGAACCTTCCTTATCGATACAAAAGGAGTGCATCGGCGCGACGTGAGTCAGTTGAGTCGAATAAACGAAGCGCTACAATCGGAGAACGATTTTAGTTGTACTGCGAAGTAGTGATTGTGAAGGTATTGTGCATTTGTTTGTGTCGTGCGCGTGCGATATCATAACTTACTGTTGTGTCGAGTTCCTTAATTTACGATTTTGGCATAATGTCACAAAAACGTAAAGTTGATAGTGAGTGCAGAGTTTTTCAGTCTAAATGGGAAATTGCATATTTTTTCATAGAATGGAAAGGTAAACCACTTTGTTTGATTTGCAATCAAACTGTTGCAGTTTGTAAAGAGTTTAACTTGAAGAGACACTATGATACGAATCATAAATCAAAATTCGATTGTTTCACTGAAAAAATAAGAATTGACAAATTGTCATCTTTAAAATCTAAACTTCAAGGTCAAAAATGGATGTTTACTAAAGCTAATACAGAAAGCGAAGATGCCCTGAAATCAAGTTATATTATTGCATTAGAAATCGCGAAGAGATCAAAACCTTTCACTGATGGTGATTTTATTAAAGACTGTATGTTGAAAGTTGCCGATGTTTCATTTCCATTTCAAAAGGCAATAATTCAAAATATTTCGCTGTCAAGAAACACTGTTGCTTCAAGAATAAACGATTTATCTCAAAATTTGGTTCTTCAACTGAAGGACAAAATTAAGGAATTTACAAACTTTTCACTGGCTGTTGACGAGAGCACTGACGCTGTTGATACAGCTCAACTTGCTGTTTTTATACGAGGTATTAACAGTAACTTTGAAATAACTGAAGAACTATTAAAGTGCGTTCCATTGACAGGTACTACAACAGCAAATGATATGTATTTTGCAATTGAGCATTTGGTCAGAATATGAACTCGACTGGAATAAACTTAGCAGCACAACTACGGATGGCGCTCCTGCCATGACTGGCAAAGATTCGGGCCTTGTAACTAAATTAAAACAGAAATCATCAGGGGATTTTGTGGGATTTCACTGTATAATTCATCAGGAATCATTGGCTTCCAAACATTTAAAAATGGACCATGTCATGCAACCTATAATTAAAACAGTAAATTTTATAAGGAGCAGAGGACTAAATCACCGTCAGTTCAGGCAGTTGTTACAAGATTTGGACGAAAAGTTTTCTGATGTCCCTTATTTCACCGAAGTTCGTTGGCTCAGTCGAGGAGTAGTTTTAGAAAGATTTTTGCATTACGTGACACTATTGAAGCTTTCATGTTAGAAAAAGGCAAACCAATTGATTATGACAATGACTGGTGGGTTGATTGCGCTTTTTTGGTAGATATGAATAAACATTTGACTGATCTGAATGTAAAGTTACAGGGTAAAAATCGTATTGTCACTCAAATGTATTCATGTATTCAAGCCTTTGAAACAAAGTTGAGGCTGTGGGAAAATCAGGTAAAAAATCGAACTTTGGATCATTTCCCTCATTTAAAATCATTTGACACAGTGAACCAAAAAAAATTGGATCAATATTCTCACCTTCTGCAAAATTTGATCACGGTATTCAACAATCGTTTCGAAGACTTCCACAAAATGAATGAAATGGAATTTCCAATTTTCACCAATCCATTCAATTTTGAAGCTTCACTGGCACCAGTTCATTTGCAGATGGAGTTGATAGATCTTCAATCGGACAGTATTTTGAAAGAAAAATTTAAAGAGGTTAACGCTCTTACATTTTATACACAATATTTCAAGAGTTTGGATAACTACCCAGAATTAAAAAAGCATGCAGCACGCATTCTGTGCATGTTTGGTAGCACCTATTTATGCGAGCAGATGTTTTCCGTCATGAAAATAAATAAGAACAAGTATCGCACAAGACTTACGAATGAACATCTCCAATCAGTTCTTAAAATAACTACAACGAATATGATACCTGACATCAATGAGCTTGTCAAAAACAAGAGAAGTCAGGTATCTGGATCCTCGAGCTCAAAATAATTACCCTCTTTTATAACTTTGATGATTTTTAACCACCGTATATTTATATTATATACTATGTAATTAAATAAATAAAATGTTGTTGTGGACTAATAACGTGAGTAATAATTAAAACACGCAACGATAAACTCGATAAACGTTTTGATAATAATGACTAGAATACGATAGCACTGAAACTTGGAGATTGAACTCAGATCACTAGGAAACGAATAAACAATCCCAGTATCCATAGTGAACTGACAATGTCTGACACAATAAATGTTATCGTAATTCAGCACATTTTTTAATTTGAATCTGGCCCGCCTACACATTCTAAATTTAATATATGGCCCTCTGCAAAATTGAGTTTGACACCTCTGGTTTAAGCGATTCATTTTCATTTTACAGCCAGGGCCCTGTTTCACAATAATTTAGTAACTATTATTACGAGTAAATGCGCTGGTAGCTTGTAAATTCTGGTTCACAATAACATTTCACAAGTGCCGGAAATATTAGTGAATTCTCTTGTAATACTAGTAGTTTTACAAGGAGGCTGTTTCACAATCCTGTCTTGTAAAATCAAACCTCCAATCATATAAGCAAGTCCTTGTAAATATTTTACCAGCTCTAGGTAACATGTAGATATTTGTTGTCTTCAATGTTCAATCGTGTTACGGTATTTTGGAATTCAATTGTCCTAGGGACAAAATGCTTGAGGATTTGTTATTTGGTGATTCTGAGTCCGACGAAGATCTTCAAGTAGGCAGAGAGAATCATTTGTGTCGTCCTCTACGACGAAGAAACGTGTTCCGTACAAGAGTGAACTTTAGTTTTGGTTTATTATTCATTCTGAATAATAACCCTATGTTTTCGGTCACGAAAAATTTTTTACAACCCCCCCTCAAAATTTGATACTTTACGATTCAAGACTTGGAGATTCCAAATTTGCAATGTCCGTCCGCCGTCCGGGCCGTTTTGTGCCTTTAACGTGGTCTAAAAAACTCGTTCTTTTGCACAAAAATCCGATTTGGTATCTAGTTGTGCCCGCCATCTCGGCAATCCGATCGGACGAAGCCCATGATTGTTATGGGAAAAAAAACGGTTAAAAAAATTAACGAAACGGAGTACAACGCGGGAGCTACAGCGTTTCGTCGTTTGAACTCCCTCCCTCCCCGCTCATCTCATTAAAAAAGCAACCGCTCTCGAGGCAAGTGAGCGCGTCTCCCGCTCTCGCTTGCCTCCCAACGATGCCGCCACTCAACTCCCCTTTCGCCTCGGTTTTGTTTTAATACGATTCAATTTTTTTAGATTCTTTCGTTTCATTCTCTTTTTTTTTCATAGATTTTTGGTTAAATTTTGATATTAGTATTTAGCGTGCATGTTTTCATATTAAAATTCAGTTTTTTCTAGATACTTTCGTTTTTTTTTTTTTTTTTTTTTTTTAATATTACGATTCAGTTCTTTTCGACCTTTTTTGGGGTTTGATTTTTTCGATGCTGAATCGAACGGGATGGGCCCAGAGTTTACTTTTCCGATTACTTTCATCATATTTCACAAACATATGGCCAGTGAAAATTACTGTAATTACTTCAGGGGTAATCGCGATTACCATTCCAATTACTGTAATGGTAATCGAAATTACAATTACTTTTTCCGATTACAAGTAATGGTAATCGAAAAACGATTACAATTACTTGTATTCGGAAGAAGTAATCGTCGTCCCGATTACCATTATAGGAATCGGAATGAAGTAATGGAAATTCGGTTACTTTTTTGAATCCGATTACTCCATTCCAAGAACACGAATTTGGTGTATAGCTTCCGAAATGTACTGCCTCAAGTTTTTCATTAATAAAATCAGCCATTCAGCTTTATTCGAAAATAATCAACTAAATAAGCTCTTTTTCACCCACTTTTTTTTCAAGTGGAAGTAAACGTGTATATTGATTGATAAATGGAAAAACATTGAAGAATTCCGTGAAAACGTTTTTGGTCTGAACAGGTTTAATGAGTCAAGTAGTAGTTGTTAATGTCAATTTCATTTAATTTCAAGTAATTATTGGCAATAATAGAATAGTACAATCTGTTTGAATTTATATTTTGGTCAATTTAGGTTTTAAAATTATTTTATTATTAGGTGACCCGGCAAACATCGTTCTAACGTAATAAATTAACGAAAAAATAGAATGTAAGAAACAGGTATTATCGGGCTTCGCACAAACTAATGGATAACACAAAGTTACGGAAAAAACCCAATAACCCTGAGGCAGACCTTCAAATTTGATTTTCTCAGAGCCTAAATAACGATTTTTGGGCCAAGCCCTCCCCCACCCACGGTCATCCCCGCTATGAGTTGGGGTCAGATTCGGAATCAGCGCACCCAGTAAGCCGTGAAAATTTGAATTTCCAGTACTTGGTATAATCTAACCCCCCCCCCATCACCACCACCACCTTCCTCCTCGTTTTAGTACCTATGCCAGAAACCTTCACGGGAGTGCACCCAACAACATTTCATATGAGTAGCGGCTGAACCCAAGATCGTACTTCGGGTAGATGCTATTTATTTGTATTTTAATGACCTATATCTTTCCCAGGGCGACGACCAATCCAAAGCATCAAATATTATCGAAATTGCCAAGCCATAAATGGCCATCCTCCATTTCGCAAGCTATAAACCAAATTCGTGTTCTTGGAATGGAGTAATCGGATTCAAAAAAGTAATCGAATTTCCATTACTTCATTCCGATTACCATTACAGTAATTGGAATGGTAATCGCCATTACCTTTCTTCAAAAGTAATTGGAATTTGTAATGGGTAGTCGAATTACTTTTCTAACAACTCTGGATGGGTCTCCGAGCATTAATGCTAGGTCAAGCTATTTATCGGAATAATAAACCGTTGTGTAATCATTTGCAGGGTTTTTTGAGAGAATTAGAGTGCAATGAAAGATTCCGTATGACTCCCGACAAAATCGAATTCTTAGTTGAACAAATCGGACAACTCATTGCGCACCGCACTGGAATATCTGGTGCGTTGCAACACACAACTTTCCTTAGCTCTACATCAATTCACTTGTGTACATGGCTAATTCTATTTAATCAATTCATTTATCACTCAGTTAATTTGAACTTGGTCAAACAACCCTTTACGGCAGCATGAAGCGGTAGCGCTTACAGTTCCAGATTTTATTGAGCTGCTCGTACTCATTGCAGGACCCATATTGAGCAATCGGTACACAGATAATTAATGAGGCTGTAAACACGAATGTTTTGAAGAGGATAGTAATCACTTTTGTGGAGTTATTGGGTAATAACTGTTAGAACTGGTAGTAAGCGAAACGGGCGTAGTTGAAATTAAGGAATTTCTGGAGTGAGCCCCATGTATATCAAGAGCGTTTTTAAACACCCACTCTTTAGGTATTGGATTGGACTACAATACCAATTTTTTTTAACATTCTAGTATCATTTTAGCGGAGTCTATAAGGAAAAAACTGCGCTAAAAACGCTTTTCGTCGAAAATTGTGATAATGTATTGTGCTGCTCTCGTCATTTTGCCACAAATGAGAATTTTATGATATAATTTTCTTATTAAGAGCTATCAATATAAAAAAATGTAATCAAAATCGTTAGAGACGTTTTTGAGAATAAAAATATTTGGTGTTTTAATCACTATGATGACTATAGTTAACTTTCGGTGGATTTTGCTCATACCCTTATTTTGGCGTCCCATGGTGACCTGCGGGCGAGATATGAAGTTTGAGGTGATTTGGTACGGTGGTTTTCTCTAAAAATCGTTCACACACACAGACCATTTTCCCAAATAGTGTTTTTACTTTCCTTGGCTCTACGAAGTAGAAAGGAAAGTTATGTAATCGGTTGAAAAAAGTTTTCTTCAGATCTTTACGTTTCAGACCCTGCTGAGTCCGAAAAACGCTATTTGGGCACAATAAATTATCAAAATTTTCGACGAAAAGCGTTTTTGCCGCGGTTTTTTCATCAGCTGTTCATGAGAATAATAAACCATTGTGCAATAATGTGCAGGGGTTTTTATGAGTCTGAAGTATTGTTTTTAGTTGGGAAACTTTGACTTTGATTTTCCTCAAATTCCGTCTGACGGGACTTAGGTCATTCTTCCCCAGTGCCCTTCAATTGTAATGAATAAACCTTTTCAACTTAAGGCTTTAATCGAATAAAGAACTTCACATATTGAAATGGAATTGTGAGGGTCAAAGTTGAGTAAGTAGTTAAGGAAACGAGCGTCTCTAACAATGGAGTAATAATAAAACACATGACACTGCTCCTTCGGCTGTCACCTGTGCCCTGAATACTTCTTTCTACTAAAAACAGACCACAACAAAACTGTTAAATGTTTAAAATTAAATTATACGCTGAGGATGTTTTTAGCAAACGTTCGCACAAAATGAAGCGGTTCAAACGAGTAATTTACGCCAAACCGCGTTTTGTGGAGTTTCCGTACAAATCTTTGAGATTTGAACGTTTTTGGATGCCGAAGTCCTCCCCTTGTCAAACTCTGTTTTGTCGCTCGTTGTTAGTAATAAATAAAAGTATAGCAACATTCCGTTGAAATTGCATTCTCGCCCTTCACTCGTTCTCGTGAAGTTGATCGCTCAAAAGAATTCCACTTTCATTTCGAACGGTTCAGCGGATTAACAGATAAACTCGAAACGAAGCGTATAGGTAACAATTTCCCCTAATCCGATTCCCAGGTCGAGCTAAACTACCCTCGTAGCTGTTTCGTTCGACCCAAAATACGCGCTAATTGCCTGGAAAACGGGTCGTAAATGGGTTCGGCTCGCTTTGACGAGGGCCATCGTCCCCGGGAAAATAATACCCTAACGCGGTACCTCTTTCGAAAAACCGGGCCTTGTAATCGCCCGGAGTTTCGAAAACGAGTTGCTCCTAATCCGCTAATTTTTCATGACGTTGTCAGATCTCTCCCAACTAAAAGCTCGCTATAGGAGTAACCGAGCGTACTGTCGTTTCTCGTAATGGCGGCGGTTCACACCGCGACTGAGACGGAAGACCGAACTACTTTATACAGTTAATCCCTTTTCACTTATTTAAATGATTGAGTTACCGGGTTCAATAGTGGCCCGATAAGGTCTCTGACAAATGCGTCTGTCTGCTTAAGCCCAGTACCCAACTGGTTCTTTGCAGGTTATAACTAGTTATGCCCATAATTTTGGAATGTTGGTACCCTTCATGGTTGTTTATATCTTCACTAACGTAACTCCACAATTTCTCATTTAGTTTTACTTTCAATTTTAGCATTGTAATAGGCGAGAACGGTTCTGGTCCACAAGAGTGTTCCCTCTAAATATGTAGCTAGCTTTAGCCCAGTGGCTCAACTGGTAGCTGAGTGTCTCTTCTATCTTCAGGATATGCACTGGAGGCATCGCCAGAAGAAACGAGAGAAATGAGGCTTCCCAATACTCAGTTGTCACTTATTACAAATGAAAACGCAATGTTACATTGGCTCCTACAATATTCCACCTTTGGTAGACAGCGATAAACAGCCAATGAAGAAATCTTAACCTTTGTACATAAGGTTTTATAATGCACAGAAAGAAGTGAATGAATGCAACCAGATCACAGCCGAACATGTAACCTAAACGTTTTTGTTCCATTTACAGTGAACATTTTCTCTAAATTATGATATAATTGCCGTATTGAGTTCTTTATTCGTTAATTTTACAGCTTTACATCTAACATTTGATGCAGATTTAAGTTTCCTTCGTGCTATATGCATCTTTCAGTTACATGGAGTCACAAAGAAATAATATTCGTCGAGATGTTGAATGTCTATCGAATTTATAGTACGTAATTACTCCGCAAACCTAAGGAGAATACTACCACTCAATAATGTTCGCGTTTGTGGCTAAGTGTGTCACTATCAAGGTAATGTGTGCGCTTCAGATGCCAGCCGTCTCTCACAAGTAAAAATACCCCTTATTCATTGACAACAATCCAGAAAACTAGCAGCAGTGGCCACAGGTAGTGTAGAAACACGTTGAGCGGTGTGGACCTCAGTCGGTCACAATCAGCATTATTAAATATAATAATAAGAAATAATGGAATTAAAACAAAGGGTTATAAAAGGAAAAGGACGCTCTGGGACCTGTTTCACAATAAGCTAGTAATATTAGTGAAATTTACAAGTTTACGAGTGGTAGTATTATGAGTACTTGTAATTTCTGTTTCACAATGAGATGCCTCCAACTGGTATTACTAGATTAATTTCACCAGTAACTTATAAAAACTACTAGCTCAGCTGATGACAATCTACAAGTCAGCTGGTCAAACAAATATGAACTCACCATTCCCGCCCGCCGCTCCCACGTCTTTATCGCGTCCCTTCACTCGTCGTCGCGTCCCTAAATTTTTCGCTATACCTACCTATAGTATCTGGTAGGTATAGCGAAAAATTTAGGGGTAAACCATACGAAACATGTCCTGGCTACAATGGAACTACGGAAACAAAACGAGTGGTGGCGTTGTTGGGAGGCGAGCGAGCGCGGGTGGTTTTTTAATGAGACGGGCGGGGAGGGAGGGAGTTCAAACGACGAAACGTTGACTTCCGCTGTAGTTCCCGCGTTGTAATGCGTTTCGTTAATTTTTTTAACCATTTTTTGCCCATTAGGCTTCGTCCTATCGGATTGCCGAGATGGCGGGCACAACTAGATACCAAATCGGATTTTTGTGCAAAAGAACGAGTTTTTTAGACCACGTTAAAGGCACAAAACGGCCCGGACGGCGGACGGACATTGCAAATTTGGACTCTCCAAGTCTTGAAACGTAAAGTATCAAATTTTGAGGGGGGGTTGTAAAAAACTTTTCGTGACCGAAAACATAGGGTTATTATTCAGAATGAATAATAAACCAAAAGGACCGAAGCCGTTTTTCCCATGGCGCTCTCGGACTCATGTCGTTTGTCCCTAGCAGGGCGGATGTTCTTACGCTTATTTCTATGGACTCAAGTCACTCTTGTCATTTTTCGATTCAGTCATATTATAGTACTTCCAAAATGCTACTCGATGACACCTCAGACTCGTTTTGACGAAAAAGTGTAATTTCAATTGTAATCAGCATCTTTGTTCCAAAAAATAAGTACGTTATTCACAATAATATAATAGTCGACGGAGCACGGTAGTGGAGAACAGATATCAGGATATGATAAAGAAAGAGCTAAACGGACGGATCAGGGGTGCACTTATAGCTCCCAATGTGGCGAAACCCGTTTTTGTGGCGCGAGGTACTGTTAGGTACTGTTAATCGACTCTAAACGGGATCAACGCAGTCCTTTGTCCCGTTTATGGTATGACGTAGGGTAAGAGCACCAATTGTTGACACTATCAGGAAGAAAAATCATTCAATTCTGAGTTACACAAAAGTGTTCAAGAAAATAAAACTTTCAAGTAGTTATTATGAATTGTGAGTACCTTGTGAACAGTTTGCACGTATTGGACTTACCAAAACATTTTTTTATACTATCACAAACGACTTTTTTCAAACATAGTTTTTTACCCTCAATGTTGACAGATTTGTCCTCGAAAATTCCATCTGCAGTTCCTAATGTTGACACCAACGTAAATATTGTTCCATCGCTTTCCAGAAGTAGATGCTCAAGGTAAAAACGAACAAAAGATATTCAAAACAGGTTAAAATGTATTTCAAGGAGTTACTTAATTACCTTGGAACAGGAACAGAAACAGGGAACGCACATTTATTGGGATTGGCTCAGTAAGATTTGGGCTTGGGTTTGTATTTGACGTTGATGACCTTTAGGGGATGACTCCCGTCGCTCGAAGGATTAAAAACCATCCTCAGTCTATTGTAAGGAATAAGTGGTGTTATTTCAGCAGCGTCTTCAGAATTAATGTTGACAACCAGGCAAATGCACGCCGTCTCACGTTTTTTGTTAGGCAACACAGCCACAATCATGTCTCCTTCATTAATTCGTCCTACTTCTTCCTCGACATCGCGCAACGTTCTATTTCTTCCACAGAGGTGGTTTTCTCAGCAACACATCACTGTGGACTTTGTTTTGCCAGGTCGACTTCACCGTTTGAAGGTCCACTTTGTTTGCTGGTCCCTCCCGGTTCGGCTTCTTTCAGTGATTCCTCCACGTGATGAGTATCCTACGCTCCTTCTACGTTTCATGATTGGCTGAGACTTCTTAACTTGCAGCTCTTCTTTCTTCTTTCTGGCGCTTCATGTCTTCTTTTCTTTTTTTTATATCTTCTCTTTTTTTCTGGAGTTGTTGGGTCTTTTCTTCTTTCTTCTTCAAATGTGCCTGAACCCTTTCAATCTTCGCAGCTTCTGTTTCCTTCTTTTTCTCCACTTTTCTGTCGTGATGCTCGAAAATCGTCCGACGTCACAACGCTTGGCAGCTTTTCCTGCCTCCGTCTTTTCGACTGTTGGGAACAGCGTTTCTCCTCCGGCCACAGCAAACAGTTCTTGAAAGGACTTGGCAGTGTACTGTGAGCATGTGAATGACCATTCTCAGGAGCTTCAGAACTTACATGAGGTGTACCAGTATTTGTATCATTGTTGGCATATTCAGTTCGCAAACATTCCTCGTTGTTGTTGTTATGTTGGCCATGTATTTGTACGTGACTTTGCACTTCTTTCCAAAATTCATACAATGCGGAATCTGCAACCTTTTGGTATTTTTCTTCTCCAATTATTTCTCGAAACACTGATACGCTAGTGTGATACCTAGTTTTGTCCGAGGAATAAGGGCGTTCTTGATCAACAAATAGGTTGTCTTGATTGAAGTGTCAACATTAGGAATAGTGTCAACAATTGGTGCTTTTATCCTACTAGGAGACTCTTAACAATTTGATTAGCGAGTGTTTTTATCGCTGATTGGTTGTCCGTGAATATTTTGATCGTTTCGTTACTGATGGATCCGTTTATTGCCAGTAGCTCGCACTGGAAGTGTGTGCACCTAATGGAACCGATTCCTCCCTTTCCAGTTCACAACGACCCATTGAAAAAAAAAGGGGTTTCGAGCGACGGACACAGCGATTATTTTACTGCCCCTCAATCGCCCCGTATATGGGTGAAGGGCCTCCGTGACACAGTCGGCGAACTGTAACGGAACTTCGCAACCCCTTGCAAATCACTTTTTCGCATAATTCTAACGGGACGTCGGCCGGGGCTCTTTCTCCGAGTCGTCGTCTCGAGGGGCTCGTAAATCTACCCTTCGGGTCCGCAATTCTTTCTTTCTCCAGGCACGACCAATGAGCGACGTGGGACGGGAAAAGCGGAATGGAGGAAAAAGAGAAATTTCTTAGGGAGACGAAAACGAACGAGTTGAACGTGTTAGATGCCAACGGTGGAAATAGGTCTACGCTAATTATTCTCGTTTCGTATCCCCTTGGTTTACGTTCACCAAAAAGCGACGTGAAGCTGATAAATTGTTAATTGAAGTCAACAGCCCAAATAGAAACTGAACTGTGCCAGAAGCATTTCGTGAACTAATTATTTCAAGTAATAAAGAAATTGGGTTATATCCGCCAGTAGGCAAATTACTAAAGTTAACGTACCTGTAAGGTGAGTCCGTCTCCTCTGGCTTGTGAGTTACTGTGGGCAAGCGCTTTCGATGTAAAGACATCATCGTCTGGCCGTTAAGTCATCCTACTGAGTCTAAATATCTGGTGCGTAGCAACACACAACTTTCCGCCACCCCTTTAAGTTCGAACACCAGCTACATATGCGGGTGCTATATCTTCGTTCAACGCATGTCTACAGGAACATTTATGGGGAACAAAATGTTGGGACTAGTTAGCTAAAAGTACTCCGAAAGTTTGATCGAAATCGTTAGAGCCGTTTTTGACAAAATTGGAATACCGATAAATTAATATTCGACAAATCTCCTTTTCTGAGTTAACTTGGCCTATATCTCCGTTCAACATATATATACAGAAATATTTATGAAGAATGAAATGTGAGTATGGGTGACTAAAAGACACTACACTAGAATTTATCACATCTGGTGAATAAGTTACCCTGAAATTTACGGAAATGTTCGAAAAAACGTTATTTTCGACACATTTTGATTTTTATCTCTGTTCAATGGACTGTCAGAGGAACCTTTATTGAGAACAATATGTAGGTATTAACTATTGGAAAACATCTCTGAAGTTTGGTGATAATCGTTGAAGCCGTTTTGCCAAAAAGCGTAAAAAACCTACTTTTGCTTCAGGGGCCCATATCTCCGTTCACCGTATTTTCATGGAGATATGTATGGAGAAGAAAAGTTAGGTATTGATTAGGAGAAGATAATTTTAAAGTTTAATCAAAATCGTTAGAGCCGTTTTCGAGAAAAATGCGAAAACCCCTAGTTTTTGGTACATTTTCGTCCCCCCACCCCCCTTCCCATCGGCCGAAATCGTCCATAACCTTATTTTGGTGTCTACAAACAATAACAAACAAAACAAAAAAAGAACCAGCTCAATCGGATCAGCCGTTCTCCCGCAAATCGAACTACAGACACACACACATACACACACACACACACACATACACACACACGGACCACGCGCCGAAATTAGGTTTTTTAGACTCAGTAGGGTCTGAAACGTAAAGATCTGAAGAAAACTCAAATTTTTTTTTTGGGCCGATTACTATACTTTCCTTCCCTTCGGGTAGCGGAAAGTAAAAAAGAACCAGCTCAATCGGATGAGCCGTTCTCCCGCAAATCGAACGACAGACACACACACGGACCACGCGCCGAAATTAGGTTTTTTAGACTCAGTAGGGTCTGAAACGTAAAGATCTGAAGAAAACCCAAACTTTTTTTTTTTGTTTGGGCCGATTACTATACTTTCCTTCCCTTCGGGTAGCGGAAAGTAAAAAACCTAATTTCGGCGCGTGGTCCGTGTAGGAGATATGTCGAATATTAATTTATCGGTATTCCAATTTTCTCAGAAACGGCTCGAACGATTTTGATCAAAATCACGGAGTACGGAGTACTAACTAGTCCCTGCATTTTGTTCTGTATAAATGTTCCTGTAAAAATGTGTTGAACGAAGGTATGGGGCCCGCATATGTAGGTGGTGTTCGAACTTACGGGGGTGGCGGAAAGTTGTGTGTTGCTACGCACCAGATATTTTTACATTTTCTCAAGCCACAGTCATCACCATCACTCCCTTCGGCTTGAAGGAAAGTACCTGGAAAGATCTTACTAAGTCATACCGCCCCATCTTTCGAATTTTACAGGAGCCTCGTTCATGATTTCCGTCATACTCTCTTATACCGACGCCTCTCCGCTCCCACACGAATTTCAGAGATCAGTTAAAGTGTCAACTTGGATACCGAACTGTTGCCTTCGTTTCTACTTTTGTCGGCTCGCACTACGTTAATTCTGCTTTGATACAATCACTAATTCCTCCAAATAGATACACTCGATTGTACTGACTGAAAAATTCTCGTGTATTAGAAAAAATCACGGAAGTTCAGATCGAGAAACTAAAACAATGTCGGCCGATTTAAAAAAAGTTCCAGCACCATCATATTGACAGGTCGCAGGAGCTCGAAGTATTGTAGGTAAACAAGGCCAAAGCGTGTTTTATTAATTTTCTGGAAGGAAGATAGCTTCAGCCCGATAGATTGCGCCACAACTCGAAATGGTCGAATGGCGATAATAGAATTTGGAACAGAAAAACAAACTCTCCGAAGATCAAAACCGACTGCTTGACGAGTAATCTGATACCGTGATTACATGGTTTTGCCAAATAAATGCAAATAGTTTCCCTCGTTGCTGAGAATTTTCCTTAAATAATAACAGACGTTAGACGTTTCAATTAGATTTGAGAAAATACCAGTCTGTGCTGTGAATAATTTCACTTCAACTTTTGTACGATTATTATTCAATAATAAATTCAGTTCAGCGAACTTCTGCATCGTCTGTTTGAAACTTTAAAATGATATTTTTGAAGAGAGCAGCGGCCTAAAGTCCTAATTTTAATCAGGTCCACGCAAGAGTTTTCTTTGATGTTCACCGTTGGAGACCAAAAATCGCTCCCATTTGTCCAGGGCCAGGACATGATAGGGACTTTCTTAATAGCCTTAATATACGTGCGTTTGTTCGTTTAAAGCGTCTCGCGATGAACCCCATTATCTGCCTTAAGTCCTTTCTCTAAGGGCAAAGGGATCTTGTATCGTGCGTTGGTCTTGAGATAGAGCGCCATCTGTAGTGTTAATACCATTACGAGGCCAAAAACGACTGATATTGTTGTGGGTTAAGTCAACATTTATCCGAAATTTACGGCCACTGGAAAATATCTGGCGGGTAGCATCACACCACTATTTTCAAGAAAGCAACACAGTTATTTAATGAGTGTAGTCAAACAAATGTTGAGATTTAAATACGAAATTATAACGGTCGTTAAGTACTTGAACCAAAATCCGTCGAGTGCTGTACGTCACAGAGCTCTTGAGCGACTAGTCCGTAATCTGGCAGGTGACGTCATTCCCATTACCTAACTGTTTGATGAGTAGTCCACCGACAAAATATTTATTTCAACGCCTGTACGAGTTGCCTCGTTAATTTTCTCATCCTCGTGAACTCAGAAATTAACCTCGGAAGCCTCTGTCTTCACTTCAGATATAACAACAAAAACAATTCGTCGCCTAATCCCAACAATGGAATTTCAACTTCCTATTCCAACTCTCAACAGCGTTAGTGCGGCGTCATTTCACGTACATTCCAGAGTGACGTGCGCATGTGCGGGGAGAAGAGCAGTGCTGGTGGGATGTGCATGGCCAAAGGCAGTTGAGGTTACTTACTAGCGTGCCTGTAGGATAAATCTGAGCAACTTGGTTCACAGACGGGCACGGGTTCATTAAATGTTGACTTGTGATGAAAATGTCCAATGTGTGGTTTTTGTATCTCTTTCCGTTCTGTCCCTTTCGCTTTCCTCACGCCCAAGGAACCTATTAATTAATCTTTGAAACGTTGAAAAATATCAGTTGCGCTGCATCACACTACATTCCTCAGGCTCATGTGTCAATTGAGTGGTTTTTATTGTTCGAGCTACTAATAAGATTTATTGACATTGAGCAAGGCCCCTCTAGTTATAATTGGAATTGGGGACTAATGCCTCTGGTACTGGCTGCACTGCCGAATTAATGAGCGGAGGTTACCAAAGTGTAAGGTTAGTTTACACACACACACACAATGTTCGTTCATAAAAGGCGCGTTCTATCTAAAAGCTGTGTCTGTTTTTACTTTCCTTGGCTCTACGAAGTAGAAAGGAAAGTTATGTAATCGGCTGAAAAAAAAGTTTGAGTTTTCTTCAGATCTTGACGTTTCAGACCCTCCTGAGTCCGAAAAACACTATTTGGGAAAATGGTCTGTGTGTGTCTGTGAACGATTTTTAGAGAAAACCACCGTACCAAATCAGCTCAAACCTGACATCTCGCACTCAGATCACCATGGGACGGCAAAATAAGGGTTTGAACCAAATCCACCGAAATTTAACTATAGTTATCATAGTGATCAAAACACCAAATATTTTTTTTCTCGAAAACGGCTCTAACGATTTTGATTAAATTTTTTATATTGATAGCTCCTAATATGGAAACTATACCATCAAACTCTCATTAATGGGAAAATAACGAGAGCAGCACAATAAATAATCAAAATTTTCGACGAAAAGCGTATTTAGCGCGGTTTTTTCCTTATAAACTCCGCTGGAATGTTAGTAGAATGTTTAAAAAAAATTGGTATTGTAGTCCAATCTAATACCTAAAGAGTGAGTGTTTAAAACCGCTCATGAGATACATGGGGCTCACTACAGAAATTCCTGAATTTCAACTACCACTGTTTCGCTTACTACCAGTTCTAACAGTTATTACCCAATAACTCTGCAAAAGTAATTACTATCCTTCTCCAAAAAAATCGTGTTTACAGCCTTATTAATTATCTGTGTACCAATTGCTCCATAATGGTCCTGCAATGAGTACGAGCAGCACAATAAATTTGAGAACATTAGGCGCTACCGCTTCCTGCTGCTGTGAAGTGTTGTTTGACCAAGTTCAAGGGCCATGTACAAAGTGAATTGTTGTAGGGCTAAGGAAAGTTGTGTGTTGCAACGCACCAGATATCTCACAAGCACTAGTTGTGTGAGGGGTTGATATTGTTAATCGATAAAATAATACCAAATTAGATCCATATTTATGATTGAGCTCCACGAGGGGATCGCGTCCCTCTAACGACCTCCAAGGCCCTCCAATTGAGAGTAGCTTCTCTCAAAAATATGAAAGGCAAGTTGGGCCTGGGAAGGGTTGCATTTTCGTCCGGCCCCGTGTCATATTTCCTAATTTTCCCTGGTCGCTTGAACAAGTTAACTCATTTTGTGTGGGCTCGAACCGTTCGAAAGCCCTGACCATTGAAACCCGACCAGGTAGACGCAGACGTAGGTAGCCCCCAATGCTCTTCAAAAGACGGATTTTCCTTCTGGCCCTCCGTTTGTGCTCTCCATTGTTGATTCCGTTTTTCTTAAATATGAAAACGTCACCTGTGCGGTTTGGAGGTTGAACTTGGACACCGGAGGAACGGGTTCTGGGCAGGTGAGCACATAATCTTCCTTCCTCTCGAGACTCTCCTCAGTTGGAGCTTAACACCTTCCAGAACCCCGCTGCCCACCCGCCTCTTGGAGATGCCATTTTCTTTTTGTTCGCCAGCATCTTCTTCTCCTGAGAATCTTGGAAACCGACTCTTCCCTAACGGGACTTCGTCTTTACACAAATTTGACACGATCCGTTGCTCGAGAATGGCGCAGCCCTGGGAAATATTTGTATCGTATGAACGTGCGCGCACTTGCTTGTTCCATACAATAACGTTTTCATGTTGATTGTTTTACTTAAATCCACATCATTAATGCACACTTTATTTTGCACAAGGTGGCAGCAAAACAAGGTGACAAAACTGTTACTAGAAATTCAGCACATTTCAAGAAAATCCCTGGAGTTACTGCACCTAACAGCCCTCCAAAGACCTGCACCAACCCGTCTCAATCCCCACCAGGAATTCGAAAAGGAAATCGAAGCAGGTTACTCCCAGAAGCTAAGATCCACTCCATCAACCAAACCAAGCATTATGTCTGGTGATCAACGCGTGCTTAAGAAAAACCCGCTGAACAAGTCACCCCAAAACTATGAAGGCCTGAGAAGATCAGAACGACTTAAACGAGCGAAATCAAACCTGAAAAACTTATTTACATAAATAATGGTAACGGAAAAAAACGTGAGAAAGGTGATGGGAACGAAATTATAAAATTTAATTTTGAAAATGAAATGTATTTATCTGGTTGTGATGTCGATTTTGTATCTTATGTAATGAACCTAGTCTATTATGAAATGCATCTTCCCGATTTGTCTAAACACGCAATTTTGTACAAGTAGGGGAGAGATGTAATGAAGGAGTAGACAACAACAACACACGGAGAATAAAGCAGTACTGATATGATAACGACTGAACGCGGACGTGCTCTTATTCTTCCCAATTCAATCATTACAACTGCAAAGGAGTGAAAAAACCCTGCAAATTATTACACAACGGTTTATTATTCGGATAATCAGCTTGACCTAGTATTAATGCTCTGAGACCCATCCCGTTCGATTCAGCATCGAAAAATATCAAAATGAAACCCAAAAAAAGGTCGAAAAGAACTGAATCGTAATATTAAAATAAACCAAAAAAAAACATGCACGCAAAATACTAATATCAAAATGTAACCAAAAATCTATGAAAAAAAAACAAAATGAGCATGAAACGAAAGAATCTAAAAAAATTGAACCGTATTAAAATAAAAAAAAATGAAACTATTAAATAAATAAACCAAAAATAAGCGAATAATGAAAAGTTCAATCGAAGGTAACAGATATTTTGCTAACAGAAATAGTTGAGACAGAGCGAAACAGTCATTCGTGGAGGGGAAGACGAGAACAAGGCAATCGGACGATAAAGAGACAAATCGTAGTGCCAAAGGTTAAATACGAAACACAAGAGCTTCCTAGAGGAAGCAAGAAAAAAACGTCCGTAAACCTCTGATGATTTTGCCCCGTCGGGTCGGGGAAATTGGGCGAACCCGTTGCGAGTCAAGTCGAAAGGGGAGGTGAGCGGGGGCGGCGTTGCCAGTCCAGCAGGCGAGCGGTTTCGTTGAGACGGGCGGGAGGGAGGGAGTACAAACGACGAAACGTTGACTTCCGCTGTAGTTCCCGCGTTGTACTGCGTTTCGTTAATTTTTTTAACCGTTTTTTGCCCATAACAGTCATGGGCTTCGTCCGATCGGATTGTCAAGATGGCGGGCACAACTAGATACCAAATTGGATTTTTGTGCGAAAGAACGAATTTTTTGGACCACGTTAAAGGCACAAAACGGCCCGGACGGCGGACAGACATTGCAGATTTGGAACCCCCATGTCTTGAAACGTAAAGTATCAACTTTTGAGGGGGGGTTGTAACAAATTTTTCGTGACCAAAAACATAGGGTTATTATTCAGAATGAATAATGAACCAAAACCGCGCTAAAATCGATTTTAGTAGAAAATTTTGATAATGTTTTGTGCTGCTCTCGTCATTTTCCCACGAATGGGAATTTTATGGCATAGTTGCCTTATTGGGAGTTATCAATATTAATAAAAACCGCTCATAAGAGAGTTATCAATCGAAAGTCAAGGAAGTTAGGGTTTCTTACACTACGGTTTATTATTCTCTTGCACAGCTTGACGCAGTCTCACTCCTTCGAGACCTATCCCATTCAATTCAGCATCAAAAAATACCAGTAAACGACACGAAACATGACCTGACAACAAAGGAGTGACGAAAAGCACATATTCCTGGGTCGATGGGTGGTTGGAGTGAACGATCACAGCAATGAAGATACGATTACTTTCACTTATTGTCTCACGAGTTCTTTCAATTAGTATACTTTGGCTCAGTACAATTACTATGATTTTCCTGTTTTTGGACTGCAGTCTTAGGGCCGTTACACACACACACACCTACTTCGGACGTTAGGTTCAGGGAGCAGCCGGCAACTGCCACTGCTGCGGTACCGGGAAGTCTGATGTTCACAGTGGCCTACGTGACTAAATACACGCTTGCACACCTACCGACCGATTTAAGCAGTTCTCGCTCGTCGCTAGAACGAACTACAGTGGACTACCAAGTGCGTGTTAAAACATGGTTGATTCATTAGATAATGATGTTCTCATTTCATTAGTGGAGGCAAGACCAGTCTTGTGGGACAAAACTTTAGATTCGTTTAAAGACAGAAATCTTACCAGGGATGCGTGGAGAGAAGTTTGCTGCGCTCTGAACCAGGAATTTGATGTCACATGTTATTCTCGTGTTTACAATACATAGTTTGGGCTATTAAACAACAATCACGCCAAATTGAAACGCACCGCACTTTCTCGTAACTCATATCTTGCTCATTTGCCAGGGAACTGCCCCGATATCTGTCACAAAATATTTACTTAATACATTTCGGACACTGCTTGTAGCCCACCCCGTGCTGTTTCAACACCGATTCAAAGCACCAACAGGCATGCTCTTCAAAAGGAATGGCACTTGAACAGGATCAAACCATTGCACAATACTACCAGGTTTTGGCCGAACTTCAACAGCCACATCTCCAGAAACTTGTCCATCGTCGAACCCCTCTCCAAGTGGATCTATGTATTCAGACAGCACCTATGACTTGTCAAAATTTCAACGACTATTGAAAGTGTTTTCTTGTTTTCAGTTTTTAGCACATTTCATGTGTAATGTTTCATCTTACAATTATTAACAATAAAATACATTTTGATTAATGGAATGATTCTCTGTATCCCAAGCTAGCAAACCCTTGAGATTTTGTAAGTTCTGCATTTACATTATTATTACTTACCTCAATGTGAGAGCGAGACGTTCTCGAAAAGGAATACAATTTCTCATTTTGGTATTCTAACGCTGGATTTTACTTTTCATCTTCTCATGGAGTTCGTCGAAGGATTCAATGGACACAGAGAAGATGAAAAACTTGATACGATCACGCCTCAGTTCTTCAAAAAGAGTGTAGAATGTTCCACTGCGTTCCCTGCTTGGATTGATAGGATGAATCCACCACTTGCGTATAATCCTAATGCGGCGATACAATAACCAAGCAACTGATTGTCTCGCTGATGAAAACCCGGTGTGTTTGCAATCACCTGCTACCGATATTTTACCGACCGTCCAAAATCGGTGTGTGTGCAACGACCCTTACACCTCTGAGACTCGTTCCATTCGACCCAGCGTCCAAAAATACTCGGAAAACGATACCAAACTCGACGTAGTTGTGGAAAGGCCAACATTTGGTATTCGTCAAAACCATTTTTTGCTTGTAACAACCACGTGGTTCCTCTGATCGGATTGCTGAGCAGAAAGGCGCAACTAGATACCAAATGGACCTGAGTACAGTCGTGTTATGCGTCGCATCAGACATTTCAAAAAAATCTTATTAGGTCTAACGGAAAATCATGGTTACGGAACCCCCTCAGCATTTTACTAAGCGAAAAATGCGGACTGGCCTCCATTCTCTAAGGCATTGGAAGGTGAACTGTTCCACCACCAGTACCTGCATCAGCAGTCTCGTGACCCTGATACCATAGCCACAATCCGAACAGCTTTCATCCAAGAGAAGAAGGCCTTCCACCGCGCCTAACGGCAAGGGTGGCGGAATTTTGTGGAAGCGAAGAGCTCTGAGAACCCCTGGGGCAAGCATTACAAGTCCTTCTAGAAGGAGCAAACATTGAGCAGGTGTTAGCTGTGATGCAAAGTAGCATCTAAGGCTCACTGGAAACACTGCTGAAAGCACGTAGGCCTGAGGATAGTTGTATTATGCGTCCCAGCAGACATTTAAAGAAATGTTCTAAGGGCCAAGGGAAAATCGCGCTTTTCCTTCACTCCCTGAACCTTGTGGCATGACGCACCAACGCCCCGTTGCAGTTTACGAAACGCCCTTACCATTTCTATTCGTATTTCAGGCCATTAAAAGGGTCTCATTTGCCTTAGAAATTAACGAGCGGAGCACCGACTCAACTTTCAGGATCGCCGTGATTTGTCCATAAGTAATTCCGTTCATCAGGTCAACTTTCCAAGCGACCCGTTTAATTGATCAGAGCTCGCGAAATCGTTCTATTCTGACACATTTCAAAACGAGATTTTCGCCCTCGTTGTTGAAGCGTCCGTTCGACTAATTGCTCTTTTGGTTGCGACACTCGCCCAGCTCTAGACTTAGTTTCACCGGAGAAAGTCGAACATTAGGTCACTTTCGGAGTGACACCGCAATTAGTTGCGGCATTTAGATATCGGGCGACCCGCTGTTTTTGATATTTGAGACACTACCATTTTCAGTGGCCTGCTGTGCCATTTTAGAAGGTGGTGTAGCAAAGCGATCGCCTGGTTAGTGACTTTGCCGTTGGAGACAACATTCTCGGCAGAAAAACGATTCCCGCAAAAAATGCACACTAATCAACTCTCTAGGGTACTGGAAGATGAGCTCCGTGCTGCAGACACCGGAGCAAACTACCACACCCGAAGAGGTGGACTGCAAAGTGAACATTATCACCACATTGCCATCACATCATCACTCTGCCGGGCTTTTTTGTACTTAGGCAACAGAACGACAGGTCGATCAAAGTCCCCTGGTGGACTGACGAACTTAATCCCCTCAACTTTAGTGTAAATAGAGCCAGCAGGATGTACTAGCAGATTCGTGACGCTGATACCAGAACCACACTCCAAAGTACCTGTCGAGGATATGGGATAATCTTATTTGTAAGAGAAACTCGGCCCTACGGGGGTTTTTATTTAGAGCCTGCTGCTACAAGTATAGAAACGTAGAATACGCTTTAGCCTCGATTGGACGCTCAACTGCTGAACGTTCAACGGTGATTATCAAACGTGTATTAGCGTTTAAGTAACGTACACTAACGATGTTTCGTTAGTATAAAATTTGGTTATATCTTCAATTTTAATATGTAAATAATTCGTCGATGACATTAATCGTTTCGGGCATATCCTCGCCAATGCCTTTGTCGAGTTTGATAATTTATATACAATTACCTGAACCTAAACGACCAAAAACTGCTGCTGAACGTAAGAAACAATGGCAATTGCGTCAAAAACTCAATAAGTTGAAAAGACCTCTCGACGACAATGAAAATAACGATGTACCTATCAAAATACAGAAAACTAATTACGCTCTCCCTGATTAAGAATATTTACAAAATAATTATTACTGTTACGCTCTGCTACGTGCTGAATTTCCGAACGAAGATATAACCAAGTTTAAAATATGTGGTACTTGCAAACAGTCAATATACCAGTCGAACAAGATCCCACAATTATCACGAAGTAACGGTTTCGTTTACCCGGATTTTCAATCAAATTTACCGACACTCGACCCTTTCTCCGAACGTCTGATTTCTCTGAGACTTCCGTTTATATTATATTAAAATTAATTAATAATTTTAATATAAATTATAAAATTTATACGGGTTTGTCGCAACTACTGCACACGGATGTAAATATTCTTATAAACCGGGCGGTCGAGGTCAATTGATGATTCACCAATGCAAGTTGTTGCTTGGTGATCGCCTTTAGTTACCCAATGTGTTTATAAACATCAATTTTGAAGCCTAAAAAACAAATTTTATAAACATCTGGTGATATGTTTATTGGTTGTCATGTTAATGTCACACATTTCGTTCCCATCCCGCGTTCCATTTTCGGCTAGTTAGTCCATGGCTAAAGCGTATTCTACACTAAAAAAAGAAAACCTTGAGTGTAGTTAAAGAACGCGACTGAAAAATAATTTATTGAAGAACACCGTTGAACTCAAAACATCTGTAGTAATAATAATAAGGTACTGGAGATTTCTCAACAATCCCCCCCCCAAATCATAATCGAAATCGCTCAGGCTTCCGAATCTTTCTTCCACTCTTCGTCTGGACTGTTGCTTCAATGGGTTCCTCGCCCTCTTCCGCCACTCTTCGTTCTTCGTTCTTGACACTTGTTGGTCACAATTTTTCTTCAGACGCGACTTCGACAGGAACTAAGCAATGAAGAGGACGTACGAGCTCCCGCTTTTCCGACATACGCATTTTGCAACTCGGGCGTGCCCATGAGCGCCTGGCAGAATTTCGAGAACAAGTCCCATTGGCCAATCAACACGCTTCTTGTCTTCAAATTTCACAAGTACGACGTCTCCTGACTGAACATGCAAAGGTTGACGTTTCCCTCGGTTGATCAGCAGAGCAATATATTCGTTCCTGAATCGTTCCTTCAGACCCTCTCTTAACTTGAGGAGGAACTTCAGACGACCATTCAAGCTTTGCTTCACGATTTGATCCAGATCTTGAACACCTTGTATGAATAGCGCTGGTGTAAGTGGCTTCAGCTGGTCTTCTGCCACATAAGTCAACGGCCTTGCATTAACCGTTGCCTCCACGTCACAAAGAATTGTAACAATCTCTTCATATGTTACGATGGCTCTTTCTAAATTGCGTCTCAGCAGTTGTTTCATCATGCCAATCATCCTTTCCCAGAAACCACCCCACCAAGGCGAGGCGGGCGGAATGAAATTCCGTTTGATGGCTCTAACATTTGCACCTGTTATTACCATTTCCCAGTTAATTTTGAGCAACGCGTTATTTGTACCTAAAAATTGTGTGCCATTGTCTGTATATATCACGGATGGACGCCCTCTGCGTGCAATGAACCGTCGCAGTGCTTCCAAAAAACCTTGGGTGGACAAAGATGTAACTGCCTCCAGGTGTACAGCTCGATAAACTGCACAAGTAAAAAGCACTACCCAAGCTTTCCTTCCTCCCCTCAAGTATAGAGGTCCGGCGTAGTCAAGTGGCCATTTTTCCACCAGGGGTACCAAAAATGTCGAGGATATGGGATAATCTTATTTGTAAGAGAAAAAAAAAAACCTTGAGTGTAGTGAAAGAACGCGACTGAAAAATAATTTATTGAAGAACACCGTTGAACTCAAAACATCTGTAGTAATAATAATGAGGTACAACAGTACCTTCATCCAAAAGAAGAAGGCCTTCCACCACACCATCATCTGACAGCGCATTGGAACGTCTTCTTCGAAGTTCTTCTATGTGACCTCATGGAGACAGACTGACGAAAACTCCTCAAGTGCTACCAACCAAGCCCCAATGGTGCGAGCACGTCGAGGCGAAGGAGGCTGACGAAAAAACTCAGTTCATCCTCATAAAGGGAAAATTAAAAAGTGAATCATCAATTAGCGGCCAAAGGCATTTTCTTGAGAAGCAAGTCAAGCGCTTCAGCAAACACCTCCAGTCCCTCAAAGGCACTACCATCGCAAGGTTTGTGTTTGCACCTTAGGGCGGATCTTATTAGGAAAAAGTGAGGTGAAATATTCGGACTTGTTTGTGCATCGCCAAAAGAAGCAGGTTGCATCGCCGTCCACCTCTCCAAGTCTAAACTCGCCGCTTCTTCATGTTTGCCTCTGACGTCGGGTCAGCCAGTATCCTCGTGTGCGCACTGTCTAACAATTACCAATTTTGGGTCATCAGTATCCCAAAACCCAGATCTGTGGTTACCAATTCAGAGCTGCTCTACTACCAGGACGATCCACTCAACGACGACCACTCTACGCATCACATCGCAGCGTCACCCACCAACATCACGGTCAGAGATTCTGTTTTCGTTTCTTTGTTTCCCAGACGAACTGTCGTTTGTTACCTTTCTTTTCTTTTTCTAACGCGGACTATTTCATTTATTTTTCAATTTAAATTCGATTAATTTGGTGCCCAGAAGACGCATCTTAATTTCCACAATTTCTTTACATTATGCTATATTTTTCAATTATAATTTTTCATTGTTAATTTCATTCATTTCGGAGTTAGTAATTTATTTCCCACGCTAACTCTGCGAACTAGCGAACCAACAGTTTGCTTCACTGCATGCAATTAGCAAGACCACTCGGGGTGTTTGTTACTGTAACCCTCATGTACAAGCCCATATACTTCTTATGCGTGATTGGTAACTGCCTCGTTGTCTGCAGTAGCAAACTCACAGTAAGTCAAAGAGGAGCTCGGGCCCAATCCCAGAGAGCTCGGATCAGCACTTAGAAACGCCATCTTCGAAGGTCTTCTCAGGAGCCTCACGGACACTGACTGTGATCTGTACTACTACGTAGGTGATTCGTGCACAGTCAATCCACCGAACCGAGATAAAACCCGACCATGTGCCAGTTACCAGTTGACTGGGTCGTTGAGTGCGTGGTTGACAA
Organism: Pachypeltis micranthus; assembly: GCA_020466155.1. Classification (NCBI taxonomy): domain Eukaryota; kingdom Metazoa; phylum Arthropoda; class Insecta; order Hemiptera; family Miridae; genus Pachypeltis; species Pachypeltis micranthus. The sequence continues at coordinate 3,594,242 of CM035782.1, read as the reverse complement.
GTGGAGAGTGAAACGCGAGCTTCCCTACTGGGCTGAACATTGTGCGGATCTGTCCACAGAACAAAAACTTGCTGCCATCGATGAATGGGCGTTAGAGAACTGGGACTCCTCGTCGAAGGGACGTGACGTGCGTGTTTTATTCCCAATGTCCATGAACGTCTTAAGGGAAGGTCGGTTGAATGGAATCAGTGCTGCAATCTGCTGCCTCGTCCCTGCAGTGTTCCATTCGTCTTGCCACCTCCCACAGGTCACAGCCCTCCTTCTTTTCTTCTGATATTCGTATTATGGTCGCCCACTTGATGGGCGCAGCTCTTTCCGTTCGGCTGCCAGAAGGAGAATCAGGATAAAACCCATTACCACCATAGCTGCCTTCTGAAAAACTGTGCAGTGAGAGCAAGCAATTCCGAGGGTGCGCCCCTTCATACTCCTGCCATCTGCTTCCTGTGATAAGCAATTCTCAGTGTACCTCGCCCCATATAAGAGGATGAAGTGTAGAACATCATCAGCGCCCGCCTCCTGCTTGCCTGCGGCCCTCTCATATTTGCCATCACACCGGTAACAGCGGGGTTACCAGCTTTATATGCTGCTGGCTGTATTTAGACACGAAACCCCGACTTGGTATCCACCGTCACGCCCAAACATCGAACTGTTTCCCTTGTTTGTAGCCCTGTGGTCTTCACAGAACTGGGGAGAGTATATTTTTGCGTCGATCTTCCATCCACTCCTTCACTCGTCGCATTATGCGGGCATTTTGGAGTAACTTGGATGTAACTATACTACACAGATATCGTAGTCCGGTTTTGCGCCGGACGCACATTATTTTGGCGTCAGTAGTTAGAGTCATGGCACTTCCAGAATGAGTGACGTAATCCTCCCTCCCACCACCCGCCAGTCGATGTATGACGTCACCCCACCCCTCACCACTACATCTGATCTGACGTCCCCCCCCCCCACCTACTACACCTGATATGACATCCCGTCCCCCACCACTATGAATCCCCCCTGTGTGACGTCACGCTCCCCCACCAACAATTGGCGCAACTTCTGTTAGGATCCCCCCACCACTATGAATCCCCCCGTGTGACGTCATGCCCCAACAATTGGCGCAACTTCTGAGTGGATCTACGTCATACCCTTACTAATTATCGCGCTAACGCCTAATTACCTCCTACCCCCCATTTTCCCTCCCACACGTGTTCACGCTGTGGCGATTCGCAGGCAGAGTATTAAATTTGCGTGCTTCAAGTGTCTCGTTTTCTCCCAATGGCGTTCACTAGCAAACTCAAACAATTTTTCGTACCTTTGCAACGTAGCAGTCTTGCATTAAAAATGATTTTTTTTCGGCTGATTATATATTTTTCCTTTCTACCGCCTAAGTAAAGTAAAATGTGCTGTCAATGACGCTTTGAAAAACTGATCAATAAAACTGACGAGCATTTTGCACTTTGAAAGTCCTTCCCTGCAACAAAATGGGTGGTCCACATGTCTGCGCCTTCGTTACAGGACGCCGATAACGAGCCGCATTGTAGAACTCACATTTGCGGACAGCTTTCCACGAAAAGAGGGTTAAAACGCGAACGGAGAAAAGCTCGTTTGCGTCAACTCAACTCAACTCAAGACTAACGGTAAAAAGGAAGGGCCCAGGTCAGTTTTTAAGTGGACGTTCCGCACTTTTGCCAGAGAAGCGTTTGTCCCTGCGTCTCTTCCACTGTCCTACCGTCCTCTGCCGCGACAATAGGCAAATATTGTTCGCTCCAACTCGCAAGAGGCTTTTGTGCTTGCTTTTATTGTGGTCGCCCGGATAATAAAAACGAACGCGTTTGTTGGTTAAAGGAAGTCGACCAAATTGGCCTCTGCGTGGGGGCCCAACCGGCGCATCCATCTTCGCAGATCCGCTCGACCTGTCCGCAAATCCATTAATCAATCGAGAGACTCGGCCGAGAGAAAACACGAGCTTTTCTTCTCCTTTTTTTTTCTCTCTCTTCCCTACCTCAGTTCTTCGATCGGCAAACAAACCACGCTTGAACTGACCGGAAGTCCGTTGTGGCTCCGGAGAATCCGGTTTTGTGTTTAGATTGATACGTTTCGGCCCGAGGGATGTCGATACAAACGACTCATTTGTTGACAACAGTCGGAGTTGAGGGGTAAAGAGTTAGGATTCCTAAAGTAGTCGTTTCAAAGCATCTGCTGCGAGCAGTAACGTCGTGGGGAATCATTTAAACGCGAAAAGATGAGAAATTTGCCAAATGGACCTGTTTTAGTTGACCATTTCCGTTCATGCCCAGTTGAGAAATCTCGTGACAACTCAACAACTCAATCGCCCACTCATTCCTTGACGCGTGCCAAATTTTATTCGTGTTGTAAAATGTAACTAATTGAAATAATGAAAGCCGTAGAAAAATAATAGGCTTTAATCAGCGAAAACTCCTACGTACAAAAGCGGAATGAATTAAATTTGTAAGTCGTGACAACTAAGCATCTGGCAGAACACATGTTGTAATAACTACTGGACTATTACATTCTCCCCGTCTAGCTTTTCAAACATAGTCTTTCAAATATTTGGAAGGTTGCCTGTTTCTCTGGGATCTTCTCAAATCTTGGGCAGGAGACGTTTGAATCGTTTCCTCCGATCGGGGATCCAGGGTTTCTTCATCAAGAGGTAGCTGTGTGAGATCCTCGGATTCGGTTGATGGGCTCAAAGGTTTATGGTCGAGAGGTACATTTGATGTTTCAGGGTCTGCAGATCTTTGACAATTTTGTAAATCCGGTGTTCCCTCGAACACGGGCGGAGCCGAGTCTCCAATCGGGGCTAAGTGCCGATTTGACACAGTGGTCTCCCTTCCGTCGGGTAACCGTACGTGCGAATATTCGGGATTAGCTTCCAATAACTCCACCTCCATCACAGCCGGACCGTATTTACTGTTGGAGGGAGGACATTTCATGAGTAGCGGACCGGGAGATGTAAGCCAAGTGGGAAGAGAATGGCCGTTGATGGACGTTCGAGGGTGATTGAACATTCTCTCGTGAGGAGTTACATTGGTCGCGGTACACAGTAAGGATCGGAGCGAATGAAGTGCTTGCGTAATGGCTTGCTCCCAATGTTCTGATTTCAGACCAGCCGAACGTAGGGCTAGCTGGATGGATTTCCATATTACTCCGTTGTCTTTTCGACTTGCTCATTTCCCCGTGGGTTGTACGCTGTAGTCCTACTCGTGGCAACTCCTTGGGAAGTCAGAAAATCCTTGAGTTCTGCGGACATGAAAGCTGATCCACGATCCGAGTGGACGTAAGAGGGCATACCGAAAATAGAGAACAAATTTGTAAGATGGACGATGACAGTAGCTGCTGATATATCTGAGCAAGGAAAAGCGAAAGGGAACATCGAAAATTCGTCAACTACCGTTAAAATGTAACGATTACGTGATGCTGACTGGAGAGGGCCTTTGAAATTGTTTCAAACTTCCCGCCTATGACGCGCTAAAGGAGGCAGTTGCGCGGATTTTCCTCCGCGCCATTTTTTCATACATTCATTCCGCTTCCTTCGCCCGCCGCAACGAGGTCATTTTCTTACGAGGCCGCCCGCGATTTTTATGTACACGGATTTCTATCCCCCCGAACTTCTTTACGTTTTCGAAGCTCATTTTTATTTATTTATTTATTTTCAATTAGTGCTTCCCGTTCCTTTCCTTCATTATTTTCCCCTGGCTCCGACTGAGAAACGGCGTCTGCTGCTGCTACTGGGGCCCCAGGTATTGACGGTTTATTCACCAAAAAAGGTAAGCCGCACACTCACATTCGTTCCCATACCTCTTCACTCTTCCCGCATTTCTTTCTCCGATAAATTCAGTCGAAATTTCCTGTCAAAATTACAGATTCCAGTCCGAAGAAATTTACAGTCCACAACCGCCTACTTTCCCTCGCCTATTCCTATTTTTCTCTTCACCACGTCAAACAAATTGGTCCTCCGGGCCGGATATCATTTGAAAGGCTCAAAATTGAAATTTTATTAGAGAAAGACGTCCTACAAACACCTTTAGAGTTCGACTCGTTGCGAACCGTTTTCTCAGAATTCAGGATCAAACTCGTCGCAGAATCTGACTCGACGGCGCCCGACCCTTCTTCACTCGTAGGTTCGAGGAAACAGTTATTCTTTTCTTTCTCTCGAAAAGTTGTGAAAGAGCTGGAGAGATTTCCGCGAGTTTGTTTGTTTTATTTTTCCTTTATTATTCTATTGTTCGTTTCTTGTATTTTCAAGAGTAATGAAGGACGAAGAAAAAATGATCGCACTCATCGCGCAGCGAGACAGGTATTACGCGAGTATGCAAGCCGCGTATGATCTTTCCAATAAGTGTTGTGATATTTTAAAAGACACAAACATCATAACTTCCGATCAAGCTTCGCAATTAAAACTGTTTGATACTCGAATGGGGCAAATTGACCGCACTCATGAGTGTTTTGAGCGTACATTAACCTCCATTGACGAGTTAAATCCCAAATTCGAGGAAAATTCGCGTGTAGATACCGCCAAGGTCATGACTAGCTTTGAGGAAATATTTTTCTTGGCCTCGAAGTACATAGTCGAGTTAAAGAGTATTTAACCCCGTCGCCGAAATCTATTGACGATTCTGTTTGCGCAAGCCCTTCACACTCGCGTTACCACTGAATCAGTTAAAGTTACCTCGAATCAACATACCCGAATTCGACGGTAAATTGGACGAGTGGTCCAATTTCTTCAATTTATTTACTTCTTTAGTGCATAAAGAGCCTGCTTATTCCCCTTCTGAGAAATTCCATTTTCTCCGCGTTTACCTTAAGGTGAACCTCATGACCTCATAGCTTCGCTTGATGTCTCCGAAGCTAACTACGCAATTGCTTGGGATATATTGGTAGCGCAGTATCAAAATGTGCGATTGTTATCCGCACACTACATAAACTCTTTATTAAACTTTCGGCCAATGTTGGAGCCTCAGTTCCTAGCGTTTCTCAATTTTTTGAAGGTTTTCAAAACCAACGTTGCCGCACTGGGTGCTCTCAACATAAACAGGGTCGAAGATGTGTTGCTGTTCCATATTGCCATCCGCAATCTCGACCCCCTCACCAGGCAAGCCTTTGAGAAAGACTATGCTGACCGAGACTTACCCGCTCATGCAGATCTGATTACCTTCATGGAGGAGCACCAGAAGGTTCTCAAATTGACTAAGGGTGTTTCTAACACCTCGCGTTCTTCTGCAAAGTCTACCTTTCCGAGTCAAAATCTAAATAAGAGCAAACGGAACCCATTAGTTTCGAATGTCTCGAAACCTTCCACCTACAAGTGCCCAGCTTGTTTAGATCCCTACCATAGACTCTATGCCTGTGATAAATTCAGAGCATCACCACTCAAGGATCGTCTCAACCTGATCAAAGGCCATAGTCTCTGCATGAACTGTACTGGTTCGCATCGACTAAGCGCTTGCAAATCGCAAACACGCTGCAAGCATTGTAGCCTACCTCCCCACGCACTGTTACACGATTTTTCTCCTGATTCTGTTAAGAGTCCACCCGCTGGCCTCTCCAACTCCACTGCCTCTCCAACCGTAACTACCGCCTCATTGCACACTTCCTGTTCGGCATCCTACGGATCGCCTGTACTAGCAATACTTTGCTCACCACTGCCATTATTTCAATTCTGATGGCAATGGATTACCGCAACCAGTGAGAATTTTGATCGATCAGGGCTCAATGGTAAATATCATCACTCAATCATGTGCTCGCAGATTGGGATTAAAAATATATCAATCCGCTCAGAATATGACCGCTGTGGGTGGACAATCCACCATAGTGAGGGTATTGTTAAATGCATTTTGCAGCCATCTTTCGCAGTTGAACCTAGTTTTCATACCACCGCTTTCGTTATTCCTCAGATCACGGATTACCAACCACAGTTGCCGGTTGATCGCACTGTTAAAGGTAAATTCTTAAATCTAACTTTAGCAGATCCAAACTTTGATGTTCCTGCTCCGGTTGATTTCTTGCTCGGGTTGAATTATTCGCTTGATCATTGACGAAAGTTACAATGTAATAAAGGGAGAACCAACCGCCATCTCTACATGTTTCGGTTGGATTTTCTTTGGGAAGGTACCAATCGTGTCTCCCACCGCTCTCCACTCAGTTCTACTCACCTGCTGTCAATCCTTGGATGAAAACCTCAAACGGTTCTGGGAAGCCGAAGCAGTATCCTCAGTCATACCCACTAATCCAGAAGATGAAGCGTGTGAAGCCATCTTCCAGAAGACGCACTACCGGTTACCAACTGGCCGCTATGTTGTTCGCTTGCCATTTAGGGAGGATACCACCCGCACTCCCCAATGGTAGGGAGCTCGCCCTCAAACGATTCATCTCTCTAGAGACCCGCCTGATCAAGACGCCGGACTTGTTCAGAATTTACCATGATTTCATGGAGGAATACATTGAGTTATCACACATGGTACCTTCTTCCTCTTCAGTAGATTACATCATACCGCACCATGTTGTGTTGAAGGCTGACAGTTCCACAACCAAACTCCGCACTGTTTTCGACGCATCCTTCAAGCCGCTTCCCAATGGAATTTCGCTTAATACTGAGCTCTTGAACGGGCCAAAAATCCAGCGTGACCTATCAGAGATTCTCTGCGGGTTTCGCAAATTCAAATATGTCGTTTGTTCAGACCTAAAAATGTGCTACCGCCAAATCCTCATCCATCCTGAAGACTGTCAGTATCAGCACATTTTCTACCGTCGAACCCTACCGCTGAAATCTCTGAGTTCGAATTACGCACTGTGACATATGGGGTTAAAACCAAGTTCATTTCTCAGCTCGTGTTTTGTTTCAGCTTACAAAAGACGAGGGGCTCTGATTTCCTCTGGCCACAAGGGCAATAACGCAGCAGTGTTATGTCGATGACATTTGTGCAGGAGCCGATGACCTTCCTTCTGCTCTGCAACTTCGACACGAGCTGGAGGAGCTGCTTAAACGAGGAGGGTTCGAACTTCGCAAATGGTATAGTAACCATCCAGCTGTACTTGAAGGAAGTCCGCCAGAACACCGTAATCAAATGCTCAGCTTCTTCCCCATTGACGACCTGTCGCTCAAGATTCTCGGTGTCCTCTACGATCCCGCAGAAGACGTCTTCAGCTACTCTGTCAACGTCAACGCAGTCCGCCCAAGCAAACGTGGTGTTTATTCGAAATCGCTCGAATTTTCGACCCCTTAGGATGGCTGACTCCCATTACATTTTCAGCAAAATGTCTCATTCAGAAGCTCTGGCAAAGGGGCCTGCACTGGGACGAAATTCTTCCAGACGACCTGTTGCGAGTTTGGCGTAACTTCATTGAAGATTTGCATCTTGTACGTGAGCTACGAATTCCACGTCACATTCCGATTACAGAGTCGGCAGTAACTCGCCTATTCGGATTCTGCGATGCCTCGGAAAATGGATACGCTGCAGTGATCTACATAACGACACAATGCCATGGAAAGACCAGCAGCCATATTGTCAAGGCAAGAAGCAAGGTAGCTCCCTTCAAGTACAGAGCATACCACGGCTGGAATTGAGTGGTGCACTATTACTAGCTGACATGCTGTCATCTCTTCGCACATTTGTTGAAGAAATTAACATTGCTTCCATCCACCTATTTTGTGACTCAACTGTCGTTCTTTCCTGGTTACGCACTCCACCACACCTCCTGAAAACTTACGTGGCGAACAGAGTCGTCAGTATATTGCAGCAAACTGCTCCGCATTATTGGCACCACGTCCGCTCTGCTCAGAATCCAGCCGACCCAGCATCCCGAGGACTCACCTCAACGGATTTAATAGCATGTGACATTTGGTGGAACGGGCCTGGTTTCATATTAGAAGATAACCAGTCGGGCTCTCACTCTTGCACTGATGATGGCAACCCCCTGTACCTCAATGAGCTTAAGGCGAGTACTCCAATCACTCTGCTGATTACCTTCGACTCCAAGGGTTATGTCGATCTCCTCGAACGTTATTCCACGTTTGATAAAGCCAAGAGAATATTTGCTTACGCCTTGCGATTTATCCGAAACCGAATAGTTGCAAATCATGACCGCAAAATCGGCCCTTTGGAGCCAGGAGCTAGTTGAGGGACTATACTCTCTCATCAGAGTTACTCAACGTCACCATTATGACAACGACATTCTTCTGATCTCGAAGGCGAAGCCGCCGTCATCTAAGCTACTGAAGAAACTCACCGCATTTATTGATGAAAAGGCTCTTCTCCGCGTTGGTGGAAGAATTGGCTTGGCTCCCATCGCATACAGTGCCCGCCATCCTTTCATCATTCCGCACAAATCCCGCTTAGCTACCCTCATTGTGGAATTTTACCACAGGAATTCCTTGCATGGTAGTACAAAGAATTATGTCCACACTTATCCAGCGAAAATTTTGGATAACATCTCTTCATTCAGTGATCCGCAAGTGTCTTGTCCAATGTAAGATTTGTTATCTACCAACTGCCCGAGCCATGAATCCTATTATGGCTTCACTACCATGCGTGCGTCTCGGAGAATATTCGTCCATTCGTTTCTGTCGCCCTTGATTTCGCTGGACCTTTTTTGATCAAATCATACTCCCGAAGGAACGCTGCTCATTCTAAGGGATACCTCGCTGTTTTCGTTTGTCTCGAAGTAAAGGCAGTGCATTTGGAACTCTCTGCTGATCTCAGCACTGAGGGTTTCTGAGAGTTTTAGACCGATTCGTTGCTCGACGTGGGATTTGTCGTAAAATCTATTGTGATAATGGCACCAATTTTGTTGGTGCTGCGAGACATCTCTCGATTCGGTATACGAATTGCTCACCTCTACAGAGAGGAACATACACCATCATCTTGCTAGTCGAGAAATCGAATGGCACTTCAGCCCAGCCGCAGCACCCCATTTCAACGGCATCGCAGAAGCAGGAGTCAAGTCTGCGAAGTTCCACTTGAGCAAGGTACTAGGTAGTCTTACCATGACATACGAAGAGCTCTTAACACTAATAATTCGAGTCGAAGCCGTGCTCAATAGTCGTCCTCTGGGAGCAATCTCTGCTGATCCCAATGACTCGGATTATTTGACTGCGGGACACTTTATAGTGGGTGCTCCGCTTCTTGCGGTACCTGAAAACGATCTCTCTCATCTTTCCCAGAACAGATTATCACGTTATCAGACCATCCAGCAATGTATTCAGTCTTTCTGGAAACGTTGGATGACTGAATATATACCAACTCTTATACCCTGCCCAAATGGATTGATAAGCAACAGAATTGCAAGCCAGGCGACGTTGTGTTCTTGCGTAAAGAGCGCACATTGCCCCAGCAATGGCCTATTGGGCGTATAGTGGAGACATTCCTGGCAAGGACGGAGTAATCCGTGTTGCTCGTATAAAGACTTCAACAGGATCATACGTCAGGCCAGTGCACAATCTCATACCACTACCGCCTGTCCAAGAATAAAAACGCACCGCTCCACCAACCGCACCAGTTCCTCAACCGCATTAACTACTCAACCGCACCAATTGTTCAACCGCACCAACTGTTCAACCGCACCAGTTCTTCCACCGCAGCATCAGTTTATCAACTGCATCAAGCATCATCCGCTCCAGAAGAAGGCATCCATAGTGTGTGTCTGTCACTCATTTACGCATCAATTAATTCTATGCTTGCAAAACTCGAGGAGTTTCACCCTGGGGAGTATGTTTCAAACTTCCCGCCTATGACGCGCTAAAGGAGGCAGTTGCGCGGATTTTCCTCCGCGCCATTTTTTCATACATTCATTCCGCTTCCTTCGCCCGCCGCAACGAGGTCATTTTCTTACGAGGCCGCCCGCGATTTTTATGTACACGGATTTCTATCCCCCCGAACTTCTTTACGTTTTCGAAGCTCATTTTTATTTATTTATTTATTTTCAATTAGTGCTTCCCGTTCCTTTCCTTCATTATTTTCCCCTGGCTCCGACTGAGAAACGGCGTCTGCTGCTGCTACTGGGGCCCCAGGTATTGACGGTTTATTCACCAAAAAAGGTAAGCCGCACACTCACATTCGTTCCCATACCTCTTCACTCTTCCCGCATTTCTTTCTCCGATAAATTCAGTCGAAATTTCCTGTCAAAATTACAGATTCCAGTCCGAAGAAATTTACAGTCCACAACCGCCTACTTTCCCTCGCCTATTCCTATTTTTCTCTTCGCCACGTCAAACAGAAATCGAGATTCAGTCTCTCGAAAGGCGAAGTAGCTTTGATGAGAACTCCAGAATGCATGAAGAATCGCGGCTTGAGTTCAGCGCAATCTCTACAATTGGAAGTAACCCTCTTCACGTTTTCAACTGAAAATGGTAGATTCTTACATCTGACGAAACACCAGGTAACACCAGGATGGCGCATAATTTTGTCCATGAAGAAAACTCCATGAGATCGCTGAGTGAAGCGGCTGCACACGCGCGCGATAGTGTGTCTGCTACGATATTTTCCGATCCCGCTCGGTAGCGGATTTCATATTTGAAGCTCGCCAGCTCAAGACGCCATCTCATGATTTTTTCATTTTTAATTTTGCTCCGCCTTCTTGAATCGAACATGAATGAAACTGCTTCTTGATCAGTTACTACCTGGAACGGTCTACCAATGAGATAGTGACGCCACTTGCGTAGCGATTCGACTATAGCCGCAGCTTCCTTTTCCACTGGTGGGTGCTTGAGTTCAGAACCTGTGAGTGTTCTTGAGAAAAACGCCACAGGACGACCAGCTTGAAACAAAGTAGCAGCAATAGCGCATTCAGAAGCGTCTGTTTCTACTGTGAAAGGCAGTTTTTCGTCAATAGACATCAGTACAGATTTGGAAATATCAGCTTTTATAGTTTCTATTATCTGTTTCAGCTCTGAGGATAATGGAAACGTTTTAGCGAGCACGAGAGGACGGATCTTGTCAGAGAGCCACTTAGTAGGAATAGCAGCCATTGTTTGCCCCTCATCTTCCTCCGTCTCAGCCTCAGCAGCCGCTGAAAAAGATCGAGAGTAATTTTGGGCGTTAACTTGCGCTAATTCTAAGGCTCTCGCTTGTTCAGTAGCTTGGGATAGAGAGAGTTCTCTAAGAGACGTTGTCGGATTGCGCCTGATGACAAGCCTGCAATAAAAGAGTCGCGTACATAATCTTCCATACTCTGCACAGCAGTCACAGCTTTGAAGGAGCATGCCTTCCCTAAAATGACTAACGCCTGTAGGTACTGATCCACGGTCTCACCAGGATTTTGTCGGCGGGTTGCAAGGCAGAAGCGAGCATAAATTCCGTTCCTAGGTTTTATGTAAATCTCGTCGAGTATCGAATAGCGGACGCGTAATCTTGCTTGTCCTTAACTAGTCTGTAAACAGTCGGTGAAAGGAAATTTGTTAAATAGCTCACTTTCACAGCATCTGGGAGTCTTGCTTCATCAGTCGTCTCTAGAGCCGTAATGAAATTGATGAAAGTTTGCTTCCAGTGAGTATAGTCTTCTTCTGCCGTAGTTGAACTAGGGTCAACTGATAGGCGTTCCGGACGTAAGTATTTATCCATGGTGCAGGAAAAAAAATAGTTTTGGCTGATTAAATAGAAATAATGAAAGCCGTAGAAAAATAATAGGCTTTAATCAGCGAAAACTCCTACGTACAAAAGCGGAATGAATTAAATTTGGAAGTCGTGACGATTAAGCATCTGGCGGGACACATGTTGTAATAACTACTGAACTATTACACTAACTGATAACTTTTGTATCATAAATTAATTAGACAATGAGTACCCTTGAAGTACAGTGCACCACTTTGAAAAGATATTTGTGGCAGAGTGAGCAATCCGTACAAATGGTCGTAGAGCGAAGAAAAAACCAGTGAAAAAAACTCCTGTCGAAACAAGTGTTAGCACACCCAGAGCCGAAAGCACATCACAAACTGACCACTGTCTCAATGGCTCAGCGGGTTTCCCAGTAGAGGATGTCCCGCTCCCAACATTAAACCGTTAAAACACCTTCAAACCCCCTTTGATGAGGCTTAAGCAAGAAAAATCAATTGGTTCAGCATGATTCTACTTCCATTCCCCTGTACTTTCCTTCCCACCACTGAAGTAGTTCAAAGAAGTTGCGTGCCTTCCACTTTAACGACCTTGTATCGGACCACAAAAGTAAGTTAGTAGCTCAAAGCTACACAGGTATTTTCATGATAGCCTAGGCCGAACGTTCGATGGATGGCCCTAACTGGCTGAAGGAGCAAAGAAATCATCATGTGGCACACTCAGCCCCTAAGACACAGGTCATCTTGTAAAATTGAGCTCGTTCATTTTCGTTTTGTTGGGATTAAGAACGGCTTTAGTATGAAACACAGAAGTAGTTAGTTGGGCGCACAAATGGGGGAGCAATATTAGTTTGAGTGTGAGTATATAAACACGAACAAGGGACTCGCGTAAAATGATCGCCGATGAAAACGAAATGGAGAGAAAGAGAGACGAATGTGTTGGAAGAACTGGGAAGACGACTGTCATTCGTAAGTGCGTATGGATGACTGACTTAAAAGGAGCTGTTTGTTGAGAAGAGGGATCTACAATTGAGGGGCGGGAAAAGATAGTTGGGAAAGTCCAGGAAAAGGGGAAAGAAGAGGCTTGAGATAAAAAGGTGTTCGCGGAAACAACGACTTTCCTTTTGGGCTGGTGCAGACATTTTGTAGGACAAAGAGCCAGCTAATTCGGCCAGCCCAACAAGCTGGAGGACCTTTCGAAAAACGTAAAACTGATCGGAAGACGATGTGAGATATCGCATCTACAAGTTCTACAAGTAGCAGATAGAATCATGATTCGGATGAATTCATGGTGTCCCAATTTCACTCATGACCTATTATTACTAATTGAGGCTGGCGGGCGAGAAAAATACCTTTACACAAACGGTGGGTACAGTTTTCGTACAAGTACGCAACCACTAGGAACATTTTATGTGTTTTATTTTTTCGTTTTTCGTTCTTTGTATATAAAGACCACGACCAACTGACTGACTCCAGTACTGACTTAACGGCCAGACGATGATGTCTTTACATCGAAAGCGCTTGCCCACAGTAACTCACAAGCCAGAGGAGACGGACTCACCTAACAGGTACGTTAACTTTAGTGTTTTATTTTTGTTTTTTTATTTTATGCAATGATAACTACGTTTGATTGTGCTCTTTGATGGTTTCGGTATAATGGCCGCGTCAATTGCAATTGACATCATCACTTAGTCACTGAGGTTATTAAAAGTGTGATGTTACCAAGCGTTAGATTTTGTAACAGACGTTACCAAGCGAATCTCAAAACGTAAAGATCTGAAGAAAACCCAAATTTTTGTTGACGCGATTACTATACTTTCCTTTCCCTTTGGGGTAGCGGAAAGTAAAAATTGTCTAATGAACGGTTTTAAAATAATTCTGAAAGAAGAAGAAGAATTTGTGCATAGTACGTTATTATATGGAACACCGCAAATTAAACGGTCGACGTTTTATTCATACTCCTTCCATCTTGCGAGATTATTATCCCACAATAAGAGTAGGGAGGGCGAAACGCGCAATATTGCCACGTTTTGCGGTATTATTGTTCTAAGTATAACTACCTCAAACTATAAAACTACTCGCTCTAATCAACAGTCCTCGGTAGTATAGTGGTAAGTATCCCCGCCTGTCACGCGGGAGACCGGGGTTCGATTCCCCGCCGGGGAGATACATTTTTTTAATCGTAAAATCGCTTATAGCGTACAATACAATTTGTGTAATGAGACCCTCCCCCCTACAAAGCCCTGATTTTCGCACTAATTTCATTCTATTTTCAACACCTTCTTATGTTAGTTTCTCCAATTGAAAATGTTGATTAAAAAAATATAGATTATGTAACTATCAATTGTTAGTGACTTTGAGTTGTTTATGTATGTTTAATTAACACTAAAAGTCGACGTTTAAATGATTATTACTTTCCGCTACCCCAAAGGGAAGCTATTTTAGGAATACCGGAACCTGTGGAATCAGCTGTTGGCACCCCACGCCAGGGAAAATGGTCTGTGAACGATTTTTAGAGAAAACCATCGTACCAAATCAGCTCAAACTTGATATCTCGCCCGCAGGTTACCATGGGACGCCAAAATAAGGGTTTGAGCAAAATCCATCGAAAGTCAACTATAGTTGTCATAGCGATCGAAACACCAAATATGTCATTTCTCAAATACGGCTCTAACGATTTTGATTAAATTTTTTATATTGATAACTCCCAGTAAGGCAACTATTTCATAAAATTCCCATTAGTGAGAAAATGACGAGAGCAGCACAATAAATTACCACAATTTTCGACGGTAATCGATTTTAGAGTGGTTTTTAGAGAAAACGACCGAACCAAATCACCTCAAACTTGATATCTGTGCCGCAGGTTACCACGGGAGGCCAAAATAAATGTATGAGCAAAATCCACCGAAAGTTAACTATAGTTATCATAGTGATCAAAACACCAAATATTTTTTTTCTCAAAAAATGGATTTAACGATATTGATTAAATTTTTTATATTGATAACTCCCAATAAGGCAATTATACCATAAAATTCGCATTCATGGAAAAATGATGAGAGCAGCACAATAAACTATCGAAGGTTTTAGCGAAGTTTTTCTCTTTTCAAACCCCGCTGAAATGTTACTAAATGTTTTTCAAATAAGCTGGTGCGTCTCAGCACACAACTTTCCTTAGCTCTACGTCAATTCACTCGTGCACATGGCTTTTTCCACTAACTCAATTCATTTATCACTCGAATCGAATTTATTGTGCTGCTCGTTTTAAAAGGCTCTCGTCATTTTCCCACACTTGAGGATTTGATGGCATTACTGTGCAATTTGGAACTGCCTATATAAAAAATGTAATCAAAATCGTTATTGCCGTTTTGGGAACAAATATTTACTGTTTAGATCGCTATGAGAACTACTGATTGTTTTCGGGCGGATTTTGCTTGTACTTTATTTTGGCGTCCCACGATAACCTCTGGGCTAGATACCACATTTAAGCTGATTTGGTTCAGCCGTTCTCGCACAGACCATTTTCCCAAATTGAGTTTTTCGGAGTCAGAAACCTTTCGCAAAGATCTGAACAGAACTAAAAAAAATGTCGGTCGATTACATAACTTTCTTTTCTACTTCGTAGCGCCAACGAAAGTAAAAACAAGACTCGTTCAAACATTTTGTTTACCAACAAACTAAAAACGAGTTCCAGCGTCGCGAAAAAGGTTAAAGCTCTTCGTCCACGTCAACGAAACTCGTATCGGCAGCTATTCGGCTAATTAACTCTCGTAACGAGACGAACAAAAAAAAAAAGTTATTTTTCGTGGGATCTTCAAAAACCTTGACAGGCTCCGCAAGTTGTTGTCAGTCCAATCGGCGGATCCTTCAAAGTTTTCTAAAGCACCCCCAAGGAGCCGAAAGCTTCGTCCTTGAAAGATGTGGAAACAACACCCGCGGATTCTCTTTCCTCGGAATATTTTGTAAAATAGTTTTCTCGAGCCGAGAAATTCTAAACTGGCGCAAAAGGAAGCCGACGCGCGGATCGCCGAAGGGAAACAAAAACGCGGCCCTTTCAAATTGGGCAGATGGGAAGGAGGTTTTATTTTGTTATTTTTTTCATTTTTTGTTGAATGCGGCCTTTTCACGAAGAAACTGTTATGTTTGGCGAGACGCCCATCATTTTTTAAACGGCCGTTTTGTGCAGTTCGATTTTGAGTCTTTTCGACGAGTCGTAATTTTGTTGAAAGAGAAAATAATGGGAAGGTAAAACGGCTAGTATTTCTCATGCAAGGGTCGTGGAGTTTGAATAGTAAGACAACAGATGTGGGATCCGTCCTTCGAAGCGTTCGAGTCCGCTTGGACCGCCTGATGAAGAGTTATTTAGTAACAACTGTGAGAATTGGCGGGGGTTGTGATTCCAAAATTTATGAAGTAGCTCCTATGTATCTTATGAGCATCATCGAACGCTCATTTTAGAGATACTCGATCAGACTACCACGTCAATTTTTCTGAAGATCCTAGTACCGTTTGTAAGGAACAAATTGAATTAAAATCGATTTTCGACGAAATGTTTTGTAATTTATTGTGCTACTCTCGTGGTTTTCCCGCAAATGTGCATTCTACTATAGTTAGATTTGGGCGGATTGTGCTTATACCCTTATTTTGGCGTTCCATAGTAACCTGCGGCCTGCGTATCGAGTTTGAGCCGTTTTCGCTCAATCGCGTTCACAGGCACACACACGGACCATTTTCCCAATTAGCGTGTTTCGGACTTGGTAGTGTCGGAACCGAAAACATCTGAAGAGAAATCAACTTCTTTTTTCAGCCGATTACATAATTTTCTTTCTACTCCGTAGAGCCAAAAAAGTAAATAGATTGAGTTCCTGATTCATCATCATCATCATCATCATCGGCTCTACAGTCCTTGGTGAACCTTGGCCGCCACAACAACGTCAGATCTGTCCCGATTTGACGCCTTTGCCTTCCAGTTGCAAACACCGAGTTTCCAGTGGTCGGCTGCGACGTCATCCATTCCCTCTTCCTCGGTCTTCCGAGCGATCGGCATCCCTCAGGTTTGGTGTTCTGGACCTTTTTCGGCACTCTTACGTCTCCCATCCGCTCCACACGTCCTAGCCATCTTAGACGTCCCGCTTTTATAACATTCAGAATGGATGGACTGTTATCGAGTGTTTCTAATTCAGCGTTCGTCTTTATTCTCCATTCTGATCTTTCAAACACGGCGCCGAAGATTCTCCGTAAAATTTTCCTTTCCCAAATAAGCAACGCATTTTGGGTTTTCACAGTAAGGGTCCAAGTCCCCGAGTCATAAGTAACAGTTGGCCGAATAATTGTTTGGTATAACAGGATTTTCAACCGTCTTGAGATGAGTGAAGATTTCAAGACACTTACAAAGCTATAATAACAGCGGTTTCCTTTTGCAATTTTTGCCTGGATTTCTGTTGTTAATTCATTATTCTCGTTCACAATCCCTCCAAGATACGTGAACTGTTGCACTCTTTCGAATCCACTGAATTCTTGGACATTTCTCCATCTAGTCGCACTTCTGCTGTTGATCATATATTTCGTTTTTGGAGCACTAACTTCAAGACCCATTTTAGCTCCCTCCACACTGATAATGTCCACGTTTTCTTTCAGTTTATCCTGCCGCGTAGCCACAACGTCTATGTCATCCGCAAATGCCAGGTTTTGACATGTCCTGTTAAAGATAGTCCCACCAGGGTTAATCGGACATTTTCTCACTACAGCTTCCAGCGCCATATTGAATAAGAGTCGACAAAGAATCCCCTTGTCTCAGGCCTCTGGCGACAGTAAAACTGCTAGATAGTTCGCCACTTATCCGCACTTTACTATTAGATGCACTCAACGTCATTCTCGTCAATCTTATGAGCTTGCAGGTATATGAAACTCCTCCTGCATGACCCGGTACAATTGATGCCGCAAAATCTGGTCATATGCGGCTCTAAAGTCAATAAATAATTGGTGCAGCGTGACATTAAACTCATAGCACTTCTCCAAAATCATCCTTAGCGTGACACATCTGGTCAGTCGTTGATCTATTTTGCCTGAACCCACACTGGTACTCTCCCAGGCCTGCTTCTACTTTATATTTCAGCCTTTCTGCTAGTATTTTAGACAATACTTTGTAGCCTACATTCAATAGAGAGACTCCTCGATAGTTAGCACAACTTACTTTGTCTCCTTTCTTATGTATGGGAACTATAACTGCTGTTTTCCACTCTTCAGGCATAATCTCTCGCTTCCAGATTTCGGAAACCAGTTTGTGCATCTCCTCTTCAAGCCGCTCTCCGCCATATTTAAACAGCTCCCCTGACAATGAGTCCTCTCCTGCAGCCTTATGATTGTTCAACTTTGCAATGGCGACCGTGACTTCAGCCACCGTAGGTTCCGCCTCTTCCTCACTATCATCCCTTATCTCAAAAGGTTCGTCCACTGCCTCTTCATCCAGAAGTTCAGAAAAGTATTCGGCCCATCTGTTCAAAATTTGTACCGGGTCCCCAAGTAACTCTCCTTCCTTTGACTTGCATAAAGTGGTACTAGGTACAAATCCTCTCCTGTGATTCGTTTTTCCACTTGTCAGTTGCGATTCGGTTGTGCACGTTAAAGTTTCACTTCTACCATGTGTGACTGTCATACATTCCTTTATTCACAGGTTTACTGCAAATTATGATTTGGTTAGGGTAGGTAAATTGTAATGAATGCATTTTTTATATTATTTAAACATAGTTTATTTTATTAAACAAGAAAACAGAATTCAATCCGGGAAAAAAATCTAGGTCCCTGATGTATGTTGGTTTATATTTCTGTTCAATGAACAGCTACAGAAATAGTTACGGGTAACAAAATGACGGTATATGTTACTGGAATACGGCCGGTTGATCAAATTCAGACTTACACTTGTTTTATTGTTCAAACAAAGAATAGTTCAAGGGAAAATATCTGGTGCGTTGCAACACACAACTTTCCTTAGCTCTACGTCAATCCACTTTGTACATGGCTAATTCTATTTAATCAATTCATTTTTCACTCAGTTAATTTGAACTTGGTCAAACAACGCTTTACGGCAGCAGGAAGCGGTAGCGCTTACAGTTCCAGAATTTATTGTGCTGCCCGTACTCATTGCAGGACCATTATTGAGCAATTGGTACACAGAGAATTAATGGGGCTGTAAACACGAATTATTCGAAAAAGGATAGTAATCACTTTTGCAGAGTTATTGGGTAATAACTGTTAGAACTGGTAGTAAGCGAAACAGCGGTAGTTGAAATTCAGGTCATTTCTGGAGTGAGCCCATTGTATCTCAATACCAATTTTTTCAAAACATTCTACTAACATTCCAGCGGAGTTTATAAGGAAAAAACCGCGCTAAAAACGCTTATCGTCGAACATTTTGATAATTTATTGTGCTGCTCTCGTCATTTTCCCACAAATGGGAATTTTATGGTATAATTGCCTTACTGAGAGCTATCAATATAAACAATTTAATCAAAATCGTTGATGCCGTTTTTGAGAAAAAAATATTTGGGGTTTTGATCACTATGATAACTATAGTTAACTTTCGGTGGATTTTGCCCATACCTTTATTTGTGCTCCCATGGTAGCCTGTAGGCTAGAGATCATGTTTGAGCTGATTTGGTACGGCGGTTTTCTCTAAAAATCGCGCTAAAATCGAATTCGTCGAAAGTTTTGGTAATTTATTGTGCTGCTCTCGTCATTTTCCCGTATATGTGAATTTCATGGTATAGTTGACATATTAGGAGCTATCAATATAAAAAATTTAATCAAAATCGTTAGAACCGTTTTTGAGAAAAAAAATATTTGGTGTTTTGATCACTATGATAACTATAGTTAACTTTCGGTGGATTTTGTTCAAACCCTTATTTTGGCGTCCGATGGTGACCTGCGGGCGAGATATCAAGTTTGAGCTGATTAGGTACGGTGGTTTTCTCTAAAACTCGTTCACAGACACACAGACCATTTTCCCAAATAGTGTTTTTCGGACTCAGGAGGGTCTGAAACGTAAAGATCTGAAGAGAACTCAAAATTTTTTTTTCAGCCGATTACATAACTTTTTTTTCTACTTCGTAGAGCCAAGGATAGTAAAAATACCAAATGAAGAACAGTCAGAGTTATGCGTAGTACACACTCTTCATACTTCCTGAGCGAGAGGATTAAATAAGCGTTCGTGCTCCACGACAGAATGACCCTCCTTCTCGTGTCACCGGGGCGATTAGGAAAAACTTTCGGCGGCAGTTTAGGAGATTGAGAAGTGTCAAGAAACGCGCGAGTTCTATTTCAGGCTCTGGGAATCGTTAGCTTATCTTCCGTCGATCGAGTTACGTACTCGCGAGATCAACGACAGATAAAGGGTTGATCGGTTAGGGAGTCGACTTCACAGGCGACCGGCTCAAAGTTCTCACACCTCTCAACCTTCCTCAACGCGCCGCTTACGACTCGTCCGGTTATCTGATTCGCGTTGCACAATCCGCTCCGTTATTGCCAGAATCCTTAGTTCATCGCGACGTTATCGTTGGAGGATTCGGTTGACGATACGTCGACTCGACCGTTCTCGCCTTTTTCCCGTAGTGCCGAACATTACGCCTATACAGATTTAGAAAGTGCGATAACAACGGCGATCCTTCGATTCAGTTGACGCCACGAACCGATCAACCTTTTTTTTGCAATTTCGTTCACCGTGACTGATCGGAACTGGGAGTGGAGAGAATAATCCTGGTGGAACGGATGATGGTACTGGTGTGGTCACAGGTCTGTGTCCCTATTTGATGCCAGTTGCCAACAGCCTTGAACCACTCGAGCGGGCTCTAGCAGGCCTATCAGGACGACCCTGCATAGTCTGTGCTGATGCAAACGCCAGATCACCATTGTGGGGATCCCCATCCCTGGATGGGGCGGGCAAGGCGTATATAGAGCTGCTCACCAGGTACAACCTGGTTGTTGCCAACGACCCCATGACTGAGGCGACCTATGATGGTCCGGGAGGAAGATCGTGTATAGACGTCACAGCCATGTCTCACACCCTGCTACTCAAATTGCAGGGTTGGCGAGTCATACCAGGTGCAACGCAGAGCGATCACATGGTTATTGACTTTGCCATCACGGATGACAACATCCTCTGCAAAGACACGCGTGAAAAGCGATTCCACACAAAAAATGCTGACTGGCTGCAATTCTGTAGGGTACTGGAAGGTGAACTGCATGCCACAGACACCGACCTAATAGCGCAAGCATCCACACCTGAAGAGGTGGACAGCAAAGTGGACATATTTACCACAGCACTGCACTCTGCTGGGCTCCCTGTACTTGGGCAACAGAAACACAGGGCGATCAAAGTCCCATGGGGGACTGAGGAACTTAATCCCCTCAAGCAAAGTGTAAATAGAGCCAGAAGGATGTACCAAAACACTCGTGACCCTGATGCCAGAGCAACACTCCGAACTGCCTTCATCCAAGAGAAGAAGGCCTTCCACCGCTCCATCAAACGAGCCAAACAGCAAGGCTGGCGAAATTTTGTGGAAGCGGAGAGCTCTGAGAACCCTTGGGGCCGACATTACAAGTCCTCCATAGGAAAAGCAAATGTAGAGCAGGTCTTAGCGATGCAAAATGAGTCAGGCTGGGCCTGCAGCATCCAAAGTTCACTGGGAACCCTCCTTGAGAAGGCGTTCCCAGATGACCAAGCTCGAGACACTGAAGCCCAGAGGGCAGCAAGGGAGCTGATCATGGACCCTCCGAACGAGCCTGACATCCCATTGTGGACAACAGGCGACCTCGGCAGGGCCCTTGCGACCTTAAAGCCCAACAAACCCCCTGGGCCAGATAAAATAGAAAGCAATATGCTAAGGAAGGCTGAGCGGACAATCTCCAGCGGTCTCCTTAATTTACTTAATGACTGTCTGCAGGTCGGATAGTTCCCCACTCAGTGGAAGTCTGCGCGTGTTGTCACTCTTCAAAAGGGAGGCGACCGCAATCAGTCAGACCCGCGATCATGAAGACCACTCAGCCTTCTTTCCATATTAGGCAAAACACTAGAAATCTTGATGTTGCAGTCTCTCGAAGGAGTCTTTGGCCGCAACCTCACAGGCAGGCAATACGGGTGTACCAAAGGAAGGTCCACGCAGGATGTCATTGTCGAGATTCAGCGTGTTTCCCTGCTGGCACCGGCTAAGTACGTCGATGCAGTTCTGATTGGCACCAGAAGAGCGTTTGACAAACTTTGGTGGCCAGCGCTCCTTAATGAGCTTAAAGGTAGGGGAATCCCCCGCAACCGGTACTCGCTCGTCAGAAGTTACCTGACAGACAGAACTGCTACGATCGAATGCAGGCATGTCTCTGTTCAGAGCAAGATTTATAAAGGGTGCCCACAGGGCTCGGTCCTTGGACCAGCACTCTGGAATGCCTTCTTCGAAGGTCTTCTCAGGAGACTGACTGCGAGCTGTACGCTTATGTGGATGACTTGACTGTGCTGATCTTTGCAGAGTCAGTCCGCCAAATTGAAGAAAAAACCCACCACGTGCTCCGCGCCGTCAACCAATGGTGCGAGCATGTCAAGATGCAGATGGCAGAGGAAAAAACCCAGCTCTTGAAAGAAAAAGTGAATAATCCACCCACAATACGCTTTGGTGGCCACAGGCTCCTTCTTGAAAAGCACATCGAGTATTTAGGAGAGTAATAAAGCCGACCTCGATAATTAAGGCTTTATTGGACTAAATTCTGACAAGCAATGGATTAATAAAATAGAATTGAGAACTAACGATGTAGCGTCCATAGCCACTAACAACAGCTGGGAAACGGACTTATAATGTTCACGAGTTTATCACATTTCCCCCCCCCCCTTTTATTTCAATCTTGAATGAAATCTTCCAAGTATCTCGGTGGCCGCCTATTCCTCTGGGGATGTTTTCTTGGAGGCAAAGATGGTGATTGAGTTCCAGATGAAGATGTTGGGCTGTCTTGCAAAGATGCTGGCAAGGAGCGTACTGGAGAAACAGATTGAAGATTAGGAGGCACTGCTTGGAGGTCTGGAAGCTCTGTTGAAATATCCTGTCTCCCCGATGTTGGACTTTCACATTGTTCCGTCTCGATGCCAACTGGAGCAAGCTGCCTGAGAGAAACTGTGGTGTCCCTACCGTCAGGGAGTCGAACATGTGCGTATTGTGGGGTTGACTCGATGAGTTCTACCTTATCCACCAGTGGTTCGTACTTACTTGCTCTGACGTTTCTTCGCATCCACACCGGTCCTGGGGTAGTTAGCCACTCTGAGAGAGAAGTTCCGTTGGAGCTACGGCGATTGTGCTTGAAGAGACGTTCGTGCGGAGTCTCGTTGGTTGATGTGCAGAGGAGAGAACGAATTGCATGTAGAGCTTCCGGAAGTACAGTTTCCCAAGATCGGATGTCAACATACTTAGCGCGGCGAGCGAGCTGAATCGTCTTCCAAATTACTCCGTTGTAACGCTCCACTTGACCGTTTCCCCTGGGGTTGAATGCTGAAGAGCGACTTGTAGCGATTCCATTCTATGTTAGGTATGACTTGAGTTCCATAGACATGAAAGAACTACCCTGGTCAGAATGAATATAGCTGGGTGGGCGCTACCGCTTCCTGCTGCTGTTTGACCTGAGAACTGAGTGATAAATGAATTGATTAAATAGAATTAGCCATGTACAAAGTGCATTGACGTAGAGCTAAGGAATGTTGTGTGTTGCAACGCACCAGATATTTCGTCTTCCATCTCCGCCATCATTCTCATTCTTACTAAAGTTAACGTACCTGTTAGTGAGTCCGTCTCCTCTGGCTTGAGAGGAGACGGACTCACTAACAGGTACGTTAACTTTAGTAATTTGCCTACTGGCGGACATAACCCAATTTCTTTAATATTCTCATTCTTGTTACCCATCACGTCGTCTCGGCTCAACTTCTCCTTTTTACTTTCCTTGCTCTACGAAGTAGAAAGGAAAGTTATGTAATCGGCTGACAAAAAAATTTTGAGTTCTCTTCAGATCTTTACGTTTCAGACCCTCCTGAGTCCGAAAAACACTATTTGGGAAAATGGTCTGTGTGTCTGTATGTCTGTGAACGATCTTTAGAGAAAACCACCGTACCAAATCAGCTCAAACTTGATATCTCGCCCGCAGGTCACCATGGGACGCCAAAATAAGGGTATGAACAAAATCCACCGAAATTTAACTATAGTTATCATAGTGATCAAAACACCAAATTTTTTTTTCTCAAAAACGGCTCTAACGATTTTGATTAAATTTTTTATATTGATAGCTCTTAATAAGGTAATTATACCATAAAATTTCCATTTGTGGGAAAATGACTAGAGCATCACAATAAATTACCAAAACTTTCGACGAAATCGAATTTAGCGCAGTTTTTAGAGAAAACCACCGTACCAAATCAGCTGAAACTTGATGTCTAGCCTACAGGTTACCATGGGACGCAATAATGAGGGTATGAGCAAAATCCACCGAAAGGTAACTATAGTCATCATAGTGATCAAAACACCAAATTTTTTTCTCAAAAACGCCTGTAACGATTTTAATTACATTTCTTATATTGATATATTTTAATCAGGCAATGATACTGTAATATTCTCATTCGTGGGAAAATGACGAGAGCAGCACAATAAATTATCAACATTTTCGACCAAAAGCGTTTTTAGCGCAGTTTTTTCCTTATAAAGTCCGCTGGAATGTTAGTAGAATGCTAAAAAAAATTGGTATTGTAGTCCAATCCAATACCTAAAGGGTAGGTGTTTAAAAACGCTCATGAGATACGTGGGGCTCACTCCAGAAATTCCTGAATTTCAACTACGCCCGTTTCGCTTACTACCAGTTCTAACAGTTATTACCCAATAACTCCACAAAAGTGATTACTATCCACTTCAAAAAATTCGTGTTTACAGCCTCATTAATTATCTGTGTGCCGTTTGCTCAATATGGGTCCTGCAATGAGTACGAGCAGCACAATAAAATCTGGAGCTGTAAGCGCTACCGCTTCCTGCTGCCGTGAAGCGTTGTTTGACCAAGTTCAAAGGAACTGAGTGATAAATGAATTGATTAAATAGAATTAGCCATGTACAAAGTGAATTGACGTAGAGCTAAGGAAAGTTGTGTGTTGCAACGCACCAGATATTTTTTCACACATCAGTGGTCATCAGCATCCAAAGGAAACCAATATTGTCAAGCATTTGGATTCACTTCGCAACATCGTCCTGCAGTACAAAGTTCCGCATTAAACCGGTCAGAGACGGTATATTTTTAATAATCTTGAAGAGACCTTTTTTCTTTTGCTGTTTTACTTCTTTCTTTTTCTTATATTATTCATTCTCAAATATAGTCTAGGTATTCGTTGTTCAAGAGTTTGAAGCCCGTCTCTAGCAGTTCTTCAAATACAGAGTGTATTACGTCCAACACCTCCAACCGGGAGGGCCCCGTCACCAGAACGGCAGTGTCTTCGGTAAAAAGGTTCAAGTCTCCGATTGATGACGGAATCGGTTAATGTACATAAGGAAAGGTCAAAATATAAATAAATCGTAGGGCGGCTCAATTAATTTTCCCCTGCAGACTACGACGCTTTTAAATCAGAGCACATTAGTTTCCGGGTGTGCAGGTGTGTTCGCCAAATGCCTAGGCTAGGTAATTAATGGAGAGTTTCAGGTTCTCGTTGTCGAGTGGCGATGATATAACAATGAAAGACGGAACTTCATTATGTTAACAGGAGGCCCCCGTTCAACTTCACGTTAATTTTACTGCGAGGTGAGTCATAATTTGTTACGAATTTGTTTGTCGGTTTTTCTCGTTGGGATTTTCGTGAAAAAGGGAAAGTCGAGAATTTCAGCGAAAACCGACCAAATCCACTGGATGACAAATCCAGTTCAACGAACGAGCGGAAAGGGCGCGAATTGGAGTCGATAGTCGAGAAATGGGAACAAACAACCGGGTAATTGTTGGAATCATCGCGCTAGAGGCGGGATAGATTTATTTAACGCGAAGTATGACGGGAGTCGTCGGATTAATTGCGGCCTGATCGTTCAAATTATATGTGAAAATATCTGGTGCGTAGCAACACACAACTTTCCGCCACCCCTTCAAGTTCAAACACCACCTACATAGGCGGGCGCTATATCTTCGTTCAACGCATTTCTACCGAAACATTTATGGAGAACAAAATGTAGGGACTAGTTAGCCTAGAGTACTCCGGATGAAATCGAAAGAAAAAAATCGAAAACGAAAAAAAAAAAAATCCTCGAAATCGTTAGAGCCGTTTTTGAGAAAATTGGAATACCGATAAATTAATATTCGACAAATCCTTTTCTGGGTTAAGTTAACTTATATCTCCGTTCAACATATATATATATACAGAAATAATTATAAAGAACGAAATGTGGGTGTGGGTGGCTAAAAGACACTCTGTAAGATTGATCACATCTGGTGAAGCAGTAAAACCTCAAAACTTACGAAAATGTTCGAAAAAACGTTATTTGCGGCACATTTTTATCTCTGCTCAATGAACTTTCAGAGGAACATTTATCGATAACAATATGTAGGTATTAACTATTTGAAAACATCCTGAGAGTTTGGAGAAAATCGCTGAAGCCGTTATGCAGAAAAGCGTAAAAAACCTAGTTTTGCTTCATAGGCCTATATCTCCGTTCACCGTATTTTCATGGAGATATGTATGGAGAGGAAAAGTTAGGTATTGATTAGTAGAAGATAATTTGAAAGTTTAATCAAAATCGTTACAGCCGTTTCCGAGAAAAATGCGAAAACACCTAGTTTTTGTGGAGTTCCGGGCTGTGACAACACAACTTCGTCTCGTTAAATGTCTTGATCATTTTGTGCCGGGGCGTAACCTTTATCCGTGCCTGAATCACTAAAACTGTCCATGATCTCACTTCTGATGTGAAGAACAGCCGAGAAAACACTAAACTCTAAATGAAAACGTATATTAGGGCCACGGAACTCCTTGTATCATCACAGTGCTTCTCCGCAAACGACCAATTTCTAGTAAGCCCAAAGTAAATAACTTCATAGTTATTCGTCCATATATATCGAGTTTACGTAGTGTTATCGATCTCCCTAGTATTGTCAGTTAGGTCTTTGGTGTTGATTAACATCCTAGGAAAGAAGTTAAGAAGAGTCACGGGTCTGGTTGTTAATTGGAATTTTGTCGTAACTATTAACGATCTAAAATATCATTGAAACGCCCGACTTAGCGTCAATTTTTCTACAATAGGATATTTGCAACTACTTTAGTGGAATTAAAAAAAAAAAGAAAAAAAGTATTATTCTTCACAAATGTTTCTACGATGGTACGTTGAACGTATACCAAAATGTGGCAAAATCCTTGCTTTTGACGTTTTTTTGGTTCAACCCTCGAAATAAACGCGCGTCTGAATTTGATCAACCTGACGGAGTGCTTTCTAGCACCTGTTCAAAGGAGTAAAAACGCATCTAGGGTAAAAGCACCAATTGTTGAAACTATTAGGAGGAGAAATCACTCAATTCTGAGTTACAACAAAAGTGTTCAAGAAAATAAAACTTTCAAGTAGTTATTATGAATTGTGAGTGCCTTGTGAACAGTTTGCACGTATTGGACTTACCAAAACATTTTTTTATACTATCACAAACGACTTTTTTCAAAACATAGTTTTTTACCCTCAATGTTGACACATTTGTCCTCGAAAATTCCATTTGTTGACATCTGCAGTTCCTAATGTTGACACCAACGTAAATATTGTTCCAACGCTTTCCAGAAGTTATTGCTCAAGGTAAAAACGAACAAAAGATATTTAAAACAGGTTAAAATGTATTTCAAGGAGTTACTTAATTACCTTCGAACAGGAACAGAAACAGGGAATACAAATTTATTGGGATTGGCTCAGTAAGATTTGGGCTTGGGTTTGTATTTGACGTTGATGACCTTTAGGGGATGACTCCCGTCGCTCGAAGGCTTAAAAACCATCCTCAGTCTATTGTAAGGATAAGTGGTGTTATTTCAGCGGCATCTTCAGAATGAATGTTGACAACCAGGGAAATGCATGCCGTCTCACGTTTTTACTTTCCTTGGCTCTACGAAGTAGAAAGGAAAGTTATGTAATCGGCTGAAAATTTTTTTTTGAGTTTTCTTCAGATCTTTACGTTTCAGGCCCTCCTGAGTCCAAAAACACTATTTGGGAAAATGGTCTGTGTGTCTGTATACGATTTTTAGAGAAAACCACCGTACCAAATCAGCTCAAACTTGATATCTCGCTCGCAGGTTACCATGGGACGCCAAAATAAGGGTATGGGCAAAATCCACCGAATGTTAACTATAGTTATAGTAGTGATCAAAACACCAAATTTTTTTTCTCAAAAACCGCTCTAACGATTTTGATTAAATTTTGGTTTATTATTCATTCTGAATAATAACCCTATGTTTTCGGTCACGAAAAATTTTTTACAACCCCCCCTCAAAATTTGATACTTTACGTTTCAAGACATGGAGATTCCAAATTTGCAATGTCCGTCCGCCGTCCGGACAGTTTCGTGCCTTTAACTGGTCTAAAAAATTCGTTCTTTCGCCCAAAAATCCGACTTGGTATCTAGTTGTGCCCGCCATCTCGGCAATCCGATCGGACGAAGCCCGTGGTTGTAACGGGCAAAAAACGGTTAAAAAAATTAACGAAACGCAGTACAACGCGGAGCTACAAGCGTTTCGTCGTTGGAATTCCCTCCGCCCCGCCCGTCTCTTTAAAAAACCAACCGCTCTCGAGGCGAGCGAGCAGCGCCTCCCCTCCCAACACTGGACTCCCCGGGTTCGCTTCGAGCGCCCTCGTTCCAATTTCCCCGACGTTTTGGTTTTAATACGATTCAATTTTTAGATTCTTTCGTTTCATTCTCATTTTGGTTTTTCATAGATTTTTGGTTAAATTTTGATATTAATATTTAGCGTGCATGTTTTCATATTAAAATTCAGTTTTTTCTAGATACTTTCGTTTTTTTTTTGTTTATTTTAATATTACGATTCAGTTCTTTTCGACCTTTTTTTGGGTTTCATTATGATATTTTTCGATGCTGAATCGAACAGGATGGATCTCGGAGCATTAATGCTAGGTCAAGCTGATTGTCCGAATAATAAACCGTTGTGTAATAATTTGCAGGGTTTTTATATAGATAGCTCTTAATAAGATAATTATACCATAAAACTCCCATTCGTGGGAAAATGACGAGAGCAGCACAATAAATTATCAAAATTTTCGACAAAAAGCGTTTTTAGCGCAGTTTTTACTTTCCTTGGCTCTACGAAGTATTAAGGATAGTTAGTTTTTTCCTTATAAAGTCCGCTTTAATGTTAGTAGAATGCTAAAATTGGTATTGTGGTCCAATCCAATACCTATAGGGTGAGTGTTTAAAAGTGCTCATGAGATACATGGGGCTCACTCCAGAAATTCCTGAATTTCAACTACTGCCGTTTCGCTTTCTACCAGTTCTAAACTTTTTACCCAATAACTCTGCAAAAGTAATTACTATCCTTCTCAAAAAAATTTGTGTTTACAGCCTCATTAATTATCTGTGTACCAATTGCTCAATAATGGTGTTGCAATGAGTACGAACAGCACAATAAAATCTGGAACTGTAAGCGCTGCCGCTTCCTGCTGCCGTAAAGCGTTGTTTGACGAAGTTCAAATTAACTGAGTGATAAATGAATTGATTAAATAGAATTAGCCATGTACAAAGTGAATTGACGTAGAGCTAAGGAAAGTTGTGTGTTGTAACGCACCAGATATTTTGATAGGCAACAGCCACAATCATGTCTCCTTCATTAATTCGTCCTACTTCTTCCTCGACATGACATAACGTTCTACTTCTTCCACAGTGGTGGTTTTCGCTGCAGCACACCACTATGGACTTCGTTTGCTGGTCCCTCCTGGTAAGGATTTCGGCTCATCTTCTTTCAGTGATTCCTCCGCTGGCTCCGCTTCATTTGACAATTCCTCTTCCCTTCCTCCAGTTACGGTATTCTGCGGGGCATTCTAATAGATACTGTTCGGTTTCGTTTAAGAAATCCAGCCAACCACTTTTTGCCAGGCCGCCCGTTTTTGAAGGTATTTGCGTTCTCCAACTTCTGAACTTATTCTTTTACACTGTCACACACCTGGGTCGCGGAGACGGGAAAGCCAGCCTTTGATGTTGTTTTGATCCAGTGAGCCAAAATCTGTTCTTCATTTTCTGACAGTAGTGAGAAACGCCCGACTCTTCTTTAAAGAGGAGTTTTTCCTCTTACCTTGTACAGCAGACTGATACGTGGAACGCCAAGGCGTTTTGCAGCTGTGGAAACTGGTGTGTCCAGCTGTACGTATTTTACAGCATCTGCCATTTGCTGAGTTGTATACTTCCACATTCCATATTTATTACGAGGCATGGTTGTAGTCAATCTATTTTTAAAAAAAGAGACACAGTGTAAGAATTCTAATGTATTAAAGAAATTGGGTTGTGTCCGCCAGTAGGCAAATACTAAAGTTAACGTACCTGTTAGGTGAGTCCGTCTCCTCTGGCTTGTGAGTTACTGTGGGCAAGCGCTTTCGATGTAAAGACATCATCGTCTGGCCGTTTAGTCAGTACTGGAGTCAGTCAGTTGGTCGTGGTCTTTATATACAAAGAGAAAAGTGAAAGGAGTGATGGAGCGTTGGGGAAGGGGCGGGGAGAGGTCTTGTTGGTCAGTCTTGTTAGTAGTACCTTAGCCGGACTGGCTGTGTTAGGTATTAAAGAAATTGGGTTGTGTCCGCCAGTAGGCAAATACTAAAGTTAACGTACCTGTTAGGTGAGTCCGTCTCCTATCTAATACTATTGAAAAGTTACAACTGGTTTTTGTTCCTTCAACAACAGTGTATTTTATAAAATAAAGTTTTCTTTGCAAGTAGAAAATATCTGGTGCGTAGCAACACACAACTTTCCGCCACCCCCGTAATTTCGAACACCACCTACATAGGCGGGCGCTATATCTTCGTTCAACGCATTGTTACAGGAACCGTTATGCAGAACAAAATGTAGGGACTGGTTAGCTGAGAGTACTCCGTAAGTTTGATCGAAATTGTTTGAGCCGTTTTTGAGAAAATTGGAATACAGATAAATTAATATTCGACAAATCGCCTTTTCTGAGTTAACTTGGCTTATATCTCCGTTCAACATATATATACAGAAATAACTATAGAGAACGAAATGTGAGTATGGGTGACTAAAAGACACGCCATTAGGATTTATCACATCTGGTGAAGAAGTTACCCTGGAATTTACGGAAATGTTCGAAAAAACGTTATTTTCGACACATTTTGATTTTTATCTCTGTTCAATGGACTGTCAGAGGATCATTTATTGAGAACAATATGTAGGTATTAACTATTTGGATACGTCTTGAAAGTTTGGTGATAATCGTTGAGGCCGTTTTGCCAAAAAGCGTAAAAAACCTATTTTTGCTTCATGGGCCTGTATCTGCGTTCACCGTATTTTCATTAGTAGAAGATAATTTGAAAGTTTAATCAAAATCGTTTGAGCCGTTTTCGGAAAAAATGCAAAAAACCTTAGTTTTTGGTACATTTTCGTCCCCCACCCCCCTTCCCATTTGTCGAAATCGTCCATAACCTTATTTTGGTGTCTACAAAAAATAACGAACAAAACAAAAAAAGAACCAGCTCAATGGGATCAGCCGTTCTCCCGCAAATCGAACTACAAACACACACACACACACACGGACCACGCGCCGAAATTAGGTTTTTTAGACTCACTCATAACTATAGTTAACTTTCGGTGGATTTTGTTCATACCCTTATTTTGGCGTCCCATGGTAACCTGCCGGAGAAATATGAAGTTTGTGCTGATTTGGTACGGTGGTTTTCTTTAAAAATCGTTCACAGCCACACATATACGCAGACACACAGACCATTTTCCCAAATAGTGTTTTTCGGACTCAGGGGGGTCTGAAACGTGAAGATCTGAAGAAAACCCAAATTTTTTTTTCCCCCGATTACTATACTTTCCTTCCCTTCGGGTAGCGGAAAGTAAAAAAGGCGATGTCAACATTAGGAACCAAATGTCAACATTGGGACTGACTTTAGGTTCCACTACGTTAAATTAAAAACTTCAAACCTCGTGATATACCACAAAATTATTCAAACCAAATATCACTTTAACAACCAAATCAATAGTTTCCCCTAATGTTGACACAGGTGTCAGCATTAGGACACAACACTATTTCCTAAGAATGATGGCACCTAATTTAACCATGTTTTCCTATTAAAATTTCAGGTTTCAATGCTTACGCATTCTTCCTTGTTTTATTCAAAGAGCCGTGAAATGGTAATTTTACGCAGAAAATTGGACTTCAAAAGTCTAAATTTGTTGACTTACCTCACTAACGTGAGGCATAAGGATGGCGTCGACGGAGTAACTGGAACACCTGACAACGGCTTCAATTTCGGCCAGCAGAGTTATATAATAATATAATGATGTTATAACTAGCGGAGCTGGTTGCCGTTAATAACTACATTCTTATCTACAGAATGACGCCACTGAGTACCTTCAGTAGCCCAATAGCTTATTTTTACGTTTTAAAATTGAAGTGTCAACATTAGGAATAGTGTCAACAATTGGTGCTTTTACCCTAATGGTTTTGATCAAACATCATCTACGCAACAACTTTTTAAATTAATTTACCAACAATACGCTCTGTCTCTCGCAATTCTGAGCGAGTTTTGTGTGAATTCCCTGACTTTACACAATTAAAAATTATTCCTTTCTGCCGCCATTCGGAGATTTCCTCAACTCGAGCAAACTCGGCGCTCCTTCGGTCTGGGGAAATCGGTTCTTGAGAACGGAACAGCCGAAGGGCCGAGAACAGGTGAAGGAGCTCGGCCCGTTAAATAAACTTTTTGTTTCCGAGTCGAAGGAAACGAAAACATTTTTAACGGCGTCTCAAAAGGTTTTCAGCGACGAAATGGGTTTAACAATTTGAAGGGGTTTATTTGATTTGTAGACGCCAACGGCTTTTAGGCGGAAGACAGAAACGTTCCCTCCTCCTCGAGTGTAAAATGAGAACGAGGTGCCGTTGATTTGAAACCGAAGTCAAGTTGCTGCTGGGCGATGCTCTAGTTGGTTACCGTGCAACGACAAAGCGGTTGTTTATTTAGTCCGCGTATGCGGCCACAGAACAGTACAGTTCGCTAGGGAAGTTCGAAGAGCACAATGTCAAACCCCCAAACGCTGGATTTACACCGAACCTACGCAGTATCGTTTTGACCTGGTCTGCGCTCATTTACCACTCTACCACCCCTTAGTTCGACTATGAAATCATGTCATGTTTCGTATCTTTTACTGGTATTTTTCAAAGCTGAAGCGAATGTCAGTATTCTCGGAGGCGTGAGGCTGTGCGATCACGCTGTGGAATTATTTGCATAGTTTTTTACTTTCCTTGGCTCTACGAAGTAGAAAGGAAAGTTATGTAATCGGCTGAAAAAAAAAATTTGAGTTCTCTTCAGATCTTTACGTTTCAGACCCCCCTGAGTCCGAAAAACACTATTTGGAAAAATGGTCTGTGTGTCTGTGTACGATTTTTAGAGAAAACCACCGTACCAAATCAGCTCAAACTTGATATCTCGCCCGCAGATTACCATGGGACGCCAAAATAAGGGTATGAACAAAATCCACCGAAATTTTCCCATAGTTATCATAGTGATCAAAACACCAAATATTTTTTTTCTCAAAAACGGCTCTAACGGTTTTGATTACATCTTTTATATTGATAGCTCTCAATACGGCAGTTATACCATAAAATTCCCATTCTTGGGAAGATGACGAGAGCAGCACAATAAATGATCGAAAGTTTCGACGAAAAGCGTTTTTAGCGCAGTTTTTTCCTTATAAACTCCGCTGGAATTTTAGTAGAGTGTTTAAAAAAATTAGTGTTGTAGTTCAATCCAATACCTAAAGGGTGAGTGTGTAAAAACGCTCATGAGTTACATGGGGGTCACTCCAGAAATTCAAGAATTTTAACTACTGCCGTTTCTCTTACTACCAGTTCTAAAAGTTTTTGCCCAATAACTCTGCAAAAGTAATTACTATCCTTCTTCAAAAAATTCTTGTTTACAGCCCCATTAATTCTCTGTGTACCAATTGCTCAATAATGGTCCTGAAATGAGTACGAGCAGCACAATAAAATCTGGAACTGTAAGCGCTACCGCTTGTTATAACCCAAATATTGAAGAGTATATTCTTCCTCGTTGCCTTCGCCACTTGGAATTGTGTTGAACGCGGAGAAATCGCTTCCGCTTAGGCGGCTCCTTTTGTTTTGTTGTCCATCTCGACAAGTCGACTTTTGGGCCGAATGGCACCTGACGGAACGTGTCACTGACAGCGACCGTAACTTCACTTACACGGCCCGAGATTTCATTCTAGAGCTAACGTCGCTCTTTAAAACCCGCGCGGCTCCTCCGATTTAAAATTACTTTCGAAGCGACGAGTACCCCTTATTCTCAATGCCAGGTGCCAAATTGATTCCAACGTCCGTGGCTCTCGTTCAGGTAAGTTTCCTAGCTCCTAGATTGTACTATGCGTACGTGCAACTCCCTCCGATACTGAACTCGGAAGGTGACCGAGCATTTTAATTGACGCTGC
Source organism: Pachypeltis micranthus (assembly GCA_020466155.1). Classification (NCBI taxonomy): domain Eukaryota; kingdom Metazoa; phylum Arthropoda; class Insecta; order Hemiptera; family Miridae; genus Pachypeltis; species Pachypeltis micranthus. The sequence goes on along the minus strand of CM035782.1, from coordinate 3,560,002 downwards.
GTGACGCTTCGAACGTGCCAGTTAAAATTTATCGGCAAACGGGTCGACCCCCCCCCCCCCGTAACTTCCTAATGACAGTTCTCGTTCGTCGTCTGAGGTCGTGGATCTCGTTAGTAACTTCCTGCAGATTGTTAGGTAATCGACGAAAAGTGACAAATTGAAAATAAATCGCGAATAAAAAAAAAGTTAACGACGCAATTTGAATTGGTGGTTGATTTGGACATTCAAGTTGTCGAACTGCCGACGAAAGGTTTCAAATCCGAATAAAAAGGTTCAATTCTCATAAAACCAACTTTTCCTGGATCTTTAAAGTAAATATAAACACTTCACGAGTATTTGGAGTCCCCTTGTTCGCGTTCGTATACTCACACTCAAACTGACATTTGTAGGAGTGCTGGGCACATGCCTGTGGCCTTGGAGAGGGTTCGTAGCTTGGTGGCCTAAATCCCTCTCCTCCCAACACCAAACCAATGCCCCGACGAAGCCAAACCCATGGCTTCCCAGCCGGCAGCGTCACGCTCTAAAGGTGGCCACTGACGATCGTTCCAACAAGCCAAATGGCGCGGTAGCGCTCCAATGGAACGACGTGAATGGCGAAACTCTCGGGTATGGAGTGGAGTGACGGGACGTGATGGAATTCAAACCAGTCCAAAAGCCATCGCGCCGCGCCAAAACAGTATCACTCCAACTGCTCGTGAATGAGGAAACGCGACCCGGCAATACGGACAGATGGCACGAACGTGAGTGGGGAAACCGGGCACTTTCCTGTGATTCAAACGCTGCAAATTATTACACAACGGTTTATTATTCGGATAATCAGCTTGACCTAGCATTAATGCTCCGAGACCCATCCTGTTCGATTCAGCATCGAAAAATATCATAATGAAACCCAAAAAAAGGCCGAAAAGAACTGAATCGTAATATTAAAATAAACAAAAAAAACACGAAAGTATCTAGAAAAAACTGAATTTTAATATGAAAACATGCACGCTAAATACTAATATCAAAATTTAACCAAAAATCTATGAAAAACATAATGAGAATGAAACGAAAGAATCTAAAAAAATTGAATCGTATTAAAACGAAAACGTCGGGAAATTGGAAGAGTAAGGCGAATGGGGAGAGACCGGTCGTTGGGAGGGAAGCGAGCGGGAGGTCGCACTCGCTCGCCTCGAGTTTTTTAATGAGACGGGCGGGGCCGGAGGAATTCAAACGACGAAACGCTTGTAGCTCCCGCGTTGTACTGCATTTTTGCCCATTACAACCACGGGCTTCGTCCGATTGGATTGCCGAGATGGCGGGCACAACTAGATACCAAATCGGATTTTTGGGCGAAAGAACGAATTTTTTAGACCACGTTAAAGGCACAAAACGGCCCGGACGGCGGATGGCGGACGGGGGACGGGGGACGGGGGACGGCGGACGGACATTGCAAATTTGGAATCTCCATGTCTTGAAACGTAAAGTATCAAATTTTGAGGGGGGGTTGTAAAAAATTTTTCGTGACCGAAAACATAGGGTTATTATTCAGAATGAATAATAAACCAAAATCGAACAACTCACTTATCGCCTTTTGCCCTGTGTTTAATCTGTCAGTTCTTTCCCCAATATACGTTTTTTCGCCGCGAAATGAGTGTTTCCAACAAGGATTTCGTAATTTCCGTAATTGATTTATACAAGGCACATAGCTGCTTGTGGATAACGAGTGACCCAGATTTCAGCTCTTCAAAATTCATCCCAGTTGCCAGAAATCGTAATGTAGCAGCGAGCCTCTCACGGGGAGTAATGCACTGTCTCATGACGGTGTCTTCTTTTTTAATCATTGGTGTAACCAAATGGAGTAATTGAAAGTAGGCCTCTTCATTAATTCGCAAGTAATTTCTCCAGTCAGATGGTTCTAACCGCAGCTCTTGAAGTAATTTCCGTAATTTTTTATTTTCTTCTGTTGAGAAACCATTGTTTCACCCACTTCCGTTTGGGTCTTCTTTGTTTGGCGTACAAGCATACAACTGTGGCCAAAAGAAGAGATTCTTCTTCGTCCATCTTGCGGCAAGACGCTTTTCAAACTATCATTAATAAATCAAATGATAATACAGGTAATAGGCAATTTTGATACACCACTTCCGCTTCAAAAGACAGAACGGTAGATTGGAGTGGAGTGGAGCGATCGTGAATGAACCCCACTTTCGACTCTTCTTTCCGTCATTCCAATATCGCCTGACTTCGGCGCCGCGCCACTCCACTTGGAACGATCGTCAGTGGCCGCCTTGAAGGGCTCCACGCCATCAGCCGCAGGCAGAAGCCCCCGTGGTGCCCATTCTATTTGGCTGAGACTTCAGCACCCTATGGACCTGAATGGGTAGCAGGCCCCGGTGCCAGAATTGCCAAAAGGCGTTCTACCGGCACCTACCCTTGGGGGGTCCGAGGATTGGACAAGCCCCGTGCTTCCCATGAAGAAGGGTGTCAGGCCGTCTTTAATCCCGGCCTGAACTGCGATCCCCTGTTTGACGTGCCATCCACCCACTCCAATCTCTAACCTAGCACTACCACACTCACACAATAAATACAAATTATGTTTGCCCGAAGGGAAACTGAGTTTTTAAAAAAAACTTTGAAAATTTATTACGGAAGAACTGGGTTTACAAAGGGTACAATCGTTGGAGACGGCTAACACAAAAGTGAAGTTTCTCAAGTGCTGTATGTCTAAGGACACCTCGTAGGGAGGTGGATACTGCTGAGCTATTCTTTTAATCCCAAGAATCTTCGGGTTAAAAGTTACACACTACGCAAATATCTTCTCGTAACTTACATTAACACATTCCCGAAGGTCCAGGGGTGGGCTACTTGATATTCGTCTGCCCCTGGAACCCCCCCACACACGACAAAACATTAACACAACATACAAACCCCTATACACCCGCCCCCCTCCACAGGCCCTGCGCACATTTCCCCACAACCTAACTCCTTACGTAGCCTCCCTTACCTAACTTCATTTACGTAGTACCCGTAATGCCAGGCAACATTTTCAAATCCCTCTTCACAGAGCAAGTTTCTTTAATAAATCATTTACAGCAAACAGCATCCGATTATATAATGAGAACCCCGAATTTTTCAACACCGCTTTATCAGTTAAAGCATTTAAGACCAATTACAAAGACCATTTACTTACTAAATATTTAGAAGATTAGGCCACCGTTACTTTGTTCTTTTAATGAGTCCCATGGTGTGTTTTCATTTTATTTATTTGTTCGTTTTCAATTTATTTACTTATTTTGACTTTGTAGATGTAAATATTGTAAAACCTCAGTACTTGAAGAAGTTCATGCACGAGTATGTTAGTTTTATTTATTTACTTTTATTAATATGAGAATAAACCTGTAATGGCTCTTCCAGGGTCAAAGTAAGAGAGGGCTTTATAGCCCTATTTGAACCCTGGTGATTAAATAAACTAAAAATAAAAAAAATCAAATCCCTATTCCTTAAAACGTTTTCCGCGAACCATTTTAACCATCCAAAACTTCCCTTTTCCCTAATCACCATCCACTGACCCTCGTCACAATACCTCATTCCTAGCCGTGTCTCTCTCCCGCTGGTAATTACACTCAAACTGACAACGCTATTCTGTCAAGTATAATACAGCCCTCACTCACGCTCACCACTTTTATTTATTTCTCAGTTTCAAGCTCCTTCATTCGTGCCCCCAACAATAATTCTCTTTACAGTCATGTTGCAATTACAAGACTTGATAGCTAGAAAGAGTTAACGGTTAGGTTCTATAGTTTCAAATAAATTTAATATTCTTCAATAAATTTTTACTTTTCTTGGCTCTACGAAGTAGAAAGGAAAGTTATGTAATCGGCTGAAAAAAAAATTTTGAGTTCTCTTCAGATCTTTACGTTTCAGACCCTCCTGAGTCCGAAAAACACTATTTGGGAAAATGGTCTGTGTGTCTGTGAACGATTTTTAAAGAAAACCACCGTACCAAAACAGCTCAAACTTGATATTTCGCCGGCAGGTTACCATGGGACTCAAGTGAATTGACGTAGAGCTAAGAAAAGTTGTGTGTTGCAACGCACCAGATATTTTCTTGAGGTTACTCCTAAAAGTGTCTGTTTCTTGGTTGAAAATGATCGTGATGCTCATTGTATATCTTAGTTCCCTGTACAACGAAGGATCTTTTCAAATATAACACTTCTACGAGCTGGGATTAGCTCCATTTTTCCTCGATTTTTGTGAGAATCTGGCTTTTAGTTAGTGGATGTATGATGACTTCCCGCAGATTTCCCATAATCATCGCAGCGCGATGAGCAGGGCAGGTCATTATTGACGCAGGTTTCAATATTGTAACGTTAAGACAAGTCGTCACCGACAAGCCCCAGATTTCGTTGTGGAGCAGTCTGATCAATTGATATGACTTTATAAAAGGTAAAAAGTATTCGTTAGCACTTAATGTTGATAGTCTCCGAGTCCGGCGTAGCATTAACTGCGCTCTGAACCAAGTTGTTTAATAATCAAATCCCCGCGCCCGTGCGTAAGACCACAGGCTCTGGGATCGTCGTAAAGGCCTACTGCAAGCCCCAACATTACACAACCCGCCCTTCGTCATGTTCTCCCAAGGAAGGCGGCCCGAACGCCGGAGTTGCGCCCAGAACCGTCCAATCACCGCTCGCTATAGTTCGCAAGCCGCTTCCCCCTCCACCGTTGCCTCCAATACTGACGCAGGGGGGTTGCGTAGCGTAGCGCCAGTGTCGTACCCCGTGTCGCGTTGGTTGCATCAGTGTTCCCTGCAACTTGAAAGGAATTAGGTCGACACTTAATCGCTACGTTAAATCTTCCCTCTTCGCAAGGTAAGTGATCCAAATACTAATCTGCCGTTTCTTACTAATATAACTAGTCGCCCGATGTCGAAACATTTCTCGCAAGCACGATCTATCTTTCCTAATTCACGAAAGAGTCATTTTCAAGACTGTAAATCGCACAAAGCACCGCTTTTTAGACCTTCTGTTGCAAGCAGTTAACTAGTTTTTAGAACAGTACATTATAGATTGACAGTCTTAACATGACATTGTGAGTTAATTCACAATATGTGTGATTTCAACCCTGTTCTGAATAATTGGTTTCTCTTAAACTGCATATTGGCCGTATTATGAGCGCTACGCTAAATGCCATCTTCTAACACCACAATACCTGCGTGCTAGTGCCCAACGTCACCGAACACATTTTGATCCCTAGTTATACGTATTTCTACGACATGCCAATAAATTCCAGATTGTTAGTTCCGAACAGCTTTAATTCGTCGAATCGAATGTGAATACCTCGCGAGGTTACTGAAATTTTGAATAGGTAGTTTTTTAACAGTACTAATTTGCCCGTAGAATCTTCACAAGTGTTTAGACATGACGGGTTAAACGCTACAAATTGAGTAGTTTTACATTAGTTACGCCACTGTATTAGCGACGTCGTATACTATTAGTAGAGATATATTTATATATAGATATCGACAATTTGAAAGTGTTGCTGCACATTGGGTCAATAAGAGGTGATAAGAGCAGCGACAATTAAGTACACGAACGATGGAATGTCATGAAAATAAACAAACGGGAATGATGCATCAGTCCACTTTCCACGGTGACCAGAAGAACATTATACACACAAACTGGTAGCGATTATCGGAATTTTTCGATTTCCTCCGGTCCGTAACGATGCCAACACGATTCTTGCTTGCTTTTATGGAATTACGGCGAATAAAATATGTAAAAAATGTTGATAAAACGGCAATGGCTTGAATTCTCGTCGGTTGCTCCTAATTATTTTTTGACATGAATTTTTATTACCAGTGTCATATGAGCGCGATTTATGGGGGATAAGTTATTGCGCAACTCTCGTCATTTTCGTCATCGGCCCTACGCCAGCAAAAAATTATTAAAATTATCGGTGAAAAAATATGTTTTAATACTATAATTATGGTACGTTTAAAGCAAAATTGCCGATTTGGTGCTGACGTTCTTCTCTCTGACGCGTTATCAGACACACAATTTTAACACACGGTATTTATGTCGTGAAAGTCCAGCAAAAACGTTTTTTACTTTCCTTGGCTCTACGAAGTAGAAAGGAAAGTTAAGTAATCGGTTGAAAAAAATTATTTGAGTTATCTTCAGATCTTTACGTTTCAGACCCTCCTGAGTCCGAAAAACACTATTTGGGAAAATGGTCTGTGTGTGTGTGAACGATTTTTAGAGAAAACCACCGTACCAAATCAGCTCAAACTTCATATCTTGCCCGCAAGTTACTACGGGACGCCAAAATAAGGGTATGGGCAAAATCCACCGAAAGTTAACTATAGCTATCATAGTGATCAAAACACCAAATTTTTTTTTTCTCAAAAACGGCTCTAACGATTTTGATTAAATTTTTTATATTGATAGCTCTTAATAAGGAAACTATACCATAAAATTCCCATTTGTGGGAAAATGACGAGAGCAGCACAATAAATTATCAAAATTTTCGACTAAAAGCGTTTTTAGCGCGATTTTTTTCTTATAACCTCCGCTGGAATGTTAGTAGAGTGTTAAAACAAATTGGTATTGGACTCCAATCCAATACCTAATGGGTGAGTGTTTAAAAACGCTCATGTGATATCTGGGGCTCACTCCAGAAATTCCTGAATTTCAACAACTGCCGTTTTGCTTACTACCAGTTCTAACAGTTATTACCCAATAGCTCTGCAAAAGTAATTAGTATCCTTCTTCAAAAAATTCGAGTTTTCAGCCTCATTAATTATCTGTGTACCAATTGCTCAATAATGGTCCTGCAATGAGTACGAGCAGCGCAATAAATTCCGGAACTGTGAGCGCTACCGCTTTCTGCTGTCGTAAAGCGTTGTTTGACCAAGTTCAAAGGCCATGTACAAAGTGAATTGACGTAGAGCTAAGGAAAGTTGTGTGTTGCAACGCACCAGATATTTGCGAAGGAAGCCTTCCGGTTTCGAAGGCCCAAGGACCCTAAATAAGTTCTCAGGTCTAAGGAGAGTTAACAAAATGTATATTAAAGGTGTGTAGCCGCGAGTGGAAGCAGACAGTTCAATACGATAAGGAGCGGTGCGTAGCAACACACAACTTTCCGCAATTCCTTTATGTTCGAACACCAGCTGCATATGCGGGCGCTATATCTTCGTTCAACGCATTTTTACAGGAATATTTATAGAGAACAAAATGTAGGGACTAGTTAGCCGAGAGTACTCCGTAAGTTTGATCGAAATCGTTAGAGCCGTTTTTGAGAAAATTGGAATACCGATAAATTAATATTCGACAAATCTCCTTTTCGGAGTTAACTTGGCTTATATCTCCGTTCAACATATATATACAGAAATAATTATAGAGAACGAAATGTGGCTATGGATGACCAAAAGACACTCCATTAGGATTTATCACATCTGGTGAAGCAGTTACCCTGGAATTCACGGAAATGTTCGAAAAAACGTTATTTTCGACACATTTTGATTTTTATCTCTGTTCAATGGACTGTCAGAGGAACATTTATTGAGAAAACAATATGTAGGTATTAACTATTCAAATACATCTTGAAAGTTTGGTGAAAATCGCTGAGGCCGTTTTGCCAAAAAGCGTAAAAACCCTATTTTTGCTTCATAGGCCTTAATCTCCATTCACCGTATTTTCATGGAGATATGTATAGTGAAGAAAAGTTAGGTATTGATTAGTAGTTTTACCAAGGCCACAAAAGTCGCCTACAGCTAATAGCATCGAACCTGCAAAGAGAAAAACAAAAATTATTATTTACGTGTTCTACTTCCACATAATTCCAAAATTTATACGAATCGTCTTGAATAGCCTTTTCATTTGTATAGCCTATGAGATTGGTAAAAAAGATAATTATTGAGTTTTCTTCAGATATTTACGTTTCTAACTTCCAAAACCACCCTTTTCAAAACGTGGTGTGTGAAGGTAGACACGATTGAGATAAAACGACTGAACCTAGTCAACTCAAACTTGACATTCACGATCTCACACCAACATCAAACGGTCACAGAAAGTTATGAGCGTAAAATTATACTTCTCACTGAGGTCAAAACGCATAATTCTCGCTTATCGTTCATACTAAGCTCATGTTCCAATAAGCTACGAAATGGAAGGTCAATAATAATCAGAAATAACCAAACAAAGTACGGTATACTCCTCCGTATATTTTATACGGTTCACTTTTTCCTATAATTCCAAAAGAATCTAAACGGAACTTCACAACAATCGTCTACATCAGTTCCAACGTACACAGTTGGGAACACCATTGCATTACTTGGTAAAAACCGCCGAACGTACGAGGGGAAAGGGAGGAAAGTTGTGATTCGACGAAACAGATTTTGGGACTAATGAAATTTAAACGTAAACATTCGAAGAAAGCTCTAAATTACTTTTCGATCTTGACGTAAGTTATATTGTGCACGAATGTAACGTGTTGGTCGATAAAATATTAGGTCTGTACTTACCGAGGCCGTAGAACCTGCGCGTCAGGAGTTTCTTCATTGACGAAATTGCGTGACTTCGATTACTTGGCGATTCTATCCTCGTTAGAATTAGTGAAAGTACGAACAGCGTTGTTTCTTTCGACGATCGGAACCTAGTATAAAATTTTACGTCGTCGAACGCATCAATACTCGATTCTCGGGGGTAGCTGATGCGCGTTGATCTTTTCATCGGAGAAATCAGAGTCTGTGAGCTCCCGTTGATCCATAAAATCACATTAAATTGAGTTGGCAGTATCCCAATCAATAATAGAACGATAATAATAATGCGATAACGAGAGCAGAAACGGAAACAAATCGAGGCAAACGAAACACGACCGAACAAAAGTTTTCAGATAACTGTACAACTTTCTGATAACCGAAATAACAGGTCGGAAATGAATAAACGCAGATAATAAATAAATAAAAACAGATCGAGGCGAGCGAAACTTATTATTTGACAGATATAACGGTTAGTTATCTGATAACTAAAGAGCGAAGAGACGAGTTAAAAAATAACTAACAGCTAGCGCTAACGAGGCGTGAAAGTGAATTGATGAACGCGTCTTCAGGAGTTAATGAACGATATGACTTAGTCAACCTTTAATCAAGCTAGCAAATGACATTGATAAACCGGCCCTTAAGCTTTTACGATAACTTGTTCCTAGGCCAGTTACCGGCTATAATCCGCTGTAGTATCGTCGACAAAAGAGTTCATCAAGTAGTCTGTAAGTAAATCGGATTAGAACTGAACTAAACACTCAGTATGGTTACAGAGCAAATGAACATTATCGCCAATAGTGCTCCCCGAGGAACTTTGAACCTCAACCAATCTGTGGGTGGTTCCTCACGGGCTGTTTTGCCCAAAATACTCATTAAGGAGTTCGATGGCGACATGAGCAACTGGCCAACGTTTAAACAACTCTTCACAGCTCTAATCAGAGATGAACCCTCTCTGTCAGACGCTGAGAGATTCCATTATCTCGTCAGCTACCTACGAGGCCCTGCCTAAGACACCATCCGCCACATTGCAGTTGTTGGTGAAAGTTTCCATCAAGTCTGGAGGGCCTTACTCCGTACTTCTGATGACCCCCGCAAGTTGGCTTGCCTGTATTTAGACCGCTTTCTCAGCTACAAACCACAGCCAGGTGAACCCACAGCTGCTTCATTGCAAAAATATCTGTCACACGTTATGGAGAGTGTGTCTTCCTTCAGGAATTTGGACATACCTGATTTATCGGACTACCTGCTATGTGAGCTGGCTCTTCGCAACTTAGATCCTTACACACGGCGTGATTTTGAAATGTCTATGGCTGGCACTCCATTTCCAAGCGTTTTGGACCTCCAAGACTTTGTGCAAATACGCCACCAAGTTCTTCAGATTTCTCCTGGGATTCCCAGTGTCAAATTGGACTCCCGAGATTCCTTTAAACCTCCCAAACCACATAACCAGTTTACCAAATCTTCCCCGAAGCCGGCATTGATGGCCAGGAGGTCTGACTCAAACCAATCTTCTACCACACCCAGGACATGCTACATTTTCAGAGAAAATCATGAGATCCTCGTTTCCTTCACTCTTCTCCCGCTGAGCGACTCGATTTATTGAGGCGCTTCAATGGTTGCCGAAACTGTCTCAATCCAGCTCACAAGACCAAGGATTGTACATCCACTACAACGTGCCAGGAGTGCAACAAGCATCATCACACCTGTTACACCTTCCCACAACTGCCAACACAGAATCAACCCCTCCTGTGGATTCAGGCTTTGCAGGCACGAATACCCATACCAAGTCTGGGGTACTGCTTAGCACTGTTATTGCCTGCATACTAAATGTAAATGGGAGACCCCTGGAATTCCGGGGAATCCTGGATGCTGGTTCTCACTTTTCATTCTTGACTGAGGCATGTGCAAGGCGTCTGAGGAAGTCCTCTCGGCCATTTCAAGGAGCCATAGCAGGTGTGAATCAATCACCACTTCAACAGGTCAAGGGGCAAGTTTCAGTATCCTTCCTCAACCCTATCACTTCTCAGTATTTGACCACAGAAGCTATCATCATGCCTTCCATAACTCCACCATTACCTCAACTGCCGCTGGTTTCCAGCATGTGGGAGGATTATCGCACGTATGACTTGAGTGATCCCAACTTCACTCAGCCAGGTCCAATCTCGTTCCTCATAGTGGCCGATTTGTATCCTGATGTGGTAGTAGGAGCTCCCATCACGATTTATGATGATGGACCCCGTCTCATACCAACAATTTTTGGATATAGCATCATGGGTCGTTTTACTTATTCCCAGGCTAATGTTCCAAACTCTTCCGTTTCTCTCATGACTGTTACCAACATCTCAAGATTGGTTGAGAGATTTTGGGAATTGGAGGAACCCGAATTTCCTAAACCAGGTCCACCTGAAGAGAACCAATGTGGACAGCATTGTCTCACCACCCACTACCGGGGGGAGGATGGCAGGTATGAGGTATCCTTACCATGGCTGATTGCAATTGTGCCTGTTCGCGCAATAAGAATCTACTACCCAGACCCGTGGTTTTAACTTGGCGATAAATGACCCTTTTCGAATTATGTGCAGTCTGCTCTGCCTATCTCCGACCGGCTGAGTGAGCAACAGCATCGACACGTCTGGAAATAGTAGTGATTACGATTAAGTTCCGCCTGCAGTAACACACGCTCTTCCGTTCATCGCTCGCTTTCTCACTGGCGTTCAAAACTGTTATATCTGCCCAACTGTTCGCAGAATCGTGCCAAGACCGCATCATGCGTGGAATTGGGACAGTTTGTTTCAAAGTTTCAAATTTCATTGAAGCGTCTGAATCCTGACTGGCTCGTAATCAGCTTCAGATACTGTTTTCGGCTATTGTTCGAATCAGGTCTCCGAGCGAGTGAAAGGGGCACGTCCTCGTTCGAGCGAGCATTTTTGCCGAATCAGAAAAAAATAATTCTTCCGCGAATTTCATCGATTGCGAGCAAATCGTCACATCTGAACTTTGATTTTGAGGCGCAACGCAAACGGGTTACAGCAAATCTGTATCTGCAACGCTCACGTATGTTATCACATTTTGGCGTATCGGCCGACAAGTGCCGTATCGACGGTTCGTTGTCGGTCGAACGCCTGCCGCCTCGAGAGAAGACTCGCGAATCGCGCGCCATTTTCTCGGGGAGTGTGACACAATTGTCGGGTGAAGTACGCGTTGGATTTGTGAAAACGCTAATTGTCTAGCGGTTTACAGACATCCGGTCCAGTATTTCTCTCCTGCCGAAACGTTAATTTACAGGGGAGGCATTGGCTCTACGAATCCAACACCTTGGCTTCACTCACTCTGCCTGATGGCTTTGTGTTGGTGCCCACAGACTGAAGCATCCTACGGCGCCACTTAAGTTAGCGGCGACTTGATTGACTTAAGGGCATGAATTGGTAGCAGACCCACGTACGAGTTCTGCCTGCAACCTACGCTTCTTTTGACACACGTACTTCCGAGGACTCCACATGAGGAGAGAAGGAGTTTATGTGTTCTCTTCGTTCCACGCGTTTGCAAAAAGATTCAACTCGAACACCCAAAAACCATGTGAATAGAGTTCCTGACCGGCAGTACCTGTCCCCGACGTGACTCCAGGATGCACTCTGAGGAGACGAGGTTGTCTTGACCATTCAATGGCAATGGGGGGGGGGGGGGGGGTCTCCTCGGTATATTCGCATATCTGATCCTTCATTTGTTTCGAGTTTCTTTCAATAACGTTAGAACACATCTGCTGATTAACGAGGTTATAAGCGAAGTCCCTCCTCAATCAATTATAATAATTATAGTGATCAAGCCACCCTATATTTTGTCCTCAAATAACCTAGGAATTGCTTAGTTGTTTATAAATCCAAAATATCTGGTGCGTAGCAACACACAACTTTCCGCCACCCCCGTAAGTTCGAAGACCAGCTAGGCTAGGGCTAGGGCGCTATATCTTCGTTCAACGCATTTTTACAGAAACATTTATATGGAACAAGATGTAGGGACTAGTTAGCTGAGAGAACTCCGTAAGTTTGATCGAAATCATTACAGCCGTTTTTGAGAAAATTGGAATACCGATAAATTAATATTCGACAAATCTCCTTTTCTGAGTTAACTTGGCTTATATCTCCGTTCAACATATATATACAGAAATAATTATAGAGAACGAAACGTAGGTATGGGTGATTATAAGACACTCCATTAGGATTTATCACATCTGGTGAGACACGAGAATTCCGGCGGAGGTTATAAGGAAAAAACTGCGCTAAAAACGATTTGGTCGAAACGTTTGATAATTTATTGTGCTGCTCTCGTCATTTTCCCACGAAAGGGAATTTTATGGTGTGATTGCCTTATTGAGAGCTATCAATATAAGAAATTTAATCAAAATCGTTAGAGCCGTTTTTGAGAAAAAAATATTTGGTGTTTTGATCACTATGATAACTATAGTTAACTTTCGGTGGATTTGGTTCAAACCCTTATTTTGGCGTCCCATGGTAACCTGTAGGCTAGACATCATGTTTCAGCTGATTTGGTACGGTTGTTTTCTCTAAAAACCGCTCTAAAATCGAATTCGTCGAAAGTTTTGGTAATTTATTGAGCTGCTCTCGTCATTTTCCCACAAATGAGAATTTTATGGTATAGTTGTCATATGAGGAGCTACCAATATAAAAAATTTAATCAAAATCGTTTGAGCCGTTTTTGAGAAATAAAATATTTGGTGTTTTGATCACCATGATAACTATAGTTAAATTTCGGTGGATTTTGTTCATATCCTCATTTTGGCGTCCCATGGTGACCTGCGGGCGAGATATCAAGTTTGAGCTGATTTGGTACGGTGGTTTTCTCTAAAAATTGTTCACACACACAGACCATTTTCCCAAATAGCGTTTTTCGGATTCAGGAAAGTCTGAAACGTAAAGATCTGAAGAAAACTCAAAATTTTTAGCCGATTACATAACTTTCCTTTCTACTTCATAGAGCCAAGGAAAGTAAAAAGAATGACAGGTTCCATTGGAAACCAGCGAGTGACATCCTGACTTGTGACTGGATCGTTCATTTCTTGGAATGTGGCGATCCAACACAACTCTATGTGGGATGTTGGATCCTCGGTTGACTGTCGGAACCTTTAGGACCAACAAATGGCTGGTAGTACGGCTCAATTCCGGAATTTGTGCTGTTTTCTGCAGTTTACGTTATTACTCACTCTCTCGTATCGGTCTCAAAAGAGAAAAATATCTGGTGCGTTGCAACACACAACTTTCCTTAGCTCTACGTCAATTCACTTTGTACATGGCTAATTCTATCTAATCAATTCATTTATCACTCAGTTAATTTGAACTTCGTCAAACAACGCTTAACGGCAGCAGGAAGCAGTAACGCTTACAGTTCCGGAATTTATTGTGCTGCTCGTACTCATTGCAGGACCATTATTGAGCAATTGGTACGCAGATAATTAATGAGCCTGTAAACACGAATTTTTGAAGAAGGATAGTAATCACTTTTGCAGAGTTATTGGGTAATAACTGTTAGAACTGGTAGTAAGCGAAACAGCGGTAGTTGAAATTCAGGAATTTCTGGAGTGAGCCCCATGTATCTCATGAGCGTTTTTAAACACTCACCCTCTAGGTATATGATTGGACTACAATACGGAATTTTTTTAACATTCTACAAGAATTCCAGCGGAGTTTATAAGGAAAAAACTGCGCTAAAAACGCTTTTCGTCGAAAATTTTGATAATTTATTGTGCTGCTCTCGTCATTTTCCCACGAATGGGAATTGTATGGTATAATTGTCTTATTGAGAGCTATCAATATAAAAAATGTAATCAAAATCGTTAGAGCCGTTTTTGAGAAAAAAAAATTTGGTGTTTTGATCACTATATCACTATCATAACTATAGTTAACTTTCGGTGGATGTTGCCCATACCCTTATTTTTGCGTCCCTTGGTAACCTGTAGGCTAGACATCAAGTTTCAGCTGATTTGGTACGGTTGTTTTCTCTAAAAACCGCGCTAAAATCGATTTCGTCGAAAGTTTTGGTAATTTATTGTGCTGCTCTCGTCATTTTCCCACGAATGGGAATTTTATGGTATAGTTGCCATAGTGGGAGCTACCAATATAAAAAATTTAATCGAAATCGTTAGAGCCGTTTTTGAGAAAAAAAATATTTGGTGTTTTGATCACTATGATAACTATAGTTAACTTTCGGTGGATTTTGTTCAAACCCTTATTTTGGCGTCTCATGGTGACCTGCGGGCGAGATATCAAGTTTGAGCTGATTTGGTACGGTGGTTTTCTCTAAAAATCGTTCACAGACACACATACACACAGACACACACACAGACACACACACACACACACACAGACACACAGACCATTTTCCCAAATAGTGTTTTTCGGACTCAGGGGGGTCTGAAACGTAAAGATCTGAAGAGAACTCAAAATTTTTTTTTCAGCCGATTACATAACTTTCCTTTCTACTTCGTAGAGCAAGGAAAGTAAAAATAATTTTTCGACAATAAACGAGGAAATTGGGTCGAATCGTCGGGTATGGAAGAAAATATTTCGGTTATCGGGCGAAGCGCGTGTTCCGGGCGGTTGCGCTATTCGGCTTATCGGAGGCGGAGGTTGAATTATAGTGAAGTGGCGCGAACCGACGGCAAAATGAGAGCGAACTCGGTCGGTTTCGATTTATCGGAGTCACGCTCTCCGATTGCGTTCCGGAGTTTTATAAGCCGTTTTGTTCTTAATGTCGGACGATTGTCGAGCGTCGAATGTCGAGTGAGAACATTCGGTCGAATGAAGTTGGACGACGGAGTTCGTCGAGCCTCCGGACGGGACATCGAAATTTGGTGAGTTTCTTCCCGGTATTTTCCCTGAGGTGTGCGTTTTCAAAATACGAAAAACAAATTAAAATAACATAAACCTTTTCTTCAGACATCAACTGCATTTGAAAAAATATCTGGTGTGTTGCAACGCACAACTTTCCTTAGCTCTACGTCAATTCACTTTGTAACAACACTTCACAGCAGCAGGAAGCGGTAGCGCTTACAGTTCCAGATTTTATTGTGCTGCTCATACTCATTGCAGGACCATTATTGAGCAATTGGTACACAGATAATTAATGAGGCTGTAAACACACATTTTTTGAAGAAGGATAGTAATTACTTTTGCAGAGTTATTGGGTAAAAACTGGTAGTAAGCGAAACGGCAGTAGTTGAAATTCAGGAATTTCTGGCGCGAGCCCCATGTATCTCATGAGTGTTTTTAAACACTCGCCCTTGAGGTATTGGATTGGACTACAATATCAATTTTTTTTAACATGCTACTAACATTCCAGCGGAGTTTATAAGGAAAAAACCGCGCTAAAAACGCTTTTCGTCCAACGTTTTGATAATTTATTCTGCTACTCTCGTCACTTTCCCACGAATGGGAATTTTATGGTATAATTCCCTTATTGAGAGCTATCAAGATAAAAAATTTATTCAAAATCGTTAGAGCCGTTTTTGAGAAAAAAAATATTTGTTGTTTTGGAACGGTTGTTTTCTCTAAAAACCGAGCTAAAATCGATTTCGTCAAAAGTTTTGGTAATTTATTGTGCTGCTCTCGTCATTTTCCCACAATTGAGAATTTTATGGTATAGTTGCTATATTGGGAGCTATCAACGTATAAAATTTAATCAAAATCGTTTAAGCCATTTTTGAGAAAAAATATTTGTTGTTTTGATCACTATGATAACTATAGTTAACTTTCGGTGGATTTGGTTCAAACCCTTATTTTTGCGTCCCATGGTAACCTGCGGGCTAGATATCAAGTTTCAGCTGATTTGATACGGTCGTTTTCCCTAAAAACCACTCTGAAATCGATTACGTCGAAAATTTTGGTAATTTATTGTGCTGCTCTCGTCATTTTCCCATAAATGGAAATTTTATGGTATAGTTGCCATATTTGGAGCTACCAATATAACAAATTTAATCAAAATCGTTTGAGCCGTTTTTGAGAAAAAAATATTTGGTGTTTTGATCACTATGATAACTATTGTTAACTTTCGGTGGATTTTGTTCATACCCTTATTTTGGCGTTCCATAATGACTTCCGGGCTAGATATCAAGTTTGAGCTGATTTGGTACGGTGGTTTTCTCTAATTTCGTTCACATACACACACTCAGACCATTTTCCCAAATAGCGTTTTTCGGACTCAGGAGAGTCTGAAACGTAAAGATATGAATAAATAGGCTGTGGAACACTTAGCATGTACCAAACGTATGAGCTGACAGTCTCTTCCGTTTCCGCCTCCCTCCGAAGATGTCTTCGTTGATGTTTTTCACGCAGTCCTCTTTTACAGTTCAGTAATTGAGTTAATTATGGTTCAATAAGCTTTTTCTCTGGAAACTCTCTCCATTCCTCTCCTCCAGTGTGAGCTGGCCGCGTGGATGTCATCTTCTTCATGTTTAACGCATGTATGAGTCACCATCTTTCTGATGAACGCTTTCCTCGCAGATTGAGCGGGGCGTTGCCAGTTAGAATATACGATGGAATTTGCAATACCTTCAATCATTCGCGGTTTGTCGTTCACGTCTGGAAGGAGTGTCCTTCGTTTTTGTAGTCAGGAGATAGATTAGGTCCCATGACTCTTCAAAGAATGAGGGCTTAACGCGAGATGTGACGCTGAGGCTATCGTCCAGCACTTCATCTCCGTGCAGATCCACCTTTTGAGTTAATTTGATGTCAGTGAATCGTGCTTTGTGACAACTGTGCTCTCCTCAACAATCGTGGTCCTCTAATATCGATGACTATTGACGAAGGGTGTTTGAGAAGGGTTTGTTTCCGTTCGAGTCTCCCCACTAACCTTTTAGCAGCTTGAAATTAAGATATTTCCTTTTATTCGACACTTTTGTGGCCATCGAATTCTCAAAAACCCAAATGCGATTCCATCACAGTTTGCTTAAACGCGTTTATAGTTGCCCATTGGACATTTTCACTTCCAGCTCCTCAAAAAGAACCGTCTTCACTTCAGTTTTGTACCTGTTTCATACTGAACGAGAGTTTTTAAAAAAAGGGAAACCTGTTAGCCGTATTCCCAACTTTTTGCACCGGTTACCGTTAGCAGGTCCGCAATTTGTTGCAAAAGCGGAACGAGAGAGAAAAAAACCGGCACCATACGTCGCATTGCGTTATTTCCTCAGGAGGTCACAAAAAACGAGGAAACAATCGACCTTTTTACGACAACAAAGATACTTTTTCGAGGGAGGTTTGTTTGGGACGACGCTCTGCCCTTTTTGCGCCGAAGGTCGGAGTTGAGGGTCGCAAAACTAACGGTGCGACCTGACGGTACATTCGCCAAAAAAAAAGAGTGCGATGTAACGGGTGTTGTGAGATGTTCAATATTTAGAGGTGCTAAGTGTCGTCGCTGTGAAACCTTGCGCAACGCGAATATTTTCTGTTTCTTGGTCGAAATGTCTGTTCACGGAGTTATATCAGTCGTAGGTGATGGAGGTTGCAGTTTCGCTATTGTGCCGGCGCCCAGGTACGGCAAGTTGTCACGTAGCCAATTAGTATTGCCAATACGCGTATATACAGTTATTATGGCAGGTTTGAACATTGAATTGAGTACATGAAGTTTCAAATTCCACTCTAATTTTTTTACACAGTTTTAAACATGCTTACTAATCACAATATTCGAGCTCAACGTGAAACACGCATGACGTATTATTAAAGTTCTAACTCTAAGAGTGAGGAGGAACTTTGACAGGTGTCTGGGTAGATGACAGATTCCAATTTTTCGCTCCTAATGTTCACACAGGGCCAAACACAAAATGTAATAACGAACTTCTTTTGTGTAAACCGGAGAAATAGAATTCTAAAGTATTTTAATTTTGGAACGTTACAAAATACGTGTAATTGTAATATCTCATGGGCAGGTTTATGTACTTTTATTTTGTGATCGTGCGCAAGTATTAACACAAACAATAAAATATTTCCATCTTGATGTGGCACTGTAGGTATCTGTAAACCCATTTTGACTGGCTGGATTAAGTAAAGGTTCTTATATTGGAGCTATTCCTCTTGAGAAGTGTTTTAATCTGGGGTTCTTTAATGATTCTATGTCAGCAATTTCTTGTTGATAACCACTACCTACTTCCCACTGTGCCACTTCACGTTCAGCGTTAGCAATTAAGACTAAGTAGGATTCGAACAACAAGTAATACGGACTGGAGAGGACCCTTTGATTTTTACTTTCCTTGGCTCTACGAAGTAGAAAGGAAAGTTATGTAATCGGCTGAAAAAAAAATTTTGAGTTCTCTTCAGATCTTTACGTTTCAGACCCTCCTGAGTCCGAAAAACACTATTTGGGAAAATGGTCTGTGTGTGTGTGTGTCTGTGAACGATTTTTACAGAGAACCACCGTACCAAATCCACTCAAACTTGATATCTCGCTCGCAGGTTACCATGGGACGCCAAAATAAGGGTTTGAACAAAATCCACCGAAAGTTAACTATAGTTATCATAGTGATCAAAACACCAAATATTTTTTTCTCAAAAACGGCTCTAACGATTTTAATTAAAGTTTTTATATTGGTAGGCGTGGCTCCCAATATGGCAAATATACCATAAAATTCCCATCTGTGGGAAAATGACGAGAGCAGCACAATAAATTATCAAAACTATCGACGAAATCGACTTTAGCGCGGTTTTTAGAGAAAACAACTGTACCAAATCAGCTGAAACTTGATGTCTAGCCTACAGGTTACCATGGGACGCAAAAATAAGGACATAGGCAAAATCCACTGAAAGTTAACTATAGTTATCATAGTGATCAAAACACCAAATTTGTTTCTCAAAAACGGCTCTAACGATTTTGATTACATTTTTTATATTGATAGCTCTCAATATGGCAACTATACCATAAAATTCCCATTTGTGGGAAAATGACGAGAGCAGCACAATAAATTATCAAAGTTTTCGACGAAAAGCGTTTTAGCGCGATTTTTTTCTTATAACTCCCGCTGGAATGTTAGTAGAATGTTTAAAAAAATTGGTATTGTAGTCCAATCCAATACCTAAAGGGCGAGTGTTTAAAAACGCTCATAAGATACATGTGGGTCACTCCAGAAATTCCTGAATTTCAACTACTGCCGTTTCGCTTACTACCAGTTCTAACAGTTATTACCCAATAGCTCTGCAAAAGTAATTACTATCCTTCTTCAAAAATTCGTGTTTACAGCCTCATTAATTATCTGTGTACCAATTTCTCAATAAAGGTCCTGGAATGAGTACGAGCAGCACAATAAATTCCGGAACTGCTGCTGTGAAGTGTTCAAAGGCCATGTACAAAGTGAATTGTTGTAGAGCTAAGGAAAGTTGTGTGTTGCAACGCACCAGATATTTTGATAGGAGGCCCTTATGCCAAAAACGGCCAAATGCTTGGGATATGTCAAGGATGTCACTACTGAACAGATTTTCTTTTCTTCCAGATTATTTCTATTATTAAAACAACCGTATATTGTTGTTGATTAAACTCAAATTGGCGATTAGTAATTCTTTCCTCCATTTTAAGCTTTAGCTTTAAACGTTTCAATATACGTTTTTCAGATAGCCTAGAAATTATAGGCTAGAGTAAGATCATTGACTTGTTTGACAGGTTTTGCAGCAACTTTCCGCTGTCGCGACCTGGATTTTTTGTGGGTGTGGACACAATTTGAACATATTTTGTTGTTTACATGTAGGTAGGGACTTTATGCTATGCCATCTCCTGGTGGAGCAACCTTTTAGTTCATTCTGGCTTCGCAAAGAGAAAGAGAGTAGTTTTTTTTGGGGTAGATAACCTGGATGACTAATCACCTGAACCACTTTATTATGATGGGTGCCCCGTTATGTTTCTCAACCAGTTGGGAGGAATTGATTTCACTGTAGGGCGGGATTTGTGGGAAGCAGTGGGAAAAATTGCTCCAGAACACACCCATTGGTTGAAATCTATCGTGAAAGTTATCAATAAATTGGCTTAAACGATTTGTTTTTTTGATCTGGTTTCCCGCCGGATGTATTTACTTGGGAGGCATTACAAAATTAGAGATCAACAGTGGAACACGTTTTGTTGAGCAGAACCTTCTTTCCAATCTGCTGTCAAAGGTGGCAGGTTTGGCTGATCTTCCAACAACCGTTGCTCACTGTTGTAGGAACTGCAGTGGAGGAGCACGTTCCTTGTTTCTTTGGCAAGACGCGCAAAATGGAGTTTTTGAAAGAAAAGAAGTGCGGCACGCTCAAGTCGCCCTGTTCCATAAGGAACTGACTCGTTCTCTGGTCTGACTCAACCCACTCTCCCTCAAGACTTACACGGACGTTGGAAAAACGTCATGTCCCTTCGACGAGGGTTCCTATTTGATTTGCCAGTCATAGAGCCCCAAGTCCCTCCAAATATTTATAAACTCCAAACTCACAAACGCATATACACTTTCGATGTTCTTAACGGTTGCATAATAAGTGGATACGTTGGACGGGGATCAGTCAATAAGGACTCATATTAAGTGGCGACGTTACGAGGTTTTATCTCTCCCTCATACGCACGCCAATTGACGTTGCCAATTCCTGCTATATTCTCAATGACTCGCTATAAACCACTTTATAAACTGTTCCAAGCGACAAGTGTATACGGCATCAGTCAATTCATTCTGTCTTCCTTTTCTGTTGAAAGTGAACTTTTAAACAAAATCGTAGTAGTCGTTTTTGAGAAAAAAAACCCTGCAAATTATTACGCAACGGTTTATTATTCTCTTGAACAGCTAGACCTAGTATTACTGCTCCGAGACCCATTCCATTCGATCCAGCATCGAAAAATACTAATAAACCTGACTACAATGGAACTACGGAAACTAAATATTCCCCTGGCGCCAAGCGCCCGTAAACATCTGCAGGCATTTATGATCTGATGTAGGGATGTGCAGAGGAAGTGGCCCTAACCTTCCTCCGCCCCCAAAAGAGTCAGGGAAATTGGGGCGGGGACTTCCATCAAACCCTCGGCAATTGATCCGATTCCGCTCAAATCCCATGCCTCCTAAGGCGCTGATGAATTACTGCACGACGTTAAAACTGGTGCTAGAGTGCAACTCTAAACTCTACTGCTCTGCATAGAGCTGCCATCGTAGAGAATGGCAGTCGCCTGGCCAAAGTACAAAAGCTGGGGTGCTTGCTAATAATGGGGGTGATGAAAACCACACCCACCATTACCATGGAGAGATTGTTCGACCTTCTTCCCCTGGACATTTATGTCTTTAGGCGACGAAGGTAGCATACAGACACACCAAGCTGGGTATAGCTAAGGTGCCACAGGCGAATAGTGGACAGTGGAGGAGCTCATCATGATCATGGACGCGATGGTGCCCATGTATGAGTTCGAAAGGAAATATAATGTGCAGCCAGTGGGAGGTCCATGGAACAGCGAGAGTCTCCGATTTCGGCCTCCCAATGGCATTAACATCTATACAGACGGATCGAAAACTCCGGAGGGAACAGGCTCCGGGGTGTGGATAAGTGGCTCTGGAAGGAGTGGGACGCACATTTCCTTGAGCCCCACTTCAAACAAAACAAAAAAAATCCATTGCAGTCTCTGGTTACGGTGTTCCAGCCAGAGGTGGCTGCGGTGACAGTCTGTGTGCAGCGGCTGCTGCAGAGAGGGACTGAAGCGGCAGAGAATCAACATCATGATGGACAGTCAGGCCACTCTCAAGGCGTTAGCCTCATTCTGTCTTACATCGCGGCAGGTGTGGGAGTGTCTGACTGGACTGAAGGCCCTGGCTGAGGACAACAGTGTAACACTGTATTGGGTGCCAGGGCATCAGGGTATAGAGGGAAACGAACGGGCTGATAGGTTGGCTAAGAAGGGATCAGAGCAGATCCCTATTGGCCCTGAGCCCTTTGTGGGGACTACCAGGAGCCACCTATGTAGAGAGGTTGGCAAATGGGAGGACAGGTGCAGGGCTGCTCATTGGCAGGGGCTGCCCGGCCCATTATCCTACATCTATACTGAACAAAAATTTAAAAAATTGAGACATAAAATAAGTAAAAAGTTGAAAAATTAAAATAAAACTTGAGTGGGGTGTTAACTACCCCAGTGTGGCATTTATGGTTGTGAAAATAAGTGTGTCATTCTAGGGTTAAGCCAGTTTTTATCAGATACGTACAATTGGGAAACGGTACAATAACTATTTAACGTATGGAAGAACGACTGAACCGATTGAGCTCGCGGTTTCGGTCGTTTTGCTCGTCATACTCGAAAATAAAGAACTGAAAATAAGATGGTGGGCCATATCTGTTGAAGAGAGGGGAGTGACAACCAAAATGCACTGAAAACGCGGTGCTTAATGCGATCGTTTCAAGTTTGGAAGACTTTCAACTCTCTTTGTGTGAGAACTTTGAATTGTGTCTGTTATCGACCGTAACGAGTACATAAGCGCGCGTTTAAATCGAGGATTCGCTAGGGAATGCCCTACACGCGTTTTGTAAAATTTGCTCTACACAGGTTTTTTACTTTCCTTGCTCTACGAAGTAGAAAGGAAAGTTATGTAATCGGCTGAAAAAAAAAATTTTGAGTTCTCTTCAGATCTTTACGTTTCAGACCCCCCTGAGTCCGAAAAACACTATTTGGGAAAATGGTCTGTGTGTCTGTGAACGATTTTTAGAGAAAACCACCGTACCAAATTAGCTCAAACTTGATATCTCGCTCGAAAGTCACCATGGGACGCCAAAATGAGGGTTTGAACAAAATCCACCGACAGTTAACTATAGTTATCATAGTGATCAAAACACCAAATATTTTTTCTCTCAAAAACGGCTCTAACGATTTTGATTAAATTTTTTATATTGGTAGCTCTTGATAATTATACCATAAAAATAATATTATACCATGATAATTATACCATAAAATTCCCATTTGTGGGAAAATGACGAGAGCAGCACAATAAATTACCAAAGCTTTCGACGAAATCGATTTTAGCGCAGTTTTTAGGGAAAACCACCGTACCAAATCAGCTGAAACTTGATGTCTAGCCTACAGGTTACCATGGGACGCAATAATGAGGGTATGGGCAAAATCCACCGAAAGTTAACTATAGTCATCATAGTGATCAAAACACCAAATTTTTTTCTCAAAAACGGCTCTAACGATTTTAATTACATTTTTTATATTGATAGCTCTCAATAAGGCAATGATACTATAAAATTCTCATTCGTGGGAAAATGACGAGAGCAGCACAATAAATTATCAAAATTTTCGACGAAAAGCGTTTTTAGCGCAGTTTTTTCCTTATAAACTCCGCTGGAATTCTTGTAGAATGTTAAAAAAAATTGGTATTGTAGTCCAATCCAATACCTAAAGGGTGAGTGTTTAAAAACGCTCATGAGATACATGGGGCTCACTCCAGAAATTCCTGAATTTCAACTACCGCCGTTTCGCTTACTACCAGTTTTGACAGTTATTTTCCAATAACTCTGCAAAAGTGATTACTATCCTTTTTTTTTAAATCGTGATTACAGCCTCATTAATTATCTGTGTACCAATTGCTCAATAATGGTCCTGCAATGAGTACGAGCAGCACAATAAAATCTAGAACTGTAAGCGTTACCGCTTCCTGCTGCCGTAAAGCGTTGTTTGACCAAGTTCAAATTAACTGAGTGATAAATGAATTGATTAAATAGAATTAGCCATGTGCAAAGTGAATTCACGTAGAGCTAAGGAAAGTTGTGTGTTGCAACGCACCAGATATTTTCACTACGTTGACTCGAAATTCACTATGCACCATCCTGAAAATTCTCATTGATTCCGTTCGACGTAGAATAAATCAGTAATTGTGGGTGGTGGCGACAGAGCGAGGGTTTCCGTTGCGCGGCACCTGGTCGAAAGAAGACCTTCAGAGGTTGTCCCAATGAATTAATCCACCTGGCAGGTCCTGTTAGGCGGAGGAGGACATATTTCTCTCTCAGATTCCGGTATAAACACATTTTTTTTATATCGAAAAGGGGACTCTGTTGTGGTGGATGGGTCTTGGGGCCACCTTGCAGCAGGTCGACGAGGAAGAGGGCCTCTCCACCTCGCGCGCTGTGTGAACGCGACCCTCAGCCCTCGACCCAACTACCTGTTGCATAATCCCACCAAACATTTACCTGCTTCCAAAGAACGTACCGTTATCTAGGGACCCCGTTGTGGATTAGCCCCTTTAGAAAAATACTTCCGAATTCCCATCGGGTTCGTCCACCTGGACCTTCTTTTGATAACGTCGAGCCCCTTCGCTTCATCGGCAGTAAAACGGCATTTATCGAACTATAACTCAGGCTGTGGCTTGTCCCGCAACGCCCCGGAGAAATTTACCACTACTTACTACCTGCTCATATTCGGAGACGTTAAGTTGAATTTTACCTTTTGTTAATCCACGAAATCGGTGTTGGTCAATTTTTGTCTTACTATCACCGTTTGGAAAGACATCCTTGTTGAGATGTTTGTTGGATGACGTTGAACTATGATCTGGTTTTGTATTGCGTGTGCGTTCTGTAGACATCACTGTATTATAATACGCGGGGTTTTGATGTCCACCCTTAGATAGAATGAATCGATTTCCACTTGCAGTTTGTGGGAATGGACTAGCCACATCGACAGCTATCCTTTCAAACGGAGCTCCAACGTAGTACTGTCTCATAGCACCTCGAGTTCTAGCTGATGGACATTCCTTGCATCTACGACACCATTCTGCTACGCCATCACGGTACCCCACCCAATAGAAGTACAACCTCAACTTCTCCAGTGTTTTCCTGACTCCAAAACGACCGCCAGATACTCCTCCATGAATTTCACGGAGTACTTCACTTTTCCGGGGTGTAAGAAGAATAATCTGGTATCTCCTTTCTTTTCCGTTTGGGCTTTCCCAAACTCTTTTCAGGACGCCATCCTCTACAACCATGGAGTCCCACTGTGCCCAATAGCACTTAAAAGCTGAGCTCTTAGGGGAAATCTCATTCCACGATGGGCGGCTACCACGTTCTTGTAGACCAAAATTAGTGCAATATATAGAAAATCGATAGTGCGAACAAATTTGAAGAAATGTTCAACGATGTCCGTATTACGAGGTTTTCTAACGAATTCTAGTTAAAGGGAGGCGCTCTAAGAGCACACAGTTCACCGCAAGAAAGAACATGTAAGACACCAAAGTGAAGGAAACAAGGTGTAGACAATTGAGGCGTGCTGTGCGCGAGACTCGATGAGGTTTAAGTCTTAACTAGTGCCGTTTAACCTAAGCTGACGGTGACTTGTCACGAACAGACCACCTCACTACTTGTGGGGCTGTAAAAAGAAACTACGTGCTACTCTATAGTAGTTTCTACAACAGTGAGCGAATGTTGTTGGGAGGGCAGACGAACTTAGCAGCGTTGACTGCTACAAAGCAAGCCTATAACCATTTTCCAGAGTTTGCGAAGAAGTTGATAGCCTAGAGCCGTGGTCACAGTTGAGCTGTTGTTTTGAAACTTGCCACCCAAGTAAATAGTTGGATGAGGTGGGAAATTAGATTAAGAACTCCTCCCAGATGGTACGAGATTCCTCAGGTGGTAACCCACGGGCAATAGCTCTCTACAGGGAGACTGGCAAACGAACCTGAAGGAGCTGCCACAAGGGGAGAGACTGTCACGGTGCGCTGCTTCGCTATTATCACCCCTTTCCCATGACAGAATGCACCTTTTCGGTGACAGATAAGGAAGAACTTGCAGAAATCAAGACCAGCCACCCTCACTTACCTTGGCGCTATTTCACTCGATTCGTACGAATCATCAGCCGCTCAGCAGCAAAGTCAGCACTAGAGAACTGCCGTTTTTCGTACTAAGGAGCTTTTGGGAGTGTAAAAAACTTTTTTGAGTTGATGAATTTTGACACGATTACTATACTTTCCTTTCCCTTTGGGTAGCGGAAAGAGTTTACAACAGTTTCCACATAACTTTTAACCACGAAAATCGATTCATCGACACGAACGAAAGTAGGGAGCCCGAAATGTACCAAAATTTCGAGTTTATGTAGCAAAGTAAAGACATAAAATGTCAATAATTGGTAACACTCAGTCGTGCGCCGCAGGTTGACACTGAGCGATGTGGTTAAGTTTTCACTAGGTTCTCTAAGAGTCAGTCCTCTGATGGTCGCAGATATCTGTGAATTGGTCCATTATTAGTTCCGAAAGAAGGTGCTTTAGATGCGTGCATAAGACGTCCTGCCGACGAGATTTAAGAATTGCCCTCGAGCGACACAACTTGTCATAATTAGCTCGCGCGCTCCAAAATTGATAACTAACGTTCGACTTTTTGTTTTTTTCAGTGAACTCCCCAAGGGCAAAATGCTCGGATTTCAAGAACCCCTCGACTGCCGAACCAGTTTTTGCGGAGTTCTGGACCTCAGGACGCGCGTCGAGAGCGGAGGACGGGACGACGTGGCTCGTCAAAAATGGGAAGAACGAGCGTCTCCTGTCGAGGATCGAATGTCTTCTCCGATGCCTTCAGACGCCCGCGAGTGCTTGTCGTCCCCTCGAGATGTTTCCGTTTTGACGCCGCCGCGGGACGTGTCGCTGTCACCTCCGATGATTGACGTCGTTTCTCCCACGTTGGCCATCACTCAGCGCGTCCTGGCCGCCGCCACGGCCCCTCAGGGTGTCCGCCCCTTTAAAGCTTATCCTAAAGATCCCATGGCTCTGTCCGCTCACAGCGACGTCTACCTGCAGTTCAGACAACACATGCTCACCCAGGTATGTACGCCTTCTGGACATAATTTATTATTATAGACCGTGGTATACTAAATGGCAGAGCAGATCTATCTTTTAAATTTCACTGATTACATACAGTAGCTAACAATAAGGAAAACAAGTCTTTACACGGGACACATCAGGAAGTTTTGATTTTCAGCTTTTTGTGTTGTTTTTACTTTCCAAGGCTCTACAAAGTAGTAAGGAAAGTTATGTAACCGACTGAGTTTTCTTCAGATCTTTACGTTTCAGACACTCCTGAGTCCGAAAAACACTAATTGGGAAAATGGTCTGTGTGTGCGTATGTGTGTCTGAGAACGATTTTTAGAGAAAACCACCGTACCAAATCAGCTCAAACTTGATATCTAGCCTGGAAGTCACTAGTGGACGCCAAAATAAGGGTATGAACAAAATCGACCGAAAGTTAACTATAGTTATCACAGTGATCAAAACACCAAATATTTTTTCTCAAAAACGGCTTTAACGATTTTGATTAAATTTTGTATATTGGTAGCTCCCAATGTGGCAACTATACCATAAAATTCCCATTAGTGGAAAAAGGACGAGAGCAGCACAATAAATTACCAAAATATTCGACGTATTAGATTTTGGCGCGGTTTTTAGAGAAAACAACCGTACCAAATCAGCGGAAACTTGATATCTAGCCCGTAGGTTACCATGGGACGCAAAAATAAGGGTATGGGCAAAGTCCACCGAAAGCTAACTATAGTTATCATAGTGATCAAAACACCAAATATTTTTTTCTCTAAAGCGGCTCTAACGATTTTAATTACATTTGTTATATAGATAGCTCTCAATAAGTCAATGATACTATAAAATTCTCATTCGTGGGAAAATGACGAGAGCCGCACAATAAATTAGCAAAATTTTCGACAAAAAGCGTTTTTAGCGCGGTTTTTAACTTTTAAACTCCGCTGGAATGTCAATAGAATGTTTTAAAAAATTGGTATTGTAGTCCAATTCAATACCTAAAGGGTGAGTGTTTAAAAACGCTCATGGGATACATGGGGCTCACTCCAGAAATTCCTGAATTTCAACTATCGCCGTTTCGCTTACTACCAGTTCTAAACTTGTTTACCCAATAACTCTGCAAAAGTGATTACTATCCTCTTTCAAAAAATCTTGTTTGCAGCCTCATTAATTCGCCGTGTACCAATTGCTCAATAATAGTCCGGGAATGAGTATGAGCAGCACAATAAATTCCGGAACTGTAAGCGCTACCGCTTCCTGCTGCCGTGAAGTGTTGTTTGACCAAGTTCAAATGAACTGAGTGGTAAATGAATTGATTAAGTAGAAAAAGCCATGTACAAAGTGAATTGACGTAGAGCTAAGGAAAGTTGTGGGTTGCAACGCACCAGATATTTAGTTCTGCAGATTAGTCGTTTCTTTCTGGCTGAACCTCAGTAAAATAAAAGGCGATTGATCTCTGCCACTTTGTAAGTAAACTCATGGGGAATAGAAAGATAAGGACGAAAAGGACACGCAAAACTCACAACATAGAGAGAATATGTTCTTCTAGCGAGCCGTCGTCATACTATAAGCTATTGAATATGCTGGAAGCAGCCACACTGCTACAGGAGGGTTATTAAAGTTCTCTGCCGTTGTGGGGATCTATAAACCACCTATTTGATCAGAATTACGCGTATTTGCTCGAGGCAATCATCAAAACCAATATTAATTTTGTCTCTTCGTTTCGACAGGTGAGAGGCTCCAAATCCGGCTTGGCGAAAAAACGACCTGCCAGCCCCGTGAGTCCCCACAGCCCTTTGATTCACCAACAACAACCTCAACAATTACCAAGCTCGAGCGGCCACGACTCTTCAGACGACAAAGACAAAGACGCTGCCTATTGGGAAAGGAGGAGGAAGAACAACGAAGCCGCCAAACGCTCGAGAGACGCTCGTCGGGCTAAAGAAGACGAAATCGCTATACGAGCGGCTTTTCTCGAACAAGAAAACCTTCGTCTTAAATATCAAATCGCCGCTTTGACCGACGAAACTGCGAAACTTCGGTGTCTTTTGTACAAAGCCGAAGGTCGATGCGTGACGACAGTGTCTCCTACTGGACTTACAATGACGTGACAGCCTCCCGCTTTCAAGGCTGTATCGGGAACTCGCTCTTCCTAATGGACTGTAAGCAGACTAGTCATGTGCCACGTTATTGGCTGTTTCGATCTTTTATCACGACTGCTAGGCTAAGATTTTTTTTTGTAAATATCTCTCTCCGTTTAAAATTGTTGAAAGTTAAGCTTTGTAAAAGTTTGCTCAAGTGCACAACACAATACGTCAAAATAGCTATGCACAGTGTCCACGAATCGAAATAGGCAATACAGGAAAAATTTGAGACTGGTAGTGAGCAAATTAAATGAATATTCAAGTAAGTAGGATCAACGGCCAACAGGGTTAGTTATTGGTAAACTGGCTATCGTGCTGGAGGGAATGCTATCAGTTAGATAAGGGCGCAAGGAGAGGGTTATAGGTCCAATTTGGTTATGAGAATACTTTTCTACAAGTGCACTGCAGGTTGCTTTGCAGGCTACACTTTCTGTTTCAGAAAACATTGTTTTGTTTTTTTTCTTCAATTAACGTCACATGACAGACCCCATATTTCGCCAAAGTCGCCAAGGCAGCGGATATAGTAGTTAACCACTGTAACAGATCAGAGCAGATCCCTATTGGCCCTGAGCCCTTTGTTGGGACTACCAGGAGCCATCTACGTAGAGAGGTTGGCAAATGGGAGGATAGGTGCAGGGCTGCTCATTGGCAGGGGCTGCCCGGCCTTAGACAGTCAAAACTCTTTATCCGGCTCTCCAGAGAGAGGTCCAAGGAGGTGCTTGCTCTGGGGAGGAAGGATATGAGGATCATATGTGGCCTGTTCACAGGTCACTGTCCGCTGAGGTACCACCTTGCAAATATTGGCAAGTGCGAGGTACAGGTATGCAGGTTCTGCGAGGTAGGGCTAGAGACGGCAGAGCACGTGCTGTGCGTATGCGATGGACTCGCGGCATCGCGCCATTATGTGTTTGGGAGGCCTTTTGTTCAGCCCGAAGTGGTGGCAAATGCAAAACTTGCAAATATCCTCCGCTTTGTGCGAGGGTGGTGGGGGCGCATAGGTGACGTCACACCAAGTGAGACCAGTGCCGTGGGGCCTGGGGGTGGTGCAGGTGGGCCATGATCCGAGTATCATGGACGCCCTTACAATAGGCCTGTTTGTGGCTGCAGTGAGGGTATTGCCTGCATCCACCGTTTCAAAGAAAAAAAAAAAAAAAAAAAAACCACTGTAACACCAAATGAACAACACTTGATTTTTGCTGGCATTTAAAGTTTTCCATTCCGCTGGTTAATTTCGCAGCCTGTTTCATCATTTGATCACTTCTCGCATAGTGTTTCGAGACTCTTAAGGGAAGCATCAGGGAAGGGAAGCGGGAAAGTTCTCTCACTGAGCCTCCAAATCACTCACGAGTTCTCACGACAAACCAAACGATCTTAGTGAGACTGTTCACCAACAAAGCACCCCAAACTCTGCACCAAAAAGCCTCATCATCAAGTTGCTCTCTCGCCAAGTCAATTGGCGCCCACGCTCTTGTTCGCTCCCCAGTTCCTTGTTTGTGTCTCTTAGCTCTCTTCTTGGGCAACTGTGATTAAAACCCCATTTACCCCCAGAAACGATCACTCTATCATTTGTTGGGCATCAAAAGATAATGTTACAGTTGTAGGATTTAGGGAAATGAGAAAACACAAATCCCTTTTTTACTGAACTTGTATTGCCTGTAATGAGATTGAGTAAATGAGAGTGGATAACGAAAATAGGAATGTAATAGAAAAGAGGGAACACGTTGCCATGACAAAAACGAGACTCTCTCAAAGAAGTGAGAAGGTAGAAAGAGGTTAGGTGCCTTCGTCTTCTTCACCTGCCCATTTTCTGTCCCAGTGATGGAAGTGATGTTGGTTGGTGACATTGGTCGCCACAACAATAAATATTCTGATAGCTCTGACGCGAGATCAGTCACTTATCTATCCGAAATAACCTAATTCAAGGGAAATGAGCAATGGAAAACACCTTTAAGGTTGCCATTTAAGTAATGAGTTGAAATAATACTAACTTGATTGATTGATATGTTGATAGGCGAGTAGAAAAGACTGATTATGGAGTTATACAGAGATGAGAAGACTGATTGAAGATGCGTGTTAGTAGATTTCTCTATTAGCTGGTATCTGTTGTCACTGGGGACTGCTATTTAAACAAAAACCTTGGTGTGTATGCAAAACGTCCACATGAAAATAGAGCGTTATCTATTTAAAGTTGGTACTAACAGAATATACTCGTACCTTTACTGACTTCCTTGCACATTGGGAAATACAGTGATTGCATATTAGGTAATGTTCATTCTTGAGTAAACAGTCTTCTGAAATTTCCCGTCTGGTATTGCCATCTGCAATGGGAGTGGCTTGATCAAGTTCATTCTTGGAATGAACCAGTAAACAGTAAGCGTGATGGTCAAGGGGCTGTAGTTAAATTGACAAGTGCGACACAGATAATCGCTTAAGAGAGCCTCAAAGGCCTCCTATTGGCTCATATAACTGGTGAGAGCTTCAGGGCGTCGAATGCTAAATTGAAATCCTGACTCGAGGGAGAGTTTCACATTGACTGCCCTTATTCTTCTCATAAACCACACTGCGAGAATTGGCTGCACTGATCATCCCTTGTACCGTTGTACCGTCCACCTTTGCTGTGCACTACTCCCTTAATTTCTCGTGGATCCTCGTTTTCACACTGCTTTACTATTTCATATCAATTTTTAGTGGGTTGCACAGCCTGTAGCTGTTTATGCCGATTTCCAGGTTATGAGGGAGAATAGGTTCGATTAACTTGCGTTAGTGGCACTGTGAGGCTTATATTCTTGGGGGCATTGGCACAAATTCGATCGCACGCAGTAGACTCTGCTATGGAAGAGTGGAGTGCTCACAGCTAAAACAGAAAGCTTCACATTATTTTCTTCTTCTGTGAACACAATGAATCTACCATTTACTTTGAAAATGGATGAAATAGTGTTGTTTGAGGAATTCAACATTTCGTTTCAAATAAATATGAGCAATTCATTCAACTTCCTCCTTCTCTCTGCTGTGAGTTTTCTCTGACTAATCCCAGTGATTCATCAACGTTGATTCCCAGTAGTTAAAACCTGGAGCTTCAGTAACAGTAGTGCTAACTGAAGCGAAGTTTTTTTGTAAAAGTGAATGAAAAGAAGCCAAAGTAGCGGGAGAATGTGAACAATGACGATAACAGATATTGACCACGAAAATAATTAAAAACGGTTAAAAACTCTAAGGTTCGAATTTTGGGGGGCTGAAAGTCTCATAGTGCCAGTCTTAATGTTTCATAGGCCCAGGCCTACCTTCCCAAGCGATGCCAGGTATTTCCCAAAAGAGCCTTCTTCGACGTCCACCTTGGAGAAGTTGTGCCACAGGCCAAAAGTCACTTTCAAGTTACTGGCACTGGACCAGGTACACAAAAAGGGGACAACTATACCCATAACATACATCGGGTTGTTCATTTTGCAGTGCCCTGTGATAATTCCTTCCTCTCCATCGTCAGAAGGCTGCATCTTTATCTCATGCGTTGGTCTTGAGATAAAGTGTTTGGAGAGCCTCACTGACGACGGAGATGCCCCACAGTGGGTAAGTCGCCCTATAGGCACAGTAGACAAACTGAGTCTGGCCAGATGGTCTGCCCTCTCATTTCCAGTGATCCCTTTATGGCCAGAAATCCAGTAAACGTTAACTCTGTTAGATTTTGCTAAAGAGTGGAGCCGCATACTGCATTACCTCACCAGTTTGCTTCAGCGCCTTGCAAGAAACTTCACTACCAGTCATTACGTTGATAGTTGCTTGAAACTTGTTGGAGTAGGACACAGAGCAATGTACATCCCACCCCTCCCAAAGCCACTTATTTACACTCCTGAACCTGTGCCCTACAGAGTTTTAGATCCATCTGTGTAGATTTACATACCACTAGGAGGCTGAAATTGACAGCTTGTTCCATAGGCTTTTAGTTGCATTTTGTATTTCCTATCAAACTCGTACCTAGGCACCAGTGACCATGCCAAGCTAAGTAAAAGTTTCCACATTCTAGGTCCCATTACTAACCCCTGTGGCATCTAAGCAATTCCAAGCCGTGTAAGTCTGCACACCACCATAAATGTCAAACACTTCAATTCCATTCGAATTTTAAAGAACTCTGGCGCTAGACAGCGATGAAGCTAGTAACAGTTCCGAATTTGAAACTGAAGCATTTCTACACAGCCAGGACGTTTTGAATCAACATTTGATGAGTGCAGGGAACTAACTTAGTTCATTCAGTCTGTTCAACTTGAATGGTAGCTAACTTATAGACTGACCAAATACATGAAGGGATGCACACTCAAATAAGTTCCCGTTTCATTATTCACACTTCCTTGTCTTTCAGACTAGTAACTTACTAAACCTATTAAGACTGAATTACGCATAAGCATCGTATAGTTGGATTCATCTCACTTCAGAGATCTAAGAAGACTGTTAGCAATCTGGTTATTTTCGTACCAACAGAATTGTGGCTAAATGCTTGTTCTCCTATTAAGCACCAGACTACCCCTTTGTTCAAAGGAGCCTTGAAAGAGTGGGAATATGCACAAACTGAAGTCTGAAACTCCCAGCCTTTTGGCTAGTAGTGCCTATATCCCTAATCTGAAGTGGTGGAATGAAAACAAAATCAGCAAAGACTGCTATCCTTATATGATATCTATTCCGCGTAATCCTTTGTTTACAATGGTCGTTTGAAGCCTGCATTTTGGGTAACTTTAAACTCAAGAGTACCATTCACGGTATTTTTTAAATAGCGAAGCGAAAAGTTGAAATCACACAACAGCAAAAAACTGATCAACTTTTTGTTTTAAAAATGATGCCCATCTAATTGAATTGCCTGTCAAAATCGAGTTTGAAAAATAAAAACAGAACTGAAGATGTAAAACTTCAATCTCTAAACAACCCTCTGATGACAATAATAATTTCAGCTCGATTATGCTTGTTCCAAAAGGGACAGTCACATTGCAAACCTTCTTGTACAGTTGTGTTCATCAGCCGATCTCTCAGCACCTTTTGACTCACTAAGGTCTGAGGGGAAGGACTTCACCTTTCTTTTTAACCTTAAAAAAACTTCCAACATGCACACCTACAAACTAATTCAAGTTGCACTCAATTACTGATGTCATAATAACGCATTGTTTAAGTTAAGATTTTCTGTAACCAGAATTGCTGTGAATAAATATGAACTCTGCTAATTCAACGAACCACTGTAAACGAATTTATGGGTTCCCTAGAATGTTAGCCCAGAAGTCAAATACTTTGAGCACATATTTTTGTACATAGTGTTTTTATGTTAACGCATCTTAAACGCATTTTCAACTGCGTTATCGTTCAATTAAGGCTGAAAAATTGTCGCAATGACGTCATCTTAGTTCCTTTTTATCATTTTGTATTTTATTAAATGTAAGTAGTAAACGCATAATTTATTTAAGCTCTGTGTCATGAATTATTTTCCCAGACTTTCATTTCGACGCATCACAAACCACTTCTTTTTGTCAGTTATTTGGAAGCAGTAGTCTAGCGTGGCATCCTCTGACACGCTAAGACTTGAACTACTCTTCAAATTTCTATATTATAACAGTTTCCCGCTATTTCGATGCAGATATCTTACGTTTTACCACACCCCGATTTCTTTAAGAGTATTAGATTCCAGCGATTAGTAACAAAAAATACATTAAAATCGATTGTCGTTTAAAGTCTTAAACTTTTTGCTCTGCTCTCGTCATTTTTCCGTTTATTATTGGGTCATTTATTTATTTATAACATATACAGGCAGTGCCCAATTTAACAGTGAGAAACAAAGATTAATAAAAGTAGGACAATATAAACCACAATAAATATCACAATACAATCAGCAGCAATCCTGAGCCAACTAATGAAAATCACAATAACCGTCGAATTTTGGACCTAAAAGAGTCTTTCGACAACAATAGTAGGTCCTCCGAAACACTGTGTGACAACCTATTGAAATCATCCTGGAAGCGCACCATGGAATTAATGCGGAGATAGTTGGTCGAAGAGGTATAGACATAAAAAGGCTGATGGAGTCTGGCAGTGTATGGAGGGGCGAAGAAGTTCAACTTGGAAAGCAGATACAGACAATCCAGTTGACCCGCTGTGTTTTCTTCAGATCTTTACGTTTCAGACCCTCCTGAGTCCGAAAAACACTATTTGGGAAAATGGTCTGTGTGTTTGTGTCTGTGAACGATTTTTAGAGAAAACCACCGCACCAAATCAGCTCAAACTTGATATCTCGCCCGCGGGTTACCATGGGACGCCAAAATAAGGGTATGAACAAAATCCACCGAAATTTAACTATAGTTATCATAGTGATCCAAACATCAAATTTTTTTTCTCTAAAACGGCTCTAACGATTTTGATTAAATTTTTTATATTGATAGGTCCTAATAAGATAATTTTACCATAAAATTTTCATTTGTGGGAAAAAAACGAGAGCAGCACAATAAATTATCAAAATTTTCGACGAAAAGCGTTTTTGGCGCAGTTTTTTCCTTATAAACTCCGCTGAAATTTTTGTAGAATGTTAAACAAAATTGGTGAAGTAGTCCAACCCAATACCTAAAGGGTGAGATACATGGGGGTCACTCGAGAAATTCCTGAATTTCAACTACTGCCGTTTCGCTTACTACCAGTTCTAAGTGTTTACCCAATAACTCTGCAAAAGTAACTACTATCCTTCTTCAAAAAATTTTTGTTTACAGCCACATTAATTATCTGTGTACCAATTGCTCAATAAAGATCCTGTAATGAGTACGAGCAGCATAATAAAATCTGGAACTGTAAGCGCTACCGCTTCCTGCAGCCGCAAAGTGTTGTTTGACCAAGTTCAAATTAACTGAATGATAAATGAATTGATTAAATATAATTAGCCATATACCCGAGTGAATTGACGTAGAGCTAAGGAAAGTTGTGTGTTGCAACGCACCAGATATTTGAATAAGAAGCTCTAAGCAAGCGTTATTCGCGGAACAAAAGGCAGACGACATTGTGAGACTCGAGTTTTCAATTTTTATTGGATATTGTTTCATTTTACAGTTATCATAAAATGGTTCGTAGGAAGAAAATGATTAGTTCATACGATTTCATAAACGTTATACAATAACACAAAGGAGGGTTTCCTTGTTACCCACGATTAGGCTGTTGAATCGCCAGTCGTTATGAGAGCGGTGAGTCGACCTGTGAGAAGAGAATAAACGACACGATCTGTCGTCGATACGCGCGAATCGAACTACTAATCACGGACGAGAATCGATTCGTTCACTCGTTCAGTGGAATGATCGGTTCATTTCGATTTTTTCAAAAAATGAATGTTCATCCCTCACACTGGAAATCATGACGTCGCGGTCAATTTGTAATGCTTTTTTTGTGGAATTTAGGAAACTAACTTTTTCACAGGGCTAATATAATAATATATAACACGCACTTTACTTTTCCAATAAAATTCCAAAAAGAAGACGAAGTTGGAAAGATACGTTATCGCATGTTGCAATCGCGTTTTGTTATCACCCGCCAGTTACCGACCTATTTAATTTTTGCAGGAGCCAAAGCCGGATCCCTTATATAATTTGGGTGATGGGAAATGGGCCCATATGTGGCCACGACTAAAGTCACTGTTCCCTCGGCTTTGGCTGATGCCCTGCAGTCTCTCTCTCTCTAATTTTTGCAATCCGATTTACTTAAATTATCTTTAAAATTAAGCGCTATTTTGCTTATTTACGACTTGTTTTAGTAGAATGCTGGGTTAAATCCCAGAATAGTGTACGCGAGTACATTTGTCCGGTTCGCGATTCGGAACGTTTAGTGGTGTCACTGATACTTTCTAGCGCTAGTACTCTTCAAAATATGACTTAGATCGTTCGACTAACCCTTGAACTATGGAATCATTCCGCGAATCCCACCCTTCGGCAAATTTTCGTTGTAACCGAAATATCGTCCTTCAGTTGGCGAGTTGCCCCCACCGTATGCGTTTTTCCTCCTTCGTCGTTCGTTACGTATCCAATTTTTTTCGCGCCTGTCCGGCTTCTCCTGCTTTCCTATATTAGTGCTTTCCCCACTGCCCTCTACGCGTTTAGTTTTTTGATCTTTTTCGACCAGCCAATCAATAGGCGAATCAATACGACTTTGATTCATCAATTCAGAGAAAAAAACCCGAGGAGTGTTGTGGATTGGTGTATGAGTTACGGTTTTATCTCTGACAAGTATGAATGTGGTGGATGGATGCAATTATGCCGAATGATTTAAGTCATATTTTGAAGAATACTAGTGCTAGAAAGTTGCGACAACTTCACGAAGGCTTTCTTCGAGGCGATAAAACGATCCTATCCTCCGCAGAGTTCGGATACGTAAATTGAGAGGTGAGTGATTTTTATTTATTTTTGTGGTCGTCAATGTGTGTTCTGTTGCACTACGCGAGTGATATTTATTATTGTTGTGGTCATTAATGTATGTTGCATTAGGCGCGCACTGTCCACGTTGGCTCAGTTTTGCGCGCTTTGTTTACATTCACTTTTACGACAAAACTTCGCTCTACTCTTACCGCTACCGTTACGTTCACCAGTATCAATGACACTACTAAACGTTCCGAATCGCGAACCGAAGAACCGGACAAATGTACCCGCGTACACTATTTTGGGATTTTACCGAATGCTGGTCTCTCACTCAGTCAAGTCTGGCATTGCGAAGTGTTTCAAGTCTACTACGAATGAGCTAGGCCTATTAGAGCTGTTGGTTGAGCGGGTTAAATATAATCGTAATTCAATGCGTAGCAGGTAAGCATTTCCTGCCTATTTCTCTTTCTAATGCACCAATGAGCCTGGTTGCGAGTTTCGATTAAGGCAGCTGCGGGTGTCAACAAGTTATGTTGGGCACAGTCTCGATAAAAAGCACTGCAAAACCGTATTCATCTGTTGAACATGACAATGTATACAAGTGGAGCTTACGTCGAAATAGCCGTAGGCACTAGAGCTGCGTAAGGTGTTTCAATAGTAGAAACAGCTGTACAACTCATGGACAAGCGATAGCGTTTCACTAAGGCACATGCTAGTTGTGATTAAATACACCTGACCACACGGCTCATAGTATATGTAGTCCACACTAGCAATCAAGGCACCAGTCTGGTGTGGAGGAAATGCTGTTCCGGAGGCCTGGCATAAAGGCTTTGATACTTTCAACTGTTACAGCAGATTAGCGCTAGAGTTATTCAAAATTAGAGTTGAATCACCGTTGAACTATGAAATCAACTTGTTCAATCGCGTGTTGTAACCAGTGGATAGTAACAATAACGACTATAATAATATCTAGAAACAAAAATCTGGTGCGTAGCAACACACAACTTTCCGTCACCCCTTCAAGTTCGAACACCACCTACATAGGCGGGCGCTATATCTTCGTTCAACGCATTTTTACAGGAACATTTATGGAGAACAAAATGTAGGGACTAGTTAGCTGAGAGTACTCCGAAAGTTTGATCGAAATCGTTAGAGCCGTTTTTGAGAAAATTGGAATACCGATAAATTAATATTCGACAAATCTCCTTTTATGAGTTAACATGGCTTATATCTCCGTTCAACATATATATACAGAAATAATTATGGAGAACGAAATGTTGGTATGGGTGACTAAAAGACACTCCATTAAGATTTATCACATCTGGTGAAAAAGTTACCCTGGAATTTACGGAAATGTTCGAAAAAACGTTATTTTTGACACATTTTAATTTTTATCTCTGTTCAGTGGACCGTCACAGGATCATTTATTGAAAAGAATATGTAGGTATTAACTATTTGAAAACACCCTGTGAGTTTGGTGAAAATCGCTGAAGCCGTTTTGCCAAAAAGCGTAAAAAACCTATTTTTGCTTCATGGGCCCATATCTCCGTTCACCGTATTTTCATGGAGATATGTATAGAGTAGAAAAGTTAGATATTGATTAGGAGAAGATAATTTGAAAGTTTAATCAAAATCGTTGGAGCCGTTTTCGAGAAAAATGCGAAAAACCCTTGTTTTTGGTACATTTTCGTCCCCCCACCCCCCTTCCCATCGGCCGAAATCGTCCATAACTTTATTTTGGTGTCTACAAAAAATAACGAACAAAACAAAAAAAGAACCAGCTCAATCGGATCAGCCGTTCTCCCGCAAATCGAACTACAGACACACACACGGACCACGCTCCAAAATTAGGTTTTTTAGACTCAGTAGGGTCTGAAACGTAAAGATCTGAAGAAAACCCAAATTTTTTTTGGGCCGATTACTATACTTTCCTTCCCTTCGGGTAGCGGAAAGTAATAATTCATCTGCCCCTTCGCCCTGCAACTTGACAACACTGTCATCTACTAAAGACCCCTCAGCCCTCGTCAGAGGCT
The DNA here is from genome assembly GCA_020466155.1 of Pachypeltis micranthus. Classification (NCBI taxonomy): domain Eukaryota; kingdom Metazoa; phylum Arthropoda; class Insecta; order Hemiptera; family Miridae; genus Pachypeltis; species Pachypeltis micranthus. Next base: position 3,520,184 of record CM035782.1, on the reverse strand, counting down.
GAACAGGTTCAACGCCAAGAGAAGAATCCTGTATTATTTGCTTTAGCTTTCTTCGGAATTGTGATAAAAAGGATAAATAATTCTATTACAGCTTCAGGAACAAAAAATGGAAGCGCCTTCTACAGCTCCTCTAAATCCTCCCAAATACTTCAACGATGAATTGTTCACTGAAGGGAACGAAATTTGTGGCATTTATTCCAAAACGTGTATCATCGATGAGGACAAAGAGGATTTCTGCCATAAAATGTAAGTAAATCTGAGTTTGAACGTTTTTGTTTCAGAATGTCAGGGGTGGGAAATTTTCCAAAAGACACCTGTGCGAGCAGAGCCATATGTTTACCTACTAAAACCCGTTGTCCAAGGTTGCCAACTAGGAAGGAATGGGAGGTAAGGCTGCAACAGGGCTGGAGACTCATGTGCAGGGGCGAAGCTTACGGATTACAACGAATTATTGGGAGATAAGGTGTGGGAGAGTGTCTGAAGAGTTGGGGGATAAATTGTGAGGCTTTGGGGGTTTGACAAGTACGTGTGTCCTGTATTCGAAAATGTGTCCAGAATAAGTTACATTTATTGAATTTTGGGACATTCCAGGTCGACAAAATGAAGTAGTCGAAGTCGATAGTTAATTAATTTTCGATGTACACCTGTTGCAGGGTCAAAGAGTTCAAATGCGACATCCCAAACTGCGTTCTGGTCTTTGACAACCTTCTCAAATACGAGCTGCACTACAACTCGTGCCACAGATTCAGTTGCTCTCAGTGTAAAAAACACTTGCCTTCGCCCCACCTCCTTGACCTCCATTTGATGGAAAGTCACGACTCCTTCTTCCAAGTGCAGGCCGATAGAAAACCGATGGTGAGCTCTGGCTTTGTTCAAGTGGTTGCAAGTATGACATTATTTGATTAAAATAGTCGGAGGCGAATGGATCAAACTAAAATGTGCAAAATAATCAGGGGAGCCCATCTTTTCAAGTCTAATCATCGTTAATGAGGTCTAGGGCTTACTTAATCTAGTTGCTCTTTGGGTTACTTAGCTTCTCGTCTTTATCATAACTTGAGGTTATTTCATGGAATAGTTCTTCTGCCTTCTGTTCCAATTAAATGACAAATTGTAGCCAATCTGTGTCTGCCGCTCTCTCTCAGTCGCGTTCACAGACCTATTTGCACCATTTCTTCTAATATTCTTGCTTCTTTTACTTGTTTCTCTGCAAGCTACAGGGTGAGCCATAACAAATGGTGCAGTTTCGAGGTGTGCTGCACGCCTTGTAGTGGGGTTAACGACCTGGGAGGGGTCTCATTGTGCCCAGGCAGTGGTCCCGTTTTCAATCGTTACAATGGTTTGGAGCGGAGAGCAACGAGGTTTCGTCATTCGCACGTTTTTTGAAAGTGGCCGTTCGTTCATCGCCACCCAGCGGGCCTTCCGACTGCGTTACAACATCCCACGTCGTGATCCCGTCCCTCACCGCAATGTTATTGCACGTTGGGTTCAAGCATTGGAAGAAACTGGTTCCACAGTAAGGCGTAGAGGTGCGGGAAGACCAAGAAACGCAAGAACACCTGAAAATTTGGCTCGAGTGAAAGCAGCAGTGGAACAGTCGCCTCGGCGCTCTGCTCGGAGGCATGCAGTAGCACTGAACATCTCTAACACCTCACTAAGGAGGATTTTGCACATGGACTTGTCATTTCATCCGTACAAGATTATGATTGTTCAGGAATTGTCACCTCCAGACTACCAAAACCGCTTGAATCGATGCCAAGAGATGATAAACCGCATCCCACCAACATCCACTTTTTTCAGTTCGGACGAAGCCCGCTTCCATCTCTCTGGAGCGGTTAATAAACAAAATTTCCGCTATTGGTGTGACCGCAACCCAAGACAAATTCACGAGAGACCTCTCCACTCCCCGAAAGTCACTGTCTGGTGTGCCATTTCAAAATTTGGGGTGATTGGGCCTTATTTTTTCGAGGAGGATGGAAGGACTGTTACTGTCAATGCTCAGCGTTATCTTTTCATGCTGGAAAGATTTTTTGAACCCGAATTGAACCAGTTAGCCGAAGAAGAGGATATGGGGGATATTTGGTTTCAGCAAGATGGGGCTACGGCCCACACAGCGCAAATCTCAATGGTGAAACTGCGGCATATGTTCCCCGCACGCCTCGTCTCAGGGGTGACTTGGGGTGGCCGGCAACTTCGCCTGATTTGAGTGCGTGTGATTTTTTCCTGTGGGGCTACTTGAAGGAAAAGGTGTTCAAACATCGACCTCACACTCTGGAAGACCTCAAGATTCGAATCAGGGAAGAAATCGCCGCGATTCCCATCGAAATGTGCCAGAGGGCGGCTGAAAATTTCAGGAATCGCGTACATCAGTGCGTCGCTGCTGAGGGCGCCCACCTTCCTGATGTAATTTTCAGGACTTAATCTACCGAAATGGGGTGATGTATGGCGTTCAATGAAACAAACCGTAATCTTCTAAGTTGTACCGTTTTTTTAAATCGCCCTTTGAAACTGCACCATTTGTTATGGCTCACCCTGTATATAAATAACTGGACCTCTTGTGACTGAAGTGATTGCCTGCTATCTTCTTCTGCTTGTTCCCCTGCAAGCTGATCCTTAATTTGTTTACTCACTTTGACAACAGCTGAAACACAGTTGGTTTTGTTATAGTTCCAATGTTTCGTCGAAAATTGTCGCGTGTTGTCAAACAACGCCGCAGAAAGGAAAAAGCACTGCATCGAAGTTCACAAATTTCCGCACGATTTTCATTTTGAGTCCAAGAAAAAGTACGTTCGCTTACATTTTATTCATTATCGTTGTTTGTTCGCTTACTATTTTACTCCGGTGTGGATTCTTGAGAGTCAGTCAGGATAAAATGAAAAGCTCCATTAATTTATTAAGCGTCATCAGAGCTCGGGAAATTGCTAATGGTAGTAGAAAGGCAGACCTTAATAGTAAACGCTTAATAAATTAAGCGAAACGTCAGCCTTGAGAACCTTTTCATTTTATCGGAGTTAACTAATACTGTCAAGAACGACCCCATATCGCACTTATTATTTTATTCGCTTACAATTTCAGAGTTTAACGGGCGTGCTCATCAGCTGAGTATGAATGGGTTCGGGTTGGCAAAGCACAGGGACGTTCTTTCAATGATTGCAAACTAAGTCGCGCGCGGACTCCCCGGTTGATGTGAGGTCTACTCAAAATAATGAGGCACATCCATCATCCGCATTTCACAGCTCCGCAGAGCTCAATCTGAGTGAACTTAGGGCGGGCAACTTTAATAATATTAATCAAAAGCTAATTCTTATAAAATCGGAGCGAGAACTGAACTTTTTATTATGTAAAGTAAACAGAAAATATAAATCCTAACAAACGAAATTTTGGCAACACAAGATTCCTCTAATAATGTTCTCTTCTTCCTACCAATTAGGACTCTCATTCTCAAAATTCTTCTGTCTGCGTGTTGCCTGTGCAGGCCCATCTAAACTCTCGTGGAGTAGCCTGAGGAGTGAGAATGTGGGGAGGCTCCTTAGCCCTCCCGAAGAGTGAGAATTGAAAGGGGTTGCTCAGGGTTCCTCCTCATTCGTCCTCTCCTCGCTCCCCCTTACTTCACTCAATAGCGATTTTTGTACCACGATGAACAGATGCACGCGACTCACTCTGCCAGAGTGTGGATCTGTGTGTCTTCGCCTCATTCAACTTTTATGAAGTGTCCGAACGCGTTCAGCCCCCCGGTACACTGTCTGTGAATGTACTCGAATCGGAAATAGCTGAGGAAGCTCGTCCCACAGATGATATTCCCTCTCCAACTTCCCATCTGGTATTTAAAGTGCCTGGAACTACCCTTAAAGTGAAACCATGGAGGAGCCTCCCTTGTTTGACAGAATACTAATCTCGTTCCTAACTTGTTTATGGTGCCTTGCAAAAGGAACAAGACTGAGCCATCCACCCCATTGAAGGAAGAGAGAAAACATGATTTGATGCGCTGTGCACTGAGTATAAATTATGAGAGACCCAAAAACGAAAGTGGTCGATTTAAAAGGAAAGGGAAACAAATGAAAGTACTAGTAGAGTACTAGTTCGGGTGAATGTACTGAAACGATTTGTAGTAGTAAGCCAGTTCGAATAGAAAGGAAAAAAAAGTCGTTTATGGAGGACGGAGGCAGCTCGATAACTCCAATGTCGACTGGAGCTTATCTTCCACGACCAACCAATAGCCAAAGTTTGACGTCTTTCCTTACTTCAAGCCTTCTGAATGACCGCTCAATGGCAGAATTAGATCGAGAAAACGCACATATCGCCGCCATTGAACAGGTCAAATGTAATAGACGGGAGAAACATATAGAAGAGGTGGATGAAGAAAGCGAAGAGGAAGCTAAAGTGAAGAAGCTAAGGATTCGAGTGAGAAGACGAATGAAGCAGGAAGCAAATAAAAGTAGTAGTCCCTTTGTATTGTTGCACACATCCCCTAATGAGAATGCTACAACTGACCAAAGCTTTAGCCCTCGATCCACTGACACAGTAGGACAGATGACAGCATATCGACCGATGACGTGGATATCGATCAAGTGACACCTTCGAATCTCGCTGATATAAATAAATCAGGACTGTCATTATCGATGGCTTCTCTCTACTCAGAAGCTGACTTAGTTAAAGGGACTTGTCTAAACCCTCCTCCTTCAGGTTCGGTCATCATCCCATCCTCGTCACCAACTTGTTGTGACAAGGGACTAACAATGCTAATAAATGCACGCAATTATTGTAATATAGTAATAATTGGGTGATAAAAATAAAGCAATTACGAGTGGCAAGAGAGATAGAGACTGACTGACTGACAATGGGTCGAACAGTCACTTAGGAACAACAGTAACAGTATGTAATACGTGAATGGTGTGAACGGCTACAATAACTCTCCATGAGAATGTTCCTGGAGATTCTGGATGTGCGTTCTTTGGCTTCCCCAGTTCATTGAACAGCCACTGTGAAGATACTACCATACAATACTAGGAATATTACGTGGGTGCATTAGGATCTAGATATACAAAATTCCTTTCCATTTTGCTCTCTGAAGCCCAACCCCGCCCAACTCAGTATTTTTGCATCAATTAAGCAATGTCACTCCACCTTTAAGAGAGGGATGTGAGTGATACCCTGATAACTAATTCACTGAGTTCGGTGAGGTCTAAGAGACGTGGTCTCAGTTGATGTGTTCCTTTCAAACTTGCCACGCAAGTAAATAGTTACATCAGACGAGAACCCAGATTAAAAACCCCTCCAAGACGGTAACACAGGCAACAGCTCTCTACTGGGAAACTGGCTAACGACCAAACACCTGTCGTGCCTCCACAGGTCTGAGTTTGGTTGATGCTGCAGCAGCTGGCCTCTTGAATATTAGCGAAACTGCAACTTCCCTGGCTGATATAACCACAGACCTGTCCATCAACCCAGCTAAAATGGTCATAGTGCCATTCACAAGAGAAAGTCAGTAAGTCATGGGTGCAGTAGTTCAGCTCAGTGAGCAGGTTAAGTATCTAGGTGTGAATCTGGATCGAAAACTAACTTCGAAAGGACACATTATCTGTGCGACTAAGAAGGTGACGACGGCACTGTGGTCGTTTCAAAGAATGTGCAGAACAAGAAGCTTGTTGGTTTTATGAGGCCGTAAGACCAATCATCCCAAATGGGTCGATTTTATGGCGGCACAGAGCAGCCATCAGAGTGAACTGTAGCAGCCTAGTTTTATTTCATTTGAGAACTATACAGTACTCACATTATTTGACACTTGCAGAAAGGAAAACCTGAAACCGCTTAAACTTTAATTTAAACGTATTCTTTGCATCTTATTTAAATAAGCTAGACAGTGGTGTGTCTTTCTACTTTACAGAAACACGCAGAGCTCCAAAAAGAAAAAACCTCACGTTCCTTCGGATCAGAAAACTAGCACAGACGTTGCTCCCGTTTCGCAGGAAAAGGTCAAAAAGCAACTTCACATCTTCGGCAGAAAAACGGGAGGGAAAGCATTCGGCAAAAAATCTCAGAAGCCTGAAACGAAGATTGAGATGGGGGAATTGATGGATACTTTACCAAACGCTTAAGCGTCACATCGTGTTACGTCATTGAACTACGGGTTGTGCTTTATGTTTTGAGTAACATTTTCAGGAATCTGGTCCGATCGTGTGACAATAAATTTACTGTTATTTACTGCCTCAACGTTTAATTTGAATATAACTTGCACATTTTATGCGGAGTTGTGCAATGTTGCGGATTACAGCCCATGTTGAGAGTAACCATTACTGATGGTACCAAACACGAAGCACTTCACCTCATAATGTGTCAGAAAAACATGTTTTTCACTCCTCCCAACGTGCTATGGTTAGGTTAGCGACTTCCTTCGTGTTCTCAGGGGAGGAAACGTTGCCTATTATTTCGAATGGATTCGATTACTCTGTTCAGATGCCAGTCATCAGCGTTCAAGAACTGGAATTTTCAGGAATCCAGCCAACCCGTCCAATTCACCAAAGAATCGATTTAGCGCAGTCACTCGAAACTATTTCCATCAAATCTCTCAATGCTTCAAATAGAATAGCCATCATCAGTCGTAACATAGGAGCACTCAAAGAATCCGTTATATATTTTTCGTGCCAATCACATCGACACCGCTCCATGTGCTGAATAAAGAAGGAAACATCTTTAAAGGGGGTGGGGGGTTATGAGGGAGGGTCTGCGTATTAAGAACCAACCTGGAGCCGTTTAGCATGCTGTCTGTGATGGCAGTCCTGTTTTCTTATCCTCTTCACCATCATGAGAATCTTGCAGCGGTACACCATTCCGATACTGGGTTACAGTACACACCCCTGCTTCACCCCAGTTTCGATCTTAACCCATTCAATGCGGGACCTTCCTAGCGCTCTACACTCCCCTACTGAAGAAAAAAAAGGATTTTCGAGTGTGTACTTGTCTGGTGTATTGCGGCTCAGGTATAAGAGGTACGGAAAAGCGGCGCATACTGGTGCACTAAGAAAATCATAATGAAGCATCCCATCCCACTGCAGCCCCAAAAGTAGAAGATCCCTCCTTCGAATACGAAAACGTACAGAGCGATGCGAGAGGGCCTTGGGGTAATATTACCTCAAACATAGGAGGAGTGAAGTGTCATGAGGTAATATTACCTCATCCGCATTGAATGGGTTAATGGGGTTTGAGAGCATCCGGCATTCGTATCCTTCGTATTGGCTCCTTATAAGGTTAATAATCTTGCTGGGGAGCCCGTACCGTTCCAGTATCTTCCACATGGTAACCTGGTTTATGGAATCGAATGCCTTTTGAAAGTCTATGAAGGCGATGTACAGGGGACTCAGCCATTCAATGCTCTGCTCCAACACTATTCTCAGGGTGCTGATGAGATCGGTGTAGCTACGGTGCTCCCGGAAACTGGCTTGCTGTTTGATTCTTTTCAGGATTATTCGGTTCAGTACTGGGAGCAGAGTAATGCCTCGCCAATTTGTGCACTACGAGATGTCGCCTTTTTTTGGGATCTTCACTATAAGCCCCTTTTTCCAGTCTGCCGGTACCGCTTCCTCATCACATACTTTCCTGAAGAGAGGTTCGATTATACTCGCCAGGGCTCTTGCGTCGATTTTCAGGATTCCCGCAGCTATGCCATCGATTCCAGGGGGTTTCCCGTTCTTCATTTTTGACAGGGCTTCGGCAATTTTGGCGACCGAGGGAGGAGACTGATCGATCTCAGCTGTTCCAGTGGCTGACATCCCAAATTGTGGCTCCTCTGCATCCTCGCACTTACGGTTTAGCACCTCTGAGAAGTGTTCTTCCCAGCGCCTCAGCTGCTCTGCTTGTGTGGATAGGGGGATACCATTCTTGTTTTTTATTTGTTGGGTCTTGCGAAATCCTTTCCTAGACAGGGTGTGATGTTGTACAGCTTTTTCGCATCCCCAAACATTAGTAACAGTAAAAAAGAATGGTAAAGTAAAATATATAACTTACCACAAAAAAATTGCCAAAAACGCAGAAGAAACGCGTTCCATTGAGGGTTTCGTCAGACTGAAAATAGAAAACCGTCGCTACCTGAACTCCTCGGCGGGGACTCCCCGCTCATTTACAAGGGTCTTTCCCACTACTACCAGTATTGAAAAGGGCTTATGGAACTACTACCGTCTCAATACGGGCTTGGATTGTACGGGGTCTTCCCAAGGTTCGATAGCAGTTTTACTGCTCTAGTCGTGGGGAAGAACACGAAAGCGCGGTAATACCACGCGTAGCAGGGAAGGTGTTGAGAAAAGGATTGAAATAACATCAACTTGCGGGAAAAAAAACGTTTTGTCTTCCTTTAAGAAACTTAGCGATAAAAACAACAGGTAACTCAATGCAAAACAAAAGAGATTAATTTATCATTCCTTGGAATGATAACACAACACAGTGCGACTTAAGCTCAAACAACGAAACATAATTGACACATATACTTTGTTCAAGAGCGGCAACTTTGCAACATTCATAGGGTAATTAAGAACATTAAACTAGCAACAGATCGTCCATAATATTGTCCCTCTACTCACAGAGAGGGGGGAGACCTGATCGAGAAATGTTCGGGACGAGGCTACGCCTTCCTGAAACAATCGCAACCTTTCTTCAGTAATTCGTAATAGTTACCGCTAAAGTTAAATGCCAACTAGCCACTCGACTTACTTTTCAGTAGAATTAGTCCTCATGACAGGTACAGTAGGCCGACAAATCTGAAAGACAGAAGTACAGAATGAAGGCGGGAGAGAATGAACTTTGCGAATGAAAAGTGAACTGATTGAACTTACGTCGCTCGCTATTCGGTCAATGTGGTGGACTTTTCGCGGGAAACCGTCTTTGGTGAGCTCCATACAATGCTCCAAAGATCGTATGAAGGAATCGCAGGTGACTGATATTACTTTACTCTCGCCAGTTATTTTCTGCAAAGTATAATTTCATTTTTATGAGTTAATCGCGCGAAAAGAAATGATATTTATTGGCGGGTAGTTGATAAACACACTCAGAGAGGCCCAGGGCGACTGCTGGGCTGGAATGGTGGAATCTTTAAAAGTAAGTCCAGCACCTACAACGAAATGGTTATTTGTTTATGGTCGCGCTAGTAGTACGATGAACCAATACATTACTGAGTGAAAAAGTAGTGTCAAAATGGTGCATTCTAAGAGAAAAGAAAAAACTGCGACGTACACAGGCCAAGGAAATGTAAGAGTCTAGATTGAGCCCAATTGCCTCAGTCACCTCAGACTAAAGCACAGTGCGAAATGGTCCTACGTTGAATTTCATGGAAGCCAATAAGGAATGGCTGGCTGCCCTAAAGATGACAGTTGGCGCTGAGATAGACCAAAGACTGCTAGCGCCACTTGTCATTGGAGTTTGTATAGTCGTCCCTGGGCCAGTAGTGTCGCGTTCGAAAAGGACGTGTTTATTTAAAACAAGCGGTGCGCAGCAACACACAACTTTCCGCCACCCCCGCTAGTTCGAACACCAGCTACCAGGGTGCTATATCTTCGTTCAACGCATTTCTACAAAAACATTTATAGAGAACAAAATGTAAGGAACGAAGATATAGCGCCCGAGGAATGTAACTGGTGTTCAAATTTACGGGGATGGCGGAAAGTTGTGTGTTGCTACGCACCGCTCGTTTGAGATTTGAAATAATAATACAGGGTGCGGCATAAAGGTCGGACGTTTTTGAAAAAATCGTAACTTCGGTAATTTTTACTCAAAACAAAATTGTATTGACATATTTAGATTCACGATTTAAAAGCATTTTAGTAATTCATGTGTGGAAAATCACATCAGTCAAGTGGCGTCCCTCGTTCGCGATACACTGCTGGAGTCTTTCTTGGAAATTTCCGAAAACTCTTTCCGAAGTTGCTCTCTCAACTGCGACGATTTGCAAGCGAATAGCATCCTTCAATTCCTCCAATGTTCGGGGCTTGTGCTGGTAAACACGTGCTTTGGGATGTCCCCACTGTCACATGTGGAGATGTTAATAAAAATGGTAAAGGCCTACCGGACAGTCTCCACTGATGCCCTGTGCGTCGGTGCCGGGGAGCCACCCATGGACCTCGAAGTGAAGAGAAGGTGGGCAGCCTTCCGGCTAAGAGCACAGGGACGTGTGATGTGAAACGGCAGAGAAGTCGAAGGAAGAAAGAGGAAGGCCCTCATCGACAAGTTAGTTGTCGATGAGTGGCAGGAAAGGTGGAGCTCCAGCGAAAAGGGCAGATGGACGTACGCGTGGCTGCCACAGGTCCGAGAAAGGATTGAGTCCCACTGGCAAGGATTTCGATTCTACACCTCCCAGCTAGTCACCAGCCATGGAGACTTCCGTGAGAAGCTCCGTGGGTTTTCGCTGGTGGCTGACGGGCTGTGTGAGTGTGGTGGGCTTGACACAGCGGAGCACGTGGTGTTCCACTGTGTCAGCTATGAAAACGAAAGGAATAGGGCGAGGAATGAGTTAATGAGAACAGGAAGCCAGGGGGACATGACAATGGAATCAGGGAAGTTTTATTTGGTGGAAGTGGTTTGGAGAAAAGGTGTTAAAGGTTAGGGAAGAAACTAGATTAGGGAATGTGCGCAGGGCCTTAGGAGTAGGTGTTTAGAATGTGTATTTGTGTTTGTGTCTGTTATGTGTTAGTGTGTGGTCTTGAGTGGGCAGTGCCAGGGATGGTCGAATATCAAGTAGCCCATCCCTGGACCATCGGTGTGAATGTATTTAAGGGCTGAGTGTAAATATGAGTGAATGAGTGTGAATGTACGTGTTGTGTATATGTGTGTTAGGATTCGTTAGAGTAGTATAGGTATTGTAGGGATGGATCCAGGGGGGATGAATATCGAGTAGTCCGCCCCTGGACCATCACGAAATGTGTGCATGTATTTAAGGGTTGAATGGATGTGTGAATGTGTTAGTTAGGGATAGGAGTAGAGTGAGTTGGGTGGGTCGTGGGCGAGGGCGGCTGAATATAGAGTAGTCCGCCCTCGCCACAGCGGAATGGGGATTGCAGTTCAGGCCGTAAAACACGGCCTGACACCCTTCTCCATGGCTGGTGCGGGGGCAAGTCCAATCCCCATACCCCCATGGAGATAAAGCGTAGGTGCCGGCAGAACGCCTCTTGGCAATTCCGGCACCGGGGCCTGCCACCCATTCAGGTCCTTAGGCTGCTCAAGGTGTAGCCAAATAGAATGGGTACCACGGGGGCTTCAGCCCGCAGCGGGCAGCGTGGAGCCGTTAAAAGCGTGGTGCTGTCGGCCGTGAAGCCATGGGATTGGCCTCGTGGGGACCGTGGTTTCGCTGGAAATCCCCCCCTAGAGAGATGATTGGTGCTGGCTGGAGAGGGGTAAAGGCCGTGAGGCTAGGCACCCTCTCCAACACCACGGGTAATACCCCAAGCACAGCTTAACATGTCACATGTGGACAAATCAGGGGACCGAGGAGGCCAATGAACGTCCGAACCTGGAAATAAGGCAGCCGGGGAAGAGGACGAATAACGCTCATTGTTGCCCTAGCTGTGTGAGCGGTTGCCCCATCTTGTTGGAACCGGATCGCAATACGTTTTTGTCTCAATTCAGGTGTAAAGAAGCCAGTTATCATCTCGACATAGCGTTCCAAGTTGACGGTAACAGCAATGCCATTGTCGTTTTCAAAGAAGTTAGGGCCGATGATGCAAGTTTGGGATACGGCGCACCAAACAGTAAATTTGAGCTATGCAGCGGTTGTTCGTCTAATTGTCGGGGATTAGATCCTCATTTTGTTCAATAAGTGCTTCCATCTCACTAGCGAAGGTCATTCGTTGTGCATAATCCCCTGGGTGTAATTGTTGCACAATGGACAACTTACAGGGGTGAAACCTCAACTCTAGATGCAAAATACGCCTAACCGATCGATCACTGAGGCGAAGTTCAGCAACACGCAAGCGAGCTGATCGACTCGGGCGGCTAATTAGTGCTTGTCGTACATTTTCAATGTTCTCTGGTGTTCGAATCGATCTTGGAGCTCCTGGTGGTGTTCCTCATCAATGAACCTCATGTGCGAAGTCCTTCAAACCAACGAAGAATGGTGTGGGAACAGCCCGATTTCGGTGGATATTAAAATGACGACGAAACTCACGCTGGACTGCCGTTATTACGAACGAAATTGTCGTAAGCAAAATCGCGGTGCTCTAATGTCCACAGGTGCATGCCTTCAACTGGTGAAAAAATGCTCCCGATGTCCCGATTACAATGGTCCCTTCCCCACGTTGGTCGACCCATTAGGGGGGAAGTACTGGCCATTTCAAAAACGTCCGACCTTTATGCTGCACCATAACAGCAAATCATCGTCTTCTTCCTCCAATAGCAACCCTACTACTTGGCATTCCATGAAAGACACAGTCAACTCAATTACACACCCACAATACTGATTACGTAGTTTCGGTTGCAGTCTCAGCTCGACCCCCAGTTGATAGAAGGTGTGAACTACCTCCTTAAATTTAATTTAAACCATGTCCCCTCAAGAGCATTTTTACACAAAATCGACCAACCTCAATATCTGGTGGCTCCTGACTCGCCGCCGTTTTAAGAGCGTGGACTTGCTGCATCAAAATATCGCAGTACGTCCTCAGCTCGGCGCGCGTAGTTGCCAGGCATTCGGGATTGTCAAGAGGCGGCCCGCCGTCAACTAATAACAAAGCAACTCCCATCAACAAATATCTAAATGCTAAAAAAACACAAATATTTAAATGAAACACAAATTTACCGTGTTGTTTCTTGTCTGTAGTAAAACAGGCTTTAGAGCTCCCCAAAGCCACCAACCACAGCTGCCTCTCTTGAGGCGAAGGAGCTTTTAAGTACAAATTCTTTTCCCCCGGAATTGATAAATCCATCCGAGTACTATCCACATTGCTCACTGCAACACAACAATACCAGTGCATACTTAATATGTGAAAATGTGGTGTCCGCTACTTCATTAGTTATTACACAAGTTAGCGATTATATCTCGTCATCGTGGCGTGACGCTTCAGAATCTTTCTCCTCGTCAGTAGGTTTGGAGATTCATTAAACGATTTGCACTTGAGTAGTTCATATTCGCATTAAAAACAGGTTGCCAGACACAATACTGTATCCATGTTGAATGAATTCTTATTCCTACTCCATGTTTACTGCTTATCTGTTATCAACCAATTCTGGAAGGTATAACGATATAAATAGGCAAGAATTAAAGAGTGTTCCCTCATTGTGTTCCGTACGCCAAGTATCTCATTTTCTGTTCCACCTCTCTCCCATCGAACTTCACAGTGGCGACGCGGATGGGATCCGAAACGATCTACCTGAGCCTATTAAAGGAGATCGTCAGTCAAAATATCTGGTGCGTTGCAACACACAACTTACCTTAGCTCTACGTCAATTCACTTTGTACATGGCTAATTCTATTTAATCAATTCATTTATCACTCAGTTCCTTTGAACTTGGTCAAACAACACGTCACAGCAGCAGGAAACGGTAGCGCCTACAGTTCTGGAATTTATTGTGCTGCTCGTACTCATTGCCAGACCATTATTGAGCAATTGGTACACGAGAATTAATGAGGCTGTAAACACAAATTTTTTGAAGAAGGATAGTAATTACTTTTGCAGAGTTATTGGGTAAAAACGTTTAGAACTGGTAGTAAGCCAAGAGGTGGTGTAGTTGAAATTCCGGAATTTCTGGAGTGAGCCCCATGTATCTCATGAGCATTTTTAAACACTCACCCTTTAGGTATTGGATTGGAATACAATACCAATTTTTTTTTAACATTCTACAAGAATTCCAGCGGAGTTTATAAGGAAAAAACTGCGCGAAAAACGCTTTTGGTCGAAAATTTTGATAATTTATTGTGCTGCTCTCGTCATTTCCCCATGAATGAGAATTTTGTAGTATCATTGCCTTATTGAGAGCTATCAATATAAAAAATTTAATCAAAATCGTTAGAGCCGTTTTTGAGAAAAAAATTTGGTGTTTTGATCACTATGATGACTATAGTCAACATTCGGTGGATTTTGCCCATACTCTCATTATTGCGTCCTATGGTAACCTGTAGGCTAGACATCAAGTTTCAGCTGATTTGGTACGGTGGTTTTCTCTAAAAACTGCGGTAAAATCGATTTCGTCGTAAGTTTTGGTAATTTATTGTGCTGCTCTCGTCATTTTCCCACGAATGGGAATTTTATGGTATAGTTGCTTTATTGAGAGCTATCAATATAAAAAATTTAATCAAAATCGTTAGAGCCGTTTTTGAGAAAAAAAATATTTGGTGTTTTGATCACTATGATAACTATAGTTAACTTTCGGTGGATATTGTCCAAACCCTTATTTTGGCGTCCCATGGTGACCTACGGGCGAGATATGAAGTTTGAGCTGATTTGGTACGGTGGTTTTCTCTAAAAATCGTTCACAGACACACATACACACACACAGACACACACACACACACAGACCATTTTCCCAAATAGTGTTTTTCGGACTCAGGGGGGTCTGAAACGTAAAGATCTGAAGAGAACTCAAAATTTTTTTTCTCAGCCGATTACATAACTTTCCTTTCTACTTCGCAGAGCAAGGAAAGTAAAAAACTGCGCTAAAAACGCGTTCCGTCGAATATTTTGATAATTTATTGTGCTCCTGTCGACATTTTCCCACGAATGAGAATTTTATAGTATGATTGACTTATTGAGAGCTATCAATATAAAAAATTTAATCAAAATCGTTAGAGCTGTTTCTGAGAAAAAAAATATTTGGTGTTTTGATCACTATGATAACTATAGTTAAATTTCGGTGGATTTTGTTCATGCCCTAATGTTGGCGTCCCATGGTAACCTGCGAGCGAGATATCAAGTTTCAGCTGATTTGGTACTGTTGTTTTCTCTAAAAACCACGCTAAATTCGCTTTCGTCGAAAGTTTTGGTAATTTATTGTGCTGATCTCGTAAGTTTCCCACGAATGGGAATTTCATGGTATAGTTGCCTTATTGAGAGCTATCAATATAAAAAATTTAATCAAAATCGTTAGAGCCGTTACTGAGAAAAAAAAAATTTGGTGTTTTGATCACTATGATAACTATAGTTAGCTTTCGGTGGATTTTGCTCATACCCTTATTTTGGCGTCCCATGGTAACCTGCGGGCGAGATATCAAGTTTGAGCTGATTTGGTACGGTGGTTTTCTCTAAAAATCGTTCACAGACACACATACACACACACACAGACTGACTGACACACACACACACAGACCATTTTCCCAAATAGCGTTTTTCGGTCGGAAACGTAAAGATCTGAAGAAAACTTCAGTGATTTTTTTTTTCTTTTCAGCCGATTACATAACTTACTTTCAACTTTGTGCAGGGAAGGAAAGTAAAAAGCTCCGCTGAAATGTTACAAGAATGTTTTAAAAAAATTTGTGTAGTAGTCCAATTCAATACCTTTAGGGTGAGCGTTTAAAAACGCTCATGAGATACATGGGGCTCACTCCAGAAATTCCGGAATTTCAACTACCACCTTTTGGCTTACTACCAGTTCTAAAAGTTTTTACCCAAAAACACCGCAAAAGTGATTACTATCCTCTTTTAAAAAATCGTGTTTACAGCCTCATTAATTATCTGTGTACCAATGGCTCAGTAATGGCCCGGGAATGAGTACGAGCAGCACAATTAATTCCGGAACTGCAACCGCCATGAGTGAAAAATAAATTAAATTGGTAGTTAGAGTAATGAAAACCAGTGAATTGACGTAGAGCTAAGGAAAGTTGTGTGATGCGTCGCACCAGATATTTTATTCTCGATCTAACGGCTTAACTTTAATTAACATTGTGTGACGTCAAGTGGCGTAAACTGTGAATCTTTTGTATCTGGTCACTTTTATATCATTAACTGGCCACTTTTGTATCTTTAAACTGTCACATACCAGAAATAATTCCTGCTGGCACGGTGGTTGATGAGTTAGCATTTAATACTGCTCCAATAACACGGAATTCAACGAGAAGTCCGTCAGAGAAGCGCGTTACACTACGCTGAATTCTGGCAATCGAGTGGAACGAAATAACTTAGTGAACACTCAAAAGCCGTCCTGAAAACGTGAACGAGTGTTTTAGTGCGTTAACGATTACTTACCAACAATTTGGATGGCAGACACTTTCATTGACCCTTTACACCCCTGGTTCACTTCTTCGGGAGAGCGGTAGTACGATAATATTCCATCTCTGAGGACGAACCATCTGGTTTGCCAACCTACGAACATGAAATTAGCGGCGACACGAGTCTCCGTGAAGACATAAAAACTCATCTAAGATCATCGCACGGGTTAAAAATGTACGATAAAACAGTTAAAAAGACGTACCGTTCCAGTAGTTGGTCCACTTCAGAAGGACACCTTCCATTTCAAGACAACCCCGCTCGCCGATGATAAAGTCGACTCAACCATCGACCGAATAACTACTCACGAAAAGTGTTTTTAATAACAAATGGACGGAACGACGGACACTTTCAGAGTTTACCGAACGTTCATATCAACTCAACCACAAAAACTAGAACTCCAGCTGTTGCATAAGAAATAACTAGGTGCCATGGAAAGCAAGCTCGACCTACTCGGGGAAAGTGTTCACCTAAACATAAACATCCACGACGGAAAAGTGTCTTGTGACAACTGACAGCTGCAATGGTTTGGAAAAGGATATATCCCTATCTAAGCTCCCACTTTTCTCATTCTCCAATGCTAATATTTTACAAATAAATTCAATACCTTTGAAAATAACATTTTCTCTGTTTTTAAAATTTGCGCGACTTTTTCTGTTTTCAAAATAAACGTTCACACGTACATTGTCAAATTTAAATCACATCACACACGAACACATTGCAGAGATAGACTGCATTGCTTTCTAATGTAAAAATCGATCAGCTGTAGATGAACGTTTGATAACGTATCAAGTTCACGAGCAGTAATCGATAGCAACGCATCGATAATACACATCGGCCTGCACTGAAGCTTACATTTGAAATGCAAAGAAATGGAGGAATCCCCAATACAACGATTTCCGTGGTAAAATATTTGAAAATAGATTCTTCTTGCGTCAAAGTAGATGCGACGCCTTTGTCTTCATGTACGAAAAGGAAAACATTACAAAGTACGCAAGGTAGACGCACATGAACTGATATAATAATGATGACTCCAGGGAAACAGCGAAGCAGAGGGAACAATGGCTGTTGCCATGGCCACATCAGTTTTTTTAGTAATACCTTCGAGCAGCTGGATAATAGCAGCAGCAAAATTACTTGTTTTGCTATAGTTGAATATGGTGACGAGAAGTAAAGGAGTATACAAATCACACACCACTCATCACTGCGCTACAGTTATCAAAATATTCAGGGCTGATTTGAAATATGATCTTGCATTGAGAGAGTAGACAAATTTAGTACTTTCAGTAGATAATGGAACATAGAGATCGGGCGAAACTCGTCTATAAACTCTTTTATTTTAAACTGTTCCGAATTTCAACGAAATGTTTCTACGGTGAGCCTGATTCAACCTGTAACAGAAAAGTGAGTCCAGTGTTGAGTTTTTATCTTGTTCAATACCCATTTTTACTTCCTCAATGTTTTATCCCTGCAGGTGCAAAGGTTTTTTATTGTTTGATGCCGCTGCCAGTATGAGCTTTGCTTAGTATTTCTAGATATTTTTGGTGTGCTTGCTGCAAGTTTATGCGAATGGAAGTTGGATAAGTTTGTGTGTAATTTGAAAGTTAGCGCAAATGGTTTTTACTTTCCTTGGCTCTACGAAGTAGAAAGGAAAGTTATGTAATCGGCTGAAAAAAAAATTTTGAGTTCTCTTCAGATCTTTACGTTTCAGACCCTCCTGAGTCCGAAAAACACTATTCGGGAAAATGGTCTGTGTGTGTGTGTGTCTGTGAACGATTTTTAGAGAAAACGACCTATCAAATCCACTCAAACTTGATATCTAGCCTTTAGGTTACCGTGGGACGCCAAAATGAGGGTTTGAACGAAATCCACCGAAAGTTAACTATAGTTATCATAGTGATCAAAACACCAAATATTTTTTTTCTCATTTACGGCTCTAACGATTTTGATTAAATTTTTCATATTGATAGCTCCCAATATGGCAATTATACCATAAAATTCCCATTCGTGGGAAAATGACGAGAGCAGCACAATAAATTATTGAAACTTTCGACGAAATCGATTTTAGCGCGGTTTTTAGAGAGAACCACCGTACCAAATCAGCTGAAACTTGATGTCTAGCCTACAGGTTACCATGGGACGCAAAAATAAGGACATGGACAAAATCCACCGAAAATCAACTATAGTTATCATAGTGATCAAAACACACCAAATTGTTTTTCAAAAATGGCTCTAACGATTTTGATTAAATTTTTTATATTGATAGCTCTCAATAAGATAGTTATACCATAAAATTCCCATTCGTGGGAAAATGACGAGAGCAGCTCAATAAATTATCAAAATGTTCGACGAAAAGCGTTTTCAGCACGATTTTTTTCTTATAACCTCCGCTAAAATGTTACTAGAATGTTTTTTAAAAAAATTGGTATTGTAGTCCAATCCAATACCTAAAGGGTGAGTGTTTGAAAACGCTCATGAGATACATGGGGCTCACTCCAGAAATTCCTGAATTTCAACTACTGCCGTTTCACTTACTACCAGTTCTAACAGTTATTACCCAATAGCTCTGCAAGATGAATTACTATCCTTCTTCAAAAAATTCGTGTTTAGGCTTCATTAATTATCTGTGTACCAATTGCTCAATAATGGTCCTGGAATGTGTACGAGCAGCACAATAAATTCCAGAACCGTAGGCGCTACCGTTCCCTGCTGCTGTGTCGTGTTGTTTGACCAAGTTCAAAGGCCATGTACAAAGTGAATTGACGTAGAGCTAAGGAAAGTTGTGTGTTGCAACGCACCAGGAATTTTTCTTCGTGAAGGTGATTGCGGAAAGGTGGACGTTTGCCGACGTGAACAATCGAATGAGTCGATACATCGATATAATCCAGATAGTTCGATTGTAAATATTTCTCCCAACCTTGAGATCGCGCGGCTCCCTAATTTTCTTGGTTTCGCTCATCAGTCGGCTGCTTGCAGTCATCGCCCTAGTTCTAGTTAAATTTAATTTCAGTTTTCTTATATTTTTTGTTGTGATTATCGCTGTTTTGAAGTCCCTAAGGAACTAGCGGCCAATAGAAACAGTAGACCGCAGTCGTTTGTCCACGAAGTGCGAAATATAGTCGAACTAAAATCCCTCCGGAGCGTCCTCTTTCTCATCGACGTCCGGACGCGATCTGATGAAGGCCCGCGGAAGCCGCTCTTGAAAAAAATGCCCGAAGAAATCGCCGATCTTCCCGAACCCATCAGAAACGATTATCCCCTTCATCTTCTCGTTTGGTTCAACAAGTTCGATGAGCTCAAGAGCCGACTCATTTCCGGGGTGTCTCCGGTAAGATTGACAGATCTTGTGGTAATTGCCTAGTCTAGGTCGCTGTTTTAAGTGTAATTAATTGGGCGACGTTGAAAATTGCGAGTCCAATGGCGGAACAGTCGCAGACCTTTAAATGGAAGCGACGAGTGAATCCAAATTTCGCTACAAGTTGTCTTCATTATTGTTGAGTCAACGTAGTTAATTAGCCACTAGGGAAACATTTGAGTGTAAACGTTTTAAAATATACTCAATTAACGTTTCAGAGCGACCGCTAGGTACACAAAATTGCGTGACTGCAATACCCCTGTGCCATCAATTGTGAGGAGTGGTTGTCATCGCGTTATGTCACACGCTCTGACTCATTTCCCGCTAATACGCTGACATCCCGCCAGAACATGTTTACTTTCCTCGATCGTTAGGGCAAGGGAAATGTTGCAATCTACGAAAGTATATTAGTTTTGACTAATTCTTTACGTTTTGAGGTCTCCAAAGACAGAATATCAAATGTCAGGGTGTACGACTGGAAGGAACTCTGGTAGTTTGCCACTGCAATGAATTAACATTGTGGACGCTCTTTGTCACGCTTGTAACAACCAGTTTGAACCACTCAATTACGAAGCAGGTCTGTTCTCAGGCTCATAGATTGCCTGCAAACATGTTGTGGGAGTCTTACGCGAATTGTGAGTTGTTAAGAGGGTGTACTTGTTTTGTGGGTGCACTCTTCACTTTTCTCGAAATTTGGACCAAACTCTGGGCACTTTATGTGCTGTTTCGCATGAATGTATCTCTGATGTTCCTTTCCACGGAGTTAAAAGCCTAAACGCCCCAAAATACGTCTTTTTCGAAGGTTTTATGTTGTTAGAGACAAATGCCTACAATAAAAGTGGTGATCAAAGTGGTCTTTCATAGTTCTTCGCAACTATTTTTCCGGCGATAGGGTGAATAGAGAGATATTGGCTAAATCCCATAAGAAAAATGTCTGGTGCGTTGCAACACACAACTTTCCTTAGCTCTACGCCAATTCACTTTGTACATGGCTAATTCTATTTAATCAATTCATTTATCACTCAGTTAATTTGAACTTGGTCAAACAACGCTTTACGGCAGCAGAAAGCGGTAGCGCTTACAGTTCCAGAAGTTATTGTGCTGCTCGTACTCATTGCAGGACCATTATTGAACAATTGGTACACAGATAATTAATGAGGCTGTAAACACGAATTTTTTGAAGGACAGTTATTACTTTTGCAGAGTTATTGGGTAAAAACGTTTAGAACTGGTAGTAAGCGAAACGGCAGTAGTTGAAATTCAGGAATTTCTGGAGTGAGCCCCATGTATCTCATGAGCGTTTTTAAACACTCACCCTTTAGGTATTGGATTGGACTACAACACGACTTTTTTTTTAACATTCTAGTAACATTCCAGCGGAGTTTATAAGGAAAAAAACTGCGCGAAAAACGCTTTTGGTCGAAAATTTTGATAATTTATTGTGCTGCTCTCGTCATTTTCCCACGAATGAGAATTTTATAGTATTATTGCCTTATTGAGAGCTATCAATATAAAAAATGTAATCAAAATCGTTAGAGCCGTTTTTGAGAAAAATATCTGGTGCGTAGCAACACACAACTTTCCGCCACCCCTTTAAGTTCGAACACCAACAACATATGCGGGTGCTATATCTTCGTTCAACGCATTTCTACAGAAACATTTATTCAGAACTAAATGTAGGGACTCGTTAGTTGAAAGTACTCCGAAAGTTTGATCGAAATCGTTAGAGCCGTCTTGAGAAAATTCTGATAAATCAATATTCGACAAATCTCTTTTCTGAGTTAACTTGGCTTATATCTCGTTCAACATATATATACAGAAATAATTATAGAGAATGAAATGTTGGTATGGTGACTAAAAGACACTCCATTAGAATTTATCACATCTGGTCAGAAGTTACCCTGAATTTACGGAAATGTTCGAAAAACGTTATTTTCGACACATTTTCATTTTTATCTCTGTTCAATGGAGTGTCAGAGGAACATTTATTGAGAACAATATGTAGGTATAAACTATTTAAAAACATCCTGTGAGTTTGGTGAAAATCGGTTGAGTCGTTTAGCCAATAAGCGTAAAAACCCTCTTTTTACTTCATAGGCCTAAATCTCCGTACAGTGTATTTTCATGGAGATATGTATAGAGAAGAAAAGTTAGATATTGATTGGTAGGAGATAATTTGAAAGTTTAATCAAAAATCGTTAGAGCTGTTTTTGAGAAAATGCGAAAAACCCTAGTTTTTGGTACATTTTCGTCCCCCACTCCCTTCCCATCGGCCGAAATCGTCCATAACCTTATTTTGGTGTCTACAAAATAACGAACAAAACAAAAAGAACCAGCTCAATCGGATCAGCCGTTCTTGCAAATCGAACTACAGACACACACACACACAGACATACACACAGACATACACACAGACATACACACGGACCTCTCTCCGAAATTAGGTTTTTTAGACTCAGTAGGGTCTGAAACGTAAAGATCTGAAGAAAACCCAACTTTTTTTTTTGGGCCGATTACTATACTTTCCTTCCCTTCGGGTAGCGGAAAGTAAAAATTTGGTGTTTTGATCACTATGATGACTATAGTTAACTTTCGGTGGATTTTGCCCATACCCTCATTATTGCGTCCCATGGTAACCTGTAGGCTAGATATCAAGTTTCTGCTGATTTGGTACGGTGGTTTTCTCTAATAACTGCTCTAAAATCGATTTCGTCGAACGTTTTCGTAATTTATTGTGCTGCTCTCGTCATTTTCCCACAAATGGGAATTTTATGGTATAATTGCCTTAATGAGAGCTACCAATATAAACAATTTAATGAAAATCGTTAGAGCCGTTATTGAGAAAAAAAATATTTGGTGTTTTGATCACTATGATAACTATAGTTAAATTTCGGTGGATTTTGTTCATACCCTTATTTTGGCGTCCCATGGTAACTTGCGGGCGAGATATGAAGTTTGAGGTGATTTGGTACAGTGGTTTTCTCGAAAAAATCGTTCACAGACACACATACACAGACCATTTTCCCAAATAGTGTTTTTCGGACTCAGGAGGGTGTAAAACGTAAAGATCTGAAGAAAACTCAAAATTTTTTTTTCAGTCGATTACATAACTTTCCTTTCTATTTCGTAGAGCCAAGGAAAGTAAAAATGTTTTGATCATCGAAACTTTTGTTTTCTCTAATTTTGTCAAAACTGGCTCATAACGATGTTGATTGAGTGCCCAGAGTTCTTCGTTTGGACTGCCTTAGCTCAGGTTTTCGTACCACGTCTCTAAATAGCTGGTGCGTTGCAACACACAACTTTCCTCATTAACCAATTCATTTACCACTCAGATCATTTGAACTTGTCAAACAACACGTCACAGCAGCAGGAAACGGTAGCGCCTACAGTTCCGGAATTTATTGTGCTGCTCGTACTCATTGCAGGACCATCATTGAGCATTTGGTACACAGATAATTAATGAGGCTGTAAACACGAATTTTTTGATGTGGATAGTAATCACTTTTGTAGAGTTATTGGGTAATAACTGTTAGAACTGGTAGTAAGCGAAACGGCAGTAGTTGAAATTCAGGAATTTCTGGAGTGAGCCCCATGTATCTCATGAGCGTTTTTAAACACTCACCCTTTAGGTATTGGATTGGACTACAACACGACTTTTTTTTTAACATTCTAGTAACATTCCAGCGGAGTTTATAAGGAAAAAAACTGCGCGAAAAACGCTTTTGGTCGAAAATTTTGATAATTTATTGTGCTGCTCTCGTCATTTTCCCACGAATGAGAATTTTATAGTATTATTGCCTTATTGAGAGCTATCAATATAAAAAATGTAATTAAAATCGTTAGAGCCGTTTTTGAGAAAAAAAATTTGGTGTTTTGATCACTATGATGACTATAGTTAACTTTCGGTGGATTTTGCCCATACCCTCATTATTGCGTCCCATGGTAACCTGTAGGCTAGATATCAAGTTTCTGCTGATTTGGTACGGTGGTTTTCTCTAATAACTGCTCTAAAATCGATTTCGTCGAAAGTTTTCGTAATTTATTGTGCTGCTCTCGTCATTTTCCCACAAATGGGAATTTTATGGTATAATTGCCTTAATGAGAGCTACCAATATAAACAATTTAATGAAAATCGTTAGAGCCGTTTTTGAGAAAAAAAATATTTGGTGTTTTGATCACTATGATAACTATAGTTAACTTTCAGTGGATTTTGTTCATACCCTTATTTTGGCGTCCCATAGTGACTTCCGGGCTAGATATCAAGTTTGAGCTGATTTGGTACGGTGGTTTTCTCTAAAAATCGTATACAGACACACACGCACACAGACCATTTTCCCAAATAGTGTTTTTCGGACTCAGGAGGGTCTGAAACGTAAAGATCTGAAGAGAACTGAAAATTTTTTTTTCAGCCGATTACATAACTTTCCTTTCTACTTCGTAGAGCCAAGGAAAGTAAAAAAAGCATCTTGTGGAACGAGTGCATGAGAGACTTGCTACATCGTAGTGTTAATGCGCGAATTTTCTCCTCGTCTCAGGCTAACAGGAGAGTATGGATGTGTGTTCTTTGCTTGACCCACTCCACCAAAACAGGCGCTCCGAGTTGCTTCTTGGTATTTTACAATCTGTATTGAACGCCGATTGTCGTGATAGAGATGAAGTTTTGCAATGTTGGTGTTATGTTAATCAAATAGCAACGAAAACTATTGAGACTAATCGAGAATGTTTTATTCATGTAAAATGATACGACAACTCTCATCTTACATCTAGTCTGGCTCTCATGATAACATTGTTCTTGTTGTTGTTGTCTCTAACATATTGTCAGGGATCCATGCAACACCTTCCTTTTTCCAATTAAATTTGAACAGATAACGTCCGATTGATAGATGAAATTTTAAAAAACGAAACATGTAAAATAAACGAAACAGTTGTTTTCTACTCTTAACTAAAACAGTTGATCATGTCCAATTAGCTACACAAATAGAGTGATCAAAAATAGAGGCTAGAAGAATTTCACTCTGTTGAACTTGCACAATCATAGTCGAGGTACTTTCTGGGCATCTTGCAGGTACGCCCAGATTTAGTGATCCTCTCTTCGTTGGTTGCTGCCCTTTGGAGTGGTTCGGAACATCCAATTTAGTGTTGTTCTCAAACTGATCCCTATCAGGTCTTGGGGTGATATGAATTTCGTTTCTTCTGTATTGACCTTCCTCCCCTTCCACCAAATAGGAATTAGGGCCAGCAACATTTGATATCACCCCAGGGACCCAATGTGAGTGCGGAAATTTTTACTTTCCTTGCTCTACGAAGTAGAAAGGAAAGTTATGTAATCGGCTGAAAAAAAAATTTTCAGTTCTCTTCAGATCTTTACGTTTCAGACCCCCCTGAGTCCGAAAAACACTATTTGGCAAAATGGTCTGTGTGTGTATGTGTGTCTGTGAACGATTTTTAGAGCAAACCACCGTACCAAATCAGCTCAAACTTGATATCTCGCCCGCAAGCCTACATGGGACGCCAAAATAAGGGTTTGGACAAAATCCACCGAAAGTTAACTATAGTTATAATAATGATCAAAACACCAAATATTTTTTTTCTCAAAAACGGCTCTAACGATTTTGATTAAATTTTTTATATTGATAGCTCTTGATAAGATAATTATACCATAAAATTCCCATTCGTTGGAAAATGACGAGAGCAGCACAATAAATTATCAAAATTTTCGACGAAAAGCGTTTTTGCCGCGGTTTTTTCCTTTTAAACTCCGCTGGAATGTTACTAGAATGTTAAAAAAAAATCGTGCTATAGTCCAATCCAATACCTATAGGGTGAGTGTTTAAAAACGCTCATGAGATTCATGGGGCTCACTCCAGAAATTCCTGAATTTCAACTACCGCCGTTTCGCTTACTGCCAGTTCTAAACGTCTTTACCCAATAACTCTGTAAAAGTAATTACTATCCGTGTTCAAAAAATTTGAGTTTACAGCCTCATTAATTTTCTGTATACCAATTGCTCAATAATGCTCCTGCAATGAGTACGAGCAGCACAATAAATTCCATAACTGTAGCCGCTACATCTTCCTGCTGCTGTGACGTGTTGTTTGACCAAGTTCAAAGGAACTGAGTGATAAATGAATTGATTAAATAGAATTAGCCATGTAAAAAGTGAATTGACGTAGAGCTAAGGAAAGTTGTGTGTTGCAACTTTAAAGCGAAGATATTTTATGATCGAGCAGAACAATAAACGTCGCATTGATACTTCGCCCCGTTTCGCGCATAACCATTGTTCTCGAGCGAAGGAATTCGACGGTAAAAGTAGTTAATATAAGGCCGGCGCGGTTATTGATTTGAAACGTGTAAGCGACACATTTTTTTACTTTCCGCTACCCGAAGGGAAGGAAAGTATAGTAATCGGCCCAAAAAAAAAAGTTGGGTTTTCTTCAGATCTTTACGTTTCAGACCCTACTGAGTCTAAAAAACCTAATTTCGGAGAGAGGTCCGTGTGTATGTCTGTGTGTATGTCTGTGTGTATGTGTGTGTGTGTGTGTATGTGTGTGTGTCTGTAGTTCGATTTGCGGGAGAACGGCTGATCCGGTTGAGCTGGATCTTTTTTTGTTTTGTTCGTTATTTTGTGTAGACACCAAAAAGAGGTTAGGGACGATTTGGGGCAGTGGGGAGGGGGGGGGGACGAAAATGTACCAAAAACTAGGGTTTTTCGCATTTTTCTCGAAAACGGCTCTAACGATTTTGATCAAACTTTCAAATTATCTTCTCCTAATCAATACCTAACTTTTCTTCTCTATACATATCTCCATGAAAATACGGTGAACGGAGATATGGGCCCTTGAAGCAAAAATATGTTTTTTACGCTTTTTGGCAAAACGGCTTCAGCGATTTTCACCAAACTCACAGGATGTTTTCAAATAGTTGATACCTACATATTCTTCTCAATAAATGTTCCTGTGACGGTCCATTGAACAGAGATAAAAAGCAAAATGTGTCGAAAATAACGTTTTTTCTAACATTTCCGTAAATTCCAGGGTAACTTTTTCACCAGATGTGATATATCCTAATGAAGTATCTTCTAGTCACCCATACCAACATTTCGTTCTCTATAATTATTTCTGTATATATATGTTGAACAGAGATATAAGCCAAGTTAACTCAGAAAAGGAGATTTGTCGAATATTAATTTATCGGTATTCCAATTTTCTGAAAAACGGCTCTAACGATTTCGATCAAACTTTCGGAGTACTCTCAGCTAACTAGTCCCTGCATTATGTTCTCCATAAATGTTCCTGTAAAAATGAGTTGAACGAAGATATAGCGCCCGCCTATGTAGCTGGTGTTCGAGCTTAAAGGGGTGGCGGAAAGTAGTGTGTTGCTACGCACCAGATATTTTTTGGTAGCATTTCAATTCTCTCGACCACTTCAAGGAAGCAGACAAGGAACTGTCACGCCGACGTTCTACGGTTTCTTTTAGCGTGTTGAGAGTCTTCATTTAAAAGGATTTGCCCAACAGGTTTTCAACCGAGAGCCGTTTCAAAGTCTCACCACCTCAAGTTACAAGCGAACGAACGATGAATACGATTCATTGCGCAATGCGAACAAACAGCTCGTTAATTGCTCAGTCCGTTATTTAATTTGAGCAGAGAAACTAATCGAAAGTAATCGAAATGACAATGGAGCAAATGTTCTTTTAAAGGAATGTTGGATTTGAACAACTTTGATTTGGAAGAGGCGCCCTTGAAGCATGACTCTTTGGAGCATTTCGAATAATTAGTTCAGTGAATCTCCTAGTATTTCACCGGAGCCCCGTGATGTTTTCACTCTCCACGAAATGCCTTTTCCGACTTTATTTCAACATTTCACACAATTATAGATCATTCACGCCTCCATTGATGTTGATAGTTGAAGGCGTCTTTACTGTGCGACAGATGACCTCTACGTTCCACCAGTTTGGTATTGAGGCTTCGTCTGGATCTCCCATTCCAGAAGTTGATTAAGCAGCCTTTGGTAGCGTCTAATCGAAGACACTCAACTAACTAGTACCTGCATTTTGTTTTTTATAATTGTTTCCGTACAAATGCGTTGGTCGAAGATACAGCGCCCGTATGTATAGCAGGTTGTCGAATTTAAAGGGGTTGTGGAAAGTTGTCTTGCTACGCACCAGATATTTAGTTTATAGATTACTGTTGAGCCACATCTAACAATGCCCACATTCCTCTTCACCATTGCCTCATCCATATTTTCGCTTCTGTTTGGTTTGATTACTATTGTAGCCCGACTGACATTGATTTTTTAACTCGCACTTCTGTCGCACAACTCACACCCAAACTCGTTGTATACATGTAAGTTTCTTTAGTACCTGCCAATTCAAAAATAATATTGTTTGTAATCTAATTTTCTGTTATAATACTGTACTGTACCGTACTTCTGTTACATCCGTCTAACTTGCTGTGAACAATCGATTAGATAAGCCTTATGTTCAATCGAGTAGCGGGATATCGATCGTGAGCGATATGATAAGAACGTAGCAAATGTAAAAGCTCACGCGGTCCACCGAACTCGTTTTTTGATTTTTCGTTAATTAATCGATACATCGTCCGAGTTCGTGATTATTTATTCTCCAGATCCTATAATAACCTTATATACATTTAAAATAAGTTATAGACATTACGTGCAGGAAATAACGGGACGTTTGAACGTTACTCAGATCGTTTTTTGTTGCAGGAAGATTTGGAAAAGAAGGATTGCAGAGGAAGGACCCCCTTGATGTTGGCCGTGACTCTTGGCCAATTGGAAGCTTCGAAAGTGTTGATGGAATTTGGAGCTGTGGTCAACACGGAAAACAACGAGAGTTGGACAGGTGGGCATTCGTAAATATTGACGTCTTTGTGAATTATCTGACGTGTAAAGGTATCAAACGTGAATTATTTTATCAAAATGAGAAGAGAAGGGATCGACATTAACCAACCTAACTGGCTGTTGGGTGGGACTGGGGCGTAATAGGGATGTATCGTTTCATACTTAACTACAAATGAAGGGCACCGGGGTAAAATGACTTCAGTCCACTTTTTCGTCAAAACGAGTAGCATTTTGTACCATTGAGTAGCATTTTGGAAGTACTATAATATGACAATCGAAAAATGACAAAAGTGACTTGAGTCCAAAGACATCCGCCCTGCTAGGGAAAAACGACATGAGTCCGAGCGCGCCACGGGAAAAACGGCTTCAGTCCTTTTTTAACCTCTGTCGTTTGTGTGAACTACAGTGATCGGCGATTCGTTCTTATCTTTGAGGCGGCAAAACAAGTCGCCAAATTGAGTATTTCTAATGCTCATTGTGTAAGTATCAAATTGGCCTACCCTCCTCAAATTTTCATGAGTTCAGCACTGCAAGCTCCAAAGCCAGGCGTGTTTGATATTGCTGAGGAAAGCCGACAGTAAACCTTTCAAGCTAAGTTCCTGATTAGCGCATCAAATTTATATAAATCCATCGTACAAAATAGTCGTCTGATTCAACGCCTAAGTTGGGGTGCCCGCAGGGAGTTATTCTATAGTCCTCGAGTATTCAAAAGGTTGTACAAAACGGCAAATACGAATCTAAAAACCTTTCATTTATATGGCTCGAGTTTAACGCTGTGTTTCAATTTTTACGTCATTCAGAGGGGTGTCTGATTTTACAGTGGTCCAAGAAGCTGTGTCGACGGGCGACCCTGAACTGTTGCAGTCAGTTTTGGAATGGAGGGACTACCAGAGGCATTCTAGTCGAGCAGGGGGCGTTCCAGAACTGCTGCGAAAGTTGAAAGAGGTAAGTGCGTATTTTCAGCGATAACTGAACTTTTGTGTCGAATTAACTAAATCGTTCTCGCACCATTGATCCACCGTTTATGAGATTTAATAACACTTTACAAAACTACTTGAGTATTTTCTGTGAAGTTGTTCGTCAAACAGCGCCTCTATCGCTTCAGGGCGCACATTCAATTCATTGCATCATTTCATATCGTTCACTCCGTACCAGGTGCACGCCTAATGAGATCCCTGAACTGTGCAATTCTTGCAATGATCCTCTTAGGACGTCTACATCAGGGCAGAATCACCTGGCTAGGTTTAGGGTTGTTGTAGCTTATCTAGCATTAGCCAGGCGGCTTTCAGCATTGGCACACCATCTAGGTGTGTATTATAACGTAAGGTTGGTAGCTTCGGACTTTCGTCAATTTCTTTCAATAAAGTATGGCGAGCAAACGTCGCTCACTTGTAACTAAGATGAGCTTCTATTGAACGGTCCTATTAACCTTCAAGCGGGCGTGCGTAACTGAAACGACGTATGGGATGAATAAAATAAATAAAGCACTAATTATTCAATAATTACTTATTTATTTGTACTGAGATTAGCATTGTCTATAAAGTCTAATTTGTCAAAAAAGTAATTAAAATTATGAAAAAGAAACATTTATGAAAGTAATTAACATAACTCAAATATTCTTTGGATCCAAACAAAAAATATCTGGTGCGTAGCAACACACAACTTTCCGCCACCCCTTTAAGTTCGAACACCAGCTACATAGGCGGGCGCTATATCTTCATTCAACGCGTTTTTACAGGAACATTTATTGAGAACAATATGTAGGTATTAACTATTTGAAAACATCCTGTGAGTTTGGTGGAAATCGCTTGAGCCGTTTTGCCAAAAAGCGTAAAAAACCTATTTTTGCTTCAGGGGCCCATATCTCCGTTCACCGTATTTTCATGGAGATATGTATAGAGAAGAAACGTTAGGTATTGATTAGTAGAAGATAATTTGAAAGTTTAATCAAAATCGTTATAGCCATTTTCGAGAAAAATGCGAAAACCTTAGTTTTTGGTACATTTTCGTCCCCCCCCCCTTCCCACTGGCTGAAATCGTCCATACCCTTATTTTGGTGTCTACAAAAAATAACAAACAAAACAATAAAAGAACCAGCTCAATCGGATCAGCCGTTCTCCCGCAAACGAACTACAGATAGGTCTGTTTCCTTATTTGATGACTGTACCTAAACCCTCGACGAGGGTTATATCAGTCATGGAAGTTGCAGTTTCGCTAATATGCAAGAGGCCGGCCCCTGTAGCATCCACCGAACTCAGACTTGTGGAGGTATGGCAGTTATTTGGTCGTTAGCCAGTCTTCTGGTAGAGAGCTGTTGCCTGTGAGGTGACCACCTGAGGAATCCCGTGCAGTTGGGGAGGAGTTCTCAATCTGGTTTCCCACCTGATCTAACTATTTACTTGAGTGGCAAGTTTCAAAAGGACAGATCAACTATGACCACGTTTCTTAGCCATAATCTTCTTCGCGAACTCTGCAAAATGGTTATAGGCTAGCTTTGTAGCATTTGTAGCAGTCAATGCTGCTAAGTTCGTTTGCCCTCCCAACAACCGTCGCTCACTTTTGTAGAAACTGCAGTGGAGCAGCACATGGTTTCTTGTTTCTTCCACACTGGAGGCACAAGACGTGCATGAGGGAGAGTCTTTGAGAGAAAAGAAGTGGAGCCGCTTATTGAAGTCACCATGTCCCATGCGAGTGGTCTGGCTCAACCCATTTTCTAGAAAGACGTTCACGGATGTGGGGGAAGAACTCATACGTATCACGTCCCTTTGACGAGGATTCCCATCTCGCTTGCCATTTCACTAGAGCCCAATCATCGGTGGCAGCAAGTTTTTTTCTGTGGTGAGTTCTGCACGGAGTTCAGCCCAAAGCGGGGGAAGCTCCCGTTTCACTCTCCACTTGTCAACCATGCACTCAACGGCCAGGTCAACTGGTAACGGACCAGTGATCACCTGGAGTGCTTCTGTTGATACAGTCTTGTAGGCCTTGGTGATCCACAGGAGCGCAGCTCTCTGGGATTGGGCCAATACCCTCTTTTGATTGACTGTAAGTTTGCTACCCCAGACAACGGGGCAGTAGCCAATCACACCTAGATAGATGGCCTTATACATGAGGATAGTGTCATGGTAACACACACCCCAAGTGGCCTTAGTAATTGCACACAGTGAGGCAAACCTTGCAATGGTAGTGCCTTTAAGGGACTGGAGGTGATGGTTGAAGCCCCACCTCTCACCTGTATTCACTCCTAAATATTTGACGTGCTATTCAAGAAGGAGCCTGTGGCCGCCGAAGCGTATTGTGGGTGGATTATTCACTTTTCCTTTCAAGAGGATTAGCTGGGTTTTTTCCTCAGCCACCTGCATCTTGACATGCTCGCACCATTGGGTGACGGTGCGGAGCACGTGGTGGGTTTTTTCTTCGATTTGGCGGGCTGACTCTGCAAAGAGTCTCTCGTAGTCTAATAGTCGAAGACGAACATTCATATTCCCAGGAAATTCGGGGATTGGATCAGAATTTTTGCCTGAGTTGGGGGGGCTCTCCAAACATTTCCAAACCCCTCGTAACAGCTGTGAAGAAGGAGAGGTAACTGTCGAGCCCACTGGCCAAGTCGCTACTTTCAGAGGAGTCATAGGCACCTTTTGTTTTGTCTTTGAAGACCGGCCCGAGTTGCTGCTCTTTTTATTTTCGTTTGAAGCATCCGAAGAAAACAATAAAAATACTGCTCACACACTACTTCCCTATAAGCTGTGAATTGTCGACAAATATGGTGACCATAGCTTTGGCAATAGAGGGGGCCCCGACTGTGTGCGTGTTTTGGTTTATTATTGATTCTGAATAAAAACCCTATGTTTTTGACCAGGAAAATGTTTTTACAAACCCCCCCCCCCCTCAAAATTTGATACTTTACGTTTCAAGACGTGGGGATTCCAAATCTACAATGTCCATCCG
Organism: Pachypeltis micranthus; assembly: GCA_020466155.1. Taxonomy (NCBI): domain Eukaryota; kingdom Metazoa; phylum Arthropoda; class Insecta; order Hemiptera; family Miridae; genus Pachypeltis; species Pachypeltis micranthus. The sequence continues at coordinate 3,487,856 of CM035782.1, read as the reverse complement.
CTGTCGTGTCCGGACCGTTTTGTACCTTTAACGAGGTCTCAAACACTTGCTATATAGTTGTGCCTGCCTGCTCGACAATCCGTTCGGACGAACCCTGTGGTTGCCATGGTTTTAAAAAATTGACAAAAACGCAATTTTGGCAGTTTTATCGTAAATACGCTGTGTTTGGTACCGTTTTCTAGGTATTTTTAGATGCTGAATCGAATGGGTTGGGTCTCGGAGCTGTGAGACTCTGCCAGGCTGTGCAAAAGCATAATAAACCATTGTGTAATAATTTGCAGCGTTTTTGTTTTTCTGGTGCTTCCAAAGTTAACTACTACAGTCTCAAAACTAGTTGCCTATAGCGACTCATGCTCCTTCATGCGCAAGTTGTCGCCTTTCATTTTTCTCTTGGCTAATTTGAGTTAGTTTCTGCTTGTAAAAGACACCCCCTTTTCTAGTGGTCGTCAATTTCTTTCGTGGCGCCGACTTCGTTTTTGACACCTTTTGATCACACTGCAGACTAATTGGGTCCTCCTCGATACTCGATAATGTTGCTCCCCCTCAATACCAGCACCGCGCATTACAATGCACCGGGCATCTGCATGAAGTCAGCCTCGTGATGTTTGATTCAGCCCCCGCGAGTATCAGAGGACACATTCGCCTCATGATTCAGCTATAAAGGACGCCCCAGTAAACTGTTCTTTCAAGACTGATCAACTTCCACCTCCCAAAGTCCATTGGTTACTTTGAGCAGCTGAACATCGCTTAACCGGCAAAACTCAAACTTTATTTCAACTGGTGCATTTTCAGTAACCATCACTACGAGCCCCAGATATCCTAACTACCTTTTTGTTAAACGAAATTATTGATTTTTATGTGACGAGCGATTAAACTTTAAATGTTCTCCATTGAAATGGTTCGTCCTTTTTCAGGCCCCCGATTTTTACGTGGAAATGAAGTGGGAGTTCACCAGTTGGGGTAAGTCGTGGTTTTGTCAAAACACATTTTTTGTGCGCCCGTGTGGGTTGTTCTTACTCGTTGGGCTATCGTTTTCCGTATTTTTTATTCATGAAACGTTGTCATATGAGATTTATACGATCTGGATGTCATTCTACCAATTTATTTTTATTGGGATGTAGGAGGGAGGGTTTGCTTTTAGTGGCCTAAGGAATTTACTATTGCGTATTAGGAACCAACTTGGAATTAGGTTGTCCTTCACGCCACTCTGTGTTGAAAGCTCTTCTGTGTTGTTCTCTTCGCCCTCATGAGAATATTGAACTGTGCCACCATTCCTGTGCATCCTATATTACCCAGCACATTCAGGAGGGGTCTTTTCTCCATATGTTCATTCTTCATGTCGGCAATATACTGGCACTGGAGCAGCAAGTTCCATCCTCTTCCGGCTGAGCACTCCCTGGGCTTCAGTTTTGATTGGAATTCAACATGCTCTGCCGTGAGCTGACTGACTGTGTCATCCACCATTGTCGTGTAGTGCAGGCAGTTTCAGCAGTCTCCATGTTCCGTGAAGAACTGGGTGAGGTTGAAATCCCCATCACCGTGGCATTACCATTGCTATGGACACAGTGCAGGAATCAGCTAACTGGCCTACCACCCTTTGTGGGTTGCGTCCCACCCGGTTGCCACTTCCACGACCCTATTTCTTTTCTTCTGGTGGCCCCTTTGATGGGTACAGCTCTTTTGACTCGGTTGCAAGAAGATGGATTGGGGTAACAATTGCCACCAACAATACTTCCTCGTGTGAAACTGTGTGGTACAAGCAAGTAATGTGAAGCACTCACCTCCTCTGTACCGCTTGCGTTAATTTCCTGAGGTATCAATGCTCAGTGTATCAGCCCACTCCTACGCCCTATATAAGAGGATGGACAATGCTCATAAGCTTGTCTGTGGCATTGTGTCGCCATTCCTTGCATTGTCAACATTGTCTTCTACAGATCGAGGGACAGCCCATGAGCATTACAGCTTTGTATGGACTGAGTCCAGCATGCAGCCAATAATTACTGCTGCCACATCATCCGCTTACCCCACCAAGGATCACTCGAGATGAATGAGGCCATTGTACGCTATATTCCACACAGTTGGCCCCAAGTAGCGACCCCCAGGCAGCCCCTGCAGTGACATCCCTCTTGCACTGTCCCTGTGCTGCCTCCTAGATAAGTGTATGATCCTGCAAATAGCTTCTCATTACCCGGAGTAGTATTCGGGTACCCTCTAGGTACTCGAGTATGTCTTTGCACTGTACAGAGTTTAATGCATTTTTCACATAGAGGGCGACCAATAAATCTAGTCGTTACCCTGTTGTGCATTATTCTGTGCTATGGCCTTTGGAACGTCAATTTGGACTTTCAGCAACTTGCAATCATGTGATCTATCGAGATATAGTCCCACCTCCAAAAATAGCAAGCCATCGTACGCATTTCCACCTTTGAATGTTGTCCAACCTTTACTTTGGACTTCCATAAGCGTCATAAAATGCAAGGGCCATGTTATAATACAACTGACTCGTGGGTGTGGTTAAATTTTAACACTTCAAGAAGTTATTACCCTTTCATTTGTGCTTTGATCATGAATAAAAGCATATCTGCAATAACCTACCCTTCACAGCGACCCAAATGCAGTCATGTAATTGTGCTGACTGACTCCTATTAAAGGCACCGGTTGATCGTGGTCTAGTGGTTAAGACAGTTGTTCATAATTCTCGACGTAAAGTAGAGGATTGTGGATCGGAGCTCGGGCGCGATTGCCGTAATTTTTGCCTGAGTCAGCAGCTCTTCAAAGCATCTCCAAACCCCCCTTGTAACAATTGGCGACTATTTCCTTTTTCATGCCAGGGTCTGTAGCACCATTTCCATTAATTTGTTTACCTAAGTTCAGGTACTTGGCGGGTTCTGCCCGCCTCTTCCGTTTGGATAGTCTGATTGACCATTCCCTGGCGAGGCTGAAGAGGTTCCAGGAACAGCTGCTTCTGCTAGATTCATTTTAGGTATAGGTTAGCCAGCTTTTGGGCCTCCTACCCTATAATCACATTTGCCAGAAAAGTGTTCCTTTGAGCCACAGACGTGACAGTAAGGATTGTTGGGAAAATGTCGGGATTTATTTCCCTTCCTTCCCTTTGATGTTTCAGCCGTACGTCTGTGTTGGCTACCATTTGTCCGCCTGTTAGGAGGTGGAGTGGAACTCTTCTGAGGGAAGTTTGGTCTGCTGGGGGGTTTGTGCTTCTGATTCGTGACTGTGGACAACGCGTTAGTCATAGGAACACTACTGTGGGTAAGCATCATACTGCATTTTGCAGTATGAAGCTCGTGCTACTTGGGGCGCCAATTGTACTGAGGAAGTTTGGAGATGCTTTTGAAGAGCTGCTGACTCAGGCAAAAATTACGGCAGTGAACTTACGTCGAGAATTATGAACAACTGTCTTAACCACTAGACCACGATCAACCGGTGCCTTTAATAGGAGTCAGTCAGCACATAATGAGTTTGAGTGGCAACTTAGGCCGCTTTAGGACGAAAATCAATGATGGTACCAGTACACTCACGCCGAGACAAGACGAGAGCAGGCGAGGGCAAGAGTGTACACGATGTGCTCGTCATGTCTCGCTCTGCCTCGCGAGGCCATGTCTCGGCCTCGCCTGTGCTCGGTCTGGGAGCGGTTTTTGGCACAAGTCAAAGGGCCCAAGCGACCCCGAGATCACCCGAGAGCCGAGCGCGAGACACCCCTGTACACTCTCGTCTGCACTCGGACTCACAGACGCTTCTCCACGCTGTTGTTGTAGTTCATTGTTTTGAGTTGTGATTTTGTATAGTGGAAATGAAGTGGACAAACGAAACCACGCGTCTCCTCCATTTCAACAATCACCAACTGGACAACACCACCAACATGCACCGGCAGCGAACTATGCACGAGCCTCCTCGGCGAAAGTGTACTTTGTAACCTCGCTGTACAATCTCGTAGGTCCTCGTCGCATAAAGCCTAGCCGAACATCCGAGAGTGTACTGGTACCATGACAGTTACATCCCAATTGAAATCACAGCACCTTCACCTCAACCCCATTGTGCCATACTATTTATAATTACGTTCTGCGTTGAAGGTCATTTTATTTTTGTCTTTCAGTGCCTTTGGTGTCGAGGATGTGCCCCAGTGATACGTACAAAGTGTACAAACGAGGGTCCAACGTTCGAATCGACACGACGCTCCTCGGTTTCGATCAAAATAGTTGGCACCGCGGAAATACTAGTTTTATATTTCAAGGACAAAGTGAGCGCCTGCAACTTAACGCATAATCTTTTCGTATGAAGTTAACGTGTCTTATAATGTGACAGGATTTGTGGTTTTTGTTCAGAGTAAATTAAGTACATATCCACTGAAATGTGTGAGTCCAGCAAAGTCTTATGTCATTCGAGAACACCGGCTTAGGGTAAATTGTGTTGAAGTGTTTAAGTTGGTCTTCTAGGTGTACAGTCAAAATCTAATCTGTTGATTGGGGAGTTTTATTGCTGGCGTGAGCCAATTATACGTCAAAAGATCATCCAATACGGCGAGCCTAGGATGGGAAGTCCCTCTACAGATATGTTGACTTCATTAGGCTAAATGGTTTAACGTAATTCACTTACATCCTCTTTCTCAAATCAAGGGTTCTATACGAAGATCGCAGTAATCGTCTGACAACAAATCATAATTCTGCTATCGCTTAACATTTCCAGTGTCGCGAGCTTTTTCAATTTCGTTTCCAAATTCTTGTCATCCACCTGTGGTCACGTTCAGGCGATCATTACGCTCCAAGAATTGACCTTGGTGAAGAGAATGATCCAGTCACAAGTCAGGCTGTCACAATGGTATCTTTTGTTCTTTGTAAATATATTCTCAGACCTGTGGAAGCGAGTAATGTGATTTCAAGATCGTGAAATTAGCTGTGTGATTGACTGTAAATTATAAGATGGATGCACACCTGGTGTGTCAAGTTGACACACTTCTTCGCGGGTTTCAGCAGCTATGGAGGCATTTGGTTCTGCAACTTCCATTTGTATTTCTAATTAATATTGAAGGAACGTTGAGATATTATGACTCCATACTCACGCCTTCACGAGATTACAGAAGTCTCTTCTTAGTAGGACAACATGCGACTTCGATAGGGCCCTTGTGTCCTTAAAGCCCCAGTATGTGCCTGAGCATTTGTAAAGGGAGACTGAACTCGGATGTGCGCGCCTTGTCACTCTTCAGAAGAGAGGCGACCACAATCTGTCAGATCCATGGTCATGAGGGCTGCTTAGGCAAAAAGATGTTGCGGACCCCTTGAAGGAGTTTTTGGGCGCAACCTCACAAGCAGACAATATGGATGTGCAGCTGAAAGTCCTCGCAAGACGTTATTGACAAATTCTGCAATGTTTCCCGCTTGTATGCTACGAGGCACTGCAGGATTCATCATTGACCTCATTTCCAGAGGTCGTAGCAGTTCATCAGAGGACCGTTTGACAACCTGTGGTGGCCAGCGCTCGTCAATGTGCTTAAAAGTCAGGAAACTGGTGCTAGAGAATGATGAAGAGCATTGCGGGTCCCTCGAAGGAGTTTTTGGGCGCAACCTCACAAGCAGACAATATGGATGTGCAGCGGAAAGTCCTCGCAAGACGTTATTGACAAATTCTGCAATGTTGCCCACTTGTATGCTGAGGCACTGCAGGATCCATCATTGACGTCATTCTCAGAGGTCGTAGCAGTTCATCAGAGGACTGTTTGACAACCTGTGGTGGCCAGCGCTCGTCATGTGCTTAATAAGGGTATGAGCAAAATCCACCGAATGTTAACTATAGTTATCATAGTAGTCAAAACACCCAATTTTTTTCCAGGCTCTAACGATTTTGATTACATTTTTATATTGATAGCTCTCAATGAGACAATTATACCATAAAATTCCCATTTGATAAATTATCAAAACCTTCGACGAAAACGATTTTAGCGCAGTTTTTTTCTTATAAACTCCGCTGGAATTTTTGTAGAATGTTAAAAAAAATTGTTATTGTAGTCCAATCCAATACCTACAGATTGAGTGTTTAAAAACGCTCATGAGATACATGGGGCTCAATCCAGAAATTCCTGAATTTCAACTTTTGCCGTTTCGCTTACTACCAGTTCTAAACTTTTTACCCAATAACTCTGCAAAAGTGATTACTATCCTTCTCAAAAAAATTTGTGTTTACAGCCTCATTAATTATCTGTGTACCAATTGCTCAATAATGGTCTTGCAATGAGTACGAGCAGCACAATAAAATCTGGATCTGTAAGCGCTACTGCTTTCTGCTGCAGTGAAGTTTGACCAAGTTCAAATGAACTGAGTGATTAATGAATTGATTAAATAGAATTAGCCATGTACGAAGTGAATTGTTGTAGAGCTAAGGAAAGTTGTGTGTTGGTTTTTTCCCTGTACCTTTCATATACTAAGGCGTGATGCTTCACTCACAGTCAATCAAAGCAATCTGCGTTCCTGTCGATTACAAACACAAATACAAGCACTGAAGCACTCAGATCACTGCCAATTACCCAGTGACTTGACCGTTGAGTGCGAAGCGGACAAGTGGAAAGTGAAGTATTCTCCCACTCTAAAATGAACTCCAACTTGCCCCACTCTACTGATGACAACTTTCCCCGCTAGATGAACTGGATTAGATAAATTGCAAGCAAGATGGAAATCCTCATCAATGTGGCTCTCCCTCATTCTTTGAAACTTGCCATCCAAGTAAATAGATCAGGTGGGAAAGCAGAGTAACCCCCCCCCCCACACTCAAGAAGGTGCAAATTCCACAGAGTAACACATAAGCAACAGCTCTCTTCACTGGGAGGCTGGCTAAGTGACAACCTGCTGTACCTCCGCTGGTCTGGGTTCGGTGGACACTGAGGGAGCGTGTGATAGCGAAACCGTAACCTCCATGACTTTCAATAGAGCTAACTCTCATATGATTAAGAAACAGACCTGTATTTTACTCTTATTTACACACATTCGGCAGATTATGTAAGACTATACTGATGTAACTTCGAAGCCCAACCCTTTGATTCTACCGACAATAAACTAACCCAGTTCGAATTCACCCCGTCCATGGACCAGTTGCTGTTAACTGCCAGGTGTGCATCCGCGTTTAAATAATATGTTGAGTTATTTTGTATTTAAATCTAATGAGCTTTGTTATTGTCAGCCAATACTGTGCCCAGAGCTTTGCGCTGCAACCGCAGCTACATATTCGGTTTATGTGACAAATCAGGTGACTCTCTTAATGATCAGCTTAGAGAGCACAAGTAGCTTTGCTTTGTCTTCCTCATTTGGTTCATTTATTAGCACCAACTTACCACGGCTTCATCGAGCTTAATTCAAACACAGAGAGTTTTGCGTTGAATTCCACCAAATATATTTTTACTTAGTTGTAATTACCATTTAGTACTTGTTATATGCTGAAGGTTGCAGAATTGGTGGTAAATATGGGTGATTCATATTTGTTGGGTTGAAATCGGGGTGACAAGGTGGACTTTGTGTCGAGTAAAGACTGAAAGTGGATTTGGAATTGGTTTAACAGTCAAAGCGAATTCGCTCAAGCCCTTAGATGCTGGATATTTAACAATAGCGTGTGCCTTTGTGACCAGCTGGATGTGTGTGCCCAGTAGCCCCACTGGTATTATCTGTTGAGAGCACCCATTGCTGTGTAGTTCATTGGTCTTTGACATTTACGTTTCGATATAGGGGAGTGCGGAGGAAGTACCAGCCTCGTCAACTCTGACCTTCCTCCGCCCTATCGGGCAAAAAGAGTAGGGGAAATTGGAACAGGGACTACTTCCAGCGAACCCTCGACCACTGCGATATCTGCAAGATCCCATAAATGGGTACTAGGGGAATTGGCGGGTTACCCGCCTTTACCCTAGATGCCTGCCGAGCATCCACCTGTCATGGACCTTCCCATGGTGCACCGGCTTGCGCCACAGGCTGTGCACCCCCGCAGTACCATTTTGGGAAAGATATCCCTTCAGGCTAGAATGGTTGCTAGCCCACCCAGACTTATGGCTTCGGGGACCTCCGCCTTGGGGGGGTTTGGACTTGCCCCTCCTTGCCGAAGGACCCCAGGTCTGTGGTACGCAAGGGCCCATCCCCGACCAGCAGGTGGAGGGGGGGGGGAACAGGCCCCACAAATGCCAGTTTTCCGTCCGTTTTGGTCCTTGACAAAGAAATTAGTGAGTTTGTTGGAACTTGAATCAGCCCAGTGAGTCTCTTAATGTTTGAGCTGTTTGTAACATTTTGAAGTCAACATCCTTCGTGTGCGGGTGAGCAGTATTAACATCGCCACAAAAGTGGCAATGTGCTCCTGGGTGTCATAATGTATACCACGCTACGTGCTTGGTACACGAGTTCATGGTAATGAAGGCTGACACATTGGGGCTGAGGGAAGGCTGACCATTAATCTGCGTAAGCTGTGATGGCTATTGAGGCTGTGCTGCTATTGTCGAATGTCAAGGGATCCCAGGAGTGGCGTTCACCCTGATGTGCATAATGTTTATATCAGCTACTACAGTCGCAGTGGGTGTTACCTCCTACAATCTAATGCCATTGTTTGGACCCGGGTAGAACTTTATAAATCGCTGAGACTGGATTTACGTGTAATTGAAGAACTGGAAAATCACCAGACACGAGCTCGAATAAGTGACTCAACGACAACGTTCACCATTATTTCAAAATTGCTGTGTGGTTCGTGGTGTCAGAAGGTGGGAGGGGGGTCACCTGTGTGGAAGAGGTTGAAATTCGTTTGAATTGGCTATGAAACTGAGTGAGAAGGGTTTACAAAAAGGGGCGTCTGAAATTTTATTTGGAAATTTAGCGAGGGCGATGGATGTGGTCAGTGGAGGGGTAACAGGAAGGATCTGGGAACTTCTGGCTTGAGGGAAACCTGGAATTATGCAGGCTCATTAGCCCTATTATGATATGTGGCGTGGATTGTACTGGATAGCCAAGTAGGAGCGGGAATCCCAATGTAGAGGATATCCGTGGGTTTCAAAGGTCTCACTCGTCTGATCCAAAAAGGAACGGGCTTATTGTGAGGGCCGAGGTCAACGCATTTGAGCCTCGTTCAAAACAGGCGTGTTGTAAGTATTACCTGTGTGCTGAATGACTCCTATTAAAGGCACCGGTCGATCGTGGTCTAGTGGTTAAGACATTGTTCATAATTCTCGACGTGAAGTTGAGGATTGTGGATCGAAGCTCCGGCGCGATTGCCGTAATTTTTGCCTGAATCAGCGGCTCTTCAAAAAGCATCTCCAAACTACCTCAGTACATTGGCGCCCAACTAGTGGTCGAACTTGTTCATTCCAAGAAAAAAAGAAGAAGCCCAGAGAGAGAAAAATTAATTAAGAGAGAAATAATGAGACAAATTCTCGGGTCCGGGATTCGCTGATGCTGTGAAAGTTCCAGTGCGAAGGAAAATAAAATGGGCGATGTGCCTACTACAATGTGAAAGAAAAGACTTTCCTTGTAGCTCCCTCGTTTCTCGAATCAAATATCGGATTTTCCGGGGATACGCTCAACTCTCATAAATTCGTTCCTTAAAAGAGTCCGCTCCAGGAGCAGCGGTTAAAGACGAGTGGGAGATGTACTGACTGACTCCTATTAAAGGCACCTGGTCGATCGTAGTCTAGTGGTTAAGACATTGGTTCGTAATTCTCTGCGTAAGTCGAGGGTTGTGGATCGGAGCTCCGGCGCGATTCGGCGGATCATCCAACCTTTCTATTCTCGAACCAAACTTGGCCAGCAGGAACAGAGCAACAACACACCATTCGCAATAACCCCCAGCAGAGCCAAGTGCTCATTCAGCTCAGAGCATCCTTTCCAACATATGGTGGGAAGCAAGGAGAGCGTCTGGAGGATTTGTTTGAGCAAATAAGGGAGGAAACAAGAATACACCCCCTACCTGCTAGCACATGGTTGCAGTTGGCAAAAGCTCAGTTACATGGCCCAGCTAGGTCACTGCTCAAAGAACTTGCGGAGCATCAGACCAGTTCTTTAGAGCTATTGGAGTTTCAACTAAGAAAGCGTTTTATTGGAATTAAAACGCCTGATTTTTACTTCTAACAACTTATGGCCATTTCCATAGAAAAGAACGAGATCGTCGAAGGTTTTGGTGCTAGGGTGAGGGATATGGTTCAAAAGATATGGGATATGGTTTCATGTCCCAAACTTTCTCCTAATGATGTAGAGCGGCTGAAAGACGAGGGGGAAAATGTGAACTCCTATTAAAGGCACTGGTCAATCGTAGTCTAGTGATTAAGACGATGGTTCATAATTCCTAACGAAAGTCGAGGGTTGTGGATCGGAGCTCCAGCACGATTGCCGTAATTTTTGCCTGAGTCAGCAGCTCTTCAAAAAGCATCTCCAAACTACCTCAGTACACATGAGTCAAGGTAAAATTGGAGTGCTCAAAACTAGAAGTGCCTTTGCTCTCCTAACCTTAGCACCAGAAGAACCAAGTTGGAAATGTGGTTAGATGAGGCGAGAAGCATCAAACAAGAGCATGCCTTCACGATCTGGTAGAATTGATGACACCACAAACGACGTCAGCTGGTTTGCCATAATTTTCATACGCACTTTCAACTTTGAACGCAAGACGGGTCGGGTTTTTTTACTTTCCTTGGCTCTACAAAGTAGAAAGGAACGTTATGTAATCGGCTGAAAAAAAAAAATTTTGAGTTTTCTTCAGATCTTTACGTTTCAGACCCTCCTGAGTCCGAAAAACACTTTTTGGGAAAATGGTCTGTGGGTCTGTGTGTCTGTGAACGATTTTTAGAGAAAACCACCGTACCAAATCAGCTAAAACTTGATATCTCGCCCGCAGGTCACCATGGGACGCCAAAATAAGGGTTTGAACAAAATTCACTGAAAGTTTACTATAGTTATCATAGTGATCAAAAAACCAAATATTTTTTTCTCAAAAACGGCTCTAACGATTTTGATTAAATTTTTTATATTGATAGCTCTCAATAAGGCAACTGTACCATAAAATTCCCATTTGTGGGAAAATGACGAGAGCAGCACAATAAATTACCAAAACTTTCGACGAAATCGAATTTAGCGCGGGTTTTAGAGAAAACAACCGTACCAAATCCCCTCAAACTTGATATCTAGCCCGCATATTACCATGGGACGCCAAAATAAGGGTATGGACAAAATCTACCGAAAGTTAACTAGTTATCATAGGGATCAAACACCAAATTTTTTTTCTCAGAAACGGCTCTTACGATTTTGATTAAATTTTTTATATTGATAGCTCTTGATAAGGCAATTATACCATAAAATTCCCATTCGTAGGAAAGTGACGAGAGCAGCACAATAAATTATCAAAATTTTCAACGAAAAGCGTTTTTAGCGCGGTTTTATCCTTATAAACTCCGCTGCAATGTTGGTAGAATGTTGAAAAAAATTGGTATTGTAGTCCAATCCAATACCTAAAGGGCGAGTGTTTGAAAACGCTCATGAGATACATGGAGGTCACTCCAGAAATTCCTGAATTTCAACCACTGCCGTTTCGCTTACTACCAGTTCCAAACTTTTTTACCCAATAACTCTGCCAAAGTGATTACTATCCTTCTTCAAAAAATTCGTGTTTACAGCCCCATTAATTCTCTGTTTACCAATTGCTCAATACTGGTCCTGCAATGAGTACGTGCAGCACAATAAATTCCGGAACTGTAAGCGCTACCGCTTTCTGCTGCCATAAATCGTTGTTTGACCAAGTTCAAATTAACTGAGTGATAAATGAATTGATTAAATAGAATTAGCCATGTACAAAGTGAATTGTTGTAGAGCTAAGGAAAGTCGTGTGTTGGAACGCACCAGATATTTTTGACGTGGGGTCACTCCTTGTCTCTCTTCGACTGCTCATCAAAATTGAATTGACCTCTCAATAGCTCTTGAGTACTGTACATCAAGCCTTTACTCGTAGACCTATAATAGCTTAACTAAACTACTGCAATGTAAATGTAGTTTGAATTCATTTTGAACCGACGTAACTTCATATTGTTTTGGAGAATAATGTGTATTTTTGGTAAAATGAATAGACACAATTAATTGAAGAGGTGCTTTATAATTTGTCAGCTTTGTGAATGATTTGGCGCCGTTCTATTTCTATACAGTTCAGGGTTTCAGGCGCTAAAGTGAAAATCGACTGATAAATTGTGGCTTTAAGCGTCAACTCAATTTAGTACCAGGTGCCAGTATGTCCCCCAACCAATGGACCGGTTGTGTAATTGAAACTGCACTAAAATACGTGTTTGTGCTTGAACTGGTTTGAAGAAACAAAGTTCAAAACGAACTCGAAATTAGAAGTATGTTAGTTAAATTAAAATAAGACTTCTTGCAAACGGGGAAAGAAACAAACAAAACGTATTGGAGCTCCAATGAGGAAAATAAAAATAGTTAATTAAGTAGAAGAACAGTCTGGGCACACGAAGTTCAATGTCCAGTCTAAATTAGAAAAATCACGAGAGATGCTCGTACTGTTGTGCAGTGTATTCTCAGTCTTACCACGACATGAAGCGATGGACATTATTTTGTATGACGATACCTGCTGTTCCAGACAGGTGGGGAGACGGTTGCGCCTTGGCCTCTTCTGTGGCCTATATCAACCCGTCAGCACTTTGGTGGCCTTACCGTTTATTGTTGTTCTTTCCATCCTCCATTTCTTCGCTTCTCTGTGGCTGCAAGGACACTTTCGCCTTAGCAGTGACACGCCTTCCAGCGTCCCTGGGAACAGCAGGCCCTCCTGGCATTAGTCATACCTCGTGGCGGCGTTTTGATTGGCTGATACAGCAATTGTCAATCATTTATTTATTTATTTTTGTTACAATTTTACTAGGGCAGGGGCAGAGGTTAAGGCGCACAGTTCGTCGGGCTAGGTACTCTGCTCCCTCTTCTTGTAGCTTGGAGTTTTCCCATTATAGCCTAAACTGAATGGACATCCAGCTGGTTGTTTGGATCAATTGTCTATTTTTCTCTCCATCCCAGTCTAGTCCGGGCGGTTTTGCAGAGTCCTCGCTCTGTGTACTGGCCCTTCTAGCGCAAAAACAATTTATTAATCAATGAAACTAACATTAAAGACACAGACACAAAACACATATAACTGATTCATTCACTCCATAATAATTTACATTCACACTACGGAGAGAGTACTTGATATTCCTCCCCCCTCCGCCCCAGGCTCCCTAGCCTAAACTAACCTATATCACAGTCTGACCTAATCCTAACAGAAACACATGACACATACCAATCCCTGCACCTCATCCCTCCCTTACCATATCAGGGCCTGTATGACGATACCGGTGAATAATGTGGAAAAGTTGAATTGGATGAATGAGATTTGAGCAAAATGAGTTGTGAATTGACTGAGGTCGTCGTGTCTTTCTCTGGAACTGTTAACAATTGAATTAGGAGCAAGAACACAGGGGACTTGAATTTGCGGCGGATTTTACAGAGGAAGATGCAGATGACTAATCGTAAAATGGAGGAAGAAAAAGGCGATCCGCAGCAATCCGATAAGACTTGAGGTACGAACGACAAGGTGAGAAGGGGTGTGAAGTAGAAGGACGAAGTGGGGAACAGCGAGTCAGTTAGTGATTGAGCGAGCGTCCCATTGCGATAAGGGTGTGGTGTGGCGGAACAGTGAACAGAGCGGAGTCCTGGAGAGGCTGACGAGCACTGAGATTAAACTTCCAACCCCCATTCTTGGAGTAAACAATATATCAAGTGTTACACTTGAAATGAACACGTTAATCCTAAACCAAAACGGGCGGATTGAATGTAATTAAGCCCCTGTTATAGAATAATACTTCCTTCCTTCTTAACCAAGTATCATGTATTCGCACAGAAATAGCCAAGCCCACAGGTATTGAGATAGAAAGATGAGGGAAGTGGTGCCGCAGGAGTCCGGAAGAGGAATAGGCCGATTGTGGCAATGCAGTCCCCTCTGTAACGTACTGGGGAATTGTCTCACAATTCACCCGCGTACAGAACGCGCGTGAAAGTGATTTCTGGGCCCAAAAGAAAATAACAAATTAAATACCCTCAATTATACTCACTTGATGAAATAAATAAAATAATGCCTATCAAGAAAGTAATGGGAAATGAAATTATAAACCGAATAAGATCCACTTGAATTTAATCAGGAAAAACTCGAAATGAACTCCTTTTAGAATGAAATAAATAACCTATGCTCGGATTGTATTAAATGACAATAAAGGGACAATGGGGAAAATGAAACACCAAGCTCTGATCGCTTACCTTACTTCATACAATATAAAGGGACGTTTTAAGAACTGATTCACTGGCTTAGGTTCGTGTGTGTGTCTGTAGTTCGATTTGCGGGAGAACGGCTGTTCCGATTGAGCTGGTTCTTTTTTTGTTTTGTTCGTTATTTTTTGTAGACACCAAAATAAGGTTATGGGCGATTTCGGCCGATGTGAAGGGGGGGGGGGAGGAAAATGTTCCAAAAACTAGCGTTTATCGCATTTTTCTCGAAAACGGCTCTAACGATTTTGATTAAACTTTCAAGATGTTTTCGAATAGTTAATACCTACATATTCTTCTCAATAAATGTTCCTCTGACAGTCCATTGAACAGAGATAAAAATCAAAATGTGTCGGAAATAACGTTTTTTCGAACATTTCCGTAAATTCCAGGGTAACTTCTTCACCAGATGTGATAAATCCTAATGGAGTGTCTTTTAGTCACCCATACCCACATTTCCTTCTCTATAATTATTTCTGTATATATATGTTGAACGGAGATATAAGCCAAGTTAACTCAGAAAAGGAATATTAATTTATCGGTATTCCGATTTTCTCAAAAACGGCTCTAACGATTTCGATCAAACTTACGTAGTACTCTCAGCTAACTAGTCCCTACATTTTGTTCTCTATAAATGTTCCTGTAGGAATGAACGAAGATATAGCGCCCGCATATGTAGGTGGTGTTCAAAGTTGTGTGTTGCTTCGCACCGCTCGTTTTCCCCCATTTGCCGTTTTTTTTTTTCAAGCCCTATTTAACGTAGATTTCTTTTTTTCTCTTAAACAAGTGAGAAGTCTCCTTATTAATTTATTTGAAATAGAAAAACAGAATAAAGTATAATAAAAGAATATTCAACTCAAGCTGTCGGCTTCCGACATACTGTCTTGTGCGGTTTAGCCTCCCCCGAGAGATTGATTGAAATTGATTGAAATCTTTTATTTAACAATCAGGGATGATTAGGGCCATTAGGCCCTCTCTTCCACCATCCAAAGGTCCTCTCTTACATCTATCCTGTAATTATTAGTAAAACAAAAAGACTATTAACCACTGTAAGTGGCTATCTTTTAAAACAAAAAAGTATACAAAAAAAAGTACAGAAGTGTAGCAAAAAAAAAAAACAAACAAATCAACAGTCAAATGAAACGATTTCTTCTAATATAAGGGAAAATGAAAAAAAAAAAAAAAAATGGAAGTGGATCAAGTTGGGTCTTTGTACGTCTTGAGGAGATCTTTTTTATAGCGGTTTCGGAAACTTTAGGCAGAAATTGTGAGATCATATCGGTCGGCGTTGTCATTGTAAAACTTGATGGATTGCATTAGGAAGGATTTGCTGAATAAATTAGTTCTGTGGGACGGAATTTGTAGAGTGGATGAGGCATGGCGAGTATTAACATCATGAATACTGCATTGAAAAATGTATTGCTCGAATAAATACTCCGGCGTCTTGAATTTGAGAATTTTAAATAGCATCGTAGCCACTGCGAGCTTCTTTCTCTCCTTGATTTTAAGCCAGCCAAGCTTCGCAAAGTACGGAGTTGTGTGGGTATCAGGCCGAAGGCGGAAAACAAATCTCACGATCGAGAGACAATAATTTTTTTGGAGCACTCAGTCACATTAATTGTGTCCAGCCGAGATCTTCACAACATATGTCATGTCTATGCCCCGTCAGATATTGCTACTCACATTATTTCATCGCTTAACGTATTACTTTCCCGTCAGGCGATCAAGCGAAAATAATGGAAGTCGACCACGAAACTCGCCAAGTTTTTGTCGAGGAAATGAGGTTGTTGAGCACCACCGACATTCAAGTACTTCAACCCAATTCCCAGTCAGTTACTGCCAGACTGCGAGCCCCCGTCACTACGACGTATTTAGATACCGACAAAATTAGTTTCGAAAGGTAAACCTGTGCTCTTGTTGTCCGTCGGAAACGCTTTAATTTTAAATCGAGTTTCGCGCTAAATTTATAATCAGTTTTCGATTGACTTTTTCAGAAATAAAAGCGGAATTTGGGGCTGGCGACAAGACAAAACCGAAATTGTAAATACTTATATGTGCAAAGTGTTTGGAGCGAGTAACGTTGAATTGGTGACGAAAACGCGGTGCGAACACCTTTCCGACGAAGATAAAAACAAATATCGAAGTACGAAAACGCCGCTGCAATCGTTTTTGGGGATTGCGGAACATGAAGAGCGAGCACCGACGCCCTCGGTGAGTTATTTTGCACGACCTGTCACAATTAATAACTCCACAATTCTATATGTTGTAATGAACTGCATAAATAGAACCTTAATCATCAAAACCTTATCGTAACGAAATAAGTATAAAGCAGTTAGGCCCCAAAACAGGGACCTTCGAAGCCCTTCAGGCATTTTCTTGTCGCCGTCCCTTCCACAGGTCTGTTTCCTTATTTGATGACTGTTCCTAAACCCGCGACGAGGGTTATATCAGTCATGGAAGTTGCGGTTTCGCTAATATGCAAGAGGCTGGCACCTGCAGTATCCACCAAACTCAGACCTGATATTTGGTTGTTAGCCAGTCTTCCGGTAGAGAGCTGTTGTCCGTGTGTTACCGCGCGGAGGTGACCACCTGAGGAATCCCGTACCGTCTGGGAGGAGTTCTTAATTTGGTTTCCCACCTGATCTAACTATTTACTTGAGTGGCAAGTTTCAAAAGGGCAGATCAACTATGACCACGTTTCTTAGCCATCACCTTCTTCGCGAACTTTGCAAAATGGTTATAGGCTTCCTTTGTAGCAGTCAAAGCTGCTAAGTTCGTTTGCCCTCCCAACACCCCTCGCTCACTGTTGTAGAAACTACAGTGGAGCAGCACATGGTTTCTTGTTTCCTCCACACTGGAGGCACTAGACGTGCATAATGGAGAGTCTTTCAAAGAAAAGAAGTGGAGCCGCGCATTGAAGTCACCATGTCCCGTGAAGAACTGGCTCGTCCAGTGGTCTGGCTCAACCCATTTTCTTGAAAGACGTTCACAGATGTTGGGGAAGAACTCATACGTATCACGTCCCTTTGACGAGGATTCCCATCTCGCTTGCCATTTCTCTAGAGCCCATTCATCGATGGCGGCAAGTTTCTGTTCTGCGGTGAGATCCGCACTGAGTTCAGCCCAAAACGGGGGAGGCTCCTGTTTCACTCTCCACTTGTCAACCATGTACTCAACGGGCAAATCAACTGGTAACTGACCAGTGATCAGTTGGAGTGCTTCTATTGATACAGCTCTCTGGGATTGGGCCAATACCCTCATTTGATTGACTGTTAGTTTGCTGCCCCAGACAACGGGGCAGTAGCCCAATCACGCCTAGATAGGGACAACGCCTCAAATAGGGACACAGACCTGTCACCATACCAGTATCATCATCAGTTCCACCAGGATTATTCTCTCCACTCACAGTTCTGGCAATGCTGACACTCTCCAGGAGGGATCTGAGGGTCTTGATTTGCTTCCTCACCGGACACTGCCCACTCAGGTATCACCTCAACAAGATGGGCATCTCAGAGGCGGTGGAATGCAGACTCTGAGGTGAGGAGGACGAGACGGCGGAGCACATCCTATGTGAATGCCCTGCCTTGGCAGTCAAACGCTTTGGATACTTTGCCCAGGGGATTATTGAGCCCCATATCATAGCGGGAGCTGCGGTGAAGGACATACTCGGCTTCATAAAGGGGGCGGGTATGTACGACGCCTTTTACTAAGGAAGGGCTACAGTCACAATAGGCCCACACGTTGCCGCAGTGACAAAGGGACTTGTCCCGCACACCCTCGGAAAAGAAAAAAAAACCGTGCACTCAATGGCCAAATCAACTGGTAACTGACCAGTGATCACCTGGAGTGCTTCTGTTGGTACAGTCTTGTAGGCCTTGGTGATCCACAGGAGCGCAGCTCTCTGGGATTGGGCCAATACTCTCTTTTGATTGACTGTTAGTTTGCTACCCTAGACAACGGGGCAGTAGCCAATCACACCTAGATAGATGGCCTTATACATGAGGATAGTGTCGTGGTAACACACACCTCAAATGACCTTAGTAATGGCACGCCGTGAGGCAAACCTTGCAATGTTGGTGCCTTTAAGGGACTGGAGGTGTTGGTTGAAGCTCCACCTCTCACCTATATTCACTCCTAAATACTTGACGTGCTTTTCAAGAAGGAGCCTGTGGCCATCAAAGCGTATTGCGGGTGAATTATTCACTTTTCCTTTCAAGAGGATGAGCTGGGTTTTTTCCTCTGCCATCTGCATCTTGACATGCTCGCACCATTGGGTGACGGCGCGGAGCACGTGGTGGGTTTTTTCTTCAATTTGGCGGACTGACTCTGCAAAGATCAGCACAGCCAAGTCATCCACATAGGCGTATGGCTCGCAGTTAGTCTCCATGAGTCTCCTGAGAAGACTTTCGAAGAAGGCGTTCCAGAGTGCTGGTCCAAGAACCGAGCCCTGTGGGCACCCCTTCTCAATCTTTCTCTGAACGGAGACATGCCTGTTTTCAATCGTAGCAGTTCTGTCTGTCAGGTAACTTCTGACGAGCGAGTACAGGTTGCGGGGGATTCCCCCACCTTTGAGCTCAGTAAGGAGCGCTGGTCACCAAAGGTTGTCAAACGCTCCTCTGATGTCAAGCAGAACTGCTACGACGTACTTAGCCGTGCCAGCAGGGAAACACGCCGAATTTCGACAATGACATCCTGCGTGGACCTTCCTTTGGTACACCCGTATTGCCTCCCTGTGAGGTTGCGGCCAAAGACTCCTTCGAGGGACTGCAACATCAAGATTTCTAGTGTTTTGCCTAATATGGAAAGAAGGCTGAGTGGTCTCCATGATTGCGGGACGCGCAGACTTCCACTGAGTGGGGAACTGTCCGACCTGCAGACAGTCATTAAATAAATTAAGGAGGCCGCTGGAGATTGTCAGCTCAGCCTTCCTTAGCATATTGCTTTCTATTTTATCTGGCCCAGGGGATTTGTTAGGCTTTAAGGTCGCAAAGGCCCTGCCGAGGTCGCCTGTTGTCCACAATGGGATGTCGGGCTCGTTCGGAGGGTCCATGATCAGCTCCCTTGCTGCCCTCTGGGCTCCAGTGTCTCGAGCTTGGTCATCAGGGAACGCCTTCTCAAGGAGGGTTTCCAGTGAACTTTCGATGCTGCAGGCCCACCCGTTCCTTCCACAGTGGTGTCAACACTCTCACAACACACGACTAATTGGATTTTGTTTTAAATCAAACGTCTTCTAGTATTATTTAATGCGTAGGTTTTATTTGTTACAGGAAGAATATTCTCAGTCAGGCAACCCTTGTCACATCAGCGCGGTTGAATATTTCAGCTCTGACGTCGATTTAGGACAGAGAGACATCGGAAGGCCCAAAGATATCACAACGAAAATTCAAAAATTCAAGGTCAGTCGCATATTTGTGCCTTCAAGCGCTATTCCTTCTAGGAAGCTTGCAAGGTCCTCTTTCATTCCTCTTCTTTCTCTCTGGCGCGCTAAATAGTTTCCCTTTTCCACAACAAAAGCCGTCGACGCATATTTGTGTCTTCAACTCGTCCTGGGGCGTTAATTGTGTAGCCTGTGTCTGGGCTACGCTCAATCTGTCGTCGGTTAATAAAAGAAAGAGAGAGAAAAATATAACTGAAAAATGTGAGAAAAATAAACGACAAAATTAAAAGTAAAGTGGGCTGTATTCATATAAATGCGCAGTGGTATCATGGGCGCTAAAGGAAAAGGGCATTTTACTAAGAGCTGTGTACAGAAAAACTTGAAGGAAATAATATTAAATATGCGCTAAAATAAATGATACTGGAACTAAAAGAAAATGAAGACGGAATGATCTGACGAGGACTTCGAGTAGGAGACGATTGAAGCAGAAGGAAATCCTGTTGTTTTTCTCCTCGGTTTCGGCTGTTCCTGTAGTAATGACTATCTTGAGAAGCCCTCGGAACCAGTGACCGTGAAATAGAAAGAATGGAGGACAAAGTGAGTTACAGACCATGATCCCAATCGTAGGCCCAATGAGGCTGGGGCCAACGATGCGCAAGTGGCGAGTTGTTGGGGATCGGAGACATTGAGGAGTTTAGTCGCCAAATGGTCGCACAAGATCCGTTGGAGTCAACAGGCACATAGGAAAGTTATTCGGTAAACTGTCGCGTTTGATCATGGCCTTCCGCATAATCTGAAAACCTCCGAGTCTGAAACCCCCGCATAGGGGTTGTTGGGGAAAGCGTGGAGTTCTTAGGATACTCCAATTTCTTCCCTCAATAGAAGCCGGTACAGAAGGAAGAAGAAGTTGCCGAACGGTAAAATTATATTTGACGGGATCTTAATGGAATGTCTTAAACCGGAAATTTTAACCTGGACTGTCGGTATGGTGATGGTAGAGGAGACGAAGCGGTGGTGAATCACTTGGTGAGTGGTGCTGAAGTTCGTGATAAACGTAGAGCTCCTTGGGAGAACAATTGTTTGTGGCACAATGTGTACTTCCTCGTGAAGAAAAAAGGGGGCCGTCTTGGACGAGAAAAAAAGGCAGGAAAAACAACCGCTATACAACGTTACTTATACAACAGAACTAAGGCAATGCCGAAGATGGAAGGATTTTGAGAGTAGGAGAAGAGAGGGGAGCAGAGATAAAATTGGCCTGAAGAGTAGGAGATTGAAGAACTAGGCGATTAGGTGTGACTCATATGTTTGACGAATTGGCGAAGTCCTGAGTTCAGTTGCTGACGCCTCGAACTTGCGTAATTGCCCAAACAGGGGTAAAGGATAAAGTCTAGGAGTTTGTAAACACGAATTCAGAGAAAAAGGGTTGAACTGTGGCTTTTACCACATCGAAGTTTTCCTTTCGGAAATGAGAGGGAGTTAACCCTGAGTGCTTTACACAGTGTGCGGGTGTGCACGCTTAATTTGAACCGAACCAAACAACTCCAGGTCATGGAAAGTGGAAGAGAGGAAATATCAGTTTCCAGTCCATAGTTTCGTTGTGCTCAATTTTTCTACCGTTAGTACGAGAAATACTCTGTTATAAAACATTACTCATATTATTGTTTTATTCTCTTAAATTTGAAGTTGAGCTTCGCTGCGTCTCTGCATCAGCCACCTTTTCACGCATAATTTCATTTCGTCAATAAGTTCCCATTAATGGTACTAACAGTCAAATTCAACCTCTATTTCATACTGGCCGTTCTATCCCCACAGATCCTAAACCAAATTGGTCTCTTCTAGATAATATTTTTGATATTGTAAACTCTCAAAAATCTATTTTATTCTAACACCGCGTGGAACTATGTTTCAGGCGACACTGTGGCTCAGTGAAGACTACCCGCTGAGCCTCCCCGAGCAAATAATGCCCATCGTCGACCTCATGGCCATCTCCAGCTCTCACTTCGCCAAACTGAAAAACTTCATACAAATGCAACTTCCATCCGGATTCCCCGTCAAAATTGGTAAGTTCTTCAAATCTTTACGTTGCAAACTCTACTGAGTCCGAAAAACACTATTTGGAGAAATGGTCTGTGAGCGGTTTTTAGAGAAAACGGCCAATCCAGATCAACTCAAACTTGATATCTAGCCCGCAGGTTACCATGAGACGCCAACATAAGGGTATGAACAAAATCCACTGAAAGTTAACTATAGTTATCACAGTGATCAAAACACCAAATATTGTTTCTCAAAAATGGCTCTAACGATTTTGATTAAATTATTTATTTTGGTAGCTCCCAATATGGCAACTATACCATAAAATTCCCATCTGTGGGAAAATGTCGAGAGCAGCACAATAAATTACCAAAACTTTCGACGAATTCGATTTTAGCGCGGTTTTTAGAGAAAACAACCGTACCAAATCAACTGAAACTTGATGACTAGCCTACAGGTTACCATGGGACGCATAAATAAGGGTATGGGCAAAATCCTTCGAAAGTTAACGATAGTTATCATAGTGAGCAAAACACCAAATTTTTTTTCTCAAAAACGGCTCTAACGGTTTTGATTACATTTTTTATATTGATAGCTCTCAATAAGGCAATTATACCATAAAACTCCCATTCGTGGGAAAATGACGAGAGCAGCACAATAAATTATCAACATTTTCGACGAAAAGCGTGTTTAGCGCAGTTTTTTACTTTCCTTGGCTCTGCAAAGTATTAAGGAAAGTTATGTAATCGGCTGAAAAAAAAAGTTTGAGTTCTCTTCAGATCTTTACGTTTCAGACCCTCCTGAGTCCGAAAAACACTATTTGGGAAAATGGTCTGTGTGTCTGTGAACGATTTTTAGTGAAAACCACCGTACCAAATCACCTCAAACTTGATATCTCGCCCGCAGGTTACCATGGGACGCCAAAATAAGGGTATGAACAAAATCCACCGAAAGTTAACTATAGTTATCATAGTGATCAAAACACCAAATTTTTTTTCTCAAAAACGGCTCTAACGATTTTGATTAAATTTTTTATATTGATAGCTCTTGATATGTCAGCCATCCCAATAGCTCTTGATATGTCAGCCATCCCATAAAATTCCCATTTGTGGGAAAATCACGAGAGCAGCACAATAAATTATCAAAAATTTCGACGAAATCGGTTTTAGCGCGGTTTTTAAAGAAAGCAACCGTACCAAATCAGCTGAAACATGATGTCTAGCCTACCGCAATTACCATGGGGCGCAAAAATAAGGTTATGAGCAAAATCCACCGAGAAAGTTAACTATAGTTATCATAGTGATCAAAACACCAAATTTTTTTTTCTCAAAAATGGCTCTAACGATTTTGATTACATTTTTTATATTGATAGCTTTTAATAAGACAATTATACCATAAAATTCCCATTCTTGGGAAAATGACGAGAGCAGCACTATAAATTATCAAATTTTCG
This sequence comes from Pachypeltis micranthus, assembly GCA_020466155.1. Lineage (NCBI taxonomy): Eukaryota > Metazoa > Arthropoda > Insecta > Hemiptera > Miridae > Pachypeltis > Pachypeltis micranthus. The sequence continues at coordinate 3,464,695 of CM035782.1, read as the reverse complement.
ACGAAAAGCGTTTTTAGCACAGTTTTTTCCTTATAAACTCCGCTGGAATTTTTGTAGAATGTTAAAAAAAATTGGTATTGTAGTCCAATCCAATACCTAAAGGGTGAGTGTTTAAAAATGCTCGTAAGATACATGGGGCTCACTCCAGAAATTCCGCACTTTCCACCTTTTCGCTTACTCCCAGTTCTAAAAGTGTTTACCCAATAACACTGCAAAAGTGATTACTATCCTCTTTTTAAAAAATTCGTGTTTACAGCCGCATTAATTCTCTGTGTACCGATTGCTCAATAATGGTCCTGGAATGAGTGCGGGCAGCACATTAAATTCCGGAACTAAGCGCTACCGCTTTGTGCTGCCCTGAAGTGTTGTTTTACTAACTTAGAATGAATTGAGTACACAAAGCCATGTACACAAGCGAATTGTTTTTCAGCCGATTACATAACTTTCCTTTCTACTTTGTAGAGCCAAGGAAAGTAAAAAGTGCAACGCTTTGCAAAGGGACGTGCTTGTAGCAGCCCTGCCAGCGTACTTTTAATTTTAAGTCAATGGCTCAATGATTTGGAGCGCTAAGCAATTTACTTACGCTAGAGGACGCTACTGTCATAGAATATTGTTATGAACTAAGCGAAATATTGCGTAATCGAACTGAACTGTCTTTTATTAGCAACGGGTTTCTAGGTAGCAACTGACTATAAACTGTAACTAAAACAACACAACAGTCAGGTGACAACATCCCTAACAACATAATATCTTGGACCAATTTGAAACATGGCAACTACACTGGTTTCAATAAATTACACGATGATTTAGTGGGTTGGCTTTTCCCTCTATATTCGCCCCTTTCTTGTTAGGTCCAAATGTCTCAATGTACAGCCCCGGGATTGGGCCTCATCTAGAGTTAGAGCTCGACCAATAAGGGGACTTTGATTCAGCTGACAAAGAGGCAGTGAGACGCACTTAAAGGAAGTGTGGTGTGCATTGTCTGACTCCAAGTTGCAGTAGAGGGCTCTTCCGTTTTGTACAGTAAAGTAATTCAGTCATCTGGGAAATTCACCATACTGTGTCGACACAACAACAAAATCTCATCCATCAACTGTGGTTCTCCAAGCGCTATTCCTTCTAGCAAGCTTTGCCATTCCTCTTCCCTCTCTCTGGCGCGCCAAATAGTTTCCCTTTTCCACAACAAAGACCGTACGGGAATGTACGCGCACACAACACAATTCATCCACTGCTACCTGTGCACCTTTGTCATCATTTTCCTCTGTGAACGTGCAGGGTGTGCATATCTCAGCTAGCTGCGTGGTCGTCTCTTCACCGTTGACCAAATACGACGCGAGTCATCAGTTCAGGGACCCTTCCCATTACCGGGTCCGACGCTATCAGAGCGGTCTCATGGGCTCTTGCAGAGATGACTGCAGTGACAACCAGTCCTCTGGCCTTTCTGTTCACATCACTTGGTTATACATAGGTCAGAGCCAAGAATCAATGCTTGTACGGACTCACTACTCGTCGTCCTTCATCACTATAACGAAGCCACTGAGTGTAAGGTGACTGTATCTGCAAGTTGTGCCCTGAATGTCAAAAACCCAGCTCCTCCAGAAAATCGGCCCATCCTGTGGAGTTGAAAGCTTTCCTCGCAATTTTTCTAAGAATTGTATCTCAGCGTGTGTAGATCTCTGTCGCACTTGCAATGTAAATGTGTACGTTTCTACTGTACACGCTATTACGTGCCTGAAGATTAACTTGTTGTTTCAGAAATACCTCTTTTCCATGTTTTGAATGCGAGAATAACATTCGGCAATATTTTTGGCTCTGAGGAGGCTATAGATGGAGTACGCAATGTTGAAGAGGACGGACGAGTCCTTTGCACTGTCGATGAATCTTGTTTTGAGCCACCAGCGTCTTACGCAGTGTTAGGTAAGTCAATACTAACCCATTCCACGTTCACAACTGTCTTTGTAAATATTCCCAAAGATTTACATTCTTAACCCATTCAATGCGGGGGAAAAAATGCGATGTTACGCCCCATCCTGAAAATTTTCTTGTATAATATTTGACATTGCAGTTTTTTAAAATTCTCATTATTGTCCCTAATAATGAAAAAATAGAAATCAGGTCATCTGCGCGATTTTGGGCGCATGGCATCAAATGATACTCGTACAATGGGTTGGGCAGAGTATGCAAGCCCGCAGCACTGGTTATGCTAACCCTCAAGACGCCTAAACAAATCGCTGTCAAGAACTAAGATTTAGACGAAAAAGGTCTAAAAAATTCAAATATAATGTTTCGGTATTACAAATTATAATACGAATTTGCATGGTGTGGTGGTAAAAAAATGAACCATTATTGTACTGCTATAATAATAATTATTTCATGAGTATAATATTGATACAATGAAGTACAGTCGTAATAATTTATTGCTATGATAGTCATAATTATTTGACTGAAAATAACAATGAAAAATTGAAACGTTATGTACAGCAAAGTGGTAACAATCCTTAAAATATACAAATAATTCAGTAATCCCTGATATGTCTACGACTGGGTGGGCTGCGTCACACTCGTTTCCCGAAAACCCAGTGATGCTTGCCTCCTCATCAGACATGAGCACATCTAATATCTCCGCAGCTTCAGCATCTTTCATATTGGACAAATACCATAATTTCCCATCAGACTTCCTTTTTTTGACGGTGGGATAAGATGCGCTTCGTCACATGAAGAGAAATCTATAAGTAAATAAGTGGAGAATTGTATATATCTCATTAGTGGATGGCCAAAAACATGACAAGTGGAGAGTCGTAAATATCTCAGAAGGCCAAACATATGACTCGAGGTTTTGAAAAATGTGGTCTTACCTGTTCTCTTGCTGCTACTGCCAATGTTGGCCCAAGATGTTGAAGGCTGGCTGTCTGTGAGAGTGAAAATGAAACGAATCCATTTATTGAAATAATTTATGTACCGTCTTATACTATGTATTAAAGAAATTGGGTTGTGTCCGCCAGTAGGCAAATACTAAAGTTAACGTACCTGTTAGGTGAGTCCGTCTCCTCTGGCTTGTGAGTTACTGTGGGCAAGCGCTTTCGATGTAAAGACATCATCGTCTGGCCGTTTAGTCAGTACTGGAGTCAGTCAGTTGGTCGTGGTCTTTATATACAAAGAGAAAAGTGAAAGGAGTGATGGAGCGTTGGGGAAGGGGCGGGGAGAGGTCTTGTTGGTCAGTCTTGTTAGTAGTACCTTAGCCGGACTGGCTGTGTTAGGTATTAAAGAAATTGGGTTGTGTCCGCCAGTAGGCAAATACTAAAGTTAACGTACCTGTTAGGTGAGTCCGTCTCCTCTGGCTTGTGAGTTACTGTGGGCAGTCGCTTTCGATGTAAAGACATCATCGTCTGGCCGTTTAGTCAGTACTGGAGTCAGTCAGTTGGTCGTGGTCTTTATATACAAAGAGAAAAGTGAAAGGAGTGATGGAGCGTTGGGGAAGGGCGGGGAGAGGTCTTGTTGGTCAGTCTTGTTAGTAGTACCTTAGCCGGACTGGCTGTGTTAGGTATTAAAGAAATTGGGTTGTGTCCGCCAGTAGGCAAATACTAAAGTTAACGTACCTGTTTAGTATTTGCCTACTGGCGGACACAACCCAATTTCTTTAATACCTAACACAGCCAGTCCGGCTAAGGTACTACTAACAAGACTGACCAACAAGACCTCTCCCCGCCCCTTCCCCAACGCTCCATCACTCCTTTCACTTTTCTCTTTGTATATAAAGACCACGACCAACTGACTGACTCCAGTACTGACTAAACGGCCAGACGATGATGTCTTTACATCGAAAGCGCTTGCCCACAGTAACTCACAAGCCAGAGGAGACGGACTCACCTAACAGGTACGTTAACTTTTATACTATGTACTCCAAAAACACAAACATTCTGAAAAATGGTCTGTGCGTAGTATGTACGTAAGAAGTCACAACCGCGGATGTAAAATGGTCGGTAATAAAAATCTTCTTTCAGGAATATGTTTCAATATGTCAATAGATGCAACAGTAATGTACTTTGCAAATGAGGATATGAAAATTTCAAATGATCATTTATTCAGATTGTAGAAAACGCCCATTTTTTCTGACCTGAAATTAGATGCCCTCCATCCGATCCACATGCCTACTATAATTTATTAGAACCGAAAAAAAAACAATTTTTTTCTCGTAATTTTATCAAAAACATATATTATTGAGCGTACCTTTATCATCCATCGCGTTTTTTTCTCCAGCTCCTTCACTGCAAATGTTTCCACAGAAAGTACTGCAGGCTTCTTCACTGAAAGTAGGTAGTAAATAATATGAAATCAGAAAACTGGAAATTCCATGGTAACTGTACCAATTATCAAAATTTTGAGCTCTTCATTTTGAGGTTTATTATTTTTACTGTAAATTTATTATTATCCCACGCAATATCTACGTTGAAATATTACTTTTACACAAGAACAATCGAAAAAACTGGCTTGAAATAAGGGAAATTGACTTACCTTCGAATATTTGAGGTTTGGAAACGAAAAAATTGCGCTAGACTCTTCCGAAATGTGTTGGGTGACTCGCAGATTGTTACTGAAGAACTTGCAACTACGCGAGGCAGGTCAAAACGGACAACCTAACGGTCGGAAAGGTTGGCGAGGGGCGCTCTTATTGTTGGGCATGGCATCGTATGATGCCACCCGTACGAGACGAAAACCACCATGACATCATGTGATGCCATCCGCACTGGATGGGTTAACTTCAGGGAGATGGGAAATGGGCTCCCCGTAGTCACAACCTCAGTCACTGCTCCCTCAGCTTTGGTTGGTGCTGTGTTATCTTCTTCTGGTGGCATCTATTAGAAATACCGAAGTGAGGGTGTTCTTTGAAGCCTTCCAGAGAGCAGGTTTAGTCATACCTGTCACAACTAGCTGTGGTGGATAGTTAAGACATAGAACTACAGTGACAATCATCTAAACTTCAACACGGAACTGCACGAAAATAATAAAATGATAGGAAATCATGCGTTTATACGTTATCATGTGTGTTGAATTATCTTAAGGTTCGAGAAAGGTGGCAGAGTCAGGGGTCACATGTTCGCCCAAAAGGAAAAGGAGACTCACCAACAAACCCCCCCTTGCCCTGTGTTGACCGAGGAACTTATCGCCGATCTACCTGCTTTGACCAAGGGCCCGTGATTGTGCTTGATCGCAGACAAACGTGTGACCAGTTGCGATTTACTGCCATTGACGAACAGTTCGAGACGTTCTCCCAATTCTCCTTTTTTACGAGTTTTTTTGGTGGCCATTGCAGTTTGCGTGCATTCCAACCGCTAGTTTTTGACGTTAGAACAATTATTTGCTGTGCAAATTTACTCCGTAGCCTGTGTTTCACAAAGTTTACGAGAATCCACGTTCTGACATTTGTCTGGATTCCAGGTCAGTCCGATCAGTTTTCTACGATCTGCTACAACTTCTCAGAAACCATCCCGTTCAACCGCCAAATAAACGTTCTGTGTTCTAGTTTTTTATTAAGTAAATTATTCATTGTTAACTGTTTTCCCATAATTAATTCGTATTTCCCCATCCACACATTTTTATATCCTGTGGGACTAATATTCAGACGCTCACATTGGAGCCTTAGAGTCTACATTTCCCCACATAACAATGTGTTTAAAGCTTTCATCGTTTTACGGGATTAACCGAAATGAAGCTACTAGCAAAACTTTCCAAATTGCGCATGGGTGGGGGGGTTCTTGCCAGATTCCCAAAAGGGAAAATCAAGCCCTGCATTTTGTAACCTTCGTTTCAGGGAAAAAAGTGAAACAGGCTCAATAACTCCCACAGTTTGACTTGGCCCCAAGCGCACACCTGGATCATGTACAGTCTGTTTCAACGGGCTTTGGGAAGGCGTATTGATCAACAATGTGTGTTGTTTTACAGGCGCTGAATCGCGAAGGCAAGTCAGTTTGGAGGAAGAAGATGACATGTTGCAATACGCAATTCAGCAAAGTTTGCTGCAAGCGGGAACAGGAGAGGACCAGGTGAGTTATTGTTCATATGTTATGGTCATTGACGCGTTGGTTCCTTCATTGTATATTTTCTCAGTGACCGTTACTCAGACTGTTTACCAACCCATGACGCGTTAAAGTTATTTCATTACCCTTTGCTTTTTATAATTCCTCTACAAGACGTACAAGTGGCGCTTCTTTAAAGCTTGTAAACTACTAAATATGTATTAAAGTTAACGTACCTGTTAGGTGAGTCTGTCTCCTCTGGCTGGTGAGTTACTGTGAGCAATTGCTTTTGATGTAAAGACATCATTGTCTGGCCATAAAGTCAATACTAAATATGTTTTGACCAGGGTAGGCTTGAATAAATCACGGAGATGGGTTTTACGGTAACACAAAACTTGTTGTCGAGTCTTTTGAGCTTGGACTTCCCCAGTCATTGTTCCCTTCTGATACCTACCCCTTGTGCCTGCAGGAATTCCGCTGCAGTTGTGGTTATTTCTAACGGCTACCAGATTTCCCTGAAGTGGGTTTTTTCCTTTCTTTATTTTCCCTCTCCTCAATTCCAATTCCTCTCCACAAGAGACGACTTCTTCTAAAATTCATTCATTCAGCTACGAACTATCGTGGAAGTCACTAGTCTCCCGGTGCCCGGATGTACTGACTGACTCCAATTAAAGGCACCAAGCGATCGTGATCTAGTGGTTCATATTCCAGATGAAAGTCAGTCAATAATGGATCGGAGCTCCTCACAATTGGTGTAATTTTTGCCTGAGTCCGCGGATCCCCAAACTTCTCTAAACTAACTTCAGTACTAAAGTTAACGTACCTGTTAGGTGAGTCTGTCTCCTCTGGCTGGTGAGTTACTGTGGGCGAGTGCTTTCGATGTAAAGACATCATCGTCTGGCCGTTAAGTCAGTACTAGAGTCAGTCAGTTGGTCGTGGTCTTTATATAAGAAGAGAAAGGTGAAAGGGATGATGGAGCGTTGGGGAAGGGGCAGGGAGAGGAGGCCATGTACCTCAGGGGGAAACCCCCTAGAAGTGAATGGAACGTCTTGAATGATCTGTCAATTGTGGAATTTACGTCTTTTTTGTGTAGGGTGGTCTGTAAATCTGTCAGTTGGTTGTTAGGTACGTTAACTTTAGTAATTTGCCTACTGGCAGATATAACCCAATTGCTTTAATACCTATTTTTCTTGTAGCCCCTTCGTTTCTCGAATCAAAGGTCGGATTTTCCGGGGATTTGCTCAACTCTCATGAATTCGTTCATTAAAAGAGTCCGCTCTAGGAGCAGCGGCTGATGGCGAGGGGGGAAATGTACTGACTGACTCCCATTAAAGGCACCGGGCGATCCTCGTCTAGTGGTTAAGACAGTGGTTCATAGTCTCGACGAAAGTCGGGCAATAATGGATCGGAGCTCCGCGCGATTACTATAATTTTTGCCTGAGTCAGAAGCTCTTCAAAAGCATCTCCAAACTAACCTCATACAGCTCACTCTCTCATCTCTTGTTCTGCTCTAGTTTCCCACCAGTACGCACATCTCCAAGTCGTCCTTCTGTGTCGCCCTTTTGTTCATAACGCTACTCACTTCATTGCATTCAATACAGTTCTCACACTCACTGAGTTCTTGTAATTGAAGAGTTGGGGAATTGCAACAAGAGTCAAACACATACATGCACAAAGAAGAAGTGACTAGAACAGTATTGTATACAAGCGGGAACAAGGGGGCTTTGAAGGTGTGAAACTGGTTGTACGGGAACGAGAGAGGAGTCCGAATTAGTTGTTGGAGAGAGGTGAAATGTGTGTCGTGAGGACTGAGAGATGAATGTCTATTGGGGTGGTGGGCGTGAACGAAAGAAATAATGTGGACTGTAATTATGAGGGATGGGCAAGCCCGAAACCAAAATCCGTCGCGAGGGGCACAACCAATGAAAAATATGATATAGGTGGAAAATAAAAGGAACTGACCGTTTATGAGTGAAAAAATCACTTTCCCGTCGACGGGGTCTCGTATTCGCTGAGGAGAAGTCGTCGTTTTCGATGTACTGTTCCAGGACGCGAAAATGCACTGCCTGGAGGAGAAAAGTTGGCGCCCAACGAAGATTGAAAAAAAGTTCAAAAAAGGAGGAGGCACTATCGCTCGCGTCGCATTGGCAGAACTGCCGAAAAAAGTTTGAAGGGCGGGGGTCTTGAGGAGAAGAAGGAAGGGAAAGGAGCGGGAAAACCTTATCACATTTGTCGCCTCGAATGCGCTCGCAAGACGGAGATCAGGATCGAACAGGGGAGACCTGGGCGACGACTGTCATTCGCAAGAGCCGATACATGACTTCATTTGGGATGAGCTCTCTGTTGTCAAGCGGGATGTAAATTGAGGGGTGGGAATAGGATATTTTGGAAAGTCCGGAAGAAGGTGAAATCCGTTGCCACTCGGAAATAACTGAAGAACTGGACTTTCCGCAGGTGCAAACAAAAGGGCTTGAGATTATATAGGTGTTCGAGGAAACAATGACTTTCAGTTAGGGCCAGTGCAGACGCTCAGAGGTTAAAGTCCCAACTAATTCGGCCTGCGCGATCAAAATACATCGTAAGTGGGCGTCCGCTTATGAATTATAAAATCCACCTTCTATAAATAGGCCAAGTATACTGCAGTACAAAGCTCATTGAGAACTCCCTTGTGCGAGCTGATGTGAGAACTTCTTCATACGTAGTTTCATTTCAGGTGGATATTTGGGAAGCCCTCAACGCCCAAAGGCCCATCACTCCCAACTATTTGAGCGACGACGATGAAGATAAACAGCTCCAAAGGTAACGTATGCTTTTTCTTTTCAGATTTATTTACTAGGCATCTTTTGTTTGGGATGTAGGAGGATGGGTCTGCACCCAGTGGCCATCCGGTGCTTTGTGGCAGGTTGGTCTTTGAACCTTTCTGCAATGGCTGCTCTTTTCTCTTGTTCTCTTCACAATCAGGAGAATCTTGACGGGTGCCGCCATTTCCCTACATCCTCCCATGCTAACCAGTAGTCTGAGAGGTTCAGGAGCAATTTTTCTTCCGCGTCTTCATTCTTCGTCCCTGTGAGATACTGCCCTTGGATCAGCAAGCTCTATTATCTTCTGGTGGAGTCAGGTCACCCAGATAGCAGCAGTACCCAACTCGTCCTTGAGCCAGTGGGCTCAAGAGCAGCAAATTGACCTCCACCCGCTGAAGCTGCTGTGGAAGATCCTGCACCATAGAGCTTCAGTGCTGGTTTCCCTGGAGGATGCTCCCCAAACCAGGCGCATGGGCGACCTCATCCCCTGTGACCTCCTACTCAGAGCTGAGCATGCGCCTTAGTGCACCTGTGCACTCCCTCTTCTTTTGACCTTGTTACTCGCTGCAGTAGCAGAAAAGGGCGCAGTCAGCTCCCTTGCAGTCCCCCTATCAGGAACTCAGTGCAGATAAATATTACCTTCCAGTCAGACACAGTAAAGAAGGGGTGCTCGCACTGTACTTTCAGTTCCTACCGTGAGAGGGAGAAACAATACTCTTGTCCTGGCCATGAATGCAAGTGAATTCTGCGTATTTTTGACGGAATTAGTCAAAAAAAAATTATCCTTTAGTTTGAAATATTCGAAAACGATTAATTTCATTAAGAAAACCTTGAATTTGAATCAGAAATGCTATAGTGTATTCTTACTCATTTTTACGCTTTAACTACGTACTCATTTGTTACTTTCTAAACTTCTAACACTTTTTTTTTCCATTTTTGTGCTGTGCTTAGGACTTTGAATAGAAGCCCCAGCCCCCGTTACCTCAAAGTCCCGTATAAATTTTAATCGCCCAATCCTTCACCGAGCACTTTCATGTACTAATTTACTGCCTTTAAGTCACACATTTCTTGAAGTAGATTTTATACTTACTGAAGAAATTCACACATTTATCCGCCATATTCCACTTTAGAGTTGTAGTTTTCCCTATCAACAGTCTGCCTAATGTGTGGATGGAACCGCTCTGAACGCTGAAGTTATGTTTATTTGTAGCGATTTCCTCATTTGAGTTAGGTGGTGATATGGATGGAAGACTGGTTAATTAAACGAAGTACAGTACATGTCCCGCTTTAAATTGTCAGTGCAAAGCTAGTATGAGTCACCTTGTAGCGACAAAAAACTCTGCAAATTATTACACAACGGTTTATTATTCTCATGAACAGCTTGACCTGGTATTACTGCTCCGAGACCCATTCCATTCGATTCAGCATCGAAAAATACTAGTAAACCATACGAAACATGACATGACTACAATGGAACTACGAAAACTAAATATTCCCCCGGAGCCAGTGAGTGACAAGAGGGAGGGAGTACTAACGACGTTGACTTCCGCTGTAGTTCCCGCGAGTTCTTTCAATTAGTTGACTTTGACTCACTATAATTACTGTAATTTCACTATACGCAGTTGTACATGTCTAACACTCATTCCATTCGACCCAGAGTGTAGAAATACCTTGAAAACGATACGAAACACGGCGTATTTGCGATTATACTGCGTTTTGTGAATTTTTAACCATTTTTACTTTCCATGGCTCTACAAAGTAGAAAGGAAAGTTATGTAATCGGCTGAAAATTTTTTTTTTTAGTTCTCTTCAGACCTTTACGTTTCAGACCCTCCTGAGTCCGAAAAACACTATTTGGGAAAATGGTCTGTGTGTCTGTGAACGATTTTTAGAGAAAACCACCGTACCAAATCAGCTTAAACTAGATACCTCGCCCGCAGGTCATCATGGGACGCCCAAATAAGGGTTTGAACAAAATCCACCGAAAGTTAACTATAGTTATCATAGTGATCAAAACACCAAATTTTTTTTTTTCTCAAAAACGGCTCTAACGATTTTGATTAAATGTTTTATATTGGTAGCTTCCAATATGCCAACTATACCATGAAATTCTCATTTGTGGGAAAATGACGAGAGCATCACAATAAATTACCAAAACTTTCGACGAAATCGATTTTAGCGCGGTTTTTAGAGAAAACAACCGTACCAAATCAGCTGAAACTATATGTCTAGCCTACAGGTTACCATGGGACGCAAAAATAAGGGTATGGGCAATATCCACCGAAAGTTAACTATAGTTAGCATAGTGATCAAAACACCAAATGTTTTTTCTGAAAAACGGCTCTAACGATTTTGATTAAATTTTTTATATTGGTAGCTCTCAATAAGACAAATATACCATAAAATTCCCATTTGTGGGAAAATGACGAGAGCAGCACAATAAATTATCAAAATTTTCGTTGAAAAGCGTTTTTACTGCGGTTTTTTCCTTATAAACTCCGCTGGAATGTTAGTAGAATGTTAAAGAAAATTGGTATCGAAGTCCAATCCAATACCTAAAGTGTGAGTGTTTAAAAACGCTCATGAGGTACATGGGGCTCACTTCAGAAATTCCTGAATTTCAACTACCGCCGTTTCGCTTACTACCAGTTCTTAACAGTTATTACCCAATAACTCTGCAAAAGTGATCACTATCTTTCTTCAAAAAAATTCTTGTTTACTGCCTCATTAATTTTCTGTGTACCAATTGCTCAATAATGGTTCTGCAATGGGTACGAGCAGCACAATAAATTCCAGAACATTAGGCGCTACCGCTTCCTGCTGCTGTGAAATGTTGTTTTACCACGTTCAAATGAACTGAGTGATAAATGAATTGATTAAGTAGAATTAGCCATGTACAAAGTTAATTGACGTAGAGCTAAGGAAAGTTGTGTGTTGCAACGCACCAGATATTTTGTCCATAACAACCATTTTTTTGTTTGATTTTTGTGCGAAAGAACCGATTTTTTTGACAACGTTAAAGGCACAAAACGGCCCGGACGGACATTTGGAATTTTGAGGGGGGGGGGGGTCAAGAAAAAAATTTTCTTGACCGAAAACATAGGGTTATTATTCAGAATGAATAATAAACCAAAACGAAGCTAAAAGGTTCGGTCGCACAATAATTAAAATTTAGATATTCCTCGACCAACTCGTGAAGGAGAGATGGGCCTCAAAGAAGGAAGTAAAAAAGATTCGTCTTTGTCGGAAATTTCCACCCGAAAAGAAATGAATTTAATTTCTATCAAAGTTGCTCAAATATAGATCGGAGAAATAAAAAAAAAAAAAAGAAAGTAATAAATTTCTACTTGTAAAAACAAAACAAAAATGTCTGTTAAGAATAAAAATTGAATAAGGTCTTCGGCGGCTCAGACGACGTAGAGGTGGTAAATCTCCTTCGAAATTTATTTTTAAATATTTATTTGAAGTCGTCAATCCCACCTGATGAGTAGAACTGAAGTCCGAGCTTGTAGTCTATCCCTGGACGAGGTGCCTCCTGGTACGATTCCTGACGACTGTGGTAGGCTGGGGAAAAGATCAGTGTTATTTCACTGACTAGGCTCCCAATATTGAATTTTTCTTTTGAACTAGTGATGCTTACCTCGGAGTCGAAACGGGGATTTATTAATATAACGAAAATTAATATTTTCTTCGGCCGCTTGAGGAAGGACGAACGATCTGCACGATGCAAAGGCCAAGACTGCGTTCACCTAAGTCGCGGCGAGAGAGGAGGCTGCTCGGGGCAACGATAAGGAGCGTCCTCTCTCGACTGTCGGCCGTTTGTTACAACCTTTAGGTCCTATTCGTTAGCCAAAGTTGGTGCAAAGTGGTAATCTAACACGGTGACCCAGAGCGTAGTTATTAGGTGATTTCAACAATACAGAGTGCGTCCCGAAAGTAGTGCTATTTGAACAGTTAAGTAATTTATTGAACAGATTTTCCCAACACTTGAAATTCTTCAAAGTACTGCCCTTGAGCCTTTACACATTGTTTCCAGGGGCTCTGCCATGACCAGTATCAGCCCTGGAAGGCGTTTGTGGTGGACCTTTCGCAAGGCTTTCATCGAGGTTGTTAGAATCTCTTCTAAAGACGAAAAACGGGGTCTTTCCAGCACTGCCTGAATCCAAGGGAATAAAAAATGCTGGAGCGAGGTATTGACGGGGTGAGGGCGGGGGGATGGTATTGTTGACACTTAGTGTTTGACCAGGAACTCACAGACTCGTGCAGCAAGGCGGGTTGTCGTGATGGAGTTTCCAAGTAGCAGACCTGACGAGCCTTTTTACTTTCCTTGGCTCTACGAAGTAGAAAGGAAAGTTATGGAGTCGGCTGAAAAAAAAATTTTGAGTTTTCTTCAGATCTTTACGTTTCAGACCCTCCTGAGTACGAAAAACACTATTTGGGAAAATGGTCTGTGTGTGTGTCTGTGAACGATTTTTAGAGAAACCGTACAAAATCAGCTCAAACTTGATATCTCGCCCGCAGGTTACCATGGGACGCCAAAATAAGAGTATGAACAAAATCCACCGAAATTTAACTATAGTTATCATAGTGATCAAAACACCAAAATTTTTTTTCTCAAAAAACGGCTCTAACGATTTTGATTAAATTTTTATATGGATAGCTCTTAATAAGATAATTATACCATAAAATTCCCATTCTTGGGAAAATGACGAAAGCAGCACAATAAATTATCAAAATTTTCGACGAAAAGCGTTTTTGCCGCGGTTTTTTCCTTTTAAACCCCGCTGGAATGTTACTAGAATGTTTAAAAAACTCCAGAAATTCCTGAATTTCAACTTTTGCCGTTTCGCTTACTACCAGTTCTAACAGTTATTACCCAATAACTCTGCAAAGTAATTACTATCCGTTGTTCAAAAAACTCTTGTTTACAGCCCCATTAATTCTCTGTGCACCAATTGCTCAATAATGGTCCTGAAATGAGTACTAGCAGCACAATAAAACCTGGAACTGTAAGCGCTGCCGCTTCATGCTGCTGTGAAGTGTTGTTCAAAATAACTGAGTGATGAATGAATTGATTAAATAGAATTAGCCATGTACAAAGTGAATTGTTGTAGAGCTAAGGAAAGTTGTGTGTTGCAACGCACCAGATATTTTGGAATGTTTCCAACACACCCACGTAGTAGGCTGCGTTAACTGTGTGCCCTTGAGGAAGCAACTCCTTTGCTGTTGAAAAATACGATGAGCGCTGTTTTCCCTTTTGATTTGCTCATTCTTGCCTTTTGTGATTTTGAGGGACCGGTCGGTGTGCCACTCAGAGCTTTGAAGTTCAAAAACCCTGGTTTCACCGCCTGTTAGGGGGGGGGGGGATAAAAAGTTCCCACAATGACAGGTTGAGTTAATTGTGTAAATATGAACTATCGCTACAAACTACAGGTCATCGGAGCCCAATTTCATTTTTTTTTTTTAGTTATACACTCGCATTTTACCAGGTTCCTGACTTGAACTGCTCAACGACACGCTCTCCTCATAAACCATATTTCAACCCTTTCAATAACAATTACACTGTAAGCTCAACGACAACAATCACTTTAGCCTCCTTCTAAACTGCACAATTTGACACCTGTAATTGTTTAGTTTCGTATCGCTTTGCTTCGTAAAATGTTCCCTTCGCCTTAGAAGTAGAATTTGTTGCGCAGAGCCATCCAAGCGAGCCTGACGGGAGAGTTGCTGCCGAGCAGTTGCGACGAGCCGAGTAGCCGCGAGCCATCCCCCGACTTGGAACTTCGTCGAGCGATGGAGCTGTCCGCTAAACAGAGGGAGGAAGAAGAAAAACAACTGAGGGCCGAGCAGGAGATGCTTGAAGAGGTCTTACGCTTGTCACTTTTGGAAAAATGATAAATAAACTGCCGCTCTCCCGCTGCCAATGTTATTATTATTTATTATCGTTATTATTGTCGTTATTTAAAAAAGAATGCAACTATTTGTAAATACCTATTTTGTTTTGTTATTCCGTGCGACTTTTAACCCTTCGTGTTTCCTGGTTTCGTATATCGTGCAAACTGTGGAGTCGACAGCAAAAGATTGAACTTTGAGCGTAGTCATTAATGTCTATTTCCAGGTAAACGTTCCACGCTGCGACGTAGATAATTCGTCATTGTCTGAAGACGATGGTCCCAAACAACGAGTACATTGGTGAGAATCAAATGACAAATGAGATGAACTGGGAATTGTCCTCTCGTCTTCAGAACCAGAGGTGGTCTAGCTAGATAACGTGCTTTGTGAACTGGAAGACATCACTGGAATGCTAGTATGGAGGGCACAGTTGATCAGCTCAGGCCACAAACGTTCGCTTGCGTTATTATGAAGATAACTAGAAGCGCGTAGCTTAATTTTCCCCTGAGAGTGCTGAATCAGAACTAGATGTTGCTTATCTACAGTCAGGGAGTTCATCAACTCGATCCAGTCTCCCTCCAGACTGAGAGCCGTGTTCACCAAAACGCCACTGATCGTGATCCAACTGATCAGGGCTAGATAAGCAAATCAAGGCTAGCCATTTTCGTGTCCACCACGCTAGCCGAGATCACTGCGGTATGCAGTTAGCATAGACGTGATTACGCTGCGATTAAGCCATATTGAGAAGGCAGTGGTCTAATGAGGTTACAGTAAAGTAAGGAAATTTGGCATCTGTTTGACATCCTGTCACGTAAACGGCCGTGTATCCCGTAGATGCCCATTGCTCAATAATCTGGATTTGATCTAATTATTGTCAGACACCAAAGTGGCCGCATTAACCTCTGACGAAGCTGAAACTGGTGAGGAGCTTTAAGTGAAAATACGCGTACTGCAAACTGCAAGAGCATCCAACATTTTCTTTTTCGATCTGTTTCTTGAGTGCGGTAATAATGTTTTCGAATCGGTTTTTGGGACCACCTCATGCGGGGATTGGGGTGTCGGTAGTCATACAATGTTTTATTCATTTTTCCATTCAATTTATAGTAAAATAAATTTGATTAAAAACTATAAAACCAAATAATAATTATTTTTTTAAGCCAGAATTTCCTTTATACTTTTTTCAGTGGTTTTTATTTTCTTCCGGGTAAGAGTTAAGTTTTTTTTTTTTTTTTTTTCAAGTATAAAAGAGCCTTTGTAACATTAAAAAAATAGAAAGAATAAATACCCTTTATTTTATCTCTGGGAGAGACGTACAAAATCCATACTAGACCTTATGAATTTGAAGTTGTATATTTTTCTCAATTAGTTTCGTCACGTTCTTTTTTATTTCCATAACCAAAGTTAGGATTATTACCACGTTAACTCTGCAAATAAGCGAACACACCCGTAGGTAGCCCGTTTATTGGTTCACAGGTGGTGGAGATATGACGCACTATCTTCACAATGTGAGATGGTCTTGTAAGTGGATTAAAATTGTTGGGCCTTTGATTGAAGAATAAGCTTCAAGTCATTATTCAGGGCCCATAAGCACGAAACACGGCTCTTCACGCTAAAGAACAAACTCAGTAAAACGTACAACGGTAAATAAGATTTTCTACTGACCTCGTACACAAGTTCGTCGTGTAAATGAAGTACCAAGTGAGCGGCAGAAAGCGGCGTAATAGTCGGCCCTCTTTCGGTAATCAGGGCTGATAATTTGGATTCGATTCTGACGGCGGCTAATTTCGCGATATCCGCCGCTGTGCCTTGAATAGTGGAATTGACGGCCTGACGTTCGGCTTGAGCTGGAGAAGTTAGTTAGCACCGATGACCGTAAGTACGATAAATAGAGATTAAGAGCCAGATCGTCTGGACATGCTTAAGGGCAATTTGCTCCTAAAATGCAGAGCCGAAGCAAAGCGGAGCCCGAAGGAGTTGACAACCGATTGTCCTTTGACCCCCCCCCCCCCCCAATCAACCATTGGTCGGCAGCTTCCCTTATATCAGAATTTAAAAAATATCAGATGCGTCGTATCACACAACTTTCCTTAGCTCTACGTCAATTCACTTGTGTTCTACTAATTCAATTTATTTTTCGGCAGAAACACGGTCGCTCTTACAAATCCGGAATTTATTGTGCTGCTCATATTCATGCCTCGACCGTTGTTGAGCGCTGGGTGCACAGATAATTAATGAGGGTGTAACTCGGATTTTTTTGAAAAGGATAATCATCACTATTCCAGAGTTATCGGGTAAAACCGCTTATAAATGGTAGTAACTGAAACGACGGTGGTTGAAATTCCGGACTCGTCATATCGGTACTTGGCTGGCTACCACCTGAATTTTCCTGAAGAACCTACTAACATTTTGACGGAGTTAATAAGGAAAAAATTAGGTTAAACTCGATTTTCGTCGAAATATTTGGTAATTTGTTGTGCTGTCGTTAGAACAGTTTTCGAGAAAAAATATTAGGTGTTTTGATAACTGTGATAACTATAGTTAGTTTTAAGCGAATTATGCTGTTTTGGCGTCCTATAGTGACCTGCGGGTTAGATATCAAGTTTGAGCTGATTTGGTTGAGCCGTTTTCTGTAAAAATCGTTCACATACACACACATCAATTTTCCCAAATTGTTTTTTTCGGGCTCAGTAGGGTCTGAAACGTAAAGATCTGAAGAGAACTCAAAATTTAACATAACTTTTCTTTCTACTTCCAAGAGCCAAGGAAAGTGAAAATTGCACGCTCAATGATGAACCGAAACAAAATAGTTTAGGTTACTGTGAACAAGCAGAAAGAAATGACACTGAAGAACTACCTCAGAGTCGTGTGTGTGTCAGTAGTAGTATTTGCAGCTGAAGAAGCCGTAGCATTTAAAAATTTACTGTGGTGTGAATTCTTGAGAGTCAGGATGAATGGAAAAAAAACTTTTTCTAGGCCGACGTTTCGCTTAATTTATTAAGCATCATCAGGGCTATAGTTAAGGTGACCAGACGTCCCGACCAACCCTTTCGGGTCGCTTATTTGTCCCGTTTTCGTTTTTGGTTATGTTACAATTACTTTTTAGTTTAAAATACTTTATAACTGCTTTACACAACAGCAAAACAAGGTGGCCGGCTGTGGAAAGGCTTTTAAAACGGTTTGAGCCACTGAAAGCGTATTACAATTCTTGCGGTATAAGAAAATGAAAAGTGAGCAAGAAATAATAAAAACCGAAATCATGAGGTTACGACTTTTACTAGCAAGGAAGGGAGAATTATCGTGTTTAATAAAAGTTGTTAAATACACTAATGTGTGAGTAAAAGCGTGGTATTATTTAATATTTCCTACTTATCTGCTACTAAATCCACCCAGGTAAGCCATTTGGGTTTTCTAACACGGCGATATGACGTTTAGTTTTTTCAGAAACTGCTCAGCACATTTTACGCAGACAACAACTTGTTTTCGACGATCGTAATACTTTTGTTCTCTCGGCTCAGTCGCCGAACATACAACTTTCCGCAACCCCCGTAAATTCGACGACCTGCTATATCATCGTTCACACATTTATGGAGAACAACATGTAGATAGTAGGTAATTGAGAGTAATACCCCACTTTGATCGAAATCATTAGAGCCGTTTTTGTGAAAATTGGAATACCGATAAACTGATATTCGAGAAATTCCTTTTTTAGTTAACTTGGCTTATATCTCAGTTCAACATATATATACAGAAATAATTACGGAGAACGAAATGTGGGTATGGGTGGCCAAAAGACACTCTGCAAGGTTCATCACATCTTGTGAAGCAGTTACTCCAGAATTTACGGAAAGGTTAGAAGAAAACGTTATTTTCGACACATTTTCGTTTTTATCTTTGTTCAATGGACTGTCAAAGGAACATTTATTAAGAACGATACATAGGTATTAACTTTTCAAAACACGTGACAACAAGTCACATGCATACACACGGACCACGCACCGAAATTAGGTTTTTTAGGTCTCAAAATGTAAAGATCTGAAGAAAACCCAACTTTTTTTTTTACATGATTTGTCGAATATTAATTTTACGTTTTTGTGATTTTCTGATGAATGGCTGTTAGATTCGATAAAACTGGCGTATTACTCTCAATTAGCTACTATCTACATGTTGTTCTCCATAAATGTGTGAACGATGATATAGCAGGTCGTCGAATTTACGGGGGTTGCGAAAAGTTGTATGGGAATGACGTCACACGATGACGTTGTTGAGTTTTCCGCTCGACAATGAGCCGACCTTCTCTCGCCTCTTCACCTTCCAAATAAACCAAGCAAAACGGCACCGAGCCGATTAGACGGTCCTCCGAATCCGATGGAGCCTTCGCGTTTTGTTGTTTTCCTTTCAGTTCGTCGCTGATCTACAATTTCGCGTTTCGTCAATTGCTATTTCCAATTCCCCGTTTCTCGTTCCGCGCCGGTTTCGCGCCCTCGCCGACTCTCAAAAGAGTTTTACCGTCCGTCTCTCACCTCCGACCGAACGAACATTTCGATCCACTCAGGAACGCAATGGACGACTCTAACGCCGATTATTTGACCAAATATCGGGAGTTCATCGAATTGCTTTTGAGAACGACGGATTTGGATTATCCGCTTCCCGTTCGCGTGGCCAAGTACAACATCGCAGAGTTCGAAGTGACTGGTGAAGTTTTGAATTGGTGCCTTCAGTATTTGAACGAGAGGTGAGTTGAGTTTAGAATTGGTGTTTTAGAAAACGTTCGGGTTGCGGGGAATTTGTGGGTGAGTCAGGCGATCGAGCGCTGAGCTGTCAACGCTCTCCGCCTCTTGTCATTGAGGCGGAGCCCTCTCGCTTTGGTGGGAACCCGTCAAGTC
Source organism: Pachypeltis micranthus (assembly GCA_020466155.1). Classification (NCBI taxonomy): domain Eukaryota; kingdom Metazoa; phylum Arthropoda; class Insecta; order Hemiptera; family Miridae; genus Pachypeltis; species Pachypeltis micranthus. The sequence goes on along the minus strand of CM035782.1, from coordinate 3,445,105 downwards.
GCTTTGTTGATGAACTGTTTGAACATTGGCGGTACCCTTATTAACGAAAGTGATCTTCAAACTGAATGGGGTTCTCAGTGTGTTGTTTGATCTCAAATGGTTGGCGCAGCGATGAGTATGGGAGCGAGGGATTTGAGTACTCAGCAGCTCCTGGGGATTTGGCGTAGGAGGGTGGGTTTCCTCATAGTGGCCCTAAGAATCGTCCAGGAATCGTATAACACGTTCAGAAATCCCGTGCTGTCCTGCAGTTTGGGAGGTTCAGGTGCGGTCTTTCCACCATGTCTTCATTCATCACTGCGAGATACTGCCCCGGGATTAGCAAGCTCTTGTCTGAGCACAGCTCTGGCAAATTGAGCAACGTACTTCCAGTTTTCCTCAGAATTCAACGAACTGTCTTCCACTGTCTGCTGAGAAGATGGCATGGAAAGCATGATCTACCATCGTCCCAAATTGCCCTACCAGTGCAGGTGCACCCTAAATTCTCCAGATTAGACACTGGGTGAGTTAGATATCAACCTCGCTGAACTAAATGCCAGAATCGGCTGCCTGTTCCACTGCCACTTTTGGGGTGCCTCGTCTGGCCATCTCCTAAGGGTCACTCACAGCCCTTCACTTCTGGTGACTGTACTCTGTTTACTCTTTTGATGGGTACATCTTCTTCTTCTCCTCAGCAGCCAGAAGGTGGATTGGTGGGTTGCCACCGGAGAAACCATGGGGTATGAGTTGCTACCGCCCCATCAGTCTCATTTCCTTCGTGTTGAAAACAATGGAGAAGATAGTGTGCCTATCAATAAAGGAGTACTATCTTACTCAGAACCCCATTCGGAGTTCCCAGCATGCCTATCAGAGCGGGAGATCCACTGAGACTGCTCTGAAGGAACTGGCAACAGTGCTGGAGGATACTCTGAGATCCGGAGAGATTGCGCTGTGCTGCTTTCTGGATATTGGGGGGGGGGGGGCTTTCAACAATACGTCGTAGGCCTCAATTACGGCTGCGGCTGGTAGGTAGGGAGTAGATCCTTACCTAATCTCTTGGACCAACGAGATGCTGAGTAGCAGGGTGGTCTTCTCGGAGTTGGGGGGGGGGGGTGATCTCCCCTCTCCTCTGGTTACTGGTAGCTGATACCCTTCTCGAGCTGCTGGAGGAGGTGGGCTACAAGATAATAGGATACGCGGATGACCTGGTAATTATAGTCAGGGGTAAATTCGCGAGTGTAATCAGTGAATGCATGCAGCATGCACTAAATACCCTACAGACATGGTGCAATGGGCAAGGACTGTTTGTCAATCCAGACAAAACGAGCCTGATCCCATTCACCAGAAGGCGCAGCCTAACGCTGCGGGAACTCAGGCTGGGTGGCAAGGTGGTGAAGATCCAGCATGAGATCAAGTACTTGGGAGTCTTTCTTGATGGAAATCTTTGGCATCTTTGGGCCGAGGATCAGAGTAGCGATCCCATTGGGGTCGCTGGCCACAGTGTTCCAGGCAGAGGTGGCTGCGGTGACAGTCTGTGTGCAGCGGCTGCTGCAGAGGGGACTGAAGCGGCAGAGAATCTACATCAAGGTGGACAGTCAGGCCACTCACAAGGCCTCAGCCTCATACTGTCTTACATCGCGGCAGGTGTGGGAGTGTCTGACTGGACTGAAGGCCCTGGCCGAAGACAACAGTGTAACACTGTGTTGGGTGCCAGGGCATCAGGGTATAGAGGGAAACGAATGGGCTGATAGGTTGGCTAAGAAGGGATCAGAGCAGATCCCTATTGGCCCTGAGCCCTTTGTTGGGACTACCAGGAGCCACCTACGTAGAGAGGTTGGCAAATGGGAGGACAGGTGCAGGGCTGCTCATTGGCAGGGGCTGCCCGGCTTTAGACAGTCAAAACTCTTCACCTGGCTCTCGAGAGAGAGGTCCAAGGAGGTACTTGCACTGGGGAGGAAGGATATGAGGATCATATGTGGCCTGTTCACAGGTCACTGTCTGCTAAGGTACCGCCTTGCTAATATTGGCAAGTGCGAGGTACAGGTATGCAGGTTCTGCGAGGTAGGGCTAGAGACGGCAGAGCATGTGCTGTGCGTATGCGATGGACTCGCGGCATCGCGCCGTTCTGTGTTTGGGAGGCCCTTTCTTCAGCTCAGAAGAGGTGGCAAATGCAGAACTTGTGGATATCTTCCGCTTTGTGTGGGGGTGGTGGGGGCACATTGGTGACGTCACACCAAGTGAGACCAGTGCCGTGGGGCCTGGAGTTGGTGCAGGTGGCCCATGATCCGAGGATCATGGACGCCGTTACAATAGGCCCATTTGTGGCTGCAGTGAGGGTATTGCCTGCATCCACCGTTTCGAAAAAAAAAAAAAAATGGGGTATGAGTAGCAATGTGGAAGGAACACCTCTGCGCTGCTGGCATATGTTTTCTGTGGTGGGCGTTGCAATGCTGAATGTATCAGCCCACACCTCCACTCCATATAAGTGAGGAGTGTACAATGCTCATTAGTTTGGCCATCAGACAGGAAAGAGCAGTTGTGGGCCGAATGTGGAAACCACAACAACTCGGTATCGAACTGCTTCACTGGTTTCAGCTCCATGGCTTCACAAAAATGGTGGGGGGGGGGGAGTTTACATGGTTTGCATTCTCACTACCTTTGCCTTCAGCAGGGCATATAATACATGTCTCCTAGCAGATACATTCGTAAGCGTTGGAATAGGGCAGGTTGGCGCTAAATCCAAAAGGCAAGTAGGATCTAAGCTGTCGGCTTTCAGACCCTTGTCCATGCTGGATACCGCAATACAACTCCTTACGGTGGAGTTACCTGAATATTTACTCCAGAAAATAAGAAGCTATCTGCGGGATCTCACGCTTATCTGTAGATCAGCCCAGGGATGGTCCTGGAAATCTTAAGAAGCTTGTGAGCACGGGCTTGAGCTGCAGGAAGGCAATTGGTGAGGATCTTTGTGAGTGGGCAGACTTGCGATGTTTCGTGCAGATGACGATAGTTTGTTGAGAGATCGTGGACAAAACAAGGGGATGAAAACACGATGGCTCTGTGTCTAAATTGGCCAAATTAACAATCCTCAGGGCCTGTACCCACCTCCACCAGCTGTTCCTAGGCACTTCCTCGTGTTGACGTATGTTGTGAGAATGCATCGAGGGACCCTTACATGCTAACTACTAGAACTGGTTGAGCTATTGCATACTGGTTCGTTTACTGTTGGCGTAATTAATGACTTTGAGCAGCGCCTAAAAAAATCATCTTTCCGGGTTGATCCCTGCATGCATTTTGCAATGTATACACATCTGTGGTTCTGTAGAAGAAGCCCTATTTAAAATTACTCTGAGGAGGTATATGGGGTGGGGATGGGGGCACTCATTCAGTCTGAAAATCTCATGAGTGGCTTAACGGAGCGATCACATTTCCTCATATCACTCAGAGCTGCACACTCAGCCCACTGTCTCGGTAGAATTGTGGGTGGAACGTCATCTCGAACAGGGATTGATCTCGAGAAGCATTTATCTGTTACTGAAACAATGTGGTTCCTCTTGTCGCTTGAAGAGCCTGCAGTCTCGTTGAAGTGTTCTTCACTAGATGACGCCGAGAGAGATTTGTTTTCCGTACCACTGCAAAAAAGCGATATGGTCGCTTACATAAATGAGCTCTAGTGACAGAGAGGTTGTTCAGATTGTTGTATCTCCTGATTATCAGTGATTTGATTTAATGTAAGCACCAGAAACATGAAAGTAGATTGGTATCATTTGATATAAAAAACTTATACCCCTCCATACCAATAAAAGAAACCCTCGACAAACCAAACTAAGGCAAATAGATGCGACAACTACTAGAAACGTCACCAACCTCACCAAACTGACACTCGGACAAAATTACTTTCAATTTAACAATAGCATATACAAGCCAAAAGATGGATTAGGTATGAGAAACCCCACCTCGTCCATATTAACTGAAATATTTCTACAGCATTACGAAGAAACTCACATCCAGACCTTAATGACAAAACACGATATCAAACACTACGCCAGATATGTAGATGATATCGTCTGCGTATTAAGCCGCGATAACACTGACGAAATATTAAAGGACTTGAACAATATCCACCAGAACATCCAAAGAACAAAATAAAACTCTTAATTACTTGGACCTGAAAATCACACAGTTGGAGAACGAAATACAATACGACATTTTTAGAAAACCTACTGCTACCAACACGACCATACAATTTACATCAAACCACCCACAACAACATAAACTAAGTGCATTTAGACACATGATACGGAGACTAAAAACTATCCCACTATCCGAACAAAATTACAATTATCTGGTGCGTTGCAACACAACTTTCCTTAGCTCTACGTTGAATCACTTTGTACATGGCTAATTCTATTTAATCGATTCATTTATCACTCAGTACATTTGAACTTGTCAAACAACACGACAGAGCAGCAGGAAGCGGTATCGCCTACAGTTCTGGAATTTATTGTGCTGCTCGTACTCATTACAGGACCATTATTGAGCAATTGGTACACAGATAATTAATGAGGCTGTAAACACGAATTTTTTGAAGGAGGGTAGTAATCACTTTTAGAACTGGTAGTAAGCGAAACGGCGGGAGTTGACATTCCGGAATTTCAGGAGTGACCCCCATATATCTTATGAACGTTTTTAAACACTCACCCTTTAGGTATTGGATTGGACTACAATACCAATTTTCTTTAACATTCTACTAACATTCCAGCGGAGTTAAAAAGGAAAAAACCGCGCTAAAATCGATTTCGTCGAAAATTTTGATAATTTATTGTGCTGCTCTCGTCATTTTCCCACAAATGGGAATTTTATGATATAATTATCTTATCAAGAGCTACCAATACAAAAAATTTAATCAAAATCGTTCGAGCCGTTTTTGAGAAAAACAATATTTGGTGTTTTGATCACTATGATAACTATAGTTCTCTTTCGGTGGATTTTGTTCATACCCTTATTTTGGCGTCCCATGGTAACCTGCGGGCGAGATATCAAGTTTGAGCTGATTTGGTACAGTGGTTTTCTCTAAAAATCGTTCACAGACACACAGACCATTTTCCCAAATAGTGTTTTTCGGACTCAGGAGGGTCTGAAACGTGAAGATCTGAAGAAAACTCAAACTTTTTTTTTCAGCCGATTACATAACTTTCCTTTCTACTTCGTAGAGCCAAGGAAAGTAAAAAAGAACTTGATACTATCAATACTATCGCAGAAAATAACGGTTACTCCAAGAAAAACAATAAACAAATTATTAAGACAATATGACTCCAAAACAAACGACTCAAAAACACAAAATACACAGACTTTGACAAGACGCTGCACATTTACGCGCACAGGATCAAAAATATACAGAATATCTAACATCCTCCGAAAGGAAGGCATACAATACACTTAGAACCAAACTAACTGCAAAGACTGAAAAGACAGACCCACTCGACCAAAGTGGGGTATATAAAATAACCTGTACTTGTAAAAACGCGTACATAGGACAGACAGGACGAAAAATACGGACCAGATATTCGGAACACATTAAATCTCTTAGCAGGAACGAAGACGACTCAAATTTTGCCAACCGCCTTAAGACAACTGGGCCCCATCTTACAACATAAGCAATACAAAGGACGGAAACTGAATATATTAGAAAACTTGGAAATTTATATACAAATATCTGGTGCGTTGCAACACACAACTTTCCTTAGCTCTACGTCAATTCACTTTGTACATGGCTAATTCTATTTAATCAATTCATTTACCACTCAGTTAATTTGAACTTAGTCAAACAATGCTTTATGGCAGCAGGAAGTGGAAGCGCTTACAGATCCGGAATTTATTGTGCTGCTCGTACTCATTGCAGGACCATTATTGAGCAATTGGTACACAGATAATTAATGAGGCTGTAAACACAAATTTTTTGAAGAAGGATAGTAATTACTTTTGCAGAGTTATTGGGTAAACACTTTTAGAACTGGTAGTAAGCGAAACGGCAAAAGTTGAAATTCAGGAATTTCTGGAGTGACTCCCATGTATCTCATGAGCGTTTTTAAACACTCACCCTTTAGGTATTAGATTGGACTACAATACTAATTTTCTTTAACATTCTACTAACATTCCAGCGGACTTTATAAGAAAAAAACTGCGCTAAAAACGCTTTTCGTCGAAAATTTTGATAATTTATTGTGCTGCTCTCGTCATTTTCCCACGAATGGGAATTTTATGGTATAATTGTCTTATTGAGACAATTATATAAAAAATGTAATCAAAATCGTTATAGCCGTTTTTGAGAGAAAAAATGTGGTGTTTTGATCACTATGATGACTATAGTTAACTTTCGGTAGATTTTGTCCATATTCTTATTTTGGCGTCCCATGGTAACCTGTAGGCTAGACATCAAGTTTCAGTTGATTTGGTACGGTTGTTTTCTCTAAAAACCGCGCTAAAACCGATTTCGTCTAAAGTTTTGGTAATTTATTGTGCTGCTCTCGTCATTTTCCCATAGATGGGAATTTTATGGTTCAGTTGCCATATTTGGAGCTACCAATATAAAAAATTTAATCAAAATCGTTAGAGCCGTTTTTGAGAAAAAAAATATTTGGTGTTTTGATCACTATGATAACTATAGTTAAATTTCGGTGGATTTTGTTCATACCCTTATTTTGGCGTCCCATAGTGACTTCCGGGCGAGATATCAAGTTTGAGCTGATTTGGTACAGTGGTTTTCTCTAAAAATCGTATACAGACACACATACACACACACACAGACCATTTTCCCAAATAGTGTTTTTCGGACTCAGGAGGGTCTGAAACGTAAAGATCTGAAGAAAACTCAAAAAAAAATTTTCAGCCGATTACATAACTTTCCTTTCTACTTCGTAGAGCAAGGAAAGTAAAAATTTCAATGGACAGATCATAAATGAACAAATCAACACAAAATGCGAGACGATATTTACACCTTTCAAGACACCACAAACGATAACAACCAACTGACGGATTTACAGACCACACTATACAAAAAAGACTTAGAATCCACAATTGACAGACCATTCAAGACGTTTCCTTCACCGCTAGTGGGTTTCCCCAGAGGTAAATGACCTCCTCCTCCCCCCCTCCTTCCCAGACATTCTACCATCCTGTTTACCTTTCTCTACGTACATAAAGACCACGACCAATTGACTGACGCTAGTACTGACTTAATAGCCAGACGATGATGTCTTTACATCAAAAGCACTCGCCCACAGTATCTCAGCAGCCAGAGGAGACAGACTCACCTAACAGGTACGTTAACTTTAGTAATTTGCCTACTGGCGGACATAACCCAACTCCTTTAATACTTATCACATTACATCCTCTGGCCCTACTTACCCAACGCTCGTTAGAAATGAATTACATTCATACGAGGCATATCCACAAAGTAAGTGTACTGAAGCTCCCGTAGGCCGTAGGGAATTTTTTTTGCTATGTCGGGCACACTGTCGTGTAGCGTGACTCCCCTCCGAAACAAGACCAAAATGAGGTCAGTACGTTGAAAACTGTGGTCTCAGGAGCATTTCTCGTGAAAGATGTCGATCGACTCTGCCGCCAAGTGCGAAATCCGCGCGGTCATCCGGTACCTCGTTGTTAAGGAGAAATCCCCGATTGAAACTTTGAATGAGGTAAAGGCAATTTATGGTGAAGGACACATGAATCGTACGAGTGTGTACAAGTGGTGTAGGGAGTTTAAGAACGGTCGTACGAATGTGCATGACGAATTGAGGAGTGGGAGACCGTCGATTGTGACTGACAAACTTGTGGAAAAGATTGAGAATGCGGTCCGTGGCGATCGCAGATTGACTCTGGACGAAATTTCTACGAAGTTTCCTGAAATATCCAGATCTTTGCTGCACGAAACAATAACAGAAACCCTCGGATTTCATAAACTGTGTGCAAGATGGGTCCCAAAACAACTGACTGAACAACACAAGTTGAATCGAGTGCAGACCTCTAAAGAGATTTTGGAACGGTATGAACTGGAGGGTGATGATTTCCTCAAGTGTATTGTTACTGGAGATGAGACTTGGGTTGCACACTATACTCCAGAAACCAAGAGACAGTCCGAACAGTGGCGTCACACCACTTCACCCTCAGCCAAAAAGTTCAAAACCACAATTTCTGGGAAAAAAATCATGGCATCAGTGTTTTGGTACCACAAAGGCATCATACTGATCGATTATTTGCTTCAGGAGGAGACCATAAACGTGGCAAGGTCTTGTGAGACCCTGAAAAAATTGAGAAGAGCCATTCAAAATCGAAGGAGGAGTCTTTTGACGAAGGGCGTTTGCTTGCTCCATGACAATGCCCGACCTCACACGGCCAACTCCACGAAGGAACTGTTGGACTCTTTTGGATGGGATGTTTTAGACCACCCCCCTTATTCCTCCGACCTGGCGCCTTCAGACTATCATCTTTTCACTTCTCTAAAGACGCACATGGGTGGAAAAAAATTTTCAACCGACGAGGAGGTGAAGAGGGAGGTCGACAAGTGGACGAAGGAGGTGGCGGCAGATTTCTACGAGGCAGGCATACAAAAATTGATCCCCCGTCTAACTACCTGCATCGAGAGAAATGGCGACTACGTAGAAAAATAGCTTAAATGTATACCTACGTAACCACGTTTTTTTTTGTTTTAATAAGTTTTTTTGATCCCTAAAAAAATCGAGTACACTTACTTTGTGGATATGCCTCGTACTTACAACGTTAGATAGAGAGGTCGATAGACAAGATAATATTTGGCGCTACTCACCACAACTTTCCTCTACCATTCACCGGTAACATTCGTCGATTTTTATCGATCCAATACATTTTTCACTCAGTTCTTATGAACTTAGACAAAACGTTACTTGACGTTCTTTGTAGAAACTGGTTGGGCTTGAAATTCTTTAGGCTGACGCTGCTTATGCCCCAGGGATGGGACGTGATTCCTTTTTGTGGCGTTCCTTTCCAGAGCTGTTGTGACGGGTTGCCTCATGAGTGGTGGTGGACTGCCGGGAGCTGCAGCTAGCCCAGTACTACTCTGCCAGGAGAATTCTAAAACGCACCATCCACCAGGCCTAAAGGGTGTCTTGGCTGCAAACTCAGCAGTGACCCCTGGGCCTCGCCCTGCACTACTACTCAGCTTCTTTGGCCACGAAGACCATGCACAAGGCTATTGCTCTACTGTCTGGAGCATTTCCCCTTGGATGATGTGTTGACTAAGAGCACAAGGCAACGAGCAGATCCGCGTATCGAGACACCCACCTTCAGCTCTGGGTCATGCCGTGATGAAAGACGAAGCCCACAGGACCCACAGCTACATACAGGTCGCTGTCACTCAGCGATTCAAGGAGCTATTCAATGCCTATCTCGCCTTGGCTACTTTCAGCTCAAACAGGCCCCTGGCAGCGCCACCCTCAAGCTCTTATGAGCGTCTTATGACTTATCAGCCTACTGCCTGTTGAGGGGAAATGGTTGTAGAAGGTCATCCTTGCCTCCTGTACCATCCTCCACCCAAGCTCTTGATGAGCACAAATTTAGAGGCACTACCGGGTTCAGCTCGCTGGACACCATCGCTGTCTACAACAGAAGGCGCACTGAATCGTGATGGCCTCCGGTTCCAATACCAAGACAACCTTTAAAATGGTGTGCCTGTGTGACCTGCTGTTGCCACCCAATCTGTTCATGCTCCTTGCGAGCACAGCTCCCAGGAAGAAGTTATATTATTCTCCTTTTGTTAGCCGACCTAATCACAAACGAGTATGTAATTTTTGTGTATTTTAATAGTAAATACGATTTTTCAACGGTTGTAAATGTAATAACTGGTTTCTGGTGGACGAGGGTGGTTCTTGGGATGGTTAAAAGTTCTCACCTTTCAAATAAAATTGTCAATCTGTCTCTCTCTACCCCCACCCCACTAATTATCTCTGTCTGAGCCGGTCTGTCCGCCCTTTCAACCAGCAAACGTAATATTCATCCAATTTCGTGTTCGCAGGAGCTGCCCGAATAGTTTAGCTGGTCCGCTGTGTTGTAAAGTCTTGGAAGAAATACGACAAGTTATCAAACAAGACCCCGAATCCTGTGGCTACAGAACTCACGAAGATGGTAAGTCAAACTGTACGTTTTAAAGTTATCAGTTTCAAATATGCCATTTGGGGAAGTTGTGCGGGTGCCTAGGGACTTGTGTTGATTGAAATGTTTACTTATCTACTGTAAGGTCCTCTCTATCATTTCCCATGGAATCAACGTGCAACACGTATTTAAAGGCCGGTCCAGACGCTCCGTTTTCCACCACGACTTGCCTGCGCAGACCAAGTCGTTGCAGACAAAACGTTGCGTGGGGACCGGAAAACAGTGAGGTTTCAAGTCCGTCGGGAAGTCGCGCAGTTGCAGCGATGTCTGAGCTGAGGACCTCTGAAATCCGTGGCATGTACAGGCATGTCGCTGCGTGTGGACACTTGTTCCGTTTTCCGCTTTTGTTCCTCAGTTTTTATTCATCACCCGACGATGACCGACCTTTGCCAGATCTCGTGGGAGTTTCTAACCGCTTTCATTGAACTTTATGAAACTTTCCCGTGCCTTTGGTGTGTGCAGTCGAAAGACTATAGTGATAGGAACAAAAAAGGGTGAAGCTTATGGGATATTGGTGGACAAATTTAAGGAAATCGACCCCGCCACAAACAGGGATATAATTGTTGAGAACTTCAGGTCTTTGTAGCTTCTGCCAGTTGCCAAAAACCGTAGTGTTGGAGTTAGCCTTTCACGTGGTGATATTGCTGTTGTGTCTTCTTTTCACCTTCCTTGGCTCTACAAAGTAGAAAGGAAAGTTATGTAATCGGCTGAAAATTTCCTTTCTCCAGTGATTTTCTAGTATGAGCTTCCTCCAACTAGGAGTGCCACACTCACTAACGTTGCTGTTTGTTTTCAGATTTCCAACCTTTGAAGTTAATGCAACTTACAATTAAAAAGTTGGTCGACGTCTGCGAGTACTACAGCGACAATGCCAAGCTGTCAACACTCCTCCCTCCTCCGTCCTCCCTTCTTTTGGACCCTCTCGTATCTGTGTACGGTTTCAAAAATACCCGAAGGAAAATGGAAGACCGTCACGTCGCTATTCAAGACTTACACAGCCTCTTTAATATTAAGGTACTCGAATTTTGCCGTTGAGCTCGGTGTACAAAATACTTTTGGTATTTTCAAAATGTGTTGCTAGTTGAATCGCAAGCTTTAATCACCGATGGTCATGTTTTGAACAGGACAGCGGGACTGCTAGCTACTACGCAATTTTCGATGGTCACAATGGCATTGAAGCGGCAACGTACAGCTCTTGTCACGTTCATCAATACCTGGTTGAGAGCTCGCACTATCCTCACAATCCAGAACTCGCTTTGAGAGAAGCGTTTAAAAGAACTGACGATAGATTTGTTGACAAATCAAACAAAGAGGTAAATTTTTTTTTTGCCATCCTTTTATTTACGACCATTAAATTAAATAACATACCGTATTGACAAATTAGCTTGAGTATTTAAAACACTTGACATTAATTAACTAGGAAATTAATTAAGTACACGGTGCTTCGCTTGATTTTGTAATTAGTCTATGGAGATGAAGTTGCAGAATACATAGCGAGGGCGGTTTAGACGAGGCGTTAGTGGAGGAGGTGATGGACCATCAGCAGCGAGGGGGTTGAAGTGATCTCGGTTATTAATGATGAAGGTACTGGTGTGTTGTGGTGTCGCAAAGGCTAAGAGACCCACTCCGACGTAAATGGGCAGCTACCCGGAGGGCTGTAAGGGGCAGCCCCCCAGATGGTTGTGCGTGGGGCTAACGACCCCACCATAGAAAAACAAACTGTTACGAAACCAACAACAACAAGAAAAGATAACCGGACTGGAAATACGATGACGACTAAGCTACGAAAACGGACACGAACAAAATTTGCGACTTGGAATGTACGAGCCTTACTAAGACCAGGAGCTTTTAAAAATTTACAGATGGAACTGAAGAGATACAATATTGCGGTAGCAGCTATTCAGGAGATTAGGTGGAAGGATACAGTAACAATGGATAGTGCACAGTACACTATATTCTGCAGTGGTAGTGGTAGAGGTGAATATGGCACCAGATTCTTGGTGCAGAACAAACTAAAGGGTAATGTGATGAACTTCGAACCGGTAAATGGACGACTGTGTGCGATACGACTTAGAATGAAATATTTCAATATGACTGTTATTTCAGCTCATGCACCAACAAAAGAGGCCAGTGAAGAAGAGAAAGAGGCATTTTATGAGCAGTTGGAAAGAGTATACAGTAATACACCTAGTCACGATGTGAAGTTCATTTTAGCAGACATGAATGCAAAAGTGGGGATCGAACAGGAATTCAGACCAATAACGGGGGGAAAGAGTGCACATGATGAATGCAATGATAACGGCTTCAGACTAGTAGACTTTGCAACCGGGAGGAATATGACAATTAGTAGTTCGTACTTCGAACACAAAAGAATCCATAAGACCACTTGGAAGTCACCTGATGGAGTAACGAACTACCAGATTGATCACATGCTCATTGACCGGAGACATGGAAGTGATATTCAGGCGCCTCCCTGTTAAACACTGGACTGAGTACCGCCAAGCAAGCACGCGCCTTAAAACCCAGCCCACTTTGCTTACCTCGGCAGCGGCTATCCGCGGAAAGTACGCTCTCAACTGGCCGAATCCCGAGCCTCTCTCTCTGGCAACACATTGGCTGACCTCCAGTTGCCTGCTCCGAAGTACAACTTGTCAATAGGACTGCCTGCTAATAAGGGAAATTTAACCGTTCCAGAGCTGCTTGCTCACTCTCTCAAAACAGTTAGGGAACTCTATCCCGCCGAGTTTTGGATACATATCTACACGGATGGTTCATGTGACAGGGCAGCAGGAAAGTCTGGCGCAGGATACTGCTCTCCAGGCCACTTCGAGGGTTCATTAGCATTGGGCAGGCTAGCGTCTAATTATGATGCTGAATTGAGAGCTATTCATGAGGCGGTGGGGTGCCTGGCAACCCTCGAAACAGCAGAAAGAAGAGCAGTGTTTTTCGTGGACTCCCAGGCCGCAATAATAGCTCTCTGCTCAAGCGACCCAGCACCGGACACTTTCATGCGCACCACAAGGAGAGCTATTGGAGTGCTTATCGCTGCTGGTTGGGAGTTAACCCTTCAATGGATCCCTTCACATTGTGGGGTCCATGGCAACGAGAGAGCAGACAGATTGGCAAAGCAGGGCAGCAACCAACCTGCTACCTTATCGGAACCCGCTACCCTCAGCCAAGCCATGAATGATGCGCGTCATAAAGTTAAGGATAAGTGGCTACAGAGGACACGGGACCAAGCAGCTGGGAAAAAGTGGGCTCAACTCGTGAAAGAGCCAATACCACCAGGATTACCACGAAAGGATTTCGTTGCGAATTTTCGCATGGCTACAGGCCACGACTTTCTCCAGAGCCACTTACACCGTATTGGAGTTGCCGACTCGCCTGTGATATGCAGGTGGAAATGGACGCTGGGCACTTAGAAGCGTGCCCAAAGCTTACACAATTACGACCAATAAATGACGATTCCCCAAGATGGAAGAAAGAAAGTTATATGTATTGGGCTGCATGGAGGGAGATGGCACTTCTGCCACCAACCGGCGAACGATAAAAAAAAAAAAAAATATTCTAAATGTACAAACATGTAGAGGAGCTGATGTAGACTCTGACCATTATTTGGTAATGGTTGAATATCAACAAAGACTGTCTACCCACAATAAGGAGCCACGAGCTCGACCACCACAGAAACTAGCAGCGAATAAACTAATAAATGATGATGAGGTCAGAGCGAACTATCAACAAGGGTTGGAGGAATGTATTCGAAGGATAACTCCCCCGGAGGACATCACACAACACTGGGAGGTAGTCAAAGAGTGTATTAAAAAGACAGCCGAGGAAAAATTGGGATATGAACCAAGAAATAGAAGACAGACATGGTTCGATGAGGAATGTACAGATGCACTGGAGAAGAGAAGAATAGCAAGGGAGAAGATGTTGCAACGTGACACTCGGGCTTCAAGAGAAGCATTCAACCGAGAGAGGAGGAATGCAAAACACATTTGCAGAAGAAAGAAAAGGGAAGAAGAGAGGGGGAAACTGATTGAGATCGAAAATTGCAATAATCAGCGAGAAGTGAGGAAACTGTATCAAGGGCTAAAAGGTATAAAGAGAGGATTCGTACCTAGTACCTCTTTATGCAAAGTCAAAGGAAGGAGAGTTACTTGGGGACCCGGTACAAATTTTGAACAGATGGGCCGAATACTTTTCTGAACTTCTGGATGAAAGGCAGTGGACGAACCTTTTGAGATAAGGGATGATAGTGAGGAAGAGGCGGAACCTACGGTGGCTGAAGTTACGGTCGCCATTGCGAAGTTGAACAATCATAAGGCCGCAGGATAGGACTCATTGTCAGGGGAGCTGTTTAAATATGGCGGAGAGCGGCTTGAAGAGGAGATGCACAAACTGGTTTCCGAAATCTGGAAGCGAGAGATTATGCCTACTTATTGGGCTATGGGTTTGCTAGCCGATATGATTGTTTTGGTTTTGAAAGTGCCCGCTCACACCACCACTGACGGATGAACTTCTGCCGATAAGTATATACGACTGTACTGAGTGCGAATTGTATCCTCAAATTTTGGACGCCTAGAAGCTTTAACATATCTGTCTGGGGGACAACATATTTTCGTTGCATTTCGTGGCTCGCTATTGTTTGTTTACATTCGGCCGAACGCCCTCAATTGTTAATTGTGGTCATCATGAAAGATTACTGTGAAATGTAATCGTGAACCATGCAATCTGAACGATGTAATTTTACCAACAAATCATTCATTTTATCAATTTACCGTACTATGCCATTCGTATGACGTTTTGACGCTCTTTTTTCTTTTCCTCGAACTAAAACAGTTGATTTGTTTCAGCGTTTGGACAGTGGAACGACTGCCCTGTGCGCTCTTCTCAGGCCCAATGAGAGCATGTTGTACGTTGCGTGGTTGGGCGACTCGCAGGCTGTTTTAGTGTCACAGGGTAAAGCCTATCAATTGGTCAAACCTCACAGGCCGGACCAACCAGTACGTTACCTATTTGAGGGTTTTTTTTGTTTATTTCGTAGAATGATGAGTTAATTTTTAATTTAAAAGTCAACTTTACAGTTTGGATAACACTAGAATTACGGTATATGAGGTATTTCAGCCTCAACCCCGAAAGGGCCATCTTGTTGTCGCTTTCTTGCCAATCTGTATCTATTTAGTATAATTGTAGGGCTAGCTACTAGTTATGAAACTATCATTTTGGATGTGGAGCGCTACTTTGTGCATATATGCCAGAACCAGAAGTGCTTGGGTTTAAGTCGAACATATCTTATTTGTATGTGTTGCTGCAGCCAACCCCCCCCCCCCCCCCCAATGCAACAAAACAACCAAATCGGTTTGATGAGCCAGAGATACAGGGTGCGGCATAAAGGTAGGACCTTTTTGAAAAAAATCATAACTTCGGTAATTTTTACTCAGAAAACATTTTTATTGACATTTAGATTCACAATTTAAAAGCATTTTAGAAATTCAAGTGTGGAAAATCACATCAGTCAAGTGGCGTCCCTCGTTCGCGATACACTGCTGGAGTCTATTGGAAATTTCCGAAAACTCTTTCCAACGTTGCTCTCTCAACTGCAACGATTTCCACGCGAATAGCATCCTTCAATTCCTCCAATGTTCGGGGATTGTGCTGGTAAACACGTGCTTTTAGGTGTCCCCACAGTCACATGTGGACAAATCTGGGGACCGAGGAGGCCAATGAACGTCACCAAACCTGGAAATAAGGCGGCCAGGGAAAAGAGGACGAATAACGCTCAATAGCTGTGTGAGCGGTTGCCCCATCCTGTTGGAACCACATACGCCAGATTGCAATACGTTTTTGTCTCAATTCAGGTGTAAAGAAGCCGGTTATCATCTCGACATAGCGGTCTGAGTTGACGGTATCAGCAATGCCATTGTCGTTTTCAAAGAAGTAAGGGCCAATGATGCAAGTTTGGGGTATGGCGCACCAAACAGTAACTTTTGGGCTATGCAGCAGTTGTTCGTGTAATTGTCGGGGATTTTCATCAGCCCAATAACGACAATTTTGCTGATTCACCATGCCATTGAGGTGGAAGTGAGCCTCATCGCTCATGAAAATGAGATCCTCATTTTGTTCAATAAGTGCTTCCACCTCACGGGCGAAGGTCATTCGTTGTGCATAATCCCCTGGGTGTAATTGTTGCACAATGGACAACTAATAGGGGTGAAACCTCAACTCTAGTTGCAAAATACGTCTAACCGATCGATCACTGAGGCGAAGTTCAGCAGCATGCAGGCGAGCTGATCGACTCGGGCTGCGAATTAGCGCTTATCGTATACTTTCAATGTTCTCTGGTGTTCAAATCGATCTTGGAGCTCCTGGTGGTCTGTTCCTCATCAATGAACCTCGTGTGCGAAGTCCTTCAACCCAACGAAGAATGGTGTTTCTGAAGGGAACAGCCCGATTTCAGTGGATATTAAAATGACGACTCACGCTGGGCTGCCGTGACGGACTCGTTATTACGAACGAAATTGTCGTAAGCAAAAACGCGGTGCTCTACTGTCCACAGGTCCATGTCTTCAACTGGTAAAAAAATGCTAAGACCTCCCGATTACAATGGTCCCTTCCCCACGTAGGTCGACCCATTAGGGGGGAAGTACTGGCCATTTTAAAAACGTCCGACCTTTATGCTGCACCCTATATATTAGTTTTTTTGTGCTGAGGGAAATATTGATTTCCAAGTAATGTTTTTTTTAAGCAATTTCGTTCACATTTTTTTTGAACGACCAACTGGATCTTTCTTGGATCAGTATCCTGAAGGGCAGTTTGAAGTCCTTGACATGTGAATCAGCCCCCCCCCCCCACCCTTAAGAGGCCCAGTTCCAGCATACTGTTGCCTGTAAGTAGGCAGCTCTCTCCAAACGTCCCAAAAGTAAGTTCCGAAGTGCTGGGAAAAATCGAAAACTCAACCTGAAGTTCATGTTTGTTACTGATGATGACCTAACCGTCGAAATCGATTTAACAATTGTGCTCATTATTTCTGTGGAAATATTGACAATTTATTGTTTATTCTGTTTTTTGACACTTTCGAGAACTTGAGATTTCCCCTAATGATTCGGTGTGCTGAAGAACGAGTCAATTGATGTTTGTTGTGCACTTTCTCGACAATATCACTTAGAGTAAAGCGCGCATCTTCCTCCAAAAGCTTGCGAACTGCAGAAACTGCGTCCTCTCCACGAGACGTGGAAGGGCGCCCACTTCGCTGTTCATCGTGCACACTTTCCCGCCCTTCCAGGAAACTTCTCTTCAACTTACGGACCATTTCGATGCTCATGACCCCTTCTCCATACGCTGAAGAGAGTCTGCGGTGAATTTCGGGTACAGAAACATTCTCAAAAACCAAAAAAACGGATCACTGAACGGATTTCACAATTTGACGGGTTTTTCAATGTAGCAGCCATGTTCACACTGGTGCTGATAATCCGCAACAAGTGATAGCAACATAAGAAAAATTCAGTGTTGCCACCAGATGTAACACAAAGTATCCCCGTTGGAATTTTTTCCGTACGGCATTTTCCCACAGATTTACAAATGATCGGAACTTACTTTTGGGACGTCCCTCGTATGTGGAGAGGTGCAAGACCCAGCAGGACCTTCAGCCCAGCTGTGGGTGTTGTTTGCGTACACCCTGTCAAAGCTGTGTCATCTTGCGCGGCTGTCTACTCAACCGCAGCTGGGCACTGTTTCCTATGTTTTCTCTGTGCCGTTTGACGAAAATGTAAATTGAAAAGTTATATAGAAAAAACCGTAAAGTAATTGTGATGTGTGCCAACAGAACTCAAGATTAATCTTTACTCGAGTTTGGACCACGAATTCCACCCTCAGTGGCAGTTGCTTATTGCAATACGTATAATATACACCAAAGTAACATCTCACAATGTACATTGCAGTGTTTCTGACTGTGGCGTGATTTTATTCTTTCCATTTTGCGTTTTCCAGGAGGAGAGGACTAGAATAAACGAAATGGGAGGTTCCGTTTTGTTTGTTGGGACTTGGAGAGTCAATGGCCACCTGGCAGTTTCCCGCGCTATTGGTGAGTTGATTGCTTCTCGATCTTTACGTATAATTCGTTGTCGTTTAATCACTATTTGAGTCTTCAGGCTTGATACGGGGGGTTTCATATGCGTTGAGAACAATGAGGGGGAGGTAGTATCTCTTTTGCGTTATTATCGAGTGGACTGTAATAAAATTAAAATAGCTTTAGGCCAAGTTCCCCCAAATATTGTGCTGGGCTCTCAGAAGCCCCAACCCAAAAACCAATCACCCGGAGAAACCACCCCCAGTGAATCTACGAACTAGGAAATACATTTTTTACACTTTTAGTGTTCCCCGGGGATAAAATATCTGGAGCGTTGCACCACACAACTTTCCTTAGCTCTACAACAATTCACTTTGTACATGGCTGACTCTATTTAATCAATTCATTTACCAAGCAGTTCATTTGAACTCGGTCAAACAACACTTCACAGCAGCAGAACGCGGTAGCGCCTACAGTTCTGGAATTTATTGTGCTGCTCGTACTCATTGCAGGACCATTATTGAGCAATTGGTATACAGAAAATTAATGAGGCTGTAAACACGGATTTTTTGAAGGAGGATAGTAATCACTTTTGCAGAGTTATTGGGTAATAACTGTTAGAACTGGCAGTAAGCGAAACGACGGTAGTTGAAATTCAGGAAATTTCTGGAGTGAGCCCCATGTACCTCATGAGCGTTGTTAACGACTCACCCTATAGGTATTGGATTGGACTACTACACCAATTTTCTTTAACATTCTACTAACATTCCCGCGGAGTTTAAAAGGAAAAAACGCGGCAAAAACGCTTTTCGTCGAAAATTTTGATAATTTATTGTGCTGCTCTCGTCATTTTCCCTAGAATGGGAATTTTATGGTATAATTGCCTTATTGAGAGCTATCAATATAAAAAAGTTAATCAAAATCGTTAGAGCCGTTTTTGAGAAAAAAAATTGGGTGTTTTGATCACTATGATAACTATAGTTAACTTTCGGTGGATTTTGCCCATAACCTTATTTTTGCGTCCCATAGTAACCTGTAGGCTGGAGATCAAATTTGAGGTGATTTGGCTCGGTCGTTTTCTCTAAAAACCGCTCTAAAGTCGATTACGTCGAAAGTTTTGGTAATTTATTGTGCTGCTCTCGTCATTTTCCCATAGATGGGAATTTTAAGGTATAGTTGCCTTATTGGGAGCTATCAATATAAAAAATTTAATCAAAATCGTTAGAGCCGTTTTTGTGAAAAAAAATATTTGGTGTTTTGATCACTATGATAATTATAGTTAACTTTCGGTGGATTTTGTTCAAACCCTTATTTTGGCGTCCCATGGTAACCTGTGGGCGAGATATTAAGTTTGAGCTGATTTGATACTGTCATTTCTCTAAAAATCGTTCACAGACACACACACACACACAGACCATTTTCCCAAATGGTGTTTTTCGAACTCAGGAGGGTCTGAAACGTAAAGACCTGAAGAGAACTCAAAATTTTTTTTTCAGCCGATTACATAACTTTCCTGTCTACTTCGTAGAGCCAAGGAAAGTAAAAATGGAAACTGCGCATATATCTTCGTTGTTGGGGGGGGATTCAACCAAAATTGTGTGGCGGAGAAAAATAAAAACCTTTCCCCTACTAACATTTTCCCCAATTCCTTTTGGAAGTCAGAAGACCATCAAATATCTACAATTAGACAATTGGGAGGCTATAGCATTTTCCACGTTTTGGAATTTGAGCCACTGGCTCTTAAGTGGCATGCATCCGTGGGTCCAGGGGGGTTGCCTCCGTGCTGGGCCAAGGGGCAGATGCCCAAAGGACCGAGTTTTCTTCGGTATTTCTTCTGGGTCCCCTCCACTTTGGTTTTTGTGTTTCAAAGTGGCGAGGGTGGGCATGTAAAACGTTTTTTGCATTAAAAATTGTTGTAAGGGGAGCACAATGGTTTTGTTCTCACATGACACTTGGAGGGCTGCACCCAACACGCAGTGGAGTAGATTTTAGTATGTTCCTTTTATGCAGTGAGACAGTAAATTTTATCGAATCCTGTGGATTTAAATTTTTCAAAGAAGAGTGGACAATGTCGTTGGTTATTAATTACAATTTGTCATTCCTGTCAGCCTTGTTGGGAGCTGTCCATATTCCAGCAAGTGGCTCTAAATGAACAAATAACTTGCCATATCCAGCCTCTTCATATTGTTATTGACAACCTCTCACTCGTTTTCGATCAATTGTTACAGGCAATCGCAAGTACAAACAGTACGTAGTCGGCGAGCCGGACATACGCGTCATTCCCCTCACCGGTAAAGAGGAATTTCTAGTTTTAGCCTCCGACGGGTTGTGGGATTTCGTTTCTGAAATTGACGTCGTCAATGCTGTCTACGATTACCTCCAAGAGAACAAAGGTAAGCCCATTTTGCGTTTTCCCGCGCGGATTTTTAATCGCCTTTTTTTTAAAACTTTATTAAGACTATTTATAAATATACCTTAATGTCGTGATGGAACACACTGTTTTTCTACGAAGTAGGGTCAAAAAGTTCCCGGAATGGTCGCTTACAGTCAAGTATTTGTTAGCTGAAAGGGAAATTTTTGTTTGTGAGGTTGGCATAACTCGTAGTGAATGTGCTTTTGAGGTTAGCAGGCAGTTGTAGTTGGTTCCGTGCGTTCGTTGTTTAATATTGTAGATCGTAGTTTCTTTCGTCGGATTGTGCAATGTCGTCATTAGAGCAGCGTGGCAATATTAAATTCTGTGTGTTGCTGGAGAAATCACCCTCGGAGACTCTTGAGATGCTAACAAAAGCATACGGAAATTCTGCGATGAAGAAAACAGCAGTTTACGAATGGCATAAGCGTTTTCGCGACGGTCGCACAACAATTGAAGATGACGTTCGGACTGGGCGGCCTGCCACTTCCACTACAGACGACAATGTTGAGCGCGTTCGACAAATTGTGCGTGCGGACAGGCGAACAACCATCAATACTATTGCCTCTGACGTTGGTATTTCACATGGGAGTGTTCACAGCATTCTTCATAATGACTTGAACATGCATCGTGTTTGATGCACATTGTTCCAAAAATGTTATCCCCTGAGCAAAAGGAAATGAGAGTGACCATGTCCAGGGACTTGATTGAAATGGCTGATGCAGATGACAGCTTCCTACGCAAAATTGTTACAGGTGATGAGACATGGTGCTTTCTTTACGAAAGTCCGCTGAATGGAAGTCAAAAACTTCACCAAGAAAACAAAAATTTCGCTTGGACAGAAGCCGGGGTAAGGTGATGTTGGAGGTGTTTTTTGATTACCGTGGAGTGATTCATTATGAATTTATTCCTGAAGGGAGAACAGTAAATAAAGAATTGTACACAGAGATCTTAAAACGGCTACGAGATGCAATTCGACGAAAACGACCTGAAACATGGGCAGAGAATGACTGGTTTTTGTTGCACGACAATGCCCCAGCACATCGATCCCTAATGGTGAAACAATACCTTGCCAAGAATAATGTTACCACTCTGGAACATCCTCCATATTCTCCCGATCTCGCACCACCAGATTTCTACCTGTTTCCAAGGTTAAAAATGGCATTGAAGGGACATCGTTTTGCTGATTCGTCAGAGGTGATTGAAAATGCGACGGAGCGGCTGAAGGAACTTTCAAAAAACGGCTTTCAAGAGTGTTTCCAACAATTATAGGAACGTTGGAATAAATGTGTAGATGCAGGAGGAGAGTATTTTGAAGGGAAATAATGTAAGAATGTTATAAATATTTGTAATAAATTTTCAATAACCAATTCCGGGAACTTTTTGACCCTACCTCGCATAACTGAAGGTTACGCACTTAGTTCAGTACAGTAACCATTGACATTTGACATTGAAGCGGGTCTACGTTCTCACAATATTTAAAATATGGCGGGGACGGACCAGGCGTTGATGCGATGGTCTGGCGAAGCCTTCATGAACCAGATGATTGGGGTGGTGGAGATTTTGCGTAGTGAATGTAGACCTGATGCGATGTAAAAGAGCCGTAGGGGTTTACAATGAGAAGTCATTATAAATAGTCAGGTTGCGAACAAATGGAGGCGTGTGGATAATATGCTTATGCAGGGTTGCGTTTTGCTGTTGCTCAATACGGCGGAATCGCGACGGCAAACACGTCTCCCAGACAGCGATGGCGTAAGTCCATATTGGTCGGATAAGGGAAGTGTAAATAAGTACTTTATTGTGCAGGGAAGTGGTGGGATTGTGCAGAAGATCCCGTAAGCTGAACACACGTGACCGTAATCGATGCAGCAATACAGAAATATGGTCCTTGAATGTCAAATGTGTGGAATATAGATATGCTGCCATCCTCTTGCAGAGAGGTAACCCGCGAAGAAGAAGTTGGAGCCGAGATGGCTGGTCCGCGTTTGTCTGTCGCGTAGTTACGAGTCATATGTTAGTCGCGTCTGATTAAAAAGAAAGTTAAGCGTCGTAAAAAGTCTAATGTTGAGTCCGTTACATTGTCGCTCAAATTGTCATTATAATAAATTCAGTTGAAGGTAAAGGCGCGCGTCAACTTATTCGGGTCACCACAATTCCCACAAATGTCTATCTAGGATCACTCCTAGATACCGAACTGATCGGACATTTGGCATAGTGTTTCCTAGAAACGTGAGGGGTGGTTTTGTGTAACGCCGTTTATAGGTGAAGGTCATGGCATGTGATTTCAGTGGGTTAATTTGCATTTTCCATTTTGTACACCACTGCCCGAGGATTTATATTTTAGATTGTGGGAGTCTCGCCGCAGGAGTAGCATCTGGCCCAGAAACAGCATAAACAATTTCATCTGCATACATCCCAGAAAAATCGGGTGCTCGAAGCAGAGGCAGGTCGTGACAGTAGAATGAGTACAAATATGGACCCAGAACTGAACCCTGAGGAACTCCTGCGACTACTCGCCGTGTTGTAGATTTTTCATATTGAATGTTAACTTCAAACGTTCTCCCCTCTTGCAATACGGCTTCAAGGATTTTCATCAAACTCACTGGGTGTTTTCAAATAGCTAATACCTACATATTGTTCTGAATAAATGTTCCTCTGGCAGTCCATTGAACAGAGATAAAAATCAAAATGTGTCGAAAATAATGTTTTTTCGAACTTTTCCGTAAATTCCAGGGTAACTGCTTCACCAGATGTGATAAATCCTAATGGAGTGTCTTTTAGTCACCCACACCAACGTTTCGTAATGCATAATTATTTCTGTATATATATGTGTTGAACGGAGATATAAGCCAAGTTAACACAAAAAAGGAGATTTGTCGAATACTAATTCATCGGTATTGCAATTTTCTCAAAAACGGCTCTAACGATTTCGATCAAACTTACGGAGTACTCTCAGCTAACTAGTCCCTACATTTTGTTCTCTATAAATGTTCCTGTAAAAATGCGTTGAACGAAGATATAGCGCCCGCATATGTAGCTGATGTTCGAAATTACGGGGGTGGCGGAAAGTTGTGTGTTGCTACGCACCAGATATTTGCCGTATAGTTTGAAAGCGTGTATGTTCGTGTTTTGTGTTTTTAGGTTAGGTTGTGTATAGTGAGAGAAGGGGAGGAGTATAAAAGTACACGCCCTTCTCATTGTATGATCGTGGTTTTTTGGTGAGCATGTAATTTATTTGGTATGATTGCAAAGTTTTGTGTGTTGTGTGTTTTCAGCGTCAGTGTGAGTGTAATTTATTTCAGTGTGACTGTGATAAATGATTAATAGGATTATTCATTCGGGAAAAACGTACCATCTTGACAGTTAGGTTGTATGGTAGCCTGTAGAAGAAGAAGAAAGAAGAAAAAAGCTTTATTAATCAAAAGTATTAAATAAACTATATAAAACTGTATATCACAAAAGAAATAAAAGCTATACAGCAATGGATTATTGAAAATCCGTCTGCCTGGAGTTATCGCTGCTTCATTAAGTAAATAAATTTAAAAAGAAGAGAAAAAATAAAATAAAAGGAATACAAATTTAAATTAACAAATCATAAAAGGCAAAGAAACTAATCAAAATTAAACTCAGAAATTAATAATTTTCTGTACTTCAGTGCACATTGTACAAAAATCACTAGGGCACTCCAACGTGAAGGATCGTCAAAGACCCGTACAACCTCCTCCCTACTAAATTCCGACTTACCCAATGATGGGACCCTAAATAGGGCACTTCCCCAAGAAATGATATAAGTCCTCACGGACATTATAATTTTTTTTTTTTTTTCTTTGAAACGGTGGATGCAGGCAATACCCTCACTGCAGCCACAAACGGGCCTATTGTAAGGGCGTCCATGATACTCGGATCATGGCCCACCTGCACCACCCCCAGGCCCCACGGCACTGGTCTCACTTGGTGTGACGTCACCTATGCGCCCCCACCACCCCCACACATAGCGGAGGATATCCGCAAGTTCTGCATTTGCCACCTCTTCGGGCTGAAGAAAGGGCCTCCCAAACACAGAACGGCGCGATGCCGCGAGTCCATCGCATACGCACAGCACGTGCTCTGCCGTCTCTAGCCCTACCTCGCAGAACCTGCATACCTGTACCTCGCACTTGCCAATATTTGCAAGGTGGTACCTCAGCGGACAGTGACCTGTGAACAGGCCACATATGATCCTCATATCCTTCCTCCCCAGAGCAAGCACCTCCTTGGACCTCTCTCTGGAGAGCCGGATAAAGAGTTTTGACTGTCTAAGGCCGGGCAGCCCCTGCCAATGAGCAGCCCTGCACCTATCCTCCCGTTTGCCAACCTCTCTACGTAGATGGCTCCTGGTAGTCCCAACAAAGGGCTCAGGGCCAATAGGGATCTGCTCTGATCCCTTCTTAGCCAACCTATCAGCCCGTTCGTTTCCCTCTATACCCTGATGCCCTGGCACCCAACACAGTGTTACACTGTTGTCCTCGGCCAGGGCCTTCAGTCCAGTCAGACACTCCCACACCTGCCGCGATGTAAGACAGTATGAGGCTAAGGCCTTGAGAGTGGCCTGACTGTCCACCATGATGTAGATTCTCTGCCGCTTCAGTCCCCTCTGCAGCAGCCGCTGCACACAGACTGTCACCGCAGCCACCTCTGCCTGGAACACCGTGGCCAGCGACCCCAATGGGATCGCTGCTCTGATCCTCGGCCCAAAGATGCCTGCCCCTGCAAGGCCACCCTGCACCGAGCCATCAGTGTAGTATACCAGGGCCCCAGCTTCAAAGCGGAGCTCCCCTACCCACCTGGATCGCTCATGAATGAGTATCCGAAAGGGTATCACGAAGTTGAACCTCGCGGGCATTGAGTCTACCACATGCAGTTCAGGCCCCCCACCTTCACCTTGTCAAGGATCAAGTGGCAGGAACTCCTCCTCCCCCGCATGATCAGACCCAACTCCAACATACGCGCAGCCTGGAGGAACGCCAGTCTCAGTGGATCTCCCCCTCTGATAGGCATGCTGGGAACTCCGAATGGGGTTCTGAGTTAGATAGTTCTCCTTTATTGATAGGCACACTATCTTCTCCATTGTTTTCAACACGAAGGACATGAGACTGATGGGGCGGTAGCCCTTAGCCAGGGCCGAGGAGCCACCCGGCTTTGGTATAAAGACCACCTTCACCTTCCTCCACATAGTGGGTATGTACCCAAGGACATAGCTCGCCCTGAAGAGCCTCACCAGTATCGGACCCAGAGCCTCCCTACCACCATGCTGCAACATGGCTGGGAAGATCCCATCCGCACCTGGCGCCTTGTAAGGTTTAAATGAACCAATAGCCCATTTAACCTTATTAAGTGTGAACATTTCTCTGGAGGCTGCAGCTAGCAGTGGGTTCCTTGATTGCCCATGACAGGTACCACCATCGGCGCTCAGCTGATGGTGGTGGCTATCTCCCCACCGCAGGCTTTGAGACCCTGGGAAGTGAGCTGTCAGTAGCTCCTCCAAGGTCTCCTTGCTGCCCCTTGTGAATGTTCCCCCTGCCTTTAGGAGAAAACCGATTTGCGGTCTCTCTTCTCTAGAGAGGATCTTCTGTACCTTGGACATGGTAGACAAGTCTTTCATGCCCCCACAGAAGTCTCTCCAGGATTTCCTTTTAGCCTGTCTAAGGGCTTTATTGTATGCTGTGAGGGAACCCCTATATGTGTCCCACTCACCCTTCTTTTTTGCTCTGTTAAAGAGCCTCCTCGTTTCTTTCCGAAGCCTTTCCAGTTCCTTGTTCCACCAAGGAACCTCCCTATTGGATCTTCGGGTTTTCAACTCGCAGCTTTCTTCATACGCCTCTACCATAGCTGCGCAGATCTCCCCTGTCGCCCTTTCTACACCTTCGACAGTTTGCATTTCACAGCTGTAGCTCTCCAAACTGGAGGCCAACACGCGGCTGTACAGAACCCAATCCGTGTTCTTGGGGTTCCGATATGTCTCAGTCACACTATTAGGGAACCGCAGCCTGAACCTCACCATCCGGTGGTCAGACATTGAAGTTTCCCCAGGGACATTATAATTGCAAAGAGCACAATTTTTGACGAGGTTTTTACTATGTGGACTTCCATTTAACCATATTAGTTCTCCACGCAGTTTAAGCATCCACCTAATTTTGTTCAATCCCAAAGATCTACCTACCGTAATGTCCGCACACCTAATATTACGATTGAGCTGTTTTAACAATAATTAATTGTTAGTTTGGCGTGCTCTCTCCAATTGGGCCTGTCGGTGCCCACTCAGAACGTGATTCGTCAAGGACTCTAACTCCTTAAACAAATCAGAAGCAGCAAGTATATTATTCAACCCTCCCGCCGGGTATCTACGCTTCTGAGCCAAGCGTAACCAACCAGCAAACCAATAAATGCCCCGATTAATTATTTCTTCCGCCATAATTCTGGGAAAGCGGTGTTGAGGCAACTTCAAGACTTTGACAATATACTTGAAATGCAAGGATAGAGTAAAACCAAATATGCTATCTAGGCCAGTTTCAAGGTAAAGTACATAATTAGGGGTGCATTGGGGTAAGCAAAATAATTTTTTAATAAAATAGCGAAGCACCTTCTCAGCCGCCTCAAATTCTTCATAACCCCATACTGAACGCGCCGCATAACACAAGACTGAACGCGAGACAGCATTCGTCTGGGAAGGGATCGACGGGGACATGACCGCATTCCTCCACACATTATTCAATGCAAATTTTGCTGCAGTCGCTTTGACTGAGACATGTCTAGAAAATGACAGGGATGACGTCAATGAAACACCCAAGTAAATGAATGCATTAACAACCTCTAAACCAGTAGAAATAAAATATGGTAGCCTGTATATATATGTCAGTGTTTAACGCTACGAGGAATTGTTTGTATTTGGATTCCAGGGGAAATCGTAGAGAGGGCTCTGTAGCCCTAATTTCCCCTGGTCAATAAATAAATCAATCAATCTGTCTCATTAAAACCACCTGCCAGCGTGCCAATTGCCGACAGGCGCCTGGAATGTTTAGTTTTTCGTCGTTCTGTCGTAGGCAAGTCATGTTTCGTATGGTTTACTGGTATTTTTCGGTGCTGAATCGAATGGGATGGGTTTCGGAGGTGTGAGCTTCAAGCTGCGCTAGACAATAATAAACCGTTGTGAGATAATTTGCAGCGTTTTTCTTTTCTGCGCAATTTTACTGAGCTCATTTGCTTTCTCTTCCGTCTTCCATCGAGAACTTTCGCTTCGTTCGATTAGCTTTGCGATTCTTCGGCGGAATTTTCGTTAATTAATTTTCAAATAAGCGAAATTGCTCCTTCGATTTTTTTTTTCTCTTCGCCTCTTCCCAACGTAAGACGCCGAACATGAAGAGGTTGGACGGTTCACAATCAGTGAATTACAGGCGGCAGAGCGAAGGCAAATGAAAAGCTTTTAATTGGAACTTCGGGAAGGAAATTGGCCGTGACGGTTTAACAGGTTGAGCTTTCTACCGGCTTTCCCCCGTGCAGTCCATAGTGCCAAGTTGAGCGGAAAAAGAGGGAGGAGCTCCGGAGCCGTTTCGCGTTCGGTCTCGTCCTTTTTTCGAGTATTTTATGAGAACTTTTTTTTTTCTCGTACGAAAATCGGCGTCTTTATTTTAACGATCAATTTGAAAGCGCGCGGTTTTAGATTCGAATCTGTAAAATTTAGCGCCGGAAAATGAAGGTAATTCGCCGTTCTTGATGAGCTTTTAATTTGTCGTTAATGCGGCTTTCGATTTAAACGTGAACGAGGTTGTTGACCTGTTGAAAGGAATTCAGAGATAGCCGCAGAGGAACGCTGCCTCTCAGTAATTAGAGGAATATTGGTCGGTTTCCGATGAAAATTCGAATGTTTGGTCCGACGCCTCGCACAACTTTCCTCGGCCCTACACCACGTTTTGTCACTTCAGGAACTAGTCGAAACTGTTTTTCTTTTAGTTTTTACGAGCTTGTGTCCTATTGTGGCAGCCCTAATGTATCGCCGGTACATGCCTAGCTTCCTAAGGAATACCAAGTATTTCCTACTAGTTTCATTTGTTGTTTACCCCTGGGGGTAAGTTGTACCGAAGGGTCTCTGTGACACGGTAGGGAGTCTCTTCATCTGGACCACACCGAGGGGTGTGTCCCCGTAACATACGTGCGTTTACTCCCTTAAGTCTTTCCTTTCCATCATAGAAGGCTACGTTTGATCTCTCCTGTCAGTCCTGAGATAAGGCGTTTGGAGTGCCTAGGTGTGGGTCTCATTGGTTTTGGACTGCGTCTAGATCATAGTTCCCCAAACCTTTTTTGTGTCGTAGACCCCCTTGCCAAGTTTTTCCGTGTTGGGTAGACCCCCTACTTACCTGATATTGATTTCCTGTAAATTTCTAATTGTAGTGAAGTTTAGTGTTAAAAACTTAAAGTACACTATTTGGGAAAATGGTCTGTGTGTGTCTGTGAACTATTTTTAGAGAAAGCCACCGTACCAAATCCATTCAAACTCGATATCCAGCCCGCAGGTTATCATCGGACGCCAAAATAAGGGTATGAACAAAATCCACCGAAAGTTAACTATAGTTATCACAGTGATCAAAACACCAAATATTTTTTTTCTCAAAAATGGCTCTAACGATTTTGATTAAATTTTTTATATTGGTAGCTCTCAATATGGAAACTATACTATAAAATTCTCATTCGTGGGAAAATGACGAGAGCAGCACAATAAATTACCAAAGACTTCGACAAAAGTGGTTTTTTCGCTATAAACTTCGCTGAAATGTTACTAGAATGTTGAAACAAATAGGTGTTGTAGTCCAATCCAATACCTATAGGGTGAGTGTTTAAAAATGCTCATGAGGTACATGGGGCTCACTCCAGAAATTCCTGAATTTCAACTAGCACCGTTTCGCTTACTACCAGTTCTAAATGTTTTTACCCAATAACTCTACAAAAGTAATTACAATCCTCTTTAAAAAATGTGTGTTTACAGCCTCATTAATTCTCTGTGTACCAATTGCTCAATAAAGGTCCTGAAATGAGTACAAGCAGCACAATAAATTCTGGAACTGTACGCGCCGGATTTTGCCTTTATTGCGGCCTCAGGGTCAACTATCACTATCTTCCTAAGTCTTTCCTCTCCATCATCAGAAGGCTACGTGTGATCTCTCCTGTCAGTCCTGAGATAAAGCGAATGGAGTGCCTAGGTGTGGGTCTCAGTGGTTTTGGACTGCGTCTAGAATCACAGTAAATATAATGCGAATTCTACAATTTGAAGGAACTTGTGGGATGATGCATCGAAAGTCATTGTTTTTCCCTGGCCTGCGCTTATTTCCCGCTCTACCTCCCGTCTCACTCCAACGACGAGTGATAGCTTTTGTAATGTCTTAGTCTTGCTTCATTTTTTGATGCAATGGAGGAGAGAAGCGGACTGATGTCGTGTACCCTTGAATGAGTTTAGTTGTTGTGTGTTACAATATAATGACGTGAATTCTCGTAGTTGAAAGAACTCGCGGGGCAATGTACCAAAATTCATATTTTCTCCCCAGCCTCCACTCATTTCCTCACCCGTCAATTCCACTCGTCGCATCATGGCAGTTGCCTATCATCGCCTAAAAAACGTAAATTTTCGTGTTCCGCAGTAGCGATCGTGTTTTGTATCGTTTACTGGTATTTTTCGATGCTGAATCGAATGGAATGGGCCTCAAAGGTGCTTTACAAACACGCTCGTTTGAATGTGAGTTGTTATTTTCCAAATTGATGATGTACCCGTGTTATATTCTTAATATTTTTCGACATTGAATTGAATAGGTCCAAATTATTCTGTGCTAGTTAATAATAAACCGTTGTGTAATAATTTGCAGCGTTTTTTCGTTATAAATTTCGCTGAAATGTCACTAGTATGGACAGAAAAATAGTAGTAGAAGTTTTGATAGGACTCCAGAAATTCCTTAATTACAATCTCCACTGTTTCGCTTACTACCATTTTTCCCAGTTTTTAGCCGATAAGAATGATGATTATTATCGTTCTCAAAACGATCGTTGTTCGTCGGGGGATGACTATCTACGCCATATTGAAAGCCTTTCGCAAGATGGTGCAGGGATTGCACAAGTTGCCACTGTCTGTACCTCAATTGGCCCGCTCGTTAGGTCTCTTTGGAAACTTTGCTCCCTCCCAATGGCTGTAGTCGTCTCATCCTCCCGATGCTACACCAGCGTTCCTCTTACTAGGGGCCTCTGCAATACCTCGATTCAAGATATTCGCACATACACTGTGAGGTACCACGTGGCCATGTCCCGTTCGCGGTATATCCGTGCAGGTGTTCCCAAAGGAAGTGTGCTGGGTCCGCTATTGTATCTTGTCTTTGCTGGCGACATACCCACCCCTACAGCAATGACCACTGCTCAGTTCGCGGACGACACAGCTTTTCTCTGCAGCTCACCAAGAGGAGAGAGAACGGGTTTGGAAATGGACGAGCGGGCGCTAAGATGGAAAATGAAATTAAACCTCCAAAAGTCCTGCATCGTGACATTCACTTATCTACGTTTATATGACGAGCCGAAACTGAGCATTAGCGGCAAAGTCATACCGCCCGAAACGCATGTCCGGTACCTGGGAGTGGTGCTGGATAAATGCCTGACGTTCGACTCGCACGTTACATCTATCCAAAACCGCGCATTAAGACTCATTACTAACGCTCAGTGGTATGTCAGGAACACCAATATCCACAAGGACTTGGAACTCCTAACTGTCCACGAAGTCCTGCAGGCTTCTTACTCTCGTTTCCACCAACGACTCCCCAACCATCCAAACCCCCTAGCAGCTGGCATACTTGATACAGTTCCACCAGACCGTCAAACTCGCAGACTGAAACGCAAACGACACACAGATCTTCTCCTCACGACAAACGGCAACTGAGCGCAGCACCTCAATAAAATCATCCCTAGTGATCAAAACAACAAATATTTTTTTTCTCAAAAACGGCTTTAACGATTTTGATTACATTATTTATGTTGATAGCTCTCAATGAGACAATTATAGCATAAAATTCCCATTAGTGGAAAAATGACGAGAGCAGCACAATAAATTATCAAACTTTTCGACGAAATAAATTTTAGCGCGGTTTTTAGAGAAAACAACCGTACCAAATCAACTGAAACTTGATGTCCAGCCTGCAGGTTACCATGGGACGCAAAAATAAGGGTATGGGCAAAATCCACCGCAAGTTAACTATAGTTATCATAGTGATCAAAACACCAAATTTTTTTTCTCAAAAACGGCTCTAACGATTTTGATTAAATTTCTTATATTGGTAGCTCTTCATGAGATAATTTTACTATAAAATTCCCATTTGTGGGAAAATGACGAGAGCAGCACAATAAATTATCAAACTTTTCGACCTAAAGCGTTTTTAGCGCAGGTTTTTCCTTATAAACTCCGCTGGAATGTTACTAGAATGTTTAAAAAAAAGTCGTGTTGTAGTCCAATCCAATACCTAAAGGGTGAGTGTTTAAAAACGCTCATGAGATACATGGGGGCTCACTCCAGAAATTCCTGAATTTCAACCACCGCCGTTTCGCTTAATTTATTTTATTTTGCCCTTCCTCTGTACAGGCGAAGGTTAAGAAATGAGAGGGGCCGTCGTGAGAGGACCACCATTGAGAAGGCATTCGTCGGAAGATGATGAGACACGAACAAACAACTTCTTTAACCTCCCGAAAAATCTATTAATTCTCATAAATTACCCAAATTGTAGTCAACAGGCTCGTTAAATTCAACTGCCGCCGATTTTCGTCTTGACGACTGGTTTTCTCGTTTCTGAGTCGAAAACGTTTCTTCGGAAACCGGTTTGTTGCAGACAGTTTCGTTTCGGCTTCACTATCGGTAAGACTTTTTTTGTTTCTCGACTCGAAACTCATTAGACTCTGACTCATCGGTTCTTTACAAACCCTCCCCCCCCCCCCCGGACCCGGAGGACTCGTCAGTGACCGGGGATCTCCCCGAACGAACCCTTTTGATTTGAATATTTTTTTGTTTTCCGAGTTGAGTGGCGGACAAACAAACGCGTTTTCTCGTCGGAATATCAGTTCCCTCGGCTCGAGTTCAGGAGCCTCCTTTCTCCTTCCTCGTCTCGTTCCGTTGCACCGAACTGAACTGTATCGCGCTTCAAGGGGATAAT
Organism: Pachypeltis micranthus; assembly: GCA_020466155.1. Taxonomy (NCBI): domain Eukaryota; kingdom Metazoa; phylum Arthropoda; class Insecta; order Hemiptera; family Miridae; genus Pachypeltis; species Pachypeltis micranthus. The sequence goes on along the minus strand of CM035782.1, from coordinate 3,412,263 downwards.
TTATGCTAACGCGCTCTCTCGACCCTCGTTGAAAAGGCCTTTCGGATTTGTAAAACCTCTCCTTCCCCTCCATTCCACTGCAGTCGCCCCCGCATTCATTCAAGAAGAGATTTCTCGTGTCGGAAACGGCCAGTGAACGTTCCCTTCGGAATGCATTTCGCTTCGGGGGCTTCAGGTTCAGCCGCAAGAGAAACTCTCCCTGCCCTTGAGACGACGAGGAATCTGCGTGATTTATTCCCACTTTTGATAAACAGACTTGCGCGCTGTAGAGAAATATCTGGTGCGTAGCAACGCTCAACTTTCTGCCACCCCTTGAAGTTAGAACACCAGCTACATATGAGGGTGCTATATCTTCGTTCAACGCATTTTTACAGGAACATTTATAGAGAACAAAATGTAGGGACTAGTTGGCTGAGAGTACTCCGTAAGTTTGATCGAAATCGTTAGAGCCGTTTTTGAGAAAATTGGAATACCGATAAATTAATATTCGACAAATCTCCTTTTCTGAGTTAACTTGGCTTATATCTCCATTCAACGTATATATACAGAAGTAATTATACAGAACGAAATGTTGGTATGGGTGACTAAAAGACACTACATTAGAATTTATCACATCCAGTGAAAAAGTTACCCTGGAATTTACGGAAATGTTCGAAAAAACGTTATTTTCGACACATTTTGATTTTTATCTCTGTTCAATGGACCGTCACAGGAACATTTATTGGGAAGAATATGTAGGTATCAACTATTTAAAAACATCCTGTGAGTTTGGTGAAAATCGCTGAAGCCGTTTTGCCAAATGGCGTAAAAAACCTATTTTTGCTTCAGGGGCCGATATCTCCGTTCACCGTATTTTCATGGAGATATGTATAGAAAAGAAAAGTTAGGTATTGATTAGTAGAAGGTAATTTGAAAGTTTAATCAAAAGCCGTAGAACCGTTTTCAAGAAAAATGCGAAAGACCTCAATTTTTGGTACATTATTGTCAACCAACCCCCTTTCCCTTGCGAAATATACCATAACCGTACTATTCATCCAAAGGCACAAGAATGGTGATTTAATCCTTCTTACGGAAGCGCCTCAATGCAGTTCAAATGCCTGTCTCAATACCTGAATCACTGTTTTTCTTCAAGCTCGTGGCAGGGAAAATTGCCACCAACGTCATTATCATCACATTTAATGCCACTATGACATTATCTGGAGTTATCCACATAAAAAATGCAATGAAAATCGTTAGAGCCGTTTTCGAAAAAAAGGTTCGTGTTTTGATCACTACGATAACTACGGTCAGATATTAAAGAGAATGGGTTAGGTCCGCCAATAGGAAATACGGTCTAAGACAAAAGACATTTAGGGCGAGTCCGTCTGCCATGGCTAATGAAGGTTTGCGTTGAACTGCTAATGTAGGGGCCCACATGTTGAAAGCAGAAATAGTCGATAATCAAATAACTGTTCCTTTCGGCTAAATGAACGAAATTAGAACAACAGGAACTGGTTTTCAGTGACTCGCTGATGATTGTTGGATCACTAAGCCATGCTTTTCGGGAAAGCAATGGGTCAGAGCATGGACCATGGTTCAACACAACCTACACCTCGTCAATCTCCCATCAAACTCTCATTTCTTTCCAGTTAATAAATCATCAATCCCCCGTAACAAACAAAAGGAGTTAAATGAAGAACGTTTTTTGACCAATGCTACCACTTTTCTCAAATATTTGAAATAAATATCTGGTGCGTTGCAACACACAACTTTCCATAGCTCTACAACAATTCACTTTGTACGTGGCTAATTCTATTTAATCTAATTCAAATTTAATTTTATCACTCAGTTCCTTTGAACTTGGTCCAACAACACGACACAGCAGCAGGAAGCGGTAGCGCATACAGTTCTAGAATTTATTGTGCTGCTCGTACTCATTATAGGACCATTATTGAGCAATGGGTATACAGAAAATTAATGAGGCTGTAAACACGGATTTTTTGAAGGAGGATAGTAATCACTTTTGCAGAGTTATTGGGTAATAACTGTTAGAACTGGTAGTAAGCGAAACGGCGGTCGTTGAAATTCAGGAATTTCTGGAGTGAGCCCCATGTATCTCATGAGCGTTTTTAAACACTCACCCTTTAGGTATTAGATTGGACTACAATACCAATTTTCTTTAACATTCTACTAACATTCCAGCGGAGTTTAAAAGGAAAAAACCGTGGCAAAAACGCTTTTCGTCGAAAATTTTGATAATTTATTGTGCTGCTCTCGTCATTATCCCACAAATGGGAATTTTATGGTATAATTATCTTATACCATAAAACCTAAGCTATCTATATAAAAAATTTAATCAAAATCGTTAGAGCCGTTTTTGAGAAAAAAAAATTTGGTGATTTAATCACTATGATAACTATAGTTAACTTTCGATGGATTTTGCCCACACCCTTATTTTTGCGTCCCATGGTAACCTGTAGGCTAGACATCATGTTTCAGCTGATTTGGTACGGTTGTTTTCTGTAAAAACCGCGCTAAAACCGATTTCGTCGAAAGTTTCGATAATTTATTGTGCTGCTCTCGTCATTTTCCCGCAAATGGGAATTTTATGGTATAGTTGCCTTATTGAGAGCTACCAATACAAAAAATGTAATCAAAACCGTTATAGCCGTTTTTGAGAAAAAAAATATTTGGTGTTTTGATCACTATGATAACTATAGTTAAATTTCGGTGGATTTTGTTCAGACACTTATTTTGGCGTCCCATGGTAACCTGCGAGCGAGATATGATGTTTGAACTGATTTGGTACGGTGGTTTTCCCTAAAAATCGTTCACAAACACACACTGACTATTTTCCCAAATAGCGTTTTTCGGACTCAGGAGGGTGTGAAACGTAAAGATCTGAAGAAAACTCACAATTTTTTTGAATTTCTGGAGTTCATTTTCTGGTGTAGTTTGGTTAATGTGCCCGGAGGATAGTAACAGAAGTGGAGAAGAACAAAATGTGACTGAACGTTGCTTAACGAAATGCTGTGCTTTGAACACAAAATTTGAAATCGTGCGTAGTTTTTGGCGGAATATGGTTTTGTATCCGTTCAACCTCGAATCATAGCGAGGCTGTTAGGAACAAATATCGGAGATTATGATTCGAAAAACCCTGAAAATTATTACACAACGGTTTATTGTTCTCAAGTCTCAAGCTGAGTGGATTCACTCCCGGGTTTTTGCCATAAACATATTGTATCCGAAGAATGGCGCCAATTTAGGAAGGACGTTGATTCAGAATGATGGGAAGCGGCAAACCCGCTAAAAGGTTCTCGCCCTCGCGCTCCACCCAGCAGCAGTCACGCGACGCACGCCCCGACCAGACCAGGGACAATATCGTTCTATCGGTCCCCTGATATTCGGTGTCTGCTACAATTACAGACCCGCGACAATACGAGTTTCGAGGTCTTTCGAAGGGGCCTGGGCGATTGTTGTCGCGTCTCGAGGGCTCTCAGTTTAGTTTCACGTTTCTCGACGAAGAGGATCGAATTTCAACGATAGAGTTACACGAAAAACGATCTCTGAATATTCGGTATCGTCGCGAAGGACCAGAATATCGCGCGGACCTCGTTACACAAAATGACGACTCGTCTCAAGGAAGAGCTCCTGACACTTCCCAATAATGTCACTGCTGCCTAATTAGTCCGCGGCTGCATAAACGCGGAAACGTTTGAGCCCTATGTTGACCTTCCTTCACCTTTCTCACTATGAACCGATTGAGCTGTTGCACACACACACACACACACACATAATATGTTGGATTCTCTCTCTGATTTCAGTTGGAATGTTTGACAATTTTCATTTGATCAGTCTGGGGTTTACGAAGATTAAATCAAAATAATTCTTTTTTACTTGCCTTGGCTCTACGAAGTAGAAAGGAAAGTTATGTGATCGGCTGAAAAAAAAATTTTGAATTATCTTCCAAATCCATTATTGGGAACTTGGTCAAACAACGCCTTACGGCAGCAGGAAGCGGTCGCGCTTACAGTTCCAGATTTTATTGTGCTGCTCGTACTCATTGCAAGGACCATTATTGAGCAAGTGGTACACAGATAAATTAATGAGGCGGTAAACACACATTTTTTGAAGAAGGATAGTAATTACGAGTCGTACTTTTGCGGAGTTATTGGGTAAAAACGTTTAGAACTGGTAGCAAGCAAAACGGCAGTAGTTGAAATTCAGAAATTTCTGGAGTGAGTCCCATGTATCTCATGAGGGTTTTTAAACACTCACCCTTTAGGTATTAGATTGGACTACAATACCAATTTTTTTAAACATTCTATAAAGATTCCAGCGGAGTTTATAAGGAAAAAACTGCGCTAAAAATGCTTTTCGTCGAAAATTTCGATAATGTATTGTGCCGCTCTCGTCATTTTCCCACAAATGGGAATTTTATGGTATAATTCCCTTATTGAGAGCTATCAATATAAAAAATTAATCAAAATAGTTAGAGCCGTTTTTTGAGAAAAAAAATATTTGGTGTTTTGATCACTATGATAACTATAGTTAACTTTCGGTGGATTTTGCCCATACCCTTATTTTTGCGTCCCATGGTAACCTGTAGGCTAGACATCATGTTTCAGCTGATTTGGTACGGTTGTTTTCTGTAAAAACCGCGCTAAAACCGATTTCGTCGAAAGTTTCGGTAATTTATTGTGCTGCTCTCGTCATTTTCCCGCAAATGGGAATTTTATGGTATAGTTGCCATATTGCGAGCTACCAATATAAAAATTTAATCAAAATCGTCAGAGGCGTTTTTGAGAGAAAAAAATATTCGGTGTTTTGATCACGATGATAACTATAGTTAAATTTCCGGAGGATTTTGTTCATACCCTTATTTTGGCGTCCCATGGTAACCTGCGGGCGAGATATCAAGTTTGAGCTGATTTGGTACGGTGGTTCTCTCTAAAAATCGTTCAAAGACACACAGCCCATTTTCCCAAATAGTGTTTTTCGGACTCAGGAGGGTCTGAAACGTAAAGATCTGAAGAAAATTTTTTTTTCAGCTTATTACATAACTTTCCTTTCTTCTTTGTAGAGCCAAGGAAAGTAAAAATGTCTTGTGAAGGTACTACTAGGACAGTGACACTGGAGTGATGTGCTATTTACTTGTTTATAGATAAAGTTATTGAAGATAGGAGGGAAACGAGGGTGGGATAATCCTGACGTCAATTTGTTGCAACATATTAAAACAACTTGAACGCCTCTAAAGAGCCGAGGAGGGCGAATTTCTCTCGCGTTGGACACGAATTGTACGGAACAGCCCGAGATTCGGCGGAGCTCGTTAAGATCCCGTAATGTTTGTCTTATTAGATGCAGGTCGCGTGTGTCAGGGGTAAACAGAAGGATGGAAGTGGGAAAGAGGAAGCTATTTGTGTGGGTGACTCCGAACTCCCTCGGGCTGAGTCAGAGTCCACAGGATGCGACCAGTGACGCCAATCCCCACCACCCTTTCGACAAAAACCGTTTTCTTTCGTCCGTCGTCGAGTGTCTCAAGTTTTCTCGATTTGGACGTGGACCAAAAACAGAAGCCCTCCGGACGTAAGTCCGGCGACAGACGGAACAGACGTTGGCGACAGCCCCGACCCTAATGCCCTTTAAAACTATAGCGACGCGTGTCACAACATCCCGAAACATCAACAGCATCCTCGTTAGACTACTCTCTTCCACGCACTGACACTCCGCGGGAGAAATCTGCATTTTAATGGGAACTCGTCCGTAATGTCCACACTGCCATCGATCTACACGGCGAATTATTAAGACAAATAGCGCAATTGACTGAAAATTTGCCCCACTAATTCATCTTTCAGTCTTCTAAGTTGAAAACACACCATTTGAAAATGTTGGACGCATCACAACTTTACACGACCCCACGCGCACTCTGCGATTTCTATCACTCTACCTGCTAGTTGGCTGGATGTCCCATGTCAGTTTCATCTTGTTACAGCAATTTCTTGAAAGTGGCACAGAAACCTTCTACAAGGCGGTCATCAACCACATTTCCAGTTTCATTTGTAAGACGTGTAAGAGTAACGAAAGCCAAGGAAAAGTTCCAAAGGATGGCTACTAGCAATGGAATGAAATTCGTTGAGCTCTCTGAATGCGTTAACCCTACAATGACATCAGAGTCAAACTTCTATTCGCCACGCCACTTTTCTGTGAATCACAGCTTCCTCTCCCCCCCTCCTTAATGCACCTCTAACACTCTCCTTCACGATTCCACTATCAGATAATCGATAGAAATCGATCAGTGTGCGTATAAAGTGGCTCTGGGGTTCAAAGGACCCCGTGTTGTAGTTAACGTGTGATCTTTTGTGCTTTCGTCGGGAGTCACGAGTCGTGTTTCTCACCCATTTTTACTCTCCGCTACTCGAAAGGAAGGAAAGTATAGTAATCGGGTCAAAAAAAATTTGGGTTTTCTTCAGAACTGAGTCTAAACGAGCTGTGCGTAGCAACACACAACTTTCCGCCACCCCTTCGAACACCACCTACATATGTGGGCGCTATATCTTCGTTCGACGCATTTATACAGAAACATTTATGAAGAACAAAATGTAGGGACTAGTTAGCTGAGAGTACTCCGTAAGTTTGATCGAAATCGTTAGCGCTGCTTTTGAGAAAATTGGAATACCGATAAATTAATATTCGACAAATCTCCTTTTCTAAGTTAACTTGGCTTATATCTCCGTTCAACATGTATATACAGAAATAATTATGGAGAACGAAATGTTGGTATGGGGGACTAAAAGACACTCCATTAGGATTTATCACATCTGATGAAGAAGTTACCCTGGAATTTACGAAAATGTTCGAAAAAACGTTATTTTCGACACATTTTCATTTTTATCTCTGTTCAATGGACTGTCAGAGGAACATTTGTTCAGAACAATATGTAGGTATTAACTATTTAAAAACATCCTGAGAGTTTGGTGAAAATACACACACACACATACACACGGACCACGCGCCGAAATTAGGTTTTTAGACTCAAAACGTAAAGATCTGAAGAAAATCCAAATTTTTTTGACACGATTACTATACTTTCCTATCGCTTTGGGGTAGCGGAAAGTAACTAGCGTTGGCGGACCAATGGAATAGCTGCACAATGGGGACGACAATTAAATTGTCAAGGACATCCATCGAAGTTCTAAGATTCAAACTGACGGTTCTTTGACTGAATCTTTTCACAGGTCTCTATTATTCCTGAACTATAAATGCGGACGTTTTCAACAAAATAGCGTTGACATTCACATAAATTACGCAGTCGTTACGTAATGAAGGTTGTGACATAATGAAGGAGAGTTCAATAAAGTCACTCCCATTGAGTCGAACGTTGAGCTAATTGAATGAAAAGCTGATTTAGGTGCTTGAGTGACAACTGTGAGAATGGTCGTGGGGCTGAGGAAAGTGTTACGTGTACAAGGTGTTTTTATCTCGACTGTTCAAGTGCTCTTCGGAGTGCCATTATAGGTTCATTACTTGCTGTTGAATAACTTTCTTGTCTATCTTGTGGTCGGGCGGCAGTTGCATTCGTACGCCAGACTAAGCATGACGCTTTTACCTCACCCCTTTTCCATCGTTTTGGTTCGGCTTTGCAACGGACGTGATCTGAGCTTCAACGAATTTTCCCCGTTTTCCCGAAATTAGCGCAGCGCGCTCTCGTTAGGAATTCCAAGGGATATAATTTCCTGTTCGAGCTATTTTCCTATCGGCGCTGATGGAATCAGTCGTTCTGCTGACGGACGACTAGTTTTGCAAGTAGCTCGACTGAGGGAGAGGACTCTACAAATTTCCTGTCGTCCCTTTCCGAATGGACGTTCTCATTTCACGAGTCCCCGAGGCTAAGAGTCTTGAATCGTCGTTCCAGGCTGATTGGTCCGCTCCGAGTTAATTGGCTTCCTATCGGGCGTTGGTAATTAATTGGACAGTCGACGCCTCTCCAATAGAAAACGCTCCTGTCGACCCAACAGTTTCCTCCTCATCGCCCTAATTCTCCCTATTCACCTTCGTCAGGTTGTTTCGATCAGAGCTGTGAACGCGGAGATTCAATCTCGCGATGTGGATGAAACTTGAAACAGTTGCTTGGAAGTTGCAACTTTCCTCTGAACGTACTTATTGAAACGTGGCATGGAGCAAGATAAAACAGCACTCCATTGATGAATGCTTTTGGCACAGAGATGGCTGACCTGTACGTGACGTTTTTCATGAATGTTGTGTTAATTGATCCCAATCAGCTTTTTCCATAACTGGTATGCTTCCTCATCAAAATGATTGTTGTATCAGTAGAAACTACCAGGAGCCACCTACGTAGAGAGGTTGGCAAATGGGAGGACAGGTGCAGGGCTGCCCATTGCCAGGGGTTGCCTGGCCTTAGACAGACAAAACTCTTCATCCGGCTCTCCAGAGGGAGGTCCAAGGAGGTGCTTGCACTGGGGAGGAAGGATATGAGGATCATACGTGGCCTGTTCACAGGACACTGTCCGCTGAGGTACCACCTTGCAAATATTGGCAAGTGCGAGGTACAGGTATGCAGGTTATGCGAGGTACGGCAGAGCATGTGATGGACTCGCGGCATCGCGCCGTCGTCTGTTTGGGAGGCCCCTTTCTTCAGTCCAAAGAGGTGGCGAATGCAGAACTTGCGGATATCCTCCGCTTTGTGCGGGGGTGGTGGGGGCACATTGGTGACGTCACACCAAGTGAGACCAGTGCCGTGGGGCCTGGAGGTGGTGCAGGTGGACCATGATCTGAGCATCATGGACGCCGTTACAATAGGCCCGTTTGTGACTGCAGTGAGGGTATTGCCTGCATCCACCGTTTCAAAAAAAAACTCAGTAGAAAGTCAAGGAGGTTGCGGTTTCATGCCATGCCAAACCTCCGCGAGGTAACACACAGGCGCTCCACCGGGATACTAGCTAAATGACTGCCAGACTGTACCTCCACACGTCTGCGAGATATCGAAACTGCCAAGATATTCGTCTGATGAAACTCAGGAACCGTCGTTTTGATAAGGTGTTATTCAGGCGTCTCTCAAACTATAACACTTCCGAATAACTCAGTATATTGAGTCCCGTTCCACAAATATAGGTAGTAAAGTCCACAGTAGGGCCAAGTGGTGCTAAAGGCGTCCGGATGAGAAATAGACCGATATTCCCGTTGCGTGCTGTGAACCCCGTTCCTCTAACCTCTCCAATTCCCCTTCTCCTTCGGCCAACTTCGTCTTCTCCTTCGAGTCAAAATGGTACTGCTTTCAAAGAACGGCTCTGCCCGATAGGAATGGCTCCGTATTTCAGGTCTTGATCCAATCGTGCCCATAACATAGGAAACAGACCTGTGTGGTGTTGCGCTTCAACAGGCTTTTAACAACTGAAGCTACTGTTATCTTGTTACTACTTCTAACGTATTGCCTCCATTTGTTACCATTCGTGTGGTGAATTGTGTGAAGAACGCAATGTTTAACACAAATAAATAATCTCTTCTGCCACAATGATCTTCAGACTAACCAGATCGCCAGTTCAGAGATCACAATCCTATACTCACCTTCTGACAAAGCTCTTCAACTTCGACTCAATGCCCGCGAGGTTCAACTTCGTGCTACCCTTTCGGATACTCATTCGTGAGCGATCCAGGTGGGAAGGGGGAGTTCCCGCTTTCGAAGCTGGGGCCCTGGTAAACGTCACACCAAGTGAGACCAGTGCCGTGGGGCCTGGAGGTGGTGCAGTGGGGCCATGATCTGAGGATCATGGACACCCTTACAATTGGGCCAATTGGGGCCAGGAACGGTTTGGGGCCAGTGAGGGTTTCGCCTGCATCCACCGTTCAAGGAAAAGAAAACAAAAAAAGGTCTTCAACTTTGCACTGCATTTAGTCCTGTCAAACGGCCTACCTTTCAAACGGCAATGTTTCGAACAGGATGCACGCTCCATAGGGCAGGCTGCCGGATGTCAGTAGCTGCCTCTTTGAGACTTGCATGTAGAGTGAGATGGGCTGGAGTGGTCTTGGTTTATCGTTCACTAGTTTTGCAGTAGCAATACTTCGAGTGATGGAGAGAGAACACTTTACCGTTGCGCCACTCATAGCAGAGGTGTGGGCTGATACACTGAGCATTCCAGAGAAAGTGGGCCTTCTGTATTGCTCGCTCGTACTGCATGGGTTCTCCGGAGGCAACACTGGTGGTGACGAGCGTTATTTCCAATCCACTTTCTGGCAGCCAAGCGAAAAGAGCTGTACTCGTCAAGAGGGCAACTGGAGTACATCCACCAGAAGAATAGAAGAAGGGCTGTGGCCTTTGGGAGGTAGCAAGATGAGTGTGACAGCCCAGAAGGCCATGGACCAAGCAGCTCTTGGTCCGTGGAACGAGTGCCACAGTGAGGTGGATTTATACCTCACAGAGTTCCTGTACTGTAGGGCGTACTGGCACCGAATCAGCTTGAAGAGCTTGGTGATCCAGGGCCAGTATCTCGCAAGGATAAGACTGCTCCGTGTTGGGCAGTTCAGGATGTATGGGAATGGCCCTGCAAGACTCTCGTGAGAGTGAAGAGGACAGAGAGCCGTGAGGTCTGGCCTGATGCAATATGCCAAACAGTTCTGGCTTGGTTCTCAATACCCAGAAGTTAATTCGTCAGGCCATTAGAAGCATGTCCCAAGGAAAAAAAAACGCTGTCGCGTGTTTATGCTGTTCACCTTGTAATAAGAATGGCGCCTACATTGGTAGGGGGTTGTCGCAATTCCAGTTGCTGCTCTTCAGGTTGGAAGAGATATCTTAAAAAGATGTTCGTTTTTTGTTGTGTTTTGGGCGGCGTGATGTGGATGGATCAGAGAGATGCATTATCACCAGCTTCGTCGCATTTGGAAATTAATGTCGTGTCGTGCAGTGATCTGACCAGTTAGCGCCGCCCTTGCAGCGCATGGTTTCACTCGGCGGCATTAACTTCGTACAGTTCAGTCTGCAGCCTCAGCTCAGTGTCGGTGCCAGAGGCGAGGAAAGTGAAGCGGCGGGGAATAAAGCCGCTGGAAAACATCCCAACATTTTTGGTCGAATTAGACGGGATTTCTCGGCGTTTTGTTGATATGGTTGAAATGATAGGCCTCCGCTCGCTATGCTTTCTTCTCCCCTCGCTCATTAGGAAGCCCATTTTCGAGAAAGTCGATTTTTCCTCTTCATACGACTCGTTCCTCGTTATCTGGACATCACCTTTCGTTTTCTGCTCCTGCGGTTTCAACGTCGGTCCTTTCTATTGCGTCCGATCGTGTTGTCCGCTCCGAGCAGATCGGTCAGTAGCCACCGGGCCAGTAGTTCGGAGTTGTGGAGAAATTGACTGATCCTGATCTCTCATTGAAGCTTTCATTAACCCATTTTTTGATTTGCACTATCAAATGGCAAAGTGTGACTCGTGTAATGCACACGCAGTACGTAAGAATTAGGCATCTTCTCACGTATTCTGTACATCTTCAGCCTTACGGGAATCGTGCTGCCGTTCCTCCTAGTTTGTTGCAGGCATTTGTCGTGTTTCTTTCTTCTACAACACTTTAGAATAGCTCATTGAGGACCTGGAGAATCCCCTTCCTCATATTCTCATCTCTGGCTTTCTACCTGATATAATTATGTCGATGAACGCAGCCACAGCTGGCAGGTCTGAATGCTCATTACACAACAGTTCACTACCGTGGAAGGTAATTCCCAATGTCCCATAAGGAACCGGCTCATTCAGTGGTCTGCTATGACCCGCCTCTGATAAGAAAAATATCAAAAATTTCCTCGGGCTCTGAGTACCTTTCAGCTTCTAACCCAATATATTGGTTTATTATTCATTCAGAATAATAAACCTATGTTTTCGGCCACGAAAAGTTGTTTACAACCCCCCCCCTAAATTTGGTACTTTACGTTTCAAGACATGGGGATTCCAAATTTGCAATGTCCGTCCGCCGTCCGGACAGTTTCGTGCCTTTAACTGGTCTAAAAAATTTGTTCTTTAGCACAAAAATCCCATTTGGTATCAAGTTGTGCCCGCCATCTCGGCAATCCGATCGAACGAAGCCCATGGTTGTTATGGACAAAAAATGGTTTAAAAAATTAACGAAACGCAGTATAATCGCAAATGAGCCGTGTTTCGTATCATTTTCAAGGTATTTTTACATCCTGGGTCGAGTGGAATGAGTATCAGACGTGTACAACTGCGTATAGGGAAATTACAGTAATTATTAGAGTCAACTAATTGCAAGAACTCGCGGGAACTACAGGGGAAGTAAACGTTTCGTCGTTAGCACTCCCTCCCTCCCTCCCGTCAAATCAAAACCACCCGCCCGCTCAACTCGCAACGTCGTGTCAATTGCCGAGGGTTCACTGGAAGTCCCCGTCCCAATCTCCCGACTCTTTTTGCCCGACGAGGCAGAGGAAGGTTAGGGCCACTTCCTCCGCACATTCCAACATCGGATCATAAATGCCTACAGACGCTTACCGGTGCGGGGGGAGTATTTAGTTTCCGTAGTTCCATTGTAGTCAGGTTATGTTTCGTATGGTTTACTAGTATTTTTCGATGCTGAATTGAATGGAATGGGTCTCGGAGCAGTAATACTAGGTCAAGCTGTTCATGAGAATAATAAACCATTGTGTAATAATTTGCAGGGTTTTTTCACTTCGTCCGCATGATTTTGGTAAAACAACTACTTATAATGTTCGGAAATTTATTGGGCTGCCACAACGATCAGATGCACCAAGTATCTCCACGTGTAGTTCTTTTCTCAGTTCATGCGTCTCCTAGTAGGCAATGGTGTATTTTAATCCTCCAGTGTAGAACTGTTAGCGACCAGCGTATTCCATGAAATGTGCATATCGTGCGTAAGAAGTCATTTTCTGGGAGTTCAGACTTCACTTAATAAGGTTTTCGTCAAAATGTTCGGTCATTTTTTATATTGCACCTCCTCCCAATTGGCCCTGCAGGTTCTTGTGGGTACACCTCCGTTGGACCACCAATTGGACTTGGTGGTGTGGTCGTACATCAAGAAATAGTCATCCTTGGTAGTAGATGAAGCCATGTGTGCCCAACTCTCCAGGCTCCTCGTACAAGGCACCACTCAAGTGGGCCCATGAATTGGGTGGTTACCCAGTGGCAGGCTAAATGGAGTTCTGGGCACATGGCTTGCCACCCTTTTGCTTGTTCATAATCTGGTTTCCCACTTGATCTATCTATGTACTTGAGTGGCAAGTTTCAAAAGGACAGATCAACTATGACCACGTTTCTTAGTCATCACCTTCTTCGCGAACTCTGCAAAATGGTTATAGGCTACCTTTGTAGCAGTCAATGCTGCTAAGTTCGTTTGCCCTCCCAACAACCGTCGCTCACTGTTGTAGAAACTACAGTGGAGCAGCACTCTGGAATGCCTTCTTCGAAGGTCTTCTCGGGACACTCATCGAGACTGACTGCGAGCTGTACGCCTTTGTGGATGACTTGACTGTGCTGATCTTTGCAGAGTCAGTCCGCCAAATTGATGAAAAAAACCATCTAATCCTCTTGAAAGGGAAAGTGAATGATCCACCCACAATACGCTTTGGCGGCCACAGGCTCCTTCTTGAAAAGCACGTCAAGTATTTAGGAGTGAATATAGGTGAGAGGTGGGGTTTCAACCAACACCTCCAGTCCCTTAAAGGCACTACCATTGCAAGGTTTGCCTCACTGCGAGCAATTACTAAGGCCACTTGGGGTGTGTGTTACCACGACACTATCCTCATGTATAAGGCAATATACCTAGGCGTGATTGGCTACTGCCCCATTGTCTGGGGTAGCAAACTAACAGTCAATCAAAAAATCTTCGTCTTACCACTAGACTACAATCGCTCCGTGCCTTTAATGGGAGTCAGGCGGTACATCTCCCCCCTCACCAGTAACACACAACACACGTCCTTCCACCCTATGGGGAATTTAATGCCTGCCAGAAATTGTCTAAGCGGCGGACATTTAGTGAAATCCCGTGTAGTGGGGGAGTGAATGATAATGCCACCCACGTGGCTCTTTGGCTGTCCTCTCTACTGAGATATCCAGGTTTGCACTCTCCCCCAAGGGATGCAGCCGGGTTGCTGCTGGTGACCACATCAGCCATTTGGCCACTCACGGCCTTTGCTTTGGGCGCTCCTGGGCCTGGGTGCCTCTTGCTTTGCCCACGTCTAACTCAGTAGCGAGCCTTCCACTTCCTCAGTGCTCTGGGCCGGCTATGAGTCTCTAGGAGCAGTTCGACTACCTCTCGCACATATCCCATACAGGATCTGCCGGACCAATGAGCCAGTAGGCCAAACAATGGCCAGACACATTTCACCCATCGGGTAATATATTTTGTTGCTTTCGTCATTTCCCCACAGATGAAAAGGTTACATTTCTGTAACTTCATTTGGAACGGCCGACTTATCAAATTTAATCAACGTCGTTAAAGCCGTTTTGACACGAAGAAAAAAAATTTTGTGTTGATCACCCTCGCGTCCAATGTTGACCTGAAAGCCGGAGTTCCCAGCTCAATATCAAATTTGACTAGGCAATTTCTTTCTCGGACTTAGTAAATGAAATGGCAGTATTGGAATTTGTCGGGTAGCTCCTTATTACTCGACAACTAATGTTAAACTGCCTCCGTGCAGGTAGCTTATTTGAGTACTGCCTTGATTTTAGTGACATCGCTAGTTGTATATGTTTTGTGCTCTAGTCTATGTTTTGCCGAAATTTTCGACAATTCTTGTGTTGCTCTCGTCATTTTCCACAAAAGAACGACACAAAATGTTAATCAAAGTCGTTAGCGCAGCGTCTGAGAAAAAAATATTTGGTGTTTTGTTCACTATAACTAAGGTGGATTTTGCTCAAACCCTTATTCTGGCGTCCCATGGTGCAGTTTTCACTTAATCACGACCACACGCTGACCGATATCTTAAGTGGCGTTTTTTGCCGAAATACTAAAAAAAGTTGATGATTGCACCAGATATTTAGTCTAATAACGACGTAGTGCACTCCGCGCTGTAATCGAAAGTATTAAGTATTTGAATACGAAGCTCTTAAAGGTTAAAATCACCTGACTTGAGACGAACATATTCTTGGCACCTCTCCCCGGCTTTCCCCTTTCCCCGGCAACTCGAGTTAAAAGCCGTTGATGACCAAAAGTACGGAAATAGAGCGACCGTAATTTTTCCTGGACGAGTGGCAGACCAATGGGGTTTGCTGGACGTGGGCGCCGAACTTGAAGCGTGCTTCGGCTTATGGGGTCTCTCGGAGGGGAAGTTATTTCGAGAACTGGAAGGTAAATACGGAGCCGGAGAGAATGAAATCGTTAATTTTAGTCGGGAAAACGGCGTTGTAGCGGTTTTCGTGTCTTGAATGTCGTCAGAATCTAATTGAATCGAATGGTCAGGTGTGAGTTGCCCGAATTGAAAATTTTCCGTATTCGGGGAGGAAATCTCAAACTTTTACTGGGTGAAACAAAGAATATGTAGAGAGAGAGAGAGACTGCAGGGCATCAGCCAAAGCCGAGGGAACAGCGACCTGAGTCGTGGCCACATATGGGCCCATTTCCCATCACCCAAGTTACGTAAAGGATCTGGCTCATAGAACGGGTACTGGAATCTTCCGGTTCCCTCCACATATTTGAGGATGCTCCTCCATTCGTTGCGTCGTATATCGTCCCTTTGTATAGTTCGTCCTCCAAGTCTTTCTATTCTGGTTCTAAACCATATTGGGCATTCACATATGAAATGCTCAACCGTTTCTATTTCCCCACAGGAGCATTCAGCCCTAATTGTTGGGTTATACCTATGTAGTGTGTTCCGGACTGCCCAAGAATATGGGCCGACCGCTTGATAACGCTACGACTGCATGTATCGATAGGTCGCTTGATAACGCTACGACTGCATGTATCGATAGGTCGCTTGATAACGCTACGACTGCATGTATCGATAGGTCGCTTGATATTGCTACGACTGCATGTATCGATAGGTCGCTTGATAACGCTACGACTGCATGTATCGATAGGTCGCTTGATATTGCTACGACTGCATGTATCGATAGGTCGCTTGATAACGCTACGACTGCATGTATCGATAGGTCGCTTGATAACGCTACGACTGCATGTATCGATAGGTCGCTTGATATTGCTACGACTGCATGTATCGATAGGTCGCTTGATATTGCTACGACTGCATGTATCGATAGGTCGCTTGATAACGCTACGACTGCATGTATCGATAGGTCGCTTGATATTGCTACGACTGCATGTATCGATAGGTCGCTTGATAACGCTTACGACTGCATGTACGATAGGTCGCTTGATATCGATAGGTCGCTTGATAACGCTACGACTGCATGTATCGAGCAGGTCGCTTGATATTGCTACGACTGCATGTATCGATAGGTCGCTTGATAACGCTACGACTGCATGTATCGATAGGTCGCTTGATATTGCTACGACTGCATGTATCGATAGGTCGCTTGATAACGCTACGACTGCATGACTTTGGCTGAGAAGATGCACGGACTGAAAATAAAATATTTCCAATCCGACAATGGACGTGAATATGTCAACCAGGCATTCGACGAGTACCTGAAGTCCGAGGGCATCCAGTGCAGGCTCACCACTCCTTACACCCCGGAGCAGAACGGCGTTGCTGAGCGGGAAAATCGGACCCTCGTCGAGGCAGCCCGATGTTTACTCCTGCAGTCTGCATTACTGTCGAACTTCTGGGCCGAAGCGATAAACACCGCCAACTACCTGAGGAACAGATGTCCCACGAAGAAGCTGGAGGGGAAGACTCCTTTTGAGGCTTGGAACAACCACACTCCAGCAGTGCATTATCTTCGGGACTTCGGATGCAAGGTGTTTTTGTTTTTCGATAGAACGCCAAACAAGGACAAATTCAGCCCACGTTCGAGAGAAGGGATTCTCGTCGGATATTCGGAGCAGTCGAAGGGCTATCGAGTGTGGATTCCGAATACCAGGAAAACCGAGGTCACGAGAGACATCGCCTTCAGAGAGGATTTGAGAGTACCTGAATGTGAGATCGAGGAATTTCTTCCTCCCTCCAACAGTTCAGGGGAAGATCTCTCGAAATCAACGGAGGATTTGATCGAGGTGGAATTTGGGTTGAGACCGGTCGACGTGGCAGACGAAGAGATCCAACCGAGTCAGGAACGACAAAACGACGTGAACGAGCCCTTCAGAGGCTTTTCACCCGTTGATCGTCATTCACCGGAGCTCGATGATCGTCTTCTCGCGCCACATGAAATCGATGGAACGCCTGTAACGAAACGCGGGCGTGGCCGCCCCCGATTCGAGCAAACAGGAAGACCCGGCTGACCACGGAAATTGTATGCCGTCCAGGAAGAGGAAGAAGCCAACGTTGCAGAAATTTCTGTGTCCGAGGCAATTTCTGGGCCTGATGCTGACGAGTGGATTGACTCGATGACCAATCACATCGACGTGAGACATCACCTGATCCGGGACCACGTCGAGAAGAAAACTATCCGAGTCGAGTATGCGCCAACGGACGAGATGCCCGCTGACGTGCTCACGAAAGGTTTGCCGAGAGTCAAACCACAAGAAGTGCGCAAAGAACCTTGGTTTGACATCACAGAAGCCAGGATGACTCCAAGGATAAGCTGTTGGTCGAGGGGAAGTGTTGGCTACATTGGATCTTGCCGACGTACGCCCACCATCTTTGTACCAGATGACCGACGCCATTGTTTTTCTGTTCATTTCACTTTTCGTATCGCCCTTCAGGCAATTTTCGCTTTCGTTCATTTGTTTTTATAAACAAACGTTTTTAAACTTCAATCCGAGTGTGCGTTAATTCATTGCCGCTTTAAAAACTAACAAGATCTTTACGTTTCAGACCCTCCTGAGTCCGAAAAACACCATTTGGGCAAGTCTGTGTGTCTGTGAACGATTTTTAGAGAAAACCACCGTACCAAATCGGCTCAAACTTCATATCTCGCTTGCTGGTCACAATAGGACGCTAAAATGAGGGTATGAACAAAACCCACCGAAATTTAACTATAGTTATCATAGTGATTAAAACACCAAATATTTTTTTTCTCAAAAACGGCTCTAACAATTTTGATTAAATTTTTTGTATTGTTAGGTCCCAATATGGCAATCATACCATAAAATTCCCATTCGTGGGAAAATGACTAGAGCAGCACAATAAATAATCAAAATTTTCGCTTCTCAGTTCAGAAATTCCTGAATTTCAACTACCGCCGTTTCGCTTACTACCAGTTCTAACAGTTATTACCCAATAACTCTGCAAAAGTGACTATTATCCCTCTTCAAAAAATTCGTGTACAGCCTCATTAATTTTCTGTGTACCAATTGCTCAATAATGGTCCTATAATGAGTACGAGCAGCACAATAAATTCTGGAACTGTAAGCGCTGCCTCTTCATGCTGCTGTAAAGTGTTGTTTGACCAAGTTCAAATGAACTTAGCGGTAAATGAATTGATTAAATAGGCAAAGCCACATAGAAAGTGAATGGACTTAGAGCTAAGGAAAGTCGTGTGGTGCAACCCATCAGATATTTTAAAAT
This sequence comes from Pachypeltis micranthus, assembly GCA_020466155.1. Taxonomy (NCBI): domain Eukaryota; kingdom Metazoa; phylum Arthropoda; class Insecta; order Hemiptera; family Miridae; genus Pachypeltis; species Pachypeltis micranthus. Next base: position 3,393,692 of record CM035782.1, on the reverse strand, counting down.
GGTTTCTCTTCGACAGATCCCGCTCCATTGACTCGAGAGTCCTCATAAAATTCACTTTGGCAGCACAGCACGCGACTTACACAGTCAAGCTATTCATCATTGCACGCAGAATGTTTTCATCAACCTCGACCTCAGCCGGGGAGTCCAAAAAACGTTCTGGGTCGTGACGTGTGCATATCATCTGAATGGAAAATTAGATCGGACGAGTTGGGGGGAGCGTGAAAATCGCTGTTGGGCCGAGGAAAGTTGAAAGTGGCGTTACAATTGATGTTTCATTCAACGTTTAACGTAGTTGAGGAAAGTATTGCGGTGCACCACTAGGATGTTAAGGTAATGAAACTCAAACTACAATTCAAACAATATTCTAAACGCCAACTGCCTGGAGCAATTCTCCGAGCTGTTCGTACATCACCCCATCCCACGTCTGCCCCATTGAAAGGCAAATGAACGCGTTCGATTCCTACGAGATAAAAGTACTTTCCGCGTGTAAATCCTCCGCCCTTCCGTCTGTTGTAAATCTTCTCCGACCTCCTTTGCACGCCATCCAATTTATCTATCGCTTAGGCGCTTATCGTCGATTCTAATATCTTCAACTTCTGCACTCTCACATCTCGCAGGAATTCCGCTTTTCGAATGGCAAAGTTGAAAGCTCCGACCCCTTTCAATACCCTTTCGGAGGAACGTCCTCGGCGATATTTATTCTCGAGTTATTTCGGGCCGACGAGCCTGGAGTCCCCTTAGATGCTCCACGGTCGTCGCGGAAAAGGCGAAAATGTTCGCATGATCTTTTGTTTTCTGCGCAATTCACCAGAGGAGTCCATCGCTCGCATTTCAACGTTCCGAAGAGTTCGTACAACGCGATAGATTCTTTTTTACAATCGGCGACCCCCAGACTGAATAAAGTATTGTAATCGAGTCGGAAAAAAACCTTATTTCCTCGGCCTGGTGTACCCTGGCTATTTGTACCCGGTTTGTCTATTCTCCCTGCTTGGCTTCTGAGCCATTATGTGAGATGGTACTCATTAGCCAATTTACAGTTCGCAGAGGCCAGTTTATCCCAAAACGGTAGAATTTTTGAAAATACGATTTATTTAATTACTCGTGGCAGTTCAGTCGCTGCGGAATTCAGATATTTTTGTCTCACTAACATTAGTGTCAACTCACTGCCAACCTTGTAAACCATTGAAAATTACCTGGTGCGTTGCAACACAACTTTCCTTAGCTCTACAACAATTCACTTTGTACATGGCTAATTCTATTTAATCGATTCATTTATCACTCAGTTAATTTGAACTTGGTCAAACGACACTTTACGGCAGCAGAAAGCGGTAGCGCTTACAGTTCCAGAATTTATTGTGCTGCTCGTATTCATTTCAGGACTATTATTAAGCAATCGGCACACAGATAATTAATGAGGCTGTAAACACAATTTTTGAAGGAGGATAGTAATCACTTTGGCAGAGTTATTTGGTAAAAACGTTTAGAACTGGTAGTAAGCGAAACGGCGGTAGTTGAAATTCAGGAATTTCTGGAGTGAGCCCCATGTACTTCATGAGCGTTTTTAAACACTCACCCTTTAGGTCAGTGGTTCTCAACCTTTTATGAGGTATTGCCCCTTAGTGGAAGACGACTCACCCCTGTCGCCCCCCTTCTCTTAGTACGGTATACCCTTATTTAAATGTAAGAAACGTGTTGTTGTAAAAATAATAGACTGAATTATTATGTTAAATGATTTATTATTATATACAATTATTATTATTTCAATTCATTAATTTACCGTTTTAATGGCTCCCTTGTGCTTGGTGGACTGCAGTCAAAGCCTGAATATCCGGCTGTATGTTGGTCAGGTGAAGGTGCAGGTCTCCTTTGCTGCAAACATCCAATTTGTTCCTTTGTTTTGTGAGGAGCTGGACGACAGAGCTGAATCCTTTTTCCACTAAATATGTGGATGCAAATGAGAGGGATTCAACCATTTCCCACAGTTTTGGATAAGATTCCATGAGTTTTACCCAGGCTAACTCGTAACCATGCTGCTTAAAAATCATCTTTGCCTCACAGTCATATTTCAGGTCCAAAAACTCTGTCTGCAAAATATGTTCAAGGGTGTCCACCGCGTCAAACGAAAATGGATCAAAACCCAATCTGGATTTTTAAGATTGGCAACGTCTTCAAAACTTGATTTCTTGGCAAACTTGGCAATGAACGAACTGATAAAGCCTTGTGCATCGATAAGATTCATCTTATTTCCTTGCAGCTTCATGTTGACCTCATTGAGTTTTTCGAAAATATCAGTCAGATATGCAATCTCGAATTTGCGAAGTCTCAACGCTTGACTCAATTCAGGGTCACAAGAATCGAGAAATTCAGTCCCTGTTTCGAACAATTCAAAAAATCGCCGCAAACAGTTTCCTTTTGAAAGCCACCTCACGGCCGTGTGAAGGAGCAACCGCTCAAATTCCTCATCATTTCGGTGGCACAGTTGTCGGAAGAGGCGGTCATGCAGGGCACTGGCTTTTATCTCATTTACGCCATTAATTACTAGTTGAAGGGTTTCATGCAGTACACCACTTAATTTTTTTTTGCCCATAATTTCTTTAAAACGAGTGAATTTGTTTTTAAAACGCTACCATGTTTCTGTGACACTTAAGATTCTACTCTACAGAAGAGTTAGTTTATTTTTTCTGCCTTTTCATACTGATCGCCCCCCTGTCGCCCCCCACAAATTTATCGCCCTCCTTAGAACCCAAATCGCCCACCGGGGGGCGATCGCCCCCAGGTTGGGAACCACTGCTTTAGGTATAGGATCGGACTACAATACAGATTTTCTTTAACATTCTACTAACACTCCAGCGAAGTTTATAAGGAAAAAACTGCGCTAAAAACGCTTTTCGTCGAAAGTTTTGATAATTTATTGAGCTGCTCTCGTCATTTTTCCACGAATGGGAATTTTATGAAATTGTTGTCTTCGGAGAGCTATCAATATAAAAAATTTAATGAAAATCGTTAGAGCCGTTTTTGAGAAACAAAATATTTGGTGTTTTGATCACTATGATAACTATAGTTAAATTTCGTTGGATTTTGTCCATACCCTTATTTTGGCGTCCCATTGTTAACTTGCGGGCGAGATATGAAGTTTCAGATGATTTGGTACGGTTGTTTTATCTATAAACCGCGCTAAAATCGATTTCGTCGAAAGTTTTGGTAATTTATTGTGCTGCTCTCGTCATTTCACCTGCACCGGTGCAATGCTTCGGGTCAGTTATTTTTTAACGTACTTGAAATGTAGCTTTGTTGGGAACTAATTGGATTCCTGCCTTGAATCAGCTCGCTCAGTTGTCCTGCCGATATCTCTCGTTGTTCGTAAAATATTTGTTGCCCAGTGCGTGATGTTTCGTACAATTCAGTACCACATAGGAAGTTGTGTGGCGTCTGACAACCTCTGGAAGGTGGTTGGAAGAGAGCTTGGATGATGTACTAGCTCCAAAACAGGCAGGTCGGTTACGAGGAAGGAAATTGTTTCTAAGGCTTCGCTGGAAATTAATATGCGAAGGTAACAGAAGGGCTTCCCGTTCTGAGGGACGTCTCACTAAGACTTCAGTCGGACGGAATCAAAACTGGTTCGCTCTGAAAACCCATTTTGAAGGGATTTTGTGACTTATTGACTCCCGAGTTCAACCTCTCATCACGACGAGAAAGTCCCGTTTGGTGTGTTTGCCTGAGAACGCTAACGGATGTTCATTTTGATATTGGCAACGTTAGAGAAGTTATGAGCAGACTTTCTATCACACTAAGAGCAAACGGCTTGACACGTAGTTTTGGGTGGTAATAATAAACTAAGCGACAGAATAACGAACACAATAGGTTCAGCCGTTATTCCGTCGATAGGACTACAGACACATTCATGCAGACCAAGTGCTGTTAGGCGTCAGCTGTCACCAGCCTGCTGTTCCCGACCGGTAGAGGGACGCACCAAGATCTCTTCTGTGGCCTATATCAACCCATCAGCGCTTCAGTGACCTTACCATTTGCTTGCTTGGTCACTTGTCCTTCCTCATTTAGTTATTCGGGTCACCCCTTTTTATCTTTGACTGCAAGAACGCTTTCGTCTTGACAGTGACACGGCATGGCTTGAGACAGTTGTACCCGCCTGTAGGCGTTTATGATCTGATGTAGGGGTGTGCGGAGGAAGTGGCCCTAACCTTCCTCCGCCCCATCGGGCAAAAAGAGACGGGGAAATTGGGACAGGGACTTCCAGCAAACCCTCAGCAATTGGGAGTCGAGCGGGCGGGTGGTTTTGATGATACGGGAGGGAGGGAGTACTAACGATGAAACATTGACTTCCGCTGTAGTTCCTGTTGTTGACATTGGCTCACTATAATTACTGTAATTTCCCTATACGCAGTTGTACACGTCTGATACTCATTCCATCCAACCCAGGATGTAAAAATACCTTGAAAACAATACGAAACACGGTTTTGTGAATTTTTTTAACCATTTTGTCTCCATAACAACAATTGGCTTCGTCCGATCAGATTGCTGAGATGGCGGGCACAACTACATACCCAATGGGATTTTCGTGCGAAAGAGCGAATCTTTTAGACCACATTAAAGGCACAAAATGGCCCAGACGGCGGACCCATCCGTCGTGAAACGTTTTGAAATGTAAAGTATAAAATTTTGAGGGGGGGTTGTAAAAAATGTTTCGTGACTGAAAACATAAGGTTATTATGCAGAATGAATATTAAACCAATAAAAAACAAAACAAAAAACAACCAGCGCAATCGGATCAGCCGTTCTCCCGCAAATCGAACTACAGATACACCATCTCGGCAATCCGATCGGACGAAGCCCATGGTTGTTATGGACAAAAAATGGTTAACAAAATTAACGAAATGCAGAACAACGCGGGAACTACAGCGGAAGTCAACGTTTTGTCGTTTGAACTCCCTCCCTCCCGCCCGTCTCACGACATCGCTCGCCTGGCAATGCCGCCCCCTCGCCACACAACGGGTTCGCCCAATTTTTTTTTTTTGCTTCCTCTAGGAAGCGCTCGTGTTTCGTATTTAACCTTTGGCATTACGATTTGTCCCTTTATCGTCCGACTGCCTTGTTCTAGTCTTCCCCTCCACGAATGACTGTTTCGCTCCGTCTCAACTATTTCCGTTAGCAAAATATCGGTTATCTTCGATTGAACTTTTCATTATTCGTTTATTTTTGGTTTATTTATTTAATAGTTCGTTCGTTTCAGTTTTTTTGGGTTTAATACGATTCAATTTTTTTAGATTCTTTCGTTTGATTCTCATTTTGGTTTTGTTCATAGATTTTTGGTTACATTTTGATATTAATATTTAGTGTGCATGTTTTCATATTAAAATTCAGTTTTTTCTAGATACTTTCGTTTTTTTTTGTTTATTTAAATATTACGATTCAGTTCTTTTCGGCCTTTTTTTGGGTTTCATTTTGATATTTTTCGATGCTGAATCGAACAGGATGGGTCTCGGAGCATTAATGCTAGGTCAAGCTGATTATCCGAATAATAAACCGTTGTGTAATAATTTGCAGGGTTTTTTAGACTCAGTAGGCCTCTAAACGTAAAGATTGACACGATTACTATACTTTCCTTCCCTTCGGGTAGCGGAAAGTAAAAATGTAATGGACGCAACGAACATTCGTCGTAAGTACACACAATGCCCTGGACATTGCAGGGTCGAACACTTATCATATCAAGATCTTCGTTTGGCGCTGGAGTCATCAGACAGGAGCTCGTCCAGTCGCCGGTTGTGGTCCATCGGATGACTCACTGCAGTACGGTCTGGCGGGGGTGGTAGGGGGTTGCCAGCGAGCGTAGCGTACCCTTCCCCCTTCCCCCCTCACCTGTGTCACGTCGTTAGGCGCTCTCCGCCGTCAGACAGCTGGAGAACCCCCCTCTCCACCACTTCTGCCCCTATAACCCGAACCCCCTTTCATCCCCTCCAGCCGAGCCCTCCCCCTCGGACGAACCCCCTTCCATATCGCGCCGCGCCGGCTTCTTTCGCGCCCGAGACGGCCCGGCCCGCCAGCCCGCTCGCCTCCTTCACTTCAGTTCACCGACATTGCAGTGCTTTTGTTCTCGCGTTATTCCGCGCACTCGATCCGTTTCCCCATCAAATTGGTCAATTCTAATCATTTTTGTGTTTCCGGGTAATTCAACTAAAGAAAAATCCTTTTGTGCCGATTTATTTCTTTTGGAAGAGTCACGTTGAAAAGGAATAACCGAAAACTCAGGTGAGAACCAGTTGAAACACGTTCGAACTTGACTTATGTTGAGAGACTCCAGTGCGCACACACTCACGCAAGTAAACCGGTCTTTTCTTCCATCAACGCCACGTGCTCGAGCCACAAAAAACCGCAACAGAATTTTAACCGACTTGAGTAATTCGAATTAATACCTAAAATATAACGAACTTTTACATCAACTTTTAGCAAAAAGGCTGTAACTCATAGGATCTTTTCTCCTACCAGTCAGCACCTGATTCCTCACAACGTTGACGGAAATGCGATCTGAAGAAAAAAAATACAACCTAAGTTTTTATACAAATTCAATGCTCGTTAAAATCTTGCTTCCGTAAGAAAATGCCGTGAAGAGGATTTTTTTTCACAATTTTTTGTTCAAATTTTAATTTTTTATGAAAGTTGAAGAAAACTTTACCAATAGTTAACTCTGCGATAGAACGGTTGAACCGATAATGCTCTTTATTTCTTTGTAATCTTCGTAATATTCGAAAGACACGAAAAATAAAATTTTATTTGATGTGAACGGGCGGGGAGAGAACCTGTCGTTTTTCCACAATTTATCAAAAAATCGGTGCGCGAAAAGGAAATGAAAATTAGCAACAACAAAAAATGGTGCCCAAATCTGTCGTATTTTTGTGTCGTGTCGTATGGTTTCTATACAGTTCTGGGAGAGAAAATTGTCTAATTCATTGTGAGAAAAATACACGAACAAACGATATCTCCAAAACGGACGGTTCGAACTATTGAGAGCAAGCCCCCCACTGTGTTGTGAATTTTTGACATTTTCGTCGTAAATTACGATTTCTTCCGTTGTCCTAGTTGCTGGTTAAGTAAACCGATGGTTGGACCTGTATGTTTGTTTTCATTTTCTCCGAAAATTATTTAAAATGGGTTTTTCGATTTTTTACAAGCGCAACGGCGACTGTTGATACGAATAAACTTTTTACGGACTCATTATCGAGTAGAAATGTAATAGAAAGTGCATTCACTGTCAGTTTCCGCGGTCACCCCAACAATTTGGATTCATCTCGCAATGTTTTCGCGACGTGTCAATACTTCCAGAAATTCTTTTACATCCCTTAGCTCTACAAAATAAAATATCTGGTGCGTTGCAACTCACAACATTCCTTAGCTCTACAACAATTCACTTTGTACATGGCTAATTCTATTTAATCAATTCATTTATCACTCAGTTCCTTTGAACTTGGTCAAACAACACGTCACAGCAGCAGGAAGCGGTAGCGCCTAGTTCTGGAATTTATTGTGCTGCTCTTACTCATTGCAGGACCATTATTGAACGATTGGTACACAGAGAATTAATGAGGCTGCCACCACGATTTTTTTAAAGGGGATAGTAATCACTTTTGCAGAGTTATTGAGTAAAAACTTTTAGAACTGGTGGTAGGAGAAACGTGGTAGTTGAAATTCCGGAATTTCTGGTGAGACCCCCTTATATCTTATGAGCCTTTTCAAACGCTCACCTTATAGGTATTGGATTGGACTACAACACCAAATTTTTACTTTCCTTGGCTCTACGAAGTAGAAAGGAAAGTTATGTAATCGGCTGAAACAAAAATTTTGAATTTTCTTCAGATCTTTACGTTTCAGACCCTCCTGAGTCCGAAAAACACTGTTTGGGAAAATGGTCTGTGTGTCTGTGAACGGTATGTGTGTCGAGGGTTTAAGTTCAGTCATTAAAATATCTGGTGCGTTGCAACACACAACTTTCCTTAGCTCTACAACAATTCCCTTTGTACATGGCTAATTCTATTTAACTACAGTACCAATTTTCTTTAACATTCTACTAACATTCCAGCGGAGTTTAAAAGGAAAAAACCACGGCAAAAACGCTTTTCGTCGAAAATTTTGATAATTTATTGTGCTGCTCACGTCATTTTCCCACAAATGGGAATTTTATGGTATAATTATCATGTTAAGAGCTACCAGTATAAAAAATTTAATCGAAATCGTTTGAGCGGTTTTTGAGAAAAAAAATTGGTGTTTAGATCACTATGATAACTATAGTTAACTTTCGGTGGATTTTGCCCACACCCTCATTTTTGCGTCCCATGGTAACCTGTAGGCTAGACATCAAGTTTCAACTGATTTGGTACGGTTGTTTTCTCAAGAAACCGCGCTAAAATCAATTTCGTCGAAAATTTTGATAATTTATTGTGCTGCTCTCGTCTTTTTCCCACAAATGGGAATTTTATGGTATAATTATCATGTTAAGAGCTACCAGTATAAAAAATTTAATCAAAATCGTTAGAGCGGTTTTTGAGAAAAAAAATATTTGTTGTTTTGATCACTATGATAACTATAGTTAACTTTCGGTGGATTTTGTTCATACCCTTATTTTGGCGTACCATGGTAACCTGCGAGCGAGATATCAAGTTTGAGCTGATTTGGTACGGTGGTTTTCTCTAAAAATCGTATACAGACACACGTACACACACACACAGACCATTTTCCCAAATAGTGTTTTTCGGACTCAGGAGAGTCTGAAACGTAAAGGTCTGGAGAAAACTCAAAATTATTTTTTCAGCCGATTACATAACTTCCCTTTCTACTTCGTTGAGCCAAGGAAAGTAATAAGGAAACAGACCTGTCTGTGAACGATTTTTAGAGATAACCACCGTACCAAACCCTCTCAAACTTGATATCTCGCCCGCAGGTTACCATGGGAGGCCAAAATAAGGGTATGAGCAAAATCCACCGAAAGTTAACTATAGTTATCATAGTGATCAAAACACCAAATATTTTTTTCCTCAAAAACTGCTCTAACGATTTTGATTAAATTTTTTATGTTGGTAGCTCCCAATATGGCAACTATACCATGCAATTCTCATCTATGGGAAAATGACGAGAGCAGCACAATAATTTATCAAAACTTTCGACGATATCGATTTTATCGTGGTTTTTAGAGAAAATAACCGTACCAAATCAGCTGAAACTTGATATCTAGATATTCTTGCTACGATCTTGATATCGTTTGAATTTCTGGAGTTCATTTTCTGGTGTAGTTTGGTTAACATGCCCGGAGGATAGTAACAGAAGTGGAAAAGGATAGTAATACAAGCGGAAAAGAACAAAATATGACCGAACGTTGCTTAACAAAATGCTTAGCTAGTCACAAAAAATCGTCGGTCTGTTGAACTTTGGGTTTTTGTCAATTCCATCACGCCTCCTCCTCAACCTTTATATAAAACCAGTCCCTTGTGGGAAATCTTGCTTAGTAGATATCATCGCCTAAAGTATCTTGCAGTCCTTCATTGTGGTATTTGTTCAGAACGTCGCGTTCGGATTCGTAGATAAATAATAGTTACCAATTAAAGATAAATTCAGTGATTGTATGTTGTATTATAAAGAGCAATGAAGCAGGAGGTACACGTCGATGGAAAATAATTTTCATAGTTTCTTGGGGAATTAAACAACGTCGTTCGTTTATTAATAGCTACTTATGGCGTTTCACGTTATGAGACTGGTTAGATTGCGATGCACTCGAAACGTTTTTTTTGGAGCGTTCAGTCTCTTTCAGCTCGACAATTCAGATGTCATCGCCCTTCATTCACTCGACCGTCAGCCTCTTCTCAATGTACGAGTCATTAGTTTCCTTGGCCCTGCGGTTTTCCACCTGTTTTTCCTCTCCTTTTTGCAGCTTCCTTTCTTTACGCTTTCCGTTTTGTTTTGCGAGCCGTTTCGGGTGAGAAAGCATTGACAAGGCAAGGCGACTCAAGAGCCCCCACTGTAGGCGTTCGGGTCGTCAGGTTGTCAGGCGTCCATTGTCTTCTGCCTCGTTGCATCCTATTGTTGTCTTCCCCTCCGCCGCCTTTCCTCTTGCAATCGTCCCCCTCCGACCCATAGAATTTGAATTCGGAACAGAAGAAATGGGAATTATTTCCTTTTCTGTAATTTCTTTGGAGTTTACGGGGTTGTGCAACGCTGTTGGCGGATTTTGCAATCGACGGCTTCTTTCGATCAAAACGCGAGTTGAAATATCTGGTGCGTTGCAACACACAACTTTCCTTAGCTCTACGTCAATTCACTTTGTACATGGCTAATTCTATTTATTCAATTCATTTATCACTCAGTTAATTTGAACTCGGTCAAACGACGCTTTACGGCAGCAGAAAGCGGTAGCGCTTACTGTTCCGGAATTTATTGTGCTGCTCGTACTCATTGCAGGGCCATTATTGAGCAATTGGTACACAGATAATTAATGAGGCTGTAAACACGAGTTTTTAAAAGAAGGATAGTAATCACTTTTGCAGAGTTATTGGGTAAAAACTGTTAGAACTGGTAGTAAGCGCAACGGCAGTAGTTGAAATTCAGGAATTTCCGGAGTATTGAGAATGAGAATTTTATAGTATCATTCCCTTATTAAGAGCTATCAATATAAAAAATGTAATTAAAATCGTTAGAGCCGTTTTTGAGGAAAAAAATTTGGTGTTTTGATCACTATGATGACTATAGTTAACTTTCGGTGGATTTTGCCCATACCCTCATTATTGCGTCCCATGGTAACCTGTAGGCTAGACATCAAGTTTCAGCTGATTTGGTACGGTGGTTTTCTCTAAAAACTGCGCTAAAATCGATTTCGTCGAAAGTTTTGGTAATTTATTGTGCTGCTCTCGTCATTTTCCTACAAATGGGAATTTTATGGTATAATTGCCTTATTGAGAGCTATCAATTTAAACAATTTAATCAAAATCGTTTGAGTCGTTTTTGAGAAAAAAAAATTTGGTGTTTTGAACACTATGAAAAGTATAGTTAACTTTCGGTGGATTTTGTTCAAACCCTTATTTTGGCGTCCCATGGTGACCTGCGGGCGAGATATCAAGTTTGAGCTGATTTGGTACGGTGGTTTTCGCTAAAAGTCGTTTACAGACACACATATACACACACACAGACCACACTGTTCTGTCGAGTATAATAGAGCCCTCACTCATGCTCACCAAGTCTTCATTTCTCATTTTCATTGCGTTCTTGTGATGTGAGTTCTACATCTCCCTTGTGCGGTATTCTTTCCTAATTTCGAAACACTAGGTACGTGTGTTTTTTCTCTCGCCGTATAAGTTTTGTTGGCTTGCACCAGTGGTTGTTTATCGATCACTCCCACACTCGGTAGTTCAGACCTCATTGCGCACCTCGGGAGTGTGGAACTTGAATAAGCCTCTTACTACCTTACATTAGTAAGTCTGACTTTCAGTCCTTTCTTGAGTGTTTAGATCACGAATCAAGATAGCTCAGTCGATATGAAGTAACTGGTAGCATTGAACAAAGCTCCGGCGGAACAATAAAGACCCTTCGATACCGGGCACTTTTTAGACCTTTTTTCCTCGTTGATAATACAATCTCTTGCCACGAGGGTTGAAGACAGCAATCCATCACCAATCCGTCGCCCTCTCTCGCAAAACAGGGACTTCCAGATCACCAAATCAGTCGTCTTTTCTGTCCCTAGGGTCCTCCAGCTCCTCAAACAAGGGGATGAGATCTGATTGATGTTCCTTCGAATGAAATACGCGGAGGGGAAGAAAATGAAAGAAACCGAGGGCCGGACTATCCGTCATTTTGTCGTCCAATTGCTTTGGACGCATCATGTGCGGAAAAACCTCTTTTTCTGGAATCTGAACGATTGACTTCCGTTTTATTCGTTCTGACCGCCCTTTCTGCGACAGAATTAGCGTCTTGTACCCCTGACTGTCAATAGAGTCCCGTTGGAGGTCTACATCGCACTGCAATAACACTGGTACACAAAAAAATATTTTTTGAATGTTTCCTTTACTTTATGAGTAAACTATTACTAATTTTGGGGTGAGAAAAACGAATATGACAATGAAAAAATTCGAGGCAAAACTATACCTTTTGTAAGTATCAGCTAACAATTGTGAAAGGTCATTTAGATTTAAATAAACTTCATTTACAGTCTTTTAAAAGTTTCAAATTGATGTTTGAATACCTGGCAGGTAGGTTTTCAAGATCACTATGTGGTTGCTTCGTGACTTCGCTGTCTTTTGACTTGACTGTCTTGTAAGTGAGTTCTGTAGCATCCTTACACACAGTCCAACAGTAATCCGCATTGCTTCATTCCAACGACCCTGATATCGTCTCTCGATTTGAGAAATATCCTGATGAAATCGTTCTCCATGTTCATCACTCACAGCTCCACAACTAGAAGGGAAAAAGTCTAGATGACATGTTGCATCCAAGCTGACGGTATTTTTGTAGAAGTTTTGTCACCAACTGAATATAGTTTTCATCTCTTTTGTTCCCCCAAAAAACCACGAATAACTGCTTTGAAAGAATCCCAAGCCTCCTTTTCTTTCCCTTCCAAAAACTGATCAAACGTCCTTTACAAGTAGTCGAATTTGTGGCCCAACAAATACTCCTTAACTTTTGCGTCACTTAATGTAGACAATTTTTCTCTTAAATATCTGAATGCCTCTCCCTCTTTGTTCATGCCTTTGACAAAGTTTTTCACCAAACCAAGTTTTATGTTTAGTGGGGGAAGAAAAATGTCTTCTGGATCAACAAGAGGATTTGCAACATTTTTTTCGTTGGGGTTAAGATTTCTTTCAGGCCAGTCTGCTTGAATGTAGTGTGACTTCCTATCCCTACTGTCCCACATACATAAAAAGCGGCAGTACTTTGTGTACCCTAGTTGCATTCCCAAGAGTATAACGATGACCTTTAGATTACCACAGATCTTCCACTTGTATTGTTTCGAGGAGGGCTTTCATGTTTTCATAAGTCTCTTTCATATGAACTGCATGGCCAACAGGAATAGAAGGAAGACGGTTACCGTTGTGCAGTAATACAGCTTTCAAACTAAGCTTAGATGAGCCGATGAAAAGCCTCCATTCACTAGGATGATGGTTCAAATTCAAACATTTCATCAAGCCATTAACGTTGCGACAAACAACACGATTGTTCTTCTTCACAAAATACCTGGTGCGTTGCAACACACAACTTTCCTTAGCTCTTCACTTTGTACATGGCTCATTCTATTTAATAAATTCATTTACCACTCAGTTCATTTGAACTTGTTCAAACAACATTTCACGGTAGCAAAAAGCGGTAGCGGCGCTTACAGTTCCGGAATTTATTGTGCTGCTCGTACTCATTCCAGGACTATTATTGAGCAACTGGTACACAGATAATTAATGAGGCTGTAAACACAAATTTTTTGAAGAAAGATAGTAATTACTTATGCAGAGTTATTGGGTAAAAACTTTTAGAACGGGTAGTAAGCGAAACGGAGTTTAGCAGAAGCTTAAACGTAGTAGGCGAAATGGATAAAAACGGATCGGGAACGAAATTATATTAAGAGAACAAACATGAACGACATATTATACAGCGGAAGAGAACGAACGAACAAGCGAAGACGCTTAACACATGAACGCCACTAAGTCAGGTGGCGGCTTATTGGAGGAGCAGTTGAAGTCAGCAGAGTGACGCTCTAACACCCCCTCTCAATCGATGACTTCATTATGAGATGAGTCCAATGCGCAACTTGCAAAAGTTGTGCTTCTCTCTTGCGAGTGGTTTAGTCGGGATATCAGCGGGCATCTCTTCCGTGGGCAGGTATGAAAGAGTTAGCGTTCCTCGACTGCTTGCCGTACGAAATGATGGCGCATGTCAATGTGCTTGGTCCGGCTGTGATGGATAGGATTTCCAGCTAGACTTTGAGCTCCTTGACTGTCAGAAAACACACAAATGGTTGATTGAGGTTTGCAAAGGTTCTCCAACAAAGTTTTCATATGGATTGCTTCCTTGGTTGCTTCAGAGCTGAGGGCTACAGTGTGCTGTTTTCTGGCTTCCCAGGATATCGCCGCTCCTGCAAACTCAAAACAGTATCCTGAATATGAGCGCCTGTCTATTGAGCAATTTCCCCAATCTGCATCAGCAAATCCAGTGACTGGTTTGCCGGTTTTCTTGAAAACCAAAATTGTCATCTTTCGTGGCCTTCAGATATCGCAGTACTCGTTTTGCTGCCTTCCAGTGCTGCTCATTGTACGCTGTGTTGAATTGACTAAGAGCACTTACAGCGTATGCAATATCTGGGCGCGTGGCTACGCTCAAATACACGAGTGAGCCAACCAGATTTCTGTAAGGAAATTTTCTCATAACTTCCTCGTCACTAGAATCAGATTTGGTGAGTGCATTTCCCACTTCCAATGGTGTTGCAGCAGTTTTACAGTCTGACATATTGTATTTTTTCAACAAGTCCGAAATGTATTTTCTTTGGTACATTGAAATTTTGTGTTTCGTACAGTTAAATTCGATCCCTAAACAGTAATTCAAAATTCCGAGGTCTTTCATTTTGAAATGTTGCATCAATTTAACTTTAGTTTCGTCAATCCAATCATTTTCATTTGACGCTACTAAAATATCGTCAACGTACACGCCAATGAGAAGCATTCTTGCGCCTTCACGCTTCACGTACAAGCTAGGATCAGAATGTGTTGGTTTCAAACCCATACTGAGGAGAATTTGGTGAAGTTTTCGATACAATTGACGTTCAGATTGTTTAAGCCCATACAATGCTTTCTTTAGGTTGCACACCTTGTTACCACCTGCTGCTTGAGCATTTTGGACGCTTCTTTTTGGAGTGTCGGGTTTCCACATTTCGTCAAGTCTTCTAACGACCTCTTTAGCTCTACAGGAATTTCGAAGGACGTCTTTGTCTAGGTCACCGTTTAGATAGGCCGTTACCACGTCTAGCTGATGGACATTCATGTTATGCTCAACAGCTAGTGCTAACATCATACGAATGGTGCTGAGGCGGATCACAGGAGAGAACGTTTCTTCGTAATCTACGCCAAGGCGTTGTTTGAAACCTCTCGCTACCAATCTGGCCTTTCTACGCTCCACCGTATTGTCCGGCGCATACTTATTACTTTCCTTGCTCTACGAAGTAGAAAGGAAAGTTATGTAATCGGCTGAAAAAAAATTTTGAGTTCTCTTCAGATCTTTACATTTCAGACCCCCCTGAGTCCGAAAAACACTATTTGGGAAAATGGTCTGTGTGTGTGTATGTGTGTCTGTGAACGATTTTTAGAGAAAACCACCGTACCAAATCACCTCAAACTTCATATCTCGCCCGCAGGTCACCATGGAACGCCAAAATAAGGGTTTGAACAAAATCCATCGAAAGTTAACTATAGTTATCATAGTGATCAAAACACCAAATACTTTTTTTCTCAAAAACGGCTCTAACGATTTTGATTAAATTGTCTGTATTGATAGCTCTCAATAAAGCAATTATACCATAAAACTCCCATCTGTGGGAAAATGACTAGAGCGGCTCAATAAATTATCAAAACTTTCAACGAAATCGATTTTAGCGCGGTTTTTAGAGAAAACAACCGTACCAAATCAGCTTAAACCTGATGTCTAGCCTACAGGTTACCATGGCACGCAATAATGAGGGTATGGGCAAAATCCACCGAAAGTTAACTTTAGTCATCATAATGATCAAAACACCAATTTGTTTTTCTCAAAAACGGCTCTAACGATTTTAATTACATTTTTTATATTGATAGCTCTCAATCAGGAAATGATACCATAAAATTCTCATTCGAGGGAAAATGACGAGAGCAGCACAATAAATTATCAAAATTTTCGACCAAAAGCGTTTTTCGCGCAGTTTTTTCCTTATAAACTCCGCTGGAATTCTTGTAGAATGTTAAAAAAAATTGGCATTGTAGTCCAATCCAATACCTAAAGGGTGAGTGTTTAAAAACGCTCATGAAATACATGGGGCTCACTCCAGAAATTCCGGAATTTTAACTACGCCCGTTTCGCTTACTACCAGTTCTAACAGTTATTACCCAATAACTCTACAAAAGTGATTACTATCCACTTCAAAAAATTCGTGTTCACAGCCTCATTAATTATCCGTGTACCGATTGCTCAATAATGGTCCTGCAATGAGTACGAGCTGCACAATAAAATCTGGAACTGTAAGCGCTACCGCTTCCTGCTGCCGTAAAGCGTTATTTAACCAAGTTCAAATTAACTGAGTGATAAATGAATTGATTAAATCGAATTGGCCATGTACAAAGTGAATTGACGTAGAGCTAAGGAAAGTTGTGTGTTGCAACGCACCAGGTATTTTTCAGGATCAATCGGCTAGTAATGGTTTCACGATTCGCTGGACGGTCGCAAATCGTCCAGGTCTTATTTTCGATTAATGACGCATATTCCTCGTTTATGGCCGATTTCCATTCTACCATGTCAGAACTTTGATTTATAAAGTCGTCCGTTTCGTCAACTAATCCTACGTTTTCGTAGTTTGGAACATTGACGTCAGAATTAACATCCTCGTCAATACGTTCGGTTGATGAGGAGTCAGCAGGCACCATATTGTACTGCTTTCTCGGTCTCCCTGAAGCCCCACGAATCTTTTTGGGTCTACCAGGTCCTCTCTTCATTACAGGTCGTGTGGGGGTTTCAATGGTACTACTCCCTGTTTCACGTTCTAAAGCAGAGGTGTCAAACTCAATTTTGCAGAGGGCCATATATTAAATTTAGAATGTGTAGGCGGGCCAGATTCAAATTAAAAAATGTGCTGAATTACGATAACATTTTATTTATTTAATTACATAGTATATAATATAAATATACGGTGGTTAAAAATCATCAAAGTTATAAAAGAGGGTAATTATTTTGAGCTCGAGGATCCAGATACCTGACTTCTCTTGTTTTTGACAAGCTCATTGATGTCAGGTATCATATTCGTTGTAGTTATTTTAAGAACTGATTGGAGATGTTCATTCGTAAGTCTTGTGCGATAATTGTTCTTATTTATTTTCATGACGGAAAACATCTGCTCGCATAAATAGGTGCTACCAAACATGCACAGAATGCGTGCTGCATGCTTTTTAAATTCTGGGTAGTTATCCAAACTCTTGAAATATTGTGTATAAAATGTAAGAGCGTTAACCTCTTTAAATTTTTCTTTCAAAATACTGTCCGATTGAAGATCTATCAACTCCATCTGCAAATGAACTGGTGCCAGTGAAGCTTCAAAATTGAATGGATTGATGAAAATTGGAAATTCCATTTCATTCATTTTGTGTAAGTCTTCGAAACGATTGTTGAATACCGTGATCAAATTTTGCAGAAGGTGAGAATATTGATCCAATTTTTTTGGTTCACTGTGTCAAATGATTTTAAATGAGGGAAATGATCCAAAGTTCGATTTTTTACCTGATTTTCCCACAGCCTCAACTTTGTTTCAAAGGCTTGAATACATGAATACATTTGAGTGACAATACGATTTTTACCCTGTAACTTTACATTCAGATCAGTCAAATGTTTATTCATATCTACCAAAAAAGCGCAATCAACCCACCAGTCATTGTCATAATCAATTGGTTTGCCTTTTTCTAACATGAAAGCTTCAATAGTGTCACGTAATGCAAAAAATCTTTCTAAAACTACTCCTCGACTGAGCCAACGAACTTCGGTGAAATAAGGGACATCAGAAAACTTTTCGTCCAAATCTTGTAACAACTGCCTGAACTGACGGTGATTTAGTCCTCTGCTCCTTATAAAATTTACTGTTTTAATTATAGGTTGCATGACATGGTCCATTTTTAAATGTTTGGAAGCCAATGATTCCTGATGAATTATACAGTGAAATCCCACAAAATCCCCTGATGATTTCTGTTTTAATTTAGTTACAAGGCTTGAAATTACTTAAAATGTTGTAGTGTGCGCATTTTAAAACTTCCGTAGAGGAATCCAGTGAAGTCTGAAAGCTTCTTCTTTCTGCGGCACATTACGATCGCGGGCCGTATTAATACGGCCCGGGGGCCTGATGCGGCCCGCGGGCCGTATCTTTGACATGACTGTTCTAAAGTTTCATCTTCATCAACTTCAGTACTGTCGTCGGAGTCGATTGTTTCAGGAGTTCTGTCGATGTTGTCAAGCAGTAAATATTCAACGGATTTTGGTTCGTTTTGTTCGTCAGGCACTGAATTCATGTACTGTCCCTCTAAAAATGTTACGTCTCTCGTTATGCAAACTCGGTTTTCCTCGGTAAGCCAAATCCTGTAGGCTTTACTTTCGGTTGAATAACCTAGGAAAATACCAGGCTTTCCCCGAGCTTTGAACTTTCCTTTCCCATGCTGTTACTCAGGTGGCGGCTTATTGGAGGAGCAGTTGAAGTCAGCAGAGTGACGCTCTAACATTAATAAGTCTGCTTTCCGTGGCGTTAGAGCAGATCGAGGAAGAAGAAAGGTGAGCTGATGTGGCGCTAGCGTTCTAAATAAAACAGGGTTGTAGTCCATAAGCTAAAAAATATACGATGGCCCTGTGTTACCTTTTCCGTTTAATTCGAACCGGTACTCACCCGACTGTTGGTATCTGAGCAACAACTATTGCAGGATGTAACGAGGCGGTTTGAGATACGTCTCTCAGCCCTCGGGGGACCGTAAACTCGGCTAACGGAGGTTGGCTATCTGGCAGTAAACATTGTCGCAAGCAAGTCGAATGATGTACGACCACATCAGGCCCGCGATAGACAACTTAATGAGCGACCTCTTCACTATTTCCTCCGTTGAGACGTCCATTACGTCTCCCGACACTGTCATTATAATTATTTTAAAAGGGGGAATGCTTCGTAATGAAAGCAGCTAGTCAGAAGCGTTTTACGAGATAATCGACGAAGGGAACAAAAGAACGCCGAAATGTCGAAAGGCGGCACAACATCCTGAAAACCTAAAAATCAAAAGTGTTCTACGTAAATTACCGGGCAAATCCTGGCAGCCTCAATGCAGCGTTCCCCCTTTTGTAAAGACTCTCACCCTTTCACAACCCTTAAGTGCAACCAATTCACCTCCAAGGTCGGTGCTCGCTGTCACGATTCAAATATCAACGTTTTTGCACGAGGGAAGTTCAGACAAATAACGCAACATGTGCTGCAAATATTATGAAAAGAATAAAATCAACTTCGTACTTCGTGGGATTTATCTAATCGACATTACGAAAGCAACGGCCAACAATTACCCCCTGAAACTCTTCGAGTCATACCTGGCGAATCGAGTACAGGCAGTTCATATCAATCAAACCAAGAGCGACGAGACCATCATTGATCAATACGGCGTAACGCAAGGAACAGCACTTGGGCCTATTTTATTTCTTCTCTACGTAAATGGGTTAGCATCACAGAAGTATGAAGGTAACATATTTCTCTTTGCCGATGACATTGCGCTGGTGAGATATGGGAAAAACTGGGAAGAGACCTACAAGGGTGCAGAAGCAGATCTCAGAATAATCAAGAAGTGGATGAACGCCAATATGCTGACGGTTAATAAAGTTAACGTACCTGTTAGGTGAGTCCGTCTCCTCTGGCTTGTGAGTTACTGTGGGCAAGCGCTTTCGATGTAAAGACATCATCGTCTGGCCGTTTAGTAGAGTACTGACTAAACGGCCAGACGATGATGTCTTTACATCGAAAGCGCTTGCCCACAGTAACTCACAAGCCAGAGGAGACGGACTCACCTAACAGGTACGTTAACTTTAGTATTTGCCTACTGGCGGACACAACCCAATTTCTTTAATACCTGACGGTTAATGCTTGCAAATCAGCGCATATGGCAATTTCGAAGAAAGACGCGACGCTGGATCAACGGACGGAAAGAAAACTCCAATTCCATCACTGCAAACAGGATACCTGCGAATGCCCAGCGATACAAAGAACACACAGTTTGAATTACTTAGGAATAACAATAGATAGCCAACTGAAATGGAAGGTGCACGTCGAAAAACTCTGTCAAAAACTGAGAAAATGCGCGTATGTGCTATACTCAATTAAATACTACCCTAAAAAACTCTTAAAGATCATATACCAAGCACTTTTCGAGTCAGTCATGCAGTATGGGGTGATCATTTGGGGAGGAACTTACAAATATTAAATTGAAAAAATACACAAACTACAAAAAAGAACTCTTAAAATACTATTTGATAAATCTATGAGACACTCGTCTGAACTATTGTACAAAGAACTACGCCTACAAACAATACACCAAATATATGCCAAAAACATATTGATGATGGTCAGAAAAGAAAAAAACCTATTCTACGAGAATGTTAGAGAGTTGAGGACAAAACAATATAGAATAAAACTTCCTAAAATAAGATACTGCTACTCTCAAAACACCACGAGATATAAGGGAATCAAAATAATTAATAAAGATTTCAAGGTGATAAACGAGCTATTGAAGATTAACAGTAAAAATATGTACAAAAAAGAGGTAAACAAATTTATAAACAACAAACACTTGGATTATTATACCAACACATAAGGACGCAAAGATAACAACAGCAAAGTATTTCAACAACGAACAACCTGCAGTAGTTAAAGAAAAGTGATTGTGCTGTAGAACGAATTAAATTTGAATTAATTAAGCCTGAATATGACAACTCTGCGCTGGAGCACAGCATCTGATGCTTTCCAGCGTAGTCCGAAGAATAAGTGGTAAAGATGGTTGCCTAAGCATAAGGACATCATTTTATGAAGTACCAAATTTTTTGAACCTACTATCATGTACAGGAGGACAATAAAGAGCTTATTATTATAATAATATTATTATTACTGTGTAATACTCGTTAGCACATTTTCGTAGAACTGGTGCGCGTGCGCTGTCAAGCCTACAGACTAAAACTGGTCGCTCATGTTATGCCCATGAATTCTTAATTCCCTCAGTCCCCGGTCAACAGTCAATTCAAAATCAAAATATAAATTAACTTTATCTTTAAGTAGGCACAACTCAGGGTAGATCTGTTAGTCACAGATATACATAGTAGGTACGATAGATTTCTGAACAGGTACTTAAGCGGGTACTCACTACTTCCGACGGCCGTGGAGTATATTATAAATTTACTAGATAGTAGTTCTCTAGGATAGGCACTGGATGTCCACGAGGTATTACCTCCGCCAGTATTCTTTGGGTTTGGAGCAGCCGGTGATCTAGCTTTTGAGCTCCGACTTGAAACTGAGCAAAAGACAGGGACCTCCTCATTATGCTGTTTCCGAGATGTGGTTTGAGAGGTGTACGAATATTAGTACCACCTACCGGTACGTGATGAGTGGGTATCTTGGCAGCGACACTCCCGGAGAGGATGCAAAAACAGCACCGCACCTCCCTGCACACAAAGGGACGCAACGATGAATGGACGAACCAGATGACGGAAGACTCCTGGGAAGCGAAATAATCCTGGTAGCCGCTGACGGCGAATACTGGTCCCACAGGCTGATGTAGCAGAAGCCACGCAGTTGGTGAATTATTATTCTTTCAATCCCAACAAGGGTGAAATCTAGGAAGCGACGAGAATACTGATGAGCTGACTATACATACGGCAATACTGGACGGCGGAAAAGAACAAATGAACCTCCGAAACGTGGTAGCAGCACACGATGGATTGAACAATTTGTCTCCAAATTCATCAACGAATTCTACTCTCTATCTGGACCGATCAGTGTTTTTTTTTTTCTGAAGAATATTATTTACAGAAAATAACTGTGCCACTTCTTAATTGGAAACAATGGCTGGAACAGAAATAAACATAATTTTCCCGTACGCATTTTCGGCCATCTGGCGGAAGACTGGAACGGGTGGCGCCGATAACCGCGAAATATGAAAGTGGCGGGACTACAATGACCTTATAAGAATAATAATCGGCTCTATTTCAGAAAAGAATTTGCCAGTCCCCTTTCCTTTGTCTTTAACGGCCGATTCTGGAATTCTGAACGACTCAATGATGCTTCCCCTCCACTAATTTTCTTACTGTACCCTTGAATTGTGTCTCATTCTCTTCCAGACATCCAACTACCAACTTCACCACCCCAACCACCTCCACTCTATTTGCACTATTGTCAGAGACCATACTCTCCACAGATAAAGTTGGTGGAAGGTGGGAATATGATGGTTTATGTGACTATATGAGTTTCACTTTTTGTTTATTAATCTTTCTAAATAAAACGCCTGTATTTTGGGTCATTCGAGCCAAAAACCAAATTGCGGCGGTTTTATTGCAAATACGTTGTGTTTAACGTGGTCTAAAAAATTCGTTCTTTCGCACAAAAATCCGATTTGGTATCTAGTTGTGCCCGCCATCTCGGCAATCCGATCGGACGAAGCCCGTGGTTGTAATGGGCAAAAAACGGTTAAAAAAATTAACGAAACGCAAGAAAACGTGGGAACTACAGCGGAAGTCAACCTTTCGTCGTTTGAACTCCCTCCCTCCATGCCCCCGTCTCATTAAAAAACCCTGCACATTATTACTCAACGGTTTATTATTCGGATAAAAAGCTTGACCTAGCATTAATGCTCCGAGACCCATCCCGTTCGATTCAGCATCGAAAAATATCAAAATGAAACCCAAAAAAAGGACGAAAAAAACTGAATCGTAATATTAAAATAAACAAAAAAACGAAAGTATCTAGAAAAAACTGAATTTTAATATGAAAACATGCACACTAAATATTAATATCAAAATGTAACCAAAAATCTATGAAAAAAACCAAAATGAGAATGAAACGAAAGAATCTAAAAAAATTGAATCGTATTAAACCCAAAAAAAATGAAACGAACGAACTATTAAATAAATAAACCAAAAATAAACGAATAATGAAAAGTTCAATCGAAGATAACAGTTATTTTGCTAACGGAAATAGTTGAGACTGAGGGAAACAGTCATTCGTGGAGGTGAAGATGAGAACAAGGCAATCGGACGATAAAGGGACAAATCGTAATGCCAAAGGTTATATACGAAACACGAGCACTTCCTAGAGGAAGCAAATAAAAAAAAGAGAGTCGGGGGGGCTTCCAACAAGTAGAGCAGGCGGGGGAGCGTTGTGTTGCGAGGCGAGGACGAAGCGGGTGGTTTTTTATTGAGACGGGCGGGGAAGGAGGGAGTTCAAACGACGAAACGTTGACTTCCGCTGTAGTTCCCGCGTTGTGCTGCGTTTCGTTAATTTTGTTAACCATTTTTTGTCCATAACAACCATGGGCTTCGTCTGATCGGATTGCCGAGATGGCGGGCACAACTACATACCAAATCGGATTTTTGTGCGAAAGAACTAATTTTTTAGACCACGTTAAAGGCACAAAATGGCCCGGACGGCGGACGGACATTGCAAATTTGGAATCTCCAAGTCTTGAAACGGAAAGTATCAAATTTTTAGGGAGGGTTGTAAAAAATTCTCCGTGACCGAAAATATGGATTATTATTCAGAATGAATAATAAACCAAAAGGAAAGTTATGTAATCGGCTGAAAATTTTTTTGTTGAGTTCTCTTCACATCTTTACGTGTCAGACCCTCCTTAGTCCGAAAAACACTATTTGGGACAATGGTCTGTGTGTATGTGTGTCTGTGAACGATTTTTAGAGAAAACGACCGTATCAAATCAGCTCAAACTTGATATCCAGCCCGCAGGTATCACGAATCGTTCACAAAACTAAAATTTTCCGATAGATTTTCGATTTTCCTTCTCTTTCTACTGAGAATGATTCGCTTCCGTCGAAATTGTCGATTATTTGTTGTGCTTTTGTCCTCCTTTTACCGAGAATGAACATTTTATTTCACCATTGTATTGTTTGTAACTGTTAATAATAAAACCGTTAGAGTCGTTTTGCGGGATGGGGGGGGGGGATTGTTGTTACCATCCGCCTGCGGTTGAGCTGAGAACTGAGAGATGAGTGTAAATTGGGAAGAGCTGTGTGTGTCGGAGAGGAAGTAAATTGAGGGGGGGAGAGGATATTCTGGAAAGTCCAGAAAGGCGAAAACCTGTTGCCAGCTTGGGAAATAACTGAAGGGACAGGCCAGACTTTCCCGCAGCTACGAATAAAAGGCTTCAGGTCAGAAATAGGGGGACTAAATGCACCGAGGAAAGGCCAAAGCTCAATATTCTACAGTGCTACAGTTAGTTGGACCGATTCAGCACAAATTTGAATACGAAATTTTAGCTGATTCGGACCTGCCGTTATATCTCGATCGAGTTCACAGTCACACACACGGCATTTTTACCCTGCACTCACATAAAACTGAAAATGGTATTTTTCAGTTGATTGCATAACTTTTCTTCCGACTTCTTTAGGCTGAGGAGAGTAAAAAAACAATTTTTCCCAGTACTTGGCAAGAGATCAGACTTCCTGGCTTTGTGGAGTGGCTGGTGCCTGACTATTACGTTGCAGCCTGCGCACAATGGTCTGTTACCGTGAAGAGAAGTAATTTTAGTCAGATATCTGATTCTAGTGAGTGAACAGAGAAACGAAAATTGCCAACGTGATGCAACCTTGGTTTGGATACAATTCCCGACCGCGGATCGACTGGAGAGACTCAAATATTGGCTCACGGCAAGTTCCTATCTGACGACATGGAAACAGTAGCTCGTTCTTCGACCTCGGAGAAGCTCCTGCGATTTCACACAGAATCCTCTCACGTCTTCCGGAGCCCCGTTGCCCCGGTGAGAGCCTTGGTTGTGTTCCAAGATATGCGTCCGGATAAGATGAGAACGGGAGGAACGAGAAAATGATGATGACGCCGCGTCCTCTCGCTCGCTCCCTCGATGAAGTCAAAAGCGAAGGGAGACGAGAAGATACGAACGCAGATGGACAGTTCGCCACACGTTCTGCGGAGATAATCGATTTAATCGCAGGACCGCCGTTCGTCCCTCGGACATCCCACCACTTCGCCGCGGGACGCCTAGACGCAGAATAATCCCGATCCCTTTGTCCGCAACAGGTCAATAACAGTCAACACGAGACACCCACTCCCTCCACAATGAGGACTATCTACCACTCATTAATCAACACAAGGGGAACTAAACTAGAATTGACAGCCTCGAGAATACCTAACTAGTACGGAATTCTCAAATCGAACGCTTCAAAAAATTATGGTCTGCCAGATTTTCTGAAAAACTCACACTTGCTGCCATGAAACATTAGAAGCCTACGTATACCGTCAAATATCTTATCCTCCCCCCACGATCAACCGCCACATACTTGATTTCTAATTACTAAATCTCAAATATAGTCGTTCATATAAATACAAGAGTACTCTGGCCATCAACACCGAGCACGAAGAACAAGGCAGTAACTGCTGGACAGGCTGATGAGCGTACGAGGGTGTTGAACTAAAGAAAATATCTGGTGCGTTGCAACACACAACTTTCCTAACGCTCTACGTCAATCCACTCATGTACATGGCTTTTTTTCTACTTACTCAATTCATTTATCACTCAGTTAATTTGAACTTGGTCAAACAACGCTTTACGTTCGATCGTTAACGTCGAAAATGTTGATAATTTATTGTGCTGCTCTCGTCATTTTCCCACGAATGGGAATTGTATAGTATAATTGCCTTATTGGGAGCTATCAATAGGATTAGCAAACTGAATTAAACCTTTAGCAAACTGAATTAACCTTTTAGTAAACTGAATTAACCTTTTCACAATTAGAATTAACCCTTTCGCAATTAGAATTAAACTTTTCGCAAACTGAATTAAACCTTTAAGAAATACAAGTGAACCTTTCATTAAATTAATTCTCTGCACTAAACATGATCAGAGGACATGAGTCGAGTCCCCAAAACAATACCTTGTCTGTGGACAGTCAATAACTTCCCCGTGGGCTGCCAAACTTCCTTTGACCTTCCCTGAGTAGCGTCACCATTCTCTACCCGTCAATTATAGTCATACCAGTGTTCGTAGGTTTTTTTTTTGGTTTTGTGAGGAACGTGATTGTGATGATGAGCGACAGCGATTCAAATAGTTCGGTGAGTATTGCTAGAAGGAGGGTTGGCCGAATCAGTAGTGATAGTGACTCACCTCCTGTTATTAGGAACACAACTCAAAGGAGGCGCGGAAGGTATGCGAAAGTGTGGTTTGAAAAAAAATCGCTGTTCCTGAGATTGCACGAAGAAGGGTATACCGTGAAGGAAGCGTCCGTTAAATCGGTTTTAAATGTAAACACTGGAAAAAGCGTCCTTCGTGAATACAGAAGGAGCGATTGTGAGCTCCCGCAAAACAGACCACGAGGTAATAAGCCAAAACTGCTAACACCCGACGTACTGGCAGCAATTGAAGCAACTGTTGAGATGGACCCTGGCATTTCTATTACTGGGATAAAAAACAAACTTTCAGAACAGAATATAGAAGTAAGTTATTCTACAGTGCGCAATGGCCTACGTCATTTGAAAATAACGCTTAAAAAAGCGTCTATAGAACTTGACAGGATGAATAGTGAGACCACGATTCAGTTCAGGAGACAGTACGCTCGTACTTTTAATGAATCTGTTCCACCTAACAGAGAAAAAATCATTTTCATAGATCATTCACAAATAATTTTCAATCAGGGTTCAATCTGCACATGCGTCGCAGTCAAGCACGTTCACGAGCCGGAACTAGAGCAGTGGTGACTGTTCCTACGGTAAGAGGACGCAATACCTCTTTAATAGTTGCTCTCAATAACGTGCAGGTCGTGCATTCCAAAATTATAACTTCTGGAACCACAACTGCGGACGTTTTTCGTGAGTTTCTGCGAGAGCTGGAACTGAATTTACAAAATTCCATAGACGGCACCCTGCTAATTATGGACAACGCGAGAATTCACCGTTCTACTATAGTCAATCAGTTTTTCGCTGAATCAGATATGGAGGTAAAGTTTTTGCCACCTTACTCACCCATGCTCAATCCTGTTGACAAAGCGTTTTCAAAATAAAAAAACGAAGCAAGGAAGATCCTGGCTCAACGAGGTGAACATAATTTGCCGGATGTCATTGCGAGGAACGTGTCTACTGTAAGTGCTCAAGAATGTTCAAACTACGTCATGGACATGTACCTCGTACTTCCTGCCGCAGCTACAGGCCAACCCCTCCACTGACCTTCCCCTTTCTTTATATAAATATATATATAATTTTCTGTTTCTATATATTAACAAATTATTAAATTGTTTGTTTATTGCGAAAAGTTTAGTTCAGTTTGTGAAAGGTTTAATTGTAATTGCGAAAGGTTTAATTCTAATTGCGAAAGGTTTAATTCAGTTTGCGAAAGGTTTAATTCTAATTGCGAAAGGTTTAATTCTAATTGCGAAAGGTTTAATTCAGTTTGCTAAAGGTTTAATTCAGTTTGCTAATGCAATAAAAAATTTAATCAAAATCGTTATAGCTGTTTTTGAGGAAAACCATTTGGTGTTTTGATCACTATGATAACTATAGTTAACTTTCGGCAGATTATTCTCATACCCTTATTTTGGCGTCCCATGGTAACCTGCGGGCTAGATATCAAGATTGAGGTGATTTGGTACGGTTGTTTTCCCTAAAAACCGCGCAAAAATCGAATTCATCGAAAGTTTTGGTAATTTATTGTGGTGCTCTCGTCATTTTCCCACAAATGGGATTTTTATGGTATTGAAGCCTTATTGAGAGCTGTGAATATAAAAAATTTAATGAAAATCGTTAGAGCCGTTTTTGAGAAAAAACGATGACACTATGATAACTGTTGTTAAATTTCGGTGGATTTTGTGCATACCCTTATTTTGGCGTCCCATGGTAACCTGCGGGCTAGATCAAGTTTGAATGGATTTGGTACGGTGGTTCTCTCTAAAAATCGTTACAGACACACACACAGACCATACCTGAAGAGGCAAGCCAGACTTTCCTGTAGCTACCGACAAAGGGCTTCAGGTCAGAAATAGGGACACTAAATGCACCAAGGATAGGCCCAAGCTCAATATGCTAACAAATCCAGCCTGCGCCGAACAGAGAGTACTGGTCAAATCACAGCTGTGCTAAGGCCTACGAGACAGCATCTACTGAAGCACAGTTACCAGTGGACTTGGCTATTGATAGGACGGTGAGGAAGTGGATAGTGAAAAGGGAGCGTCCCCTGCTCTGTATAGACCTCTTCATTTAATCAAACTTGTGCTAAATGAATGGGTATTCGATAAATAGCAAGCAAGATGGGAGTTTTCATCAAAGCTTATGATAAAGCGGGGTGAGTCATTACACTGAACAAGCCAGTTCCTTACAGGTCACCGAAACCGTTGAAGCCCATTCTTTTCTCTCAAAGACTTTCCATCCTCCACATTTGCGCCTCCATTGCAGAGGAAATAAGAAACCACTTGTTGCTCCACTGTAGTTCCTACAAACCTTGCCTGGTACTAAGCAAGGTTATAACCGTTTCTTCCAGTTTGCGAAGAAGGTTATGACAAAACAAACGCAGGCACAGCTGATCTCTCCCGTTGAAGCTTTGCACCCACGTAAAATAGAACAGTTGGGAAAACTGATTAAGAACCCCAATGCTAATGGGTCCCCAGGGTCAACCCCCACAAAGGCGACAGCTCTTTACCGGGAGACTGTCTAAATGACAACCTGCCGTTACCTCCTCAGGTTCGGTTGATGGTGAGGTGCCTGGGCTCTGGGAGGTGAATAACTCGTACGAGTGTTGAGGAACAGTCATGTTAATATTGACACTGTTCTGTGGACTGGGTCGCTACATGTTGGGTCTTGGTCCTGTTACTTTAGCAGAACCATCTTTTCTAGCTGATTCGTTAAGGGCTTCCTTACTCCAGAGTTGTTCTTCGTTGTTCCATTACTCACTCTGCGTTACCATTCATATCTCAACATCTTCAAACGATCATATATCTGTAAATCCTGCCCAGCAAGAAGTTCTTTATATATTTATCACGTTTTGCACGTTCTTTTCTCCTTCTTCGTTATCTGAAGACATGGGGAGGCACTTGAAACACTCATTTTCCGCGCCTAACTAGTTTTTAATGATAACTTTAGGGTACAATTGTTTAGGGAACTTAAACTAAGCCTCCTCTGCTAACACACGAACAGAACGTTGAAGACTACCTGATGGTAAGGAGCCCTTCGCTTGCCACTCCCCCCGTCTTTTCATTAGTTTTAGTGAGCAGCTAATGGCGACACGTTTTGTTTGAGTTCGTGAAATAAAATTAATCATAAAATGAAGTTTAAGTAGGTGGTGGAGCTGGTGGTGAGCAGAATCATCATCCCATCACATATTTATCAACGCGAAGACATACATTTTTACTTTCCTTGGCTCTAAGAAGTAGAAAGGAAAGTTATGTAATCGGCTGAAAATTTTTTTTTGAGTTTTCTTCAGATCTTTACGTTTCAGACCCTCCTGAGTCCGATAACACTATTTGGGAAAATGGTCTGTGTGTCTGTGAACGATTTTTAGAGAAAACCACCGTACCAAATCAGCTCAAACTTGATACCTCGCCCGAAGGCCACCATGGGACGCCAAAATAAGGGTTTGAACAAAATCCATCGAAAGTTAACTATAGTTATCATAGTGATCAAAACACCAAATTTTTGTTTTCTCAAAAACGGCTCTAACGATTTTGATTTAATTTTTTATATTGATAGCTCTCGATGAGGCAATGATACCATAAAATTCCCATTCGGGGGAAAATGACGAGAGCAGCACAATAAATTACCAAAACGTTCGACGAAATCGACTTTAGCGCGGTTTTTTAGAGAAAACAAACGTACCAAATCAGCTCAAACTTGATATCTCGCCCGCAGGCCACGATGGGACGCAAAAATAAGGGTATGAACAAAATCCACCGAAAGTTAACTATAGTTATCATAGTGATCAAAACACCAAATATTTTTTTTCTCGAAAACGGCTTTAACGATTTTGATTAAATTTTTTATATTGGTAGCTCTCAATATGGCAACTATACCCTAAAATTCCCATTTGTGAGAAAATGACGAGAGCAGCACAATAAATTACCAAAACCTTCGACGAAATCGACTTTAGCGCGGTTTTTTAGAGAAAACAAACGTACCAAATCAGCTGAAACCTGATGTCTACCCTACAGGTTACCATGGGACGCAAAAATAAGGGTATGGGCAAAATCCACCGAAAGTTAACTATAGTTATCATAGTGATCAAAACACCAAATTTTTTTTCTCAAAAACGGCTCTAACGATTTTGATTAAATTTTTTATATTGATAGCTCTAGATAAGGCAATGATACCATAAAATTCCCATTCCGTGGAAAATGACGAGAGCAGCACAATAAATTATCAAAATTGTCGACGAAAAGCCTTTTAGCGCAGTTTTTTCCTTAGAAACTCCGCTGGAATTTTTGTAGAATGTTGAAAAAAATTGGTATAGTAGTCCAATACAATACCTAAAGGGTGAGTGTTTAAAAACGCTCATGAGATACATGGGGCTCACTCCAGAAATTCCTGAGTATCAACTACCGCCGTTTCGCTTACTACCAGTTCTAAAGGTTTTTACCCAATAACTCTGCAAAAGTAATTACTACCCTTCTTCAAAAAATTTGTGTTTACAGCCTCATTAATTATTCGTGTACCAATTGCTCAATAATGGCCCTGAGATGAGTGTGAGCAGCACAATAAATTCCAGAACTGTAGGCGCTACCGCTTCCTGCTGCTGTGCCATGTTGTTTGACAAAGTTCAAATTAACTGAGTGATAAATGAATCGATTAAATAGAATTAGCCATGTACAAAGTGAATTGTTGTAGAGCTAAGGAACGTTGTGTGTTGCAACGCACCAGATATTTTGTAAATTGCTTTGTGAGAATATGAGCTGATGAAGCGTGTGATACAGTGCAGTTCAAATACTGCCATACTCAAGTCCATTTTGCCATTTTGTTTGTAATTATTTGTTATTGAAGAGATTTATAATGGCGTTATTTTATGTTTGTTGCAGGTAAGGGTGATTTCTACTTACCCTGGTTCGTGAGTGACAAAATATTTTCAATTAATTTCCGTTATTACGCACGTACGTCTGAATAACGCCAAAATATTTATTATTATGTATTTATTGAGAGATGATCGGTCAATTAATTGTGAAACCTTTTTGTTACGACGTGGGTCGTCACTTGACCATTCGAGTTCAATAATGTGTGGATACGAGTTCGTGTTTTTTAACATTTTCTTTCCTTTGATTTGATAGATTGTGGCTTTAAGGTTCTATTTTCCTCCATCAGGAACCAAAAACCAGTTGAAACCGTTCCTTTGCAAATCTTTTTTTAACTCAGACCACGCCCGAAATTAGCATCAAAACGTACAGCCCTGTCGAAAACTCTTTTGTTCGAGCGATTGCTATTTTTATCGTAGTCTTAGGGTTGCTTGGAAAGTCCATACAAATGAGGAAGCTAGGTCGCCCGGTTAACATGGCAAAAGCTTCTTATCCCCAAATAATGGAGCAAAAATCGGCAGAATCGTCGAAGCGTGGGATATAACAGGGGAGATCTTTAACACGGTGCCGTCGATATCGTCAAAAGCGTGACGGAAGAAAGTTAGACAACTCTCAACTCCAAGCTCTGGAATTCTGTTACCAACGGGGGCCCCCTCGAGTTCTCAACAAAACCGCACCCAGCCGCCAAGAACCTCCTCCAGCCCGACTTGCTTTGCTCTTCCGAGAGAATCAGAGCGTGCTCCACTCACTTGTTGCACCAAACCTTTCATCTGCTGCTGTTGCTTTTACCCCGCAATTAGGTTCCCCGGCCCAACTCCTTCTCTCGTCCAGAGAAAATTAGAAGAAAAATTTTCTCTTCTTTTAAGACGGTTGTTGTTGCGCAGGATTCGTCGTCCCACATAACTGGACTGCGGATGAGGTTTCTCTGGCCGCATTATTATTTTCCCTCGCTTTGGGAAAAGTATTATAAACTCGTGGTTTTCGAGACTGAATCATATGGAAGTCTTTAGCAGGAGATATTTTGCTGCTCTGGTTATGAACGTTACGAGTGAATTAGCGAATTGCTATCTCCAATGTATTGCGATTGAGTCAGTGAAGTTCTGGCTCGAATTTTCGAAGTATTCTTGTTCAGAAATCCGATTCATGATAATTTATTAGGATTGTTGAAGAGTTAGACTAATGTAAAATCGGAAACATATTAAACAGGAAGACAAACGTTTTCATTAAAGTAAAATGGAATTAAAGGGAATGGAGGAAATAAGAAGAGGCGTAGTGACATTACTTGAAAATAAAATACTGAAAAGGAAAAAACTGCGCGAAAAACGCTTTTGGTCGAAAATTTTGATAATTTATTCTGCTGCTCTCGTCATTTTTCCACGAATGGGAATTTTATAGTATCATTGCCTTATTGAGAGCTATCAATATAGAAAATGTAATTAAAATCGTTAGAGCCGTTTTTGAGAAAAAAATTTGGTGTTTTGATCACTATGATGACTCTAGTTAAATTTCGGTGGATTTTGCCCATACCCTTATTTTGGCGTCCCATGGTAACCTACCGGCGAGATATGAAGTTTGAGCTGATTTGGTACGGTGGTTTTCTCTAAAACTCGTTCACAGACACACAGACCGTTTTCCCAAATAGTGTTTTTCGGACTCAGGAGGGTCTGAAACGTAAAGATCTGAAGAAAACTCAAAATTTTTTTTTTCAGCCGATTGCATAACTTTCCTTTTTACTTCGTAGAGCAAGGAAAGTAAAAATAAAGTATAAACGAAATGGTTTTAAAAGAAATTCAAGTGCGAGAGAGAGAGGAAGAAATGCTAAAAATTATACAAACCCGGTGTTTATGTGCTGACTGACTCCTGGCACTGGGCGATCGTGGTCTGGTGGATAAGACATTGTTCATTATACTCGACGTAAGTCGAGGACTGTGAATCAGAGCTCCGGCGCGATTGCCGTAATTTTTGTCGGCAGCTCTTCAAAGTATCTCCAAACCTTTCTACCTCAGTACATTTAGAAAATACGAACTAAAAATATATGTGTTATGAGGAAAAATAAGAACGGTCAACAAATATCTGGTGCGCTGCCACATATGTAAATTCGACGTTTACCGTATACGTGGGCGCTTAATTTTGGTTCAACCTGTTTCAATGGAAACGTTTATGTGTTGGAGACGTTATAGGCGAAATTTGAGAAGCTATCATTTAATGATGATGCCCCCTTTTCAACGGATCAGTACTAAAGTAATCGCTATGTGAGTTTACGCTGCTAGAACGCTCCATTTGACTGAGTGCAAATTTAAACCAGCACATATTGCGAAGTCTTACTAAGTTACGCAAGTTTTTTGGTACGATTCAGTAGTTCCCCGTTTCTGCGCAGACATCGGGCAGAAATGATGGCGATTGGGGTGTATCTGGTCGGTTGAGGGCAGCTTCACGTTCTTCACAAAAACTGGTTCTTCTATAAAAAGTTCTTATTGTTGTTCGTGTTGTCGTGGACATACAATGGTATATAAAAATAAATAAAAACGAAAATTGCCGTTTTATCGCAAGTACGTCGTATTTGGTATCGTTTTGTAGATATTTTTCGATGCAGGGTCGAATGGAACGAGTCTCATAGGCGTACGACTGCGTCTAGATGGCCACCAGGTCTAAATCACTGTAAATATAGTGAGGTAAAATTATCGTTTCTTCTTGTACTGCGTCATTTCCTCAGGTAAACTCTCTTACTTGGCTCGTTACGTTGTTATCAGGTCGTGTTTCACGTCGTTTAACGGAATTTTTCGATGTTCAATCGAATGGGATTGGTTTGGGAGATGCGATACTATGTTAAGCTGCGTAAGAGCAGTGCTTCCCATCGATGGAACGGTCGGAGGGGGGATAGGGGACCGAAATGTACCAAAAACTGGTTTTCAAATTTTTCTCTTAAAACGGCTCTAACGATTAAAGTTTCAAATTATCTTCTGCGAGTTAGTACCCAACGTTTCTTCTCTATAAATATCTCCATAAAAACTCGGTGAACGGAGATATAATATATTCCTGTGACGCAAAAATTGGGTTTTAAAATATTTTGGCAAAATGGCGTCGGCTTTCGAACAAACCCACAGGATGCCTGTAAATAGTTAATACGGATATACGAGGGACGTCCCAATAGTAAGTTCCGACGTGCTGGGAAAAATCGAAAACTCAACCAATTTGAAAAAAAAAAATTGTTCTTAAAGGTACGGATCTACTTTATTTTTAGACGTAGTCGCCATTCCGATCGATGCATTTTTGGTACCATGGTGCCAGTTTACGTAACCCCTTGTCGTAACACTCTGCGTCATTTTGTTTGAAGAAGTCCGAGACCGCGGCTTCGAGTTCGGCGTTCGTACGGAACTTTCTTCCGCCCAGGTGGACTTTGAGGAGGGGGAAAAGGAAAAAGTCACTCGGTGCGAGGTCTGGAGAGTATGGGGGGTGGGGGAAAACATCCCAATCAAATGTTCCAAGCAAATGTTGGGTGATTTTTGCTGAATGGGGTCGCGCATTGTCGTGGAACAGCAACACTTTTTTCCGAAACATGCCCGGCCTTTTGCGCCTTATGGCATTTTTCAGGTCTCTGAGCACCTGTCAATACCTTTCGGCATTTATGGTCGTGCCTCTTTCCAGGTAATCGACCAAAAGAACACCCCGGGAGTCCCAAAAGACGGTTGCCATCACCTTTCCAGCCGAATGTTCCACCTTCGCTTTTTTGGGGGCACTTTGGTCAGGAGCTTTCCACACCGTACTCTGTTTTTTTTTGTTTCGGGGGTTGAGTGGTGTACCCAGGACTCGTCACCAGTAACAATTCGAGAGTAAAGAGACTCGCTTTCATCTTCCAACATTTCAAAAAACCTGTGTGCTGCATTCAACCTGTTTTCCTTGTGCTCGTCGGTCACGAGGCGAGGCACCCACCTTGCACACACTTTCGAGAACTTGAGATCTTCCCTAATGATTCGGTGTACT
This sequence comes from Pachypeltis micranthus, assembly GCA_020466155.1. Taxonomy (NCBI): domain Eukaryota; kingdom Metazoa; phylum Arthropoda; class Insecta; order Hemiptera; family Miridae; genus Pachypeltis; species Pachypeltis micranthus. The sequence goes on along the minus strand of CM035782.1, from coordinate 3,358,721 downwards.
GAAGAACGAGTCAATTGATGTTTGTTGTGCACTTTCTCGACAATATCGCTTAGAGTAAAGCGCGCATCTTCCTCCGGAAGCTTGCGAACTGCAGAAACTGCGTCCTCTCCACGAGAAGTGGAAGGGCGCCCACTTCGCTGTTCATCGTGCACACTTTCCCGCCCTTCCAGGAAACTTATCTTCCACTTACGGACCATTTCGATGCTCATGGCCCCTTCTCCATACGCTGCGAAGACAGTCTGCGGTGAATTTCGGGCACAGAAACATTCTCAAAAACTAAAATATCTGGTGCGTAGCAACACACAACTTTCCGACACCCCCGTAATTTCGAACACCACCTACATAGGCGGGCGCTATATCTTCGTTTAACGCATTTTTACACGAACATTTATAGAAAACAAAATGTAGGGACTGGTTAGCTGAGAGTACTCCGGAAGTTTGATCGAAATCGTTAGAGCCGTTTTTGAGAAAATTGGAATACCGATAAATTAATATTCGACAAATCTCCTTTTCTGAGTTAACTTGGCTTATATCTCCGTTCAACATATATATACAGAAATAATTATAGAGAACGAAATGTGGGTATGGGTTACTAGAAGACCCTCCATTAGGATTCATCACATCAGGTGAAGAAGTTACCCTGGAATTTACGGAAATGTTCGAATAAACGTTATTTTCGACACATTTTCATTTTTATCTCTGTTCAATGGACTGTCAGAGGAACATTTATTGAGAATAATATGTAGGTACTAACTATTTGAAAACACCCTGTGAGTTTGGTGAAAATCGCTGAAGCCGTTTTGCCAAAAAGCGTAAAAAACCTATTTTTCCTTCATAGGCCTATATCTCCGTTCACCGTATTTTCATGGAAATATGTATGGAGAAGAAAAGTTAGGTATTAATTAGTAGAAGATAATTTGAAAGTTTAATCAAAATCGTTAAAGCCGTTTTCGAGAAAAATGCGAAAAACCCTAGTTTTTGGTACATTTTCGTCCCCCCCCCCACCCGGCCCATCGGCCAAAATCGTCCATAACCTTATTTTGGTGTCTACAAAAAATAACGAACAAAACAAAAAAAAGAACCAGCTCAATCGGATCAGCCGTTCTCCCGCAAATCGAACTACAGACACACACACACACACACACGGACCACGCGCCGAAATTAGGTTTTTTAGACTCAGTAGGGTCTGAAACGTAAAGATCTGAAGAAAACCCAAATATTTTTTTTTGGGCCGATTACTATACTTCCCTTCCCTTCGGGTAGCGGAAAGTAAAAACGGATCACCGAACGGATTTTACAATTTGACGGGTTTTTCAATGTAGCAGCCATGTTTACACTGGTGCTGATAAGCCGCAACAAGTGATAGCAACATAAGACAAATTCAGTATTGCCACCAGATGTAACACGAAGTATCCCCGTTGGAATTTTTTCCCTACGGCATTTTCCCACGGATTTACAAATGATCGGAACTTTCTTTTGGGACGTCCCGCGTATATTTATTGATAAATAATCCCATTGGACCGTTACGAGGTGCAAATTAATTTTTGTATTTCCCTTGTTGAACTTTATTAACTTCAAAATTTGGGTGACGCGAAGTAGGCTCAATTAGATGTAGACAATTTAAGAAGTTGATGAAATGTTGGTCGGGGTGAAAAAAAGTAGCGAATATCATGATATCTGGTGATATTGAGAGATGAACGTTTTCGTGTACTCATAATTTGTTATGACACGATGAATGCTATCTGTATTGTAAATCTTATTATTGGTTAGCTCAGGAGAGCTGCCTGCCAGGAACATTTTTCATTCCTTGTGCTGGATCACAGAGCCTGAATGAATCTGAAAACTCCTTTTCTCCCTCGCCCGTGAAAAATGGCTCGTTGCAGCCCAACGGTACTCTTAAGATGACCACTTTCAGTTTCCGTTATATTACAGTTTTATCTCCTGAGAGCTGACTCGGACTCCGGTAATTGCGTCGTCAAGTGCCTTCCTCGCTTTTCCGTCCTTCGGGCAACTGCGTTTGGCGTAATTACGGCCTCCTGAGAAAAAGAAGGAAAATCCTCAGGTTTTTTTTCCCCCCCGACCCTTAGCTATAATTCTGACGTCGTAAATCCTTAGAGATACAAATACTGAGAGGAAACTAGTATCAAGATCCTTCTTGAAGAGCCTGCTCTACTCCAAGGGTCGTTAGTGATGTCGAGATTGTTGTATTGTTCCTTCCTCTTTGTCCCCCGTTCCGTTCCGCTTCTTACACACCGGTTAGAAAATGGAACTCTCAAATTGTTCTCTAAGGCCCTTCCCCTGCAATGCCGTCGGTGCACACAGAAGATGTAATTGTGCTGACTGACTCCTATCAAAGGCAAGCGGTTCATCGTGGTCTTGCGGTTAGACGGTCGATTCATAATTCTCGGATTGTGGATCGAATCCCCGGCGCGATTGCCGTAATTTTTGCCTTAGTCAGCAGCTCTTCAAAAGCATCTCCAAACCTCTTCGTCACAAATGGCGCCCAACGTCTCATTATTTTTCTCTCTTAATTTTTTAATTTTTCTCTCGGGGCCTCTTCTTTTTCTTGGAAAGAAGAAATTCGACCACTAGTTGGGCGCCATTGTTACGGGGGGAAGGAAATTTGGAGATGCTTTTTGAAGAGCTGCTGACTAAGGCAAAAATTACGGCAATCGCGCCGGGGATTCGATCCACAATCCGAGAATTATGAATCGACCGTCTAACCGCAAGACCACGATGAACCGCTTGCCTTTGATAGGAGTCAGTCAGCACATAATTTACCTCTGCAAGGGCTTTAAAAGGGAACGGTATACGGATTGGTGTTTCAACTTCCATTAGTAGATTCATCATTTGCCACAATGCCATTTGAAACTAACGTTTGAATCATATTTGTAGGCTGTCATATTTGAAATTTCGGGCGAAACAAAGAACAGGGAGCGCTTCCTCTGATAAGGCAATATATCGATATATCACGACCGAGGTCCGGTTATCGATGTACCCGACATCGTAGGCTACGAACAGAACGATCAAGGCGATAACAGAATGAGAAACAACTATCACCGTAGTTGAGGGGGTTTCAAATTACTAGACATCTCTTACGAATGGATTTCTGCTAATTCGTTCTATTACTACTAATTTATTGCCAGTTCAATCATTTTATTCTCAATTGTTTTCCCACTTCGAAAGGTACAAAATATCTTACAATCGACGCCCAATTGAAGGATGATCAATCAGGAGTACGTCCTGAAAACTTACAAAAATCTCCACGTTCAGGATATCATCCTAAATGCTCTGTGTTTCGCCAATCCGTTAGTTATCTCATATTTATTTCATATACCCATTCTTTATTTCATTGAATTAACTCATTTTCATAGTCTTTGTACATTTAAAATAATTATATAACGGGTTATTACATAATGAACATTAAATAATTTGCATATTTCTAATTTCAAACATGGCGCCAGAGCCTACATATGTCGGGCATATCGATAACCTGACCACGTTTGTGATATATCGATATATTGCCTTATCAGAGGGAGCAGTCCCCGTTCTTTCATTTTACCGAAATTACTTGGAAGGGCTTATACTACTTAGCAAGTCTAAATTGACAAAACCACTTAATTAGATTTTTGTACGATTTAGTTGAAGCGGTTGCATGAAGGTCTGATGCCCCAGCCTAGCACCAGTGGAAAATTTTGTGTTGGTGCCTTTATATCGCCTAAACGGTAGTTCAACTGCTATCAGGATATAACATGTTCACTTTTTCAGTCTTATTACTTTCCTTGGCTCTACGAAGTAGAAAGGAAAGTTATGTAATCGGCTGAAAAACAAAATTTTGAGTTTTCTTCAGATCTTTACGTTTCAGACCCCCCTGAGTCCGAAAAACACTATTTGGGAAAATGGTCTGTGTATGTGTGTCTGTGAACGATTTTTAGAGAAAACCACCGAACCAAATCAGCTCAAACTTCATATCTCGCCCGCAGGTCATCATGGGACGCCAAAATAAGGGTATGAACTAAATTCACCGAAATTTAACTATAGTTATCATAGTGATCAAAACACCAAATATTTTTTTTCTCAAAAACGGCTCTAACGATTTTGATTAAATTGTTCATATTGATAGCACTTAATAAGATAATTATACCATAAAATTCCCATTTGTGGGAAAATGACGAGAGCAGCACAATAAATTATCAAAATTTTCGACGAAATTGATTTTAGCGCGGTTTCTAGAGAAAACAACCGTACCAAATCAGCTGAAACTTGATGTCTAGCCTACAGGTTACCATGGGACGCAATAATGAGGGTATGGGCAAAATCCACCGAAAGTTAACTATAGTCATCATAGTGATCAAAACACCGAATTGTTTTCTCAAAAACGGCTCTAACGATTTTAATTTCATTTTTTATATTGATAGCTCTCAATAAGGGAATTATACTATAAAATTCTCATTCGTGGGAAAATGACGAGAGCAGCACAATAAATTATCAAAATTTTCGACCAAAAGCGTTTTTAGCGCAGTTTTTTCCTTACAAACTCCGCTGGAATGTTAGTAGAATGTTAAAGAAAATTGGTATAGTAGTCCAATACAATACCTAAAGGGTGAGTGTTTAAAAACGCTCATGAGATACATGGGGCTCACTCCAGAAATTCCTGAATTTCAACTACTGTCGTTGCGGTTACTACCACTTCTAACTGTTATTTTTCAATGACTCTGCAAAAGTTATTACTATCCTTTTTTTAAAAAATCGCGTTTACAGCCTCATTAATTATCTGTGTACCAATTGCTCAATAATGGTCCTGAAATGAGTACGAGCAGCACAATAAAATCTGGAACTGTAAGCGCTATTGCTTCCTGTTGCCGTAAAGCGTTGTTTGACCAAGTTCAAATTAACTGAGTGATAAATGAATTGATTAAATAGAATTAGCCATGTAAAAAGTGAATTGACGTAGGGCTAAGGAAAGTTGTGTGTTGCAACGCACCAGATATTTCAAATTCGCTTGTGGAAATTTCGATGTTTAAAAGAACACTGTTTTTGGAAATTTGAATAATCTGCAGAGGATGTTTTTAACGTTATTGCCTCATTAAGATCACCTGCGATATTAATGTCACAGTTCCCAACGTGCAATAGTTATGAAGTTCCATGGTTTCGGAACTGATATTGTGGCAGAAAGTATCATGTAGACCAAAAAACCCGTTCTGCGCGAATTGACCCAAACTGCTCGGTTGAACGGATTCTGTGATCTCTCGTTTCAAACTCGTATCGACAGTTTCAGCGTTGCAGCTCTTCCAGTTGCCAGCGCAAATCCTTCCATTTCTTCCACTCATGGGAAGCGGGCGATAAGCCTGTCAGTTCGACGGAATGGAATGGAAGGGTTGAGCTTTCGAAGGGGAGAGATGTTTATCTAATATGATTGCTGCTAACGCGTCTCTAATTGTGAGGGGGCGAGAACTCGGTTTGTTTGACGTTGACGTGCAGCTGCAAATTTGAGATCGACCCTTTCCCTCTTCGTATATATGAACGTCCTAAGCAATTGTGAAGTGCTTTATTGAAATTGTTGCTCCTACCCCAATTCCAGTGGTGTCTCATCAATGTGTGCTTTTGGAGTCCAACACGTGCGTTGTTTCCTCTACAGCCTTCTTGCCGTGATTCTTGATTGTTATGGGTTTCATTGTGCGGTTCTGGAGAAGGATTCGCCGAGCACTACGTCACGGTTGTAATTTCCAGGAAAGCTTTAAGAGCGGCCAGAGCAGCTGAAAACGTTAGTGGTGACAGTTTGTCAGAATTGGATGGGCCCGGGAGACTCGAAACCCTTTATCTCCGGCATATTGTTGGGCATATTGTAACATGCATTCGTTATAGGTTCGTCGCTGGATCCTGAGGCTTAGGGGAGCCATATCTGCCCAGAATGACGGTACGTATTCTGACAGCCAGAGTAAACTTTGCTCAATGCGGAACATGAGGGAAAATGGCTGCAACCCTCAGGAAATGGCATGACGAGTGGGGGAACGGGCTGGAAGGGAGAGTGGACCTTGCGGCTAATTCCTGCACTTCCCATGGGTAGTATGGGACGTTGTACAGTAATGCTGGGACGCTGTGAGTGTGAAAAGGACAAGAAAGAAGAGCTCCCATCAGAAAGAGGTGTGGGGGCCAACCTGATTCAATGTGCCATGTGGTTCCGGGTTGGTTCTCAACACGCCGGAGTAAATTCTAGGGGCCACTAGGAGCAGACCCACCTCCTACGTTCTTCGAAAGAAAAAAAAATGAAATCGGAGGGGGCTAAACAAAAATTTTCACTGACGTGGTGTTCCATGATATTTCCAACCGCCAAAGTTCCCATAAATATGCACGATAAAAACCCGGCTTTAACAGTTCCAATGTTCCAGCGTCGTCAGGCGGTGGTGAATAGGGCCTCCCCCCTCCCCCTCCCCCCACGAGGGCATGCGGGACATAGTCCCTTTGTCACGGCGGCCACACGTGGGCTTATTGTGACTCAGGCCCTTCCTTAGCAGAAGGCGTCGTACATACCCGCCCCCTTTATGAAGCCAAGTATGTCCTTCACCGCAGATTCCGCTGTGATGTGGAGCTCAATAATCCCCTGGGCAAAATATTCGAAGCGTTTGACTGCTAAGGCAGGGCACTCACGTAGGATGTGCTCCACCGTCTCGTCCTCCTCACCACAAATTCTGCATTCCACCGCCTCTGAGATGCCCATCTTGTTGAGGTGATACGTGAGTGGGCATTGTCTGGTGAGGAAGCTAATCAAGACCCGCAGTTCGTTCCTGGAGAGTGTCAGCATCGCCTTTGCCCTTGGACCAGAAGGCGTAACAAGCCTTTTCGATTGTCTAAGTCGTGGCTGGCGATGTGTGCCTTTCTTTGCAAGGTGGTCGGCCTTTCCATTGCCCTCATGCCTCCTGTGAGCCGGCACCCAGATGAGGGAAAGCCTATTGAGGGCGCCGAGCTGCTTGAGCGCATGAAGGCATTCCCATGCCAGCCTGTACCTGAAGCTATAGGCTGCAATGGCCTTTAATGCGGCCTGGCTGTCCGAGAATATGTAGATCCGCTTGCCCTTGAGTCCTCTAGACAGGATATCTTCCACACAGATCTTTATAGCTAGGATTTCAGCTTGGAATATCGTGGCGTACTCTCCCAGTGGCTTAGCCAGACTGGAGTTGGGCCCAACAATACCCAGTCCAGCTCTGCCTCCCATGACTGAACCATCGGTGTACCACCGCAGGGCGCCCACCTCGGTCTGGAACGTCTCCTGCTCCCATCGCTCCCGCGAGTGGATACTGACCCGAAAGTTCTTATTCTTATACTGATCCGAAGCTCTAATATGACGTCGGCAGCAATGACTGCTGCCTCCTCCAGTTTGAACTGTCTAGTTGTTCTTTGGAGGCTTGCATTAACCCTGGTGGAGATGTTCCCTGTCTGCAAAAGCCTTACTGCTCCCAGGTAAGCAGTCCTCTGAATATGGAGATGTGAGATGTCCGAAAGGACTTCCATTGCAGCAGTAGGGCGCGTATTCATTGTCCCTGTAATAGCTAGGCACGCCTGTCGCTGCAGTTTCTGAAGAATAGGGCCTTTGCTCAGTTAAAGCTGACGTGACGCTTATTCCAGGATCCAATAGACTGAATATTCGATGAAGGTGCTACTACCCGATAAATTCCGGAAGGCTCAGCCCTGGTGGCCTCATTTTTCCTGTTTCTCAGCTCAACGTCAGTATGAAATGTCGATTATACTCGTATTACTGCGTACTATTCTCAATCGAGGTGTACTCTGTCTCTCAAGTGGGCTCAAACACTCAGTTCAGTGTAAAACAGGAATATGTTTAGTGGCAGGTGACGAAAAAACAGAAGGGGCAGCAGGTTGATGTAACGTGAGCACAAGAGAAGCCAACGTGGAGTTATTGTTCCTGAATTGGGTGTTGGGGCTACAAACACATTTGTTGGATTATCGTACGAGAAATGAGGTAATGCAACGAACAATGTGCTGTGCAGTAGCAAGAGGCGGAGAAGAAGCAGATGACCGAGAATTTCAGAACGAGCGTTGTCCCAGGGCCATTAAGCGGGAATGTCCAGCAGGAGTTTCGGAAACTGAGAGAATAGGTAGCCATACACGAGCAGATATCGCGATATCTGTGGGAAATATCTGTGCCTTAATGGGCGTTAAAAAATGATGAAAGATGTGAAAATCGACCAGAGGTATCTGCGATAGTTCAAATCTGACAGATGGTAGTCGGGCGTCCCCCTTAACCTGCAGACTTCTCGGAAGCGATGTCTGTGGTTCACAGAACTGTTCGATTGGATCGGGCAGAGTCCCTTAACGTTAAGATGTTCAGTTGTTCACGAGTGTATTCCCCTGTGAGATCTCTCCTCTAAAGAAATCAGTTTCTATTGGCGTTTTTTTTTTGTGCGGTATCAAAAGATGGGTAAAAAAGAGTGGGCAAACGAGTTGATTGAAATGATGATCGACATGTATAGAGACAGACCTTGTCTGTGGCAGTTGAAGCATGTTGACTACATAAACAAAAACGTCAAAAACATTGCTTACGACGTAATCGAGGCCGAAGTGAAGAAGGTGATTCCGGATGCTGCCCGTGTAGTGATAAAAAATAAATTGCAAAACCTTAGGACCCCCATGCCTACCACCTACCAGTAACTTCCAAAAATAGGACCTCGGGAGTACCACTTAGAAAAAGGAGTACCTACCATTCCTTCCTTTTCGTGTTTTCAGAAATATGTGAGGACACAAACACGAAAAGTACATACTTAGTTGGTACCTGCCCTCCCAATAGCAGTATCTCTGGTCACCCGATGAATAGATATACTTTGTAGATAGGTACGTACTAAGAAGTACGTCGAGGTCTTCCTCGTTCATCCACAGGTAGTTGTGGAAATCCCGCGGGTTGTTCTCCCTAAGATGCTTCAACAACTTCATGTGCCCGAACTTTCTCCTTTCCGAAACCCATGACTTCTCCTAAACTTGTCTTTTTTTGGCTTAGCCGTTTTATGGGCAATACAAAAAATACCCGCCGCAAAAGCCCCTAATTTACGTGTTTTTTTTTTTACTACGGACAGTCACTAACCCCATGGCATCAACTTATGGAATGTGTGGCCGATCTGGAAAATATTTCGGACTCGACCGATAACTCGAGTCTGCCAGACCTGAATCTGTCATATTTCATCCCACGAACGAACAGATGACGTCGGGCACTGGTCAGGTGACAGATCTCGGGCATGAAAGATTGGCCGATAAGTTTTTCGTGTTAAGGGGCAACGACCAATCTCGTCGGTCACTACAAATCTGCCGCAAATATCTGCTCGTGTATGGCTGGCTAATCTCGGGTAGGTCGGCCAGAGATGAAATTTATGGCGTGGCGTTACCCAAAAACATTGCAGCTGTTGCGGTTCTCTAGAATTATCCACAAGACCTTCACAAGAGAATTTTTAGCATCTGATTAGTCCTATACTGACGATGTGCCTCGTGATTGAGAAGTGATGATGAGAATAGTGTGTGTGGTGTGTTACACCAACGTTCATTGAAAGTAAGTGTAGCTTCCCTCAGATTATCGTTAAAGAGGCGTTCGAGGAGAGCCAATTCTATTGTGTGCAGCTTCACCGTTTCCGGTAGCACAACGATCCAACAAGCGATTTTGGAACACGGTTTTCTGCACTTGTTGCCAGAGGCACCTTAATTCTCCTACCTACAAGTTCGTCATTTGTTTCAGCAAACGTATTAATAGAACAATGATGTTAGCCTGCGGTTATGCTTATTGCGAATCCATTGAAAAATCACATCTGTGACACTCGTGAAATTTCACGACCATCGATTTATTTTTACTGCGAGCAGTTCTATAAGCGGCTCGACACGTTTTCTACGAGGCCCCGGAGTACGACCGAGCGAGCATGAAACTTCATTGAACGCAATAAAAAAGGGTGTACGTCAAAGTAATATTATCGCGGCGGGGACATTTATTTGTGTAGTACCGCTCCGAGCAACATGTCGAGCTCACGAGAAAGACATCTTTTTCCACCTTTTATTGCCTCGGGTCGTTACGTGCAGAACGTTAGTTCAGTCTAGTCGACGAATGCCGGATAAATAAAGGCTTCGCGCCGCCGCCTAAAATGAGCCGTTTGATGCGCACCGGGCTTTAAAGGTGCCTGGGGATTGGACGTGGATAATTTACGTCATTGAAGGGCGTTATTCACGGCTCTGCGTCGCTTTTATCCTCCGAGCGCAAATAAAAGTCGTCAAATTAAAAAATTAGTATTTTAATAACAGTTTCTCGTAGACTTGGACCTACGACGTATGAAGATAATTTGAGGAATTGACTGAAAAACAATTTTGAGTGTTGTATGCGTTGCCTCACATTTCGACTGGTTTAATTTATCAATTGAGAATGCAAAGCGAACGTGAAATGCACTGTGGTATAAACTCGTACACCTCGGTTTGATCTTTGACAAGTATTCATGTTAACCTAACTCCTTGCCTTCTAAGGTCCCTGATACGTCAGCGGCCATAAAGCGTAGGATGCCATTACGGGGGTGCGGGGGTAAGACGGCATTTGATGACTACATCTTCATATATATTTGAGAATGGTTCATTATTCTCTTGCACAGCATAATAGAAGAAGAAGAAAAAAGTTTATTGACTAAATAAAACAAAGTAAAAGATTCCTTCTGCATTACAAAACTAAACAATACCGACATGGTTTTTCAAACCGTCTGTCGGGGGCGTCAGCAGGTTATACTAGAAACATACGAAAAGAAAAAAGAGCCTACCGCGAAAACAAAATACAATAAAATAAAAGGAAATTAAAAATTAAATTCATGTACCAACGCAGAGCGATATCTCCTGGCCATCCTACCAAAAGCCACCAGCTGAGGCCATCCACCACCATCCAGCAAAGCCACAGCCTCATTCCGTGAAAGGACAGGTTTATTAAAAACGTCAATCCTAAACTCTCCAAGTACTGGGCAAATACAGAGAAAGTGGTGCAAGTCTTCCCTCTCATGCCTATTGCACAGAGTTAGTGTTATACGGCTTTGCATTGAGATGTAGCAGTTCTCCCTTCAACTTGAAAATCCACCTCGCCGAGAAAATATCCATCACTGACTCACTGACCAAGCTCGCGGTCTTGTGAAGCTCCCTATGTCGAGTAAACTTCTCCGAGTCCATAGCCCTCTGCCAGAACCACTGCTTTTTGTGCTTCCTAACCCTCTCAAGGATGTCAGCTGCATGAAGCCGGATATATTCAAAGGACCAGGAATCCAACTCATCTATGACACCCAATCCAGTGGCGAGTCGGCCAAGATGCCCAACCTATGACACTCTGTTTCTCATCACTTCCACGGCAATTATTTTAGAGAGACGTGTGTCCGGGAGACAACATACCTTCCTCAAGTACTTTAGATGGGCTTCGAGAGTAAACGATGTGGTGTCCACCCCTGTCTCCAGATGTAAAATGTAATTCGGGGAAAACCTCGGCAACTGGAACAGCTTTCGAATGTACATCAGCTGCTCTCCCTCTGCCTTTGCATCCTCCTGATATCCCCAGCATGGTGAAGTGTAGCACAAGATAGCCCGGATCGTAGCGTTGAACACCTCCGATTTTGCCTTTAGTTGTACAACAGGATTGACAAATAATCTTCCCCAAACATTATTGAGGGCAAACTTGGCAGATTGGGCCTTCCGCTCTACGTGCTTGGTGAAGGAAAGACGGGGGGTGAGTTCAACTCCCAAATACTGGTAGCTACTCACGATCTCAATTGATTCACCACCTAAGTACCAGTGCTTAGTCGCCCTTCTTCTCCCACCATTCTGGAAAACCATTATCTTCAAATTCGCTAGATTAACCTGAAGTCCCCACTTACTACAGTAACTCTCCAAAACATCAATATTCACCTGCAGCTCACCAGAGTCATCCACTATCACCACCAAATCATCTGCATACATCAGAACTTTTATCACAAGTCCGCCAACCTCTATACCACGTTGCAGCTCTTCTACCAAGTCGTTAAGAAAAACAGAGAATAAAGTGGGAGAGAGAGGACAGCCCTGCTTCACTCCACTCTTAACACCAAAGAACTCTGTTCTACCAGCCTTGGTCCACACTGCAGCAGATACTCCCGAATAAAGGTTCCTCAGAACTGATACGAACTTACTGGAAACTCCCAGAGCAAGCAGCTTGTAGAACAAATATTCACGGTTAATTGTGTCAAATGCAGCCTTCAAGTCAACAAAAAAACCATAGACTTTACCACCGGGCTGCCTCAGTTTCAAGCTCACAGTGTCAGTCAGAGCGAAAATTGATTCTGTCGTGGAATAACCTCGTCGAAACCCTGATTGAAATTCTGTCAGCATAATAGTGATAATAGTGACCTATCCTATAATACCAAAAGTCAAACAATATTAAGAATATACCGCGGCGATATCGACAATGCTGGAAATGACAACTCTTGTGCGAACGACAATGTTTGTAGAGCGCTGCAGTTCGATTCAACATCGAGAAATACGAGTACACTCTACGAAACATGGCCTGACTACAATGGAACAACGAAAATTGACCTTTTCTAGGCGATGCAAGGCAATTGGCGTGACAGGTGTGATTGGGTGTTAAAACTTGGCTGTTTGGGAGATTTGCCTTTACCGTTCCCCCGCCATACTCTACATAATGCACAGTGAGAACTCCCAGCGAAACACAGCCCTCCACAAAGACAAACGTTTGGCTTCACGGCTGGCAATGCCACGCCCGAAAGGCTCCACGTCGCCAGCCGCAAGTGGAAGCCCCCGTGGTACCCATTTTATTTGGCTACGGCTTGAGCAGGCTAAGGGTCTGAATGGGTGGCAGGCGCAAGTGTTAGATTTGCCCAGAGGTGTTCTACCGGCACCTACGCTTTCCCTCCATGGAGATTTCGGGGATTGGACTTGCCCCTGTCCTCCCCATGGAGAGTCCGCGATCCACTAGCCCGACGTGAACTGCAATTCCTTTCTATTCCACCTGGCACACTTTCCATTCACACAATTATGTACATTCTCACTCCTCCATTCATTCATCGAATTGAGGGTGGACTTACTCAATATTCGGTCGCCTTGGTCGCTATACTGTCCTGCGTGTTCCTACGAATGGTAGACTTTATATTTACTGCCATTTCACCGTTTCCCGTCTAGACGCAGTCCTACACCTCAAGACCCGACCTATTCCACAGCATCCTAGTCTTTATCTAAAGGACTGTCTTAATAATTGACATTGCTCTGCGGTGTGGTTCGTAATAGCCCGGTAGATTGAGCTGGTTAAAGACAGTCATCCTGATCCCTATTTCTAATTCCCTTACTGGATTGGACTAAAGGGAATCTCGTGATGAAGAATTGTTCTACATTTGTGAGTTGATCGATATCGTCGAGGGGTTTTGTCGTGAGTTTTAAAGGCTCAGCGCAGGGCTGCCAATGGAGCTATACCCCGGCCCTTCTCTTCCTCGCCCTCATCAACCACCGCAATTGACTTTAATTAATTCGCCCCGTTGCTCAGCTCTCTGTCCCTTTGGGCGTCGCCCAGCCGAGTAATCAGAGGTTCTTCGACCACGAAAACTATTGTTCCCTTCTCAATCACCGTCGACTGTTGTTTGGGCTCCCGAAAGACATCGATAGCTGTGTTCCTGGCTTTGAAACTTACAATGACGACGCTGGTTGATGGATTGAAAACATTTTTGAGTGATATGATTAAGTTAGGTAGTTTTGCGCTGGGAAAACTCGTTAGTGGCTCGGCCGCGAATCGAAAGACGATTTGCAAATTGGTTTAAGCCGAGGGAAAATCGGCGACAACCTATTAATTTTATCGCTTCGTCCTTGAAACGGCTTCGGTTCCCAAAAACAAGGCTCTTAACGAGGGGAAAAAGTTGTTACGAGAGGTGAGCTCATAGGATGAAAGAGGATTACGATTCCAAGGCTTCGCGAAGACTGATAATCTTGTTGCGTGAAAAGTCCATTATTTAACGGCATTAATTGGATTTTGTCTGTATTCGAGCGAAAATATCCCCACTTAACTGCAGCTCTACTTTCTCTGAATGTTTTAAGTGAACGAAATCGATTCGTGTAGGTAACATTCTACGAGCTGTTCGTGAAGAAGCATTGGGTTTTGATGTACAAACATAACTCCGTCATATTTAATGTATTCTGCAAATGAGAACGTGTAAGGTGTCCTTGTTGTAAGTTATTCTGTACGAACCTGTTCAACTTTGTACATATCGACGGTAAGTTGTGCAATGAGCCGCAATTTAATCAACGAACTATACAAAGAGTACTCGAAGTGATTTCATTTAATACGTCAAGTTTCGAAGAACCGCATAAATTAATAAGGAGGACGTTTGCTCTCCCTAGTTAAGAAACGGGGGTTTCCAATCCCCATTTAGCTTTCATTAACAAGTCAGTAAATCATGCGTTTATTCTCAGCTCCGCGCTCCCCTCTCGTTAGATTAGAACGGCGTACTTCCCTCCCCCTCTCCCCTTCGTTTCATTAGCCTGAGTGACCGTGGAACCCATAATTTATCTCAACGTCGCAATGACATTCATGAGAAGCCGAGGTACCTTGCACGGCATCATCGACGATCATTTCACACCTTTTCCCTTTCTAAGCGGTGACTCACAGCGGTTAAGTGGAATGAATAAGTGAATGAGATCATTTTTACAAAAAATTTCTTTTCTTTGAACAAATCGAACTAGAACAGTAGTAGCATGTTCCTCGTCCTCGATGAGTCATTTTCATCAAAGAGACCTTTACTTTTACTTTCCTTGGCTCTACAAAGTAGAAAGGAAAGTTATGTAATCGGCTGAAAAACAAAATTTTGAGTTCTCTTCAGATCTTTACGTTTCAGACCCTCCTGAGTCCGAAAAACACTATTTGGGAAAATGGTCTTTGTGTCTGTGAACGATTTTTAGAGAAAAACACCGTACCAAATCAGCTGAAACTTGATGTCTAGCCTACAGGTTACCATAGGACGCAAAAATAAGGGTATGGGCAAAATCCACCGAAAGTTAACTATAGTTATCATAGTGATCAAAACACCAAATTTTTTTCTCAAAAACAGCTGAAACGATTTTGATTAAATTTTTTATATTGATAGCTCCCAATAAGGCAATTATACCATAAAATTCCCATTCGTGGGAAAATGACAAGAGCAGCACAATAAATTATCAAAATTTTCGACGATGAGCGTTTTTAGCGCAGTTTTTTCCTTATAAACTCCACTGGAATTTTAGTACAGTGTTAAAAAAAAGGTATTGTATTCCAATCTAATACCTAAAGAGTGATTGTTTAAAAACGCTCATGAGATACAAGGGGCTCACTCCTGAAATTCCTGAATTTCAACTACTGCCGTTTCGCCTACTACCCGTTCTAACAGTTATTACCCAATAACTCTGCAAAAGTGATTACTATCCTTCTTTAAAAATTCGTGTTTATTGCCTCATTAATTATCTGTGTACCAATTGCTCAGTAACGGTCCTGGAATGAAGACGATCAGCACAATAAATTCCGGAAGTGTAAGAGCTACTGCTTCCTGCTGCCGTAAAGCGTTGTTTGACCAAGTTCAAATTGACTGAGTGATAGATGAATTGATTAAGTAGAATTAGCCATGTACAAAGTGAATTGTTGTAGAGCTAAGGAAAGTTTTGTGTTGCAACGCACCAGATATTTACTTTCCTTGACGGTAGGAATTAGAAAGGAAAGTTGTGTTGGCTGAAAACTCCAATTTTGAGTTATCTTCAGATAACTTTGAGGCCTGTTGAGTCCGAGAAACACTATTTGCAAATCAGCGTGTTTCAGTGTCTGTGAACGATAACAAAATCGCAATCTTCATGACTTTCGACTGATATAACACTGTTGTGAGGGTTCATGAAGTCATTTTGATAAGGAAACATACCCGTCTGTGAACGCTATTGAGAGCAAACTGCTGCACCAAATCAGCTCATCTAGCACGCGGGTTACTATGGGACGCCAATGTGAGGGCATAAGAAAAATCCACCCAGCAGTAACTATATCTTAGTGTCCAAAATACTAAATTTATTTCTCAACGATTTTCATTACATTTTTTGTACAAACAGCTTCAAATGACACAACAATACACAAAAATGACGAACGCAGCACAATAAATGACCGAACATTTCTACGAAAATCGAGTTTATCGCCGTTTTTCGCCGTATAATCTTCGCTTGAACGTCATTAGAATCTTCTGAAAAGGGTGGGGTGGTAGTTGAATAGTGTCTATACTATGAGCGATTATAGGAGCTACTCGAGAAATTCTAGAATTCCAACCATCCCCGTTTCACTTAGTACCATTTCCATCAAATAAGTTATATTGGAGTGAGTTTCGAGGATTGTTCTATAATATTATGTTCCCGAGATTGCTGAAGATCTCCAAGGTATCTGCAGGGACTGTTAAAAAGCCAGTAAATAATTTTTGAAGATGGAGAATTGTTTCCTATTTCGCGAGACTAGGATTTTTGAATTTCCAACTTCGAAAATTCTCATCTCACCAACGGAAAAAGACAGAAACGGTCAGGACGGGGGGGGGGTGCTCATCAGATCGAATACTTCTAGAAAATGCGTTCATTTCGATTTCCACCCAACGTAACATTAGTTCGCTTTTCCCTTGCACGGTCGCAAATATATACAACTTTTGAAGAATAGTTCGGCTGAGGAACGGTCGAGTCACCCTGCTCTGGATTTTAAGTTGTCAAAGCGGCGTCTGAAGTCTCAAAATGTCTTCATAAAAAGAGTTGGCTATTACCCGGAAATCTAAAACAAAAAATTATTACACAATGGTTTATTATGCTCTTGAACAGCTTGGCGGAGTCTGACTGCTTCGAGACCTGTCTCATTCGATTCAGAATCGAAAAATATCAGTAAACCTCACGAAACATCACCTGGTTACGACGAAAAGTAAATATTCCAGGCGTCTGTAGGCAATTGGCAGGGCGTGGTGAGTCGAGCGGGCGGGTGGTTTTGATGAGACGGGAGGAAGGGAGTACAAAACGATGAAACGATTATTTTCGCTGTAGTTATTGTCCTGCGAGTTCTTTCAATTAGACTTTGGCTCACTATTTCACTGTAAACAGTTGTACACGTCTGATACTCATTTCATTCCACCCGGGATCTAAGAATACCTTAAAAATATACCAAACACGACTTATTTGCGATAAAACTGCCAAAATCGCGTTTTGCCAACATAGGGAGGGAGTACTAACGACGAAACGTTGACTTCTGCTGTAGTTCCCGCGTTATACTGTGTTTCGTTAATTTTTTTAACAATTTTTTTTTGCCCATAACTACCATGGGTTTCGTCCTATCGGATTGCCGAGCAGGCGAGCACAACTACATCCCAAAAGGATTTTTTGTGCGAAAGAACGGATTTTTTAGACAACTTTAAAGGCACGAAACGGCCCGGACGGCGGACGGACATTGCAGATTTGGAATACAGATGTCTTGAAACGTAAAGTATCAAATTTTGAGGGGGAAGGGGGGTTGTAAAAAAATGTCCTGACCTAACACATTAGGGTTATTATTCAGGTTTGATTAGTTGCCAGAGTCAAGAAAATCTCTGAATGCACGTGGGGCCTAGGAAAGTTGTGTGATGCGTCGCTCATGATATTTGGTAATCAAAATGAGATGTTTCCGCGGTTTCTGCATCACGACTCTTCGTACCCTTCAACGGTGGCATTAATTGACTGCAATTCCAAGGTTATTTTATCTACTACATCCAAGAAGTTCGGGTTCACGACAGAGACGGAAGCAAGACGTCTGATTAACCCTAGTTGGTAGTTAATTTAAAATGACTACCTTTCCATAGAAAACACCGGTCGGAGCTCAACCCTAAGGATTCTTCTATGACCTCGTGGATGGGCAAAATGGTCAGTTCTGAGAACCAGCGTTGTGTAGTCCTGACGCTAATGCTTGAAATAGTCCAAGATTGTGAGGGTTGGACGGCAGAGTGTGTGAAGGAATGAATTCAGGTATTAGATATGTAGATTTCGGGGTTCTTCGCACTTTAACACGCCAAAGCTTGTAATTTTGAACCGGAAACTTTGACATTCGAGTGAAAAGTGCATCATCAGCGCCAGTTTCATATTCAACCAAAGGATCAACTGATGAGTTGAACCTCCCTAGCAAGAGCCTCAATCTCTTGGTCGAGATGGAAAAGTATCCGTTAGCGCGGAAGTTCCAAGTCATTTTCGACGAGGAAAGTAAAAGTGAAGCGATCTGCTTTGTTTTGTTTGAGCCGGTGTTGTATTATTGATCTGGTTGTGGTGTCTGGTCCGGTCAGGTGGGGAGCAACAGGTGGTTGCTCCGCCGCACACCTGCCTGAGTCATTTTACGGTTTTTCAATTCTCTGAAAAGGAGCCCAATTTGATCACGACAACCTTCGTGATGCTTCGCTGATGCTTTAACGCTGGTATCTGATATTAAAATACATCATAAACTTCAAACCTCACTAAAATAATTTTTGACGGGTTAAACTGTTTCTTTGGATGAACTGAGATAAAGCAAACTCAGCGTCAGCCTAATATCGTGTGTGACTGAGCAAGAGCATTTAGCAAGGCCACTCGGGGTGTGCGTGTTACCGTGACACAATCCTCACGTACCAGGCTTGAATGGCTACTGCACCGTCGTCTGGCGGGGGTAGCAAACTCACAGTATCAAAAGAGAGCACTGGCCCAATCCCAGAGAGCTGCGCTCCTGTGGATCACCAAGGCCTAAAGCACTCCTAGTAATCACTGGCCAGATACGATTTGACTTGTCCGTTGACAGCAAAATGGAGAAGTGGAGAGTGAAAAGGGAGCTTCCCCCACTCTGGGCCGAACTCTGCATAGACCTCCCCGCTGGACGAAGATTTGACACGTTATATGAATGGACTGTATGTAAGTGGGAAGATATACGGGAATCCTCGTCAAAAGGTGAGCATCTGTGAATGTCTTAGGGTTCAGTCTACTGGAGGAGCCAGTTCGTTGTGGGTTACTGCAACTTCAATGTGCAGCTTCCCTTTTTGGTTTATTATTCATTCTAAATAATAACCCTATGTTATCGGTCACGAAAAATTTTTTACAACCCCCCCCTTTAAAATTTGATACTTTACGTTTCAAGACATGGAGATTCCAAATTTGCAATGTCCATCCGCCGTCCGGGCTGTTTTGTGCCTTTAACGTGGTCTAAAAAATTCGTTCTTTCGCACAAAAATCCCATTTGGTATCTAGTTGTGCCCGCCTACTCGGCAATCCGATTGGACGAAGCTCTTGGTTGTTATGGACAAAAAATGGTTAAAAAAATGAATGGAACGCAGTATAACGCGGGAACTACAGCGGAAGTCAACGTTTCGTCATTAGTACTCCCTCCCTCCCGTCATATCAAACTCAATCACCCGTCCGCTCGACTTGCAACGCCTTTTCGACTCTTTTTGCCCGACGGGGTGCCAAGGCCACTTTCTCCGCACGCCCCTCCATCGGATCATAAACGCCTACAGACGTTTTGGGCGCCTGGCGCCTGGGGAATATTTAGATTCCGCAGTTCCATTGTAGCCAGGTCATGTTTACTAGTATTCGATGCTGAATTGAATGGGATGGGTCTCGGAGCAGTAATACTAGGGCAAACACGTGCCCCAGACAGCGATGGCGTAAGTTCATGTGTAGGGAAGTAAGGCAAAAAATGGTTAAAAAAATTAACGAAACGCAGTATAACGTGGGAACTACAGCGGAAGTCAACGTTTCGTCGTTAGTACTCCCTCCCTTCCGTCATATCAAACTCAATCACCCGCCCGCTCGACTTGCAACGGGTTCGCTGGAAGCCCCCGTCCTAATTTCCCCGACTCTTTTTGCCTACAGATGTTTACGGGCACCTAGCGCCGGGGGAATATTTAGTTTCCGTAGTTCCATTGTAGTCAGCATGTTTCGTATGGTTTACTAGTATTCGATGCTGAATTGAATGGAATGGGTCTCAGAGCAGTAATACTAGGTCAAGCTGTTCATGAGAATAATAAACCGTTGTGTAATAATTTGCAATTTTCAAAGTAGCTTGGGTCTGGGTTACCTTCCAGACTGACTAGGCTGATGCACACAGCTTTGCTGTCTCTGAGCTGCCCCTTGATAAAAAACACTCGAACCAGTTACAAATTCAAGCATACACAACCTTTTTCTTTGCCCTTCTAATCTAAGAAAAATTAAAATTAGTTTTTATTAGGAGCATATAAATATAAATGCACTAGTGTACGATTTAGAACAAAGACTGAATTTGAAAAGAACTGGGGGGTGAAACAGAGAACAGGGACCGCTTGATAACGCTACGACTGCAAGTATCGATATGCGTCACTGGCGCAGTTGGTGGGAAGAGAGACAACTCAGAGAAAGAGTGAGAGCGATAACAGAATGAGAAAGAACTATCACCGTAGTTGTGGGGGTTTCAAATTACTAGATATCTCTATGCTTACGAATAGATTTCTGCGAACTGTTTGACCCTTCCACCTGATTCCCTGTTCTCCCTGTGCCTTCCTGTATTCCTCAATTCATTAATAGTTCTCGTGCCGGTAGTTCTCTCTCCTTCCACTGTTCACGTTTTACCTTTACCACCCTTCAAGTATGTGCGTTAATCATGAGTTCTCAAAGACTTAAAACTAACTTTTTCCATCGTTTGAGTACGTCTGGTAGTAAGTCTCTGGCTGAATGGTGTATGGGTGAAGGTCTGATCGCCTCAATTGTGTTTGCGAGTGTGGTGCAGTTAGTCCCCAGGACTAGTGCGATGATGGGTGTGAACGGAGATGCCGTCTTAGTGGCCATAATGTGAGGCGTACGTTTTCGCCAATCCGTTAGTTATCCCATGTTTATTTTATATACCCATTCTTAATTTCATTGAATTCACTCATTTTCATAGTCTTTGTACATTTAAAATAATTATATAACGGGGTATTACATAATGAACATTGAATAATTGGCATAAGCGTACGGCTGTCGTTATTTCTAAT
Source organism: Pachypeltis micranthus (assembly GCA_020466155.1). Taxonomy (NCBI): domain Eukaryota; kingdom Metazoa; phylum Arthropoda; class Insecta; order Hemiptera; family Miridae; genus Pachypeltis; species Pachypeltis micranthus. The sequence goes on along the minus strand of CM035782.1, from coordinate 3,337,713 downwards.
TTCAAACATGGCGCCCGAGCCTACGATATCGGGCATATCGATAACCTCGGTCGTGATATATCGATATATTGCCTTAGCAGAGGAAGCGGTCCCTGTTCTTTCATTTTACCGAACTGGGGCCTAAATGAACCGAAATTCAGTCAAGTGATCATTGCCCAATTACTCGTTGACGGCCATTACCTTATCCTTCGTCTAAGAGATGTGACAGGTATGGAGTGTTTCCTCTTGAATGTCTTAGTAGAATGTGGGTCGAGCCAGACCACTGGAGAAGTCAGTTCCTTATGGAACATGGCGGCTTCGATGTGCAACTCCACTTCTTTTCTCTCAAAGACTCTCCATCCGGAGCGACAGGTGTTCTATAAGAACGACCAAACCTTCCAAAGGTTATGACATCTATATCTAGTGCGTCGCAACACACAACTTTCCGTAGCTCTCCGTCAATTCACTTTCTAACATTTCAGCGGAGTTTAAAAGGACAAAAAACCACGCTAAAACCGATTTTCGTGGAAAATTTTGATAATTAATTGTGCTGCTCTCGTCATTTTCCCCTGAGGGGGAATTTTATGGTATCATTGTCTTATCGAGAGCTACCAATATAAAAAATTTAATCAAAATCGTTAGAGCCGTTTTTGAGAAAAAAATTTGGTGTTTTGATCACTATGATAACTATAGTTAACTTTCGGTGGATTTTGTTCAAACCCTTATTTTGGCGTCCCATGGTAAACTGTAGGCTAGACATCAAGTTTCAGCTGATTTGGTTCGGTTGTTTTCTCTAAAAACCGCGCTAAAATCGATTTCGTCGAAAGTTTTGGTAATTTACTGTGTTGCTCTCGTCATTTTCCCACATTCGAGAATTTTATTGTATAGTTTCCATATTGGGAGCTGTCAATATAAAAAATTTAATCAAAATCGTTACCGCCATTTTTGAGAAACAAAATTTGGTGTTTTGATCACTATGATAACTATAGTTACCCTTCGGTGGATTTTGCCCATACCCTCATTATTGCGTCCCATGGTAACCTGTAGGCTAGACATCAAGTTTCGGCTGATTTGGTACGGTTGTTTTCTCTAAAAACCGCGCTAAAATCGATTTCGTCGAAGGTTTTGGTAATTTATTGTGCTGCTCTCGTCATTTTCCCATAAATGGGAATTTTATGGTATAGTTGCCATATTGGGAGCTACCAATATAAAAAATTTAATCAAAATCGTTGGAGCCATTCTTGAGAAAAAAAAATTTGTTGTTTTGATCACTATGATAACTATAGTTAACTTTCGGTGGATTTCGTTCATACCCTTATTTTGGCGTCCTATGGTGACCTGCGGGCGAGATATCAAGTTGAAACTTGCCATCGAAGTACATAATTTGGTCAGGTGAGAAACCACCTTCGCGTGGTAACATGTGTGCCACAGTTCTACACTGGGGGGCTGACCAAATGACAACCTGACCTATGGTGGACAATATTAGGTACGAATATAATTATTCAACTCATCGGGCGATGTCGTAGCTAATGACTGTGACTTAAGACAGTCTGTCAATCTGAGCGGATTCATATTGTTTAATAAGCAGCTGAATTCTTCTCTTCGTATTCCTCTTTTGATACCAATAAATCAAAATATTCATTATTTCGGAAATTGGTGGAGCAAGTGGTAGTGGCAGATGGGGGGGATTCTGGCTATACTTGCCAGGAAACTTCAACGTTGAATTTGAAAAGGAGTTAAGATTAATAGTATACACTCAGTTGTGATGTTGTGCCGCTCGCCGGCGCGGAACATGTGGTCGATGACATTGTGCTCGTCAATGTTGTCACGTTATCACAAAACCTCCAGCGCGCTCACTGCTATCGAGCGTGAGCCTGTCAGGTCGCTGCCGGTGTTGACTCAACCGGCTGCCAGTCATCGCGGTTTATTGAATGAGTCATTTCCCAGGGCTGAGCCGGAGTTGAGAGCTAACGTTGTGAACGAGGACGAAGAAAAGAATATTTATCAAGCGAAGGTTCTGCTGCGAACGTCACGTCACGCGAACCTGCTCGGAGTTTTAATTCCCTCCCTTCATGCTCTCTCCAATTGAGTTTATGAACGACTCGCGGACTGCCTTAGGTTCTGCAACTTCGAAGTATTTGTGTGTTGCAAATGTGAAATTTCATCTCGAAAGTCTGTGATCGATACATTCTAACGTAAGAAGATATTTCCTTTGGAGACTACCCTATCGTGCGGAGTGCGAGACTTGTCCAGGACGTAAAATTGCAGTGACAAGAGAGCGGATAAACAATTTATTTGTGAGTTTATTGAAGTTTATCGCGGCCTTCCCGCTCTTTGGGATGCGAAGTGCAAAGATTATACTAATCGTACCAGAAAAGGGGAGCAGTACGATGTATTGTTGGAATAATACTGCGAAAAATATCCGGATGCTGAGAAACCAGATGTGGTAAAAATAAATAAATTCTTTGCGTACGAACTTTCGTAAAGAATTAAAACGGAATCGCGAAGCAAAGTGGTGCAGGCGCGGAAGATGTCGAACCTGTACTGTGGTATTTCGAAGAAATGAGGTTTCTTCGGGCACAAGAAACGCCTACTGCTTCAATCAGCACGATGGGCACATGCCAAGAAACCTCTACCCTGGGTTATGGACAACCGCTGGCTTGGAGGAATAGCTTCGCGCGTGGTAGTGTTGATTTTCTCGATTTGAGGAGTTACCAAAGCGAGAAGTTCGTCGAATAATACTCCGTCCATCCGCAAAAAGTTGCGAAAATCATTTGGTTCAGCAACTCTCAGTTCATTCGGTAATGTTTCATGGGTGTGTTTCTCCCTGTCAATGAACCACGGTTTGGCCCATTTTCTCCTTAGCAATAGCAACAGCACACAACTCAGTTTCACTCAACATCTTCACCGAATGAACGAGGACTGTTTGCACAAACTGTTGCCAAGCAAATTGATCGTCTGTGCTCGTGATTGTGCCAAATATTGTACAACCATGAACATCACCCCCAAACGATTCAATTACATTGTACAATAATATTGAGCGTCTGTGGGCCGCATTACACAAAGTCCTCCTGTCTCAGTCTTTGATACTTTACGTCAGACTGAGAAACAGCGTTTTCATACCCTCGGAGTTATAGCGTGTTGCTAACGAGTTAGGATGTGTGTTCAAGGTTGGATTATGTTTCAGAGTTGTTTTTGCCAGTGTCTCTTCCGTCTGGTCCCCTTCCTTTTGGTTTATTATTTATTCTGAATGATAACCCTATGTTTTCGGTCACGAAAAATTTTTTACAACCCCCCCTCAAAATTTGATACTTTACGTTTCAAGACTTGGAGATTCCAAATTTGCAATGTCCGTCCGGGCCGTTTTGTGCCTTTAACATGGTCTAAAAAATTCGTTCTTTCGCACAAAAATCCCATTTGAGATCTAGTTGTGCCCGCCATCTCGGCAATCCGATCGGACGAAGCCCATGGTTGTTATAGGCAAAAAATGGTTAAAAAAAGTAACGAAACGCAGTATAATCGCAAATAAGCCGTGTTTCGTATCGTTTTCAAGGCCCGATCGACTCGCAACGTCATGCCAATTGCCGAGCGAGGGTTCGTTCGCTGGAAGCCCCCTTTCCAATTTCCCCGATTTTTTTTGCCCAACGTGGAGCCAAGGCCAATTCCTCCGCACACCCTTCCATCGGATCATAAATGCCTACAGACGTTTACGGGCGCCTGGCGCCGGGGGAATATTTAGTTTCTGTAGTTCCATTGTAGTCAGGTCATGTTTCGTATGGTTTACTAATATTTTTCGATGCTGAATCGAATGGAATGGGTCTCGGAGCAGTAATACTAGGTCAAGCTGTTCATGAGAATAATAAACCGTCGTGTAATAATTTGCAGGGGTTTTTCCAAAAAATTGCAGGGATGTTCCAAACGCCAACCTAGTCGCCTAATGTGCCCTCTCGTCCCCCTGTATGTGCTAAAAGCGCCTTTTCGGTCGGAAACGCGTCCAATTTTCATTCAGGGATCGAAATCCAGTGCCGTGCTGTCCTCAATTGACGATTTCAGCCTGTTCCCTCGTGATAGAGAGGAAAACATCGGTCTATGGGCCAACGAGTCGACGCACATGGAAATGTAGGACGTTTCTTTCCTACCCTTAAAGGAAACCTGAACCATCGATGCCTGTGATTTCGAACAATGTGATTTAAAATTCGTGTTTCAGCGTGCAAAAATGCGAATAAATTAACACAAACTTCACTTTAATAAAAAAACGAGTTAATAATATTTCTTGAAATCCCTTGTTTATAAATGGTAAAACTTTCTGTCGGATTGAAGGAAGTGAGAAGTGTGAGACAAGCATCAAGGATCATAGCCACAATTGGCAGTCAATCAAATAAACGCCTTTGGCCCCTCACTTTATTCACTCAACTGTCAAAAAGCTGTTTCCATGTGTCTTCTGGGTGTGTACTTAACATACTATGTCTGGACGTTGGGGCTCCTGTTGATGAACATCGTAGGTGTCACAAATTGGGTGACGCGTTGGGGGTGCATTTTCTTCTGTCGTCGGCTGGTCTGGTTCTGAATCTTGAGAAGGCGTTCCCTGAGGACCAAGTATATTGAGGCCGACTTGCAGCCCCTCCAAGGATTAAGGCCACTTGAGTTGTACGTTACCGTGACACTCACAGACAGTTACATCAAGTGGGAAACCAGATTGGCCGGCCTTGAGCATGATAGCGAAACCGCAACTTCCGTTCTTCGAGGGATCAGTAACAGACATTTGATAAGGAAACAAGAGTCTTGCAATATTCTTACCCATCCTGGACACGTGGCAGTGTTCATTGATGCGTGCAGGCATCGCTAACAGTCTGCGGTCCATTTCACAAATGCATTTCTGAAACACTCCTTGTCGAGTCTCCATAGTAACGCCAGTACGATGGACCATGGCAGGCCTAAAGTGAAGCGGGCCTTGATAGGCCCCCGGTCCACTTCTCTTTCATGCCTGCGTCTAGTGGCTACACACTCCTGCATCCACTGTACTTACAGACCTGCGTATCACCTCCTGCGTCATAACACTCAAGTATGGCGATTCTGTCCCTTCATTCAATAGTTGCTCCTCTTCCCTTTCAGAAGCCAGTTGGATCGGGGCTGCCTCCTGAGAGACGGTGCAGTGCGAGCAGGCTTTGGAATACTTAGATACCTTATACATGAAACGTCATTCGTTGGTAGAATTGTAAGGCACTGAGAACCTCCTTTTATATGAAAAGAGCCATTTATGTGGGCGATAGTGGTTTTTGGTTTTCAGTGAGCTATGAAGTCGTTATCATCTGCATGGATTAGGAATTGGTGGGGGGGGGGGTACAGTTAAGCGATTTGAGGTAGAGCGCCCTACAGTGACAACTATAGCTATTTAGGAACATTCAAGTTACACGGTGTCTCATTCTTCTACACGAACTGGGCAAGTGCCTCGTTAATGTATTCGGTGCTGCGTAACAACGGACGCTTCTGGAAGCACATACCTGTACAATTGACGACGGTATAACGACCATAACACCTCAGTGAGACTTCCTCCCCATTACAAATCAAGGCGCGGAGCGTTTCTACTTGAACTGCACCAATAGCACTCTTAAACGGGCCTCTTCCTCATCTTGAATGGTAGGTTCGTCAAGTAATTAACCTCCCATCGCGTTAAGTAATTACGCTAAAGTTACATCACGAAGTAGAACACCGGAGATGAGGCCGCTCCTTAGAAAAGCCGGTTAATTTATCAATTTCGCCATCGAGAAGACATTTTTTTTTCTTCAACGAAGGAACCTCCCACGTCAAACAATAGAGGCGCTGCAGGAGGTTAGTAATTGCGCCATTGCATCTCGTGACGTCAAACGGAGCTTTTTCATATGGCGCTATTTACGATGGTGAGACGAAAGAAGATCCGGTTTGAGCTTAACTAAAAAACCTGACTATTTCTTTAGCGCTTGATAAATATTTTTGGCCGTAATATGTTTGCTTAAATAGTGACGTAATGAAATAATAAACGAATAGAGCAGCAAGGAAATAATTGATGTCTTCACAATTTACTGTGTTGTGGGACTGCGTTAAAGGTAATATCTGCCAGCAACAAGCATTGGGGGGGGGGGGGCTTCTGATTGAGCCGATTCGTGCAGTACAGTTGACTGAAATGATGCCAAATAACGAGGCCGCTGTCCTTCAGTTCTCCTTCAGATAATTCGGCTTTCGTGTCAGTGCACCAGAAACACTGAATGCATCGATGTCTGTCTCTCATTGTACTCCGTCTTCCTCACCGGCCACCTGGCCTATCCTTACACAATGCCTTCTACTACGGGCTTCTCCCGAAAGAGGCTGAAAGGTCCCCCCCATCCGTCAGTCCTCTTCCTGCCCTTTACAGTATACGCATGTTGAACTCAGTTCCCGAACCTCGGATTTTGGAGGAATTTTCTTACGTAGAAGAAGTCGTTAATTGATTTTGCTCTGGGGAAATTGAGGATTGCGACGGAGTTGAAATTATCTCACAGTCTGACAGGAAAAGTTGACGTGAAAGGGACTAACTTGGAATATTAGGGTAGTTGTAAATGTGTAGAGGTTTGAGTGGAAGAAGAACCTAGTGGTCTGTCTGGTGGGATGGTGGGGCGAAGCTTCAAGGGACTAGGATATTGACCTCTCTAATACGATGGTGGAAGGGTAGCTAATTAAGTTATTGAGCAAGTTGAAAGGAAAGCAACGCCTTACTTCCAATACATACGGTACAATGAAATTTATGAAAAAACTGCCTACCCTTTAATCGTTTACAAATTGTGTCGCAGGATTTGAGAGTATTGTAGCTGATTAGAGAGAATATAAGACGAACACTAAATGGGTAAAGTATAAGGCCAAAAACCCTGCAAATTATTACACAACGGTTTATTATTCTCATGAACAGCTTGACCTAGTATTACTGCTCCGAGACCCATCCCATTCAATTCAGCATCGAGTACTAGTAAACCATACGAAACATGACCTGACTACAATGGAACTACGGAAACTAAATATTCCCCCGGCACCGGTAAGCGTCTGTAGGCATTTATGATCCGATGTAGAGGTGTGCGGAGGAAGTGGCCCTAACCTTCGCCCCGTCGGGCAAAAAGAGTCGGGGAAATTGGGACGGGGACTTCCAGCGAACCCTCGGCAATTGGCATGACGTTGCGAGGCGAGCGGGCGGGTGGTTTTAATGAGACGGGAGGGAGGGAGTACTCACGACGAAACGTTGACTTCCCCTGTAGTTCCCGCGAGTTCTTTCAATTAGTTGACTCTAATAATTACTGTAATTTCCCTATACGCAGTTGTACACGTCTGATACTCATTCCATTCGACCCAGGATGTGAAAATACCTTGAAAACGATACGAAACATGGCTTATTTGCGATTATACTGTTTTGTTAATTTTTTCAACCATTTTTTGCCCATAACAACCATGGGCTTCGTCCTATCGGATTGCCGAGATGGCAGACAACTAGATTTCTAGATATAGAAATGGGCTTTTTGTGCGAAAGAACGAATTTTTTAGACCACGTTAAAGGCTCAAAACGGCCCGGACATTGCAAATTTGGAATCTCCATGTCTTGAAACGTAAAGTATCAAATTTTGAGGGGGGGGGGGTTGAAAACAATTTTTCGTGACCGCAAATATAGGGTTATTATTCTGAGTGAATAATAAACCAAAACCTAATTTCGGCGCGTGGTCCGCGTTCAGAATGATTAATAAACCAAAAATCGATGACAGATGAAGTCCTCCCTACTGTGAGCTGCAGCGCTCTGCTCCAATTAGGCCTAATGAATTAGGAAGTTGATGTACAGTGTAACATGCAGCTTCGAACTGAAAGTCAAGTGTCTGTTCGAAGGGGTGCAAGAAATAAGGTTCACGCAGTCAATCCGGGGCGGCCTCTTTCAACCTATGACCCGTTCTGTCCTCCCGTGTCGCCTCACTATTCATAATTGTGACTCATTCCGGTTGTGCAAACCTCATTTCACCTAACTCACCCTTGACTTCCTTTCACTCTCCCATTGAACGGGCGACATTTAAAAGCCCCGGCGAAGAGCTGAGTCATCAGGAGCTGGAGGGTCGAAGAGCCGGCAACGCACGCCTATTCGATTACTAGGACGACGGGGGCCCCCAGAACGGAAAACCTTGTCGCTCCACCAGTCAACAGTTTCTCGCTAGACAACAATTTGCCCCGTTCGAGGCCGAAGTTTATTTATCGTTACCCCCCTTGCAATGACCTAAGTTCGCTTCGACTTGTTCTGATCAACATTCTCATGATTTGTCGGTGGGCGTCACCAATTAATAAGCATGCCGCTGTTGCACAACAGGCGGGAACAGCGATAGTTGCAGTGATCTTTATATTTACACGACCTTCCTGCGGAATGGCATGAAGCTTTACGCTTAAATGTCATCCTGAGTGTCATTTTCTTGTGTCATAACTTGATCCCAGGCTCGTTCCTGAGATTTCTGTACTCTGTAGAACGGCAGCAGGAAGCGGTAGCGCTTACAGTTCCGAAATTTATTGCGCTGCTCGTACTCATTCCAGGGTCATTATTGAGCAATTGGTACACAGATAATTGATGAGACTGTAAACATTAATTTTTTGAAGAACGATAGTAATCACTTTGGCAGAGTTATTAGGTAAAAACATTAACAACTGGTAGTAAGTGATACGGCGGTAGTTGAAATTCCGGAATTTCTGGAGTGAGCCCCATGTATCTCATGAGCGTTTTTAAACACTCACCCTTTAGGTATTGGATTGGACTACAATACCAATTTTCTTCAACATTCTACTAAAAGTCCAGCGGAGTTTATAAGGAAAAAAAACTGCGCTAAAATCGCTTTTCGTCGAAAATGTTGATAATTTATTGTGCTGCTCTCGTTATTTTCCCATAAATGGGAATTTTATGGTATAGTGGCCATATTGAGAGCTATCAATATAAAAAATTTAATCACAATCGTTATAGCTGTTTTTGAGAAAAAAAATATTTGGTATTTTGATCACTATGATAACTATAGTTAACTTACGATGGATTTTGTCCATACCCTTATTTTGGCGTCCCAAGGTAATCTGCGGGCGAGATATGAAGTTTGAGCTGATTTGGTACGGTAGTTTTCTCTAAAAACCGCGCTAAAATCGATTTCGTCGAAAGTTTCGATAATTTATTGTGCTGCTCTCGTTATTTTCCCACATATGGGAATTTTATGATATAATTGCCTTATTGAGAGCTATCAATATAAAAAATTTAATCGAAATCGTTATAGCCGTTTTTGAGAAAAAAAATATTTGGTGTTTTGATCACTATGATAACTATAGTTGAAAAGCGGTGGATTTTGTTCAAACCCTTATTTTGGCGTCTCATGGTAACCTACCGGCGAGATATGATGTTTGAGCTGATTTGGTACGGTGGTTTTCTCTAAACATCGTTCACAGACACACAGACCATTTTCCCAAATAGTGTTTTTCGGACTCAGGGGGGTCTGAAACGTAAAGATCTGAAGAAAACTCAAAAAATGGGTGTATGGGTGACGAATAACTCTAGTAATTGTAAATGAAAATTACTGATCGCGTACACATGCACCTCATACGAAACAGAACCTGAACTAATGGGATACCTCTATTTGTCTAACATCTTCATTGTTGGGTGCAAGAGAAAGAGCGATGACTATATTGGTGCACTGGGGTTTTGTCACTTGATTAGCAGGATAGAGTGCTAATGTAAAGGACACTTGAATAGCACGATTGGGTTCCGATTGAGCAGCCAATAGAACTAGTTCAGACGACATTGTGGGTCTCTAGATATGTGAACTGGTTTTAGGATTTGAGCAGAGAGCTACTTAATAGTATGCGCACCGATTGTGGAATTGCTTGGTTAGAGTCAGATCTGCAGGGTGGCAAGTAGGAACGCCCTAGGGGAGGTGGCAAGGGAGAGAACACTCACAGATTACGAAGGCAAAACCCGTTGTCGACTCCACAAATAATCCTTAAAGTCTTTTGTTAGCAGGGGAGGCTACTTGAACTCCCATCACACTTGAGAGCTTTCCTAGTAGGGCCAAGGGCAACAAACTAATTCGACCAGAGCTGAGTCGAGCATGCATTGTTACTTCCTCAACCACTTTATTTGTGTAGAATTGTAACCATAACTGATGTTTAGTGTTCTCATTGTCGTGACCTAACTTTACTGATTTTCTTCGTTTTTTTCAGGTAAGCTAATGCGATCAATTTCTACTCTTCACCAAGAAAGTTGTTCAACAGCAAGGGTTGCTCTATCGTTAAGTATACTTTTTTGGTACTTCGTTAATGGTTACACATTTGACTGGGAAGTAATAAAAGTTGAAGGACTTTAAGAAACTTCTTCGAACATCTTCTCACCTGTTTTTTTAAAATAGGGTTTTCCTATACTGCAAACTTAAACTTCCACTGTGGCCTCAGATGGGCCTATTGTGTGGTATCTGTGAGCAGTATCATGCCCTACAGGGTTCCCTGACGTGGCGTTCCCAGACATGGCATCCCCAATACGTCCCACCATTCTCGACAATGAAACTCAAAACAGCCTTGAGGTCTATCCATACAACCTCATCTGGCCGCTGGAGAGGCACCCCAAGAACTCTGAGGCGTATCAAGACATGCTCCTCTGCTAACGTCGGCAACTCTGCACCTCTGACATAACAAATGTTGGCCAGACAGTACCTTAGTGAACAGTGTCTCATCAACAGGCCACATATCTTTAGTATACTTTAATTCTCCAGGCTGAGGACCTCGCTCGATTGCTATCTGAAAAATCTAATAAATAATCTGGACGAGGCATATCCCACTAATAAGCACCCCTGTACTTCTCTAAGCATCCACTTGCCAACCTTTTTATTCAAGTGACTCTTGGTGGCCCCTATGAAGGCCTCAGGTCCTCCTGGGAGAAGTGCAGATTCTTCTCGCCTGTTTGTCGGCCTTTCCCGACAAACGGTGGATGCAGCTGATACCCTCACTGCAGCCACAAACGGGCCTATTGTAAAGGCGTCCATGATCCTCGGATCATTGCTCCCCTGCACCACCCCCAGGCCCCTCGGCACTGGTTTCACTTGGTGTGACGTCACCAATGCGCCCACCACCCCTGCACAAAGCGGAGGATATCCGCAAGTTCTGCATTCGCCAACTCTTCTGGCTGAAGAAAGGGCCTCCCAAACACACAACGGCGCGATGCTGCGAGTACATATCCTTAAAATGTTCCATATTGTCAGGGTCTAGAGACTAGATGGGCATTCCCAAACCAGCCCTGACGATATAGAATACAAGCCTGGCTCTCAAGTGCATAAGAACATAATAGATCTTTGAATGCTAGGTTTGCTTTTATCATATTATGGTGGTGGGGTTGCGGGCAATGGTGATGATTCCATTCCTGCTTCTGCTTCCCTTAGCCGACGGCGTTACTACATTCCGCTTCCTCATCAGCCCTGCTGAATCGTCTAATTTCAGCGTTGATCTGTAGGCGGAGTATCAAATTTGAGCCAATTTCCTCTGTTTTACGTGCGTTCAATGATTTTTGTCACCAATGTGCAGTGTTGGTTTATTAAGTATTCATTCTGAATAATAACCCTATGTTTTCGGTCACGAAAAATTTTTTACAACCCTCCCTCAAAATTTGATACTTTACGTTTCAAGACATGGAGATTCCAAATTTGCAATGTCCGTCCGCCGTCCGGGCCGTTTTGTGCCTTTTTTACGTGCTCTAAAAAATCCATTCTTTCGCACTATAAACCATTTGGTATCTAGTTGTGCCCGCCATCTCGGCAATCCGATCGGACGAAGCCCATGGTTGTTATGGGCAAAAAATGGTTAAAAAAATTGACGAAATGCAGTATAACGCGGGAACTACAGCGGAAGTCAACGTTTCGTCGTTTGTACTCCCTCCCTCCCGCCCATCGTAAGGAAACTGCTCGCCTGCTGGTCTGGCAACGCCGCTGCCCACTCGCCTGCTGGTCTGGCAACGCCGCTGCCCACTCGCCTGCTGGTCTGGCAACGCCGCCACCTACTCGCCTACCCTTCCCCGGACCCGAGGGGGCAAAATCATGAGACGTTAGCGGACGCCGGACTCCCAAATAATGCAGTTGTCAAAATTTTCTAGGAATAGACAAAGAGTGGCAAGTGCGGCCAGATGAACCCCGTCTTATTAACATTTACACATATAAACGCTAAGTAAAAGTGGCCGATTTTCTGCTGATGTCGAAGTTTGAGGAAAATTGGAGACTCTAGGGCGTGGGCAGTTTTGGTTTATTTTTCTTTCTGAATAATAACACTATGTTATAGGTAAGAAAACATTTTTTACAACCCTCCCTTAAAATTTGATACTTCACGTTTCAAGACATGGGGATTCCAAATCTGCAATGTCCGTCCATCGTCCGGGCCATTTTGTGCCTTTAACGTGCTCTAAAAAATCCGTTCTTTCGCACAAAAAACCATTTGGTATCTAGTTGTGCCCCCCCATCTCGGCAATCCGATCGGGCGAAGCTCGTGGTTTTTATGGGCAAAAAGTGGTTAAAAAATTCAACAAAACGCAGTTTAATTGCAAATACGCCGTGTTTGGTATCGTTTTCAAGGTATTTCTACATCCTGGGTTGAATGGAATGAGTATCAGATGTGTACAACTGCGTATAGTGAAATTACAGTCATTATAGTGAGCCAAAGTCCACTAACTGAAAGAACTCGTGGGAACTACAGCGGAAGTTGTCTACGTTTCGTCGTTGCTACTCCCTCTCTCCCGTCTCATAAAAAGTTCGTATGGTTTACTAGTATTTTTCGATGCTGAATCGAATGGGATGGGTCTCGGAGCAGTAATACTAGGTCAAAACTGTTCATGAGAATAATAAACCGTTGTGTAATAAATTGCAGACTTTTTTTGTGTTATAATTGGTAACACAATTAATCAAATATGTTTTTTATTCAATTTAAATGAACTTGGTTGGACGCAGCTCAACATAGAACTGTGCAAAAACTGGTAGCGTGTAAAATTCCAGAATTTGCTGTGCTTCTGCGCGTAATTAATCAATGTGTCAACGTGTTTGGTTTGGGAAGCGATTTAGATCACTCGCGGAGGTCAGTGCAATTAGGTTCAGTTTGATAATTGCACTGAGGATGGCTTACAAAGCAACAAAACGCAAACATTTTATTAAACTTAGTGGAACAGATAATATCTCAAGTTTTTCAGTTGATGAACGTTTCACGATTGTCGGAAGATCGCAACACAATAAATTCCGGAATTCAAATTACCGCCTTCTCGTTGGCTGCTTTGCACTGTCTACCCAACAACTCTAGAACAATGAATTACTCAAAACAATTACTGCAACTCTAGAACAATGAATTATTGAAAACAATTACTTCGACAGTCCTTTAAAATATCTACGCGCTGATCACTCAGTAAAGATAGTCACGTTAGTAAGAGCAACGCAATAAATTCCGAGACGTAAGCACTGCCAGTTACTCGCCATGGATCGCGTAGGGTTAGTTGCGAGAGTGGTAAAATTTGCCGAATGTACTTAGGACTGAGGAAGGTTTGGTGATGCTGCAGAAATGAAGTCGTTAGGGTTCCTTTACTTGGCTCTACGTCAGTTCTTCTCTCCATCGAAGCTCACACCATCGTCTGGGCTCTTCTCACACCCGTTGCGCTTCGGTTCTCGCCTTCGGCCTCGTCGAGCGCCTGTGTGTGCTCGAGGGACCTCTTGGAATTCGTCTATTGTCGTTGAGAAGGTCGTCCGATCGCCTTCCGTGTTACTTTTCGCTCTTCTATACCTTTTCAAAGGTTGCATTTTCCCGAGGAATTTCCTTTTCCTTTATGTCCTTTTTTTTTTATCGAAATAGTCGAGGGTCGGTTCCCGGTCCTTGTGCCAGATCCAGATTGCAGGTCACGTCCTTCCCGCTCCCTCTCGTTTCTTTCTGCAAGTTTTATCGATTCACTCGCTAAATTCACAAAAATGGCTGAGGGGTAAACTTGAGGAAGATGTCTGGACAGCGACTATGTTGATATTCCCGTCAAGGGGCTCAATTAGGCGAGTTCTGTTGAGGAGGAGTGGTTCCTGTCCTAGTGATCTAACAAAATTTGCATTTTGAAGTCACTAATGTGGTGCATTCGACTGGAAACATGATCGAACGAGAAACAATCATTAAGTATGGTCGACAGTAGCGAAAATGTTCCGTGCTGCGACTCGTGGCACAATTGCCCTTCTTTCGGGCTGTTGAACACAACTGACTAAAAGCGTACTGTCGGACCTGATGGGGGCGGCCTTGCGGATGTTGTGGGGAGATGGGGTTATCCGTCAACCCAGCCAAGACGGTCATTGTGCCGTTCACAAGGCTAAGGCAGCTGTCAGGGCTGGGGCCGCAGTTAGCGATGGGCAAAGAAATTCAGCTCAGCGAGCAAGTCAAGTATCTGGGTGTGATTCTAGATCGGAAACTGGTCTGGAAAGAGCACATCAGACGCGGGACCAGGAAGGCGACAATGGCCCTTTGGACGTGTCAGAGAATGTGCGGGAGGACATGGGGCCTAAAACCCAGAATGGCCTGCTGGTTCTACGAAGCCATTTTGTTTTCACCGAGGGCATGCGGGACATGGTCCCTTTGTCACTGCGGCCACATGTGGGCTTCTGGTGACACAGGCCCTTCCTTAGTAGAAGGCGTCATACATACCTGCCCCCTTTATGAAGCCAAGTATGTCCTTCACCGCAGATTCCGCTATGATATGGGGCTCAATAATCCCCTGAGCAAAATATTCAAAGCGTTTGGCTGCTAAGGCAGGGCACTCACATAGGATGTGCTCCGCCGTCTCGTCCTCCTCACCAATACCTGAGTGGGCAGTGTCCAGTGAGGAAGATAATCAAGACCCTCAGATCCCTTCCGGAGAGTGTCAGCATCGCCTTTGCCCTTGGACCAGAAGGCGTAACAAGCCTTTTCGATTGTCTAAGTCGTGGCTGGCGATGCCAATGGGCGCTATTTTCCTGTATCTTCCATCGGGCCTCCAAACGGTTCAGGTGACTTTTAGTCATACATACGTGAGGTTCAGGCCCAATGGGTAGGGTTTCTGTGCCCTTCTTCAAAGATGGTCATCCTTTTCCTTGCCGTGATGCCCCCTGTGAGCTGGCACCCAGATGAGGGAAAGCCTATTGTGGGCGCCGAGCTGTTTGAGCGCATGAAGGCATTCCCATGCCAGCCTGGACCTGAAGCTATAGGCTGCAATGGCCTTCAATGCGGCCTGGCTGTCCGAGAATATGTAGATCCGCTTGCCCTCGAGTCCTTTAGACAGGATCTCTTCCGCACAGATCTTTATAGCTAGGATTTCAGCTTGGAATATCGTGGCGTACTCTCCCAGCGGCTTAGCCAGACTGGAGTTGGGCCCAACAATGCCCAGTCCAGCTCTGCCTCCCATGACTGAACCATCGGTATACCACCGCAGGGCTCCCACCTTGGTCTGGAACGTCTCCTGCTCCCATCATTCCCGCGAGTGGATACTGACCCTGAATGGCAGCCGAAAGTTCTTTTGCTCTGACATGACGTCGGTAGCAAGGACTACTGCCTCTTCCAATTTGAACTGTCTACGAAGCCATAGTGAGACCAATAATCTCATATGGGATCTCATGGGTCGAAAGTACAAAGGCTGGGGGGCCTACTTATAGTGGGGGTGATGAAGACTACACCCACCATTACCGTGGAGAGACTGTTCGACATTTATGACAAGGCTGAGGCGATGAAGGTGACTTACAGACTCACCAAGCTCGGTATAGCTAAGGTGCCATGTGCCCATGTATGAGTTCAGAAGGAATTATAATGTTCAGCCATTGGGAGGTAAATGGAACAGCGAGAGTCGTCGGTTTCGGCCTCCCAATGGCATCAACATCTATACAGATGGATCGAAAACTCCGGAGGAAACATGATCCAGGGTGTGGATAAGTGGCTCTGGAAGGAGTGGGACGCACATTGCCCTAGGCCCCATCGGTTTTTCAAGCAGAGAGTTGTGTTATCATCGCCAGGGCAATCTTAATGCATGAGAAACGCTGTAGCAACAGAACGATCAGCATATTGACTGATAGTCAGCTTGCGATGAACTACTGTACTACGTCAAAACTAGTGAGAGAGTGCAGGATGTGGCTTAACTCCATAGCAAGTGCGAATAGAGTTAATGTGTATTGGATTCCAGGACACAAGGGGATCATTGGAAATGCGAAGGCGGACCATCTGGCCTGATGCAGTTCGTCTGCGGTACTTATTGGGTACCTGTGAGAGACCACGTCAGAATACTGCATTAGACAATCTGGAACGCTGCAGGAGCAAGACACTCCAAACCCAAACGCTTTGTCTCAGAGCAATCAAGTGAGATAAGACTCAACCTTCTGAGGATGGAGAGGAAGGACTTGAGCCAGATTGTTGGGATCCTCACGGGGCTCTGCAGAATGAACAATCACATGCATGTTATGGGTACAGTCGACACTCCTCGATCCAGGTGGTGTGGCACCGATGAGGAGACTCCCTACCATGTTCTGGCCCTGTGCCGGAGACTTGACAGGGAGCGACTTTTGGTCTTTGGCACCACTTCTCCCAGGGTGGACACCAACGTTAACTCTTTCAGGAACTACCTAGCTGTCCTCAGGAGGCCAGGCATTGACCTGTAAGACATTAGGACTGGCACAATAGGTCACCTGGCCGCGGTGCACATCCCACCAGTGGGACATTCAGAAGACTATATACGTCTGATGTGAGTCTTACCGATTCCCGTTGATCTAGACTTACGGGTGTGTTTAACCATCTAACTTCGGGTCTTCCTAACAAATAACCGAGAAGCAACAAAAAATTTTGAATTTAATTACTTTGCCGTCCACGCTTTCTTCTTCTTTCTTTTTCCCTCTTCATCTTTCATTCCCCTTTTGCTCTCCATAGCTCTCACTTTTTTTCTCGTTCCTGTCCGTGATAGATCCAAAGGCACTCAACAATGGGAACCGAATAAATTAAAACTAATGAAAAAAAAAGGGAGGTCTATTCGAGTGACTGCCTGGCGCCATCTGTTGAGAATAAATGCTGCGAAGATTATAATGTGAAAAGGAAAAACATCGTAATATGAAAAGCGTCAGATGACAAACGAACCTGCGGTTGATTTAGG
The DNA here is from genome assembly GCA_020466155.1 of Pachypeltis micranthus. Taxonomy (NCBI): domain Eukaryota; kingdom Metazoa; phylum Arthropoda; class Insecta; order Hemiptera; family Miridae; genus Pachypeltis; species Pachypeltis micranthus. The sequence continues at coordinate 3,320,582 of CM035782.1, read as the reverse complement.
TAATGATATTCAAGCTACCGCTACTTATTACCCTTAAAATGGTATGAAACAACGGCTCTTGGTGCCCAAAATCCAATCGCGGGGCCCTCTTTGCGCTGTTTTTTGAGAAAAGGATTCGTAATCTGGAGTTACTAGTGGGTTTTCCCCTCTTCAGATGAGTACCCCGGTCTAAAGCCCTACTGTCCCACAGGCCTAGCTTCTTAATGCCGACCCTTTGGAAAGTTGCACCGAAGACCAAAAATCGCTCTCTGGTAACTGATTGTGTGAGATGATGGTCCCCGCTATCTTCTTCTGCTCCATCATCAAAAGGCTGAGTCTCATCTCGTGTGTTGGTCCTGCTATGAAGCGTTAGGAGTGCCTCAGTCCCGCACCGTTCCTGACAGTCTGATGCATTCCCCTGGCATATCCTCTCCCTGCCCTTTCGGTATGCCTCACAATGGAGAAGTGGCCCTGTAGGTACAGTAGACGAACCGAGGCTGATCAGATGGTCCTCCCTCTCATTTCCTTTAGGCCCAGGAATTCATTTGACATTAACACCATTAGAGTTGACTACAGAGGTGTTTCAAGTGTTGTTCACTTGACCTTTCCATTGGCTAAATATGACATTTGAACCCAGGGCAAATTCTTGTGGACAGCTGAAATAAACTGTTTAGAAAGGATTGATAAGTATTGTGATTTGTAAACAATTAATCGGCCCAGTGGTCATTTTTTTTATGGCAATTTGATACAGTGTGCAGTGTGCACGAGCTATAAGGCGAAGATAGCTTGGCAATCATTGCGAAACATAGTCACCCAGGCCCCCGTTCTTATGACCCCAGATTTTTCAAAATGGTTCCAGCTTTATTTAGACGTGTCAAAACAGGGTGTCGCAGCAATGCTGGCGCAATACGACCGGTCGCTTTCGCTATCAAACAGCTGAAGCAATACAAGCGAGATGTTTCGGCTTACGAACTTGAGGCAAAGGCGATTTCTTTTGGCTTCAGAAAATTTCGGATTTACCTGGAACATGCGGAATTCAACCTTTTTACAGACCACAAGGCACTGACCACGATTGTTAGTTTAGCAAAAAACGGCGGGCAAATGGCTCGTCATGCTATGGAGTTCATGCCATTTCGTTTTGTCGCACATCATATAAAAGGTTCTAGCAATGGCCTGTGTGATTATTTAAGCCGCAATTTTCCTACGACGGAGCATTTGGAATCCTCAGATTCAGACTCCAATGTGGATTTACATTTTCGATTTGCTCCTGTTTCATCTACTCCTCTCACCCATGGCCTAAGCGTCTTGCAGGATTTTCCTCAAATTTTCGCTAATTTTGACGAAGCGCAGCGTCAGGACTCGTCCCTTCAAGCCATCATTGCGGCGATAGCAAACGGGTCTAATTGTAACCGTCGTTACATTATGAAAATATCTGGTGCGTTGCAACACACAACTTTCCTTAGCTCTACTTCAATTCACTTTTTACGTGGCTTTTCCTACTCAAACAATTCATTTATCACTCAGTTCATTTGAACTTGGTCAAACAACATGTCACGGCAGCAGAAAGCGGTAGCGCGTACAGTTCCGCAATTTATTGTGCTGCTCGTACTCATTCCAGGACCACTATTGAGCAATTGGAACATAGATAATTAATGAGACTGTAAACACGAATTTTTTAAAGAAGGAAAGTAATCACTTTGGCAGTGTAATTGGGTAAAAAGTTTTAAAACTGGTAGTAAGCGAAACGGCGGTAGTTGAAACTCAGGAATTTCTGGTGTGAGCCCCATGTATCTCATGAGCGTTTTTAAACAATCACCCTATAGGTATTTATTTGGATTACAATACCAATTTTTTTAAACATTCTACTAACATTCCAGCGGAGTTTAAAACGAAAAAACCGCGGTGAAAACGCTTTTCGTCGAAAATTTTGATAATTTATTGTGCTGCTCTCGTCATTTTCCCACAAATTGGAATTTTATCGTATAATTGTCTTATTAAGAGCTATCTATATAAAAAATGTAATCAAAATCGTTAGAGCCGTTTTTGAGAAGAAAAATTTGGTGTTATGATCACTATGAACAACAGTTAACTTTCGGTAGATTTGGCCCTTACCCTTATTTTTGCGTCCCATGGTAACCTGCGGGCTAGACATCAAGTTTCAGCTGATTTGGTACGGTGGTTTTCTCTTAAAACCGCGCTACAATCGATTTCGTCAACAGTTTTGGTAATTTATTGTGCTGCTCTCGTCATTTTCCCACAAATGGGAATTTTATGGGATAGTTGCCTTATTGAGAGCTATCAATATAAAAAATTTAATCAAAGTCGGTAGAGTCGTTTTTGAGAAAAAAATATTTGGTGTTTTGATCACTATGATAACTATAGTTAACTTTCGGTGGATTTTGTTCAAACCCTAATTTTGGCGTCCCATTGTGACCTGCAAGCGAGATATGAAGTTTGAGCTGATTTGGTACGGTGGTTTTTTCTAAAAATCGTTCACAGACACACAGACCATTTTCCCAAATAGCGTTTTTCGGACTCAGGGGGGTATGAAACGTAAAGATCTGAAGAAAACTCAAAATTTTTTTTCTTCAGCCGATTACATAACTTTCCTCTCTACTTCGTAGAGCCAAGGAAAGTAAAAATACGAATTGGGTCTAGAGAGGATCTCGGTCAGTGCTTGTAGTAGGCAGTTGACTTCCATTAGCCGTCCCCACGACGATGGTGAGATCTGGAAGAGTACTTTCGAAGTTATTTCATTAGATTTAGTAGCGTTGGTCCCTTCCGAGGTGCTTCCCTTTCTTTTCCAACTTTATTGAATTCCAAGGGCGAATATCAAGAGTGATCTTTCCACGTTGTGGTTTCTGTGCCAGTCGAAAACCCCTCGCTAGTGCTGACTCTCGTCTTGTTTCGTCGTGCCTTGCGACTACACTGCCTTCCATCATTTTTTATTATTTTAAAGGGCTCAATAGACGTGAGGCGCATGAAAATGTCCATTCTGTATGTTGTAAGACACAACTCAATAAAACTGAGGGGAAGTCGCCTCAAAATCAATAAATCACGCGGCGTTGCGAAGGGTTTTTCTTCATTGGGACATTTATTTATTTCCATAACACGGGGAGAGTGAAAGGGAAGAGGGGCCGCAGAGCTCAAAAAGGGAGGGACACTCGAGTGAGTGCTTTATGTGTGGGAGATCAACTCATCGTGACAAAAGCCATTAGTTAAGTCTACACGGGCGTTGTCGGGAAGCGAAGGGCCCTTCTCCAGACTTAGGGCTTTCGAAAATGAAGGATCTACCGGACGACGGCGGTCCTCACGATAAACCACTTAGCGTGACGAACCGTAGCGAGACTTGCGTACTGGTTTATATAGTTCCAGACTTGAGTCAATCCGGTATTGCCAGCAGATTGTTCTGGATTCAAGTTGATTTCTGGGTGAAATATCCGGAAACGACTTGACAGAATGCCGAAAGCATTTTCTACTATTCTGCGAGCTCTGCTCAAACGGTAGTTGAATATGCGCAGGTCATAAGTCAATTGTCTTTGAGGACATGGTTTAAGAACGTTTTCATGTAAAGCAAAAGCGTCGTCAGCTACAAATACGAAATTGAGTTGTTGGCAGTGTTTGGTGGCAAATTGAGACTTTTGTTTAGTTACATTCAATTACACCTCCATCAGAGACTCTGCTGAAGAGAAAAACTGGGGATCTCCTGCAGTCCTGTTTCATTGACTGACAGTCCGCCTGCAAGTACCGAACTGTAGTGTGTGCTATCTTCAGGCTATCATCTGCAGGCGGTTGACTGCTAGTGTATGGAACTCGGCGATATTGGTCTTAGATCGCCAGTTGAGGCGACGGCCTGCAGGCAATCGCATAGTGTATGGCAGGCATTATGCCACATCCACAATTTAATCCACGTAAATGATAGTCCATACATTATACAAAATGACAAATGTTTGACCAGCAGAACTATAGTCGTCACCTTCGAAGAACCTCTTTCAGCATATTAACCAGATGGATGCCGTTCAGACACGAATTCCCTGAGAGCGAAGGAAAACAAATCAAGAGACAAGAAAATGTAGTTTCGAGTTGGGAGGCGCTCCAAGGCACGAGGCCCTAAGCTTCAATTACAAGGGTAATCGAGATGGAAGTGAAGGTGATAACGAGGGGAAGGCGAAGGCTTTGATTATGATAATAGCGATAATGATATGCGTACAAGTGACGGCGTACTACGAGGATCGGCGGGTTGAACGCTCCAAACTGGCGGATACTGCAATTATCTTCCCTGCAATTGAGGTTCTTATGCAACGAATAGGAGGATCCAGGGGGCTTGAGAGGTATGACACCCCTCTGTTGGCACAAAGTCGTCTGCGACAAGAATTATTGAACTGGAGGGTGCAGCTTGAAGGCTCAGAATAGAACCAGTTCATCAACTCAATCTGAAAGTGCCCAGCCTTCGTTGACAAAGAACGAAACTGTCATTGAGCACATCAGTCACGAAGTCGAGTCATCTTATAACCACAGGCCCAGCATTTTCTTATGATTCCAACTGTAAGACCTCCGGGTTCTAGCAAGAAACCCAGGGATATGGAGACCGCCGAACATTTCAAACTCAACATTTCCCCGGGGACAATTAACCGCCAACTGACATCTCAACTTCGGAGAAATCAATAGAATGCTGTTGCGACGGTCGAGCACACACATTATCAGCGTTGATCATGGACACCAGAATGTGACTGCCACAAACAGGAGACAACATCGCACCTACGCTACGTGATTAGATAGCGATCTGTTAACGATAATCATGGAGTGAAAAAATACTAGAGCTCGGATCGCGTTCATCAATCGCCAATTAACTAACAGTTAGCTAGCGAGAGTTTGACCGCGGGGAAAAAGGGCTGCACCTGCGCTCAAACGAGAATCCCTCGAACGAAGAGGCAAATTGGCGAGTTGTCATCCAAAACAATGTGTTGGAGAGTTGTTACCATTGGACCAACTTCATTTGCCGCCTGTCGATTTCATTATTTGACATTTTCATTCGAATACCCAAAATATCAGTCGCAGAATTGTTAAATAATATATTTGTGATCTTCCTTGATACTTTTCTCTTTTTTTTCAATTCTCTCCTTATCTTTACTTACTTCTCATTCTTTTCCTACACCTGTTCTTATTGTGTAGTCCATTTTAAGTACTGTAATTTTTACTTTCCTTGGCTCTACGAAGAGGAAAGGAAAGTTATGTAATCGGCTGAAAAAAACTTTTGAGTTTTCTTCAGATCTTTACGTTTAGAACTGGTAGTAAGCGAAACGGCGGCAGTTGAAATTCCGGAATTTCTTGAGTGAGCCCCATGTATCTCATGAGCGTTTTTAAACACTCACCCTTCAGGTATTGGATTGGACTACGATACCAATTTTTTTTTACATTCTACAAGAATTCCAGCGGAGTTTATAAGGAAAAAACTGCGCTAAAAACGCTTTTCGTCGAAAACTTCTATTATTTATTGTGCTGCTCTCGTCATTTTCCCACGAACGGAAATTTTATGGTGTGATTGCCATATTAGGAGCTATCAATATAAAAAATTTAATCAAAATCGTTAGAGCGGTTTTTGAGAAAACAATTTTGTGTTTTGATCACTATGATGACTATAGTTAAATTTCGGTGGATTTTGCCCATACCCTTATTTTGGCGCCCCATAGTAACCTGCGGGCTAGACATCAAGTTTGAGGGGATTTGGTACGGTCGTTTTCTCTAAAAACCACTCTAAAATCGATTACGCCGAAAGTTTTGGCAATTTATTGTGCTGCTCTCGTCATTTTCCCATAAATGGGAATTTTATGGTATAGTTACCATATGGGGAGCTATCAATATAAAAAATTTAATCAAAATCGTTAGAGCCGTTTTTGAGAAAAAAAATATTTGGTGTTTTGATCACTATGATGACTATAGTTAAATTTCGCTGGATTTTGTTCAAACCCTTATTTTGGCGTCCCATGATGACCTGCGGGCGAGATATCAAGTTTGAACTGATTTGGTTCGGTGGTTCTCTCTAAAAATCGTTCACAGACACACACAGACCATTTTCCCAAATAGTGTTTTTAGGACTCAAGAGGGTATGAAACGTAAAGATCTGAAGAAAACTCAAAATTTTTTTTCCAGCCGATTACATAACTTTCCTTTCTACTTTGTAGAGCCAAGGAAAGTAAAAAGCGAAGAGACGAGTTAAAAAATAACTAAACAGCTAGCGCTAACGCAGAGTCAAAGTGAATTGATGAACGCATCTTCGGGAGTTAACGAACGATTTGACTCAGTCAACCTTTAAACAAGCTAGCAAATGACATTGATAAACCGGCCCTAAGTCGATAAGGATCGAACCAACGAATGGCTGTCTCTTCGTCTTGAGATAAGGCCGAAGTCACAAAGCCTCGTGTTGATGCTAGTTGTGGCGGCAATGCTGCAATGGTTCAATAATATACATGATCATGATGTACACAACGTTCCACACAAGCGATGGGACCTACACACCCAGGCTACACTCCACAACTACACTTTTCTCACTCAGGGGTCCTCTAAACATAAAGAACTGTTCAGACTAAAACACTTTACTGACCGTTAAGATTGAGGAAAATACAATTTTGTATTTGTCTCTAGCAGCTAAACATCGTCCAACTAGAAGCTGAAGAGCACCTTAGAAAGTCCGCCGGATTTGTTCGGAGAACTTGAATATAAGCGGACTCTAGTTCAACGTGGGGCTTACAGGGAATTAAAAGCCGAGGCGGAACGCCAGAGAAACGGGAGATGTTGCCGGAGAAAAGTGATATTATATTGAAGAGATGAGGTCAGAGCCCGGGGAAACAGCAGGAGGACGAAGGGGGTCCATTTCACGCTGATGAAGGCCACATGAGCCTCGCCATCTGACACTCACAACCGGCCTCAACATTCGCGCTTCCACATGTTCGTTCTGCGCTTTTTTAACCCTTTGGAACGTCCCATCTTCCGAGAGTTCACGGCTGGTGGGTTCTCAACGGGTTCCCCAGGTACCATTTATGAAGGCAGTTGGTGAAGAACAACCAACTGATGGGTTATAGCAGAATAACTAAAGTTTCATGGTGGAGGGCTGTGTTATTGCGTATTAAACCTGCTCCCCATCAACGACTACTACGCCCATCAAAGACTACGCGAACAAAATATGTCATTTCGTTGGAAACGCTTCAGTAAAATAAGTCATTCTTTCCAGTAGTACACTGCACAGGCCATAGAGGCGTAGAGGTGGATTTAATGACGACTGACTTCTCCAGGGCCTTCGACACGCTCCCCTAGTTCACCATTCTCAGTGTACTCCAGCCCTTGGAAGTCCCTCTGTATTGGAGTGGCAAGGCAAGGTCAGTTGGTGCCCCTTAAGGCTTCCACATTGTCCCAGTCTTTTCATCCTTATCTTCAATGACGTGACGACTTTGACCCCTGCCTCCTCTCTGCTCTCTTTGTCACCCAGTACAAGTCACAGTGCTCCCACCCTTCTTATCACCCTTGTCATCATTGACTTGAGTATGGCCAATTTCCTCACGTACCCTGCTAATGTCAAGGTTTGCCAGATTTGGATTGTCTCTCAACCCAGCACAACGCCCAATAACGCCCAATTTAGCTACAAGTAACTCCTCGCCCGTCTCTCCATAGTAAAGTACATTAGGATGCTTTTGGACGTCCAGCTAATCATCACTGACCATTCGAAACGTCAGGGAATCCACCTATCTTCCTGCTCTGTATTGAGAACTCGCTCTTCCTATACTAGAATATAGCTCCATCATCTGGAAATTGTTTTATGGTCTTCGCATTGTGGTCACTGAACACGTGCATAGTCTTCCTTCGCTACATGGCCTTCAAGATGGGAATCAGTGGGTCCAATAGTGATTATCAGTCGCTCTCCCCCATACTGTGCCTTCCGACGCCAGCAAATGTATTATAATTCCATGGCCTTCCTCTATAGTCTCCTCGCAGGCTGGCTGGAGAACTCCCTGCCTTCTCGCTCGGGTTCAACCTGTGCGTCCCCTGCCCAAATGACTGCTAGAGACAAATACAAAATTGTATTTTCCTCAATCTTAACGGTCAGTAAAGTGTTGTAGTCTGAACAAAAGGTGTACGTTCTTTATGTTTAGAGGACCCCTGAGTCAGAAAAGTTGTGGAGTGTAGCCTGGGTGTGTAGGTCCCATCGCTTGTGTGGAACGTTGTGTACATCATGATCATGTATATTATTGAACCATTGCAGCATTGCCGCCACAACTAGCATCAACACGAGGCTTTGTGCATCAACAATCACGGTACAGAACGAGAGTTCAGCTCTCTAGTTCGTAACTGTTAATTCACACATTCCTGAAATGTATTTAGGAGGGCATAGATTTTGATTTCTTCTGAACACTTCTTAACACAGTCCATAGTTCAGTTCGGCTCGTCACCAAATGACGAATATCAGTCTCCAAGTAGATCCTTTGTCCTGAATTCAGTCACAGCCACCCCCGCTCGCGACTTCTGCGTTCAGGAGATCCGGGTATGGAGCATCAAATATTCATAAGTTCCATCGAATGTCGTGGAAATTGTTTCAATTCCCGGGCTCTTAGCTCGCGTTTCAATTATCAAGCTCTGACGACGAGGATGAGCTCCGTGACTGGAATTCGCTTTCTTCCCGCAACGTACCTCGTTTATTGCGGCTGAAACGATGAGAACGGTTCAGACGAATCAATTCTGTTGAAGTTTCTCAGCGTCCCTGGTTTGTAACGTTTCTCTTCGCGCGTCGCGGTATTTTGTCGCGTTTGTCTTTGGATTTCACACAGTTCGCAGGGAGGAGCTGGGAAGAACGGGAAGTGATTATTATTTCACCTCAGGGTGAAGCGCAACTAATGTAATTTTAACGCAGCGACGTTACAACGCTACAGATGGGCTAGCTCTAAAGAGCGCCTTGCAATTTAAGCAGTTTTGTAGAATGCAACGGGAGCTCACTCCAGTTCTTCCGAGTATTGTATAATTGTTATATATTATTTATTTATTATATACTTAAATGTTGGCAACACTGTGATTGATGACGTTGGCGTAGGATGCAATAAAAAGTTCAGTTATGTTCTCATCTGGTAATGGCTACCCACGTCTTTCTTATTAGCCTGGTTATCTTTATTTCTTAGGGACATCAATTTATATCAGTTGGCGACGTGGATGGGAGGCAGCAAAATGTTCCATCTAATTAACTTATAATTTCTGCGGTCTAACAATATTTACACTGCGTCAAGTGTTAAGTGTTCCTTGAACAGTAGTTCTCACAGTCAAAATCAGTACCCGAGTCGAGCCAACACGGTTTATACGTGGTGCAGACGTGTTGGGGTCTCCTACAATGATGTGCATTCATTCTCTGAATAGATACAGCGATCGACAAAATCACCGACTTGCTACTTTCTGCTGCCATTGGAGCTGCACCTCAACGACAGTCCCCCGCAACGAAAGCTTTGAGAGATGAGCAACTCAGAGAGAAAATACTGTCTTTGATTATCAGTCCCTGTACGTGGTCCCTGTACTTATCAAACCTTATAAAAACCCGCAACTGAAGCAAAGCTCGGATTGGATATCGCTTCCTATTGACTGGGCAAATGCTTTTGCTGACATGTTGAAACCAGATTCACCCCTCACAAGATGGATTCTCCTTCCCTGGAGCAACAAGATGCTACCGTGTGTCCGGCTTACGGGCTTTTCTGCAAAATCCCGTTACTTCCCTACACATGAACTTACGCCATCGCTGTCTGGGGCATCTGTTCGCCCTAGTATTACTGCTCCGAGACCCATCCCATTCAATTCAGCATCTAATACTAGTAAACATGACCGGGCTACAATGGAACTACGGAAACTAAATATTCCCCCGGCGCCAGGCGCCCAAAACGTCTGTAGGCGTTTATGATCCGATGGAGGGGCGTGCAGAGAAATTGGCCTTGGCGCCCCGTCGGGAAAAAGAGTCGAAAAGGCGTTGCGAGTCGAGCGGACGGGTGATTGAGTTTGATATGACGGGAGGGAGGTAGTACTAACGACGAAACGTTGACTTCTGCTGTAGTTCCCGCGTTATACTGCATTTCGTCAATTTTTTTAACCATTTTTTGCCCATAACAACCATGGGCTTCGTCCGATCAGATTGCCGAGATGGCGGGCACAACTAGATACCAAATGGGATTTTTGGGAAAAAGAACGAATTTTTTAGACCACGTTAAAGGCACAAAACGGCCCAGACGGCGGACGAACATTGCAGATTTGGAATCCCCATGTCTTGAAACGTAAAGTATCACATTTTGAGGGGGGGTTGTAAAAAATTTTTCAGAATGAATAATAAACCAAAAACCTAATTTCGGCGCGTGGTCCGTGTGTGTGTATGTGTGTGTGTGTGTCTATAGTCCGATTTGCAAGAGAACGGCTGATCCGATTGAGCTGGTTCTTTTTTTGTTTTGTTCGTTATTTTTTGTAGACACCAAAACAAGGTTATGTGCAATTTCGGCCGATGGAAAGGGGGGGGGGACGAAAGTGTACCAAAAACTAGTGCTTTTCGCATTTTTCTCGAAAACGGCTTTAACGATTTAGATTAAACTTTCAAATTATCTTCTACTAATCAATACCTAACTTTTCTTCTCCATGAAAATACGGTGAACGGATATATAGACCTATGAAGCGAAAATAGGTTTTTTACGCTTTTTGTCAAAACGGCTTCTACGATTATCACCAAACTTTCAAGATGTATTCGAATAGTTAATACCCACGTATTGTTTTTTCGAACATTTCCGTAAATTCCAGGATAACTTCTTCACCAGATGTGATAAATCCTAATGGAGTGTCTTTTAGTCACCCATACCAACATTTCGTTCTCTATAATTATTTCTGTATATATATGTTGAACGGAGATATTAGCCAAGTTAACTCAGAAAAGGAGATTTGTCGAATATTAATTTATCGGTATTCCAATTGTCTCAAAAACGGCTCTAACAATTTCGATAAACCTTTCGGAGTACTCTCAGCTAACTAGTCCCTACATTTTGTTCTCCATAAATGTTTCTGTAAAAATGCGTTGAACGAAGATATAGCGCCCGCCTATGTTGCTGGTGTTCGAACTTAAAGGGGTGGCGGAAAGTTGAGTGTTGCTACGCCCCGCTCGTTTGCTGTTGTGTTCAGTGGAAAATTTTCGTTCTCTTGGGTTCATGAGTTACCTACGCCCGACATATCTAGAACTAGCCATCAGTCCGTAGTTAGCCTCACAGTAAATTAAATACATCTGCAAAGGCTTCTTACGTTCGACTTCTTCATATTGTTGACGAATTATCGAAATGAGAAACCCGTTACTTTTAAATGTTATTGAGCGTAATGACGGATGTAGAGGATTGATAATGACACGAAGGGAAGGGGCAAACCTGCTTCGAATTCACACTTGAGGGTTTCCCGAATAGGAGTAACAGAAATGTCCACATAAATTGGCTCAAAACAGAATTTTCGAACGTAATTTTCATTCCCGCAGTTGAACAGTAGCACGCGACCTTTTCAGCTCAATCGGTCGATATTTGGCAGCTTGCTATCAATTTCCTGTAAAGGTCGAATCCGTTGGAGTTGAGCGCGGTAATTTTTTTTCTTGTTGAAGAACTGAGGTGGATTCAGGGCCGTGGCGCACTTGTTCGTTGTCGGTTGGTTGCGCAAAAGCACCTTCCGGCTTAAAAGCGTAGTGGAGGACGAGACGCTTGAATGGAAGATGCGACGCGTGCGTTCAATTCCACGGCTAACCCCTTAGGCCTTAAGTTGAGTGACCTGCTGCGAGCTTTCTTATTAATTAATTAGTTCGCGAGGCGGGAATTAGAGGCGTATAGATTAGCTGGGGGACTAATCGCCGATCTGACCAGAAAGTTGTGTTTTGGGACGTATGAAGGAGGTTCTGCTCCTGGACCAGAGAGATAGCTAGTATATCGAGATAACTTATATTTTGAAGTAGTTATATTACGCTGTTCATTATAAACGTTCATTTCACGCTGAACGTACACAGGTGTTCATGTTGTCTCTCACAAATCCATCAAATCGGGTGCCCATCCGGACATTCCAGAAATCTAGTGAATCTATACGTTACATAAACCGATATACGAAAGTGCAACTTCAACCCTCTTAAACTCATTATAACAGGTAGTAGAAAGTGAAGACGTTCAAATTAACAAGGTGGGAGGGCCACCAAGACCTACATCCACAGCAGGGGGGGGGGCACAATGGACTCATCCGCCCTCACGCAGGTCGAGGCCTCTCACATTAAACTCATTCCCTTTGTTCAACTCGTTTTTTTCCCTTCTCCCGCTCCAGGAACGACATTAACGCCTCCGATCCGGCAGACGGCTAATGAGCCAGTTCCTTACTGTTTATATCATCCAGGCTCTGGAACGTCGAGGGGAACTCGAGCAGGTTTTCCGCGCATTGTGCGGGACGGCACCTCAGAATTATCGAGAAATAAGACGTCTGTAGATGGTAATAACGAGGCGAACGGGAGGCACGTGGATGAATTGCCTTCGAAGATGGATTTAAGAGAAAGCAACAGCGTGATGAACTTCTCAAAGGAAAAAACCAGCAGGTACCAAATGCAGGTGACAGGGGAATGTAGTATTTGAAGGAGTGAAGTGACACATGTCAGTAGAAGAACGTGTAAAACCCTGACGGCGTTAGAATGATAAATGATGAACGTGTCGCATTGAATTCTTCCTTCAGTACCTAATTGAGTGATCAGAACAGGAATGGCTTTTGAGTTAGTACGAGAATGCAACAAACTCAAATCCATACCGATAAATATGCCGAAAGTGAACCAACAAATGCCACTCACTTTTGTGGAAACTGCAAAGACTGAGGATGTTATTTATTGTTTGCTCGAGTCTGGAAGACGATCAAACTGGAGCCTTTCGGAGAAAATATGGGATGTTACGGTGTTCAGTAATAAAGTGGCTCGTGCAATGGTGCGACTTGACTTACCTGTCCCTAGGACTTCTATTTTTACTTTCCTTGGCTCTCCAAAGTAGAAAGGAAAGTTATGTAATCGGCTGAAAAAAATGGTCTGTGTGTCTGTGAACGCTATCAGAAGGCGTTTGACAGTATAAAGCATGAGAAGCTGATTGAAGTGCTCAAATCGACTGGGATAGATAAGCAGGAGATAACCATTATTTCGAATTTGTATTGGCGTCAGTGTGCAGAGATTAGGGTGGAGCAGTCAACAACAGAACAAATTAGTATTGAAAAAGGTGTCCGTCAGGGTTGTATCCTCTCTCCTTTACTTTTTAACCTCTACTCCGAAGCAGTTTTTCGGGAGGCTCTTGACGAGGTGCCAGAGAGGGGGGTTGGAGCGAATGGTGTCGTTCTCAATAACCTTCGATATGCTGAGAGCCCAGAGGATCTTCAAGCGATTATGGATGCTGTGCTGCATCATAGACTAAGGTCCTCGTTTTTTCTAAGCAACGAAAAACAGTCAGTGTGGCTATCAATGGAACTCGGGTCGAACAAGTTTCTTCATGTAAATACCTCGGTGCGCAAGTAAATGAGCAAGGCGACTGAAAAAAGGAAATTCGAGCGCGTGTTGAAATGGCTACGTGCACGTTTTTCCAGATGAGGAACTTCTTCACGCGCAGAGATCTTTCCTTGGTCCTTCGGATGCGGATGGTTCGGTGTTATGTGTTCTCGGTGCTTCTGTATGGCTGCGAAAGTTGGACACTAGATCCCGGGATCGAAAGGAACATCGAAGCTTTCGAGATGTATATATACCGGCGCATGTTGCGGATACCGTGGGTCGACAGGATCACAAACGTTGAGGTGCTCCAACGGATGTCTAAATCTGTTGAGCTTTTACTCACGCTGAAAGAGAGGAAGACTCGATACTTTGGTCATGTGATGCGCGGTGATCGATACAGCCTCCTCAGATTGATTATTGAGGGTAGAATTCCTGGAGGGCGCTCGGTTGGAAGGAGGAAGAATTCGTGGCTGATGGACTTGCGAAGGTGGTATAATTGCTCGTCCATAGACATATTAAGAGCAGCTACAGATAGGGAGGAGCTAGCCATTTGGATCGCCAACCTTCGATCGGAGACGGCGAATTAAGAAGAAGAAGTCTGTGAACGATTTTTAAAGAAAACCACCGTACCAAATCAGCTCAAACTTCATATCTCACCCGCAGGTTATCATGGGACGCCAAAATAAGGGTACGAACAATATCCACAGAAATTTAACTATAGTTATCATAGTGATCAAAACACCAAATTTTTTTTTTCTCAAAAACGGCTCTAACGATTTTGATTACATTTTTTATATTGGTAGCTCCCAATATGCAAACTATACCATAAAATTCTCGAATGTGGGAAAATGACGAGAGCAGCGCAATAAATTACCAAAATTTTCGACGTAATCGATTTTAGAGTCGTTTTTAGAGAAAACGACCGTACAAAATCAGCTGAAACATGATGTCTAGCCTACAGGTTACCATGGGACGCCAAAATAAGGGTATGAGCAAAATCCACCGAAATTTAACTATAGTTATCATAGTGATCAAAACACCAAATATTTTTTTTCTCAAAAATGGCTCTAACGATTTTAATTACATTTTTTATATTGGTGGCTCCCAATAAGGCAACCACACCATAGAATTCCCATTCGTGGGAAAATGACGAGAGCAGCACAATAAATTATCGAAGATGTCGACGAAAAGCGTTTTTAGCGCGTTTTTACTTTCCGCTACCCGAAGGGAAGGAAAGTATAGTAATCGGCCCAAAAAAAAAAGTTGGGTTTTCTTCAGATCTTTACGTTTCAGACCCTACTGAGTCTAAAAAACCTAATTTCGGAGAGAGGTCCGTGTGTATGTCTGTGTGTATGTCTGTGTGTATGTCTGTGTGTGTGTGTGTCTGTAGTTCGATTTGCGGGCGAACGGCTGATCCGATTGAGTTGGTTCTTTTTTTGTTTTGTTTGTTATTTTTTGTAGACACCAAAATAAGGTTATGGACGATTTCGACCGAAAGGGAAGGGGGGTGGGGGGACGAAAATGTACCAAAAACTAAGGTTTTTCGCATTTTTCTCAAAAACGGCTCTAACGATTTTGATTAAACTTTCAAATTATCTTCTACAAATCAATACCTAACTTTTCTTTCCGGTGAATACGGTGAATGGAGATATGGGCCTCTGAAGCAAAAATAGGTTTTTTACGCTTTTTGGCAAAACAGCTTCAGCGATTTTCACCAAACTCACAGGATGTTTTTAAATAGTTGATACCTACATATTCTTCTCAATAAATGTTCCTGTGACGGTCCATTGAACAGAGATAAAAATCAAAATGTGTCGAAAATAACGTTTTTTCTAACATTTCCGTAAATTCCAGGGTAACTTCTTTACCAGATGTGATAAATCCTAATGGAGTGTCTTTTAGTCACCCATACCAACATTTCGTTCTCCATAATTATTTCTGTATATATATGTTGAACGGAGATATAAGCCAAGTTAACACATAAAGGAGATTTTTCGAATATTAATTTATCGGTATTCCAATTTTCTCAAAAACGGCTCTAACGATTTCGATCAAACATTCGGAGTACTCTCAACTAACTAGTCCCAACATGTTGTTCTACATAAATGTTTCTGTAAAAATGCGTTGAGCGAAGATATAGCGCCCGCCTACGTAGGTGGTGTTCCAACTTAAAGGGGTGGCGGAAAGTTGTGTGTTGCTACGCACCAGATATTTTTCTCAAAAACGGCTCAAACGATTTTGATTACATTTTTTATATTGATAGCTCTCAATAAGGCAATTATACCATTTTAGCGCGGTTTTTTTCTTATAAACTCCGCTGGAATGTTAGAAAGTGAATTGACGTAGAGCTAAGGATAGTTGTGTGTTGCCACGCACCAGATATTTTCACGTTTTTTTTCGGGCTGCGTGGGCTCTTTCAACTAACTGTCGAACGAAGAGGCAGCAGGTTATAGCTCAGCTTATCATCAAAAATTACAGGAGTGGTCGGAAGGGTTCGTTTTTGTTACTTCAATGTCCATTGTACGTGTTGAGAAGAGAAGAATACATTTTTTGTAACCTTAAACTCTCCCCCAAATAGTTTATCTTATCTGTAAACGTTAAACGTTTCGAGGACTTCGTCGAGTAACCCTGTGAAAAGGATTTTAGCGTGGCAAGTGCGACAGTTACAGGTCCGAAAATTCGCGCCAAAACGATATTGTCACTTCACGAACATAACAGTGTCCTCAGTTTTCCAACTGCGAGTGACCGATCACTTTCTTTCTCAGCAAATTACGTTTTCAAGGGTGTAGAGTGGGAAGGGGGTTCGAAATCTCGGAAGAGAAACATTTATTTCCGAATTCCTGCATATATGACGTTAACACCCAGAAATTTAAATTGTAGACGGGAAGGAACCTCAGGTCTATTTGCAGTTGAACAACGGATTGATTTCACTTAAACCCCCTGAACCGCTTTAAAGGAAGATTCGATGGCACAGCGGGACCACCTGAAAGGCCTTCCTTCAGTCAACAACAGCCGACAAACTTGTAATTGGTTCTTGATTAACGGTTTCCTCGAGATCAAACGAGAAACTCTCTGTTAACGCCAGTTGCTCAAATGAAATTAGGTAAAAGTAACGACTAATCGAATTGAAGCGTTGAAGGGCTGAAAAGAAAACTGAATATGGGGAAAATTATTAGGCTTTTCGCGTTGGATTAGGAACTTGTGCGTAGCCACACACAACTTTCCACAACCTCCGTAATCTTCGTTCAACGCATTTTAACGGAAAAATTAATAGAGAACAAAATGTAGGTGCTAGTCAGTTGAAAGTCGCCTGAATGTCTTGTCAAACTCACTTTTGATAAAGTCAGAAAAGCGATGATTTAATGTTCGACAAATATCGTTTTCCGATCTTTTGTGGCTTACAGCTCCGTTCAAAGAATTCGTAAAGAAAGACTTGTCAAGAACAAAATGTGGGTGTAGGTTGCTAGAAAAAAACCGTCAGCATGATCAGATTTAGTTACACTATTACTCCGTATATTTTGCCACATCAGTCAGCGAAACATTTATGAAGTACATTGTATAGGTTGTTGTGATCTCCTGCGACGTCCTTTATTTCAGTTTTCCTTGATTCGTGCAGTTTGCAGATCTTGGTCGTCTCTTCGAGGTTCAGCTCGTCGCCAACATCCAAAAGTCGGTTCAATAGGTATTGAATATATTCCTCCGATATTAGTGAGATAATGCGGTCTCGGATCATGTTCTCCCGCTTCTCGAAATCGCCAAGGCTGCCGCCGTTTTATACATTTGTGATAAATTCGATTAAGGGCTCGTCTTTTTGCCATGAAAGTCGGTTGAATTTAAACCTTTCACGCAGTACATTTCTCCTAGGCGAGAAGTGATCGGCAAAGGCACCAACTATGTCTTGATAAACTATAAGCACTGTAGTTTTACTCGCATCTGCATCTAGTGCTGCTTTCAGCGTATTGAATATTCCTCATTTAACCCCGTCCTTTTCATTGTTTTTCATTGATGTGGTGAGGTAAAATCCAAAAGCTTGGAACCAATCTGTCCACACCTTCTTCAAATCACCTGCTTCATAATTAAAGAGTTGTGGTGCTCTAGTATCACCCATACTTCTTGTTTGAGTGGCCTGTTTTTTTCTTGTTTTCATTACTAACCTCGTGGCTGATGGCGGTGATGCATCGTGGATTCAATAAAACTTCGTCGTCCGATGGCGGTTCGATTTCTCGGTCCTTAACAAGAAAAACCATCCGTTTTTACTTTCCGCTATCCCAAAGGGAAGGAGAGTATAGTAATCGGGTCAAAAAAAAAATTTGGGTTTGCTTCAGATCTTTACGTTTTGAGGCCTACTGAGTCTAAAAAACCCAATTTCGGCGCGTGCTCCGTGTGTGTGTGTGTGTGTGTGTCTGTAGTTCGATTTGTGGGAGAACGGCTGATCCGATTGAGCTGGTTCTTTTTTTGTTTTGTTCGTTATTTTTTGTAGACACCAAAATGAGGTTATGGACGATTTCGGCCGGTGGGAACTAGGGTTTTTCGCATTTTTCTCAAAAACGGCTTTAACGATTTTGAATAAACTTTCAAATTATGTTCTACTAATCAATACCTAACTTTTCTTCTCTATATGTACCTTCATGAAAATACGGTGAACGGAGATATAGGCCTGTGAACCAAAAATAGGTTTTTTACACTTTTGGGCAAAACGGCTTCAACGATTATCACCAAACTTTCAAGATGTATCCAAATAGTTAATACATACATATTGTTCTCAATAAATGTTCCTCTGACGGTCCATTTAACAGAGAATAAAATCAAAAGGTGTCGAAAATAACGTTTTTTCGAACATTTCCGTAAATTCCAGGGAAACTGCTTCACCAGATGTGATCAATCTTACCGAGTGTCTTTTAGTCACCCATACCAACATTTTGTTTCACATAATTATTTCTGTATATATATGTTGATCGGAGATATAAGTCAAGTTAACTCAGAAAAGGAGATTTGTCGAATATTAATTTGTCGGTATTCCAATTTTCTCAAAAACGGCTTTAACGATTTCGATCAAACTTACGGAGTACTCTCAGTTAACTAGTCCCTACATTTTGTTCTCTCTAGATGTTTCTGTAGAAATGCGTTGAAAGAAGATATAGCAAAGAAGATATGTAGCTGGTGTTCTTACTTACGGGGGTGGCGGAAAGTTGTGTGTTGCTACGCACCAGATATTTTCCTTTTAAACTCCGCTGGAATGTTAGTAGAAAGTTATAGAAAATTGGTATTGTAGTCCAATCCAACCTAAAGTGTGAGCGTTTAAAAACGCTCATGAGATACATGGGGCTCACTCCAGAAATTCCTGAATTTCAATTACCGCCGTTTCGCGATACCCAATAACTGCAAAACTGATTACTATCCTTCTTCAAAAAATTCGTGTTTCCAGCCTCATTAATTACCTGTGTACCAATTGCTCAATAATGGTCCTGCAATGAGTATGAGCAGCACTATAAATTCCAGAACTGTTGACGTGATGTTTGACCAAGTTCTAAGGAACTGGGTGATGAATGAATTGAGTAAGTGGAAAAAGCCATGTACCCGAGTGAATTGACGTAGAGTTAAGGAAAGTTGTGTGATGCTGCGCACCAGATATTTGTGTTCGAGATCAACGCATCCCTCCAGGCCAGGAGCAACCATCCAAAACGCCGGGACTTACTTCTGGTGCGTGCGAGCAATTCAGCGCCCTAAGGAAGTCTTCGTGGTGTGTCAGGTCATCTGGACGTTATCGTCAATTGAAGATCCAGCTCTCAAATCGATTACTCGAGCTTTAACGACCCTGACGAGGTCCCTCGGCCTTCGCGTACGCAAATCGTTAATCATTTCGTGCCGACCTCCGGTTCATTGTAGCGAAATTATATTCCTCTCGCCCACGAATTTGTTGCCTAGACGGGCGCCATGTCCTACGCACGTCGCCGCTATAACCCGGTTATTACTCCTACCGGCGATATCCTGTAGGAAATAGTCGGCCCTGAGCGTTTCAATCATGACAGATCTCTTTTTTTTCCTTTTTACAACTTTATTGCGTAATTGCATTATAGTTTGGAATGCATTGGTACATAAAAGTAACATGACACATGTTAGGGAGTTCAAGCTCAATGACTTTCATTATAAATATGGTAGTTAATAATAATAATAAACCAAATTTATTGACAGGAATAACAATAATAGAACATGTTGAAGACAAAGTACGATATATAATCCCGTCCACCAACACAATAAGTTCTTTCGAACTTGTGGGCGCTGGTGGAGTCGCTCTCTCTCAGCCAAAAGAATATAGCTACAAAGCTCAGATTACAAATCTTATCTTTTTATCCTAACCAAAATAATATAGCTACAAATCGCATATTACAAAATTTGTATAAGGTGTAATCTTATCTTTTCATCCTAGATAAAATTATCTTTTTAAAGGCATTTAAACTCTCATAATCATCGAGATTAATTTTATAAGAGTAAAAGAAACGAAGAGCCCTATAATAAGCGTTCCTCCTCGCTCTCTCCGTGTGTACCTTAGGTAGAGCAATATTAGACGACAGCGCAGTGCGCGTGTGAGGAGTAAAACATCTGTGCTCCGGCCGAATGCCAGTTTTAAACACAAAAATACATGACTGCAGCAAAAACAGTTCTCCCACGGTAAGTACATTAAATTCCCGGTATAATCGGAATCTTGAGTATAGGGGTCTTTTCTTAAGAGCAATTCTAATAATGTTCTGAACGACCTGCAAGGACGCCAGCAGAGATTTGTAGGCACTACCCCCACACAACAATGCCATATTTAAGTAAAGAAAACGCCAGGCCAAAATAAATACGGAGCTGACGGAATGACAAAAAATGTCTAGCCTCTTTAAAAACGTAGAAAAACTTCCTTAATTTGATAATCAGAGACTCGATGTGGAAATTAAATTTAAGATTGTGGTCAAATAGAACTCCCAGGTACTTACATTTAGGGACCAACGGCAAATTTATACAATTACAAGATTCCTTATAAAGGAAGCACTCATAATTATGAAACGACTCACCTGACAGATCGGAATACCCACGATTAGAAAAGGAAAAACGCATTAAAGAGGTCTTGTCCACATTAAGGCCAAGAAATTAGCATCCATCCTGTGCTTTACTAAAAACAAGTTATAATTCATTGTCTCAAGTAACCGATGCTGATTCCTTACGTAGAATATAATGGCAGTATCATCAGCAAATCCTAACATCTCACCTTCAATCCCCAAATTTAGCAATTCATTTATGTACAATAGAAACAAAATAGGGCCTAACACAGTCCCCTGCGGCACTCCGCAGGTTACCACAACACTATCACTGAGCACTCCATTAATTCTAGTCACCTGAGGGCGGTCCATCTAACCAGCTAAGGGTTAAACCCCTTATTTATATAACTTACTCAGTAATTTCGAATGGTTGACCGAATCAAAAGCCTTTCTAATATCGAGAAAAACTCCGTAAACAAGATAACCCTCATCTAACTTGTTGGTAATAATACTACTTAATTTAAAAAGAGCATGATCAGTACCCATCCCCTCACGAAAACCGTACTGATTAATGATTAATGATGAAAACTGATTGATAGCTTAGTAATATAATAGATTGTTTACGTTATTGCAGACTTAATTGATAAATTATTGATTTTTGGCATTATTAGGTGTGTTGAAGGGATGATTTTATTGAGATGCTGCGCTGAGTTGCCGTTTGTCGTGAGGAGAAGATCGGTGTGTAGTTTGCGTTCCAGTCTGCGAGTTTGACGGTCTGGTGGAACTGTATCAAGTATGCCAGCTGGTAGGGGGTTTGGATGGTTGGGGAGTCGTTGGTGGAAACGAGAGTAAGAAGCCTGCAGGACTTTGTGGACTGTTGAGAGTCCTGTGGATATTGGTGTTCCTGATATACCACTGAGCGTTGGTAATGAGTCTTAATGCGCGGTTTTGGAAAGTTTGGACTCGTTTTAGCTGAGAGTTTGACCCCCCCCCCCACCGAAATACCTGGCTGCCGCATTCCCAAATTGGTCTATTCAGCATTAGGTATATCGAGCGCTTTGTATCAAGTGACAGTGGGGATAGCATCCCTAGAAATGGCATGAGCGTTTTGAGACGATGAAGCCACCTTTTGTGGATAGATGCAACGTCCGAGTCGACAGATCTCCGCTGTAGGAAGCGGCGATATTTTAACGTTCGATTTATGTTCTCTGTGCTCTTGTTATTTTATTCCAGTTCGCGTCCACTAACCCACATATTCCTCACCACCACACAAATTCAATGATTTGGTACATATAAAATACAAAATTGTTAGAACCGTTTTCGAGAAAAAAACATCTGGCGCGTTGCAACACACAACTTTCCTTAGCTCTACGTCAATTCACTTTGTACATGGCTAATTCTATTTAATCAATTCATTTATCACTCAGTTTCTTTGAACTTGGTCAAACAACACTTCACAGTATTATGAAGCGGCAGCGCTTACAGTTCCAGAATTTATTGTGCTGCTCGTACTCATTGCAAGACCATTATTGAGCAATTGGTACACAGATAATTAATGAGGCTGGAAACACGAATTTTTTGAAGAAGGATAGTAATTACTTTTGCAGAGTTATTGGGTAAAAACGTTTAGAACTGGTAGTAAGCGAAACGGCGGTAGTTGAAATTCAGGAATTTCTGGAGTGAGTCCCATGTATCTCATGAGCGTTCTTAAACACTCACCCTTTACCTATTGGATTGGACTACAATATCAATTTTTTTTAACATTCTACAAAAATTTCAGCGGAGTTTATAAGGAAAAAACTGCGTTAAAAACGCTTTTGGTCGAAAAGTTTGATAATTTATTGTGCTGCTCTCGTCATTTTCCCACGAATGGGAATTTTATGGTATAACTGCCTCATTGAGATCTATCAGTATAAAAAATGTAATCGAAGTCGTTAGAGCCGTTTTTGAAAAAAAAAAATTGGTGTTTTGATCACTATGATAACTATAGTTAACTTTCGGTGGATTTTGCCCATACTCTTATTTTTCCGTCCCGTGGTAACCTGCGGGGTAGACATCAAGTTTCAGCTGATTTGGTGCGGTTGTTTCCTCTAAAAACAGACTTAAAATGGATTTCGTCGAAGGTTTTGGTAATTTATTGTGCTGCTCTCGTCGTTTTCCTACGAATGAGAATTTCATGGTATAGTTGCCATATTGGGAGATATCAATATAAACAATTTAATCAAAATCGTTAGAGCCACTCATGAGGAAAAAAAATATTTGGTGTTTTGATCACTATGATAACTATAGTTAACTTTCAGTGGACTTTGCGCATACCCTTATTTTGGCGTCCCGTGGTAACCTGCGGGCGAGATATCAAGTTTGAGCTCATTCCTTTGTAGAGCCAAGGAAAGTAAAAATCCACTATATCAATGCGTTTGTACATAAAAGTAGTAGCAGCTATGGGTTAGTGTACCTTGTGAGTTAATTAAAAGTCGTTATGTTTGTTTGAGTAAAGCAAGTGATTTCAAGTTTACGGAAAGTGGCCGTACGAAGGAGGATTTTGGTATTTTCCAAATTGAAAAGTTCGTTTAGCGTCAATTAGACAAAAGAAATGGTCGCTGGAGACTATCCTCGCCTGAAGGGCCTCTGGCGGTTTAGTCAAGGCGTCAGTTTGGCGTTTCGTCAATTGTGCGGCGGCAGATGAGGTATGTCGGAGCTCCAGTCACGGACCAATCGGGATTTCAGGGTTGTTCTTTCAAGGCTTTTGTACTACACACCGAAGGGGGATAAGATGAGATGAGGTGAGTTGAGATGAGAACGGCGAGCAGACCTTCGGCGGTTTCCGCCAAGCCGCAACCTCCGAAAGGTTCAAAACAATTGTTTCTCGTGGGCTCTTCAACTGCACTTTTGAGTTCCTTTCGAACTCACCGCGGTGGAAACAACGCTCGTTTCTAAAATATTAGTAATAATGCAGAACCCTTGCACACCTGCTGTGTCCACCGTATATTTTACCAAATGGAACTCACTCATAGCCGCACTTATCTGTAAAAAACAACTAGGAGCAGCGATATCAAACTACATAGCCATACACTGAGAGTGAGCTTCACACTCTGTTTGCCAAGGTAGAGGGAGTGCTGAACTCAAGACCACTCCAACCACTATCTGAAAGCTCTGATGACCTTGAAGCTCTTACGCCAGGCCATTTTACAATAGGCCAACTTATCAACGCCATACCAGAACCAGATTTTTCTAATGTACCCGAAAATCGGTTAGACCGTTGGCAACTCTTCCGGAAACGCGTTCAGCATTTCTGGCGACGTTGGAGAGATGAGTATTTATCTTCCTTTCAAGAACACACGAAATGGAACAAGACATCTCCTAACTTGCGTATTGGCTACGTAGTCATCATCAAGCCTTCTAACCCCACACCAGCATAATGGCCTATGGGCCGTGTGGTCGACGTGCACCCTGGAGGGGACAACGCAGTCAGAGTTGTGACCTTAAAAACAAAATCTTGCCTCTTCAAACGTTCATCAGTCAACCTAATCACCCTGCCAGTTCACCATCAATGATCCATCTTTTTCACCGCGAGTTCCATTTGTGAAATGGGGGGGAGTATGTATCCACCGTATATTTTACCAAATGGAACTCATTCATAGCCGCACTTATCTCTAAAAACCCTGCAAATTATTGCACAATGGTTTATTATTCTCATGAACAGCTTGACCTAGTATTACTGCTCCCCCATCCCATTCGATTCAGCATTGAATACTAGTAAACCATACGAAACATGACCTGACTACAAGGGAACTACGGAAACTAAATACTCCCCCAGCGCCAGGTGCCCATAAACGTCTGTAGGCATTTATGATCCGATGGAGGGGTGTGTGGAGGAAGTGCCGGCCTCATCTGCTCTAACCTTTCTCCGCCCCATCGGGCAAAAAGAGTCGAAAATGATACGAGACACGGCTTATTTGCGATTATACTGCGTTTTGTGAATTTTAAACCATTTTTTGTCCATAACAACCACGGGCTTCGTCCGATCAGATTGCCAAGATGGCGGGTACAACTAGATACCAAATGGGATTTTTGTGCGAAAGAACGATTTTTTTAGACCATGTTGAAAGCCACAAAACGGCTCGGATTGGGGACAGCGGACGGACATTGCAGATTTGGAACCTCCATGTCTTGAAACATAAAGTATCAAATTTTGTGGGGGGTTGTAACAAATTTTTCGTGACCGAAAACATAGGGTTATTATTCATTCTGAATAATTAACCAAAACAACTAGGATCAACGATATCAAACTGTTTACCCCGTTATCAATTGCCGTCCTTTTCATTTTCATTATTGTCGTTGTGGTTGTTGTTGCTACCTTCCTATTATTATTCCGGTTTTTGCGATCGTTCCCCGACCTCGTGTTTCCTGTGCGCTCCGTAGTATTTTTTATTCCCAATCCCGGTTTCTTTTGGTTCCTTCCGCGGCACCGTTGTCACAGCGACATTCAAGGGACTGGTTCGAACTTCATTATCTCAACATTTATTCTTAACCGGCGATTTGCTTTGTGTTGTGCCTGGACCTGAGAGACTCTATATCGAGATAACTTATATTATTGACATAGTTATATTACGCTGTTCATTATAAACGTTCATTTCACGCTTCAACTCATCCCCAAGAAGCGGTTATTTATTTCCAAAGGGTGCATATCCTGAACGTACACAGGTGTTCATGTTGTCTCTCACAAATCCACCTAATTGGGTGCCCATCCGGACATTCTAGAAATCTGGTGAATCTATACGCTACACGTGCTGATCCTACGACCTGACTTGCTGTTCTCGCTATTCTCAACCGAGTCTTGCTTTGTTCTATTCAAATTTGTGTGAAATGCGACACGGAACATGGAGAATGTCGAAATGTCATTCAAAGGAGGGGGTTGAGGGTGGCAAATGTACAATTGTATTTTCTCTGCTATTGTTAACTGACTTAGTTTTCGTACGATTCAGCTTCCAGTGGTAATTTCTGTTGTGACACGTACCACAGATAATGTTGGAGGGTCTTCGTAATTCGCGCATCACGTATCAATTCCCTTGGTGGTAAGTCATCCTCCCCCCCCCCCAAGGACTTTTCCAGATGCCGCAATATTTTGAACTGAATGTTGCAAAAGTTCCGCGGTGTCGCAGATGATCTCACCCTCCCGGTCCCGGAGATGGATCTTTTTAAACCGCCTGCCTGAGACGCTCGTGATGCGGTTCCGAAGCAGAAAATGTAGGGCACAAGACGCACTTGGTGCAATTCCCTTGAAAGCAAAACCGAGCTGCGTTCAGGCTCGGTTCGCTTCGTCTAGCGAAGAACCCCGAAGATGAAACCCAGTTTCTCCCCTCAATTGAGAAATCACGCAAGAGCGTTGGAAAATGTCGAGACCCTGGTCATCGCGATTCAAGGGACCGCAACTTTGGAACGGCTTCTCACTTGCTTGCTACTTTTTGAACTGCGTGAGTTTTGTGGAGTGTGAAGGTGAAATGCCGCTTCTCGCTTGTTTTCCCCTGGGCACGACTTTCGTTTTCTTTTTCGTGCTCCTGCGTGACTCTTGAGGTCTCTGAATAATATTTAGGCTTTCCTTTCTTTTTGTGGAAAATATTCATGAGCTTGTTAATTTAATGCTCGCTTTTTATCTCTTTTCATTTTTTTTTGTTTCAGGTGAGTGGACATCTGTTTTGGAGACCTGTTCAGTATGTTATGCAAATTTTTTAAATTCATTTCTGTGCGTCGAATACTTCAACCTAACCTAACGGTCCGCTGATTAGGTCTCTCGTGTACCAACTCGTCTAATATTTTCTAACTCGTTTCTAAGCCCATAACTACACGTCTGGTGCCAAGCGCCTCACAGTTATTCGCAACCCGCGTAAATTCGATACGCTTTATAAGTATTCGACTTGCTCGTGGTTGTTATGGACAAAAAATGGTTCAAAAATGCCACTCAAATTAGTAGATTCCTCTGCTCATTAGACAGCTCCTTCCACGTCAGTCATTCTTCAGCTCTCGCGATACAGTCGTCTCCCAGTTCTCCCAACGATTCTTCCCTCAGCTTGCGCTTGGTACCTACAGGAAGTCCACCTCTTCAGTTATGTATAATTGACTACAGATTTCCCCCTGTTCTGGACTTCCCTATCTATCTTTTCCAACTCATCAATTGTAGATTCCTCTGCTCAATAGACAGCTCCTTCCACGTCAGTCATTATTCAGCTCTCGCAAATCAGTCTTCTCCCAGTTCTCCCAACGATTCTTCCCTCAGCTTGCACTTGGTACCTACAGGAAGTCCACCTCTTCAGTTATGTATAATTGACTACAGATTTCCCCCTGTTCTAGACTTCCCCATCTATCTTTTCCTACCCATCAATTTTAGATTCCTCTTCTCTACAGTTACAATTCTGCATTAGGAATGTCTGGGGGAGTTCCGATCGGGTAGTCTCCATCTCCCCCAGACCCCGCCGTTTAAAAACATTGTCAGGGATAGGATAACTATTTTCCAGCGTCTGCAGGACCACCTCTGATATTCGCAGAGCCAGCGCATTATCCAAAATTGCCATGCCTTGCCCTGGGTAGGAGTTGGATTGCTCCGTTTTACCTACTTTGCCCTGCAGAGGCAGCCACGAGTCGCGGCCCTAACCCACAATGCACCAGCGCTAGGCCGCAGGCTTTACATTTCCATGGCACCATGTTTGGGTCAAATAACCCTTAAGGCCAGAATACAGCCGCCTCCCTGATAACCCTACGATTCGTCTCTCAGCTTGCGCTACTCCCAACTCAACTCTCACTCTCTAGGTCCTTCTCCACATCGTATCTCACATCCAGTATTGAGAGTCCTGAGATGTACTCATACTCAACCGAATATCGCTATTCTGTCAAGCGTAATACAGTCCTCACTCACGCTCACCACGTTCACTTATTTCTCAACTTCATGCTCCCCCATTCCTGCGCCCAAAACTAGCTACATTATTGTATAGCTATAAGTAGTACCATAAATATCTGGTGCGTTGCAACACACAACTTTCCTTAGCTCTACAACAATTCACTTTGTACATGGCTAATTCTATTTAATCAATTCATTTATCACTGAGTTCATTTGAACTTGGTCAAACGGCTGCAGGAAGCGGTAGCGCCTACAGTTCTGGAATTTATTGTGCTGCTCGTACTCATTACAGGACCATTATTGAGCAATTGGTGCACATATAATTAATGAGGCTGTAAACAAGATTTTTTTTTAAGAGGATAGTAATTACTTTTGCAGAGTTACCGGGTAAAAACTTTTAGAACTGGTAGAAAGCGAAACGGCGGTAGTTGAAATTCAGGAATTTCTGGAGTGAGCCCCATTTATTTCATGAGCGTTTTTAAACTCTCGCCCTTTAGGTATTGGATTGGACTACAATACCAATTATTTTTGTTGACATTCTACTAACATTCCAGCGGGAAAGAAAACAACACGTCACAGCAGCAGGAAGCTGTAGCGCCTACAGTTTTGGATTTTATTGTGCTGCTCGTACTCATTGCAGGACCATTATTGAGCAATTGGTATACAAAAAATTAATGAAGCTGTCAACACAAATTTTTTGAAGGGGGATAGTACACTGCGCTAAAAACGCTTTTCGTCGAAAATTTTGATAATTTATTGTGCTGGTCTCGTTATTTTCCCACTAATGGGAATTTTATGGTATAATTGCCTTATTGCGAGCTATCAATATAAAAAATTTAATCAAAATCGTTAGAGCCATTTTTGAGAAAAAAAATATTTGGTGTTTTGATCACTATGATAACTATAGTTAACTTTCGGTGGACTTTGTTCATACCCTTATTTTTGCGTCCTATGGTAACCTGCAGGCGAGATATCAAGTTTGAGTGGATTTGGTACGGTGGTTTTCTCTAAAAATCGTTCACACACACAGACACACAGACCATTTTCCCAAATAGTGTTTTTCGGGGCTCAGTAGGGTCTGAAACGTAAAGATCTGAAGAAAACTCCAAATGTTTTTTTTCAGCCGATTACATAACTTTCCTGTCTACTTTGTAGAGCCAAGGAATGTAAAAAGGTGGATAGTTTTAAAAACGTTGAAATATTCGCACAAAATGCGTCGCCATGTCTTGATAAGACTCCGCAGCCCCTAGCCGTCACGCAGACTTCCAGGCGGTGGTCGACAGGGACACTTGAGAGAGAGAGGTACGGGGCTCAAATTAATGGACTATCAAGTAGGAGGCGCATGTTACTTTCTGAAGTGGTTGAGTGATGCTCCGGCGGCGGACGAGAAGGGGACCTTTGTCAATGGGTTACCCCTGGACCTCACTAATGACCACCCGCGGTCATGAATTCAACTTATCTCCCGTGGATCATCGCAACCTCGGCAAATCCGAGGAAATGATATAGATACATGCGCGGTATCTACGTTCAACGAAGAACTACGGAAGCTTTTTTAGTTAATGGGGAACAAAACGTAGGTGTTAGCTGAAATGACTACCTGATCTGATCTAAGCTGGAGCCGTTTTAGACACCAATTGAAAAACGATAATAAATGCTCAGCAGCTATTCTCATTTCAACGGATGGTTACGTAAATAGTTGCGAGGGGGAAAATACGTGTATAGAAAACATTCTGCCTGATAGATCGAATTCAAGTTGGCTTTCCAAGAGGAACATTCGAAAACGTACAAAAAACGCATGTTTGGTTGTTACCTTCGTTTGTCGAACTGTTGCAACCATTTTTGCATGGCGCAGAACGAAAAAAGAAGAGTATTTTCACTTTTGGGGGGGGACGTAGGAAGGAGGGTCTGTTCGTAGTTGCTGAGCGCTGCTCTGGCAAATTGAGCAACGCCCACCTTTGGGACGAAAAGATGGAATTGGAAGCATCATAATTGCCCTTCAATGGTCCTTGCAACCAGGTACGCCGTAAATGCTCGATGCTCCGTTAGGTAGGGAACTGGGTGACGTAGAAGTTCGTATCACCGCGGCATCACAGGCTGTTTCCTTATTTGATGACTGTTTCTAAACCCTCGAACAGTCATGGAAGTCGCAGTTTCGCTAGTACGCAAGAGACCGGCACCTGCAGCATCCACCAAACTCAGACCTGCGGAGGTACGGCAGGTTTTTTTTTTTTTTTTTTCTCCCCAGGGCATGTGGGACATGGTCCCTTCGTCACTGCAGCCACACGTGAGCTTATTGTAAGCTGCTTGAGCGCATAAAGGCATTCCCATGCCAGCCTGGATCTGAAGCTATAGGCTGCAATGGCGTTTACTGCGACCTGGCTGTCCGAGAGTATGTAGATCCGCTTGCCGTTGAGTCCTTTAGACAGGATCTCCTCCGCGCAGATCTTTATAGCTTGGATTTCAGCTTGGAATATCGTGGCGTACTCTCCCAGCGGCTTAGCCAGACTGGAGTTGGGCCCAACAATGCCCAGTCCAGCTCTGCCTCCCATGACTGAACCATCGGTGTACCACTGCAGGGCGCCCACCTCGGTTCAGAACGTCTCCTGCTCCCATCGTTCCCGCGAGTGGACACTAAGACTGAATGGCATCCAGAAGTTCTTTCACTCTGATATGACGTCGGTAGCAAGGACTACTGCCTCTTCCAGTTTGAACTGTCTAGTTGTTCTTTGGAGACTGGTGGAGATGTTCCCTGTCTGCAAAAGCCTTACTGCTCCCAGGTAAGCAATCCTGTGAATATGTATATGGAGAGGTGAGATGTCTAAAAGGGCTTCCATTGCAGCAGTAGGGCACGTATTCATTGCCCCTGTAATAGCTAGGCACGCCTGTCGCTGCAGTTACTGAAGTTTCCCTTGGGCTGCTAGCCGGCATGTTGCCTTCCACCACACCATGGAGGCGTAGGTGACGCGGGGTCTTATTATCCCCTTATAGAGCCACTCCATCATTTTTGGAGTTATGCCCCATGATTTGCTGCACAGCCTCCTGCATGCCCACAGGTCTGCAATTGCCTTGTACATGCGGATTCCAAGTGAGCTGCCTATCCAGTATCACCCCGAGGAATTTCACCTCCGTGCTTATGTGGAGCCTCGCTCCTTGCATGGTGGGTGATACTATATTTAGGTTTCTTCGCTTGGTGAATAAAACCGTGGTGGTCTTGGTTGGGTTTATGTACCGTCCCTCCTTGTCACACCATCTTTGGATGATATCTACGGCAGGTATTTGGTCGTAAGCTAGTCTCCCGTACAGAGCTGTTGTCCATATCCCTCTGCGACAACCTTTGAGATGATGCTGCGCCTATTTATATTATTTTCGCGCCTTAAAAAATAAACAACAAAAGACTGGGCTCAATTGGTTCAGCTGTTGTCCCGCTATTCTGACTGCTGACAACACTTCGCCGACACACACAATCAGGTAGCCCTTTTAGTTCAAAGCCGTAACCATTGATGGGTAGCTGAAGACTGAGAAAAAATGAGAAAAACACTACCACACTGCCCATTATAACACAAGACAAGAGTGTGAGATGTGTGCACGAGAAGGGAAGCTTGAGGTGAGGTGCAGTTAGAAGAAGAATGAATGGATGAACGTGATGAGCGCGATAGAGGACCGTAGTGAGTGTGATTTAGTGCATTTCTGCTACACAAGGGTAGATAGGTGAACTATATTAAGAGCGAGCGTGGAGAGAGCGTCGAATCTCAGAGGAGAAATGATGATGTGTGCAGTGGGAAGGGCAGGACTCCAAGAATGCTCGGGATTACTCATTAAGGTCACGAGCAAGGAACTAATTCGGCCAGAGCTGAGCCGAACATCAGGCGCGCAGAAGATTTGTATTGTTTGAATCCTCACTACCGTGCCAGTGGTAGCCAGTTTGAGTGATGCGGCGCAGAAGTGCTCTCGAACTCACGGAGGGTGTGTCAGAAAGTGATGCTGCCTGCCTTATTATGTTGATTCTGACCGTACTGCACAATCCTGAATGCCCGCGTGGTCATCTGGGCAGTGCTTAAAGTATTCATCCTGCACAGGTTCAGTGCGGTTGAATTAGTTATACGAAATGTACACTCGCTATGTCAAAAGTTGTCATTGCAGCTGTGACTCCCTTCTCGCCACCTCCCAACAAGGTGCAACACCTCAAACAGCTTATTAAAGGGCCCCCTCTCAATTACTGAAACTGAACACAACTGGTTGGGACGTGGTTCATTTCACGACGTACAGTGAGTCCTGTTAATTCCCTTTTCAACTATTAGGAGAGGAGGTGGGGGGCGGGGGTAACGAGCAACACGTGGCGTGTGAGTTATCAGGCGTCGCCGCCTCTTCTTCTCATTTCCCAAGACATCCTTCCAATTCTATTTATTCCAACTCCAAGCGGTTCGACGTTGACATTTGCAGCCTCCTGTCGGGCGAGTCGCTCGGAGCTGACAACCGATTATTTTCGGAGCGGCTTCCAGACTCGGATCTTCGTGTTCCGCTCCACCAGCTCAAGTTGGCTCAACTCCTTCTGTCCTAGTTGCTTTTTCGTTCGTACAACCTGCGATGTGGTATTGACGCATTCCTGTGATTGACTGTCAGGAAATGAAGAGAAGATAGCAGGATGTTTTTAAATCGGATAACCACCAGTAGTGTGTGACGTAGACAGACACCCCTGTCTGGTTTCATCGCTCCTTTTCATGGTCTAAGATACGGCTACCGCGGCAGCCACAATAAAGGGCCTAAAAATCTGGCCTGTACCTTTCTAAGGACCACTGACCACACACGAGAGAGTTAGGGTTGCGAAGTTAACAGAGCACGCCCTACAATTAGGGTAGACAACAGACATACAACTGTTTTACTTCCTTACCCCCACGAAGAAACGGTAAAACACCTTTTGAGAAGAAACTCCGCGTGCTGTCACCTCCGGGAGCCGCCTCCCTGGTTGTGGTGCAGCTCGCTCAAGAGCAGCAGATCGAACTCCTTCTCCAGTTGCATTTTGGGCTGGTGCATCGGAGAGCAGCGTGTTAGTACCCCATCTCTTCGTGATCTATTGCCAGATATGCCCCTTTTAGGTGACTGGCTTTGTGCAGCGATAAGACGCACACCCTTCTGTGGCGACTTCATGCTTCAGTAGGAAAACCTGGCCAGCGGTGCAACAAATGGCGATTGAAAGTTAAGTCGTACGTGAACATCGCTTCAGCCACATCTCGTATCTTAGGGCGGTCCTCGACACACGCTTCACATTCTGGGAGCATGTTACATCAATTTTTGTAGATTCCACGAAATCCCTCCTGAAGAAGGGGCTCCACTGCACGACCGAACTGCGAGCAAATCTCCTCCTGTTGCGTGATGCATCGCAACATATTTTGCGACTGATAACGATATTTTCCTTACCCTTCAGTCGAGGAAAGTGAAAATGTATCAATGAAGATCGTTTCAGCAATTAGGTCATCAGAAAGCAGTGGCCCTGGCGTGGAGATGGGAAGAAGTGTGCGTCATGCTCGTACCTGAGGACGTTGAACGTTCTAACTTGGCAACTCGTGCTGTTCTGAACTTCAGTTGAGATGTCAACGCTTTGCGGTCCTCTCCTCGTCACAGTTGGTCGTTTGCGGTTGGTCCCGTGAGCCCATGGATCGTCTCTCAGGAGGAAAACCTTTTCCTCGGCGCTCACCTGACGCTTCACTCCCCACATCCTTCAACTTCCTCCTTCTGAGGTCCTCCAGTTTTTCTGCGTCTGCGCCCCAATTATCGGTCGCCTCCAGAGTTTTTACAGTCCCAAGTCGTCGACTTTGCTTCCTCCAGTTTTTGTAGATTTCCACTCGTTGCGGTTCGCGCCTTGTCTTCGTTTTTGTTTCGTAAATTGGCGCCCGATTGTGGACTAATGTGAGTCACGTTTTTCTCGCATCTTCCACGAGGCCGACTGAGGTTGAATTGTCTTGCCCTGAACCAGCGTGTGCTAATAGGTTTGCTCGCAGTTCGAAAGGATTCATTTGAAAATCGAAAGCTGCCTGCCGGTCGTGTAGTGCAGCCCCTTCTTCGGGAGGGATTTCGTGGCTCTGAATGCGAGACGTGTATCGAGGACCACCCTAAGATACTTACGAGATGCGGCTAAAGCGATGTTCACGTACGACACGGGATTTCGGTGTGATTTCGTTTAAGTGCATTATGCACCGCTGGCCTAGTTTATCGACTGAAGCAAGAAGGGTGTGCGTCTCTCACTGCATAAACCCAGACACCTGGAACGGGCTTACCTGACAACACATCACAAAGTTAGAAGGTCGCTAGAAGGATCAATGTGAGACGCCAAAAAATGGTTTGTGGCAAAAAGGCACTAACACTAACACACTACCATCAACATCTCAATTTTTTTTTAAATCCTAGACAACTCGGAAATAGGCGTGAACTGGCGGGAAACTATCGGAACGAGAGAGCGAGACGGGGCCATGCACAGGGAGACGATAGTTAGTAGCTGAATGATGAAATTTGGAAGGAGTCGTCTCTTGTGGAGGGGAATTGAACTTGAGGAGAGGGAAAATAAAGGAAGGAAAAACCCACTTCAGGGGAATCACAGCCGCAGGGGTGGAATTTCTGCAGGTACGAGGGGTAGGTATCGGAAGTAAGGAGACAATGACTTGGAAAGTCCGAGGTCAAAGGACTCGAATTGATTCAGCGCATTGCGTCGAACAAATGACGAGAGCAGCTCAATAAAATATAAAACTCCCGCCGAAACGCGACTACAGAGTAGTTGTGCCATGTAAATTCAGCTTGTATGACACTAGAGTGCTACAGAAAATCGCGTTAGTAAAAAAACATGTTAATCCCAGAATGGAAGTTTAATAACGGTTATGAAATAATCAGTAGCACCCCGCCAAATTCCGGAATTCTTCAAGTTACCTTTTTCCCTATGACTCCTAACTATAAACATGCACGTTTCTAAAAAAAAATCTCCTGGACAGTCTCATAAGTTACTCATGGAATGATGTCACATGAACAGGAGCAACCCAATAACTTCCCGAATTGATAGCGCGACCAATTTCTACATAGAAAAAAAAGAATAAAGAGACAATTCATTACTAGTTGAAGTGATTAAGAACGCTGAGGAAAGTTTTACGATAAGTGGCAACCAATATTTTCGGGCTAGAAGTAAGCTGGTATTTCGCGAGCCACCGGATTTCCTCGGCGGCTTATGCTGAGTGCCATAGCGAGGCTTGAAAACATCTCCAAACCTTCACACGGTCTAGCCTGTTAGTGCCCATATCCTTTGGAGTGGGCCGACTGATTGGAGCAATGTTGGGCTATTTCCTCCCCTTTTCTGAGAGGTGGATGGCTTTCCTTGAGTGGTTGTGAGGGGAGGGCGAGTGATGGCGCCCCCTCATGCTCCCCCCCCCACCACTTTGTTTTGTTGTTCCCCCCACCCCTATTGCGCCACTAACCCAAGCTATAAAGCGAACTGTGGCGAAGGGTGGATGGCACACATGTCACTGTGTCTAATACGAAGTCTCAAGGATACCAGGCGACCTCCTTGCAGTAAATAGCCTTGTCACGGCATGCGGGGCTCTGCCGTGATCGACTCTTAATTACCCTACCTACTCATGGGAACATGAATGACGCAAGTAAAACATTAAATTTGAGCATTCAAGGAGCTTACCCTAGCCGAGGAAGAGAGACTACTATTGAGACCCTCCTCAGTCATGGAGGAGGAGGTCATGGACTTGTGCTGTGATCTCCCAGTTGTAGAAGAAGGTTCAACTGCAGCGGCTAGAGGCGCAAGGTCAGATCCTGCGAGCAGGGGGCTTCTGGGGGTCCCTGCTGCAAGTGTGGGGCCTGGTGACAGGGTGCTGGCCCTCCTCGGGTGGAGGTGTCCTTGGGGGCTCCTGAGAACCAGGAGGATACGGGCTTGGAGCCGCTAACTGAAGGGTCGGATGCGGGGCTGTCGGGCACACATTCGAGGCACAAGCGAGGGCGCCTTGTGAAGTCCATAAATTACATATGGAATGATGTCACATGAACAGGAGCAACACAATAACTTCCCGAATCGATAGCGCAACCAGTTTCTACATAGAACGTTCAGTCAAGTCCTGCCAGGTTAAAAAAAAGAATAAAAAGACCTTTCATTACTAGTTGAAGTGATTAAGAACGCTGAGGAAAGTTTTACGATGAGTGGCAACCGATCTTTTCACAGTTTTTTTTTTCTCTAGTTCCAGAACCTAGAAAATGCCAATTTTCATCATTCTGTTGTAGTCAGGCTGTGTTTCGTATCGTTTACAAGTATTTTTCGATGCTGAATCGAATGGGATGGGTCTCGGAGGTAGATGATGGCGTCAAGGTGAAATCGCAGTAAATACAGTGTGGTAAAGTCTATTATATGAAGGAACTTGCAGCACACTGCAGCGAAATTTATCATTTCTCTCTGGCCTGCGCTCATTTTCTGCGCTACCTCCCGTCTCACTCTAATCACTTATCAGTTCGACTCGTTACGTCGCCTAACGTCAATTTTCGTTGTTCCTTTGTAGCCAGGCCGTGTTTCGTATCGTTTTCTAGTATTTTTCGATGCTGAATCGAATAAGATGGGTCTCGAAGGTGCTTTACATAGTGGTTTCTCGGATATAGCCACGTTATATTCTTAATATTTGCCGACGTTGGATAGAACAAGTCATAATCACGTTGCGCAAGAGGATACTGAAACGTTGTAATAATTTGCAGCATTATGAATTGATAAAAGCCATTCAGACCAAAGCGATTCAATTAACGACTGAACGTACAGGCAGGAACGTACATACAGTGTCCCCGCAGGAGGTAGATATTGAATGAGTACGAAGTGGGGGAACCGAAGTTTTCTTCTGACGCTCTCACGACGACCAACTGAGGTTTAGTTGGCCCAAAACTGGTCGGAAAAACGAGCTCGAATGACAGCGGAAAACTCTAAAATTGCAGCGGAGTGAATACGCACAAACGGACCGTAGCAGTTGTGATTTGGAGGCAACGTGAAATGAAGGAGCGTTTTACACTTCGGAGCTCTTTCGCTATTTTTTTTTAGAACCTTCCATTCTCTTCCTTTTTATCATCTTCACCTTCCAGCGGACTCTACGGAATGCTAACGGATCGCGACCGTAAACCCTGAAATAGACGTTGCGGCGAACTGATGCAGCGGGGCGAGGAAACTGAGTGAGAAACCGAACCAGACGACTCGGCCGCTGTAGAATCGCAACTTGCAATTCCAGCTCTAACTCCTCTGTAACGAGATCCGCAAAACCAGAAAACCCGAGTCGTTTCCTCGAACTTCCTCCATCAGGCGCGTTTTCCAGGTTTCGGTTAAACGGTTTCATAAGACGAAAACTGGAAAAGTCTTACCGGAAACGTGCTCAACCGAGAAACATTTACAGAATTCATGTAATTACTTTTGGATTCAAATGGACTAAATTATCTATTAATGACTGCGTTTGTTAAAAATCGTTGATAGAAAAAGACTGAACAAATGTGGTAAAAAGAGAACGAAGGGAAACGCAGGCAGAACGGAGGAAACTTGAGATGAGCGTCGGAAAAAACAGCCTGCGATCAGTGTGAATTGACACTCGTGTTCTCCAGTGAAGCGGCCGCCGGTTGATGGGACTGGCACGCCACGTGTTGATCCGTGATGGGAACTGAGTGCCTTGTGAGTTGACGCCACAAATATAAATAGCCCGACGCCTCGCACAACTTTCCTCAGCTCCAAACACGTACGGCAAATCTCAATCAGAAATTATATCTCTCAGAGAGAGAGAGAGAGAGCGAGAGAGAGAGAGAGAGCGAGAGAGAGAGAGCGAGAGAGAGAGAGAGAGAGAGAGAGAGAGAGAGAGAGAGAGAGAGAGAGAGAGAGAGAGAGAGAGAGAGAGAGAGAGAGAGAGAGAGAGAGAGAGAGAGAGAGAGAGAGAGAGAGAGAGAGAGAGAGAGAGAGAGAGAGAGAGAGAGAGAGAGAGAGAGAGAGAGAGAGAGAGAGAGAGAGAGAGAGAGAGAGAGAGAGAGAGAGAGAGAGAGAGAGAGAGAGAGAGAGAGAGAGAGAGAGAGAGAGAGAGAGAGAGAGAGAGAGAGAGAGAGAGAGAGAGAGAGAGAGAGAGAGAGAGAGAGAGAGAGAGAGAGAGAGAGAGAGAGAGAGAGAGAGAGAGAGAGAGAGAGAGAGAGAGAGAGAGAGAGAGAGAGAGAGAGAGAGAGAGAGAGAGAGAGAGAGAGAGAGAGAGAGAGAGAGAGAGAGAGAGAGAGAGAGAGAGAGAGCGAGAGAGAGAGAGCGAGAGAGAGAGAGAGAGAGAGAGAGAGAGAGAGAGAGAGAGAGAGAGAGAGAGAGAGAGAGAGAGAGAGAGAGAGAGAGAGAGAGAGAGAGAGAGAATGAATGAATGAATGATTTTATTTACCAAGGGAGAATTAGGGCCATGTGGCCCTCTCTTCCATTCTCCCTGGCTACATCACACTGTTACATATCCTCCTACATTCGTCGTAACTCATTATGTAGTTTATAAATACATTCCATTCACACCAAATAAATTACATTCATACACTAACACTCTCGTCCATACATAAACACTTACCGACACAAACAAACACTCACTGCCCCGACTTTAGAGAAGGGTGAGTACTTGGATATTCCTCCCCTTCTCCGCAGTGGATATCCTAATCCTAATATTTGACAAACACTTAACAAACAGGAAACATATAACGATTGACAACAAACTATTTACAATGTAGGAGTGCGTGAAGACTAAATGAATAATATTAGTATAAGGTCCAACTAGAATACAACAACGATACAATCTAGTAGCTCTCAATTAATATTTCTTTAAACTTTTCTTTAAACTCTTCTATCCTACCACACTTCTGAAACAGCTCTGCATGCTCATTTTTGTTCCTTGGACTACGAAAGATCTCGCCAACATGTTCGTCCGATGGGCAGGAATCCGAAGAACACTGTTCTTGCTCCGAGTATCGCGCTGTGAGAGAAACTCGAACGATTGGTAAAGAGGTCTACGATATTTCAATATCTTGAAAACCAGACAGGCGATATGCAGCTTTTTACGTTCTCTAATCTTCAGCCATCCTAACCGCTTATAATGGGGTAGAGAGAGAGCGAGAGAGAGAGAGATACAGCAAATTTAATACATTTCAATAGAAAAAAATTAAGTGAATAATATTACCCAACTTTAGGCTAGGCCTGCTATATTGAGTAAGAGTCGCATATAAGAAAACTGACAGAAAAGAACAAGTACTTGAGGCACCAACAACAACAAGGGTACAATTTTTTTTAAAGATGGGAGTAGGGGGAGGGGAGAATTTAACAACGAATTAAAGGAGGAACATCCGTTCAAAGTCATCCGCGAGAAAATCAGCGTGTTATACGCGCTTCTCTTATAGGAAATAGGTGTTCTCAATTTGTGATTGAGTTACTTATAGAGCGAATACAATAGATAAAGCGGGCTAGTCGTAGGCTTTGGATATACAATGTTACTACGTAAGGCAAACCTAGTTGGAGACAGAAATATACCTACAAGGTAGAGTGCCCGTGATAAAACAGTAAGAGATTTTTAGCGAGGAGCTTGTTTCGACCAGGATAGACTTGAATGAATCTTGGTGACGGGTTTAGTTGAGCACAAACTTGTAATTGAAGAGTTGGTATATCACAAGATCTGAAGACCTAGATGTACAAAGAAGAGGTGACTTGAACATGATATGATTTGAGTATATAAGCGCGAACAAGGGGAGGCTCTGAAGGCGTGAAACTGGTTGTACGGGGAAGGAAGGAGAAATCCGAATTGATGAGAGGTGAAACAAGTGTCCATCGGGAGAATTGGTTGACGACTGTATCACGAAAGGTGTTAGATGACTGTGTAGGGAGAACTGGAGACGACCGACTTT
This sequence comes from Pachypeltis micranthus, assembly GCA_020466155.1. Classification (NCBI taxonomy): domain Eukaryota; kingdom Metazoa; phylum Arthropoda; class Insecta; order Hemiptera; family Miridae; genus Pachypeltis; species Pachypeltis micranthus. Next base: position 3,281,266 of record CM035782.1, on the reverse strand, counting down.
CGCGAGACTTCGTAGGAGATTGAGTTTGGGAGGAGCTGTCTGTCGTGGAGAGGAATGTGAAAAGAGAGGAGGAAATTATATTTTGGAATGTTCAGACTAAGGGGAAATCCGTCGTCAATTGAAAATAACTGAAGAGGTGGAATTTTATAGGACAAAGGTCATTGGAAAAACAATGACTTTGCAGTTAAGGGCCAGGGAGTCCCATTAGGGCAGGTGCAGGAATTCCGAGGTCAAAAAACTCATACTCCACAGCTCCTTAATGGTAAATGAATGGTGATTTGCTGCTGTTGCCGTTTTCTCTCAATTGCGTTCACTCAGCCGATTTCCGAAATGGTCTTTTTTGGACTTGGTAGCCGTGGGTACGCAAAGATCTGATGAAAACTGAGGTGATTAAAACTATACACTTTACCTGCCGTTTACATAACTTTCCTTGCTACTACGCAGGCCCAAAGAAAACAAAAACGGTTTAGCCGTAGAATTATCATATAGGGCAAACTCAATTAACAAGGCACACGACGAAAGCGAAAGTACGGAACAAAATAAATCCGACAAATCAACCGTCCCTGAACCAACTGCAGCCAGCGTTGAATTCTGAGCTCACAGAGTCCACTTTCAGGAGCTGAACAAACCTAGAAACCGACAATTAAACGGCACTTTGGTCATTTCGTAGCAACTACCTCCAGTGAAATTACGGCTCATCGAGTCAAGCAATTTGCAGGGCGAGAATTCCGAGAATCTACTCAGAAGTCACCGAATCCAGTCGGTAATGGCCTTGTTCAGAACGGCTTTCTTTTTAATGATAACCGTCGTACGGATTTCCTTCCCTTTCAAGGGCACTAAATTTCCCGGGAAAGCGAAGGCATTTCGACGGTTAAATGGTTGTGGCAAGTTGAATTGATTAGTCGACGTAGAGCTCACGCCAGTGTCAATAAATACCTTTTCTTGATTCAAGTAAATACAGTAAAGTACACTAATTACATATTAAACGTCAGGTGCCGACGCATCCCATTCCTCTCATGCTCAGCAGTTTCGTTCACTCACGTTACGTGGAACAAGTGTCAGAATTGGTTTTTGGCACTAGAGAGAAGGAAGGAATCGTTGGAGCTGCCGCACAATTACCGGCAAGTTCTAATTAATAAAACTCGTTTCATACCTATTTTAAATCCTGTTTCACTTCCTTTGTAATCAATCGTTTTTAGTTAACTACGAGCAACGCATAAAATTATCAAAACGTTTTAAAAAAGTATAGTTTTTTCTCTTAAATCCATCTGATATGAAGCTGTTCACACAAAAATTGAAATACTAGTCCGATGTACTTCCTGTACGACGAAATTTTGCAAAATAATTAAGAGCAACCCGCTAAAATCGGCAATCCAATGAAAAGTATCGTCGTGGCCTAAGTAGCAGCAACTCAATCAATTCCGGAACATAAGGCGCTACCAGTTTTTACGGAGGACGTTGAGGACGCATAAATTGCGTGAAAAACATACTGCGTTTTGTTAAACCTCCACTTATTGGCGTGTCCGCGCGATTTATTACTTTCTTTGGCGCTACGAAGTAAAAAGGAAAGTTACATAATCGGACGACAATCTTTTTGTAAGTTTTCTTCGTAGAGTCACGGGCTACGACTCCGAAAAACGCCATTGCGAAAAATGATTTGCGTGTTTATGAACGCGATCGAGGGGAAACAGCTCAAAATCTCACACTTTGCCTGCAGGCCGCCATGAGACGCGATAATAGCAAAATTGACTCAAAACGAGTAGTGGTCATCGTGTATCATAGTGATCAAAACGCAGAAAATGTTTTTCTCAACAACAGCTCTTAACGACTGTGGTAAAGGCAGTTTCAAATAACAAAACCCTGCAAATTATTACACAACGGTTTATTATTCTCATGAACAGCTTGACTTGGTATTACTGCTCCGAGACCCATCCCATTCGATTCAGCATCGAAAAATACCAGTAAACCATACGAAACATGACCTGAATACAATAGAACTACGGAAACTAAATATTCCCCCGGAGTCAGGCGCCCGTAGACGTCTGTAGGCATTTATGATCCGATGTAGGGGTGTGCAGAGGAAGTGGCCCCAATCTTCCTCCGCCCCTTCGGACAAAAAGAGTCCAGAAATTGGGACGGGGATTTCCAGCGAACCCTCGGCAATGGCACAACGTTGCGAGGCGAGCGGGCGGGTGGTTTTTATGAGACGGGAGGGAGTACTAACGACGAAACTTAGACTTCCGCTGTAGTTCCCGCGAGTTGTTTCAATTAGTAGACTCTAATAGTTACTGTAATTTCCTTATACACAGTTGTACACGTCTGATACTCATTCCATTCGACCCAGGATGTAAAAATACCTTGAAAACGATACGAAACACGGCTATTTGCGATTATACTGCGTTTTGTTAATTTATTCAACCATTTTTTGTCGTTAATAACCATGGGCTTCGTCCGATCGGATTGCCGAGATGGCGGGCACAACTAGATACCAAATGGGATTTTTGTGCGAAATAACAGATTTTTTAGACCACGTTAAAGGCACAAAACGTCCTGGACAGGGGACGGACATTGCAGATTTGGAATCCCCATGTCTTGAAACGTAAAGTATCAAATTGGGGGGGGGGGGGTTGTAAAAAATTTTTTGTGACTGAAAACATAGGGTTATAATTCAGAATGAATAATAAACCAAAACGCACAGAAAACTTGTAATTTCGTGGTAGAAAAGGAACAGGTGGTTGATAGATAGTAGTAAACCGGGGAATAATAATAGTGATAAAGTGAGTGATCAGAATCAGAATCGCGTCACGTCGTGCCAATTGCCTTCCGTAGTAGTCAGATCATGTTTCGTATGGTTTACCTGTTATATTACCTTAAGGGTTTTAAAGGATAGAGAAGAGGTTAGGTTGCGGAGAAATGTGTGCAGGGCCTGAGGTGTAGGTGTATAGGTTATGTGTTTGTGTTAGTGTGTGGTCTTGAGTGGGCGGTGCCAGGGGTGGATGAATATCAAGTAGCCCATCCCTGGACCGCCGGTCTGACTGTATTTAAGGGCTGAATGTATATACGAGTGTGTCGTGTATGTGTGTTAGTGACTTGTGGGGATAGGTAGTGTAGCGAAGGATCCAGGGGTGGATGAATATCGAGTAGCCTGCCCCTGGACCTTCGGGAAAGTGTGTGAATGTATTTAAGGGTTGAAAGTATTTATTGTATGAGTGTGTATGTAGGTTAGTAGTGTTAGGTTAGAGTGAGACGGGTGGGTCGCGATCGAGGGCAACCAAATATCAAGTAGTCCGCCCTCGTCACGTCGGATCGGGGATTGCAGTTCAGGCCGGAAATAAAGACAGCCTGACACCCTTCTCCATGGCAGGTACGGGGGCAAGTCCAATCCCCGTACCCCCATGGAGATAAAGGGTAGGTGCCGTAGAACTCCTCTTGGCAAATTCTGGCACCGGGGTGTGCCACCCATTCAGGTCCTTTGGCTGCTCAAGGTACAGCCACGTTTAATTAGGCAGTGTGGAGCCTTTAGGGCGTGGCCCTGTCAGTCGTTGAGCCATCGGATTGGCCTCGTGGCGACCGTGGTTTCGCTGGGAATCCCCCCCCCCCCAGAGAGATGTTAGGTGCTGGCAGGAGAGGGGTGTAGGCTGCGAAGCTAGGTACCCTCTCCAACATATGCCCAAAGCACACCTACCATTGTTATATTACCTTATTATTCCAAGTATTTTTTTATGCCGAGTCGAATGGGATGGTTCTCATAGATGTGCGACTAGGTCAAGGGGCTAAGTGCATGAACGTCTTAGTGGAAAGGGGGTTCGGCAAGACAACCGGATCCCGGATCCTGTTTCTTGCAGGACGTGCAATGCGTGGCTCCACGTCTTTTCTCTCAAAGAACCCAAGAAACCACGTGCTGCTTCATTGTAGTTGTTGGAAGAGCTTTACCTGCTACTAAGCAAGCTCATAACCATCGCTCAGTTTGCGACGAAGGTTATGACGAAAAGTCATAGTTAGATCAGGTTGCAAAATAACAATCTGCCATACCTCCATAGGTCTGGGGTCGATGGATGCTGAGGGGAGTTTCCAGGTTCGTGCACGGTAGCGAAACGTCAACCCAAGACTTTTGACTGATATAAGGAGCATTTGATTAGTGTACACACCTGTCCAAATTCCCGAAATCGCGTTCAAGTCTGTTCCTGGGGCTCACGTAGTTGATTCCTCCAGCGCAGTTCTGATTTCTATCGAAAGCTCACCAAGTTTTGTTTGTTCGTCGGTCGCTCGTTCTGTGGCGCCCGACTCCCAGCATCTGATCTGATATCCTTTCTCTGTAATTAATCCGCTTCCTTTTTCCTCTCTAATGGCCTTCTCGTCAGTCCAAACTCACATCCGCTTCGCACGCCATGCGCTTCCCTCCACCCACATAGTTCACACCTATTGGCTGCCGCATGCAGTAATTGTAACCGTCGATAATTTCGTAGTTATTCGAGCCGCCAAGGGAGCGTTTGTTTTCTGCGTTCAACTACTGTGGAGACCAATGAGCAGGGAGTGTATAGACTGCAGTCAACGGTTTGTCAAACTTCAAATCTCGGCTGCTAGATCTTCCGTCCACATTGAATTAAATACTTCTCATTCTTCACACTTATTTTTACAAAATCACGGTTACACACATTTTCTGATGATTGGGAGTACCAAAGATGCGAGGATTTTGATTAAATTATTTTTAAAAAATTGTTTGTTGTGATAAATTGATTCAACAGTACTTCGCATTCGTATTCCGGAATCCCCTGAGTCTGAAAAACACTATTTGGGAAAATGGTCTGTGTGTGTGTGTGTCAACGATTTTTAGAGAGAACCACCGTACCAAATCCACTCAAACTTGATATCTCGCCCGCAGGTTACCACAGGACGCAAAAATAAGGGTACGAACAAAATCCACCGAAAGTTAAGTATAGTTATCACAGTGATCAAAACACCAAATATTTTTTTTCTCAAAAATGGCTGTGACGATTTTGATTACATTTTTTATATTGATAGCTCGCAATAAGGCAATGATACCATAAAATTCCCATCTGTGTGAAAATGACGAGAGCAGCACAATAAATTACCAAAACTTTCGACGAAATCGATTTTAGCGCTGTTTTTAGAGAAAACCACCGTACCAAATCCACTCAAACTTGATATCTCGCCTGCAGGTTACCATAGGACGCAAAAATAAGGGTTTGAACAAAATCCACCAAAAGTTAACTATAGTTATCATAGTGATCAAAACACCAAATATTTTTTTTCTCAAAAATGGCTCTAACGATTTTTTGATTTTGATTTTTTATATTGATAGCTCTCAATAAGGCAACTATACCATAAAATTCCCATTTGTGGTAAAATTACGAGAGCAGCACAGTAAATTATCAAAATTTTCGACGAAAAGCGTTTTTAGCGCAGTTTTTTCCTAATAAACTCCACTGGAATTTTAGTAGAATGTTAATAAAAATTGGTATTGTAGTCCAGTCCAATACCTATAGGGTGAGTGTTTGAAAACGCTCAGGAGATACATGGGGCTCACTTCAGCAATTCCTGAATTTCAACTACTGCCGTTTCGCTTACTACCAGTTCTACAGGTTTTTACCCAATAACTCTGCAAAAGTAATTACTATCCTTCTTCAAAAAATTTGTGTTTACAGCCTCATTAATTATCTGTGTACCAATTGCTCAATAATGATCCTGGAATGAGTACGAGCAGCACAATAAATTCCGGAACTGTAAGCGCTACCGCTTCCTGCTGCCGTGAAGTGTTGTTTGACCAAGTTCAAATTACCTGAGTGATAAATGAATTGATTAAACAGAATTAGCCATGTACAAAGTGAATTGACGTAGAGCTAAGGAAAGTTGTGTGTGGCAACGCACCAGATATTTAAAGTACACGAGCGTACGATTCAGCCCATGTCACCCCATTATGTGGCCGCTTTTCCGAAATTTTTGCAAAAACTGTATCCAAAAATTGTTACGTAAGGGGGAGGAGTTACGCGTCCATACCCCAAGATACTCCCTGACGCATCATCCCCTTTTCCTCTGAACTGCTGACACCACATTTCATCAACATAAAAGACCTCGCCTTCAGCAGAGAGTCAGTCAGTATTGCCTTCAGCTCCCGTAACTCTGTATCTTTGTGTTAAATGTAATAAAGTGTTTTTTAAACACGTTACTCACGAGGAAAATTGTGTCTTTTGTATAAACTCATGGGGCTGGCACGGAGGACTATAATAAATTAATCGTCCGCACTGGGAACTGTGATGTTGCTACGGATTGGGCCCGATATGTAGCGTTTCTGCTATCGCATTTACTTGTGACTCATTGCACCTTCCGCATTTCGTAAGTTTAAGGGTCTTGTGTTTATTGTTTCGACTCGTGAACGTGTGAAATGCGACTGGAACAACGACCATAATAGTTTCCTGATCGTTAGGTTCTGTTCTCAATTCAGAACGATTGTGTGTCGTTATCTCGCTCGGTTAGTGCTCGTTTTCTTCCTGCGTATCTTTAGTCGTTTGACAACAGGTTTCTTGTCTGTCATCAAATCGAACCTTCGACGCTTGAAACGTAATGTTTCGTTTATCGCGAGCGTGTTCAAACCCCATCGGGCCTCTGGTCGCCTTGCCCGGTAACAGTTGGGCGTTCTCTATTCGAATCTTCGCCATCTTCGTCGCTCCGCATTCTCGACTGTTGGTTCTCGATTTTCGACGGGTTTCCCCTCCGATTATTTCCTTCGGGAATCATCTCAGGAAGTTCCTTATGGTAAGCGCTAACTCTCGTTTCTACTAACTGTGACTTTAAGGTTGATTTTCTTTCAAGGTTCGTGTTTCACGTTTGTTGAAATACTCATACAAAGAATGGGTTTTCAGGAAAAGTGTGACAACACGCGCATTTCGGCTTTGTGCACTGCAAGAGTTTGTGAAAAAGTGTGTTCGTAGCTTGACTTTTTTTTGGAGCGTACTTCAATATTTAATTTGCAAAGTGTGTCGTCCACGTGGGCTTCGTGCACATCGCGTGGCTGCACCTCGAGCTCATGTATTTACCCTCTTATATTCGTTCAATTTCATACCTGATTAATGACGGTACTGGGATATTACCGAGAAAGTTATAAAAAATTCAGGGACGCCGATGGACGTAATTGAGTCGAAATTTCGTGGTAACTTTGAACGGTTCTGCGTGCACTAAAACAAAGTCAGTTTTCATTTCGTATTTTTTGTGTTGTCGTATCATTTTATGTCCATAAAACTTCTACAGTTCTGAATGTTTTCAGAAGTCGAGAGTAGTTTATAAGAGAACGAGCGGTGCGTAGCAACACACGACTTTCCGCCACCCCCTTAAGTTCGAACGCCAGCTACATAGGCGGGCGATATATCTTCCTTCAACGCATTTGTACAGAAACATTTATGGAGAACAAAATGTAGGGACTAGTAAGCTGAGAGTACTCCGTAAGTTTGATTGAAATCGTTTGAGCCGTTTTTGAGAAAAGTGGAATACCGATAAATTAATATTCGACAAATCTCCTTTTCTGAGTTAACTTGGCTGATATCTCCGTTCAACATATATATACAGAAATAATTATAGAGAACGAAATGGCGGTATGAGTGACTGCAAGACACTCCATTAGGATTTATCACATCTGATGAAGAAGTTACCTTGGAATTTACGGAAATGTTCGAAAAAACGTTATTTTTGACCCATTTTGGTTTTTATCTCTGTTCAATGGACTGTCAGAGGAACATTTATTCAGAACAATATGTAGATATTAACTATTCGAAAACATCTTGAAAGTTTGGTGATAATTGTTCAAGCCGTTTTGCCAAAAAGCGTAAAAAACCTATTTTTGTTTCATAGGCCTATATCTCCGTTCACCGTATTTTCATGAAGATATGTATAGAAAAGGAAAGTTAGGTATTGATTAGTACAAGATAATTTGAAAGTTTAATCAAAATCGTTAAAACCGTTTTCGAGAAAAATGCGAAAAACCCTAATTTTTGGTACATTTTCGTACCCCCACCCCCCTTCCCATCGGCCGAAATCGTCCGTAACCTTATTTTGGTGTCTACAAAAAATAACAAACAAAACGAAAAAAGAAACAGCTCAATTGGATCAGCCATTCTCACGCAAATCGAACTACAGACACACAGGGACCACGCGCCGAAATTAGGTTTTTTAGACTCAGTTGGCCTCTAAACGTAAAGATCTGAAGAAAACCCAAATTTTTTATTTTGACACGATTACTATTTTTTTTTTTTTCCCCGAGGGCATCCGGACAAGTCCCTTTGTCACTGCGGCCACGTGTGGGCCTATTGTGACTCTAGCCCTTCCTTTGTAAAAGGCGTCGTACATACCCGCCCCCCTTAGGAAGCCGAGTATGTCCTTCACCGCAGCTTCTGCTTATGATGTGAGGCTCAATAATCCCCTGGGCAAAGAATCCAAAGCGTTTCGCTGCTAAGGCAGGGCACTCACATAGGATGTGCTCCGCCGTCTCGTCCTCCTCACCACAGAGTCTGCATTCCACCGCCTCTAAGATGCCCATCTTGTTGAGGTGATACCTGAGTGGGCAGTATCCGGTGAGGAAGCTAATCAAGACCCCCTCCTAGAGAGTGTCAGCATCGCCTTCGCCCTTTGACCAGAAGGCGTAACAAGCCTTTTTGATTGTCTAAGTCGTGGCTGACGATGCCAATGGGCGCTATTTTCCTGTGTCTCCTATTGAGCCACCAAACGGTTCAGGTGACTTTTGGTCATACCTACGTGAGGTTCAGGCCCAATGGGTAGGGCTTCTGTGCCCTTCTTCGCAAGGTGGTCAGCCTTTTCATTGCCCTCATGCCCCTTGTGAGCCGGCACCCAGATGAGGGAAAGCCTGTTGTGGGCGCCGAGCTGCTTGAGTGCATGAAGGCATTCCCATGCCAGCCTGGACCTAAAACTATAGGCCGCGATGGCCTTTAATGCGGCCTGGCTGTCCGAGAATATGTAGATCCGCTTGCCCTTGAGTCCTTTAGACAGGATCTCTTCTGCGCAGATCTTTATAGCTTGGATTTCAGCTTGGAATATCGTGGCGTACTCTCCCAGCGGCTTAGCCAGACTGTAGTTGGGCCCAACAATGCCCAGTCCAGCTCTGCCTCCCATGACTGAACCATCGGTATACCACCGCAGGGCACCCACCTCGGTCCGGAACGTCTCCTGCTCCCATCGTTCCCGCGAGTGGATACTTACCCTGAATGGCAGCCGAAAGTTTTTTTTCGCTCTGACATAACACGATTACTATACTTTCCTCCCCTTCGGGTAGCGGAAAGTAAAAATTCAGGGACACCGATGGACGTAATTGAGTCGAAATTTTGTGGTAACTTTCCGCTTTGAACGGTTCTGCGTGCAATAAAAAAAGTATCGTTTTTCGATTCGGATTTTTTCGTGAAGTCGGATTATTTTATGTCCATAAAACTTCTACAGTTCTGAATGTATTTTAATGAGTAATTTATATGAGAAAAAGTGCAGTAAAATCGCTTTTCGTTGAAATGTTTAAAAAAAATTTCTTCTGCTTCGTCATTTCTTCACGAATGGCATTATTATGTTATCGCAGCGTTATTACTTTCCGCTACCCGAAGGGAAGGAAAGTATAGTAATCGGCCCAAAAAAAAAATTTGTGTTTTCTTCAGATCTTTACGTTTTGAGGACTACCGAGTCTAAAAAACCTCATTTCGGCGCGTGGTCCGTGTGTATGTGTCTGTAGTTCGATAGCCGCAGGACGTCAGGCCCCTCTTCACCAAAAAGCGTGGCAGACAAAAGGATTGGGTGATTGAGGTATCACCCAGCCTATACAAAAAACTAGAGGGGGCAAGGCACCTCCAAATAGCCTGGCAGCGGTGCGCCATCCGAAAGTACCAAGCCCCCACTCAGTGCTACAAATTCCAGCGCTATGGTCACCTGGCAGTGGCCTGTACAAGACCTGTTGTGTGCGCCTTGCAACATCTGTGTAAGGAATGCAAGCGTGATGCTCCCCTCAAGTGTGCCAATTGCGTCGAACTCAAAATCCAACAGGTTGCACACTCTACACGAGACGCACGCTGTACCATTCGCCAGCGAGCGATTGCCCTCCAGGAGTCACGAGTGGATTATGAATAGGTCAAAAACAGTTCGAATCCTTCAGCACAACACCAATAAGAGTTGCCCAGTTATGGCTGAGTTGCTGCAAAATGCACTCAAGAAACGCTGCAGTGTTCTCGCCATACAGGAACCATACATAGGATCCAAAACTCTTGGTCTGGGATCGCAGGCACGAGTGGTGGCTGGAGCAAGAACGGGAGCCAAGGCAGCAGTGGCCTGCATCGACCCGTCCATTGACATGCTCGCACTCACTCACCTGTACAGCCAGCACTTGGTCGCTGTGCTCATCCGAGCCAGTGGCTTTGAGCTGGTTGTAATATCATTTTACAGGCAATTTGGCGCACCAGTTGCCAACAGCCTTGAACCACTCGAGCGGGCTCTAGCAGGCCTATCAGGACGACCCTGCATAGTCTGTGCCGATGCAAATGCCAGATCACCATTGTGGAGGATCCCCAACCCTGGATGGGGCGGGCGAGGCGTATATAGAGCTGCTCACCAGGTACAACTTGGTTGTTGCCAACGACCCCATGACTGAGGCGACCTATGATGGTCCGGGAGGAAGGTCGTGTATAGACGTCACAGCCGTGTCCCACACCCTGCTACTCAAATTGCAGGGTTGGCGAGTCGTACCAGGTGCAACGCAGAGGGATCACATGGTTATTGACTTTGCCATCACGGATGACAACATCCTCTGCAAAGACACGCGTGAAAAGCGATTCCGCACAAAAAATGCTGACTGGCCACAATTCTGCAGGGTACTGAAAGGTGAACTGCGTGCCAATCAATACCTAACTTTTTTTCTCCATACATATCTCCATGAAAATACGGTGAACGGAGATATAGGTCTATGACGCAAAAATAGGTTTTTTTACGCTTTTTGGCAATACGGCTTCAGCGATTTTCACCAAACTCACAGCATGTTTTCAAATAGTTAATACATACATATTCTTTTCAATAAATGTTCCTCTGACGGTCCATTGAACAGAGATAAAAATCAAAATGGGTCGAAAATAACGTTTTTTCGAACATTTCCGTAAATTCCAGGGTTACTTCTTCACCAGATGTGATAAATCCTAATGTAGTGTCTTTTAGTCACCCATACCCACATTTCGTTCAACATAATTATTTCTGTATATATATGTTGAACGGAGATATAAGCCAAGTTAACTCAGAAATGGAGATTTGTCGAATATTAATTTTTCGGTATTCCAATTTTCTCAAAAACGGTCCTAACGATTTCGATCAAACTTTCGGAGTACTCTCAGCTAACTAGTCTCTACATTTTGTTCTCTATAAATGTTTCTGTAGAAATGCGTTGAATGAAGATATAGCACCCGCGTATGTAGCTGGTCTTCGAACTTACGGGGGTGGAGGACAGTTTTGTGTTGCTACGCACCAGATATTTTTGAACTGTTGCTTGCCTTTGTAGTGTTATTCGGACGTTCTCATACATATCCCATCACAACGAGGGGATTATATGGTTGAATCGCAGCCAAGATCATGTGCAATTAGGGTTTTGCGCAGCTGGAATAGTGAGGGTAAAATACCAACTGCCCGGTAATCTGCCTTTCCTCCGGTAAATCTGAGGCAATAAACGGAGCCTAGGCCTATCTCTCTGGCACCAAGAGAGATTCGGTAATTGCAGTTCACTATTCGCCTCATTTATATTCCATAGCAGCGGTTACTCCTGCAGTAAACTCTCCGCCATCTCCCACATTCTCACATTCCTGATATTGTCAAATAACGCGACTGTCGAAGGTGAAAAGTCACGTTCTGCATATTAAATGCTTCAAGAAGAATGTCACTTGAGAGTTCGCTTCAACAGGGTATAGTCCCAACGTGGGACGTCAATTCAGATTAATTTGAAACTTCAGAGAACAGTCCTGTCGTATAATTTCTAGCAGCGTCCCTCAGTCTACGTGATAACACGAAATCACCGAGGCTTGTTCCAAGTTTGCTGAAGACACCAACGTTTCGACTGCCCCCCCCCCCCCCCAACCAACAGCTTAACTGCAAGCTCCACTCCCTCAGTTTCCAATCGATAAATGGATTCTCCTTCTCTCCCGTTCATTTGCTCCGTTCTGTTTTCCCCCCCTTTTTCACGTCCCTCCCGGAACAATCGCCGGAAACTCATAAATTTTATCCGTCTCGGCTCAAATCACATTTTCCTTTTAGCGTCGACTTTATAATCAAGTTCAAGGCGTTTTGTAGGGGTAAAATTAACTTGTGACCGCGTCTTCCGCAGCTACCAGCGGCGCTATTATACGCCGCGTTAACTTCAGGGTTTGTGTCAGGCGTCTTCATGACGATGCTTATCATTTTCTTCCTTGGCCCTGGGCATCTACCAGACGATAAAATATTACTAAGTAGTACAGTGATTAGGTTGGTTACACTTTGTGGCGGCAGGAAGCGGTAGCGTTTACAGTTCCAGATTTTATTGTGCTGCTCGTACTCATTGCAGGACCATTATTGAGCAATTGGTACACAGATAATTAATGAGGCTGTAAACACAAATTTTTTGAAGAAGGATAGTAATTACTTTTGCAGAGTTATTGGGTAAAAACGTTTAGAACTGGTAGTAAGCGAAACGGCAGTAGTTGAAATTCCAGAATTTCTGGAGTGACCCCCATGTATCTCATGAGCGTTTTTAAACGCTCACCCTTTAGGTATTGGATTGGACTACAATACCAATTTTTTTTAACATTCTACAAAAATTCCAGCGGAGTTTATAAGGAAGAAACTGCGCCAAAAACGCTTTTCGTCGAAAAATTTGATAATTTATTGTGCTGCTCTCGTCATTTTCCCACGAATGGGAATTTTATGGTATAGTTGCCTTATTAAGAGCTATCAATATAAAAAAATTTATCAAAATCGTTAGAGCCGTTTTTGAGAAAAAAAATATTTGGTGTTTTCATCACTATGATAACTATAGTTAGCTTTCGGTGGATGTTGCCCATACCCTTCGTTTTGCGTCCCATGGTAACCGTAGGGTAGACATCAAGTATCAGCTGATTTGGTTCGGTTGTTTTCTCTAAAAACCGCGCTTAAATCGATTTCGTCGAAAGTTTTGGTAATTTATTGTGCTGCTCTCGTCATTTTTCCACTAATGGGAATCTTATGAAATTGTTGCCTTATTGAGAGCTATCAACATAAAAAATTTAATCAAAATCGTTAGAGCCGTCTTGGAGAAAAAAATATTTGGTGTTTTGATCACTATGATAACTATAGTTAGCTTTCGGTGGATTTTGTTCGTACCCTTATTTTGGCGTTCCATGGTAACCTGCGGGCTAGATATCAAGTTTGAGTGGATTTGGTACGGTGGTTTGCTCTAAAAGTCGTTGACAGACCATTTTCCCAAATAGTGTTTTTTCGGACTCAGAAGGGCTGATTACATAACTTTCCTTTCTACTTTTTTTGAGCCATGGAAAGTAAAATGTATTGGCCATCGGTATCCATCTTTGTTTAATAGTGGGTGTGTTGCAGGTGCGGCTGTATATTCGTACACCAGGGACTAAGCGAAATAAGAAAGTAGAAATGTAAATGCGGTACAACGGATGGATCGTGTTCTCCCAACGCTCAAAATGATTCAAGGATCTCGTTATTACCAAATCACGTATCCCGCGAATTCTTTCTGAATGGCGGTACATTCAGTGGATCGTCGTTTAGGGTCAAAGAGCGAGTGATTGGAGGATGACTCGCCCGGGCGCAATGCGATATCTCTCGACCTCTTTTAGCGAATTAAATAGAAGAGTACCCGAGCTGTTGTGTCGCCCCCGCTGAGTCCTCTTACGGCTGGACGTGGATGGCCGGAAGATATTCGAACGCCGCGCCAAAACACTAAAATGTTGCCCGATCGTGTTCTAGTCCTAAAAAATTGCATACGGAAATGCCTGGAAACCGGGCTTTCGTGGTGTCAACTGCACAAGCCGTTTTACACGTCAACTCGTATTTCTTGACACCCCCGTGACCATTAACCTGGACGAACCTAACTCTTCCATTTAGCGAGGGTTCGTCAGGGGCATGTGTGGTGACTGTTCGGCGTATGCCGAAAGGCTTAGGCCTTTCCCAGGTGCGTTCAACCCAACCCAACGGTTTCGCTGTGGGGAAGTCCGAGAACTGCCTGTTCAGTCGAGTTCTCCTTCAGACATAGGGATTAAGTTCAGTTTAACTTCCAACGACAACGGATTTCCTCTTTTGTACATTCCAGTACGTCCTTCCTTCCCTCGATTTACCTCCTGCACCAATATACTCGTCTTTCGGTGCTCACACAGACGTTCCTCTATAACCCCGTGGCTGAGTCACAGCTCTCTCTCCCATACAGTTTCCCGCGCCAGTTCACGCGTATTCCGAGTGGTCCCCTTGTGTTGCCGTTTTATACTCACACTCAAATCAATATTCACACTTATAATACAGTCCTCCTTTAACGCTCATGGAGTTTTTTTTTTCGTTCTTCAACTCCCCCTCTCATGATCACAATAGTGACTATGCACCTCAAATGCCTCAATTTAATCAAACTCCAGCCATTTTTTGTTTATGATTCATTCTGAATAATAACCTTATGTTTTCAGTCACGAACAAGTTTTTACAACCCCCCCTCAAAATTTGACACTTTACGTTTCAAGACATGGGGATTCCAAATCTGCAATGTCCGTCCTCCGTCCGGGCCATTTGGCGCCTTTAACGTGGTCTAAAAAAATCGTTCTTTCGCACAAAAATCCCATTTGGTATCTAGTTGTGCCCGCCATCTCGGAAATCCGATCGGACGAAGCCCATGGTTGTTATGGACAAAAAATAGTTTTAAAAAATTAACAAAACGCAGTATAATCACAAATAAGCCGTGTTTCGTATCGTTTTCAAGGTATTTTTACATCCTGGGTCGAACGGAATGAGTATCAGACGTGTAAAACTGTGTGTAGTGAAATGACAGTAATCATTATAGTCAACTAATTGAAAGAACTCGCGGGAACTACAGGGGAAGTCAACGTTTCGTCGTTAGTACTCCCTCCCTCAGTCTCGTCTCATCGAAACTACCCGCCCGCTTGCCTCGCAACGTCGTGTCAATTCCCGAGGGTTCACTAGTCCTGGTCCCAATTTCCCCGACTCTTTTTGAACGACTGGGCGGAGGAAGGTGATGGCCACTTCCAACCGCACGCCCATACATCGGATCATAAATGCCTACAGACGTTTACGGGCGCCTGGGGAATATTTAGTTTCCGTAGTTCATTGTAGTCAGCATGTTTCGTATGGTTTACTAGTATTCGATGCTGAATTGAATGGGATGGGTCTCGGAGCAGTAATACTAGGTCAAGCTGTTCATGAGAATGATAAAACAATTGTGTAATAATTTGGAGGGTTTTTATTTTCATGCTGCGTGGCACATTTATGTTCGGGGCTATTTGCGTGTTAGCGGCAATATTAAACAAGAAATACGTGTTCCTGTTTACTTTCCTTAGCTCTACGCATTAGGAGTAGAAGTTGTGTAATCAGCAGAATATTGTTCCTTTTAGTTTTCTCCAAATGCTTCTGAGTGTACGAAGCACCATTCGATAAAATGCCCTGTGTGTGTGTGTGTGTGCGCGCGCGCTAACGCATTTCAGAGGGCACAGCTGAACCTAATCAGCTCAAATTTTATATTTAGCTATAAGACCATTTTCCTGGCCGGTTAGGTGTATCGTTCAGTGCGAATGATCAAAAGGGGCTCTAAGTGCTTTAATTAAATGTTTGTGTGTTCAGCTCGAGATAATAGAACGTTGACGTACTGTGGGCAATAAGTTGTCCCAAACTTCAACGACGGATATTTGTGCAATTTCTCCTTATAACATCCGCCTGTATGATCCTCCTGTTCTCAAAAACAGATCGTGTTAGGTTCAAGGAGGGACTGCGATGGCCACGAGCCGACGTCGTTTCATTGGCTTTGTTCACAGTGTGTACCCTATAATTCCAGAACGACTAACACGAATCTTTATCCCACGGTCTGCACGCTGGTCGGTCAATTTCGGAACGATAAGTTTCTTGCTGTTGAACGTTGAGAGCTGACTGGTTCATATAAACTGAGGGGTCGGGTGCTAATTTGGTGCAAATTGCAGAAAGTACGTAGGGCTGAGTTGAGTTGAGTGTTGCGTCGCTCCAGATATCCAATGTATTTCAATCTTATCTGTTCTGTTTAACGTTATCTGTTAAATTTGTTCGATCTCGTGTGATCAATCCTTTCGCTTTCCTTTCCCCCAGGTGACGTCAGAGGAATCGCCCAAGACTTGGTACGACTAGCGAAAATCCGATCGTCTCAAGATAACGTCTCCGTAGTCGTCGTTTTCCTCAGCGAGCCTAAGCCTTATAAAGGCGTCAGGATGGAAGCCAGCGAAGTGGAGCGCATTTGGAGAGACGAGGAAGTCGTCGATTCGACAACTGACTACGTTCAAAGCTGCCTATCTCACTATTTTACGGCCGATCCCGGCAAAGCCAAAGGTCTCGTCGTTCAGTCTCAAGCTATGGAAGGTGCGTTGGAGTTATTTTAACGTTGTTTTACGATTTTCGAATGTCTTGCACGGATCGTTATTGACCCTGGTCAAGCGTCTACATGCTGGGTGCTCTGAATGAATAATTGTAAAAAGATCGATTTACAATTAATGACGTAGTACTAGTTATCTTTTCAAATACAGAAGAAAATGTTAAATTGCAATCTCTTCCACCCCAGCAGCTGATCAGGGTGGAAGCAATCGTCAACTTATGCATACGTTTCGGTGTACTTGTGCCTTCTAAAGACTTTTGACTTCCCTTAGCATTACGAAGAAAAGGTATGCGATCGGCTGAAAGAAGTGTTGAGTTGTAGTATTCACGTTGCAAAAATGTGAGTGGAGAGGGGGGGGGTCTTTGCTTTTAGAGTAGATCAACCTAAATAAGGCTCTTAGCAAAGACTGTGAAAACTAAATATAGGTGATTGAAATACCAACATTTTTTTATTTGTTCGAAAACCGCTCCAACGACTTTAATTCAGAAGAAATGGACAGTTCCATATGAACTAAAGATAATATAAAAGTAGGTGGAAAATCTCTAGAGCAGCTCAGTAAATTATCAATTATATGAACGAAAATAAACGTTGACCGGCTTAAAAATAAATAAATCCCGCTTGTCTGACACTTAAGTTCTCAAAAATGTGTTGGTAATTCAATAAGTTACCTATAAATTCGTAGTTGATAACGATCATGAGATAATTGAACGATATTCCAGAGCACAAAATATTGTCCTTTGTTTGACTAACTTTGTTGGCAATGTTTCCTGTCCGATTCCAGAACTGTAGACGTCATTGTCTCCAACAACAACATAGTCTTGACAGTTTAATAAATTTCACAACCCAACAAAAGGGGATGAGCTGGGCATGCCACTAGGTAAACCCCATGTTTTTGAGGTCGCTGAACACGAATTTGAGATTAGAATTGTTCTACTACGTCACAGTTGCCTTAACCTCAAATAATATTAAAAAATAGTTAAATCGACCGATTAAAACAATCAAATTATGCATTATTTTTAATTTTCTCTTTTTTTCATAGCGTTTTGTATAATCAATACTATTGTACCGCCTGACTCCAAAAACTTCTCCAAACCCCCCTCGTAACATTGGTGGCAGCGATATGCGAACAAGTCCACCCTCCTTCATTCCAAGAAAAAGAAGACCGCCTGAGAGAAAAAATTAAAAAATTAAGAGAGAAAATAATGAGACGAGTTCTCGGGTCCTACAATGTGAATGAGAAGTAAGCGCCCTTTCCTTGTCGCCCTCTCCATTCCAGAATTTTTGATCGGATTTTCCGGGGATTCGCTCAACTCTCAAAAATCCAGGAGCAGTGGCTAACGGTGAGGGGGGAGATGTACTGCCTGACTCTCTTTAAAGGCAACCGGTTGATCATGGTCTAGTGGATAAGACAGTCGATTCATAATTCTTGACGTAAGTCGAGGATTGTGGATCGAATCTCTGGCCCGATTGCCGTAATTTTCAGCGGATCCCCAAAAACGTCTCCAAACCCCCCTCGTAACACTATAGCAGTTCATATATGAAGTTTCGATGTGTCCTAACGACAAAAAACACTGCAAATTATTACACAACGGTTTATTATTCTCATGAAAAGCTTGACCTACTATTACTGCTCCGAGACCCATTCCATTCGATTCAGCATCGAAAAACACTAGTAAACCATACGAAACATGACCTGACTACAATGGAACTACAAAAACTAAATATTCCCCCGGCGCCAGGCGCCCGTAAGCGTCTGTAGGAATTTATGATCCGATGTATGGGTGTGCGGAGGAAGTGGCCCTATCCTTCCTCCGCCCCGTCGGTCAAAAAGAGTTGGGGAAATTGGGACGGGGACTTCCAGCGAACCCTCGGCAATTGGCGGGTGGTTTTGTTGTGACGGGAGGGAAGGGGGGAGTACTAACGACGAAAGGTTGACTTCCGTTGTAGTTCCTGAGAGTTCTTGCAATCAGTTGACTCTAATAATTACTGTAATTTCCCTATACGCAGTTGTACACGTCTGATACTCATTCCATTCAACCTAGGATTTAAAAATTCCTTGAAAACGATACGAAACATGGCGTATGTGCGATTATACTGCTGTTTGTGAATTTTTTGAACCATTTTGGTTTATTATTCATTCTGAATAATAACCCTATGTTTTCGGTCACGAAAAATTTTTTACAACCCCCCCTCAAAATTTGATACTTCACGTTTCAAGACATGGAGATTCCAACTTTGCAATGTCCGTCCGCCGTCCGGGCCATTTTGTGCCTTTAACATGGTCTAAAAAATTCGTTCTTTCACACAAAAATCCGATTTGGTATCTAGTTGTGCCCGCCATCTCGGCAATCCGATCGGACGAAGCCCGTGGTTGTAATGGGCAAAAAACGGTTAAAAAAAATTAACAAAACGCAGTACAACGCGGGAACTACAGCGGAAGTCAATGTTTCGTCGTTTGAACTCCCTCTCTCCCCGCCCGTCTCATTAAAAAACCCGCTCGCTCGCTCGCCTCCCAACGACGCCGCCACTCAACTCCCCTTTCACCTCGGACCGGCGCCCCCGTTCCAATTTCCCCGACGTTTTGGTCTTAATACAGTTCAATTTTTTTAGATTCTTTCGTTTCGTTCTCATTTTGGTTTTTTTTCATAGATATTTGGTTAAATTTTGATATTAGTATTTAGCTTGCATGTTTTCATATTAAAATTCAGTTTTTCCTAGATACTTTCGTTTTTTTTTTTTTTAATATTACGTTTCAGTTCTTTTCGACCTTTTTTTGAGTTTCATAATGATATTTTTCGATGCTGAATCGAACAGGATGGGTCTCAGAGCATTAATGCGAGGTCAAGATGTTTATCCGAGTGATAAACCGTTGTGTAATAATTTGCAGGGTTTTTTACTATTGGTATTGGTATTGACGGGGGACGGACATTGCAGATTTGGAATCCCCATGTCTTGAAACGCAAATCATCAAATTTTGAGGGGGGTTGTAAAAAAATTTTCGTGACCGAAAACATAAGGTTATTATTCAGAATGAATAATAAACCAAAATAAAAGGGAACTTGGGCCTCACGTTATAAGTTACGTATAAAGTGGTAGTTGATAACAGTCATGAGCTGATTAGAACAATGTTCCAGGAACACAAAATATTGCCCTTTTACTAAATTTGTTGGCAGAACTGTCGACATCCTTGTTTCCAATTGCTTGTACATTTTAATAAATTACCTGTGCAATAGTTGGACTGGTAGTGAAGAGTTGAAGAAAGAATTAGTAGGGACTGTGTTAACAAATTGGGGCAACAGGGTGTCAAGGCAATGGTTGAGAGAAGAAGAAAAGAGAAAAGCTAAGGTGTGTTACAGGAAATCCTGGAAATGCTGATATAATTATGACATGAGTCTGAAGGTGGGGTCATAAAACCAATTGACGAACTCCCTCGATTCAATGGTTAATACGGAAAAAGGGGTTTACTAACAAAACTCTAGCACACATTACAGAGCAGTCCTGAAGTATTGTAGTGGTGGTTTGGTGGAGTATAGGTAAACTGGGCAGAACTTTGTTTATTCCTCAGCGGCGTGTCAGCCTTTCGGCCTTCCCTGATATAATTGTAGCCTTCCCCTGTCGTTACCACCTTCTTCTTCGTCCTTGCTGTTGTTGATCAGCACAGTATTTTACATTTTCTGTATTATAACGTTGAAATATTGAATACATCGAAACGTTGGTGTGAGTTGACTCTTGCTTTCATGTCTGATGTCATAAAAGTTGTAATATAATAATATGTTGGCTCTGGGATGCTCATTGAACTTCAATCACGCTGGTTTAGTGTATCTTGTTGACCTGTGCTCTGCGAATTTTGTGTACATTCAGTTAATGGGTCTGCAATATGACCTGTCTTGTATTCACTTGTTTTGTGGCACCTCAAGGCAATTCATATTTGGTGAGATGTCGTGTCTGATTGTGGATTGCAGTGTTCGTATTGGCTCTACGGAAAAGTTTCATCGAGATTAACGTGTTTATGTGCCCCCTTATCGTATTTTGTCGGTTTTTGCTGCGGATATCACAGCCCCGCCTCCCTCTCCCCACACCGTTATCGTGTGGCGGCAGTTCAACTCTTCGATTGTTTTTCTTGTTTCAGTGTTTACTTGTGTCGTTTGTGTTATTTAAGGAATTTTGTGGGGCCGCGGCTTTTTATAACTCGATAAGCGCGCTGTCGCCCCTAAATTTCTTCCAGCTGTCACAAGCTCGAAAGCGTTCTGACTCAAAACGATATCTGAAGGAGGGCAATTTCTCTCCAAACAAGACGGTGACACTCGACATTTCGAGGTCGGCGATGTGACGCTCGTATTGAGCGATGCTGTCGTTCCTTTCGCGTTATCCGTTTACGTTATCTCGCGATTTGTCGCTCCTTTTCAGGAGTTGGGGGCTTCAAAAATCGTCTGGCCCGTTCGAGAGAGCCAATTCGAGCGATGAATCTCGCGACTGTCGTTCCATTTGTGTGAATCGCATTAGTCGAATTGTCTTCTTACTCAACCGAACGCTGTCACAAATCGGCCGTTGCCGTTTGCTCACGACCAGAATGTTAACTGAACTCTCTTCAGTAATGCAAGTTGTTGAAAGAGTTTTTTTTTCCCGAGGGCATGCGGGACATGGTCCCTTTGTCACTGCAACTACACGTGGGCTTATTGTAGAAGTACTACTACTTCCTTAGTAGAAGGCGTCGTACATACCCGCCCCCTTTATGGAGCCAAGTATGTCCTTCACTGCAGATTCCGCTATGATATGGGGCTCAATAATCCCCTGGGCAAAATATTCGAAGCGTTTGACTGCCAAGGCAGGGCACTCACATAGGATGTGCTCCACCGTCTCGTCCTCTTCACCACAGTCTGCATTCCATCGCCAGGGCAGTGCCCGGTGAGGAAGCTAATCAAGACCTTCAGATCCCTTCTGGAGAGTGTCAGCATCGCCTTTGCCCTTGGACCAGAAGGCGTAACAAGCCTTTTCGATTGTCTAAGTCGTGGCTGGCGATGCCAATGGGCGCTATTTTCCTGTATCTCCTACCGGGCCATCAGGCGACTTTTATTCATACCTACGTGAGGTTCAGGCCCAATGGGCAGGGTTTCTGTGCCCTTCTTCGCAAGGTGGTCAGCTTTTTCATTGCCCTGATGCCCCCTGTGAGCCAGCATCCAGATGAGGGAAAGCCTATTGTGGGCGCCGAGCTGCTAGAGCGCATGAAGGCATTCCCATGCCAGCCTGGATCTGAAGCTGTAGGCTGCAATGGCCTTTAATGCGGCGTGGGTGTTCGAGAATATGTAGATCCGCTTGCCCTTGAGTCCCTTAGACGGGATCTCTTCCGCGCAGATCTTTATAGCTAGGATTTCAGCTTGGAATATAGTGGCCTACTCTCCCAGTGGCTTAGCCAGACTGTAGTTGGGCCCAACAACGCCCAGTCCAGCTATGCTTCCCATGACTGAACCATCGGTGTACCACCGCAGGGCGCCCACCTCGTTCCGGAACGTCTCCTGCTCCCATCGTTCCCGGGAGTGGATACTGACCCTGAATGGCAGCCGAAAATTCTTTCGCTCTGACATGACGTCGGTAGCAAGGACTACTGCCTCTTCCAGTTTGAACTGTAGTTTGTTCTTTGGAGACTTGCCTTAACCCTGGTGGAGATGTTCCCTGTCTGCAAAAGCCTTACTGCTCCCAGGTAAGCAGTCCTCTGAATATGTATATGGAGAGGTGAGATGTCCAAAAAGACTTCCATTGCAGCAGTCGGGCACGTATTCATTGCCCCTGTAATAGCTAGGCATGCCTGTCGCTGCAGTTTCTGAAGTTTCCCTTGGGCTGCTAGCCGGCATGATGCCTTCCACCACACCATCGAGGCGTAGGTGACGCGGGGTCTTATTATCCCCTTATAGAGCCACTCCATCATTTTTGGAGTTATGCCCCATGATTTGCTGCACAGCCTCCTGCATGCCCACAGGTCTGCAATTGCCTTGTACATGCGGATTCCAAGTGAGCTGCCTATCCAGTATCACCCCGAGGAATTTCACCTCAGTGCTTATGTGGAGCCTCGCTCCTTGCATGGTGGTTGATACTATATTTAGGTTTCTTCGCTTGATAAATAAAACCGTTGTGGTCTTTGTTGGGTTTATGTACAGTCCCTCCTTGTCACACCCCCTTTGGGTGATATCTACAGCTCTTTGCATCCTTTCTGACACGGTAGAGGCAAAGTTGCCTCTTACCAAACTGCGAGATCATCCACACTTCGTGGCCTTCAAGCTGCAGTGTTTCCAGCAGCTCGTCGGCCACGAGTAGCCACAGGAGGGGAGAAAGTACCCCCCACCCCCTCGAGGGCAAGCCTCTTGTGGGAACCACTGTGACGCTGTCTTCCCCTAACCTGGCCGTGATTTCCCTATACCTTAGCGTCGAAATAGTCCATTTCACGGCCTAGGGTTCTATTCCCCTTTGCGCTGCTCTTGCCTCTATGGAGCTGAAGGAGGTGGTGTCGAAAGCACCCCCCACGTCCATGAAGCAGAACAACGCTACCTCTCTCGATCAGTGAGACCTGCTCCTTGAGCGCCGTGACGTGCCCCTCAGGTAGGCATGCTGTGCCTTCGAGAGGGGTTCAGCCTCAAGCGTGTCCTTGAAGACCAGATCTATGATCTTTTCCATTACCTTCAGGAGAAATGAGGAGAGGCTTATGGGACTCTTGGATAAGAGTAGGGGTTCCAGTATGGAGCATGGAACAGAATAGTAGGGCCCCTCATTCATTGCCCCTGTAATAGTTAGGCATGCCTGTTGCTGCAGTTTCTGAAGTTTCTCTTGGGCTGCTAGTCGGCATGTTGCCTTCGACCACACTGTGGAGGCGTAGGTGACGCGGGGTCTTATTATCCCCTTATAGGTTGAAAGAGTTACTGGGCACATGAGAGCGCGTGACATGATTATACGTATATGTCGATATCGGCGCATCGATAGCCACGTTTCAGGAGACAGAGTGTGGAGATGGGAGACCGTACGACTGGTCACTTCATAGTTCACTCCAAAAAGTATAGTCTGGGTGACGGCGGGGAGTGCATTCATCGCTGCTATTTTAGTGTTCTTCTCTCCGTACTTCACCCAAGTCAGCTAACGTTACGTGTACCTTTACTGCGAATAAGTGTTTCTTGATGTTATCTTTTTAGCTCTGACCTTCACAAGGGCGAAGCGTTCGCCTAGCTCTATATTTGTACTCCTTCCTATCAAGATTGACCAACGATTTCTGAAATTTATGACATTTCTAGTTCACTATGGTACTGTGGATTGTCCATTCATCGTATTTCGTGTTTATTGTAGCCTGTTTTATGTACTTTGTTACGTTGTGACTGATTCATGTTCGGAGACCTGATAGTTTTGTAAATAAGATGGGAGGTCTGGCATTCCAGCCGAACAGCTCCTCCTTATATTGTCGATATTCAATTTGAGGTCTCTTTGTTTCACTTTTAGACGAAAATCTGATTTGTTAATTTTCGTTTGAGTTGAAGGAAACTTTCGCCGAGTGGAATCACTCGGTTGTACATGTTTGTTACATATAATTACAATGAGCGTTGACTTTATCGAACATTTTTTGCTAAATTAGTCATTTTGACGTTCTTCGTTGCTTCGAGCTGCGCTATTTTCACTTGGGCAATTAATCTGATTTAGACATTTCTTGTAGATAAGAACTATATTTCTGACTATTAGATGTTAGATCAGTTAAGTAGTTTAGTGTCTACTTTGGCGTCTGTCTTTACTGAGGCTATGCTCGATTGTGTCGCTTTTAATCTAAGGTCTTCGGAAGTTATTCAGGCTGGAGGGTTCGCTTGACGCTCGTTTCCTTATTAAACAGTGGGAGTTCAGGTACTGAGCGTAAGAGTGTGCTCATTGCTTCTTTATTTGAAGGAACTGCGATTCTGAGAGATGAAGAAAATTTCACTAAGCTGGCAATCCCTAACCAGCTTTGACATTGTGACCATCCATCGGGGGGTTTCCAATCCTTAAGCTTTGACTTCTAATTGCCAAGGAAGCCTGAGAGGTCTTGTGTGGGCTACAAGTTCAAAGTCTTCATTTGATTCTTCGATGGTTGGTCTGCGTACAGTCAGATTATTTAGACAGAAGTTACTCAACGCTCTTCTTCCATGATGCTGGAATAACCTCAATATGTACAGGTTTGCTTAAAAACGTGTATCCAATGTCTGAAATGTGGAAGATTTAATGAGGTGTCACTGGCTTGTCTATGGAACTATGGTGTTCCTGGTGGACTTTGATCATTGCAGTGGGTTTTGGTTCTTTAAAGAAAGCCAGGACACCCGCTTTTGCTGACATAAGGATCCTCTTCCTTCCCTCCGAGAGGTTCTTTGGCGCCTTCGACTGCTCCGCTCAAAGGTTTTGAGTTTACCAAGGCAGTGCCAGAAACTTCAAATCAGGATGCTCAGCAGCCCCTGAGTAGTGAGTGGAAAGCTTGAGGGACCACTGCGGCGGCTTACTGGGGTCCTTCCGAACCGCAGGGAGGGCACAACGTCCAAACTGTCTTGTCCTGGGTGGAGGAAAAGCCGATAAGTGCCATCGAAAGATGGGGCCAAATCCAAACATGGTACCACAGGAATGCACAGCCAGTGGCGTTGCGCCGGTACCACAGGAATGCACAGCCTGTGGCATTGCGCCAGTACCACAGGAATGCACAGCCAGTGGTGTGTCGCTGGTACCACAGGAATGCACAGCCTGTGGTGTGGTGTGTCGCTGGTACCACAGGAATGCACAGCCTGTGGTGTGGTGTGTCGCTGGTACCACAGGAATGCACAGCCTGTGGTGTGGTGTGTCGCTGGTACCACAGGAATGCACAGCCTGTGGTGTGGTGTGTCGCTGGTACCACAGGAATGCACAGCCTGTGGTGTGGTGTGTCGCCGGTACCACAGGAATGCACAGCCTGTGGTGTGGTGTGTCGCTGGTACCACAGGAATGCACAGCCTGTGGCGTTGTGCCAGTACCACAACAGGTGGCTGCCTCTGCAGGGCAAAGTAGGTAAAATGGAGCAATCCAACTCCTACCCAGGGCAAAGCCTGAAAATTCTGGAAAATGCTGTGTCGCTGGAGGGTAGTTCTCCCATCTCAAATGCAGAATTGTAACTGTCACTATTTGTTGGTTGTTATTCCTGACCAATGGGCGTTTTAATGAGTTCTCCCACACACAAGGGGTGTTGTTTTTTCCAAAGACGGAAGTGTTTATCACAAAAATTTGTGCTCTAAATATGTTGTGTATAATGTGATGTCATGCCAGATATGGGCTCAAGTCCAACTAGAACGCTTCAACCCTGTCTTTGCAATTATGTGCGCCTGTGACGCTCCAAGTACGATCTTCTGAACTTGTTGATTGCACCTAGTCAACTCCATTTAGAAGTTAAGACTATTAAGGAGCTGGACGCAAAGCCACGTTGACTATCTGACATTCTCTACAGCTCTTTTTATCACTCCCCCATTTTGCCTTGAACGCACCGTGTGACTTCCAGGAGGTTTGAATGTACGGTGCCAGGCCCAAATACTCTGGTGCTTGTCTCAACGATTCTCGAGTCATCTGAGTACTAACAACTCGGTCTTTACTTCACAGCACACATTTCATTTCCAGAGCTTTAGATGATTGGTGTTCCCTTCTCGAAACCATTCACTTTCTCGTGGGATTTAATTCGTCCTGTGAACCTCTAGGCTTAAGTGTCTCCTCCCCATTCATTAGAGCTCAGTATGGATGGAACCAAGTTCCCATTATTTCTCCATGCTGCCGACAGACTGCAGTTGTGTGTTGGTTTGAAATATTTTATTACTTCTACTTGTGCAACTGCCCCGTAAGTGTGTTCAGTGAACTACTTTAAGTGGGCCATCCCTGGTTTTCCCTGCCGTCCCTTTGCACGTTGGTCTTCTCGCCTATGATGATTCCAGTTGAGAGCTTTATTCTGTAAAGAGTACCAGTTTCCAGCCTGACAGTGGTACATTTTGAATTGTCGCTTCGAGTCGGTCGCTTTGAACCTGTCGTCTAGCGACAGTATTGCTTTCTCCAGGGAGTCGGGTTCTATACCTGAGATGTTATTGGTAATGGATGCCTGGTTCTACTACTAGACCGGTCTGAGTCATGAATCACGCAATATGTGCAACTTCTGACGCATATTCTTCCATTTCTCATCGCTAGGAATGGCAATTTTGAATTTGGCATCCTCTGCTTGGCAATCACGTCTTTCATACACAACTTATTCTCATGTATGGAACCTCAGACGGTTCTACCACGAGGAAATGGACGTGCGAAAAGCAAATCCACAGTATGACGTGGGTCTCAAGAGGACAGGTTCGACAGACCTGTCGATTCCAACGAACTTCTCACTTTGGGCTCTGCAGCTTGAATAGCCCCAATATAAGGCCTCTTGACCAGGTTGATTTCTGTCAATTCAGATCGAGCACGCATCAGTTAAGACGACGCTTCTTCTTAACGAATTTAGTCTTAGTCTTCTTTATTTTAGAAAATAGTTGGACGATAACAATAACCTCAACACAGCTCTTCTTCTCGTTAACGTGGTCTCTTCATGTGTCAACCTTCCTCCGTATTCGATCCCCTTGTGTAGTGCGTGTCTTTAGAAGTCTTCAGATCCTGGAGTGTGGTTTGTGCCGAAAGTGCTTGTTGTTCA
This sequence comes from Pachypeltis micranthus, assembly GCA_020466155.1. Taxonomy (NCBI): domain Eukaryota; kingdom Metazoa; phylum Arthropoda; class Insecta; order Hemiptera; family Miridae; genus Pachypeltis; species Pachypeltis micranthus. Next base: position 3,253,970 of record CM035782.1, on the reverse strand, counting down.
TTTACTATTTATCCAATTAACAGTCTACTTTGATGGTGTGAAGTTTAGTGTTCTTACTAACGTACTTCGTAATTATAGTTTTCTGTATGATTTCCGTGGTGCGCATTTGGACTGGAGACTGTGCATGGTGGTTGAGCTCTCCTTTCTTAACCCCCTTCCACTGTGGATGCCGTAGTGTTGGAACGTCGCTCTTCGTTGACGGATTTCTTGTCACAATTGTGTTCGTTTCAAAAGACGATATCCCCCCTAATTGTGTCTCTCTTGTTATGACCGGATAGCAGAATGGGTTTCCAAGAAGATTCAACCGAGTCAGGAGGAGTTTTTGAAGACTTTGCCCTGGACGTACGCGGACGTTTTGAAGAGGAGGAGCCCCAACAAACAGGCGCCTGTTGAGCTGAACAACAAAAACAAGGACATCGTCATCACCGACGTTCCTCAAATTTTGGAAGATCCCAAAATTGAGTCGCCAGTGAAGCGGAAAATTGAGGATTTTGACGAAAAGGCGACGCAAGTTGCTGCTGCGACTAGCGAGAAAAGTGAGTCTACAGACTCGCCTAACCAAACCACCAAACCGAAACCAGGTAAAAGATTTTAGACATAAAATGAGCTCATCGGCACTTGTTTCATTCTAAACAGCAGGCGACGTGCCGAGGCGTGTGAGTTATCTGTACGTTTGAGCGTGGATATCACTGCCGCATGGAGATAACCTCCTTCGACGGTTTTCCTTTGCTGGTAGGCGGGAAGGTTAGAGTTTAGCTGCACTACGCGCACTGAAGGCAACATTCACGCGCTGACCTAAGCTACACACGAGAATTTAGTTTGTTTATTAACTCCAACACTGGTCGGTATTTATAAAAACCTCAGTTCAGCCTCATGTTGTTAGGCGAAACATTCGGAGTCCAAGCTCCTCAGCTGTTAGGTGTGTGAATGAGCGAACACTTTTCATGCGTAGTAAGTGAATGGGCGGCATGAAGGACGAATATCATTTTTTAAATTTATTGTAGACTATTCGCTGTTAGGAGGCACGCCCTCCCCTTCCTTACACAATTTCACGTTCTCGACAAGAGACCCCATTGTCATTCAATCGGACCATTTCCAATCATTCATGCACAGAATTGCTATTAAATAAAGAAATGTGTGACAGTCACACATGGTAGAAGTGAAACTTCAACGTGCAAAACCGAATCGCAACGGACAAGTGGAAAAACGAATCACAACGGACAAGTGGAAAAACGCATCACAAAAACATTTTTACTGGAAGTTTTACGGGCAGATTATTAATGTACTTGTCGAATTTGAAAACCTGCCCGTAAAACTTCGAGTAAAAATTTTTTTGTCCGTTGCGATTCGGTTTTGCACGTTGAAGTTTCACTTCTACCATGTGTGACTGTCACACATTTCTTTATTCACAGGTTTACTGCAAATTATGATTTGGTTAGGGTAGGTAAATTGTAATGAATGCATTTTTTATATTATTTAAACATATTTTATTTTAATAAACAAGAAAACAGAATTCGATCCGGGGAAAAAAAATCTAGGTCCCTGATGTATGTTGGTTTATATTTCCGTTCAATGGACAGCTACAGAAATAGTTGCGGGTAACAAAATGACGGTATATGTTACTGGAATACGGCCGGTTGCTCAAATTCAGACTTACACTTGTTTTATTGTTCAAACACAGAAGAGTTCAAAAAAAAAAGACACTAATGGCACGCGGTCACCCATCCAAGTACTAACCACGCCCGACGTTGCTTAACTTCAGTGATCGGACGAGAACCGGTGTGTTTAACGTCGTCTTGCCGTACCACGTGACCGGTAACACAATTTTTCGTGACTCGAAAATCCTAAGACACCGTCTATATAGAAGTTTCACTTCAAAAAGAATTTGTAGATATTTTGATGTTGTGTTGTTCACCGGTAGGTCGCATTGAGCGAACACTTTTCATGCGTAGTAAGTGAATGGGCGGCATGAAGGGCGTAGAAGGACGAATATTATTTTTTAAATTTATTGTAGACTATTCACTGTTAGGCACGCCCCATTGTCATTGAATCGGACCATTTCCAATCATTCATGGACAGAACTGCTATTAAAAAAGAATTTGTAGATATTTTGATGTTGTGTTGTTCACCGGTAGGTCGCATTGACAACACAAGATTCGTATTGTCTATAGGAGCAATAGTTAGAGCTTTTTTGGGGAAGTGTGTGGGGCTACTTAAGAGGGAAGGATCTGCTCCTTGTGACCCCCTGAATATATTGCGCATTGAGAACCAAACCGAAACTTTGGCTCGGGTTTGCTCTTATGCCTTTCTGCGATGGCAGTTCTTCTTTCTTGTCTTCTCCACTCTCCTGAGAATCCCGCAGCGTGTTCACGTCTTCATTCATCCCTGATTCAGCAAGCTCCATGCTTTTGTGGCAGAGCGTTTCCTTGGCAAATTGAGCAGTGCACCTCCAATTTTCTTCAGAATTCAACGTAGTGAGAACTAACGCCTCTGGTGTGAGCTTGGCGACTGTCTTACACTGTGCACATACAGTTTAGGTAGTTTGGGCTTGCATCCTAACCAATTTGATGGCAGCCAAAGTACTGATATTGCAAGCGTGTGAGCGTATAAATTCACCCAGGGCGATGTCTGGCTCAGCACTGCCCGAGTAAATGGAGCGATGCCCATCCAGTTTTCTTCGGAATTCAACGTGGTGAGAACTAATGCCTCTGGTGTGAGCTGGGTGTCTTCCACCGTGCACAGTGCAGGCAGTTTGGGCTTGCAGCCTTACCAATTCAATGCAAGCACTCATTAGATGCTGCAAGTCCTGTTACCATGCTCATAAGTACCTGCCGCGTGCTTTCCACAGTTAGTGGTTGTGTGTGAGCGTATACATTCCCTGTGGAAATGTCTGGCTCAGCACTGCCCGTGTAAATGGAGCGATGCCCATCCAGTTTTCTTCGGAATTCAACGTGGTGAGAACTAATGCCTCTGGTGTGAGCTGGGTGTCTTCCACCGTGCACAGTGCAGGCAGTTTGGGCTTGCAGCCTTACCAATTCAATGCACGCACTCACTAAATGCTCCAAGTCCTGTCACCATGCTCATAAGTACCTGCGGCGTGCTTTCCACAGTTAGTGCTTGTGTGTGAGCGGATAAATTCACCCGTGGAAATGTCTGGCTCAGCACTGCCCGTGTAAATGGAGCCCCATTCAGTTTTCTTCGGAATTCAACATCGCACAGACAACTGACCAACTGTGCCCTCTGAGTGACGTGAGAAAATGGTATGGCAAGCGTCATCTACCGTTTCTTCGCAGGCAGTTAGGGATTGCAGTTTTACCATTTTGGTGCAGGTACGCCCTAGGTGCTCAGTGTTCCTAGAGGAACTGGGTATGGTGGTAGTCACAGTGAACTGACTGAATTTGGTGCAGCTTCGTTGGGCATTACGCTCAGATTCGCAGAACCCATCTTCCAATCTTGGCCACGCGTCGTTTGCTTCTTGCCCTTTCGAGGATACCAATAAAGAAGCAAGGTTGGTGTTGCTTCATGAGCGTTGCAGCAGCTTGAAAGGGAGAGAACGTTTCAGGGCGAGGAATGAATTCATTTCCTGGGCCAACGCTGTATCCAAGTCCCCCACTGAAGGGGAACATTCATTTCCTTTGACTCAGAGAGACCCGTAGCTCTGAATCTGAAGGGACAGAAATTTAGAGTTTGGTTTCCACTGGCGGGTTGCCACACTCAAAGGTTTGAAATACCCGTCTGCCTGGCTCAAGAGGTCGTTCCTCAGTTCTTCGTAAGTCTAGCACTGCAGTGTCGCGTATTAACATGAAAAGTACTGGAGCTTTATGACACTGACAATTCCTCATTATTAGCGCTGTCAACTTGTCAGCAATACCATTTCATTTGAGAGGTGATTCTTTTAGACATCATCGCCGGCGGCAAATTGAGATTAACGAATGGCTATTCAAGGTTCTGTTCCATCTAGGAAGGCATTTAGACATACTGCCTCTTGGAAAGCACTAAAAGATTGTTCCATCAACTGGAAATATAATTAGTAGAATAACGTGTTGTCTCATCGATGAGAAGCAGGTCACACACTATAGCAAGAGGATGAGGCCTCAGACTACTCAACACGTTTCGAAAAGAGTGTCTTGATCTGTTGGTGAGTGGCGCATAAGTGAGCCCATCCTTTCCACCAAGGGGCATCACTCCTCATACTCCTTGCGATGACAGTGAAAAGTCACTAAGTATAAACTCATCTCGCACCCTGTCTTCACTCTAACAACCTGCGAGTGGCATTTGCATTTTTATTGATCGTTCGTTCGTCTTCTTCGGTGATCAATTTTCCAATTGACCACATTGATCGGTCGATCCATCAACCGTTTTCGAAGCCTCTCGTTATCCCGAAGATCGCAAACATGTTTCGTAACTCCCCGACGTCGTTGTTGTTCATCACCTTCGAGATTGCTGTGTAATTCCCGATTAGTTCTCCGTTCGCGGTTAGTTACTCGAAATCCGGTAATCTGATGTTGCGGTGGATGTAATTGAGGGTTTCCATCCTCGAGTGCTGCGCAGTTGGGAGATGACTCACCTACGCCAGGTGTAAGCCGCTTATGCCTCTGCCGCAACGACTTATCGCCCCTTTTCGCCCAGAGGCTCCCGACTTCCTCCGATCGCCCCGCGATAATGGCGATATTTTATCGATTTTTGCGCTCATTTTATCACCCACTCTTGAATTCAGTGATTTATTGCTAATGCAACGGACGTCATCTTGTGGCGAGAAAAGCGCTTTGTCAATTTCGACATTTTCCTTACTCCCATTTACAGAAGATAATCCAAATTAGCAGTTCTCCACAGCTGGAAACCCCAAAACTAGAATATTAAGTTTTGAGTTTTCCTTGTAGAGTTGTGCGTTATTTAAACGTGCGGTACTCAAATTATATTCCAAATGATTCGAGTGTCTCATACAAATTGTTGAGATTTGAAGCATGATTTAAAATGAGCTTATTTTAGCGTTCAGCCGCACTGTGCTATTCAAATAAACTATCGTTTGATGCAAACCTCAATAAAACCTCGCTTCAACTCAATAGATGCTAATCTCCCTTATAAGACGTCATTTATACGGGCACGATTGGATTAAGCAGTGATCAGGAATTAGGAGCCCTTCCTTCGGGACAGTACCTTTCTGCAGAGGAGCTAGAAGATGATGAACGGCGGGGGGGGGGGGGCTCGTGGCCACGATTGAAAAGGTTACGCGACAAGGAAATCGGTCTGTTCCTCCGGATGCCTTCCACACGACTTCGCTTTTCTGTCTATCTTTCTGAATGGGGAAACGAGCAAGGCCTAGTGTGGCCTACCGGCACGTTGGTGCAGCGGCGACTTGGTGGGTGTCTCCCACACACCGTGACCGACAAATGGCACTCACGCTCCAACGGGACGCTACCTGCATACCGCACCACGTCCCACCTGGCTCTACAAATACTCGCCGGTGTGCCCCCTTTGGACCTGGTCCTTGACATTGCGGTGCTCGAGTCCTGCATCAAGCGGAACTGTATAGAGGAGTACCGCGGGCCATTCCAGGCTCTACTCCCCTTGCTGCAGCAGGAGGACTCCACGAAGCGGAGACTCGCGCTCGCACATGAGGCGCTCGTCGAGAAGTGGCAGGCACGGTGGGAAAGGGGTCCCAATGCACGGCACCTGCATGGCATTCTTTCCTCAGTGCAGGGGAGGCTGCAAATGGGATGGTGGCGGCCAACCTTCGCGGGAGTGCAGCTGCTCTCAGGCCATGGAGCCTTTAACGAGCGGCTGCACTTCTTCGGCCGCCGCACCTTCAGCGACTGCCCCTGCGGAGACGCCGTGGAGAGTGCGTCGCACATACTCTTTGCCTGCCGCCTCTACGGCGACGCATGGGGGCGTGCGAGGCTTCCTTCGATGGAAGACGTTCCACAACTCCTCTCCAGCAGGGCGGAGGTCCGCCGGTTTCATGTCTTCGCTCAGGCGTGGGCAAACCGGCGGAAAGGCCTGGAATTATGGCGCCCAATGGACCGGGGACCTGGGGCAATGACCCCCCACCCTGCCTCTTAGGACTTCTGCCCCCCCCCCCCACCCCCCACCCCAAGGACTGCGGCGCAGCGCCTCCGCAGGCAGGTCTGTTTCTTTATTTGATGACTGTACCTAAACCCTCGACGAGGGTTATATCAGTCATAGTAGTTGCGGTTTCGCTAATATGCAAGAGGCCGGCCCCTGCAGCATCTACCGAACTCAGACCTGTGGGGGTACGGCAGGTATTTGGTCGTTAGCCAGTCTCACCGTAGAGAGCTGTTGCCCGTGTGTTACCGCGCGGAGGTGACCACCTGAGGAATCCCGTACCATCTGGGAGTAGTTCTTAATCTGGTTCCCTACCTGATCTTACTCTTTACTTGGGTGGCAAGTTTCAAAAGGACTGATCAACTATAACCACGTTTCTTAGCCATTACCTTCTTTGCGAACTTTGCAAAATGATTATAGGCTTCCTCTGTAGCAGTCAAAGCTGCTAAGTTCGTTTGCCCTCCCAACAACCGTCGCTCACTGTTGTAGAAACTACAGTGGCCTCCGCAGGCAGTCAACTGTCATGGCGTAGAGGCGCGCGCCCAACCCCGAGGACCAACGAGCCGGCAGGCCATTACAGGCCTGGCTCGTTTCCCCATTGGGCACGTTGGTGCAAGTGGGAGGTTAGAGATTATTTTCTCTACCCTGGTCCGTTGGGCACTTTGCTGCTACAAATCCCAGCACAGGAGGGTGTCGCCCATAGTGAGGAAGGGATGTGGGGAGGGCAATAGTGGAGGGAGACCATTACTCCAGCAGCGTTCGCCTTGCCGCCCAAGCTTGGGCAAATAACGAGAATCTGCGCCTGGCCAATGCAGTGGCAAGGAGCGTGGCAGCGCTATCAGTGGGAGGGATGCTCTTTCTGACGCGTACGTCTTCGTAGGGGGTGGGGGCAGGAAAAGAGGATGTGTTCTGCGTCCTCGCCGACCCCACTCCCACATGGGTAGACGTCGAACGTGCGACGCCTAAAGAAGAATAGACACCGGTTGAAGGCTCCGTGTCCCGAGAGTAGCTGGACCGCAGGGAAGGAAGGGTGCCATCCCTTCATTCCCAGGCGGTCACGGGCTGCAAGGATGAGGGCGTGAAGATGACATGCCGTGGGGCCGGCATCCCATCATGCCTGCCTTATATCGAGGGCTGTCTCAAATGCCAGCCCGAGCCGACGATCAGTGGAGGGCTGGCACCTACGATTCAAGGGCACCCCGGTAGTCATCCAATGCAGCGTGCCGGATGCTACCCCGCAGGACGACCAAGTCGAGGGTGAGGTCCAACAGGGGAGCCCCCGCGAGCACCTGCAAGGCCAGATGGGACATAGTACGGTCTATCTTTCTACTTGGGCTTTATACCAACTTGGTGGAACGGACCTGCAATACACTATTTATTTGAAGGAAGGATTACTCAGTGACGCCCCTGAAGCTATACCATTATATTGGCGCCCCACGTTGGGTGCCAATGTTGCAGTGTAAAATAGCGGTATCGCAGTTTTATTCTCAATTACACTCGGGGACGTTTCACCACCACAAACTGGGAACTGGGTGGGAGCGAACGCGGGCGACAGGGCGACGCCTTGATGAGAGAACCGCCCAGTTGCAACTGATGACAGCGAAGTTTCGAGCGAATCGAGGCATTTGAGGTGCCCAGTCAGCACAAGCCTCCGCTGAATGAAAGAGTTTGGTTCGTCCTTGAATAAAACCTCACTTCAACTCAATAAATGCTAATTTCCCGTATAAGACGTCATTGCTATGAGCACGATTGGATTAAACAGTGATCAGGAATTAGGAGCTGTTCCTTCGGGGCAGTACCTTTCTGCGGAGGAGCTAGAAGACGATGAAGTTGGGCGAAGGACAGAGGAAGGGGGGGTCTCGTGGCCACAATTGAAGAGATTACGGATCCACGATCGTGCCTTCCACACAACTTCGCTCTTTAAGCTGGCTCTTCGAGCTTTATTAAAATAACGATGTCGCAAATTCATTCTCAATTACTCACGAGGACGTTTTACTACCTCAAACAGGGAACTGGGTGGGAGCGAACGTGGGCACGGGCGTCACTGCGAACTGCTCAGTTACAACTGACGGCAGCGTTGTTTCGAGTGAATCAGGGCATTTGAGGTGCACAGTCAGCACAAATACCCTGTACGAGCCTCCGCTGAATGAAAGAGTTTAGTTTGTCCCGGTACATCGTCAATACTGTGTACAGTGAATGAACGATCAATGATTAGAAATCTGCGTCAATTTATCTCTATTGCGTGCTTGGAGCATCCTTCTGGGCGATACAGAGAGAAGGAAATTGAATGCAGGCAACAAATGAAGTGATGAATGAGGCCACTGAAAATTATCGTACAGAATATACACTCGTTGGTTAGATAATAGAATACATTCACGATAAGGAGTTCACAGTAGTCCGTAAATGTGAGAACGGAGTCAATAACCACCCGCAAACTTGCCTCCTGATCGTATGAAGTGAAATGTTAGGGAGCTCAACTGGGAGTGACTGTGCGAACAGACTGGGGGCACCTTCGCAGCGAGTCAGGCACGGGTTGGGAGTGAACTCTAGCGGTGTATGGAAGTCATATATCTAAGCTCGGAATAGCTAAGGTGCCTCAGGCAACTAATGGACACCTGGCTATATTTAGGGACCTTCAAGGAGCTCAGCATGATCACAGACGCAATTGTGCCCATGTAGGAGCTCGAGAGGAAATATAATGTTCAGCTATTGGGAGGTCCATGGAACAGCGATAGCCGCCAGTTTCGGCCTCCCAGTGGCGTCAACATCTACACAGATGGATCGAAGACCCCAGAGGGGACAGGATCCGGGGTGTGGATAAGTGGCTCTGGACGGAGTGGGACTCATATTGCCCTAGGCTCCACTCCATCAGTTTTTCAAGCAGAGATTTATGATATTATTGCTGGGGCAATCCAAATGCATGAGAAAGGCTATAGCAATAGAACTATCAATATATTGACCGATAGTCAAGCGTCGTGTAAAGCGCTATTGAACTACTGCACGACGTCAAAACTGGTGTGAGAGTGCAGGATGTGGCTTAACTCCCGAGCAAGTGCGAATAGAGTTAATGTGTATTGGATTCCAGGACACAGTGGGATCATTGGAAATGAGAGGGCGGACCATCTGGCCAGACGTGTTTCGTCCACAGTACCTATTGGGCCACCGCCCCATTGCAGGATTTCTCTGTCACTAGTTAAAAGGACTGTGAGAGAACATGCTAGAAGACTGCATCAGACAATCTGGAACGCTGCAGGAGTAAGACACTCCAAACGATTTGTCTCAGAGCAATCAAGTGAGATAAAACACACCCTTCTGAGGATGGAGAGGAAGGATTTAAGGCAGGTAGTTGGGATCATAACAGGGCACTGCAGAATGAACAAACACATGTATGTCATGGCCGAAACCCCTCTATGCAGGTGGTGTGGCACGGATGAAGAAACTCCCTACCATGTCCTGGCCCAGTGCCGGAGACTTGAGAGGGAGCGATTTTTGGTCTTTGGCACCACTTCTCCCAGGATGGATACCAACGAGGACTCCTTCAGGAACTACCTGGTTTTCCACAGAAAGCTAGGCATAGACCTGTAAGACACTAGGACTGGCACAATAGGTCATCTGGCCGCGGTGCACATCCCATTACTGGGAATACAGTCAGAAGATTATATATATGGAAGTCATTTGGAGATGAAGGAGAGTCGTTTTAAAGTTATGACGAATTGATTAGTAACGCTAGTGTCGATTAATTGCCAACTGTGTCACCCCCCCAATCGAAGTTGTTTTCGTCGATGGAAAGTACAACAAGTACAGCACAAAATAATTCTGCCCCCTCAGTCGCAAACCCCTCGTGAAGCCGCTCTGCTATTAAAGTTCACCCCTCTCAGTTTCACGTTCGGAGGGGCCATTTCTCGTTAAAGAGTTATTACCGTCGTCGTGCAGGGGGGTTGTGTGGGGAAACTGTGGGTCCTCGACGGATGTCTTCTTTCTCGCTCGCCAAACACACACTTCACTATGCTGTAGATGGAGAGATTGCCAGCTTGTTCAGGGTAAAGGGATGTGAATAGAGTTGTCCGCGCCGATGTCGAGGAAGGGTGATGTATTCTTGAATCGTACGGAACAACGAAAGCTGGGGAACGAACCTTAATAAGGCCTGTGCGGTCACAATAGTATACAAATTGAACAACAACAGCTTCACAATTCTGTGCTTCTCAGCTTTTGCTGTTGAAATTCAGCTCAGCTTCAGCTCTGCCAGTTACTTGTTATTTTCCGATCGTACTCGTGGAGCTGCAGACGATAGAAGTCCGTAATGCAGACAACTCAGTGGTGTGGCAGAGGTAGAAAGGTTGTTCCTGAACACAGCTCGAGCTTAGTCTGTCATTTCTATTAAAGATGTGTTCTGTTGAGACATGCCACCGGACTGGCGGGGTCGGAAGTCATTGTCGTTGTCGGGACAGTAATATTTTCGACATTCTCCCCCCGCCAAAAAAAAATAACACTAAAAACGGCGTGGCTTTCGGACAACTCTTCCACTTCTTGTCTTCAGACTCCCAGCTTCTGTAGAATCTTCCCGATTCTTCTGTTTCTCTTCCGTTGTCTTCTGCCTATGCTTGGGAGCAAGGTTAGGAACCTTGAGTCTGGCGCCTTAGACCGCTCGGTACGCGGAGGGCTTTTGCTTACCAGGGACCTGGGGTCCTCCGGCGAGGGGGGGCAAGTCCAAACCCCCCCAAGGCGGAGGTCCCTAAAGCCGTAAGTCTGGACGTAAGTCCGGGCGGACTAGTGACCATTCTAGCCTTAAGGGATATTTTTCCCAAAATGGTACTGCGGGGGTGCACAGCCCGCGGCGCAAGCCGGTGCACCATGGGAAGGTCCACGCAAGGTGGATGCTCTGCTGGCATCCAGGGTGATGGCGGGGGAACCTGCCGGATCCCTGGTACCCATTTATGGGATCTGGCAGATATCGCAGTGGTCGTGGGTTCGCTGGAAGTAGTCCCTGTCCCTTCCCCCGTTTGTTGCCCGATGGGGCGGAGGCAGGTCAGGGCCGCGAGGCGGGTACTGCCTCCGCACACCCCACAAATCGGAACGTACATGTCTTCTGCCTCAGCCAAGGCTCTTCGTCCGCAGCAACTTCTAACGGAAACAAACGCTCAAGAGGTCGGATAACTTCCAACAAGTCTGAGTATTCTTTCTTCGTCTTGAAAAATGTCCAATTCCTTCGTCAGTTTTGTTTCTCCGTTAAAATAAGCTTGTTGGATCGCTCGAAAAATACGCTTCTCCGCTTGTGATACTTCTAAGCTTGTGAAAGGCATGGTTTTTACTAGTTACTTTCCGCTTCGAAGGGAAGGAAAGTATAGTTATCGGGTAAAAAGAAAAAAATTTGGGTTTTCTTCAGATCTTTACGTTTTGAGATCTACTGAGCCTGAAAAACCTAATTTCGGCGTGTGGTCCGTGTGTGTGTGTCTGTAGTTCGATTTGCGGGAGAACGGCTGATCCGATTGAGCTGGTTCTTTTTTTGTTTTGTTCGTTATTTTTTGTAGACACCAAAATAAGGTTATGGACGATTTCGCTCGAAGGGAAAGGGGGGTGGGGGACGAAAATGTGCCATAAACTAGGGTTTTTCGCATTTTTCTCGAAAGCGGCTCTAACGATTTTTGTTAAACTTCCAAATTATCTTCTACTAATCAATACCTAACTTTTCTTCTCCATACATATCTCCATGAAAATACGGTGAACGGAGATATAGGCCCATGAAGCAAAAATAGGGTTTTCACGCTTTTTGGCAAAACGACTTCAACGATTATCACCAAACTTTCAAGATGTATCCGAATAGTTAATACCTACATATTGTTCTCAATAAATGTTCCTCTGACAGTCCATTGAACAAAGATAAAAATCAAAATGTGTCGAAAGTAACGTTTTTTCGAACATTTCCGTAAATTCCAGGGTAACTTCTTCACCGGATGTGATAAATCCTAATGGAGTGTCTTTCAGTCACCCTTGCCAACATTTCGTTCTTTATAATTATTTCTGTATATATAAGTTGAACGGAGATATAAGCCAAGTTGACTCAGAAAAGGAGATTTGTCGAATATTAATTTATCTATTTTATTTTTATTTATTTAAGGATTTGTGCCCATTCTGGTGAATCAGGCGATGCCATCCATCGAGTGCTATTTCGGGTCATGAAGGGGTTGTTATTAAGTGCGAAGATGTTCTAACAAGTGTTGCTTTACGTACCGTGTAGCCCGATCATCATTTCACAAGTTCTGGGATTTAAAAAAAAAATGACCATCCAGCGCATCCACATTTGGGAATTCACTTGGAACTTTTACGGGGGAAATAACTTGAAAACGGAAGCTTACACCCATTTCTGAACAATCCTGAGATGTGCTTGGCTAAGGGTAGTTCTGAACTGACCCCGTGTGACCTTAGTGTACCGCCTGACTCCCTGTAAAGGCACCGGGCAATCGTGGTCTAGTGGTTAATGTAGAGATTTTTTTAGTTTCGTAGCGAACAAAATCTGAGACGAACACAATACTTTTAATGAACCCCGATTCATACAACGGAAGACATGGAACTAAAACTTTTACGACGACAAAAAAAAACGAACGGAAAAACGAGACCACATCTGATCGAATACGAAAACATATGTTTCAAGGACTAGAGAATAATAATGTCCGTGAGTAAAAACATCTCCGACACTTTCCCTTATTCGAGTAGCCCCAAATTTTCACGTAGAGCTCGAAGCCGGGGTCTAGGCAAAGGCTTCGTACAGATGTCTGCAAGCTGGTCTTCAGTACTGATGTGTTTGACAGTCAGCATGTTTTTCTTGACCCGATCTCGAACGAAAAAGTACTTCCGCTCAATGTGCTTGGTGCGGAAGTGGAACTCAGGGTTTTCGGTTAGCTTTCTTGCTGATTCATTGTCGATAAGTAGGACAGGAAGATCAGACAGACCAATCAGTTCCTTGAACAGATCTGTCTCCTTCGAGCCGAGGTTAGCAGCAACTATTTCTGCCTCACACATAGAATCTGCAACTAGCTCTTGACGACGACTAATCCAAGTGATGGCTGCGCCAGCAAATTTGACAACCACTCCACTGATTGAGCGCATAGTGTCTGGACATCCTGCAAAGTCCGCGTCGCTGTAGCATTCAAGCAAGTCCATTTTGGAGTCATGGCAATAAATCAATTTGAGGTTGATAGTTCCAGCCACGTATAACCCTCTTAACTCTTGCCACGTCTTCATCCGTAGGGTTTTCCAACCGTCGTGATAGAACACTCACGCTGAAAGCTATGTCGATACGAGTGCCACGAGCTACGTAAAGCAGAGCTCCAACAGCTGAGCGATAGGGGAATACCGGCACTTTCCCTGATTCATGAGCGGTGAGTTTCTCAATTGGAGTCAGAACTGGATTGCATCCATTCATATTGAATCGACTTAGTATTTTCTTCATAAACGAGGATTGGCTAACTGTAACAGTTAAGACAATTGTTCCTACTTCTCCACGTAAAGTCGAGAATTGTGGATCGGGGCTCCGGCGCGATTGCCGTAATTTTGGCCTGAGTCAGCGGATCCCCAAACGTCTCGAAACCCCCCTCGTAACATTGGTGGTAGCGGTGGGATTCGAACCCACGCCCCCGAAGAGACTGGTGCCTCAAATCAGGTCTCCTCGTGCCGGTGATATGGTTAACGGCAAGGAGGAGAAACGATAGTGAAGCCTTCTCTCTAGGGCGAGAAGGCTGATGCTCAGTCCTTCGTCTCGATAGCGCCGTTCCTTGGGCAGTACATTAGCAAAGTGCAGTTTGGTCTAACATGATGTTTCAGGTAGTTTACTAGTGATCTTCAAGTACGCACTGGTGTCAACAGATCCTCTAGTTGTGCTGGCCTGGGTGCTGCAGTTCGCATCATGACCAGTTCACTCTCATTCTCGTCTTGCAAGACGTGCCACCCTAAAGGTTGAATTTGTGCAATTACGTGGCGATCCTGGTGAAATAACGAGGACTATTCTGCACGCTTTTCAGGGTCGATTAACGAAGTTACATTAGAATTAGTGCTATTTATTGAGTGTTTTAGCAAATCACTGGCCTTTCAGGGAGGCTCTTGTTGTAAAATGTCTCCCTTTCAGGCAGACAAGCTCGTGGCGGTAGATCCGTACAACCAACGCGGTAATAAGCCGCATTCACCGAGCAGATCAACTTGTCCGATCGATTTGGCTTCTTGCGGAGGGTGGCTCCATGTGCGCCCCGAGTGAAAACAGGTAGTTTTGCCGGCTCAGAGACGAACCTGAGTGGGTTGGGTCTGGTAATGTGACGTTGCTATGGAGACTCGTTCAGCCTATTCCCAGTCTTCGGCGCCGTCTCCTCAAACGTCTCCCTTGACTCCAGTTTTTCCTCCCTTTCAAAACCATTTATTTCCATTTTCGAGCTCCCTCTTTCGTGCCTCCCCCCCCTCCCTACACTCGTCTCAGTGTCAAGTCGAGTGTCGAGAGTTAGTCAAATTTACTTGACAAGTGCAGGGAGGCAGCCTTCAAAACAAAAGCTGGCGGTTGTTCCAAGTCGATGGTTTGACCTAATCGGAATCGTTCACTCGCCCATAAGATTGTGGCTGTCGTGCCTTTCCATCGTAACCTCTACTTACTCGACTAGGACACATGGAGCATGCCCATTAGACAGCATTAGCACGTCGGTACCCTTGTTTGTACACCTCCTTGCTGCACCTTCCAACACAGCGCTCGCTTCTAAAAACTGCCCACACTCGGTTTAAATGCTTCTTGTTGAACTATTGTGTTAGGTCAGTGTTCGGCAAACTTATTAGCCAAAGAGCCAAATATGCGAATTCAATCAATCAATAAGCTTTATTTGCTGATTTAGGTGGCACTGACCTCTTCAACAAAAAACGTTCGCTGACATACAGCAAAAATAGGAAATTAAATAATACAAAAATAGAAATACACAATATTAATACGTTATACCTAAAGTAGAAATAAACACGAATGACACATTACTCAAGTATGCAAATTAAAACGATTTAGAACGAGCGGTGCGTAGCAACACACAACTTTCCGCCACCCCCGTAAGTACAAGCACCAGCTACATAGGCGGGCGCTATATCTTCATTCAACGCATTCCTACAGGAACATTTATGGAAAACAAAATGTAGGGTAACAAAATGTAGCTGAGAGTACTCCATAAGTTTGATCGAAATCGTTAGAGCTATTTTTGAGAAAATTGGAATACCGATAAATTAATTTTCGACTAATCTCCTTTTCTGAGTTAACTTGGCTTATATCTCCGTTCAACTTATATATACAGAAATAATTATAGAGAACGAAATGTTGGCATGGGTGACTAAAAGACACTCCATTAGAATTTATCACATCTGGTGAAGCAGTTACTCGAGAATTTACGGAAATGTTCGAAAAAACGTTATTTTCCACACATATTCACTTTTATCTCTGCTCAATGGACTGTCAGAGGATTATTTATTGAGAACAATATGTAGGTATTAACTATTCGAAAACATCCTGAGAGTTTGGTGAAAATCGTTGAAGTCGTTTTGCCAAAAAGCGTAAAAAACCTATTTTTGCTTCATAGGCCTATATCTCCGTTCACCGTATTTTCATAGAGATATGTATAGAGAAGAAAAGTTAGGTATTGATCAGTAGAAGATAATTTGAAAGTTTAATCAAAATCGTTATAGCCGTTTTCGAGAAAAATGCGAAAAACACTAGTTTTTGGTATATTTTCGTCCCCCACCCCCCTTCCCATCGGCCGAAGTCGCCCATAACCTTATTTCCTTCTTCAAAAAATTCGTGTTTACAGCACATTAATTTTCTGCGTACCAATTGCTCAATAATGGTCCTGCGACGAGTACGAGCAGCACAATAAATTCCAGAACTGTGGGCGCTACCGCTTCCTGCTGCTGTGAAGTGTTGTTTGACCAAGTTCAAATTAACTGAGTGATAAATGATTTGATTAAATAGGAATAGCCATGTACAAAGTGAATTGACGTAGAGCTAAGTTTATACTCAGTAGTCCTCAAAACGTGAAGATCTGAAGAAAACTCAAATTTTTTTTGACACAATTCCTATACTTTCCTTTCCCTTTGGGTAGCGGAAAGTTAAAAGTGGCTATAGTTGATATCTCCCTTCGGATAGTTAGATCTGATGGGAAACCAAATTAAGAACTCTTTCGAGAAGGTAAGCATTCCCCAGGGTCACACCTCCGGCATGAGGAACAGCTCTCCACCGGGAGATTGGCAATGGCCAAACCTGCTGTAACTGCGCAGGTGTGGGTTCGGTGGATGCTGAGCGAATGCCAGTGCACGAAACCACAACCTCAATGACTTACGACTGATATAACTTCCCACATGAGTGTTAACAGTCATTTACGAGTCACGATTACTATACTTTCCTTACCCTTCGGGTAGTGGAAAGTAATACATTGAATTAGTAGCAAAAACCAGTGTAGTTAGAGCTAATGAAAGTTGTGTGATGCGGCGCACCTGATATTTCTTGACGGGATCGCAATACTTTCCTTCCCCTCGGTGTTGGGGAAAGTTGTAGGAATTGGCGTCGGTAGGTTCCGTTCCGTTCCGCGGGCAGAAGGCGAAATACGACGAGAGGTCCGTTCGTTTTGTGCGAGGCGGTCGCGTGGTGGGGGTTAGCCGCCCCGGTGCTCCGCCGAGCGGCCCCGAGTCCCCTTCGCCTTCGTTTTCTGTTCCAGAAATGGACAACAAAAAACCCTCCTCCTCCCCTCCCCCCTTTCGAGCCCGCGCCGCGCGTTTCCCTCCCGACCGGCCCAACAGTTCAGTTGTCGTCCGTTCGGCGAACGCGTTCGTTCCGACGAATTTACGCGTTTTTCCTCGGCATTTTTCGGTTTCTTTTTATTTCGTCATTTGTCGCGCGATGTTATCAAGATATTCCGGCGACAAATTCCGTCGAGCGGTGAAGTTGCGAGCGTGAAATTGTGAAGGCGGGACGAAGATCCGCGTGGAGCTGCTGAGCTGAACGAGAGGACCCACACGACGAAGTGCAACTCATCGTTCGGATAGTCTTCTTCTTCAATTCAGGTTGTCTTTTGAGGTTTTGACGAGATCCTTCAAACCTGTTGACGGCGGCAAAATGGAGGTAGTTTTACGTCACTCTGTAGAGTGGAAAGGCCCTGCAGCCACTAGCTCATGAGTCAGACACGCAGAGGCATGCCATCTCTCGAATAACGCGTCAAGTTATGGTTATCGGGGTTACAATTCATTACCTTCCCCGTTTTGATGGGTTTGATCATTGAGCAAGTCACCCGGTTTTGCCAAAGACCTTCAAAAACGCCGCCCTTAGGTCGACTTGTGATTCCCGGTACCTAATTCAAACATGACTTTCCTTATCCCAGTCGTATGAAGACCCCCCTAAAGATTGTGCTTTGCTCGTCAGGATTCCTTATCAAAATGACTGTTGGTTAACACTTGTATGGGAAAGTGGTAAGTCATTGAGGTTGTGGTTTCGTGCCCTGGCACTCGCTCAGCATCCACCGAACCCACACCTGCGCAGGTACAGCAGGTTTGACCATTGCCAATCTCCCGGTGGAGTGCTGATGCTCATGTGTCATCACGCCGCAGGTATGACCCTGGGGAATGCTTACTTTCTGGAGAGAACTAGGGTTTTTCGCATTTTTCTCAAAAACGGCTCTAACGATTTTGATTAAACTTTCAAATTATCTTCTACTAATCAATACGGTGAACGGAGATATAGGCCTATGACGCAAAAAATAGGTTTTTTACGCTTTTCGGCAAAACGGCGTCAACGATTATCACCAAACTTTCAAGATGATTTCAAATAGTTAATACCTACATATTGTTCTCAATAAATGTTCCTCTGACAGTCCATTGAGCAGAGATAAAAATCAAAATGGTTCGAAAATGACGTTATTTCGAACATTTCCGTAAATTCTGGGGTAACTGCAACACCAAATTTGATCAATCTTTCAGAGTGTCTTTTAGTCACCCATGTCAACATTTCGTTCTCTATAATTATTTCTGTATATATAAGTTGAACGGAGATATAATCCAAGTTAACTCAGAAAAGGAGATTTGTCGAATATTAATTTATCGGTATTCCAATTTTCTCAAAAACGGTCCTAACGATTTCGATCAAACTTTCGGAGTACTCTCAGCTAACTAGTCCCTACATTTTGTACTCTATAAATGTTTCTGTAGACATGCGTTGAATGAAGATATAGCGCCCGCATATGTAGGTGGTGTTCGAACTTAAAGGGGTGGCGGAAAGTTGTGTTTTGCTGCGCACCGCTAGTTATAGTAGAGGCACGAAAAGTGCTGGATGGAGAGTATTTCAGAGAAAACAACATGCTACGCAGTGATGTCGCGATGTCCTGCAATGAACTAGCCTGTCCTGTGGTCTGGCTCAACTTATGTCTCTCGTCTCTTTGACGTGGATTTCCATCTCGTTTGCCATTTATCTTGCGCATTTTCGTTCAGTGAAGAGGTCTGTACAGAGTTCAGCCCAGAGTAGAGAAAGCTCCCTCTTCACTCTTTACGTATCCTCCATGCACTCAATGGGTTACTGGTCTGGAATCACTTCTTTTTTTTTTCTTTTTTATTGGCTTCTCAAACAATTACAGCCGTTACAAAAAATTAATGTTTTACCAATCTAAAGATAATAAAAAGTACTTATTTACAAAAACAATAGAAATCGGTGCGGTTTATAAAAAAAATAAATTAGGTACTTAATCACAAGATAATTTCACACTTTTTTATAAAATCATACAGCATAGTATACACTTCTAACTTTGCTGAGGCTAAAATGGTGTCCAAATTGAAGGGATTGGCTACCTCCTTCGAGATTCTTTTTAGGAGCTCCTCTCTATGCGGTGAAAAAGCAGGGCAATTCAAAATTAAATGTTGTGCTGTTTCTGGGTCAGTGACACACCGTCTACATTGTGAAGTTTGCACCATATTTATTCGGTAGAGGTAGTCGTTTGTGCAGCTGTGCCCATTTCTTAGTCTGACGATTGTTTTGTAGAACCGTTTAGGCAGCGCATTCGTAGCGTCCCTAAACCATGGTTTCATGTTGGTCGGGGGAAACAGAGATTTATATCTGTTCCCTCCATGGTGCTCCAGGAACAGTTTCTTCCATTAGTGCAGAAGATGAAGTGCCCGAGTGCGTCTCAAGTCAGTGGGTGGAAATTCTGGAGAGGGTCGTGGAATGGCTAACGATAAAGCTCTATTGGCTTCTCGGTCAGCCGATTCGTTGCCGGGAACACCACGGTCACCCAGCAAAAGGTGACTCGGACTCCAGATGCCTTTAACTGTCCCACGATACGGAGAATGGAGGATTCGATCAGTGTCAATTTTGATGACGGAGCTACGTTTTGGAGTTTAGATGTGAAACTCTTCGAGTCAGTCATGACCACAATGCTAGCGATGGACGACGTATATTCTTCACTTGCATATGTGAGAGCCTTTAAAATTGCATAAGTCTCGGCGCTGTAAATTGTTGCATAATTCCATTACCGGATGTGCGCCTGCTAATTTTGCTTGTAATTGAGCAAACCTTGCAATTGGCTCCTAAGTACCTGACTTGCTTCTCAAGAAGAAGCCTGTAGCCTCCAAATCGACGGTTGGCTATTTTCCCTTCAAGAGGATGAACTGGTTTCCCCCCCAGCCACCTGTAGCTTGACGGTTCAGGGCACATGATGGATTTTTATCTCGTTTTAGTGGTAAGATCAATACAGTCAAATCGTCAACATGGGCGTATGGCTCGCAGTCAATTGTCATGAATCTCTCGAGAAGTCCTTAGAAGTGGTAGTCTCAGGATCGAGCCCTTTGTGCACCCTTATCGTTCTCCGGGCTGAGACACCAAGTTCTTCTATTTGTCGGGTAACTTCTGACGAGCGAGCACACGTTGTGAGGAACCTCCCTGAGGCTCTGCAGTCAACGAAAACTTGATATTGTACACCTTTGTGTAAAAAGCAGTGTCAGGTCTCTTTTATAAGAGTTTCCGCTAACCTAGCTCTTAATAACCTGTGACTTCATGGCCTTGATGCTGAGGGCACTGAGCCAAAACTATGAGCCTTCAGCGCACTGTCAACTCAACTTCAACTTGCCATGTCGGTCACACCGATATTAGATCTTCGATCTTGACTACATCGATATTCATCAATTGATACTGAACTCTCTATGGAGGGAATGAGAGAATATTTAGTTATGTGGTCCTAATTCCTCTCTCTCTCTCTCTCTCTCTCACACACACACACACACACACGCTATCTTTCTCTCTCCCCCCTCCTTAACGGGAGCCGTCCAGTTTTTGAGTTCGAAAAGAACAAACCCCGATAAATATTAATATTCCGAGCAGCAGCGCCGCCGTTTCGTTCCTTCCGAATGAACTTTATCGTCATTGAGAAGGAATTCGTTCGACTGACGTTGAATAGTAAAAATATCGGGGCCGTTGTTTTGGCTCATAACGGAGGCGGTGCGGAAATATTCGTTCGAGCGCCAACGACGCGGACAATGAGGGCAAGGCGCTGGTGTTGGTGCTGCGTCCTGGTCCTGGTCCTGGTGGGCAGCCAGCCAACGCACCGACTGACCGCTAACACGCTGAACTTATTAAAAAAAACTTAGCTCTACGTCAATTCACTTGTTTCCTTTCTGCTTACTCAATTCATATATCACTCAGTTCATTTGAACTTGGTCAAACACCATTTCACGACAGCAGAAAGCGGTAGCGATTACAGTTCCGGAATTTATTGTGCTGCTCGTACCAACTCCCGGACCATTGTTGAACGATTAGTACACAGAGAATTAATGAGGCTGTATACACGATTTTTTGAAGAAGGATAGTAATCACTTTTGCAGAGTTATTGGGTGAACACTTTTAGAACTAGTAGTGAGCGAAACGGCGGTAGTTGAAATTCCGTAATTTCTGGAGTGAGCCCCATGTATCTCATGAGCGGTTTTAAACACTCACCCTTTAGGTATTGGATTGGACTACAACACCAATTTTCTTTAACATTCTACAAAAATTACAGCGGAGTTTATAAGAAAAAAATCGCGCTAAAATCGATTTTCGTCGAAAGGTTTAGTAATTTATTGTGCTGCTCTCGTCATTTTCCCAAGCATGGGAATTTTAAGTGATAATTACCTTATTGAGAGCTATCAATATAAAACATGTAATCAAAATCGTGACAGCCGTTTTTGAGAAAAAAAAAATTTGGTGTTTTGATCACTATGATAACTATAGTTAATTTTGGGTGGATTTTGCTCATACCCTTATTTTGGCGTCCCATGGTAACCTGCGAGCTAGATATCAAGTTTCAGCTGATTTGGTACTGTTTTTTACCGCATCTGATTCGGGAAGCGAGCTGAGTGACTTTCAAGGTCACAAGAAAATGCCCTATTTAATGTTTGAAGTCGTTAAATTCAATTCTGGGATTTTTTGAGTATGGCGAGAGAGAAATTGAGGGGGAAGAGGGAGAGAGTGAGAGAGAAAGTTAGAGACTTTTAGAAACACCATCTCACACTTAGAAGTAGTTACCAGTTCCCTGGACTTGATTATTTTCCTATTTTTTGAAAATTGTTTAGTACCGTCGTCATTTGGGGCTGTGGACTCTTTCACTGGTTAGAGCCGTAATTATGAGGGGGGGGGGGGCTTCGATCATTACGATATGATACAATAGTTTTGTACCGATTTTTCTCGAGCCTCACATTTTGGAGTCGTACTTTAATCTGCAGGTTGGATATCTAGTGTTTTTTGGACTAGGAAGCCCTTAACACATGAAAACTAGAAAAAACTATTTCTCCTTTTTACTTCGTAGATTTAAGGACGTAAAAAAGACGTATGAAATGACGTTATGTCGCGAGAGTGTTAAATGTTGGGAAAGCCGTAAGTCAACTCCCAAGAAAATTGCATATTTTAGTGCGGTGTGAGCTCAAGTCTAGGGAAAGACGTTAGTCAACTCCTAAATAATGCCTATTTTAATGACATGGACCTGTCCTATGGTCTGAGGACTCGTCCCCACCATGAACGTTCATAAGTAATCTTGCAGTTTGCAGGGCTGTTGCGGCTGGTTCTGTTGCACGATTTCAATTTATGATTATTCCAGGTGGTATATCCTCTGTTGGATGATCTACCCCTCTCACCCCTGACGCAGGTTGGTTATCTTGATGCAGAGGTACTTCATTTTGAGCAATAAAGTGGTATAGCTTGCATCCCCCCTGCGCCAATATCGACCCCTGAAACCTCCTCAACTTGGGTATTTGGGCGCTGGTGGCTGGTAACTCCTCGAGAAACAACCCAGTGTGGTTTCCATTTCTTGTTTGGTCGGGTTGTGCAAGGTACTTGTCTGCTATAGGCCATTGGTTCCGTTAAACCACCACTATGTGCCACTCTCGAAGGATTCTAGCCACGCGTCGAGCTCGAGCGTCTGCGTTGCAGGACTTTTGACCGTTAGCGCATTATTACGGTCACTTATGGCCCGCGTGATGCGGCTGTTGGGCAATTCAGTTCCTCATTGTAGTAATAGGATCCCTAATTGTACCTATCCTGCAGGCGTTTCTACGACTCATCGCTATATGGCCCCAGGCCTGAAGGTTGAGGCCAAGAACCAACTGTTTTGAGCTCTGGAGAACGGTTTAATCCACTACCCTCACTGATCTATCGCCAACCAGTGATGCCCCTGTTTCCACATTCTTCATACTTCTCCATTATAGGATACACCCTCTTACACTCTGTATAAACCAAGGGTTGGGCACACAAAGGGGGGAAGCTTGAAACTGAGAAATAACATGGTGAGCGTGAGTGAGGACTGTATTATACTTGACAGAATAGCATTATCAGTTTGAGTGCGAGTGTATATAGACACGCACGAGGGACTCTAAATACGGGTAAACTGGTTGTGAGACACTGAGTGTAGGGAGGGAGAGAGAGAAAGAGAGAGAGTTAGGTTGTGCGTAGCGCGAGCTGAGGGACGATTTGTTGGGAGAGCTGGGAGACGTCTGTATTCCGCGAGAGCTAGTAGATGAATATGCCTTGGGAGAACTGGGAGACGACTGTATTCTGCGAGAGCTAGTAGATGAATGTGCCTTGGGAGAACTGGGAGACGACTGTATTCCGCGAGAGCTAGGAGATGTAAGTGCCTTGGGAGAACTGGGAGACGACTGTATTCTGCGAGAGCTAGTAGATGAATATGCCTTGGGAGAACTGGGAGACGACTGTATTCTGCGAGAGCTAGTAGATGAATGTGCCTTGGGAGAACTGGGAGACGACTGTATTCTGCGAGAGCTAGTAGATGAATGTGCCTTGGGAGAACTGGGAGACGACTGTATTCTGCGAGAGCTAGTAGATGAATATGCCTTGGGAGAACTGGGAGACGACTGTATTCTGCAAGAGCTAGTAGATGAATATGCCTTGGGAGAACTGGGAGACGATTGTATTCTGCGAGAGCTAGTAGATGAATGTGCCTTGGGAGAACTGGGAGACGACATACTTTCACGAGAGCTTGTAGGTGAATGAGTTTGGGAGGAGCTGTCTGTTGCGGAGAAGAATGTAAATTGATGGGAGGGGTAAAGGATATTGGAAAAAGTCCAGAAGAAGGGATAAATCCGTTGTCACTTGGAAATAACTGAGGAGCGGGACTTCCCACATAGTACAAACAAAGGGGGTGCTCAGAAAAACCATGACTTAGTGTCAAGCGAGGACATTTTGGGTTTGGCGTGCGCCCCACAGTCCTTGTGTGGTCAAACTGTCCAAGGGCTTGGCAGGTGTCGCAAATGAAGGTCCCTCCATAAGTCCTTGCTTCACCTTCCTCAGGCCTCCCAGATGCTTAATGATAAGGTAAGGAAACGGGACCGTGCCTGTGGTTTCAGACCGGGGGGAGGCGGTTGCACCTAGGCCTTGTACTTGGTCCCATAACAACCCATCAGCACCTCAGTGGCCTCATCCGCATTTTCTCATATTTTCCTCATTTAGGTTTTCCGGTCACCCCATTTCTCTCTTTGACTAAAGAAACCCTTGCCCTTTACAGTGACGTGCCTTCGGCACGCCTGGGAAAGAGCAGGTCCTCCTGCCCTACTGACTTTCGTCATATCTCTTGGTATGTCCAGGCTGGACATCGTGGCGGCGTCAGGTTTATGGATGGCTGGGACGGAAATTCTTTGGACTGGACTGTTCCATGCATAGCGATAGATCGTCCAGTTTACCAGTATTCAGGTTACGACGTGTTCTACGCATCCCAGGGTATTCCAGCGATTTAGGGTTATTTTGTACTCAACCTTCAATAGCTCACTGCACTTCAAAGAGTCGTTTCAGTTCAAGGTCGGTTGATATCTCGTATACTTGGGGCAGAACGTCGTGTAATCTTCTGGTCAATTGCAACAATTACGAGCCAACGGCATTGTGCAGGTCGTTCTCTTTTTATCGCGGTAAAGTTCAGCTCTCGTTGTTATTCTTATCGCTTCGCTTCTATTCTCACCGCTTTAAATATAACTCAACTCTCTCGCTCGAAATTCTCGGCGAAAGAAACTGGTTGCTCATAAACTGTTAATTTTACGTATTTACCGACGGATTGACTAGGGGAAGGGTCGCCTTGGCCTTGACGCAGGTGTGGATGTGGTTCGAATGCTAAAATAACTTAATCCATTGCGTTTCTGGCATATTTCGTTAGCGTCCAGGGTTCGATCTTCCTCACTGGACCCTCTGCTTTCCATAGTTTCAGCGCCCAACTATCTCTTCTATTTGTGACGTGTTAAAGTGAATCTGTACAATGGAAGGACGGTGTGGACGCCGTTGATCAGATGTGTTGCCTTCGAGGCGTGGCGGTTGCAGCTACAGTCGAGCTGCCGTCAAGTCGTCGACCAGAAATACCCTACCGAGACCCCTAACTAAGACGTCTGCCGGTTATTTTTATATCCACGAAGTTACGGCTCACCTTTTGAAAGAGAAGGGACCAAAAAAAGAAAGAAAAGAAAGTTCTTCCCAACTTCTCATTTCACCCGATGCAGATCCCAATCTTTTTCCCTTCCGCTCGTCTAGTAATTATCTCGTCTGGGCGATTTCTCTATTTGAGGTCTGTCCGCTGTCTTGTTGGTTTTGGCTCTCCTAGCCGCCTGTTCGGCAACAGCAGGAACCGTTATCAGCTCTGTTTGTTCTTTGTTTCATTCCTTGACCTCGCAGCTAGTTTCAGAAAATACGTTGAGAAGGTTTTTGACATCAAAGGAAAGAGGTTTTAACGGATTTTAGGCAAGAGTTAAAATGTCGTGTACGTACGTAAGCGTCTGTGGATTGAATCACTTCTCTGCCGGCGAACCTCCTCTGGAGCGTGCACACTTGGGAAAGAACACTACAACTGGAATAAGAATGGAGACGACACGTCATTCATTACTGCAACGGGAACGAGAAAATGCCTTGTTTAATGTTTAAAGTGTTTAATTTAAATGAATGGAGGGGAGGGGGCTGGTTTTTAAGTTAATGTTCATAACTCACAAGAAATTGACGTTTCAAGATGTCGAGTTTTAAGGGCGAGAGGGGTTCTTTGGTAGTTGAACCAGTATTTTAGAGTTTGCCCCTATGAAATGTGAAACCAATGATGCCTAAGGACCAAAACCTTTAGGACATGCCTTGTGTAGACCTGGGGAGGGGGGGGGAATTAGGCATGATCGCACGGGTCAGGTCTGGTACCCTGGGGGTTCATCTTGGGCCTTGCCTGTTGCTGGCGTCTCATGTTGAAAAGTCCCTCAAAAAGGCCCTACAGGTGTTTGCTCGTGTAGCATGGGATGGTGGGCTTAGGGATGGGGACTTGGTTTCACAGACCTCATCGTTGCTCCTCGGCATTCTACTACATGCTGTTCAACGATAGTGGAGCCAGGTAAATCCGCAGGATAAGCGCCAACTACTGTCGGTACAGCCGGCTGCCCTTATTAAAGTTGCAAGTTATACTGAACAGTGGCATCCTCTAGCATTGTGGTTTTGTGTGGAGTATTCCTGGCTGACGCAAAAGACACCAGAATTAATGAAAACTGTAAGGCGAATAAAAAGGTTTAGCATTTCCTGCCTGGAAATTCAGGTACGACTGTGTGCAGAGGATACGGATTCTCAAAGACAGAAGGCGATCTTGACCCACCTAACTAGTGTATGGCATGAAAGGTGGACATGGGCTGAGACTGACAACAGCATGGAAGGCCTAAAGGAGCATCTGTCTAAGGGTTGAACCTTATGGCTGCTGCAGGGTGGCAAGGTAAGGGTATATATGTTGTTGGACTTAGCAAAGTTCACTGCTGCTAAGATGGCATGCGAAATTTGGTTATCAAGTACGAGGAGCACTGGATTCTCAGGATTTGGGCTTGTGAAACCTTTGAAGTGAGCCAACTGTTAAAGCCACACTCAGTTTTTTCATCAATAGGCGGGTGTCTCGCTTCCTAGCGTAAATGAAAAACCCTGCAAATTATTACACAATGGTTTATTATTCTCATGAACAGCTTGACCTAGTATTACTGCTCCCCCATCCCATTCGATTCAGCATCGAATACTAGTAAACCATACGAAACATGACCTGACTACAATGGAACTACGAAAACAAATCGTCTGATGAACTGAGGAAATTGGAACAGGGGCGCTTCGAGCGAACCGGTTGTGAGTCGAAAGGGGAATTGAGCAGCGTCGTTGGGAGGCGAGCGAGCGTGGGTGGTTTTTTAATGAGATGGGCGGGGAGGGAGGGAGTACAAACGACTAAACGTTGACTTCTGCTGTAGTTCCCGCGTTGTACTGCGTTTCGTTAATTTTTTTAACTGTTTTTTGCCCATAACAACCACGGGCTTGGTCCCATCGGATTGCCGAGATAGCGGGCACAACTAAATACCAAATGGGATTATGGGATTTTTGTGCGAAAGAACGAATTTTTTAGACCACGTTAAAGGCATGAAATGGCCCGGACGGTGGACCGACATTGCAAATTTGGAATCTCCATGTCTTGAAACGTAATGTATCAAATTTTGTAAAAACTTTTTCGTGACTGAAAACATAGGGTTACGAAACGAAGGGAAGGACGAAGCGCCCAATGCAGCTCATAGCACACACCACAGTGACCCTTTTTCTGCTGAGACTGCGTTTGTTACTTCTTTCTTTCCTGTTGGAGCAACGTGACTCGGTAATTTATTTGGCGCCGTCTGCACACCTGCTTTGTCCATGTTATGATTTTGTACTTTTTGATGGCTCCATCCAAATTATCGAAATACTGTGAGAATTGAACCCGGTTGAATCCCATGGTCCACGCTGGTCTTCCGTGGGGTTCTTGATGACAATGGTAAGTCGCGCTTTGGAGTGTTGCCCATTGGAGAGGGTACCTAGCCTCGCGGCCTTTACCCCTCTTCAGCCAGCACCTATCACTTCTCTAGGGGGGGATTTCCAGCGAAACCACGGTCCCCACGAGGCCAATCCCATGGCTTCACGGCCGACAGCGCCACGCTTTTAACGGCTCCACGCTGCCGGCCGCGGGCTGAAGCCCCCGTGGTACCCATTCTATTTGGCTGCACCTTGAGCAGCCTAAGGACTTGAATGGGTGGCAGGCCCCGGTGCCGGAATTGCCAAGAGGCGTTCTGCCGGCACCTACGCTTTATCTCTATGGGGGTACGGGGATTGGACTTGCCCCTACACCGGCCATGGAGAAGGGTGTCAGGCCGTCATTTACGGCCTGAACTGCGAGGGCCGGCAGTCCAGTTCTTGATGACAGTTGGTTTCGCTTCATGAACTCCTTAGTGAAGTCCCCGTCGTTTGTGATGATTCAGGAAAAAGGAGACGGGATTTTATTATTTTTCGCTTATGAGTACAAGAGATTTCTCAACGATTTCAAACTCAACCCGAAGTATCTCTTGTCGAGTTCACTACAATGCCTTACCAAGTCTTTTTCAAGAACACCTTCCTGAATTTTCCAAGCTGGGGCCCTCCTTTTCCTTTCTTCAGCCTCTTCCTCAGTGCTACGTCAGAGAAACCAATTGCTTTAGCTGTCAAATCGAAGTGCCTTCGTTTATTGGTTCGCCACACGCTTAATCGTAGAGAGCTTGAGTGCGAGGTCTTGGAACATAAAGAATATTGATTGGTACTTCACGTTCCTCACGAACAAGTTACATTAGTTCTAAAATATAAACTAGTGCTGAAACAGTTTTCAGATGGAGTAAAAGT
This sequence comes from Pachypeltis micranthus, assembly GCA_020466155.1. Classification (NCBI taxonomy): domain Eukaryota; kingdom Metazoa; phylum Arthropoda; class Insecta; order Hemiptera; family Miridae; genus Pachypeltis; species Pachypeltis micranthus. The sequence goes on along the minus strand of CM035782.1, from coordinate 3,225,733 downwards.
GACAACTGCCAACCTTTACCCAGGTAAGTTCTCGCTGTTACAGAGCAGAGAATCAAGGAACCAATAAGAGGATTTGGAAGCTCTTAGCATCGTCATAAATATGTCCCATCAGACGACCATTGCCTCTCCAGTATTGTTTGAACCTTGAATTGATGAAGTGACGCACTCAACAGCTGATGGTCGGTGATGAAGAAGTACCTCCCTTCCAAACATAGAGCGCCCATTGTTTCCTTGCCCTCGTGTTGGAACTTCGACTTGTTCCAACAGCTAATACGAAAATATCTTGCTTGTATTGTAATCGTTGGGTTTTCTTCAAATCTTTACGTTTTGAGGCCTACTGAATCCACAATGCCTAATTTCGGCTCGTGGTCCGTGGTCTCTAATTCGATTTGCAGGAGAACGGCTAGTTCTTTCTTCGTGATTTTAAGTTTATTATTCATTCTGGACAGTACACCTATATTTTCGGCTTGGCAATTTATCAAGAAAGCTTATTTTAAAATGAGTTTACGCGCGATTTTGGTCGATGGGGGGGTGCTATTGAAGTTAGTACTGATTTTGGGAAGATATCTACGTACGTTTAGGTGAGGGAGCTCGACACTTCGTGATCCTCGCTGCTGAAATACCGAAGTGAGAGGCCAAGCGGAAAGTCTTCAACGCGAAGATTGCCAAGTTCCTTTGTCGTCAATACAAACTACTTCAAATTAAGGAAAACTACTACTATTTCCACTCTGTTGGTCGAAAAAAAATACGCATCGACCTCCGAATAAGCGCTCAATGTTTTTGTCTATTCGTAATCCGAGATGTAATAAAATCGTCAGCCTAGAAACTTTCCAGTCGGCCAAATAAGGACTATAGCCCGGTTTTCGTATAGTTCAACTGCCAATAAAGCGCCTGTTGTTGCTTTCGAATTACGCTTCCACTCTTTCTACGGTCCCAACAAGGCCGTTGAAATGCTGTCAGTTCCACGTCGTAATTTTTCAAACCTTCGCCATTAGATCAACTTTTGTTCTGAATTTTCGTAGTATCGAACTGTTTTTACTTTCCTTGGCTCTACAAAGTAGAGAGAAAAGTTATGTAATCGGCTGAAATGTTTTGAGATTTCTTCAGATCTTTACGTTTCAGACCCTCCTGAGTCCGAAAAACACTATTTGGGAAAATGGTCTGTGTGATTTTTAGAGAAAACTACCGTATCAAATCCGCTCAAACTTGATATTTCGCCTGCAGGTTACCATGGGACACCAAAATACGGGTATGAACAAAATCCATCGAAAGTTAACTATAGTTATCATAGTGATGAAAACCCCAAATATTTTTTTCTCAAATACGGCTCTAACGATTATGATTGAATTTTTAATATTGATAACTCTCAATAAGGCAATTATACCGTAAAATTCCCGTCTATGGGAAAATGACGAGAGCAGCACAATAAATTACCAAAATTTTCGACGTAATCGATTTTAGAGCTGTTTTTAGAGGAAACAACCGTACCAAATCAGCTGAAACTTGATGTATAGTCTACAGGTTACCATGGGACGCAAAAATAAGGGCTTGAACAAAATCCACCGCAAGTTAACTATAGTTATCATAGTGATCAAAACACCAAATTTTTTTCTCAAAAACATCTCTGACGATTTTGATTAAATTTTGTATATTGATAGCTCTCAATAAGGCAACTATACCATAAAATTCCCATTCGTGGGAAAATGACGAGAGCAGCACAATAAATTATGAACATTTTTGACGAAAAGCGCTTTTAGCGCAGTTTTTTCCTTATAAACTCCGCTGGAATGTTAGTAGAATGTTAAAAAAATTAGTATTGTAGTCCAATCCAATACCTAAAGGGTGAGCGTTTAAAAACGCTCATGAGATACATGGGGGTCACTCCAGAAATTCCTGAATTTCAACTATCGCCGTTTCGTTTACTACCAGTTCTAACAGTTATTTTCCAATAACTCTGCAAAAGTAATTACTATCCTTCTTCAAAAAATTTGTGTTTACAGCCACATTAATTATCTGTGTACCTATAGCTCAATAATGGTTCGGGAATGAGTAGGAGCAGCACAATAAATTCCAGAACTGTAAGCGCTACCGCTTCTTGCTGCTGTGTTTCCCCCGGAGTGCGAACTAAGAAAGGTCTCGTCTGCCCCCCCCCCCCCCTTTCGTTTTGAAGAAGCAATGAACAATCTGCGGGTTGTGCGACTACAGCAGCACTATTGTTTCTTAGGGGTGAACATAATAGCGTTGATGTTATTTCATTTCTAAATTGTAAATGAGGCGTAGGTGGGAATGAGTTTGAGACAAATAATACCTGAACGCAATGAATACAGTAAGTAATACTATGCCCTCGACACCAAAGCGTTATATATTTAGTAATTCGTTTTACTCCGGTTTGTCGAAGTTGACGAAATTACTCGCTTTTAACGACCTTCGGTCAACAAACGGTTGTACGTCATGTAATTGGAGGAGACCGACGCTCCTTCCAAACCATTAACTTCCAGTCCTGGGGTTTCTCGCGTTCAATAACGTTGCGGTCCGTACTCCGAATTTCTAAAACGGGTTTCTCAAGAAGGTACATATTCCGTTATTAGTGTTAAATGATCTTCGTGAAAGTCACATTTTTACAATTGAAACCCTCAAAGAACACATAGAAAGACAAATCAGGGCTTTTGGTGCAATTTACGAACGTTTAGCTCGGTGTTGATTAAAGAAAGTTCACCTCTGGGAGGTTACAGATGGTACATGTACACAATATGGAAGCAATATGTTTGATGATAGCAACTGACTAGATAGAGAGCGACTCCTTGTGTCCACTTGACATCGCATTGACAGTCCTGAAGGAAATCGCGCTGTTCGCTCGATAATAATCGTGAAGTAGGAGCGGGGCAATAAATTCTGTAACACAAGAATGGTTATTTGTTACGGCAGTACGAGCGGGCTGAGTAAAGTTGTGTGATGCGTCCCACCAGATATTTTGATTATCATTTCCTTTCAACTCAAGAAGCAGTTGCGAGTTGTACAACGCGCGTGGAATCAGCAGACCACCAATTCGCATTTCTTTAACAAGTCGAAGCGTCATGCTCAATGTTCATTTAGACTCAGTTTACGGGGTGGAGGGGGGATGACGATGGAGGGAGCGTCTGCTCCCAGTGACCGATCAGCGCTCATTCAAGAAATCGAACCACTGGCTCCACTGTTTTCTCAGGGTCAGCATAAACGCCCTCTCTGTCCAGGGCAGGGCGTTCAGAGGCCTGAGAGTCTCTGAAAGTGCAATTCAGTGCTTCCTGACATTCCATTCTTTCGTCTTGTTGGGGTTTCGTGTGGGGGAGAGCGTGTACGTCCATCTCCATCCGTATAAATTGATTATGACTGGCTGTGTACCCATCCAGAACCTCCATTGATGCGTTCTCCAGTAGCTTGTTATTGAACCATTGTGGTTCTTGGTCGAGCAGCGACAAATCGACCTACGCCCACTGAAACTGTTGAAGACCCTACAGCATCGTACTTTAGTGGGGGATGGCGAACTCAGCCACAGCGACTAGCCCCTCCCAGGCTCTCCCTAAACAGCCACTTCCCCCCACCACACGACCCCTTTACGAGGCTTGTGCGCTACCTCTTCTTGCGACCTTGTTACTTGCAGCAGTAGAGAAGGGTGTGGGTCAGCCTTGCAGTTGGCTACCCAGTGCCAACAGGCATCGGAAGCACCTCAGCACATCCTCCCAGCGGCTGATTCTCACTGTCCCCTACCTCAAGAGGAGAGCAGCCCCCTTGACTTCCACCTTAATGGTCCTCTGCTCCCTCTCTTTACTTTCCGCTACCCGAAGGGAAGGAAAATATAGTAATCGGCCCAAAAAAAAAATTTGGGTTTTCTTCAGAGATCTTTACGTTTCAGACCCTACTGAGGCTAAAAAACCTAATTTAGGCGCGTGGTGTGTGTGTGTGTCTGTAGTTTGATTTGCGGGAGAACGGCTGATCCGATTGAGCTGGTTCTTTTTTTGTTTTGTTCGTTATTTTTTGTAGACACCAAAATAAGGTTATGGACGATTTTGGCCGATGGAAAGGGGGGGGGGACGAAAATGTACCAAAAACTAGGGTTTTTCGCCTTTTTCTCGAAAACGGCTCTAACTATTTTGATTAAACTTTTAAATTATCTTCTACTGATCAATATCTAACTTTTTTTCTCTATACATATCTCCATGAAAATACGGTGAACGGAGATATGGGCCCCTGAAGCACACCCCTCTTTACATCGGCCGAAATCGTCCTTAACCTTATTTTGGTGTCTACAAAAAATAACGAACAAAACAAAAAAAGAACCAGCTCAATCGGATCAGCCGTTCTCCCGCAAATCGAACTACAGACACACACACACACACACACAGACATACACACACACGGACCACGCTCCGAAATTAGGTTTTTTAGACTCAGTAGGGTCTGAAACGTAAATATCTGAAGAAAACCCAAATTTTTTTTTGGGCCGATTACTATATTTTCCTTCCCTTCGGGTAGCGGAAAGTAGAAACTGCGCTTTTCGTCGAAAATTTTGATAATTTATTGTGCTGCTCTCGTCATGTTCCCACGAATGGGAATTTTATGGTATAGTTGCCTTATTGAGAGCTATCGATATAAAAAATTTAAGCAAAATCGTTATAGCCGTTTTTGAGAAAAAAATTTGGTGTTTTGATCACTATGATAACTATAGTTAAATTTCGGTGGATTTTGTTCATACCCTTATTTTTGCGTCCCATGGTAACCTGTAGGCTAGACATATAGTTTCAGCTGATTTGGTACGGTTGTTTTCTCTAAAAACCGCGTTATAATCGATTTCGTCGAAAGTTTTGATAATTTATTGTGCTGCTCTCGTCATTTTGCCATAAATGGGAATTGTATGGTATAGTTGCCATATTGGTAGTTACCAATACAAAATTTAATCAGAATCGTTATAGCCGTTTTTGAGAAAAAAAATATTTGGTGTTTTGATCACTATGATAACTATAGTTAACTTTCGGTGGATTTTGTTCATACCCTTATTTTGGCGTCCCATGGTAACCTGCGGGCGAGGTATAAAGTTTGAGCTGATTTGTTACGGTCGTTTTCTCTAAAACTCGTTCACACACGCACAGACCATTTTCCCAAATAGTGTTTTTCGGTCTGAAACGTAAAGATCTGAAGAGAACTCAACAATTTTTTTCAGCCAATTACATAACTTTCCTTTCTACTTTGTATAGCCAAGAAAAGTAACAAACATCAGTTTCAAGTTTTTGAATGGGACGTTTTGTGAAGCGTAAAATATTTCCACTCATTTCTGATCCAAAGGAGTTTTTTCATCGGCCCATTTCATCAAACAGCTCACTATATCTGAAATCTCCAGTTTTGTAAATTCGCTTGAACTCAAATCTATCCCTCCCTCAATTCTTTCCCACCTTTGGCACTGCCGTCAAAACTATTGATATTTTTCCGTGTCATCAAAATGCCCTGCCCGCGTGTTTAAATAATCGGTGCAGTTTTTATTAAAAGTCTAGTGTCTAAAATGTGCTCCTTGTCGACATCTACTTGCTTGATATAGTTACGGACCACTAGACGCATGAATTGTTTTTCCATCCATTCACTGCGATCGGGATATCGGTAAATAGCCCGAACGCTCACGAGGAACGCCGTAAATGGTCGATGATCGTGTAAATTGAAATAGGGATTACGTATATTATTCTGAGTATTTGTATTTTAACTGTGTACGACCTATTGCGCCTCGAAATGCAAACAGAATTCAACTTAAAAGTGTATATAGTTATAATTTATTTTAAACTAAAAAGTAATAGTAACATAATCGAATAATCCGACTACATCACGACTACTCGTGAAAAGGGAACAAATAAGCGCCCCGAGAGGGGGACATTTCTCTCAAAAACGGGACAATCCGGTCACCTTAGTTATGGGGGATGTGGAGTGGGAGTTGGTGTGGAAGGATTTGATAGGATAACAAGTTAGTTGCATTTTATCGAAACCTTTGCACAACACGAGAGTTCCTTCGAACTACACCTTCGTAGTTTACAAAACAACCTACTTTTGAATGGCTTGCCTTTTCAAAAACTAACTTGACAACTCGTATTCTACTCCGTTATTGTGCACCCCTCGAAATGGCATCGAATTATCCACCCCACCCCCTCTTTTCGCATTTTACAGCTCGAATTCCCCTCCCTTGACAGTTAATTCTGGCTCGTCTAAATATCAATATTAATTTAGTCGTTCTGTTTAGTATTCCGTTTAGCGGCTGAGCGCCCGCAACTTGGTCGTTGAAATTCAATCGCTAACTTCGTTTTGTCTGTTATTTCGCAGAGGAGACTGGCAATGAGGTAGCGGAGGCCGAAGTGGATAGCGCCGACGAATCAGAAGAAGAGTGGAACTACATCCCTGGAATTGACAGGAAACCGGATAAAAAATCGCGGGTGAGTTCTTCGGGTTTCTCTTTATTTCATTCATTGAACGGACTTTAACAATTCACTTGACCGCTAGTTGTCATTCATCTAGGACTAGCAACCTGAAGCTCCAGTTATCAGTGAAATTAGATGGCAGCCATATTGCTTTCTTCCTCTCGTTTGTTTGTGTGTCTCTTTTTGTTGCTCCTCAGTAATGTAGCGCTGCACCCAAAGCATACTTAGTAGAACTCTGAGACATTCAGGTCAATGGAAGAACTGGCCGAAAAACGATTATTGAAGCAATTGAAAATGCGAAAAAGGGCTATAGAAGGAATCGTACACAAAACGGTACTCACGACGCGAAGAACTTAACAACAAAACGCGAACTAAGACAACAGTTTAAACTAAATAGCATTGAAAAAACAATAAAATCGTCGAATTGAATCAAAACGTCAGGCGTATGAGCCGTACGACTGAAATAAAGAAACAGACAGAAGGGAAATGATATTGGCCCAATGGTACCAACATTCCAACATGCCGTTTACGATGAAAACTCGCAATGTTGCTTCTTCATAGCCGTAGTGCGTTTTACTTTCCTTGGCTCTACAAAGTAGAAAGGAAAGTTATGTAATCGGCTGAAAAACAATTTAGAGTTTTCTTCAGATCTTTATGTTTCAGACCCTCCTGAGTACGAAAAACACTATTTGGGAAAATGGCCTGTGTGTGTGTGTGAACGATTTTTAGAGAAAACCACCGTACCAAATCAGCTCAAACTTGATATCTCACCCGCAGGTCACCATGGGACGCCAAAATAAGGGTTTGAACAAAATCCACCGAAAGTTAACTATAGTTATCATAGTGATCAAAACACCAAATTTTTTTTTCTCAAAAACGGCTCTAACGATTTTGATTAAATTTTTAATATTGGTAGCTCTTAATGATATAATTATACCGTGAAATTCCCATTTGTGGGAAAATGACGAGAGCAGCACAATAAATTACCAAAACTTTCGACGAAATCGATTTTAGCGCAGTTTTTAGAGAAAACCACCGTACCAAATCAGCTGAAACTTGATGTCTAGCCTACAGGTTACCATGGAACGCAATAATGAGGGTATGGGCAAAATCCACCGAAAGTTAACTATAGTCATCATAGTGATCAAAACACCAAATTTTTTTCTCAAAAACGGCTCTAACGATTTTTATTAAATTTTTTAAACCGATAGCTCTCAATCAGGCAATAATACTAAAAAATTCTCATTCGTGGGAACATGACGAGAGCAGCACAATAAATTATCAAAATTTTCGACGAAATCGATTGTAGCACAGTTTTTAGAGAAAACAACCGTACCAAATCAGCTGAAACTTGATGTCTAGCCTACAGGTTACCATGGAACGCAATAATGAGGGTATGGGCAAAATCCACCGAAAGTTAACTATAGTTATCATAGTGATCAAAACACCAAAATTTTTTTCTCAAAAACGGCTCTAACGATTTTGATTAAATTTTTTATATCGATAGCTCTCAATACGACAATTATACCATAAAATTCCCATTCGTGGGAACATGACGAGAGCAGCACAATAAATTATCAAAATTTTTGACGAAAAGCGTTTTTAGTGCAGTTTTTTCCTTATAAACTCCGCTGGAATTTTTGTAGAATGTTAAAAAAAAATTAGTATTGTAGTCCAATCCAATACCTAAAGGGTGAGCGTTTAAAAACGCTCATGAGATACATGGGGCTCACTCCAGAAATTCCTGAATTTCAACTACTGCCGTTTCGCTTACTACTAGTTCTAAACTTTTTACCCAATAACTCTGCAAAAGTGATTACTATCCTTCTTCAAAAAATTCTTGTTTACAGCCTCATTAATTACCTGTGTACCAATCGCTCAATAATGGTCCTGCAATGAGTACGAGCAGCACAATAAATTCTGGAACTGTAAGCGCTACCGCTTCCTGCTGCTGTGACGTGTTGTTTGACCAAGTTCAAATTAACTGAGTGATAAATGAATTGATTAAATAGAATTAGCCATGTACAAAGTGAATTGTCGTAGAGCTAAGGTAAGTTGTGTGTTGCAACGCACCAGATATTTTTCTTCCATTCAAACTCCCGCTAGTTAACCGGGGATGATAAACACGATCAAAACTACCGCTAATCAAACTCTCTTTTGAAGTTTTAACCGGTAATTTGATAAACCAGCCCTTAACCCGCCATTGCGCCAACGTTCGTTCGAGTTATCAGGTAGTTAATTAGCACGAGTTCACTAACTAGAAGATAGCGCGACACTAGCCAAGGCCAACAACAATAAACTAACCCGTGGCCATTTCTGATATTCCCAGAGTTTTCATGGGAGGATGTTTGACCGCTTTAGGAGTGCCAAAATTCACCTGTCCACCCCAGGATTGTTTTTTCCACGCTATTCCTCTCACAGTTGTGCCACGCAACATTCGCTCCTAATTGGTCGATTCTAGTGCTGAAGCAACGTAGTGTGCTCCACTGTGTGTATTACCTTGGGTCGATGTGGGGATTGATCCTGTGGAGGAACATATAGTGAAATATAATCGCCGAAGGCGACTTCTGAAGTTCAACCCACAAGAATCATTCAACATGAAAAGGCGAAATGTGTGTCGTTTTACCATCCGATACAGTCCATGATGTAGTCACGAATGAGTACCTGTTTCTTGTGTTACTGTTTCCAGTTTAATTAAATTACTTGGTTGAACTATCAATCAGCACGTAACTGCATTTACATGTGGAAGCTTTGCAGAGGCAATTCAATTCACTGAAAACGATGTACTTGTTGATAAATGGCCGGTTGAATCGTTGGTTTTCTGAAGCCATCGTGTTCAATTAGTTGGTCGGCTGCTTTTAGGTGTCATCAGGCTGGATAGGACCAGTAGCTGTTGAAAGTAATTTTATTGGATTCAGCAGTTATTCAATTGAATTGAAGTAGGAGTTGTGAGGTTGGGAAGGTTCAGGGCTTGCGTGACGTTGTGTAGTTAAAAGGAGCTGTCAGGTTGGAGTAGGGAGTCTTAATATGCGCGGCGGGTGGACACCCAGGTAGTCGGGGGAGGCTTGGGGGCCTCCTGTCGCAGCTCACTGGAGTCCTTTCAGCTAGTCCGAACTGTCCCACCCTGGGATGAGGAAAAGCCGTAAGTGCCATCACAAGAACGCCTGTGCAAGGCCTGTGAGTATTCTGGCCGTAAGGGTTGTTTGACCCAAAATGGTACCGCGGGAATACACAGCCCGCAGCCTTGCGGCGGTGCATTATGGGTTAGGGCCACGATAGGTGGCTGCCTCCACAGGGCAAGGTCGGTGGACCGGAGCAATCCAACTCCTACCCTGGGCAAGGGCCACCCGGTCAGAACTCCCACAGACATCCCCCAAATGCAGAACTGTAACTGTAATATTGGGCAATGAGGTACGTGGCTCATGGCAAATGAACGAATATATGAAGCATTTTAACAAAATTAAAATTGAAGGTTGGCAGCGTACCTGTTACAGGGGTTATGGAAGGCGGCTCCTCTCGTACAGGACACAATCAATTGCTAAAAGCAATCGCTCAACTTTGGGGGTTTATAGCGAGTGTACGAACTCGATGAGGTTGGCACGAAAGAGCTGAGAAGAACAAGAAGCAGATACAGTGCTGCCAACCTATTTCCATCTCCAATAATTGAACTACATTGAATCATTTTCTTTCATTCCCTTAATGCAGTTAACCAGAATTAGTTCAGGCGTTGTCACATGGATCAGACCAAAACTTGTTGGGTTGCATCGTATGATTGGTCAGTTGATAGGAGTTATCAAATCAAGAGGGTGTTGTAAGATTGAATCCGTGAAACGGGTCACCGACTCCCACAGACTCTGGGGAGATGGGAAATGGGCCTGGATGGCCACGACTTCAGTCCTTCAGTCACTGTTCCCTCGGCCTTGGCTGTTGAACTGATATCTTCTTCTGGAGCGGCTCAAATCGAAAGTCATTCAATGGGATTCAATTCAGAAGCTAACTTATAGAAGAAACAAATCACAAAGTTGGGAAACTCCAACAACTAAGGAACACAATCACGCTAAAATAAATACCCGGACAAAAGGGGTATGCGGGGAATGAGAGAGCGGACGAACTAGCCAAGGCGGGAGCCAGGGGACACTTTTGTGGACCAGAACCACTCTCGCCTATTACAGTGTAACAATTGAAAGTAATGAATTGAAAAAAACCCTGCAAATTATTACACAATGGTTTATTATTCTCATGAACAGCTTGACCTAGTATCTAGTGGCTTCGAGCGAACCCGTTGCGAGGCGAAAGGGGAGTTAAGCCGCCCGCCCTGCAGTGTTGCCACCGTTTTTTATTGAGACGGGTGGGAGGGAGGGAGTTCAAACGACGAAACATTGACTTCCGCTGTAGTTCTTGCGTTGTACTGCGTTTCGTTTATTTTTTTAACCGTTTTTTGCCCATTACGACCACAGGCTTCGTCCGATTGGATTGCCGAGATGGCGGGCACAACTAGATATCAAATCGGATTTTTGTGCGAAAGAACGAATTTTTTAGACCACGTTAAAGGCACAAAATGGCCCGGACGATGGACGGACATTGCAAATTTGGAATCTCCAAGTCTTGAAACGTGTAAAGTATCAAATTTTGAGGGGGGGGGGGTTGTAAAAAATTTTTCGTGACCGAAAACATAGGGTTATTATTCAGAATGAATAATGAACCAAAATAAATGATAAAATGTGGAGAAATGTATGTGACGAAATAAATAACAATGAAGGGTACCAACATTCCAAAATTATGGGCATAACTAGTTATAGCCTACAAAGAACCAATTGGATACTGGGATAAGCAAGGGACTACGAAGAATGCCTGGAATGCTATCTGGGCACTACGCGGTGGGTAAGACTCTCAACAGGATCAATTCCAATATCAACGCTAGGTGCCCATGCGGAGAAATAGAAACAGTAGTAGTAGTAGTAAAGCCGAGTACGTCCTTCACCGCAGAGTCCGCTACAGTTTAGGGTGCAGTGGTCCCCTGACCGAAATATTCGAAGCGTTTTGCTGCCAAAGCAGGGCATTCACATAGGATATGCTCTGCTGTCTCATCCTCCTCACCGCAGAGTCTGCATTCCACCGCTTCTGAGATGCCCATCTTGTTGAGGTGATATCTGAGTGGGCAGTGCCTGGTGAGGAAGCTTATCAGTACTCTCAGATCTTGTCTAGAGAGTGTCAGCATCGCCTTCGATCTTTGACAGGAAGGCGTGACAAGCCTTTTCGCCTGTCTTAGTCGTGGCTGGCGATGCCAATGGGCGCCATTTTCCTGAATCTCCCATTGAGCAACCAGACGGTTCAGGTGACTTTTCGTCAGACCCACGTGTGGTTCAGGCCCGATGGGTAGGGATTCTGTACCCCTTTTCGCAAGGCAGTCAGCCTTTTCAATGCCCTCATGCCCCCTGTGAGCCATCACCCAAATGAGGGAGAGCCTGTTACAGGCGCCGAGCTACTTGAGCGCATGGAGGCATTCCCATGCCAGCTTAGACCTAAAACTATAGGCTGCAATGGCCTTTTGGCGGTCTGGCTGTCTGAGAAAATGTAGTTCCGCTTGCACTTGAGCCCCTTGTTCAGGATCTCTTCTGCGCAGATCTTTATGGCTAGGATTTCCGCTTGAAATATCGTGGCGTACTCCCCCAGCGGTTTTGCAAGACTGTAGTTGGGCCCTACAATGCCCAGTCCTGCTCAGCCTTAACTGAACTATCGGTGTACCACTGCAGCGCACCCACCTCGGTCCGGAATGTCGCCTTCTCCCACCGTTCCCGTGAGTGGACGCTGACGCTGAATGGCAGCCGAAAATTCTTCTGCTCTGGCATGACGTCAGTAGCAAGGACTGCTGCCTCTTCTATCTTAAACTGTCGGGTTATTCTATGGAGGCTCGCCTTAGCCCTGGTGGAAATTTTACCTGTCTGCAAAAGCCTTACCGCTCCCAGGTAAGCGGTCCTCTGGATGTGTATATGTAGAGGTGAGATGTTCAGAAGGACTTCCATTGCAGCAGTAGGGCATGTACCCATGGCCCCTGTGATAGCAAGACACGCCTGCCGCTGCAGTTGTTGGAGTTTTCCTTGTACTGCCAGCCGGCGTGCCCCCTTCCACCACACCGTAGAGGCATACGTAGCAAACGGAGACAGATACTCTCAGGAGGGAGCTTGGTGAGGCGTTTCTGTCCAGGTCGTGCTCCGTCAAAATCGGCGATAAAAGAAAGGCGATAACAGGGGTGCAATGACTGCTGGTACTTGCAGAATGGGGTAATTGTCGTCAAGTCCAGTCATACCTACCCGAGGAACTCCCCCATTCCTTGACAGTTCAATTCTCGATCACGACAATTACTATTTGGCGTTGGAAGGCCGTAATCGCTTTGTTTACCCGCGTTTCGTCCTCCTGTAACACGTGTTAATTGAGCTCAACTCGGTTAATTGTTGCCTCTTCTCAAGCTTGAAGTGGGGAAACCGTTTTTCGGCAATTGGCGCTCAGAGTCAGTTCGCTCTGTCTCCCCATCCCTCCAAAAAGTTTGCGCGCTCGGTGTTTCAAATTGGTGATTTCAATCGGTCGAATATGTTCGGGCGAGTCGTGAGTTTGGTGCAAATGGGATCAAAAGCGGTCGTCACGATTTGGGCCAGTTCTTGCGCCCTGTTTGCTTCTCTGGTTTGGCTTCCGTGTCGGCTCAGGAAGGTACAGTATTGCCAGTATTCAGCGTTGCATCCTGTACAATATTCGCGAGTGCAGAATGCAACACTTTTAACGAGAACCTACTTAAATCATACTAGTTCACAAAATCTGATTCAGCTGAAGCTTCAGGATTGCTGTATTTACAGAAGACAGGAGTTGGAGGAGCTCGAATTTTATGTGCGATCAATTTCATGTACTGAAGTTGGCATAATTTCAGTAAACCTGAGTACCATTTTATCTGCTTTGGGGCGGCAGCACCTGGAAACAACAGCAGGACCCTGTTGACCGTTGTGACACCTTTTTCGATTAGTAGCAACGTGTTAGGGAAAACGCACGCACGAGCCCGACTCAAAAAAAAGGAAGCAATGAAAATGTCGGAGAGAGTAACTGTATCACTATTATTTTTTGCTGAGAGAAAGCAACGTTCGTTAGGAAAACAAAAGTAACGTCCGCTAGAAGCACCAAAAAAACAAAGACAAAAAGGGAACCTTCTCTCGAACTCATTGAGGAGGGATGTCTTGACGATGGAGGCTGATTAGGTTGGCAGAAGTGAGAGTTGCCCGGCTGATAACACTGCTATCAATTAATTCTGCTGATCTGCTAGCGTAAATATATTCGGAGCGTGTTGGCTTGAAGTGGTTGAAGTATGTGAAATGGGTGAAGTTGGTTGGTGGGTGTGAAGGCGCCATGATGCGAATTTCTACTCTGTACTGAGTAAGTTTGTAATAGAAAAAGTCATCATTATCGTTCTGTCTAATTTGTTGAGGGAGCAATTCTAGGTTGCTCCTTGCCACCAAACAATTGTTCCATGTACTATTCTTGGTCTCAACACTGCTTGATGGATCCATTTTGTCATCCTTGGATTCACCCCTCCTGTCTTTCCTATGATACCTTTTATTTGATGTAGTAGGGTCCTGCTGTTTTCCGTCAGTGTAATAATTTGTTCTTTCCATCAAAGTCTCTTATCTAAGATTACTCCTAAATATTTGACTTGTCAACTTGTGTTAGTGTCTGTTCCTTTCCTGCTGAATATTATTGCATTTGTTTTCTCCAGGTTTATGGATAAGCCTCTTGCTTGGCACCATTCATTATTGTCTCCATTGCCCCGCGGCTGTGGAGCATGCTATAACCAAGATAACCCCGTCGTCTGCAAAGAATTGACAGTAGAAACCGATACCGCTACTTAATGTTTACTTTTCCATTATCAGTTATCAACAGTTATGCCAATAGAACAGCAGAAATTCTAGCACTCTATTGTTATCAAACCTGACCAACAGCACTGTTCCCAGAAGCAGCCGCTGCCCACCACTGGAGGGAACGAGGTTGTAACCTCGGCTAATTCCCAAAACAATGGCCTAGGGTACATTTGCCTGTTTCTTCGGTTCGCAATTCGGAACATTGAAGAGAGTCACTGGTACTGGTGCTAGTTACATCTTTTATAACTGGCAACTGTCTAGGATTAGTATTCTTCAAAATAAGAATTCGATCGCTCGACTGACTGTTGAACTATACTAAACGCACTTCGTCAATTTTCAGTTGCAACTGAATTATCGTGCTTCACTGGTCGAGTTGCTGCCACCGCATGCGTAACCATTTCTTCCCGTTTGTTGGGTATCCATTTCTTTTCGCGCTCGACCGACCGGCTTCTGCTGTAGTGGGGGCTGCCCTCTTCGCGTTTATTTGTTTGTTACAATTCGACCAGCCATGGATAAGCAAATTAATACTTTGTTTCACCGATTCAGAGAAAAAGGCTTGCGAAGAGTTGTGGATTGATGTATCAGTGTCAGTTTCATTTGATGAGTATAAGTGTCCTGAATGTGGTGGGTGGATGATGAATGACAGAGTTATTTGAAGCCATCAGAGCAGCCTATCTCCTCCCAATATTCAGATACGTAACTTGATAGGTGAGTAATATTTCAATTTATTTTTATCGTCGGCAATCTGTTCTCTCGCGAGTGATATCTATTATTTTTGTGGCCGTCGATTTGTGTTGCATTAGGCGTGCACTGTTTGTTCACATTGAGTCAGTTTCGCGCGGGTTGTTTACATTCACTTTTACGACAAAACTTTGCTCAACTCTTACTGCTACTGTTAGGCTCACCAGTATCAGTGACGCTAGTAAACGTTCTGAATCGTGAACCGGAGTTCCGCGCAAATGTACCCGCGGCCATTGTATTGGGAATTCAGCGTAACCTCTTCCATTATTATTATTCTATCATCATCATCCTTTTTGCGACCTCGTGCGTGCTGTTTTTTGTTAATCGGATTCGTTAAACCCGTTTTTTCTGCATCGATTACGGCGTGTTATATCCTGATCACCTCACGTTCTGAATTGCACCACCTTTTGAACGTGTTGGACAGCAACTCCCGAATATCCATCAGGCACTGGAACGGGTTTCATCAATCTTGCGCGCACTCTCGACGCTCGCCTTAGTGATTTCGAGTTGAATTTTGTACAAGTACCAAACTATTATTTTTCATTCATCTGTTTTCCCCACCAACAAGTTCCTACAGCCAACAAGCAGTAGTTAATAAATTCTTTAAACTCCCCTGTCGCCCTTTTGTTTGTATCCGGTTATTCAAATCAAAATTCACAATTTTTCAAAATTTCTCTCGCGGTTCGGTTTTAAACTTGGTAAGCTGTGTAACGAGTTACTTAACAAATGCGGTTGGGCGCCTGGAACAGACCAGGGTGGAGACTAGGAACAGCGCCTTCCCAGGTGATAACCGGATGGGAGGTTTATGAGAGGCGGAGGAGGGTGTTGTTTCTCTTTCTCGCGCGGGTGTTTTTGTTTTGGTTTTTCTTCCGCGTGTTCCTGTTCCCCGAGAAAAGGACGTTTTTACTCGTTCTGACTCCCGTTTTTTAAGTCGTTTTCCCATTTTCGGTTCCAATTCCTGATTGGGCTCTTCTGGAGAGCTTCAGGTTCGAATGAAGAGAGAAGATCCCTGGCCGCAAGTCGCGTTTAATTTTTTTGTTTCTTCTTTGTTTTTTTTGTCATGCCAGAAGTAGGGTAGAAAGACGTTTTAATTTAATTCTTATTTTCTTAAATATCTTTTGGTTCAGATTTTGGATAGGAAGGAGAAGTCTGTTATTTTATTTTAGTACATCTATATTTCAATTATTTTTAGTTATTTTCCTTCTGTTTGGTTTTTATTTCTGTAAAGAAATATCTCTTCGTTGTGGGCGTCATCCCCACGTGGAATTGTACACGAATCTTTAATTCTGTCTCAGCTGTGCGGGGTTGTAGCGATTATTAAACAGCAGGTTCAGAGCATACTCGAACAGTACCATTTGGAAGTTCTTAACCTGATTCCCTCCAGATCTAACTACTTACTTGGGTGGTAAGTTTTAAATTCAGAGACCAACTGTGGCCACTTTTAACTGCCCTTTCCACTCTTTGCTTGTCCGTCATGCACTCAATGGCCAACTCAACGGGTGACTGCGGCCAGTGATGACTTGGAGGGCTTCAGAAGATGCTGTCTTGTAGGCCTTTGTGCAATCTACGTTCCAACCTTTACTGTCAATCTGTCAGTTTGTCGTGCTTACTTTTGTTAAACAATCTTGTGACCGAACTACTTTTGATACATCATAACTGTAATGAACGATTTGGCGTTGCAGGTCGAAGCTGCTCCGGAAAGGACGCTCCAGGGTGACGGCGACGACGAAGACGACATGTCACGATTGAACCCGAACGCCGCCGAATTCGTTCCCGTTTTGGGAGCGGAATTGGACTCGGTTCTCTCTTGTTCACCGGCCAAAGGCGAAGAGAGATCCCTCGAGAACGTACAAGTGCCCAAACGAAAGGATTTCCTCGATGATATCTCCACAAAACCCTCTGAACTCGACAGTACTGGTACGGAATTATCAATTATGAGCTACGAGTAATTGTGTACCAAACTTGATGAGCCTAAATTCAATCGTTACTTTCTTTAGTTCTGCAAATGTTGGGGAAAGCGCGGAGTTCGTAGAACAATCCAAATTCTTCCCTCAATAGAGAAGCTGGTATTACATAAGTGAGACAAATAATATAATTATATTATTGGCGGTGAACTACTTTATGGAATGCCTGTGAATTGGAAAATTAAACCTGGACCGTTCGAACGGCGGTGGTAGAGGAGATGAAGAGGCGGCGAGTTAGTTGAAGAATGGTGCAGAAATCCGGGAATGCGTGCTGAACTCCTTGGAATAATAAATTGCGCTGTCACTCGCAGCTGCACAGCGTAATGTTTCAAAAGAAACTGGAGAAAAAGGCAATGCGCAAGATGGAAAGGTTTGGTCAGTTGGAGAGGAGAAGAGGAGCCGATCAGATAAGACTGGCCTGAAGAGCAGGAGTCTTGAACTGCGTTTGATGATGAGTTGGAGAAGTCCAGGAAGTTGCCGAAACATAATCTTAACAAACTCACGTAATTGGCCAAACAGCAAAGTAAAAAGGAAATTCGTGTAATCGGCCGAAAAAAACATGTTGAGTTCTCTTCATATCTCACTGAGTCCGAAAGACACTATTTGTGAAAATGTAATGTGTGACTGTGAACGATTTTTACAGAAAACGACAGTACCAAATCAGCTCAAACTTGATATCTAGCCCGCAGGTTACCATGGGACGACAAAATAACGGTATGAGCAAAATCCACCGAAAATTAACTATAGTTATCATAGTGATCAAAACACCAAATAATTTTTTTTTTCAAAAACGGCTCTAACGATTTTGATTAAATTTTTTATGTTGATAGCTCTCAATAAGGCAATTATACCATAAAATTCCCATCTGTGGGAAAATGACGAGAGCAGCACAATAAATTACCAAAACTTTCGACGAAATCGAATTTAGCGCAGTTTTTTCCTTATCAACTCCGCTGGAATGTTAGTAGAATGTTTAAAAACAACACACAACTTTCCTTAGTTCTACGTAAATTCACTTTGTACATGGCTAATTCTATTTAATCAATTCATTTATCACTCAGTTAATTTGAACTTGGTCAAACAACGATGGCAAGCGGTCGCGCCTACAGTTCCGGAATTTATTGTGCTGCTCGTACTCATTGCAGGACCATTATTGAGCAATTGGTACACAGATAATTAATGAGGCTGGGAACACGATTGTTTTGAAGATGATAGTAATCACTTTTGCAGAGTTATTGGGTAAAAACGTTTAGAACTGGTAGTAAGCGAAACAGCGGTAGTTGAAATTCAAGAATTTCTGGAGTGAGCCCCATGTATCTCATGAGCGTTTTTAAACACTCACCCTTTAGGTATTGGATTGGACTACAATACCAATTTTTTAAAATATTCTAGTAACATTTTAGCGGAGTTCATAAGGAAAAAACCGCACTAAAAACGCTTTTCGTCGAAAATTTTGATAATTTATTGTGCTGCTCTCGTCATTTCCCCACAAATGGGAATTTTATGGTATAGTTGCCTTATTGAGAGCTATCAATATAAAAGATTTAATCAAAATCGTGACAGCTGTGATTGAGAAAAAAATTTGGTGTTTTGATCACTATAATAACTATAGTTAACTTTCGGTGGATTTCGCTCGTACTCTTATTTTGGCGTCCCATGGTAACCCGCGGGCTAGATATCAAGTTTGAGATGATTTGGTTCGGTCGTTTTCTCTAAAAACCACTCTAAAATCGATTACATCGAAACGTTTGGTAATTTATTGTGCTGCTCTCGTCATTTTCCCATAAATGGGAATTTTATGGTATAGCTGCCATATTGAGAGCTATCAATGTAAAAAATTTAATCAGAATCGTTCGAGCCGTTTTTGAGAAAAAAAATATTTTGTGTTTTGATCACTATGATAACTATAGTTAAATTTCGGTGGATTTTGTTTATACCCTTATTTTGGCGTCCCATGGTAACTTGCAAGCGAGATATGAAGTTTGAGATGATTTGGTAGGATGGTTTTCTCTAAAAATCGTTCACAGACACACAGACCATTTTCCCAAATAGTGTTTTTCGGACTCAGGAGGGTCTGAAACGTAATGATCTGAAGAAAACTCAACTTTTTTTTTCTTCAGCCGATTACATAACTTTCCTTTCTACTTCGTAGAGCCAAGGAAAGTAAAAAGGGGATGATTCGTCAGCGATGTCGGTTGCCGTTATCTCAAAAAATTTGGCTCCTTTGCTAATATAAACAGCAGCGAACTGCACGGGTGGCGGCAACAGTGTTGCCACCTTCAGCAGTCCACCGCAAACCATTACGCTGTTTATCTGATCAAGTTGTCAAGCCTTGCATGTGTGTCGTCCATTGTCGTAAAATTATTATTTTCAGTATAGTCCGTCAGCTGTTTATTCGCTTGGGATGTTACTCTTTTTCCAGCACTCCCAACAGATGGTTCACAGATACAGATATATTGAGGTTTGTTTACGAGTACAGAGTAGTTAACGTTTTGTGTTTTTGTGCAGGTTACGAATTCAACCTCAGCGGAGTCTCCGTCAATGGCATCAACTCGAAGGATGAGCCCAAGGAAGACTCGGACGAAGACGTCGTGATCGACAGACTCGAACCCGAACCTCCCAAATCTTCCAACCCGTTCGCGGATGACGCCATTCAACATCAAATGGTCTCCGATTATTTCAGCGACGGCCTTCAAGTCGATTTGAAACAATTCGACCCGATGCAAGACTCGATGATCATTTTGGCACCGACGACCCCCGACACTCCCGAAGACGCCCCCAATTTGGTTTTGAACTCCGGAGAAAAACCGGATTTCGTTTTCGACTCGGGCAAATTGGATTTTGTGTGCGATTTCGGTAAAACCGAGTTGAGCTCTGATTCTAATAAACCGGATTTAGTTTCGCCGTTGATTGATTCGCCCGACGTCGAAGAGCTGCGTGAGAATGAAGTTGATACTGCGAACGTTGTTGATTTTGACAAGTGCGACTTGGTTGCAAGTGTCCCGGATGAACCTAAGGTTGAGCCTTGCGAAATAAGTGTTGTCAGCGCGGACAAACCGCCTTCGTTCAATCCTTTTGACGGGGACAACGTCGAAGTTGTTCTAAACGAAACTCCAGTTGAAGAGGTTGAACACCTCGATGATGAACCCACTAGCCCAGTACTTGAGAACTGCGTCAATTCACTGTTGGCTGAAGTCGAATTGAGTAACGAGCCGCCAATTGAAACTAAACAAGAAGAGTTGTTGACTCCCACTGAGGAACCTGAGCCTGTTGAAGTCGTCAAGGCAGTGGAACTTGTCGATTTGGTGGCGGATGTCGATTCACAAATTGAGACTGAGTCTGCTGATAACTTACTAGACATCAAACCTAAAGTTGACGAATCTGAAGGAATTGAAGTTATCCAATTCAACTTCAGCAATGTTAAATCTGACGCATCCATCGACATCGACTCAGTGAGGCATCAATTTACGTTCGACAGCACCAACGATGCAGCACCGCTCGACCTGATCGCTGTTCCTGAAGACAAAGTCAAAGAAGACTCCGGAGACAGCGACGGTTTCGAAATGTTGAACTACAACGAACCCGAAAAGCTTCAACTGAATGGTATCGATCATTCGGAAGAGACCGACCAATCCCCGGATAATTACAAAATGGAAGATTTGATCCACGAAACTGTGCAGCCTGTCGATGACTCGTCCAAAGCGGCGTTGGACGAAGACTTCATTGTGGACGAAATTAGGCAGGAGGTAGTGACCGCCAGTTCGGAGTTCTACCCTGGAATCAATTCGGTGGATTTAGAAGACAAAGAAGAGGCGGGCGAGGAGGAGAGTAGTTTGGTCGAACTTGCGCCGGTGGCTCTCGAACCTGTCGTCGAGGCGGTAGAAAACAACGTAGTTCCTAATGCGGAGTTCCTCGCTCAATCAGAGCTAATTAATGCGGCGATGGATGAAATCGTTCCGTCGCCCGTCGAAGATAAAATTGTAGAAGAGTTGCAATCGACGCCTTTCCACCACGAGGTGGTTGTTGAACAACACCCAGAACCTGAGGAAGAGGCCCTTTCTCCCGTGGAGGATCAGATTGAACTCGCCCAGGAAATTACGCCCGACGCAAGCGTTGCACCCGAATCCAAGCCAACTCTCGACATCCCGTCAAACATGGACGTCTTCTCAAGCAAAACTGAGATCGAGCCTGCTCTCGTCGCAGAAATAATCCCGGAATTTAAAGAACCCGAAGAACCTCCGGTGGAAGTGGTGACTCCTTCTGCTCCCTTCGTCGAAGACTTAATAGCCCCAGCGCCCACTGCTGCCGTGGAAGCCGTCAAAGAACCAGAAATCGTTGAAGAGGTTGGGCGTGAAGTACTGGAAAATGAGCCGTGCGAACCAGCTCCTGCTGAAGTTGAAGAAGAGATTTTGACTAAAGAGAACGGAGTAGTAGGTGAAGTATCCACTCCTCCAAGCACTCCAGCACCCACTAGTCTGCCTGACAACAAAGATGACTTGCTGGCAGCAGCAGCCGTAGCAGTCGGTAAGTGTGGGATATGTACAAATACTTATTTCTTCGCAGGTAATACGTTTAGTAGATTTTGTGGGCTTTTGAGAGCCTAAATACCTCTCTTTAGTTATGGAATGTAGTGCGTGTTTGTGGGCTATGGAAGAGTTTGATTTTGTTGGACGATTGTCTCTCATAAAAGCAGCCAACTAATGACACCACTGGGGAGCGCTTTCGAGTAAGTTGAACCAACCTGTTGCTCTTCTTGAAGTTGCCAATAAAGAAGCATCTCCTGACCTTGGGGATCAGTACTACCAGTCGCCCAGGATCCTGTGAGGCAGTCTTCTAGTTCCAAGGAGCACAACCAGTTAGCTTCTCAGGCCCTCTGTCAGTTATGTGTGAAGTTCTGCGTCTTTTGATGATTCCAGGACAAACCGAGCAAAATCTTCTATAGCTGGGAACATAGTTTGCTACAGACACTGTGTCTGGCCAAGCTAACCTTTATGAAGACATTCTCCACAATTAGCTTGACTTCCCCATCTAGGAGAATCACAGTGAAGGTGGTTCTGGACTTTTACCGCTGTATGTTCTCCTGGTCCAGTGAAACTTAGCCCTGGAATTAACGAAGCCAAATATTTTTTGACTTATGATTCATGAAGTGTCTGGTACTCTCAAGGTCTGCTGGTAAGCAAGGAGAAGCCACGAAGCGATTGTGTCGTAAGAATTTCTCGTTCAATTTGGCTTTGTCCGTGGCACCATTCGAGAACTGCATGCAATGGAATGCAGAGGAACTATTCCTTGTGTGCTAAGATCCTCCTGTGAGTTATCTGCTTTCACACCCTGTAGAGCAAACGTCTGTGCGGCCTTCTCACATCACATACACAGCCACTAGAGACACCTATGTACTAAATAAATTATAGAGGGGGCCCCTTGGAAGGCGTGTTACTGTCAAGACAAATGCATTCTTGCAGTCAACAGAAAATAAGAGGGGTAACTGAAATAACTGAATGAGGAAGGATAACATGTAAATGGTAAGCTCACCGAAGTGCTGATGGATTGATATAGTCTACAACAGAGGCTTAGGTGCAACTATCTCCCTACTAGTCCAGAACAGCAGGCACCGCTCCGCAGCAGACTTGGTGACACCATCCTGTATGAGTCCTTATATAGTATTCTGGCTGTCCCACAAGTGGGATATGCACTGCGGCTAGACGACCTATTGTGCCAGTCCTAATGTCTTACAGGACAGGTAACAGGGCCTCCTAAGGAAAGCCAGGTAATTCCTACATTAGTTTTTATTGATATCCACCCTGGGAGAAGTGGTACCAAATACCAGAAGCCTCCGGCATTTGGCCAGGGCGTGGTAGGGAGTCTCCTCAACTGTGCCACACCCCCAACATCGAGGGGTGTCAACTATGCCCATAACATACGTGTATTTTGTTCATTTTGCAGTGTCCAGTGAAGATCCCAATAATCTGCTTTAAGTCCTTCCTCTCCATCCTCAGAAGGTTCTGTCTTATCCCACATGTTTGCTGTGAGATAAAGCGTTCCAGACTGTCTTCATTCTTCTGGCATATTCTCCCAGTCCTCTTTACTAGTGTCAGAGAAATCCCACAATGGGGAGGTGACCCAATAGGTATTCTATTGAGCCACCTCCAGTTTATGAACTATAAAACATTGCTCTATAGTCTAATATGTATCGCATTTTCGCATTGTGCCTTTGTAGAATAGCATTTCAGTTTGAGTGTGTGCTCCCCACGTGGTGTTCGTGAATGATCGAAGGAGATTAAGATTTGGTTTCACTCAATCAATGCAGTGTGAGGGATAGCGTTTCAGCCAACACCTCCAGTTCCTCAAAAGCACTACCCTCACAAGGTTTGCCCCATTATGGGCAACTAGCAAGGCCACTTGGGCTGGGTGTTACCGTGACGCAACCCTCAAGTACAAGATTGTTTACTTTGTCGTGATTGGCTATTGCCCCATTGTCTGGAGTAGCAAACTTACAGTGGATCGAAGGAAAGTTCTGGCCGAATCCCACAAAGCGCTGCACTACTGTGGATCATCGAGGCCTACAAGGCAGCATTTACTGAAGCACAAGAAGTGATCATTAGCCAATTACCTGTGAAAAGGGAGTCTGGGCGACAACTTTTTGCGCCTACGCGCCTTTTGACAAATGGCCAGCACGATGGGAATCCTCATCAAAGGGTGGTGACATGTAAGCATTTTTTGTATGTATGCGTGAGATTTTTCCAACATCCATGAACGTCTTAGGAGAAAGTTGGACGAGCCAGTTCCGTGTCCTTCTTTTCTCTCAATGACTCCTGCACATCTTGCCCCTCCAGTGCGGAGAAAACAAGAAACCGCGTGCTGCTCCACTGTAGTTCCCACAACCGATTGACACAATTTTCTCAGTCATATTGATAAGGAAACAAACCTGTAGTTCTTACAATAGTGAGCGACGTTTGTCAGAAGAGCAGTCCAACGGCATGTGCTCCGCCGTCTCGTCCTCCTCGCTGCAAAGTCTGCATTCCACCGCCTCTGAGATGCCCATCTTGTTGAGGTGATACCTGAATGGGCAGTGCCCGGTGAGGAAGCTTGTCAGAACTCTCAGATCCTGCCTAGAGAGTGTCAGCATCGCCTGTGCCCTTTGACAGGAAGACATAACGAGCCTTTTCGCTTGTCTCAATCATGGCTGGCGATGCCAATTGGCACTGCTTTCGTGTATTTCCCATCGAGCCATCAGACGATTTGGTGACTCTACGTCATACCCACGTATGGTTCAGGCCCAATGGGTAGGGATTCTGTACCCCTTTTTGCAAGACAGCCAGCCTTTTCGTTGCCTTCATGCCTGCTATGGGCGCTAAGCTGCTTGGGCGCATGAAGGAATTCCCATACCAGCTTTGACTTAAAACTGTAGGTTGCAATAGCCTTGAAAGGCTGTTCGAGAATATGTAGATCCGCTTGCCCTTGAGCCCTTTAGTCAGGATCTCTTCCGCTTTATTGCTAGGATTTCCGCTTGAAATATCGTGGCGTACTCTCCCAGCGGCTTGGCGATACTGTAGTTGGGCCCAACAATGCCCAGTCCAGGTCTGCCTTTCATAACCGAACCATCGGTGTACCACTGCAGGGTGCCCACCTCCTCCTCCCATTGTTCCCGTGAGTGAACGCTGACACTGAATGGCAGCCGAAAGTTCTTCCTCTCTGGCATGACGTCAGTAGCAAGGACTGCGGCCTCTTCTAGCTTAAACTGTTTAGTTATTCCTTGGAGGCTCGCCTTGACCCTGGTGGAGATATTTCCTGTCTGCAAAAGCCTTAACACCCCCAGGTAAGCAGTCTTCTGAATGTGTATATGGACAGGTGAGATGTACAAAAGGACATCCATTGCAGCAGTAGGTACCCATTGCCCCTGTAATCGCAAGACACGCCTGTCGTTGTAGATGTTGGAATTTTCCCTGTACTGTCAGCCGGCCTGTCGCCTTCCACCACACAGTGGAGGCATATGTGGCGCGGGGTCTTATTATCCCCTTATAGAGCCACTCCATCATTTTTGGAGCTATGCTCCAAGATTCACTGCACAGCCTTCCACACAGTAAACAGTGAAGATTGTTACTAAACACGGAGTATCTCAGAATCCCTTCATTCATTGAGACATTTATGATTTTTATTACTCATTAACTATTCTTTTCAGTACGTCCAACATGCATTCTTAAAGGTGATATGTAGGACCTCGATGATAGTTTGTGGTCTTTATGTTCCCTAGACGTATTCTCTAGGTCTTTCCTGCCTATCAGACAACATTCTAGCTCAAACGAAAGTTTTATTTTACAACCCCCACTCTTATTTTGAGCCTTAAATACATTTTTTTACAGCCTAATGCATTCGTGCGTCAATTCTATTCTACTAGGTGCTCTGTAACAAAACTGGACACCCCTTCAATAGTCATTTTCCCACGAACTTCATTCCAAATTGAATCTATGATGTTTAATCTGTTTTGATTTGTATGTAAAAGCCGATTTGTACATGGAATTGTAAAATTTCAGGGGTTGCGACAGTAGCAGCTGCAGCTAGCGTATTGGCTGCGGAAGTCAAACCATCTGGAGATGACAAGACTGCCAAAAAAGTGGCCGCTGCCAAGGTTGACCTCAAATCACCGACAAAAGCCGCTCCAAGCTCTAAAGCACCGACGAAGTCAGCGACTAGTGCTGCGAAACCTTCAACCACCAGCTTGGCTGCCAAGAAGCCAACGGCTGCGTCATCAGTCGCCTCCAAGACTTCTTCCGCTGCTCCAAAGACAGCCGCGGCAAAACCGACGACCGCCGCGAAACTTACGGCTACGAAAACTGCAACGACTGCCAAGCCGTCGTCGCCGGCGGCTAAACCAGTCAACGGTGTGGCGGCCAAACCCAAACCGGCTGCGGCTCCAGTTAGCAAAGCTCCGTTGACAAAGACGGCGGTTGGGGCTACAACCAAGCCTCTTAGTACTGCTACCAAAACGGCTCCTAGTGCAGCTAAAGCGCCGTTGGCTAAGCCTAAACCTCCCACGACGACTGCTCCTATCAAGAAGCCCGCAACTCCTACGACTGCTACTAGAACTTCTAGTACAACCGTCACTAAGAAACCCGAACCGCCCAAGCCTTTAGCCGCAAAAACAACAACAGCGACGTCGCGACCAGCGAGTGCCTTGAAACCCAGTTCGACGACGTCAAGCCGACCGTCGAGCGCGGCTAAACCTCCGTTAAAATCGACCGTTGGCACGACCAAACCGCTTTCTACTTCGACTGTTAAACCTTCAACGGCTACCAAACCTCCGCCGACTAAAACGACGACCGCTCCGAGTCGAACGCTCGGTCTCGCCAAAACGTCCACCGCTGCTCCAGCTTCTAAAGCCGTCGCTGCCCCTAAAACCGCAGCTCCCAGACCCAAACCGGCAGCCCCCACTACGTTGAAGAAACCTCTCGTCGACAAAACTTCGAAAGACGCTCCCAGCAAGCCGCCGGCTATAAAAGGGCCGATAAAAAAACCCAGCGCGGACGCTAAATCCAAAGAAAGCCCGGTGAAAGACGAAGTGTTGACGCAGGAGCATGTCGTCAGCACCACAACGAACGGGCACTTCAATGGGAGTCTCAGCGATGAGTCTCCTATTGACGTCAATCCCGCACCGACTGAAGTCTCTGCTCCTAATTAACGACCACGAAAATCGAACCTATTTGATATTTATAATTTTGTATCGTAGAAGTCTGAATTATACTAATTTTATTTTTTAAATAGCATGTTTTTTTAGAAGAGAAATAGTGTTACAGTACTGTGCAGTGAGCAAGTTGCTTCACGTCTCTCTCAGGCGTGCATTTCATTTATTTAAGGCAAGATTCCTGTAATCAATCCTCCTCGGGCGCCGTAATTGTAACTATCCCTCCCTGAGCTCTGTAAGGTATAATTATTTCTTCCTTAACGTTTCCAATTGTGTGAAGGAATGTTCCCCATAATATGGCCCTACTTCTCCGGAGTCTAAGCATTTTAAGATGCCGCGCACGAAGGACGGCCTGAAGGGGTTCAAAGCGTATAATCGCGAGTATTACTGACACTGGGTTGCTAATTGTAATCAGCGCGTATCATGCCTAATGCGGCGTTAACCCGCTGTGCTGTTACTTCCACAGGTGAGACTTAATGCGTCAAATACAGGAATCGGAACGATTTGCCTCCTGAGAGCGACGTGCTGTCGCCCGATAACATCTTCGAATGGGGCGGAACGAGATCTTTATCGAGCCTCTCACGTTGAGCGAACTGGCGGTCCGATACTTTTCAAATAGAGCTGTCCCTAGTCTCTAAGGTCTTCCAAACACTTTGCCCGACAAGAACCCATTCGTTGGCCTAATCAACCGAAACCTCCGACCGCCAGGCGCTTCCGACCTCTCCCCCCTCCCCAACCCCCACCCCTGGACGTTCATTTTTATTTTCCCTTCCCAAAACGCGCGCTATTTGAACGGCTCCGAGTCAAAATTGTCTTCCGCCGCGCATTTTGGCTCATTTCGACCCCTCAATTTAAATTTGAAAACAAGAACGAAAGGTTTTTTTCTTTTCTTAATTCGTTTTTTTTTCGAACGTTGCGTGTAAAATAAGACGGCATCGCACGGGATGCAGACTGTTGTTTATTTTATCTTTCTCCTTCTTTCATTTTTCGTCGCTTATTTAAGAAGGTACGGGCTGTGTAATTTTGTCCTATCACTTTTTACGATTACGAGCTAAAAAGCTTAAAAATATGAAAATAAATAAAGAGACTTTTAATACACAAAAATAAATTGCCTTTTCTCATTGCGGTCGCGATATTTTTTTAATGATTTTTGAAAGTCAATCACAAAGCCGCGGTAGCTTCTGAAAGGTTTTTTTTTAACAAAACAAAAATCTTGGTTTTGTATATAACGTCAAGTGTTACGCGATGAAGATTATTATTATTTTTTTTTTTTTTTTTTTTTTACTTTTTTTTGGTAGCACCTACAAATAATGCCACATTTTGACTTGACGAACCGAATCCGTTCGCGGGTGCCGACGACGTCGCGACTGGCAGACCCGAGACTCCTCGTTGACTGCCAGTCGTGTTGAACTCGACAAAATATTGAACTTGACGTCAAAACATGGAATTCTTCCCAATTTAAACAAAAAAAAGCGTTATCCTGTTTGTATATATATTAAAAAAAAGAAATTGAGCAACAAATAAGTTGATTAATTATAATTAAGTGTATGAATAACCAATGTACTGGGGCTCAGAGCCAGTCGAGCATAATTAAAGGTAATTAACGTGTTTTAGGTGCTTTATTACGTTTTTTTGTCGCTTGGAGCGCTGTTAACTCCTTTTATTGTCGCTTATTTACTCTATACTCCCCCCCCCCCCCAATCACTCTCCTCGATGGACCTTCAGTTATTTATTGTCAGACTTCTGTTCTTTTTTAAAATATTTCAAGTTAATTCGAGGAGAATTTTCGTTTTTTGTTTTTTAATTATTTCGTCGAAAGAAATGCTTGGTCTTATTTTATTACCTAAGCGTAATCAAAGTTAATTTTTTGGGGGAGGGGAAAAGAAAAGGAAACAAATATTTCTTTATGCCACAATCGTAGCACAAATTACTTTTTATACCATTTACTACTTCTTGGAAAATAAAGAGAAACTTCATGTCTGCGTTATTTTTTTGTGCGAATTCCCGCGATGCGGAAGTGAAGCGTAATGCTCCGTCGTTGCTGAAACTGAGGGGTCGGAGGATCAACGATGATAAATAATTGGGAAAGGTGCGAAGAGATACGTAATAGAGAAGCGTACTGAGGTAGTTTGGAGATGCTTTTGAAGAGCTGTTGACTCAGGCAAAAATTACGGCAATCGCACTGGAGCTCCGATCCACAATCCCCGACTTACGTCGAGAATTATGAACATATGTCCTAACCACTAGACCACGATCGCCCGGTGCCTTTAATAGGAGTCAGTCAGTACAGAAGGAAGAGAAGGTGCTGGGAGACTAGAAAAATGTATTGAGGAGGTACTGAAGGGCAAGTTGCTTCCTCGGGGGATGGAAATGGAGAGAGAGACCTCGGTTTTGTCCTCTGCTGAGCAAGAAGCACTCTCGTTTCGGCTAATTCTGTATTTGGGCCACTCACCGCTTGGAATTCGGTTCTCGAGCTGGTACCTTATCTAACTATCACTACTCGTGCCAGTGATATGGTTAACGGTAAGGAGGAGAAACGATATTCACTAGGGGGAGAATGTTTTGTTTTTCTTTCCTCGTGGTCTCAAAGTGGAAAGGGAAGGTTGAGGATTTTATAGGTTGAAAATGATACATTGAGCTCTTTTGAGGTGTTTATGTTATGAGGCAGAACAACAGAAAATAGTTGTGAAAATGGGTATGTAAATGCGTGCTGTATCATCAATCCTGGGCAACTGAAAGCCTCCCATCTTCTAACGATCGTTAGTCTCCGTATATACTCTTTTTTTTTAAATGGTGGATGCAGGTGATACCCTCACTGCGGCTACAAACGGGCAACGGGCGTCCCTGCACCTCCCCCAGGCCCCACAGCACTGATCTCACTTGGTGTGACGTCACCTATGCAGGGTGCACCCCACTGGGGGCCACCACTCCCGCACAAAACGGAGGGCATCCGCAAGTGCTGCATTCGCCACCTCTTCTGGTTGAAGAAAGGGCCCCCCAAACACACGACGGCGCGATGCACTGAGTGTATTGTATATGCACAGCACATGCTCTGCCGTCTCTAGCCCTACCTTGCTGAATGTGTATACCTGTACCTCGCCCTTGCCAATATTAGCAAGGTGGTACCTTGGCAGACAGTGACCTGTGAACGGGCCACATATGATCCTCATATCCTAGTGTGAGCACCTCCTTGGCCCTCTCTTTGGAGAGATGGATGAAGAGTTTTGACTGTCTAAGGCCAGGCAGCCCTGCACCTATCCTCCCATTGGCCAACCCCTCTACGTAGGTGGCTCCTGGTAGTCCTATCAGCCCGTTCGTTTCCCTCTATACCCTGATGCCCTAGCACCCAACACAGTGTTACACTGTTGTCCTTGCAGTCAGACACAATCACACCTGAGGCTAAGGGCTTGAGAGTGGCCTGACTGTCCACCATGATGTAGATTCTCTGTCGCTTCAGTCCCCTGTACACAGACTGCCACCTCGGCCTGGAACACCCTGGCAGCGACCCCAACGGCATTGGTGCTCTAATTTTCGGCTTAAAGTCTCACCGAGCCATCACTAATATACCAGGGCCCCTGCTTCATAAGCGGGAACTCCTCCTTCCCACCTGGATCGCTCATGATTCATTTCATTTTGAATTTGCGTAATTGCGTTTCTAATTCCACTTCTGTTCCCATTGTAGTGTTTTTAAAAAAAATTATTTTATTAAGTTCGTCAAGGTTTATTCGTCCCCCATTACAATATCAAGTAACTGTTCAAATTAATTGCCTAATTTCTTACCAAAGTTCTCACCATCAACCAACCTACAAGCATTTCTCAAAACTATAGGAGTCTAAAATGCTGATATTCCCCCCACCCCCATGATCACACCCAACTCCAACATACGCGCAGCCTGGAGGAACGCCATCCTTTTAAGATGTATGTGGAATGGAGCTAAATCTAACAAGATCTCCAGCGCTGCCATAGGGCATGTTATCATACAGCCAGACATGCCCTACGTTGCAGTTTATTCAACTACAACTGCACTGTTTTATTGTCTACCCTAGCCCAGTCTATCGTTACTCTGCTGCTTTTAAATTGTAAATAAAACATCGGGAATGTTCGTATTCACGTAAAAGAACCCTCTCAAAGGCTCTTAAGAAACTTCAAGAACTTCGCCTCGACGGAGACTCCTCACTGTAGAATCTATGCGCCCTGCGAGGACATGACTAACTTTGAAGGAGCTGTCTATTGAGAAGAGGAATCTCAAATTGAGGGGTGGAAAAAGATAAATGGGAAAGTCCAGGACCCTGTTTCACAATGATTTAGTAACTATTATTACGAGTAAATGCGCTGGTAACTTATAAATTCTGGTTCACAATAACATTTTACAAGTGCCGGAAATATTAGTGAATTCTCTTGTAATACTATTAGTTTTACAAGGAGGCTGTTTCACAATAATATAAGCAAGTCCTTGTAAATATTTTACCAGCTCTAGGTAACTTATATATTTGTTGTCTTCAATGTTCAATCGTGTTACGGTATTTTGAAATTCAATTGTCCTAGGGACAAAATGCTCGAAGATTTGTTATTTGGTGATTCTGAGTCCGACGAAGATCTTCAAGTAGGCAGAGAGAATCCTTTGCGTCGAAGAAACAAAGAAAATTGTTCCGTGCAAAAGTGAACTTTAGTTTTTTGAGTGAATTAGAGTGCAATGAATGATTCCGTATGACTTCCGACAAAATCGAATTCTTAGTTGAACAAATCGGACAACTCATTGCGCACCGCACTGGAAAAAGTGGTTCTCTATCCGTGCACCAGCAGGTGTGCGTGGCACTTCACTGGCTAGGAAGGGGTGCCCAGTTCCACGTCGTAGCAGACTTGCATGGTGTCAGCAAAGCAACCGTTTCACGCTGTGTGAAGAAAGTTGTGGCTGCAGTTAACGTTCGGCTATTCAACAGAATGGTGACGGCCTCGTTTGCGGAGCGTCAGGTCAGTTTTTTTTTTCGTGAATGCGAACTGGCCCGGAAGTGTGCACGACAATCGAGTGCTGAGGAACAGTCGATTGCCAGCCATCATGGACGACGGAACGTTTGGCAATTTCGTATTGCTTGGGGACTCCGGATATAATTCGCACTTGGTTGATGCCACCTCTACGAAATGGTCCTCGGAATCAATCAGAGATTTTATACAACAGATACCATAAAAAAAACTCGGGTGTATCATCGAGTGTGCACTTGGAATCTTAAAAGAAAAATTCCCATGTCTCAATAAACTGAGAGTGAACCCAGTGCTTGCAGGGGGGATTGTCAAGTGCTGCGCGGCGTTGTGCAACATCGCGAGGCGGGAAGAAGTTGAACCATTACATGTTCCTCGCGATCTTGATTTTGATGACACAAATAACGACCCTCAAGACGACAACCAGCCAGCAGCAGCAGCCCGAATGAGGCAGGAGCAAATCATTACTATGCTCCGCTGATCATTGGTCATTGAGGTCCTTTTCTAAGCGGTTCATATAAAAATCACCTTGTGCTTTATTCAGAACCTTTTACTCATTGTCTACTTACTTGATAATGCATTAATTAATGAAATTAGAATGAAATATATCAATATCACGCCAATTTGAACATAATGTAGATAGTACTTTGCAGTTTATCTCTATTTATGAGAAACTAGGTTAATGGAGGAGTAGGGTAGAAAGGAGAGGATTTCCCTCCAAGCAGCAGTCTTGTCGGCTTTTGTTAGCTTATCGCTGAACGCACCAAAAAGCACTGATCTTCTTTGCTTCACCTTTTCGAGAACGCACAGTTGTAATCGCCGCTTGTCCTCTCATTTGCTCATCTTCAATAGGTAGGTATAGCGAAAAATTTAGGGATGCGATAAAGATGCGGGAGCGGTGGCGGGCGGGAGGGAATGGTGAGTTCACATTTGTTTGACCAGCTGACTTGTAGATTGTCATCAGCTGAGCTAGTATTTTCATAAGTTACTGGTGAAATTATTCTTGTAATACCAGTGGAGGCATCTCATTGTGAAACAGAAATTACAAGTACTCATTGTGGCAGCTGGCCACTCTCTACAACAAAAGGCGCCTCATCCCGACAGAGGGCGCTAGCGGCGAGCCACAGACGACTCTTGGAGGGGATAGCAGGTAGCCAATGGGAGAGGGCTACACCCCCCAAGAGAACGTACATAAGGGCCTGCCTGCAAGGACATTCATGCATTCCTCTTCTGTCATGACATACCTCTCCACGAGAAGATCATCACTGCACAATATGCGGACGACGTAGCTCTCCTCTACACCTCCAAAACTAAGCTGCACTGTGCCACAGTCATGAATAAGTTCCTGCCGTCCTTGCTCAGCTGGTACCACAAATGGGGACTACGCCTCAACGAATCCAAATCAGAAGCCGTCTTCTTTTCCCGCCGTAACATCCCCCCCCCCCCCAACATCCAAATGGGGAACCATCCAATCCCCTGGAAACACCAGGCCAAGTACCTCGGTGTCATCTTCGACAGGGAACTCAACTGGTACAGGCAGACCCTCGCAGTTCGCGCCAAAATCAACGGAGCCTTCATTGCTCTCCGGCCGTTCTTCAACAACAGAAAGGTCTCACATCCAACGAAAATCTGTGTCTTCAACGCCATCATCAGGAGCATCAGCACCTACGCTATCCCCGTCTGGGGAACGGCCTCCTCCCTTCGCCAACTCGAGGGCACCTACATGAAGTCCCTCCGAGGTGTCCTCCCCGGCAGCTCCTAAAGGAAACAGGCCTCCCCTCACTCAGTGCGGCCGCCTCAACCTATGCCCTCAACCTCCGCAACTCTGTGGCGGGTCACCCCAACCCGTCCATCAGCTGCCTCACACAATATGCCCCCAACCCCTCGGACATCGCCTGTAGGCCCTGCTCCCTCATTCCACGCTAACCCCGTCCCGCCCTCCCTGCATCGCACATGCGCATGAGTCTTCCTGCATCTGCAGGCTGGCCTCCCATCCTTCTGGTTTAGAACCTCCGGGTTGGCAACCGCGGGGGAGGGGTTTTAGTCGGTAAAAATCCGACACTACCCATTTCGGTGTCTTTTGAAGATTTCCCCTCCCCGGAAGCGTCCGAAAAAAAAAGAAAAAAAAAAGGACATTCATGCATTCCTTCTTCCGACTTCAAGGAGCCAACATCAACTGACCAGAGACTACACTTGAAGACTGCGCCAGCGGAGACGACGAGTCCCTCTCTCGAGGCGCCACTGCTCGACTGGGCCTTCGACTCAACCGACTCCCTCAGCCGACTCAGCAGGAGAAGGAGCGACGACTCAACCGACTCCCTCAGCCGACTCAGCAGGAGAAGGAGCGACGACTCAACCGAGTCGCTCGCCGTGAGGAGCTACAGCTCAACCGAGCCCTTCGACCTACGCTCCGACGCCTGAGGAACTCGTCCCTCCCCTTGAGGATCAGCCGCTCGACCTATGCTCCGACTCAACCGAGTCCCTCGCCTCACACTTTGCCAACTGGCAGAGACAGTACCAACGAGACTTTCGTCAGCCCTTTTTAAGGCTACACACGCCCTTGAAAAGGGGACCCCGACACTCATAATACTACCACTTGTAAACTAGTAAATTTCACTTATATTACTAGCTTATTGTGAAACAGGCCCCAGGACAGGGGGAAATCCGTAGTCAAATGGAACTAACTGAAGCAGTGGACTTTTCCATTTTGGAGGTCAAACACCCAGCTAATTCGGGCTGCCGAACAAATGTAACAAATCAAAACGACTTAATTATTTTGAATTATTACGTAAACCATAGTTTTATGATAAATTAGGTGTTGGAAGGTAATTATGCTAAATTTCTAATATAAATGTGAATGAAATGGTTTATTAAAAGATGAACCGGATAAAAGTGTGTTGAATCATAATGTTGTATTTGTTTAGTTAGGATTAATATTTATTTCTATTATCATAAGGAATTTTGTGGATTATGATTAAATTAAACTTTTAGATGAACACACTGGTGAAAAGATTGAGCTCGTCTTCTTACACGAAGGAAACTTTTAACAAATAGTATAGTACACATCACAGCTCAACCCTTCTAAATGATCAAAACACAAATTTTCTTAAGGCGCAGCTATTCCAAAATGAGGAAGTCGGAATGTAGGGCTTGTTGTGTTGCTGTTGACGGTTTGTCTATTGGGCCACTACTGACCACGCTCACTCTCCCTTTGGGCTCTGAGATCCCCTCGAAAGTTGACAGGCTCTCGTTTGAGATCGTCGGAGACGGCGACGCTTTGTCCAAAGGAGGAACCACGAAATCTCTCGAAAAGTATAATTTGGTGGGATTGTCGGGGAGTTTGGAAATTGTGGAGGGATCTACAAAGGGTTGTGTGTTGGTTTGAGGTCTGTCTTTGGAATACGCTCGAAGGTGAGTCTGGAAAGAGTTGGAATCGTTTGGCGTTTGTTCCAAAAGGAAATTTGTAGGTTCAATTACACGTTGAGTCAGAGGAGAGAAGCGTGCGTCGTTCGTAGAATCGTGCAGTTCTGTCGAGTCTTGAATCATGGCCGTATTCATATTTGACTCTGGCGAGTCGTAGCGGAACAGACACGACTGGTTGCTCAAAGTTGACTCTTCGGCTGGTTGAAACCCCGAAGAAACGCCAACTTCGTTCGTTTCCGACTCTGAAAGGCTACACGTCCTTTCCAAATTGGCGACTCGCGGTTTCGGGCTCTCGAGTTGACTCTCAAACCGACCGTTCGAGTCGTCGCTGAGGAAGAAGCTGCTCTTGTTTTTGCTACAGTTGGACTGAGTTAGCGCGTCAAAAAAGGAGTCGTCGCGCGTCGGAGACAATGCGCATTGATTAGTTTCGTCGTTGATCCAGTCGAGGAACACAGAGGCGATCTTCGGTGGTTCCTGTTGTGGAGAATCGATTACAGTCACGTTTTGATTGAGCTCTTCGGTTTCTTCAAAAATATCACATTCACTCGTTTTAGAGCGTTCAAGTTGATTTGGTTCTTGTTCTTCGGAGCTCCAAAAATTGAATAACGAATTATTCGTCTTCGAAAGGCGTTCCAGCTCTGGCTCCTCGTTGAAAACATGCAAATTGACAAAGTTGAAAGGTTGACGCGTCGCGATGACCGTTCTTGCTTCACCTTCCAGCACTCCAGTTGGGTAATTGTGATGTTTTCGTACTTTCAACGCGTTGAGGAATTTATTGTACTCTTCAGTCAGCTTTTGAAAGGCTTGAGGGTGACGCAAATCAACGGGGAAGGTAGACGCGATAATTTCAGTCGCTTCGGAAGATTGAGAGCATCGATCGTTTGTTACGGAGGGCGTAAAAGGTATAAAGGGTACCAATTCTTGGACGTGTCTCTCGATAAGAGACCTTGATGAATTTGATTTTATAGAATCGCTTATGTCCGCGTTAGGCTGGGGACGCCACACTACAATTTCTTTGCAACTGTCATTCAAGTTTGGTTCCGAAGGAGTGTTTTTGTTTTGAGGGCAAGACACTGACTCAGCAGCACACTCGCTCAACCTCTCATCTCCCATTGGGTCATCGTCACCCTCTGAATCGTGAACTGGAGACACGATTCCCGTATCGTAATCATTATCGTCCTCTACGCTCTTCCCAGCGCTCAGAACTGAGCTGGACGCGGTGCTCCTCGAACCCGGCACTTTATACATAAACCATTCAACTTCGGTGTTGAAGGCGACTTTTTTGTTCGGCTCGTCCTTGCTATTGGACTGAATTGGGTTCGTTAACGATTTGGTCTTTGTCAAGCGGGTGCCACGCGATCGTTTGTTCAAGCAGCGGTTGAAGGTTCGTTGAATTGTCTTGCGGTATTTCGTCAATTCTGTGATGCTCCTTTCTAACAGGTTGGCAGGAGGGACTGCAAATGGTCTAGTTCGAGAGCTGTCAGACTCTTTTGCTCCTTCGTGTGTGTTCCAGGGTTGAGCGACTGCCTCAACAAGGTTCCCTTTCGTCTCAGCACATTCTTTGACAGTCATATGCTCCAAACTGATAGTTTCCTCCATTGGCAGCTCATTCCCACACGACACTGACCCTCTGTTTTGGGTCTTGCGGTATTTTGTCAATTCCGTGATGCTCCTTTTCAACAGGTTGACAGGAGGGACTGCAAATGGTCTAGTACGAGAGCTATCAGACTCTTTTGCTCCTTCATGTGTGTTCCAGGGTTGAGCGATTGCCTCAACGAGGTCCTCTTTCGTCTCAGCACATTCCTTGGCAGTCACATTATCCACATTAATAGTTTCCCCCATCTGCGGCTCACTCCTACCAAATACTGACCCTTCACCTTGGGTCTTGCGGTATTTTGGCAACACGTTGACAGGAGGGACTGCAAATGACCAAGTTCGAGAGCTGTCAGACTCTTTCGCTTCTTCCTGTTTGTGAACAACATTCCACGGTTGAGCGACTACCTCAACAACATCCTCTTTCGACGCAGTAGCACATTCTTTGACAGTCATATTCTCCAAACTGATAGTTTCCTCCATTGGCAGCTCATTCCCACACGACACTGACCCTCCGCTTTGGGTCTTGCGGTATTTTGTCAGTTGTGAGGAGCTCCTCTCCAACAGGTTGGCAGGAGGGACTGCAAATGGTCTAGTTCGAGAGCTATTAGACTCTTTTGCTCCTTTGTGTGTGTTCCAGGATTGAGCGACTGCCTCAACAAGGTCCTCTTTCGACGCAGTAGTACATTCCTTGATAGTCGTATTCTCCACTTGTATAGTTTCCTCCATCTGCGGCTCACTCCTACCAAATACTGACCCTCCACTTTGGGTCTTGCGGTATTTTGGAAACAGGTTGACAGGAGGGACTGCAAATGGTCTAGTTCGAGAGCTATCAGACTCTTTTGCCTGTTTGTGTGTGTTAACCTCACCGGGTTGAGCGGCTGCCTCAACAAGGTCCTCTTTCGACGCAGTAGTACATTCCTTGAAAGTCGTATTCTCCACATGTACAGTTTCCTCCATCTTCGGCTCACTCCTACCAAATACTGACCCTTCACCTTGGGTCTTGCGGTATTTTGGCAACAGGTTGACTGGAGGGACTGCAAATGGTCTAGTTCGAGAGCTGTCAGACTCTTTTGCCTGCTTGTGTGTGTTAACCTCATTCCAGTGTTGAGCGGCTGCCTCAACAACGTCCTCTTTCAGCTCAGTAACACATTCTTTGACAGTCATATTCCCCAAACTGATAGTTTCCTCCATTGGCAGCTCATTCCCACACGACACTGACCCTCTGCTTTGGGTCTTGCGGTATTTTGTCAGTTGTGAGGCGCTTCTTTCTAACAGGTTGACAGGTGGGACTACAAATCGAGAGCTATTAGACTCTTTTGCCTGTTTGTGGGTGTTAACCTCATTCCAGGGTTGAGCAGCTGCCTCAACAACGTCCTCTTTCGACGCGGTAGTACATTCCTTGACAGTCATATTCTCTAAACTGATAGTTTCCTCCATTGGGAGCTCATTCCCACACGACACTGACCCTCTGCTTTGGGTCTTGCGGTATTTTGTCAGTTGTGAGGTGCTCCTTTCCAACAGGTTGACAGGAAGGACTGCAAATGGTCTAGTGCGAGAGCTATCAGACTCTTTTGCCTGTTTGTGTGTGTTAACTTCATTCCAGGGTTGAGCGGCTGCCTCAACAACGTCCTCATTCAGCTCAGTAACACATTCTTTGACGGTCATATTCTCCAAACTGATAGTTTCCTCCATTGGCAGCTCATTCCCACACGACACTGACCCTCTGCTTTGGGTCTTGCGGTATTTTGTCAATTGTGAGGAGCTCCTTTCCAACAGGTTGACAGGAGGGACTGCAAATGGTCTAGTACGAGAGCTATCACAGTCCTTTGCCTCTTTGTGTGTGTTAACCTCATTCCAGGGTTGAGCAATAGCCTCAACAACATCCTCTTTCAGCTCAGTAACACATTCTTTGACAGTCATATTCTCCAAACTGATAGTTTCCTCCATTGGCAGCTCATTCCCACACGACAATGACCCTCCACTTTGGGTCTTGCGGTATTTTGTCAATTGTGAGCAGCTCCTCTCCAACAGGTTGACAGGTGGGACTGCAAATGGTCTAGTTAGAGAGCTATCAGACTCTTTTGCTCCTTCGTGTGTGTTCCAGGGTTGAGCGACTGCCTCAACAAGGTCCTCTTTCGACTCAGTAGCACATTCTTTGACAGTCATATTCTCCAAACTAATAGTTTCCCCCATCAGCAGCTCACTCCCGCCCGACCCTTCATCATGACTCTTCTCATCAAACTCCTCCTTCGGCCTTTTCGTTTTGAAAATTGTGTACTTCGTTGATTGCCGCGCAACGGAGGTCTTCACAGATTTATAAGACAAAGTTTTGACGTCCAACCGACTTCGTCGACTATTACGTTCTTTCAAGTACATTTTTTTCAACCGTTTTCTGAAATTAAAAACGTCTCGTGAAAAATGATAACTTGGCCGTTATAACTGCGATAATGGTAGGCGTTACACGTACTTGTTAATTTTTCCGCAGCAGTTGGGGACGCGCAAAAAGTCCAAGATTTTTCCGTCGATTTGTCTGTTAATCAGGATATGCGAGAACATCGTAGAAAGGTAGTCGTGCACTTGGTTGTAGTACGCAATTTGTTTGGAGGAACGAGAATTCGTGAAAAAGTACTCGTACCACTGGCCCGGAGAGTAGGCGTCTTTCAGAATTCCTGAGAGAATTATCAAGCGTCATTTTTTGGGAGGTTTCCTCAATGAATTTACTGGATTTCCTACTAATTTTGACACCATTCCCGGCAACGTAATGGCAAATTATTACCATTTTTACTTACACAGTTTGATGACATTTCAAACTCAACTCATGAGTTCTCAACGATTCTTACATAATGTCGTCGCCATCTAATTTCTCAACAATTTTTACATTCCTTGGCTCTACAAAGTAGAAAGGAAAGTTGTGTAATCGGCTGACAAAAAATTATGAGTTTTCTTACGTTTCAGACCCTCCTTAGCCCGGAGCACTATTTGGGAAAATGGTCTGTGTGTCTGTGAACGATTTTTAGAGAAAACGGCCGTACCAAATCAGCTCAAACTTGATATCTCGCCCGCAAGTTACTATGGGACGCCAAAATAAGGGTATGAGCAAAATCCACCGAAACTTAACTATAGTTATCATAGTGATCAAAATACCAAATATTTTTTTTCTCAAAAACGGGCCGTTTTCGGGCCGAACGATCTTGATTAAATTTTTTAGTTTGATAGCTCTTAATAAGGCAATTATACCATAAAATTCCCATTTGTGGGAAAAATGACGAGAGTAGCCCAATAAATTATCACAATTTTCGACGAAAAAACCTTTTTAGCGCGGTTTTTCCTTATCAGCTCATATGTTACTAGGATGTTGAAAAAATTGGTGTTGTAGTCCAATCCAATGCGTATAAGGTGGGCGTTTGAAAACGCTCATAAGATATATGGAGGTCACTTCAGAAATTCCGGAATTTCAACTACCACCGTTTCGCTTACCACCAGTTTTAAACGTTTTTACCCGATAACTCTGCGAAAGTGATTACTATCCTCTTCAAAAAAATCGTGTTTACAGCCTCATCAATTCTCTGTTTTTAAATCGTTCAATAATGGTCCGGGGATGAGTACGAGCAGCGCAATAAATTTCGGAACTGTAAGCGCTACCGCTTTCTGCTGCCGTAAAGCGTTGTTTGACCAAGTTCAAATTAACTGAGTGATAAATGAATTGATTAAATAGAATTAGCCATGTACAAAGTGAATTGACGTAGAGCTAAGGAAAGTTGTGTGTTGCAACGCACCAGATATTTACTGAAATGAACGAGATCTCGCTAGATAGAGCCAGCCGTTAACGTTTTTCATAGAAACTGGTCGCTCTAGATGTTACGGATATTGGGAGGAGCCTCCAAAACAATTTAACGTATGAATTGCCACACTGTGTGGGGATGGGGGTTGATATTTTTGGAGGTTGGACAATGGAGCTAACCAACTCCCTGTCAGACGAATGCAAATGGCAGTCCAAATTGACGCTGGTGCATCAAAGGCAACATTTAGAAGTGGAATTGCCGCGCGGGCGGGTTGCCATTTTTGGAGGTTGAATGATATCGCGATAGATGAACCCATGATTCCAAGTTGTCCAACTGTCGATAAACCAAATTGACACTGAATTTTGTTATCCAAAAAAACGCATGAACTAGCAGACGGTGGTCAATGAAGATGATAAACAACTGCCCTCCCTGGACTAAAGGCCGGAAATCTTTTACTGCGAGATAGATAGCTACAGTTATTGGTCGTATGTAACATAGCGCTGCTGGGTTGGGGTCAGAGCTTTAATGAAAATCCCAGTGGTCTCCAAAACCGTGGATAGCGCCAAGTTTAAACACTAGATCGGCTAAACCTCGTGCCATCGGTTCTCCTTGAACTACCCAGAGCAGGATACGGTTCAGCCATGGTACGCAACTGATCCAAAAATTGCTATGGCAAAACAACGACAGCAGAACAAAAAAAAACGGCAAAATATCCTTGAGGATGCACGAAACGATTCTGTGAATACCCGAAAAAGCGTATCTCCATTATAACTTAACTGATCAGGTTGGGGGTGGCCAATTTTGGGTTATTAAGTGATATAAAGTAATACGCAATGTAGAACGCTAATTAACGAACGGAAAAATTGGACTGAAAAGGAATTGACATTCTGAAACACATATGAAAAGAGAATAATAATATTGGAGGCGGTGATCCGCCACAGTATTGTCCGACTTTTAGCAGTGAGAAAAGTGTTGTTATTTTTTCGAGCACTTAGCTACAGAAAAAGGAATGTAGCTCTCAAAGGCATCAATTTCGAATTGGTGTGGGAATCGATTGAATCAAGATGGTTGGTGGTTCTGGATTGGACCATCTGGGAGCAGAAGAATGTTAGGTCGCTAATTAACTTGAGAAATAATGGCCACAAGAATGCATTCTTGTCAGGAGATTGCACAATTTGAGGACGTAGCCAGAAATTCAAAATTGTATAGCAGTCTCTCTGTACGCAACTATCCGTCGATAAATGACAATTTTGTTTTCAGATTCCAAGCAGTTTCTCTGAGCGACGCCGACGAATATATATGTACAGCTGAGAACGATGCAGGAAGAACATCGGCGACGTTAGTCCTCGAAGTTCACTCTCGCCCAAGAATCAGAATCAGCCCGAGCGATTATTGGATGGAATCAGCGCCTGAGAGCTGTATACTCGTCGCGGAAAACTGCAAAGAAGAGCCAGAGACGCACAAGAGGCTTCCGGTAAGGGTGTGGAATGAGGCCATTGCGCTGCCCTCCTCCGTCAGCCTGATTCTCTCCTACTGTGTAAGCAAATCACTCTGCCGCTAAACACATCTCTGCCAATATTCCCCAGGGATCCAAAATCCCACCCACCCTTATTTCCCGTCCCACGAGAAGATCATCGCTGCTCAATAGGATGAGCTACACCTCCAAAAATATCTGGTGCGTTGCAACACACAACTTTCCTTAGCTCTACGTCAAATCACTTTGTACATGGCGAATTCTATTTAATCAATTCTTTTATCACTGAGTTCATTTGAACTTGGTCAAACAACACGTCACAGCAGCAGGAAGCTGTAGCGCCTACAGTTATGGAATTTATTGTGCTGCTCGTACTCATTATAGGACCATTATTGAGCAATCGGTATACAGAAAATTAATGAGGCTGCAAACAAAAATTTTTTGAAGGAGGATAGTAATCACTTTCGCAGAGTTATTGGGTAATAACTGTTAGAACTGGTATTAAGCGAAACGGCGGTAGTTGAAATTCAGGAATTTCTGGAGTGAGCCCCATGTATCTCATGAACGTTTTTAAACACTCACCCTATAGGTATTGGATTGGACTACAACACGACTTTTTTTAAACATTCTAGTAGCATTCCAGCGGAGCTTAAAAGGAGAAAATCGCGGCAAAAACGCTTTTCGTCGAAAATTTTGATAATTTATTGTGCTGCTCTCGTCATTTTCCCACAAATGGGAATTTTATGGTATAACTGCCTTATTAAGAGCTATCAATATAAACAATTTAATCAAAATCGTTAGAGCCGTTTTTGAGAAAAAAAAAATATGGTGTTTTGATCACTATGATAACTATAGTTAACTTTCGGTGGATTTTGTTCATACCCTTATTTTGGCGTCCCATGGTAACCTGCGGGCGAGATATCAAG
Source organism: Pachypeltis micranthus (assembly GCA_020466155.1). Lineage (NCBI taxonomy): Eukaryota > Metazoa > Arthropoda > Insecta > Hemiptera > Miridae > Pachypeltis > Pachypeltis micranthus. The sequence goes on along the minus strand of CM035782.1, from coordinate 3,182,848 downwards.
TTTGAGCTGATTCGGTACGCTGCACGACGCCGCGGTCATTAATAAACTCATTAACACTCTACAGCCCACAATCAGCCTCAACGAATCCATCCTCCTTATGACGACGAGACATCCACTCTCTCAACATCCAAATCGGAAATCATACTACAATGGGACCATCTGGAGCCATCTTCGACAGGAAGCGCAAACAATCCCAAGCTGTCCAAGGCAAAGTCCCCACCCCCTCAATATTGTTCATATTAGAGGTGGGTACCATGCTCAAACATCCCTTGTGAGAATGCTGACGAATGAAATGATTTGTGAAAGGGTGACCTTCTGCTTCTTCATTACGTGTGGCAGAGGAACTATGAACAGCATCATCTCACAACCACATTGTGTGCATTTTACTCTAAAGAGGACTGCTCACACAACCTTGGTCTCTTCACGGACAAAAAATCGTTACGACTTCTTAGTTAATTTCAACTTACTCATTTTGAAAATGTTAGGCTGCCTTGGTTGTGTCTCTTCTTTTCGAACCGCTGCTCAATGGAAATGGTTTACTGGTGAACTGGAACACAGAAAGTGCGCGCTTGAGGTAGCTGTCTCTTGCTGAGGTAATTTATGTAAGAAAAACTAATGATAACTCTGTGTATCGCTAGTGGTAAGGTTAACGCGACATCATCTAAGAGATGTTGGGGGGGTTCAGGACCACACAGTCGTCATTGATGGCGGTTTCCGACAGCTTTCTATTGAAGCAAAAGTCAAGTCTATTTCGAATTTTGAGTCAATAAACCACCATTTAATGGTGGCAAAAGTTTAATAAACACTAAAAAAGCGAAGTGGCCTATTTCTAGTGCACTGGAAGCACCCACGGACGAATGTAAAGCAGGACGGGTCAGGGCTAATCCAGAATCGAGGGGCCCTGCCCGAACCCACGGACCTTTGGAGAGGAGGATTCACTATGAAGGAAACTCCCGTAAATGGACACTTCTAAAGACGTCGTTCAAGATATTTTGAAAGATTGATAACTTTTTTGACTCTTAAAAGCAACGTTTTTTAGTATTCAACTCAACCAACCACGAGTCAGAAGATATTTGCATCGTAACGTTTAAAGTAGCGGATGCACGCAGTAAGAAAACTTGGCGGGGGATTAAAAATGGAACCACAGCTCACAACTAAACGGGATTCGTTGACTGCGGGTTGATGAAATGTGAAGGCGTCACTCGGGATGACAGGCCACGTTAGTATTGACCCATTTCGAGAGGTCAACCAATTGAATGAGTCTATTGACGAAGTTCAATGTGAAATTGTCGTCGACTAGTTGTAATAGATTGAAAGTTGCGGCGTGAAGAATTTCAAAGCGAAATTCGACGCAGAATCTCAAGCGAACGGAGCCGTGCAATGAGAAGTAAGAGCTGGCCTGGTAAACTTGACACAATATTGTCTAAGATTACCCGACTGTCCTCAAAAATTATTCCTGGAAATGAATCGGCCGAGCTAAATCGAATGGAGAAACATGCCTTTTGTCACGCGAAAGCGTTAAAGAGCTGAATCGTTGGTTAACCTGCGTAAGGGTCGAGAATTTCAACCTTACCACTATTCGTAAGATAGTCAATTATTCGTAGCTAGTTTACTAGTACAAAATATTTGGTTTATAGTAGTAGCCTTGAGCCTTTTAGTATTGCGTAGCGGTTTGTTACCTTGATGCGATCGGTCGGGATAATTTCTGAATTAATACGTCGTTTGATTACTCAGAAAACTCTACAACGCCAATCACCTTATTACTACGCAATGGTTTAGTATAACTGCGCAATGGTTTAGTGTTACTTCACAATGTTGCACATATATCACGGTTTCTCTTCGATCAACTGCTAGAATATAAAATCAACGGAAAATATCCGCTGACGAGCATCACAAAACTTGACTCACCTACCTGTGTTGCCCTGTGCAAGGAATTGTGAAAATTACACTATTTTGCGCGAATTCGGCGCAGCCATGTTCTGTTAGGCGTGTTGGAAAACTCTCCCGACTCAAAGCACTTAAACCTACTAATCTGTTGTATACAGATGTGGGCGTGGAGAGTCCACGATTGAACTAAAGAACTGTTGGGGGTAATCATTGCGGACTGGATTGGGTTGTTCTAGTCACATTACAAACTAAGTAGAATAATAACTGTTGGTAGTTTCTTTGGAACACCAATTATATTTTGCCAAGGATGCTTTTGTTTCCTGAGCCGAACTTTATAATGAACGTCGTTTTGCTTTAAATTTTTGGTTATTGTGCCTCAGCTTTTGTGACGCTTTCACGAGTACTTATCCCAAATTGGATACAAACGTTTAACATGAACCTTACACTGATTTCCCTGAATACCATTTCCCTTTTTACTTTTCGCTACCCGAAGGGAAGGAAAGTATAGTAATCGGGTCAAAAAAAAAATTGGGTTTTCTTCAGATCTTTACGTTTTGAGGCCTACTGAGTCTAAAAAACATAATTTTGGCGCGTGGTCCGTGTGTGTGTGAGTGTCTGACTGATATAACCCTCGTCGAGGGTTTAGGTACAGTCATCTAATAAGGAAACAGACCTGTGTGTGTGTGTGTCTGTAGTTCGATTTGCGGGAGAACGGCTGATCCGATTGAGCTGGTTCTTTTTTTGTTTTGTTCGTTATTTTTTGTAGACACCAAAATTAGGTTATGGACGATTTCGGCCGATGGGAAGGGGGGTGGGGAGACGAAAATGTACCAAAAACTAGGGTTTTTCGCATTTTTCTCGAAAACGGCTCTAACGATTTTGATTAAACTTTCAAATTACCTCCTACTGATCAATAACTAACTTTTCTTCTCCGTACATATCTCCATGAAAATACGGTGAACGGAGATATAGGCCAGTGAAGCAAAAATAGGTTTTTTACACTTTTTGGCAAAACGGCTACAGCGATTTCCACCAAACTCACAGGATGTTTCCAAATAGTTAATACCTACATATTCTACTCAATAAATGTTCCTCTGACAGTCCATTGAACAGAGATAAAAATGAAAATGTGTCGAAAATAACGTTTTTTCGAACATTTCTGTAAATTTCAGGGTAACTTCTTCACCAGATGTGATAAATTCTAATGGAGTGTCTTATATTCATCCATACCAACATTTCGTTTTGTATCATTATTTCTGTATATATATGTTGAACGGAGATATAAGCCAAGTTAACTCAGAAAAGGAGATTCGTCGAATATTAATTTATCGGAATTCCAATTTTCTCAGAAACGGCTCTAACGATTTCGATCAAACTTACGGAGTACTCTCAGCAAACTAGTCCCTACATTTTGTTGTCTATAAATGTTTCTGTAGAAATGCGTTGAATGAACATATAGCACCCGCGTATGTAGCTGGTCTTCGAACTTACGGGGGTGGCGGAAAGTTGTGTGTTGCTACGCACCAGATATTTTTGGAAAGGGATGAAATCAGACGTACTTGTGGTAATTTATCTTACTCGCCAAGACATTTAATTATTTGAAGTTTCGTAGAAAATAAATTTTGAATAGGAGAGAAGTAGTGTTGAGCGAAATATTTAAAAAAAAGTAAAACAGTATTTCACGAACGCTAAGCAACAATAAACTCACATTGCCGTCAACAAATACGCAGAGTGACGAATTCGGCCTTATTATTTCGACGGGTTTACTCAATATCCTCTTCTCTCACCGACTCGAAAAGATAAAGGACTTGAAGTGGCATTGAGGAGTTGATGGACAAATAGGTAGTCCTTGTCGTAGGCAATTACACGAAATTAAATCGGGGAAGGTGTGATTCTCCAATAGGATGTGTATTTCACGATATTAGTTTTTGCTCACATTGCAACGAGCCAAGTCACGTGGGCATCTGCAGAGGTATAACAACTCTATACGTTATACCTCGACACAACCGCAAAAAACCTCGACGTAAAAAAAAAACTGATTGAAGGAGCGGATCCAGGAAATTTTTTATTGGAGGGGGGGGGGGGAGGCTGCAGATGAGTGTTTAGTTATTATTTCATTTATTTTTTGTTTCTGGATACTATTATTGTTGTTACTGTTATTATCTATATGGGTTCAACCAAGAAACGAAAGATTGAATGAAAATGTGGAAAAAGGGTGAATAATCTTAATTTTCTTAAGCAAGAAAGCTAATAAACTAGCTGAATAAATCATCCAAATTTTCCAGGCGGTCGTCCCTCTTTGGATCCGCCACTGATGAAGAGGCGCTATGATCTCAGCGGACATATTTTAAGAGGTAATGGAAGTAAAATCAACGTACCAGCCTATCGTTACGTGTGCTGTTTAGGGTAACATAAAACATAACGTGCACGTTATTCAGAAACAATTTAGTATTTGGCAAGGTAATCAGCAATTGTGTGATTCTTTCCATATGGAGTGAGCGTGTATTATCCAGGTATGATGTATAAGGTACCGTATATACACAGGATGGATTCAATCTAGTCTTCGACATGAAGAGAAAGCGGTTCGTCGTTATTGTTGTCTTTGATAACATTTTTATGAACTTTTATGAACAAAACAGGAAGGCGCATGACGTCCAGCGGATACCCTTTGAAACCTTCGCAGGGAACAACTTAACCTCCTACTCAATATCCAGCACGATGTGTTAAAGCTCGGGAGATACCGGCTTAGGAACGATTCAGTACCTAGTATTGTAACGTATACTCGTAGTATTTAAGCCTTGGAAATTAATTTAGGAGCATCTATGTGTGGCTGCGATCTCTGCGAAACACAATCTCCAGAATGATCTTCTAGTTCGCTGATGATATACTAGCTCTTGGTAACTCCATAAATCGTTAACATAATGGTAGTATTGTTACAGTTGACAACAATTTGAGCGAGACTTACTCGGAAGTTCGTGACTTGAGATTATTGGTTGAACGGGAGATGGAGGGAGCAAACTTGATTTCTGGACAGTTTTCCAGGGTTTATCATTAATAAGGAATTTATTGCTATCTCTGCCCGATGAATATTCCGCTTGCCTCGATTAGTTCTTCGAATTCGATTTTCCGTTTTTGCTGATCACGAAACCTGGTTCCACAAGATTGAACGGTTTGAAGCTGTAATGCGACGGTCGGCAATCTTCAAAGGTTATCACTATTTAAGTTTATTAACTGATTACGCTAAAAAAAATTAACACCTCGCAAAGAAATTGACGAGGTAGAAGCTTCTCACAATCGTTGAATGAGTCTTATCTGAATATTTGTAATCTACGAGATTTATCGACTGAAAAGGCGACATTGTGGCCAACGTGAGTTCTGAATGATACTCTCGGTTCAGCGATAATATTGACGAAAGCATTTCAGAAGGTATAGTGTTGGTTAGGTTAAGTGCTCGGTACCGAATCCATTCTCAAAAGTAACGCTTTCCGATCAGTTAAGATACCCCACTGAAGTATAGTAGATGCAGTTGGGAAATATATTGCACAATTACTCCTTGCTTCAGGCCCTATGTTGCTGAAGGCATGATTCATCTCATATTCAGTCATTTTGAATGTCCAGTGTGTTATTACTTTCCTTGGCTCTACGAGTTTTTATCGGCTGAAAAAAAATTTTGAGTTTTCTTCAGATCTTTACGTTTCAGACCCTCCTGAGTCCGAAAAACACAATTTGGGAAAATGGTCTGTGTGTCTGTGAACGATTTTTAGAGATAACCAACGTATGAAATCAGCTCAAACTTCATATCTCGCCCGCTGGTCACAATGGGACGCCAAAATAAGGGTATGAGCAAAATCCACCGAAAGCTAACTATAGTTATCGTAGTGATCAAAACACCAAATATTTTTTTTCTCAAAAACGGCTCTAACGATTTTGATTACATTTTTTATATTGATAGCTCCCAATAGAGCAACTATATCATAAAATTCCCACCTATGGGAAAATGGCGAGAGCAGCACAATAAATTACCAAAACGTTCGCCGTAATCGATTTTAGAGTGATTTTTAGAGAAAACGATCGAGCCAAATCACCTCAAATTTGATCTCCAGCCTAAAGGTTACTATGGGACGCGAAAATAAGGGTATGAAGAAAATCCACAGAAAGTTAACTATAGTTATCATAGTGATCAAAACACCAAATTTTTTTTCTCAAAAACGGCTCTAACGATTTTGATTAAATTTTTCATATTGATATCTTTTGATAAGGCAATTATACCATAAAATTCCTATTCGTAGGAAAATGACGAGAGCAGCAAAATAAATTATAAAAATTTTTGACGAAAAGCGTTTTTAGCGCGGTTTTTTCTTATAAACTCCGCTGGAATGTTCGTAGAATGTTAAAGAAAATTGATATTGTAGTCCAATCCAATACCTTAAGGGTGAGTGTTTAAAAACGCTCATGAGATACATGGGGCTCACTCCAGAAATTCCTGAATTTCAACTACCGCTGTTTCGCTTACTACCAGTTCTAACAGTTATTACCCAATAACTCTGCAAAAGTGATTAATATCCTTCTTCAAAAAATTCGCGTTTACAGGCTCATTAATTATCTGTGTACCAATTGCCCAATAATCGTCCTGCGATGAGTACGAGCAGCACAATAAATTCCAGAAGTGTAGGCGCTACCGCTTCCTGCTGCTGTGCAGTGTTTTTATTTTGTACTCAATTTATCGTGAGTATAGAGGTCGAAATGTTTGTCCTGGCAGCACCCACTCACGCTCTTGCAGCCTTCTTCCTTCAACAGGCCCCCTCTTCAATGTCCCTTAGAGCCTGAAATTGACTGGTCAGGTAGTGGCATTAGAAGGGCCTCCTTATCGAAAAGGGCTCCGGTTTACTCCTCCGCATAATATCTCCATTGTCATGAGCTGTGAGTCCGGTCTGCTATTTGTTCTAACTAGTTCGTTCTCGCGAGCAGATGTCCATCGGGGCGTTGATCCTGTTGTCATCCGGTCGCCACGTGGCGCCTCCACGAGCCTAACAGTGTCGGCCAGTTCGATAAAACATACGACCCCTCCATCTACTGAGTCAGGGGATAAAAAGAAGAAAAAAAAAAAGAGGACGAAATCCTTTGTCAGGTCGTTCGAACTTGAATTGAAACGTGGGTGCCCAGTGTCTAGCGTCTAGCGTCTACCCAAAAGGAAGGGAAGGGAATGGACGAGGAGACAGCTGAGCTGAGTCGAGTTCTGCCTCTGGGACCCTCTCAATTCAACTGACTCGCCTCGAAATCCCCCCTCCCCTCAGCCCGATGTAACAATTTAGTAACAAAAGAGCCTCGACGGCCAGTTCTCTCTCGGCCGAGTCGCCGTGCGGATTTCACCTTTTGGTTTCGAATCACTTTTTTTTCCACGTACACTTTTTGTGTTGCATCCTCTTGTGATGGTAAAACCGAATTCTTCTGACGACTTAATTGTATTCGGTAAGACTCCTTACTGAGATTCTTAACTTTAAATAGATTTACTATTTTTACTTTCCGCTACCCAAAGGGAAAGGAAAGTATTCTAACCGTGTAAAAAAAAGTTGGGTTTTCGTCATATCTTTACGTTTTGAGGCCTAATGAGTCTAAAAAACCTAATTACGGCGCGTGGTGCTTGTGTGTAGTTCGATTTGCGGGAGAACGGCTGAACCGATTCAGCTGGTTCTTTTTTCGCAATTTTTTCTAGACACTAAAATGAGGTTATTGGCGATTTCGGTAGATGGAAAGAGGGTGGGGGACAATAATGTACCAAAAACTAGTTTTTCGCATTTTTCTTGAATACAGCTATAATGACTTAGATTAAACTTTCATATTATCTTCTACTAGCCAATACATAATTTTTCTTCTCTGTACATATCTCCATGAAAATACGGTGAACGGAGATATAGGCCCCTGAAGCAAAAATAGGTTTTTTTTACGCTTTTTGGCTAAATGGCTTCAACCATTTTCACCAAACTCTGAGGATGTTTTCAAATAGTTAATACCTACATATTGTTCTCAATAAATGTTCCTGTGACGGTCCATTGAACAGAGATAAAAATCAAAATGTGTCGAAAATAACGTTTTTTCGAACATTTCCGTAAATTCTGGGGTAACTGCTTCGTCAGATTTCGGCCGTAAATACCCACATTTCGTTCTCCGTAATTATTTCTGTATATATATGTTGAACCGAGCTATAGGTCAAGATGATTCAAAAAAGGAGATTTGTCGATTATTAATTTATCGGTATTCCGATTTTCTCCAAAACGGCTCTAACGATTTCGATCAAACTTACGGAGTACTTTCAGCTAACTATTCTCTACATTTTGTTCTCTATAAATGTTTCTGTAGAATCACGTTGAACGAAGATATAGCGCCCGGATATGTAACTGGCGTTCGAACTTAACAGGGGTGGCGGAAGGTTGTGTGTTGCTACGCGCCAGATATATTTCCCGTCATGATTTCACAACTTTGAACCGAAATTTATCCGAATTGATGCTGTTTTAACGATCCTCAAAAGTACCTTAATTGCCCTCTACCGTGGATTGTTAAGTTTCAACTATTGATACGATATCTATAATTGGAATAGATTGTTTGCAGCCGTTTCGTAATCATATTCACGATGACCTGCCGATGCCCCCAAACTCTTACTAACAGGGGCTAGTAGAATATGACATGCAGCAGCGTGAATCACTTCGAGTTTGAAGGTTTCCCTCGTATATTTAAGTCTCACTTGTTGAATCGTCTTTGGCGTACACCTGTTCGAAGGGTAGTTCGTCATATATTTGAGAAAACCAGTACGTCGATTTGGTCCGTCTAATAGATTGTAGAATATTCACGGGGAACCATGTACAGGTGACTAGCTAGAGACATCCTGTAAATTTGTTAAAAATCGAGGTATCTGTTTTGGCAAAAAGCAAGAAATTAGTGTTCACACAGGAATGTTGGTGGTGAGGCAAAAAAAATAGTGGTACTTATTAATAGCCAACGTAGTTTTTGAGCACAGCATCCCCCCCCCCCCCACACGTCATTCCTTTGTACTTTTTGGTCTTCCCTCTCCTTTCGTTGATTGGGACGCCTCTAACGATCCTGTAGAGCTCATTAAATTTGCCTCGTATCATCGTGTAGGTAATTTATTGAATCGATCACGTGTTCTTTAACGCGCCAGTTGGGTATATTTATAACGCGCGCTGAAAACCCGTCGACTTTTTGAACGTTGTGTTGGAATTTCGCGATTTTTTTACGAGTGAAACTGATTCTGATTGGATCTAGAGATGGCTAACGTTCAATCAACGTTTTATAACCGTTTAGAACAAAAATGGGTCATGTTCTGGCTAGTGTAACGGCAAGTATCACTCATTTTCCGCTGAAATTCTTGTAAAACGTAGAATACGAAGTTTGAGCTGCTTCAGTTCAGCCAAGTACGGAAAGACGTACGAATGTTCTAAACTGTGCTGCTTACGGGCAAAGAAAGTCTCTCATATTCTTGAAGGTACAGTTTCGCTATGTACGATAATTTTTCCTTCCTCTTCCTAGTATTCGAGTACTTCCAATCGCATTGTCGTGTTTCATAAAAATTTTGATTAAATATTTTATATTGGTAGCTCCAAATATGGCAATTATACCATAAAATTCCCATTTATGGGAAGATGGCGAGAGCAGCACAATAAATTAACAAAACTTTCGACGAAATCGATTTTAGCGCGGTTTTTAGAGAAAACAACCGTACCAAATCAGCTGAAACATGATGTCTAGCCTACAGGTTACCATGGGACGCCAAAAGAAGGGTATGGACAAAATCTACCGGAATTTAACTATAGTTATCATAGTGCTCAAAACACCAAATTTTTTTCTCCCAAAAACGGCTCAAACGATTTTGATTAAATTTTTTATATTGATAGCTCTCATTGAGATAATTGTACCATAAAATTCCCATTTGTGGGAAAATGACGAGAGCTGCACAATAAATTATCAAAATTTTCGACGAAAAGCGTTTTTCGCGCAGTTTTTTTCTTATAAACTCAGCTGGAATTTTTGTAGAATGTTAAAAAAAATTGGTATTGTAGTCCAATCCAATACCTAAAGGGTAAGTGTTTGAAAACGCTCATGAGATACATGGGACTCACTCCAGAAATTCCTGAATTTCAACTACGCCCGTTTCGCTTACTACCAGTTCTAACAGTAACCCAATAACTCCACAAAAGTGATTACTATCCACTTCAAAAAATTCGTGTTTACAGCCTCATTAATTATCTGTGTATCAATTGCTCAATAATGGTCCTGCAATGAGTACGAGCAGCACTATAAAATCTGGAACTGTAGGCGCTACCGCTTCCTGCTGCTGTGAAGTGTTGTTTGACCAAGTTCAAATTAACTGAGTGATAAATGAATTGGTTAAATAGAATTAGCCATGTACAAAGTGAGTTGACGTAGAGCTAAGGAAAGTTGTGTGTTGCAACGCACCAGATATATTTTTCTCGTCCCTTGACAATGGCCATGATCCTTCGCTCCTCTCTAAAAGCATTAATTCAAATTATATTTCTCATAATGAAGTCGACTTGAATTCTTTCATCGCCCTTCGACCGAGCGGAAGTTGTGGAACGGATAATACTCCACCGATTCTATTACGATCACATTCACAATAAACCGCAACGTTTTCTTATCTCAGTTTCGCAATTCTCACAATTAAAGTGGCGATCTCTTCTATATTTTCTTGCTGTAGGTCAGCCGGTGCCTCGGCTGTAATATGTTGAAATACTAACGTGAACCTTTTCTCGTTTCATGCAAAACTAACGCGATTGTCAATAGTGAACGTTTTTGGGGAATAATACGGAAAAATATCTGGTGCGTTGCAACACACAACTTTCCTTAGCTCTACGTCAATTCACTTTGTACATGGCTAACTCTATTTAATCAATTCATTTATCACTCAGTTAATTTGAACTTGGTCAAACAACGCTTTACGGCAGCAGGAAGCGGTAGCGCTTACAGTTCCAGATTGTATTGTGCTGATTGTACTCATTGCAGGACCATTGGGTAATAACTGTTAGAACTGGTAGTAAGCGAAACGGGCGTAGTTGAAATTCAGGAATTTCTGGAGTGAGCCCCATGTATCTCATGAGCGTTTTCAAACACCCACCCTTTAGGTATTGGATTGGACTACAATACCAATTTTTTCAGCATTCTACTACACATTACAGCATTCAGCATTCCAGCGGACTTTATAAGGAAAAATTTGGTGTTTTGATCACTATGATGACTATAGTTAACTTTCGGTGGATTTTGCCCATACCCTCACTATTGCGTCCCATGGTAACTCGTAGGCTACACATCAAGTTTCAGCTGATTTGGTACGATTGTTTTCTGTAAAAACCGCGCTAAAATCGATTTCGTCGAAAGATTTGGTAATTTATTGTGCTGCTCTCGTCATTTTCCCATAGATGGGGATTTTATGGTATAGTTGCCATATTTGGAGCTACCAATATAAAAAATTTAATCAAAATCGTTAGAGCCGTTTTTGAGAAAAAAAATATTTGGTGTTTTGATCACTATGATAACTATAGTTAAATTTCGGTGGATTTTGTTCATACCTTTATTTTGTCGTCTCATAGTGACTTCCGGGCTAGATATCAAGTTTGAGCTGATTTGGTACGGCCGTTCTCTCTAAAAATCGTTCACAGACACACATACACACAGACCATTTTCCCAAATAGTGTTTTTCGGACTCAGGAGGGTCTGAAACGTAAAGATCTGAAGAGAACTCAAAATTTCTTTTTCAGCCGATTACATAACTTTCCTTTCTACTTCGTATAGAGCAAGGAAAGTAAAAAGAGGGTATTCAACTGGACTGTATTAAAGCTGTTAACTCACTTGATGTTCTCTTGCAAATTACGAAGCTTAAAATATTCGGCTTCACTTAGTTCCACGTTGAGACATTTCGACAGCATAGACTTGACTTGTGCTTGGAAAACGCATTATATTTAATGAAAATCGCTGCATTCGTAATGAGGATTGAATTTTGTTGAATCTAATTTCGGTGCGTGGTCTGTCGCTGTGCATCAGTTTGCCCCGATTGAGCAGGTTGGTTGTGCTCCTTATTTTTTGACGAGGCGAATATAAGGTTATGGGCGATTTCCATCGATGAGGAAGAGGGCCAGGGGACCAAAATGTACCATAAACTAGAGTTTTCCGCACTTTTCTCAAAAACGGCTTAATCGATTTTCACAATTTCCGTAGTAACCGCTTCACTGGATTTGTTGATTTGTTCGTTGTGTCTTTCAGCATCCTATACCCGTAGATTGCTCACTAATACTATTTGTGTATCCATCTTTTGAAATTTTGATAATTTATTGTGCTGCTCTCGTCATTTTCCCTCACATGGGAATTTTATGGTATAATTGTCTTATTAAAAGCTATCAATATAAAAAATGTAATAAAAATCGTTAGTGCCGTTTTTGAGAAAAAAATTGGTGTTTTGATCACTATGATGACTATAGTTAACTTTCGGTGGATTTTGCCCATACCCTCATTATTGCGTCCCATGGTAACCTTTAGGCTGGAGATCAAATATGAGGTGATTTGGCTCGATCGTTTTCTCTAAAAATCACTCTAAAATCGATTACGGCGAACGTTTTGGTAATTTATTGTGCTGCTCTCTCCATTTTCCCATAGATGGGAATTTTATGATATAGTTGCTCTATTGGGAGCTATCAATATAAAAAATGTAATCAAAATCGTTAGAGCCGTTTTTGAGAAAAAAAATATTTGGTGTTTTGATCACTACGATAACTATAGTTAGCTTTCGGTGGATTTTGCTCATACCCTTATTTTGGCGTCCCATTGTGACCAGCGGGCGAGATATGAAGTTTGAGCTGATTTCATACGGTGGTTATCTCTAAAAATCGTTCACACACACACAGACCATTTTCCCAAATAGTGTTTTTCGGACTCAGGGGGGTCTGAAACGTAAAGATCTGAAGAGAACTCAAATTTTTTTTTTCAGCCGATTACATAACTTTCCTTTCTACTTCGTAGAGCAAGGAAAGTAAAAAACACAAAAGACTCGCGATTATATTGGAATTGCGGTCGTCAGACTGAATATGTCGTCTTGCTGACTGACTGACTGATTTATTTATTTATCCGTACATTTTTGGGCCTAAGCGGCCCACTCTTACAAACATACAGAAAACTTTATGAAAAACAAAATTCAGTATCTTAAAATTTAACTAAAGGTCATCTATCAAATTTTCATCGAATATTTAAACAGTAAGTTATCAAAACAAAAGAAACAATATCGCAGGTCAATTGAAATTTCCGATACTAAATACTTTCAATTAAATATGATAGCATTTAACTAGACTGGAGAACAAGTTTTTTCAAGCACATAACATTTTTCTGTCCCCGGAACAACTCCTGGTTTTCATCGACGATCCTACTGGCTGTGACAATAAATGAATTACTCATTTTCTCAGTTCGGTGTCGAGGTATTTCTAACGTGTTAATATCAGCTCTAGTGCTACTGGTATGAGAAGACGCACTGCCTAGCATATAGAATTCTGATGCCAAGTACTTTGGTATCTTTGTTTTCAGCAGTTTATAGCTAAGTGAGGCTATGTTCAATAGGCGTCGCTGCTTTACTTTCAACCATCCGAGGTCATAGATGAAACGTATCGCTGCATTTAATGCACTTTGCAGGTCATCATTATTCCTCTCTAGCATATCAGCATACACACAGGAACAATACTCGAAATAAGGCAGTATCAGTGCCTGAACGAGCCTAACTTTCACGTATTGAGGAAAATGGTAGGCGAACTTCTTCAACTGGTGCAAAGCTTTGAAGGAAACGTTTCGTGTGTTACTTATGTAGATTGGAGAAAAGAGGAATAAGGATACATGTGAAGAGAGGGGTGGGCATAGAGAAAAGGTACTTATTAGCAAAAAGGCTAGGTAAGAAGAAATTGAATTTACAAAAAATAATTCTGGTGTGGATTCTTGAATGAATAGCTTACTGTAGGCCGACATTTCGCTTAATTTATGAAGCATCATCGGGGCTATAGGATATCACAGCAGGCAATTGAGTTACAATAAATTATAAGGAACTTTAGAGACACATTCAACTATTGTTGAAAAACATAACTCGGCAAATTTCTAATAGTGTCTTAAAATAATGACATTCAGAGAGAAAAAGAAGAAGAAAACTAACAGACCTTAATAGTAAACAACAGATTGGACTGGTGTGGAAGGTTTTAGTGAGGTTATGAGTAAAAAGAACATAGTGAAGAGATCAGAAAAAACTTAAACTATCACAAAACACGGAATTATTTTTATATTTAAGAAAGAGATGAGAGAAACCACTTAGGTGTAATTGTTTATCAGGTTTGAATAAAGTTGGCTAAGATTGGCGATGTCAGTTCTTTTATTGCACGCCGTTGGGGATTTGCTAATATATATAATTTCTTTTATTTTACGTTTGAAGTGATGACTTTCCCAGTCAAGAATCGTGGTACTGTCAAAATCAAATGTACGCCCGTCATCGATAAAGTGTTCGGCCAGCTTGTAGTGTGTGTGAAATGTGTTGATGTCAGATTTGTATTGATGAGGCCACAAGAACCCACACCAGAGTTAACTTCTACAGTCAAGAACGACCCCACATCACAAAAAATAATATTGCAAAAATAAACAACAATGAAAGATAAAAATAATAATAATAACTAAATGTAGGAAGTTATACCACTGGTCTTGGTTTGTTTTTGTGGCAGATCACTTTCGGCCAGTTTCGCATTTGAAGTGGGGATTGTGAAGAGATTTTATCTCTCAGCTTGAAGTAGTTACCCGGTGCCTCGTGGTTTTGATGTGTTTCCCAACAGCTTGTTGTGGCGCCCACAGGGCTCGTTCTTTGGCCCAGCACTTTCAAACGCCTTCTTCGGGGGTCTTCTCGAGAGCCTCATGGAGACTGACTGCGAGTGGACGACTTGTGATGATCCGAGTACAGTTGATCCACCAAATCAAGGCAAAATCTTATGAAGTGCTCTGAATCAAGCACGTATAGGTGCAGGCGGCTGAGTAAAAACCCAGCTCGTCCTCTTAAATAGCCAAGCATCGATGGCGGCCATTGGCTACTTTTTGTGACGCAAGTCAAGTACTTCGGAGTCAACATAGACAAGATGTGGTGTTTTAGCCAACATCTCCAGTCCCTCAAAGGCACACTAGCAAGGTTGGCCTCACTAGGAGCAATTGGTTTGTGTGTTATCATGACACAATCCTCATTAACTTAGACGTGATTGACTACTGCCCCATTGTCAAGGGTGGCAAATTAAATGTCAATCAAAAGAAAGTACTCGCTCAATCCCAGAGAGATGCACTCCTGTGCAAGGCAGCATTCACCGAAGCACTCTGTTCGCCAGTTACCCGTTGACCTGGTCGTTGAGTGCATAAAGGACATGTAGAGAGTGAAAAGGTGGCTTTCCCCCGCTCTCGGCCCAACTCCATATAACACTCCACTGAACGAAAACTGTGCTAGAAGAAGCCACAAATGGCATGCGAGATGGGAATCCTCGTCAAAGAGGAGAAAGTGGGTTGAGCCATACAACTGGACGAGCCAGTTCCTTACAGGACGTGGCTACTTCCATTGTGTGGCTCCACTTCGTTCCTCACAACGTAAGAAACAAGACACCACGTGCTGATTAACGGTAGTTCCGACAATATCGAGCGAAGGTTGTAGAGAAAGCAGCCGTACCTTCCAGCTTTGACTGCTACTAAGCTTATAACCATTTCACTCAGTTTGTGGAGAAGGCTTCCTTTTTGAAACTCTCGTGCGATCTAACTATCTTATTCAGAAAAGCCATTTTGATAATGAAACAGACCTGTATCCTACTCGTTTTGGGCAAACGTAAACACAATATTGAACAAGGGAGGAAAATGAGTTGAGCGTTGAGCTTGATCACAGTAATGATGACGGTGTCCAACCGAAAGCTCAACTACGTTAAAGCATTACACCACTGTACTGTATTCCATGGTTTATTGTACTGAAGTTGGCAGCACTGGCAGATGATAAGAAGTTGATTTTGATATGAAAAAAAAGCCATCAGGACGATGAGGCTTTCAACAGATACCATGCAAACAAACTTAACGCATTCCTACTTGCCTACAGACGTGCACCACATTCTTCTACGGGACAAAGCCCATCTATGCTTTTTCTGGGACGTGAAATGAGGACCAGACTGGATGTTTTCCATCCACTCAAGAGGAATGAATCGCAAATTCAAAAACTGTATGCCCAAGCAACACAGAATCCTACAAATGCTCTTAGAGAATTTGCAATAGGCGAGAAAGTGGCAGTGTTCTGAGGTAGTTCGGAGATGCTTTTGGAAGAGCTGCTGACTCAGGCAAAAATTACGACAATCGCGCCGGAGATTCGATCCACAACCCTCGACTTACATCGAGAATTATGAATCGACTGTCTTATCCACTAGACAACGATCAACTGGCTGCCTCTAATAGGAGTCAGTCGGCACAGCAGCACGATCTTACATGTCACCTAATGAAAAATGGGAGTTTGGGACTATGGTGAATCGAGATGGTGTTCTCCAGTACACTGTGAATGTCAATGGTAACTTAGTGAGACGACACCGTGAACCAATTACAAAAAGTTGGGCAGGTATTAAACCTTCATCACCCACAAATACAACTCCAACAAGATTATGAACTTACAGTTGATCAACAGCACACTGAACAGACACCTCGCAAATTTATGGTGAAAGAGTCATTTCCCCCTCCTCTGTTGCCACCCAAGCAGCTACCATCAACAACCCGAAGAACATTTATCCCAATTGAGGGATCTTCAGCAGTAACTCCAGCACCTCATGCTGCTCCATTGCCACCCACCAACACTGTTTCAGCAGTGGCTCCAATCCTTGCTCCGCACCCTCACGTCTGCAGAAGCAATAGAGTTCCGAAATCTGTCAAGAGGCTAAATTTATGAACAATAAGTATCCTATCAATTTCATCATTAATTTTTTTTTAAACCGCAGTGGGGGAAGGGATGTACTGTGTTCCATCGTTTATTGTACTGTGAAGTTGGCAGCACTGGCAGATGATAACAAGTTGATTTTGATATGAACAATTGGCATTTATTTTCCAACGTAAATTAAACCTTTTTGATCGTTAAACGTACATTAAAACCACTTTCACTTTACTTCCTTCAATGTTATGTTTTTACAGTGTGTGTGTGAGTTTTACCTGGAGAGGTGTGAAAATTCGAACGAGTTGTGTTCCATGTTAGTTCAGGCGATCAGATGAGAATCCAGCTCTAAGACTAACTGTTAGATGAACGACTTTGGTCCCGACGGGTTGACAACTTCAAGTTTGAGCTTCTCATCTGGGAGCGTTTTCAAGTCTAATCTTTGCCCGCGCATCAACCTCCAGCTTCCCCAATTAACTGGAGATTATGAAACCAATTCTATCGACCAGACATCATCGATTTTACCCGTTCGTTTGACGTCGCGACATCACGTCACCGCTTCTTCAAATATTATGTTTGCGTTTCTGGCGAAGGCTAAGAAAATAAGATTCGAATTTGAACGCGCTATTTGCCGTTCGAATTTCCTCGTACGAATAGGGGCTCCAAATCGGAATTATAATCTTTTCTCGAGTGAAAGGGAAACAAATTTACGATATTTCAAACCAGCGTCCAGCGTCGGGAAGTTCGGGAATTTGGCCCAGTGTTTTTAGAGGCGGAAAAAAGTCTGCGGTTCATCGAACGCTACATGAAAACGTCAGGTGGGACACATCACACTACTACTCTTACCTTCACGTAAATCCCCCGATTTCTTCACGGCCAGTCTGCCGCGCTCCTAGATTATAAGGTAGTCTGTCGGACATTATACTTGGAAGTCAAGGAGAAGTGAACTAGGAACTAGCCGTTAATATGGTTTTCATTAGCTCGTGGAGAGGATGCCAATAAAACGCGGGTCGTTGTTCTGATCATGTGCCCTACGCGGCGTGTGGTGCAAGAAAGCCGACCTGCTGGCAATGTATCTCCACCAGCGCGTTGTTCAGCTCGTATTTCTTTTGATGATGGACGTTTGCCCCTTCTGTTGAATATTCTGTTTACTCTCCCCCACCCCCTGGTGCCATTTCTGTTTTTGTCTTTTTACTTTCCTTGGCTCTACGAAGTAGAAAGGAAAGTTACGTAATCGGCTGAAAAAACCTGTGTCTGTGTACGATTTTTAGAGAAAACAACCGTGCCAAATCAGCTCAAACTTCATATCTTGCCCGCAGGTCACCATGAGACGCCAAAATAAGGGTTTGAACAAAATCCACCGAAAGTTAACTATAGTTATCATACTGATCGAAACACCAAATATTTTTTTTCTCAAAAACGGCTCTAACGATTTTGATTACATTTTTTATATTGATAGCTCCCAATATAGCAACTATACGATAAAATTCCCATTAATGGGAAAATTATGAGAGCAGCACAATAAATTACCAAAACTTTCGACGTAATCGATTTTAGAGTGGTTTTTAGAGAAAACGACTGAACCAAATCAGCTCAAACTTGATGTCTAGGCTACAGGTTACCATGGCAAGCAAAAATAAGGGTATGGGCAAAATCCACCGAAAGTTAACTATAGTTAGCATAGTAATTAAAACACCAAATTTGTTTTCTCAAAAACGGCTCCAACGATTTTGATTAAATTTTTTATATTGATAGCTCTTGATAAGGAAATTATAACTTAAAAAATTCTCATTCGTGGGAAAATGACGAGAGCAGCACAATAAATTATCAAAATTTTCGACCAAAAGCGTTTTTAGCGCGGTTTTTTCCTTATAAACTCCGCTGCAATTTTGGTAGAATGTTAAAGAAAATTTGTATTGTAGTCCAATCCAATACCTATAGGGTGAGTGTTTAAAACCGCTCATGAGATTGATGGGGCTCACTCCAGAAATTCCTGAATTTCACTACCACGGTTTCGCTTACTACCGGTTCCAACAGTTATTACCCAATAACTCTGCAAAAGTGATTACTATCCTTCTTCAAAAAAATTCGTGTCAACGGCCTCATTAATTTTCTGTGTACCGATTGCTCAATAATGGTCCTGCAATGAGTACGAGCAGCACAATAAATTCCAGAACTGTAGGCGCTACCACTTCCTGCTGCTATGAAGTGTTTTTTGATCAAGTTCAAAGGCCTTGTACAAAGTGAATTGACGTAAAGCTAAGGAAAGTTGTGTGTTTTTTAAGGCGCTTCTAAGGGTAACCAACCTTGGAAAAATCGCAATTCACACTTTGAAGGCCTTCGGTTGAGTTTGCGAATGATTTTAACAAAGACACGACAAAACCGGTGAAGAAAATGCCGTAACTCGCTTCCCGGGTTGAGTGTTCATTTCCCACAGACAATGCCATGATATTTACCTCAATCGACGAAATGTGAAATCAATGACCAACAACTGGATACCACTCAGACCGCTGCTAGCGAAAAACGATGCACAAAATGTATTCATTGATGATATACGGCGTTGAAAAGCAATAGTTAGATGCGGGTAGCTAGTTTCAGTGGTGGGAGGGGGTCGAAGAAATGAAGCAAAAGGATTTTGGAGGCAGGTCGAACTTTTTGATTTGCTGAAAAATTAGAACCCACAACCTGAGTCGAAATTTAATTCAGGATAACGCTCAAAATCACTGTCATTTTGAACTCAATGCGGAAATTTGTGTGAATGCAACGCACTTCTACGAGTGAGGGGCATTCGCATCACGCATTGCATCCGTCCGCCGTCCACGCCATAGCTTGGCTTCTGCGCGTTCTAAAATAATCGGTTCTTAAGTACCTAATTTCATTTCGGATCTAGTCGTGCAATCCGATCGGAAGGACCATGGTTGTTATGGGTTTAGGTTTTGTTATAGTTTAATTTGGGCAGTTTTATTACAATCACGTCTTGTTTGGTGACGTTTTCTAAGCACTTGTCAATGCTGAGTCGAATAGGACGAGTCTCAGAGGCGAAGGGTTGTGTATAGTTGGAAACACAGTGAAATGGTCGTGGGGCAGCACAGCGAAAGTTATCGTTTCTTGTGTAGTTTGAAAACTCGCTCTCCTTGTTCGTTTTTCAAATCTACAATTAGCTCTTTCGTCCTATTGAATTTCGAATTGTACGAGCGCTAAAGAGACGCGGTACCTCAAAAATGATCTATTTTCGCGACATTTTTGTTTGGGGGTTTTGCTATTTTCAAACCATTTCGTAGAAGCCGTTTAATTGAAAGCTATAGGGGGCCCCCCCCAACGAGGAACCAAAGGCTGGTTGGTTTTGTCTAGTTACTCAAAACGAAAACCGAGTAAGTAGGTTGAGACAAGGGGATTCATAAATTGCTGCTAACAATACGCCGCAAGCGGGTTAACAATACGCCAAAAGAGAATAGACGTCAGCCCCGAAATAGACGACGACGTCTGCGGAATTCGTCTTTTTCCAACTACGCAGGAGAATTTGGGGATTTTCCTAGTGGCCCGATGCTAACTATAGAGAAACAAATGTAAACCATTTGCTAACTTGAATCTGCAAGGTATACAATTTGAAAGATCCAAACCGGTGCAAAACAAAAACTTCGCTTGTTATAAACATTGGTAAATTAAGAGTGGATGTTGGATGTTGGCTGTTAGTTGTAAGCAACGCAGATGTGAAAACGTTAATCAGATGTGAAAACTGTTAAACTCGTTACTTCGTAAAAGAAAGAAACCCGTTAGTGAGAGAAAGAGCGTTTAAATTCACATCCGACCGTAGTTTTTAAAATATCGTTCTCATTCAGGGGTCATCACTATCTGCCCTGGAATCTACCGCGATTGCTAATGTCATTCCAAGGTACCAAGTTCTTATGATTGACGTTTCGTGGGTCCTATGCCCAGTGACACCCACGATTCTGAACTTCACTCATTTTTCTCAGTTTTTAGAACAAAAACGTAAACGGTCTCTCAATACCCGAGTTACAGTTTGTTCTTTTTCAACCATAAAACGGCTGTGACTGCTGCAAACAAAGATCGGCAAACTTGAGGTTGCAATAGTTTTATTCTCTACGGAAATTCGCTGGAAGATAAAGAGAAACGTGGCATCTGTTTGTTCTACAGCCGACAGTCAGGCAAACTGACTAAATGTGGACGTGTTTTAAAATATTGCGCAATATCGATATTCAACAAATATAGAAAGTTTTAAAAACTAGTAGGAGCCCTGAATGTTGATACTTTATTTATTTATAATGAACGGGAGCAAGCCCATTCGATCAATAATAGATCGTGAAAGTAGTCGCTATGGCAGCCGTGAAAATGTACTAGACGCTCCAGCGAAAGGGCGGGACAGTCTGCTGAAAGGGTGCAGAGTGTCAATGTCGTGGCGGAGGGGGGGCGTAGACAATAATTCCAGATTGGGAGGTGGCGAATGCAGCAAGTTAGCTCAATGGGCAGCAGGCCGCGTAGTTTGCAGTGGAAAAAAAGGCAGTATGGTGCGAGATGCAGGGAGCGTAGCAGGGACCAGCCTGAGAAGAGACATTGGAGGAAGACCATGTCAATTATAGAGTCGCGGGAGAGCGACCCATTCCCATCTTGAAGGTCGTGCAGTGAAGGAAGACTCAATGCGCTCAACGTGACAACCATAAATTGGGCCCAAATGACAGACTATATTGGAGAGTGAGAAAGTACGAATCCTCGATAGAGAGCAGTCGAGGCAGAAAGATAAGTGAGAGCCAAGCAAACGCATTGCACGAGTGTAAATCTGAGCAAGTTTAGCTGGGCGTTCAAAAGTATTCTGTGGTCCTTTACTATAGGAGTGAGCTGTAGATGGAGTTGGTGAGAGGAACGGGAGTGAAGGAACGATGTTTTTACATATTTCGCTTTGAGAGAACGGTCCACTGTGGCAAGACAATCCACAATGGAGTCGAGGCTATCTTCCAGGAGGGCTCAGTCGTTGGTACGTTGAGAAATTGACTTGGTTCTAGGTAGCATGAACGTCGTTGATGACAAGAAAGGTAAAAAGAATGTGGCCAATGTGGGAGCCCTGCAGGGCACCCGCCGACCAGGCAGCAAAGGGCGATGAGATGACACTATCTGACATCACCACCTGCTTGAAACCCACCACTCCAATAGAGCCAACAGACCTGCAGGGTGTTGAAGGCCCTTGAGAAGTAATATTATATACTATTACATCCCCCTACGACCGACATAATCGAACTAACGGAATTCTCAACATGCGACCCACATAAATTCGCCACGTTCGATTATTTCAACAATCGGTTGGGTTGTTTCATACATTATTCTGTCGACCTAGTCATTATTTCTCCTTTACCATCACATGACGCACTCCCTGCAGCAAAAACTAATTACATGTAGAAGTGTTGTACGGCCCGTAAATTGGATGTTGATCGGAGAAGGGGAACGAGAATACAAGGCGATTCGACGATAATCAACGCCAAGTAAATTAAGACTGTCATTAGTATGTTGAAAGCACAACGAAGGACAAAGTCAGGGCTGTTAGCCATTCAACGAGCCGATTGCCGCTTTTGTTTTATGGAACGTGACTATGATTCGAAAATATAACGTTTCATTATTCTTTCGAGAGACAATTTCGGTGCCAGAAAGAATGAAAAATGGCGATGAGATTCCCTAATGCGCATTGTTACGAGTTTAAAAGCTCCGTCGACGTTGACGGGCTATCGAATCAGTTACTGGCGTCAACACTTGTCGTGTTAACGTTGTGGCAAAGAGCGTCGAGATAAATATTGTTATTTACGAAGGCTTTATTGGAGTTTTAATTTTCACGTTGAATATCTCATCTGATATCAGAATGCGCTTTCTGTATATACCTGTTTGTTTTTGTATATGCCTACCTCTCTGTTGTTTTTTATCTCCAAAGTATATCCATCTCTGGCACACAGGACGCGCCAATGCGATATATTTGAGAGCAATCTAGTGTTGTGGTTGATTTCTGCACAAGTTCCGACGAGTGTTTAGTGCGTGTGTGAGTGTGTTTTCGAAATATTTGGTGCGACGCATCACGCAACTCAGCCCCCGTGCATTGAGCGATTTTCGTGGCGTTAGCTGTTAATCCAATGTATTTTTCATTCAATTCATTGGAACTTGATAAAACATCAAGAAAGTGGAATTAATTGAGTTACTCCTACTCATGCACCCTGCTGATGGAGTCGCTTCGCGGCGTGGGCCTCGACGAGAAGGACACTACTCTGATACAGAACCTATATTGGAACCAGATCGCTAGAGTCAGAACAGACGGATCCATGTCAGAGCAAATCGGGATTGGCAGGGGAGTTAGGCAGGGCTGCGTCTTGTCCCCATTACTGTTCAATCTTTACTCAGAGCTAATATTTGTCAGATCTCTGGCAGATATCTCAGAGGGGGTCAAGGTTAATGGCGTGAACATAAACATCATCAGATACCCTGACGATACTGTCTTGATCGCTGACTTGGATGTAGGTCTGCAGCGACTCCTCAACAGCGTAAGCAATACCTGCGAAGAGTTTGGTATGAAAATAAATGTGAAGAAAACCAAGGTAATGATAATCAAAAAGTCAAAAAATGTCCCACAACCAATCCAAATAAATGGAAGGATACAAGAAGAAGTGGGCAAGTTTCAATACCTGGGATGCTGGATAGACAACAAACTAGATCCAGACATAGAAGTTACATCGAGAATAGAACAAGCCAGAAACTGTTTTGTACGACTCAGGAAGCTCCTCAGCGACTCACGAATTAGTCTCGACCTGCGTTTAAGACTCTCAAAATGTTATGTATGGTCTGCTCTCCTGTACGGAGTCGAAACATGGACCCTAAAAACACAAACAATCAACAGGCTGGAAGCTTTCGAGATGTGGACATATCACAGAATACTCAAACTACCATGGTCATCGCATACCACGAATGAAGAAGTCTTGCGCAGGATTGGAATAGAACGAGAGCTGTTCAAACTTGTAAAAGTCCGTAAAACTGCATACCTAGGTCATATCCTGAGAAACGACAAATACCGTTACGCACAGCTCATCGTCAAGGGAAAGATCGAGGGCAAGCGGGGCCTAGGACGGAAGAAGATGTCATGGCTGAGGAATGTACGTTGGTGGACTGGCATGAGCTTCGAGGAGCTCATCAGAGCCGCTGAAGACAGAGAGGGATTTGCCACTGTGATATCCAACCTTCATTGATGGAGATGGCACGTCGAAGAAGAAGAAGATGCACCCTGAACATTATTAGTGCATCCGATAATAATCAGTGTTCTTTAAGCTCAATCGGTTTACTCTCTCGGTAGGAGTTACCTCGTTCGGAAGACATCATTCAAGGGCCTCGGTGTGCTTCATGACCGCCGTCTTTCAATGTATGAGCACATTGACTCCATTTGTAGCCGTGGGATGCGTGCATTGGGCTTCCTCAAGGAATATCCACAACGTGCAATCAGCAACGTGCTCTCCCGTACAAATCGCTTGTCCAGCCACACTTGTAGTACGCTTCGGTGGTCTTGGTCTCCTTTTTAAACTTCATCTTTTTTCCGAATTGACCGAGTCCAGCGGAAGTTTTTGAGGTACGTCGCCTTTAAACTTCGCATCCCCGGTTCAGACATTAACTACCAGTATGCAGAGCTGTAGCCTCACCACTCTACAACACTCATCAAGTGCAGTTGTTTGCTGCAGGATGTCTCCTTTCAGCACAAACAGGTCATGTTCGAGAGATTCTATTGCCGACCTTTCAGTCCGAGTTCTGCCAGTCCCGAGAGCTCTTAAGCCGTCCCCAAGTCGTAGACGAGGGAAAGCAACTCCTTGGCCTGACGGCTTCAGGAGCCCACCCTCCAGCACTTAGTGAAACAGACCAGCACGAGTCCTTCCTCATTCTACCAGTGGGCCCCACTTCTCGGGGGATCAGCGGGGCTCTAGCAGCCCATGCTACCAGGTGCTAAGCGGTCTCCCGCTAGCGGCCTTCTGGTGTGCCTCGAAGTTCTAACATTAGCCAGCCATACACGAGCAGATATCTGCGACAGATATCACGTTTTTAAACGATATCTGTGGGAACGATCTGTGCGTTAGTGGGCGTTAAAAAATGATGAAAGATGTGAAAATCGACCAGAGATATCTGCGAGAGTTCAAATCTGGCAGATGGTAGTCGGGCGTCCCCCTTAACCTGCAGACTTCTCGGAAGCGATGTCTGTGGTTCAAAGAACTGTTCGATTGGATCGGGCAGTCACTTAACGTTAAGATGTTCTGTTGTCCACGAGTGTTTTCCCCTGTTTTCACATAAGTAATTCAAAACTCGTAACTGCAAACATTCGTAGGAAACTACCATTTTCGTAACTACAAAAACGATCTCCCACAAGCTAATAAATTCGTAAATACATTATTACTAGTTGGCTTCTACCCCCAGTGGCATACTTACCCAGAATTGAGGGGGGGGGGATAGTATTTTCAAATTTAGTTGTAGTTTTTTATTTACAAAAAACCAAATGAATTGAATTACGGGAGCCGGGGAGATGAGCTAGCAAAATGTTCACAATCCCGCGGGTTGTTCTCCCTAAGGTGCGCCAACAACTTCATGTGCCCGAACTTTCTCCTTTCCGAAACCCATGACTTCTCCCAAACTCGTCTTTTTTTGGCCTAGCCGTTTTATGGGCAATCAAAAAAATACCCGCCGCAAAAGCCGCTAAATTACGCTATTTTAACTACGAACAGTCACTAACCCCATGGCATCAAATTATGGAATGTGTGACCGATTTGGAAAATGTTTCGGATTCGACCGATAACTCGAGTCTGCCAGACGAACGTCGATGACAGACCTGAATCTGTCAGATTTCATCCCACGAACGAACAGATGACATCGGGCACTGGTCAGGTGACAGATCTCGGGCATGAAAGATCGGTCGATAAGTTTTTCGTGTTAAGGGGCAACGACCGATCTCATCGGTCACGCCAGATCGTTAGCGATATCTGTCAGATGAGATCAGGCGACCAAATCTGCCGCAGATATCTGCTCGTGTATGGCTGGCTATTGACTGAGGGGAGAGCCTCTCAGGGTGTTAGGCCTCCTACCGCTTCTCTCAGAGGTGCCGACTAGCCTCTGCCTCGTTTCACCTTAGAAGTGAGTGCAATGAAGTTAAGAGGTGTTGAAGGCGGGTGCAATACTGCGGAGGATACAGTACCCGTTCGGATATAGACTATGGGAGGACGCTCCTCGCAATGCCCTCCAGCGCCAGGAAGCCAGTCGCTGACACGTAACGGGTCAGGTCAATTGGGAGCTCATCCCCAAACATCGTTTCCCTCAGACGTGCGCGCGGACTTGTCGGTGGAGCTTCGCCCTGAAATCCCCGTGGCCCAACAGATATTGAGACACAGAGAAGCCAGTGCTAACCCACCTCATTTTCAATCTGCCCTCCACAGACGGGAATAGGGCAAACGTCCATCAGCCAGTTTCAGCCTCTGTCCACTTTCCTTGCCATACACTTATCAGGTTGGCCATTATCGTTCTTCGTCTGGACTCCCTCTGGTGGTCGGGGCTGGGCGATAATTATTGTATTTAAGTAATTGAAACGCTATTTGAAGAGTAGAAAATCCTTATGCCCTTTTCACTACATTTTTGTTGTGGTGGTACAACACAGTGTGGCATAATTTCGTACTCTTTCAATCATAAGCTCGGTTGTTTGATCTGGAATCTGGATCGGCAGATAATATTTATAATTTGGTTCAACTGGCGCCGGCTGTATCGCCAAGACAGATCGCTTTCTGTGTGACAAAGCCGTTACGGTCATGTTTCACACGCGATATGGTTGAAGCTAATAGATAAGGTTCGAGGCGCGGCGCTTTGACAGTAGCAACATCCCGTCTTGAGATATGGACGTCGAACCGGAGTTCCTTCTTGAAAGGGGAGCTGCTGGTGACCTTGAGTGGCTTTTAGGGTGGCGTTGTCTGAGAAGCTCTTGCCCGTCTATGCTCTTGTAACACCCGGCAATCTACATTGAAAGAACAACGTTGCAACAGAACGTGATTTCTCGTGTGCAGTCGGAAACTGAATGAAGTGGGGGTTGAGAAAACAGGGGTTAAAGCATGGAGCGTTAAACTCTCCTCGCCATGTTCAATGACAAACTCGCTGGTGATACCCGCTTTTTACTTTCCGCTACCCGAAGGGAAGGAAAGTATAGTAATCGGCCCAAAAAAAAATTTGGGTTTTCTTCAGATCTTTACGTTTCAGACCCTACTGAGTCTAAAAAACCTAATTTCGGCGCGTGGTCCGTGTGTGTGTGTGTGTGTGTGTGTGTGTGTGTGTCTGTATTTCGATTTGCGGGAGAACGGCTGATCCGATTGAGCTGGTTCTTTTTTTATTTTGTTCGATATTTTTTGTAGACACCAAAATAAGGTTATGGACGATTTCGGCCAATGGGAAGGGGGGGGGGGGTGAGGGGCGAAAATGTACCAAAAACTAGGGTTTTTCGCATTTTTCTCGAAAACGGCTCTAACGATTTTGACTAAACTTTCAAATTATCTTCTACTAATCAATACCTAACTTTTCTTATGTATACATATCTCCATAAAAATACGGTGAACGGAGATATAGGCCCATGAAGCAAAATGAGGTTTTTTACGCTTTTTTGGCAAAATGGCTTCAGCCATTTTCAGCAAACTCACAGGATGTTTTCAAATAGTTAATACCTACATATTCCTCTCAATAAATGTTCCTGTGACGGTCCATTGAACAAAGATAAAAATCAAAATGTGTCGAAAATAACGTTTTTTCGAACATTTCCGTAAATTCTGGAGTGACTGCTTCACCAAATGTGATAAATTCTAATGGAGTGTCTTATATTCACCCATACCCACATTTCTTTCTGTATAATTATTTCTGTATATGTATGTTGAACGGAGATATAAGCCAAGTTAACTCAGAAAAGGAGATTTGTCGAATATTAATTTATCGGAATTCCAATTTTCTCAGAAACGGCTCTAACGATTTCGATCAAACTTACGGAGTACTCTCAGCGAACTAGTCCCTACATTTTGTTTCCCATAAATGTTCCTGTGAAAATGCGTTGAACGAAGATATAGCGCCCGCGTATGTAGTTGGTCTTCGAACTTACGGGGGTGGCGGAAAGTTGTGTGTTGCTACGCACCAGATATTTCCAACTTCCTTCTTGTACGTAATACTCACAACAGTTTTTTTAAATCCGCTCCTTAAGAACTTTTCACTCGAATAAATCTTTCTTTTCGTTCAAATTCGACCATAAATAACCTTTCCCTAAGCCTGTCCATCCCCTGATTCCACCACTGGATCCATGGCTCGGGGAGCGCCCTGGTGAGGCAGATTCCTACCATACCCATTTCCTCACGTGACACGGCAGCATTTAGGATGTACCTGCACCGAATTGGTAAGACTGCAAGCCAATGGCGGATAATGCTTACCGTTACATCTTCTTGATCCAAGCGTGAGCAGCCTGGCAGTGCACAGTAGAGGGCACAGTTGGCCGCCTCACGCCAGACTGATCTGTTAGCACTATGTAGGATCCCAGTGGAAACTGGAGGTTCAACTTGCTCGGCCAGTGGTCAGTCCAAAGAGGATGGAGCTTGCTTGATTCAGGGCCAGCATCTGTCAGGGATGAAGAATGAAGGCTGGAAGAAAAAACCGCCCATAAACCTTCAAACTGCTGGGAAGTATTGGAGAATGTATGGGAACGGCGACATGCTGCAAGATTCCAGTGAGGGTGAAGAGGGCAAAAAAGAAGAGATGCCAACGTGTGGAAAGGCGTGAGTGCCAACCTGATGCAATGCGCAAATCGGTTTCAGTTTCAGGGGTTCAGGAGTAAATTCATGAGACCACTAGGAGCAGGCCGAAAACCCTGCAAATTATTACACAACGGTTTATTATTCTCATGTACAGCTTGACCTAGTATTACTGCTCCGAGACCCATCCCATTCGATTCAGCATCGAATGCTAGTAAACCATACGAAACATGACCTGACTACAATGGAACTAAGGAAACAAAACGTCTGATGATTTGGCCCCGGCGGGTATAGGGAAATTACAGTAATTATTAGAGTCAACTAATTGCAAGAACTAGCGGGAACTACAGCGGAAGTCAACGTTTCGTCGTTAGTACTCCTTCCCTCCCTCCCGTCTCATCAAAAACCACTCGCCCGCTTGCCTCGCAACGCCTTAACAATTGCCGAGGGTTTGCACCCGAGGTTGGTTGGGAGGAAGGTTCGGGCCACTTCCTCCGCACACCCCTACATCGGATCATAAATGCCTACAGACGTTTACGAGCGCCTGGCGCCGGGGGAATATTTAGTTTCCGTAGTTCCATTGTAGTCAGGTCATGTTTCGTATGGTTTACTAGTATTTTCCGATGCTGAATCGAATGGAATGGTCAAGCTGATCATGAGAATAATAAACCATTGTGCAATAATTTGCAGGGTTTTTAACTCAATTTTAATACGAGATGACCTTATCAAGTACATATTAGGTTATTTCGAACAAAACGAATTTTTATATTTCGCCACAAAACCGGCATTAGTGATTAGTTCAACATTTATTGAGTTTTCTATAATTATCTAACAATTTTCGCGTAGGTAATTTATTGGATAGGACCATGAATTTTCAATGCATTAAACCTGCAACAAAATCTAATTCATTTGATGGAAATCTACGAATATGATGCTTTTAGTAAAATCGCAATCTTTTTTACGAGGTGCGGTTTTCGTTGTTGGAATTTAGAGAGAAGAAGAGAGAGGTGGTGTAATGGTGACTGCTCGGTCAGTCCACAATACAAAGCCTATTCTCTTGTAACACTAACTTGTGGGTAGCCTTCATCTTCAACGTTCTAAAAATGCAAGTTGGGGGGATGTGAGAGGGTACGTTCACAGTGATAGTTTCGATTACGTTTTTCACACACGAAATACTATCGAATGTTGTGCCAGGTAGCAAGCAATTTATGTACTTTTTTTGCAACTACTACACCCTTACTATAATTTTTTTTTTAATTTTAATTTACAGAGCTGCGGGCGAAGTTCGAATCAAACCTGGCCTGGTGGTGGGCTAGCAAGGATCCTCGCGTAGGCGCACACATGGGCTGAGAGCCTCAATCCATACTTTGTACCCGTAAGTATTATTCGAACGCGATTCAACGCTCGATTTTGAATTATTGTAAACAATCGGGGTTCCCAATTACGATGAGCGCCAGTCTGCACGAAATTGGGTGATTAATAAAAATGGCTCTTTTTCTGGAGCAGTGCTGCAAACTAGTGGTCTGGACTTAGTGGTCTTTGCGTCCTGTGGCCAAGTAACGATAAAGCTCAGGGAACGGTTGATTATTCTTGAAGAAGCGCTGCCAGGATCAGTGGTCATTGGAATCCTAAGTCACGTGGTGGGTGTCAGTCCATTCATGTTGTACCAGGAGGCAGAGCTGAACACGATTTCTAAGGCTCCCCCATGCCATTGGTTGCTTTGGAGGTCACTCAAGGACGTAACGAATTACCTTCCTTCATTCAACGTGAGCGTTATTAACAGGGACACGAGAACTCCGTTGGAGGGGTTCAAGAGTTTTGGCATTGAGCGGCAGTATCGGAGTCATTCACTCTCTACAGGGAGTCGGGTCGCCAAGACAGTTTCTCTGGCGTCTCTAGGGTCTTATTATTTGCTGCCAGTTGGGGAAAACGGGTGGCAACAGAGTTGCTGGGCTATGAACGCAAACTCATTCCCCTCAGATCGTTTCGTGCTGCGCCCACTGTGCAATTTGGGGAGAAAGATTTGTGGTGCGCTTGCCCGGCGCTGGCCGAGTTCTTTATTTCCAGCTTTGGGACGTCGACCCTTCAGTGCGATAATTCGGCTGTGTTGGTCGGCATAAATGAGGTTTAGCGAGTAGGCATGGCGTTATAAGTCTGAGTTGGTACTTGGGTTCTACTGGTAGAGCTGTGGTACGCCTCTTCCAGAAATGGAGGTAGCACATAGGAAAATCAATTCACAAAAAATTAATTTTTGACATTTTATGTATTTACTTTGCTACATAAACTCGAAAATGTAACGCGGGATATGTAACGTGGGATACGTAACGGAGAAGCGTCACGAAATATATTGTGTTAGTGATTTTCAAATTGATTTGGTAGTTTCCTAATAAACTGCGCTCAGATGTTGCTAGGATCTTCAGACGAATTCAGGTGGTACTCCAACCAAGTACCTACGAGGAGTCTTTGATAACGCTCATAAGACATCCAGAAATCTTAGGATTTCAGCCACCATCGTTTCACTGATTTTCTTGTTTTTTCAGAGTTTACTATCCTTCGCTCTGCGAAGCAGCAAGGGCCAACCAACCACCTAACAGCATGTTTGAGTTCTTCAGATCTTTACGTTTCAAATTAAGTCCGAAAACGCTATTTGGGAAAATGGTTTGTGTCCAAACTCGATTCTGCGAAAACACCTGAACCAAATCAGCTCAAACCTGACCCCGCAGGTCGCTATGGGACGCCAAAAAGAGGCGTACGAGCAAAATCCTCCCAAAACTAACTGTAGTTATCATAATGATCAAAACACCAACTTTGTTTTTCTCAAAAACGGTTTTGATTGATTGTTTTTAATAGAAAGCTCCAAATGACGTGACAGTGCCATAAAATTCTCATTCGTGAGATAATGACGAGAGCAGAACGTTTCGACGAAAATCAATTTTGCAACACGTCCTCAAAATTTGACAATTACGTTTCAATTGCATGCTGGGTCGAACAGGACGGGTTCCTGTGGCAAATCCTACTACTCGATGAAACTCGCAAGAAAAGTTACCGTTTCCCCAAGTCCTGCGCTCATTTCCCCATTTCTTGAACAGCCTCCCGTTTCACTACAACCACCGGTCAGTTCAACTAGTCACGTCACTCCAATTGCCCAGCGTCGCCTGAAAACGTCAATTTTCGGTGTTCCGTTCTAGTCAGGTCATATTTCGTATCGTTTGCTAGTTTTGTTTTTATTCTGTCGTTGGTTCGTATTAGTGTGTAGTACGCTGAGTATTTTTCAGTAAATGGTCTCAGGGAACCGTGTTGGTTATTTTGTGTGAGGTGCAATGCTAAACACTTGTTTATTTCGTAAACTGCTTTACAACATGTTACCTATGTTGACTGTTTTATGTTGTCCCCGATCGCATTACATTTTCTACGTATCTGTACCACGTTTTATATCACATTCGTCATATTCTTCCTCTTCAAGTCTAATCTTCGTTAGTGAAGGTTGTCACGTTTCAGGCTTCAGAACATTGCACAATTTTCAGCCGTAGTGACCATACAAGGGGACGATAGTCGAGCGTGGGGTAGTGTAAAAAAACTCCCCCCTCCCCATCACTCACAACTACTGCCACCAATAATGCTTTTCTGTGGCTGGTTGAGGATTCAATGAACGATTTCAAAGTCAATATTTTCGTGAACGAAAGAATTCAGAATCGAACGAAAGCAATCTTTTATTTGGAACTCCCTCATCTGAACTGTGTAGTACGTGTAGTGTTTGTAAAAGTAATTGTTTAGTACAAAACACCTGCTTTTTAAATAATGGTTCACCATCTGTTTAATAATCCAATTGGAGCAAATAAACGGCGAATAAATATTTGCCATTACAGTCGGAAACGGCTTGCTGAAATTGACACACGCTTCCATACTTCCAAACACACACACTCGCAGCTGCTCAAATTTGCGATGAGCGATTACGAATGAGAGTGAAAGAGAGAGATAGATAGATACAGAGAGCAGAAAGGGGAAGAAGAAGAAGAAGATATCAGTTCAACAGCCAAGGCCGAGGGAACAATGACCGAAGTTGTGGCCATTCAGGCTCATTTCCATCTCCCCAGAGTTATTGGGAGTCGGCTTGGCTTCTTTAAAAGGGGTTACGGATTCTACCATTCCCCTCTACGAATTCTAGGATCTTTTTCCACTCGGTTTCTCTCAAACTAGTGCTGTTTATTATTCTCTCCCCTAATATGTTGAGTCTAGTGCCAAACCATAACGGGCATTCCCTAAGATAGTGATCTACTGTTTCTATTTCTCCACATGGGCACCTAGCGTTGGTGTTCGGATTTATCCTGTTTAGGGTCTTACCCACCGCATAGTGCCCAGATAGCATTCCAGTGATTCTTCGTAGTCTTATCTTGCTTAAGCCCAGTACCCAATTGGTTCTTTGTAGGTTATAACTAGTTATACCTATATTTTTGGAATGTTGGTACCCTTAATCGTTGTTTATTTCATCACATACATTTCTCCACATTTTCTCATTTATTTTTACTTTCAGTTGTTGCACACTGGCGGTTCTGGTCCACAGAAGTGTCCTCTGGCTCCCACCTTGGCTAGTTCGTCCGCTCTCTCATTCCCCGCATACCCCCTATGCCCGGGTATCCATTTTAGCGTGATTGTATTCCCTAGTTGTTGGATTTTCCCAACCTTGTGCTTTGTTTCTTCTATGAGATAGCTCCTGACTATTGGATTACCCAATGTTTTTACCACAGATTGGTTGTCAGTGTAGATAGCTATATTCGTGTTCCTAATGTTCTTTGTTACAAGTGTGCTAATACATAAGTTTATCGCTATGAGTTCACCTTGGTACACTGAGGTATTGGTACCTAGTGAAAGTGAT
This sequence comes from Pachypeltis micranthus, assembly GCA_020466155.1. Classification (NCBI taxonomy): domain Eukaryota; kingdom Metazoa; phylum Arthropoda; class Insecta; order Hemiptera; family Miridae; genus Pachypeltis; species Pachypeltis micranthus. Next base: position 3,149,343 of record CM035782.1, on the reverse strand, counting down.
TCTTCCCATTCTAGTGCAGGAATGTATATTCCCATTCCTGCGTTACCTTTTAAGTGTTTGGAGCCGTCTGTGTAGCAGATGATTTCAGATTCATCCGCCACTGACGGCCTGGTCTCCCACACTTGTCTTGAGTCTATTCTAGTGTTGAGGTTTCCCTGGAATTGATATGTCGTTGTCCTGTCATCCATTGGCATGTTTGCCTCCGGTATGCTGCTTATGACTGTTGTGCAAACAGTTCCGTGGCCGTGATTGTGTGAATGGTTCCAGTCGTTATTTTTTCTAAGTCTTAGTGCCCCTCTCATTGCCTCTTGTGTGACCTCCCATTTCATTGGTAGCACCCCTGTCAGTATGGCCATTATGACATTGGGTGTGCTATGAAATGCCCCTGTAATTGACTTAGTTATTACTCTGTCTAACTTATACAGGGCACTGTTTTTGGTGACTCCTGTCCACCATATCAGTGCTCCATACACAACTCGAGGTCTTACTATCGTTTGGTATATCCATTTCACAAATGTTGGTTTTAGGCCCCATGTTTTCCCTATCAGGCCTTTGATATGCAGGAGAAGTTTCCTTCCTTTTTCTAGTTGACTAGCTGTCTGATGTTTCCACCTAAGTTGTCTGTCTAGTATGACTCCTAGATATTTCACTGATGATGAGAGAGGAATATTGCATCCTCCCATCATCACATAGTAGCCAGTGGTCTTAGTTCTTTTCCTACTAAAGATTGTTGCTGTCGTTTTTGTCGGATTTACCGCTAGTCCATGTGTAGGGCACCATTCCATAACCAGTTTCATCCCCTCGCTCGCCAAATGGCAAGCCGTGTCTAGGGTTTTGTGACTGGCTAGGATGACACCATCGTCAGATAAAATTGGCAGTAAAGGCCCGTGTTATTTAATTCGGTTAATTAGCTCATCTATGACTAGGCACCAGAAGAGGGGGGATAGGCACCCACCCTGCGATGTTCCTCTCGTTATGATAAATTTTTTCGTGGTATTGCCTATTGTGCATTCGACCTCTCTACTGCTCAGTAGGAGAGTGCACCATGCTGTCAAGTTGTTCCCTACTTTTCTTGCTTGCATTGTTCGCTGAATGGATGCAAATTGGACGTTGTCAAATGCCCCCTGTACATCGAAAAAACAACCTACCACGTATTCTTTACTGTTCATTATTTTTACTTTCCTTGCTCTACGAAGTAGAAAGGAAAGTTATGTAATCGGCTGAAAAAAAAATTTAGAGTTCTCTTCAGATCTTTACGTTTCAGACCCCCCTGAGTTCGAAAAACACTATTTGGGAAAATGGTCTGTGTTTGTGTCGATGAACGATTTTCAGAGAAAACCACCGTACCAAATCAACTCAAACTTAATATCCGCAGGTCACCATGGGACGCCAAAATAAGGGTTTGAACAAAATCCACCGAAAGCTAACTATAGTTATCATAGTGATCAAAACACCAAATATTTTTTTTCTCAAAAACGGCTCTAACGATTTTGATTAAATTGTTTATATTGATAGCTCTCAATAAGGCAACCATACCATGAAATTCCCATTTGTGGGAAAATGACGAGAGCAGCACAATAAATTACCAAAACTTTCGACGAAATCGATGTTAGCGCAGTTTTTAGAGAAACCCACCGTACCAAATCAGCTGAAACTGGATGTCTAGCCTACAGGTTACCATGGGACGCAATAATGAGGGTATGGGCAAAATCCACCGAAAGTTAACTATAGTCATCATAGTGATCAAAACACCAAATTTTTTTTCTCAAAAACGGCTCTAACGATTTTGATTAAATTGTTTATATAGATAGCTCTCAATAAGTCAATGATACTATAAAATTCTCATTCGTGGGAAAATGACGAGAGCAGCACAATAAATTATCAAAATTTTCGACCAAAAGCGTTTTTCGCGCAGTTTTTTCCTTATAAGCTCCGCTGGAAGTCTTGTAGAATGTTTAAAAAAATTAGTATTGTAGTCCAATCCAATATCTAAAGGGTGAGTGTTTAAAAACGCTCATGAGATACATGGGGCTCACTCCAGAAATTCCTGAATTTCAACTACTGCCGTTTCGCTTACTACCAGTTCTAACAGTTATTTTCCAATAACTCTGCAAAAGTGATTATTATACTTTTTTTTAAATCGTGTTTACAGCCTCATTAATTAACTGTGTACCAATTGCTCAATAATGGTTCTGCAATGAGTACGAGCAGCACAATAAATTCCGGAACTGTAAGCGCTACCGCTTTCTGCTGCCGTAAAGCGTTGTTTGACCAAGTTAAAATTAACTGAGTGATAAATGAATTGATTGAATAGAATTAGCCATGTACAAAGTGAATTGACGTAGAGCTAAGGAAAGTTGTGTGTTGCAACGCACCAGATATTTTTCTCTACTCTTGTGATGAGGTTGTGGAGTGCTCCCTCAGTCGATTACTGCAATGCATATTGTTCTTTGTGTAGTGGTGAGTCGGTTAGTAGGTATTAAAGAAATTGGGTTGTGTCCGCCAGTAGGCAAATACTAAAGTTAACGTACCTGTTAGGTGAGTCCGTCTCCTCTGGCTTGTGAGTTACTGTGGGCAAGCGCTTTCGATGTAAAGACATCATCGTCTGGCCGTTTAGTCAGTAAAAATGTTTGACCTTCTTCCTCAAAGATCGGATTTTCCGAGGATTCACTCAACTCTGTACTGACTAAACGGCCAGACGATGATGTCTTTACATCGAAAGCGCTTGCCCACAGTAACTCACAAGCCAGAGGAGACGGACTCACCTAACAGGTACGTTAACTTTAGTCGGTTAGTACATCATCCCTAATATGTCTGTCGATTACTTTTTCTATGATCTTTATAAAAACGCTACATAAACGTATAGCCCTATAATCCTTAGGCGAAGTGTACTCTCCTTTCCCTGGTTTGGGAAGGAAGAGGACATAGGCTTTCCTAAGCTCTGCGGGGATGTATCCTAGTTTTATCATTGCATGTAGAGCGTTATAGATTTGTATCTGCAATGTGCTGTTACTTTTCTGTATTAGGGCAGGGAATATTCCATCCGGTCCCCCTTTTTTGTATGGTGGCATAGAATAAATTGCCCAGTCATATCGTTGTCGTGTGAAGAAGGTCATATGCTCCTGCTCGTCAGTCCTTGAGTATGTATTTTCCTTTTCTGTAGTGGCACCTATACCCTGTGTGGTGTCTGTATTCATTGTACTGTTGGGGAAGTGTGTCTTCATTAGATATTGAATGCATTCTTCTTCATTCTCAGTGTAGGAAGTGTACTTATAGACAGTAGCAGGAAGGGGAAGCAGTTCAAAAACCTCCTCCTGGATGTGTCTCCTTTAGGTGAGAGGCGTCGTGTCACCCAAAACCTTCAGTCCCTCATGACATGACCCTCAATACCTTACAGGAGCGGCATAAAAACGGGATCTCAGTTAACTCTCATTTTGGCACCTGCCATTAACGTATATCGTTAGTTTGGTCGGGAATCTAGAGATAAGGTCCAGTGTAGGGTGCGGGATTCTCAAGATATCAACTTCCGCGTTGTCAACCATGTCCCGTTGTAACAGTTGCTCCTCATGTACAAGCTTCTGTTGTGTTACGATTGGAAAAGACCAATACCTGCGTAATTAACTCATAAGTACTTCAGTATCCACCCCCCCCCCCCCTGGCTTGTCAGAGAACTTCAGGACATCCAAGACAAAACAGGCCCGGTAGAGACAGAGAATTATAATTATGGGTCGCTAACAATGAAATTCGAACGTTGTTTTCCTGTATCATTTCGGCCTTCAGCACTCTAAGCCGCCACAAAAGAAGTTTAAACTACTGATTTGCGACTCAGAGTATGAATCTCACTTCAGGTTTTACCTGCCCTTGAAGTTATTTAGTCTGCTTCAGATAACAGCCCTCTTATGTTATTGATGCCATTGAGACGATAATCAGAGCAGATTAAATTGAAAAAAAAAGGTAAACGTCTTAAATCAACGGCAGATAAAGGTTGGATTAATCGTTCAAACACTATGAAATATCGCTAGTGCAATGTCAATTGGAGGATTAGACGAATTAGTAACGGATAGGTGGGGAAGCTCGCCACTTGAAAAGAGACAACCTTGATGGTTTTGCTTTGCTTCCAATCGATTGTTTGGATCATTCGTTTCTACGAAAAAAAAGAGCAGCGCAGTAACCTACTGACCCATTTAGTGTTGTTGCCTTAGAACACTCTGTGTCAAGATTCTTTTACATTTTCTGAATGTAACTGGAGCGAAGAAAACGCGGTTCTGTTGGATATCAAAATTAAGAAACGGTTAGGCTTTATCAGCTGTTAACTATTCTTCAGTAGCTTTCCGTTGCAACACACAACTTTCCTTAGCTCTACAACAATTCACTTTGTACATGGCTAATTCTATTTAATCAATTCATTTATCACTCAGTTCCTTTGAACTTGGTCAAACAGCAGCAGGAAGCGGTAGCGCCTACAGTTCTGGAATTTATTGTGCTGCTCGTACTCATTCCAGGACCATTATTGAGCAATTGGTACACAGAGAATTAATGGGGCTGTAAACAAGAATTTTTTGAAGAAAGATAGTAATTACTTTTGCAGAGTTATTGGGTAAAAACGTTTGGAACTGGTAGTAAGCGAAACGGCAGTAGTTGAAATTCAGGAATTTCTGGAGTGACCCCCATGTATCTCATGGGCGTTTTTTAAAGACTCACCCTTTAGGTATTAGATTGGACTACAATACCAATTTTTTCAACATTCTACGAAAATTCCAGCGGAGTTTATAAGGAAAAAACTGCCCTAAAAACGCTTTTCGTCGACAATTTTGATAATTTATTGTGCTGCTCTCGTCATTTTCCCACAAATGGGAGTTTTATAGTAAAATTATCTTATTAACAGCTACCAATATAAAAAATTTAATCAAAATCGTTAGGGCCATTTTTGAGAAAAAAAATATTTGGTGTTTTGATCACTATGATAACTATGGGTAAATTTCGGTGGATTTGGTTCAAACCCTTATTTTGGCGTCCCATGGTAACCTGCGGGCGAGATATCAAGTTTGAGTGGGTGTGGTACGATGGTTCTCTCTAAAAATCGTTCACAGACACACAGACCATTTTACATACAGACCAAATAGTGTTTTTCGGACTCAAGGGGGTCTGAAACGTAAAGATCTGAAGAGAACTCAAAATGTTTTTTTCAGCCGATTACATAACTTTCCTTTCTACTTCGTAGAGCCAAGGAAAGTAAAAAGGAGCAGCGCAGTAACCTACTGACCCATTTAGTGTTGTTGCCTTAGAACACTCTGAGTCAAGATTCTTTTACATGTTCTGAATGTAACTGGAGCGAAGAAAACACGGTTCTGTTGGATATCACGATTAAGAAACGGTTAGACTTTTTCAGCTGTTAACTATTCTTCAGTAGCTTTCCGGTTTGTTCTTATCGGAAGCCGCAAGCGCCTAAATCGTTCAATTCAACTCCCACCACGACAAATTTACTGTAATTGGTTTCAACTTTGTGAAGCACGTTGTCTGAGCTCCACACGACTTGTAATTGAGTCACCAATTATTTGCGTGGAACTTACGCGAAGCGCAGTATTAATATTTACGGTAAATTGACGTTACCGCCTCAGGGCTCAATGGAAACCCCAAGCTACCAAAGTCAACTTGAAGTGTCTTCCTTGTGTGAGCCTGAAGATCTCAGAACGCACAGTCCTTTCCATGAGTAGCAGCGAGACAGAAAAGATTCTCCTTGTTTTCAAAGCTTCGTTGCTGTCTGCTCTTGTTTTTCAGCCTTTGCTCGTAACTGATGGCAAACTGAACTCTCAACATTCACATTCTTGCCTGAACATGGTACAGAAAATAACTTTGAAAGTGTTCTTATCTTGCACAATGAAATCAGAAAACACACTTAGGAAATGACGACAGATGGTGGAGAGTAATTGAACAATGACCATAGCCTGAAGGTTAATGACTTTTTGTAGCACCTGAAGAAACATTTTAAACCACTTCAACTGATGCAGGCGGGCTATCTCTGTGGACTACTCGCTATTAGAAGGTTGAATTTTGGTGTGAGCTTTCTGACTCACACAGAAGTTAGCCCAGCAGTTCTATCCCTCTGCAAACCTCTTCTCTCTTATTAAAACCGTTAAGGCGCTGGAAGAAACATTCGAAGAATCCTCTGAGTCGCATGTTGAGGGGTAATGGCCCAGAATCCCAATTTTTCAGACACCCACACACCCCTAGATTGATCACACATGATTTGTCATGTAACAAATCTATGTTCTGTGCATTCTAATATGTTCAGGCTCACATAGGAAGAAACTTCAAGGTGACTTGGGTAGCATGAGGTTTTCATTCAGAGTGGTGAAGTCCTGAGTTCTCAAAAAGCAGTTCTGGCGGTTCAGTCAATTAGCCACAAATATCAATACTGCGCTTTGCGTGAGTTCGACCCAAATCCTGAATTGTTGAACCAATTATAGTTCGTGAGGACCACTGACGATGGTGACATTAGGACTAATGAACAACTACGTACTTTGCAAAGTTGAAACTAATTACAGCGAGTCTGTCGTGATGGGCGATTGCAATTAAGAGCTGAATTGAACGATTTAGGTGCTTGAGCCTGTTGGTAAGAACAAACGTAAAGAGCTACAGCTACTGAAGACGAGCCCCCGCTCTTTCAAAGCATCTCGTACTAGTCAGGAGTGTGTTGCGGCTATCTATTATAATACATTATTACTGTGCTGTACCGTTCAAATGTAAATAAATAAAGAAAACGCGCTACTCACGATGGCACTTAAACGATACATGCAAAAATAGCGAGTACCGCCTGACTCCCATTGTAGCCCATTGTGTTGTTGTCCTTCCCACTGATGGCAGTATAGTGGCTAATGATGAAGATACATACTTCCTGCTCAACATTTTGGACAATTTCAAAATCAAATTCTGAGGATTCCAGTTATCCGATGTTTTTAGTTAATTAGCTTAGCCTGCGGAATACCATTTACTATTTTTAGGCCAATTTTGAACCCCATAGCTCACTTCTATTGGCAGTTATCGAGCGTAATGGCAGATATACATTTTTACTTTCCTTGGCTCTACGAAGTGGAAAGGAAAGTTATGTAATCGCCTGAAAAAAATATCTGGTGCGTAGCAACACACAACTTTCCGCCACCCCTTTAAGTTCGAACAACACCTACATAGGCGGGCGCTATATCTTCGTTCAACGCATTTTTACAGGGACATTTATGGAGAACAAAATGTAGGGACTAGTTAGCTGAGAGTACTCCGAAAGCTTGATCGAAATCGTTAGAGCCGTTTTTGAGAAAATTGGAATACCGATAAATTAATATTCGACAAATTTCCTTTTCTGAGTTAACTTGGCCAATATCTCCGTTCAACATATATATACAGAAATAATTATGGAGAACGAAATGCTGGCATGGGTAAATATAAGACACTCCATTAAGGTTTATCACATCTGGTGAAAAAGTTACCCAGGAATTTACGGAAATGTTAGAAAAAACGTTATTTTCGACACATTTTGATTTTTATCTCTGTTCAATGGACCGTCACAGGAACATTTATTGAGAACAATATGTAGGTACTAACTATTTGAAAACATCCTGTGAGTTTGGTGAAAATCGCTGGAGGCGTTTTGCCAAAAAGCGTAAAAAACCTATTTTTGCTTCAGGGGCCCATATCTCCGTTCACCGTATTTTCATGGAGATATGTATGGGAAAGGAAAGTAAGGTATTGATTAGGAGAAGATAATTTGAAAGTTTAATCAAAAACGTTAGAGCCGTTTTCGAGAAAAATGCGAAAACCCCTAGTTTTTAGTACATTTTCTTCCCCCCCCCCCCTTCCCATCGGCCGAAATCGTCCATAACCTTATTTTGGTGTCTACAAAAAATAACGAACAAAACAAAAAAAGAACCAGCTCAATCGGGTCAGCCATTCTTCCGCAAATCGAACTACAGACACACACACACACGGACCACACGCCGAAGACTCAGTAGGGTCTGAAACGTAAAGATCTGAAGAAAACCCAAATTTTTTTTTTGGACCGATTACTATACTTTCCTTCCCTTCGGGTAGCGGAAAGTAAAAATTTTGAGTTTTCTTCAGATCTTTACGTTTCAGACCCTCCTGAGTCCGAAAACACTATTTGGGAAAATGGTCTGTGTTTGTGTCGATGAACGATTTTCAGAGAAAACCACCGTACCAAATCAGCTCAAACTTGATATCTCGCCCGCAGGCTTCCATGGGACGCCAAAATAAGGGTTTGGACAACATACACCGAAAGTTAACCATAGTTATCATAGTGATCAAACACCTAATTTTTTTTTTTCTCAAAAACGGCTCTAATGATTTTGAGTAAATTTTTTATGTTGATAGTTCTAAATAAGGCAATTATACCATCAAATGACCATTCGTGGGAAAATGACGAGAGCAGCACAATAAATTATCAAAATTTTCGACGTAATCGATTTTAGCGCGGTTTTTAGAGAAAACAACCGTACCAAATCAACTGAAACTTGATGTCCAGCCTACAGGTTACCATGGGACGCCAAAATAAGGGCATGGGCAAAATCCACCGAAAGTTAACTATAGTTATCATAGTGATCAAAACACCAAATTATTTTTCTCAAAAACGGCCCTAACGATTTTGATTAAATTTTTTATATTGGTAGCTGTTAATAAGATAATTTTACTATAAAACTCCCATTTGTGGGAAAATGACGAGAGCAGCACAATAAATTATCAAAGTTTTCGACGAAAAGCGTTTTTGCCGCGGTTTTTTCCTTATAAACTCCGCTGGAATTTTTGTAGAATGTTAAAAAAAATTGGTATTGTAGTCCAATCTAATATCTAAAGGGTGAGTGTTTTAAAACGCTCATGAGAAACATGGGGCTCTCTCCAGAAATTCCTGAATTTCAACTACTGCCGTTTCGCTTACTACCAGTTCTAAACGTTTTTACCCAATAACTCTGCAAAAGTAATTACTATCCTTCTCCAAAAAATTCTTGTTTACAGCCCCATTAATTCTCTGTGTACCAATTGCTCAATAATGGTCCTGACATGAGTACGAGCAGCACAATAAAATCTGGAACCGTAAGCGCTACCGCTTGACCATAAAGCGTTGTTTGACCAAGTTCAAATTAACTGAGTGATAAATGAATTGAGTAAGTAGAATTAGCCATGTACAAAGTGAATTGTTGTAGAGCTAAGGAAAGTTGTGTGTTGCAACGCCCCAGATATTTTTGTTGTAAATCTACATGTACCCAACGATGCTTAAATCAAGGATACCTTAAAAACCTAACGGGTTTAGCTCAAAAAGTCGTTAAAAATTAACACTTTCACCCCCTTGCGAAACACGAATTACTTTTTTCTGAATCACCACTTTGAAAAACAGAAGTTGCCGGCGATATTGTTTTTAAATCCAATATAATTACTCACCCTCTCGTCGGCATTCGCGGCCCAATTTGAAGAAAAATATTGCATTAACATGAATTGCGCGAATAACATCAATTCATCTTCTTGTCGAGCTGACAATCGAGATCTCAGGTTCGAGGGGGCCCTTCAGCTGATTGGAATGTAAATTATTTATTTTATTATCGGAAGACTTCAATTATTTATTAAGGAAAATGCTGTCGAGTGGTCGAGTTTTTGAGCCGATTGGCCGTCAGTACCGTTTCAAACGTTTAATTGATCAGACCGAGCGGTTCGAGCTTAATGAGGAGCTGCGACCAACGCCAAGGTAGCACATGCTCGTTTTCTTCTTCTTGATTTGTTTGTATTGTGAAATTTGAGTGTTGAGTCCAAGGACAATCCGAATTGAAAATTACGAAAACCACTTGTCCTATTTTAATTTCTACTCGCTCTGCGAAGTTATTTATTGACGTGTGAAAGGTAACTAGTTGAACGTCAAGTGGTTCACGATGTCGTTCAGAAGCTCAATAAGAGGCAATCTCGGTATTTTAGTACAAGAGGTTCGTTCAAGATCTTTATAAAATACTGATTGAACCGAGCAATGAATCCCACAACTAAACAAAAAATATCTGGTGCGTTGCAACATACAACTTTCCTTAGCTCTACGTCAATTCACCTTGTACATGGCCTTTGTACTTGGTCAAACAACACGTCACAGCAGCACGAAACGGTAGCGCTTACAGTTCTGGAATTTATTGTGCTGCTCGTACTCATTGCAGGACCATTGTTGAGCAATTGGTACACAGATAATTAATGAGGCTGTAAACACAAATTTTTTGAAGAAGGGTAGTAATTACTTTTGCAGAGTTATTGGGTAAAAACTGTTAGAAATGGTAGTAAGAGAAACGGCGGTAGTTGAAACTCAGGAATTTCTGGAGAGACCCCCATGTATCTCATGAATGTTTTTAAACACTCACCCTATAGGTATTGGATTGGACTAAAACACAACTTTTTTTAAACATTCTAGTAACATTCCAGCGGAGTTTAAAAGGAAAAAACCGCGTCAAAAACGCTTTTCGTCGAAAATTTTGATAATTTATTGTGCTGCTCTCGTTATTTTCCCACAAATGGGAATTTTATGGTATAATTATCTTATTGAGAGCTATGTATATAAAAAATGTAATCAAAATCGTTAAAGCCGTTTTTGACAAAAAAAATTTGGTGTTTTGATCACTATGATAACTATAGTTAACTTTCGGTGGATTTTGCCCATACCCTTATTTTTGCGTCCCATAGTAACCTGTAGGCTAGACATCACGTTTCAGCTGATTTGGTACGGTGGTTTTCTCTAAAAACTGCGCTAAAATCGATTTCGTCGAAAGTTTTGGTAATTTATTGTGCTGCTCTCGTCATTTTCCCATAAATGGGAATTTTATGCTACAATTGCCTCATTGGGAGCTATCAATATAAACAATTTAATTAAAATCGTTAGAGCCATTTTTGAGAAAAAAAGATTTGGTGTTTTGATCACTATGATAACTATAGTTAACTTTCGATGGATTTTGTCCAAACCCTTATTTTGGCGTCCCATGGTAACCTGCAGGCGAGATATCAGAATCATAAAATTAAGTTCTCTGCACTATACATGATCAGAGGGCTTGGAGTGAGCCCCAAAGCAATATCTTGTCTGTGGAGCGTCAATACCTTCCTCGTGGGCGATCAATACCTTTCTTGTGGAGCTTCAACTACTTTGACCATCTCTGCGTAGCTTTAACCTCCTTTTCATTCAATAGTTTGCCACCTCAGCAATCATTTTCGTCACACCAGCATTAGTAGGTTTTCTTTTAGTTTAATGAGGAACATCGTTGTGGGGATGAGCGACGGTGATGGTTCAATGAGTATTGTTGAATTGGAAGAAGGAGCGATCGAATCAGTTGTGATAGCAACTCAGCTCCTGTTAGATTCTGCTCACAACTCGAAGAAGGCAATGATTTGAGTGCCACCAAATTCGTTTGTTTGAAAATGTAAAACTAGCGAGAAGTTTAATTCTAATTGCGAAAGGTTTAATTCAGTTCGCCAACAGCTTAATTCTGATTGCGAAAAGTTTAATTGCAAATGCTATAAATTTATTCGTACGAGTGGTATTTGTGAGGATATAACTGCGCTAAAAACGATTCACTTCGACATTTTTGATAATTTATTTGCTGCTCTCGTCGTATTCCCTCGAACTAAAATTTTATAATGCCTTTGTGTCGCTCGGAACTGTGCGCGCAAAAAGATTAAAAAACATTTGGTGTTCGATCGCCATGACAACTATAGGTAAGGCTCGGACCGATTTTTCTCGTACTCTCTTAACCGTGTTCACCGACAAATATCCCTTTTTCTGCCTTGAAACGTGAGGATTGGAAAGAAAATCGATTTTTTTTCAGTCATTCACATTACTTACCTTCTTACTACAAGGCTAAAGCAAGTGATAAGTGTGAGTCAGTATTGTGGAAGGACGACTGTGCAGTTCTATCTTCGTTTGCGTTTGTATAAAAAGGTTTTCCAAAATTTTCACGAAAACGCCCAAGACGGTTGGTTTACCAGCTACGTATTTTCTACCAACCAGTGAGAATATTTTATCCCGTAGAAAACTTCGGTGTAAACACGCTGTGAACGAATGTAAAAAGAAAAATGCAGGTTTGTGTGCGTAAAAGCTCACGCCTTATTAACTAGTCAATACGCGCCATTGTTTTCAAAAATAAATGCTTGTTCTGTTGAATCAAGGTTAAAATACATAATAAAAAAAATTTGTCTTTTCACGTTTACGGAATTTTCACAAAAAATACTCGGTTGATAACGACGATACCTTTTGATCAAACTGTCTTTAACCAATTTATAACTAGATTTTCTTGTTTAAATATTTCTGTGGCCATTGGTAAAACAGAAATTAAATTTCTGTCTGAATCCAAAACACAGACAAATTCATTCGTTATGTTGTTTTTCAATTTTCTCAAAACGGCTCTACTTTTTATTGAACTTGCGGAGCACTTTTCTTCAAATGTCTGCATTACGTTTTCCTTTATTTTCAAATGGTTTCCATGTAAATGCGTCGAATGAAGATAATGCTTCGGTATAGGTCATTAAAATTGTGTGGAGAACTGAAATTGAAAAGGAAGAAACTCTTAGAGTGGGAATGGAATTTCAGCAGAGCTGAGATTCTTCTGAAGGTGGCTCCTGGTTGAAAACTGAAGCGTTCCAATTTCAGCTTTACACCCCTTTTTACTTTCCTTGGCACTACAAAGTAGAAAGGAAAGTTATGTAATCGGCTGAAAAAAAAAATTGAGTTTTCTTCAGATCTTTACGTTTCAGACCCCCCTGAGTCCGAAAAACACTATTTGGGAAAATGGTCTGTGTGTCTGTGAACGATTTTTAGAGAGAACCATCGTACCAAATCCACTCAAACTTAATATCTCATTCGTAGGTTACCATGGGACGTCAAAATAAGGGTATGAACAAAATCCACCGAAATTTAACTATAGTTATCATAGTGATCAAAACACCAAATCTTTTTTTCTCAAAAATGGCTCTAACGATTTTAATTAAATTGTTTATATTGATAGCTCTCAATAAGGCAATGATACCATAAAATTCCCATTAGTGGGAAAATGACGAGAGCAGCACAATAAATTATCAAAACTTTCGACCAAAAGCATTTTTATTGCAGTTTTTTCCTTATAAACTCCGCTGGAATTCTTGTAGAATGTAAAAAAAAAATTGGTATAGTAGTCCAATCCAATACCTAAAGGGTGAGTGTTTAAAAGCGCTCATGAGATACATGGGGCTCACTCCAGAAATTCCTGAATTTCAACTACTGTCGTTTCGCTTACTACCAGTTCTAAACATTTTTACCCAATGACTCTGCAAAAGTAATTACTATCCTTCTTCAAAAAATTCTTGTTTACAGCCCCATTAATTCTCTGTTTACCAATTGCTCAATAATGGTCCTGAAATGAGTACGAGCAGCACAATAAAATCTGGAACTGTAAGCGCTACCGCTTGCAGCTGCCATAAAGCGTTGTTTGACCAAGATTCAAATTAACTGAGTGATAAATGAATCGATTAAATAGAATTAGCCATGTACAAAGTGAATTGACGTAGAACTAAGGAAATTGTGTGTTGCAACGCACCAGATATTTGACGCAGGCAGTCTTTAACAATTGAGCCTTCACAGTTAATATATTGACAAGTTCCTGTACAGATTTCCTAAACCAGTTGATTCCAATGATAACTATGTATGAAACTAGAGAAATATACTTCCAGGCACCTATCCCATAATTTTCATTAACATGTATCCATTTGACGCCTTTTTATAAGCATTGTAAGTTTATTTATGTTGCACATCTAACGAAAACTACTGCTGCATCACGTAGATAGTTGTGCGTTGCTATTTCTTAATGACGTTTCACTCTACAAATTTTGACGTGAAGTATTTCGTTTACTATTTTAGTGAAGGCAAAAGAAAAACCGCTGGAAAGATGTTGAAAGTGGTGGGAGCGTCCTGGGAGCAAACCCGGGTTACCAAATTTTTGTTATCAATTGTGATAATCATTGCCATCTTCGCCATATTTTTCTACGAAGCTACGCCGTAAGTAATAATAAATTTAGATTTTCGAGGGATTGTGTATAGAAAAATGTTAAGTAAATTTATATTAATTTAAGGCTCTCTTCTTCTATTCTTAATCTGCCCTTCACAAACTTACGTTGTTATACTTCTATCAACCTGGACTGTCGTCCAGCACCAGAACGAAGTGGGCAATTGAATGTTGTTTGTGCGATTTAGGGTATGAATCAGAAGCATTTGTGTGAGGACATAATGTGAATAAACGACTCGAGCGATTTTTCTTCAAACAGGTTATCTATAAATGTTCGACAGACAGTCTATTAAACGCAGATACCTGCTGTTCCGGACTGGGGGGAGGCAGTTGCATCTAGGCATCTTACGTGGCCCATAACAACCCATCAGCACCTCAGTGGCCTCTTTCTTGTTTTCTCATCCAATCAATCCTCATTTAGATTTTCCGGTCACCCCATTTCTCTCTCGGACTGTAAAGGAACCCCTTAACAGTGACGTGCCTTCCGGCACGCCTGGGAAACAGCAGGTCCCTCTGCCCTCCTGACTTTCGTCATACCTCTTGGTATGTCCAGGCTGGACCTCGTGGCTGTGTCAGGGTTTTGGATGACTGGGACGGAGATTCTTTGGTCTTTTCTTATTTATTTTTGTTTCTCCGGGCAGGGGTGGAGATATCGGCACTCAGTTCCTCGGGCTAGGTACTCTTCCCCTCTTCGTGTATCTTGGGGTTTTCCCATTATTGCCTAGACTGATTGGATCGTCGGGCTGGGTACTCTGCTCCCTCTTCTTGTAACTTGGAGTTTTCCCATCATTGCCTAATCCCGGAGGATATTCAGGGATAATTTCCCCTCTAGCCCATTCCCGCCTCTAATACCTACACATACACGACACACATATAACATTGAGACAATATCCTACGTATACATTCACTCTGAATAACTTACATTCACTCTTAATAAATTACATTCACTCTGCAATACTGAGATATTCCGTTCCCTGCTTTCTACCTACTCTACTCGTCAGTGAGAGGAGGGCGAGTACTCGTTATTCCTCCCCTCCCCGCCCACCAACCATAATCTACCCTTAACTTACTATCACAGCTACATACCTATCCTAAACACACAACCACATACCCACTAACTGTCTAGCTATATTGGGGCCAGGGCCTCGCTGTTTGTGCCACTTAACAGCAAACGTCTCCATCTTGCTACCGCCGTTTTGGTTGCTCCACTATTGTGTTCAGCGGCCCATCATACTGGGCGCTACCTGTGAGCACCACCCTTTCCCTTGCGTAGAGACTGCATTCTCTTAATATATGGCTGGCTGTTTCATTTCTGTGTCCGCAGGGGCATTTTCCTGAGCTTCTCCTCCTGAATAGCCGCAGTTTTCCATTGAAACACCCATGTCCAGTGTACAGCTGGGACGATCTATGGCTTGGACTTATTTCTGCGCACTTTAGCCTCCTCCTCACTTCAGGGAATAACTCATATGTGTGCCTACCTGTTTGTTCATTTTCCCAGCGGGCCTGCCATTTGTCCATCAGCCATTCCAGTGCCTCCTCGCATTTTTCTTTGCTGCTGTCCTTGCCCTCTATCCTTGGCTCCAACTCCCGCGAGATGTCTACCGTGGTCCTTTAATCTTTGTTATTAATCTTCGTAGGAATATCTTTCCGGTCATTTAATCTTAGTTTTCGCCACTTAAGCGTCCAAGAACAGGTCCAAGGGCGGACAACCTGCCAATACCTGCAGTGCTGCAGTTGAGGCCGTTCTATATGCCCTCGTTATGCTCACCAGGATGGCTCTCTGGATGCCATTCGTCCTGTTCCTTACGCTTTGCGAGGGGTTATTCCACCAGATTGATGCTCGATAGGTGACAGCTGGCAGGAATACTGTGTCATAATACCGCCTCCTGACTTTATAAGATGCACCCCATTCTGAACCCGCTATCTTCCTCATCATTGCTATTAAGCTACTCAATTTCGTTGACAGATAACTTATATGAGAGGCTGCCAGGAAGCTTTTCCGGAGGATTACACCCAAGTATTTTACCTCCTTGCTCAGTTGTATCTGTGCATCACCCACGCAGATACCAACCGAAATGTGCCTGAATTCGTGTTTTTAAACGTTATCGAAACTTCCACAGTAAATGCTCAACTGAATGCGATAACCTCACGGAGTGTCTTCGAGAAACCTGTACATTTTGTTCCCTCCCAACTATTTCTGTGTCCATCCGTTGAACAATAGATGGGAAAATGAGATTTGCCGTTTTTGTAATTTCTCCAAAAATACCTGAATAGTCGTTTTCGTAGGAATGCGTTGAATTAAGGTAGAGCGATCGTTGGCTCGTGTAACAGATCCTCAAATTTACGGAGGTTGTTGAATGACGTGTGTTGCCACGCATGAGATATGTTGTGAGTGGATATCGCCTCCAAGGGGGATTGCAGAGATGGTTGGGGCAAACAACAATCGGCTGAGTGAGCTCCGAGGTTTATTTTCAATTCGAAATAAATTAATTTAGACGTATAGCACGATCTATTCTGTGATCGCACGTATCTCTTGTAGAGTGGATACTGAGTGGATACTTAAAGGAGTTCACTCGTAAGTTGTTGACGCTTCATTATAAATACAGTTTAATTTACGATTTTAATGAAGTTGATTACACTTAAAAGGTTCACATTCATTATTATCCGCTTTCGCGCAAGGTTGTGGGGTGTCAAGGTGCGTGAGTCAAACCTACCTGGAAATGAGAGTTGAAACAATGTAATTATCTAATCTACATTAATCAGAAAGATCATAAAACGGCGATGAGTCAATGTTGTGTTGTACAATTCTCAGGTTTCTCTCACAAATTTGCCACTTTAATTGAATTTATCGCAAATTTCAGTCGTGCCTATAAGTTTGCTGACGTGTTACCACTTTGTAGTTATCGCAGCGGTTGTGAGGCTATGACTCTGTAGAGTTGGGGGATGCAAGATTTTTAACTCGAGAAGGGGATTGATTCCAAGTAACTAATGGGAAGAGAATTAAGCCCTGCTCTTCATAACACTGGCACTACCTATGGCAGAGATACGCCTGGGACATTACTAAAGCCGACCCCCGCAGGTCTTAAATACGTAATTATTCGTGGATTGAGATGAATGAGTGAAATAACTCAAGATCACATAACCCAGAAATTACGGCGTGTAGTCCAAAAAAATAGTAATCTGAGCCGAGTACAATACCGAGGTCCTCCTATGTAACATTTGTAGTTATGGGTTATTTCAAAATTATGGGTTATTTCGACTATTAATTTTCTGGCGCAAAATTTGTTTGTATTTTTGGTTTTTTCGTTCTGCTACTTCATCTATGCAGGTTCCTTGACGACCACCCTAACCAGTCATACAGTTCCATACGTAGTTTATTAAATACAGAATTGAGGCAATTTTTCAGTTTCTAGGGAGAGAGAATTGTTCTAGGGAGAGAGAAAAACCGAGTTAAAACAAAGTATAAATATGTGTTAATAACCACAGAAAACATATAATTATAACTATGATGAGAATGCAATTTTCCAGCCTTTGAATTAACTGATTTTCAGTCTTAGGATCGTATGACTAAGAACGAGATTCAATCAATAAAAAAAGAATACGAACAAAATGAAAAATTCAAGGAACTAATAAACCTTTATCACATAACTTGAGAGAGACCTCTACATATTAGGATACAAAAGAGGGACGACTCGGTAAGGTAAGGTACCAAATAAACTTTAGAATTTAGGAACATCTCTTAAACAGAAAAAAACTAGAACGAAGAAGTAGAACTTTTAAAGATGTAGAACTTTTAAAGTAAAATCACAAACTTTGGAATTAATAGTAACAGAGACAAACATTTAAAAATCCGCTCATTGCTACTTTTCCTTTACATCTATATCACATGGGAACGAAAAAATTATTTTTCTGCTTTTAATAAGAAAATTTGGAGGCGGAAGCACATGAATAATATCGGCGGGATTAATCAAACATGTATCGTTATCTTTAATGACAAACTGATTCAAGGAGTTTTCACAACTTCTCAGTCCATTTACCCTGAGCGTACCATCAACATTAACTTTTTCTATACAGCATACATATCGATAGCAATCCACTGCTTTCTTCTTAGAAGTGCTCTGGAACATGGCTAAGAGGTAGGATCCTGGAATGTATACAGCGTTCTGCAATGGTTGGTGTGCAAGTTGATGGTATTGATTGCAGCTGATGGTTTTGTGGGCTGGTTGCAGTAGTTGTTGACAAACTCGTTTGAATTTCACACTCAGTCTGGTCGAAATTCCTAGGAAGTTGTGCTGGCTGGTCTATAGGCTTCAATTCGTGGTGTCCCAAACAATGATGATCGCAATCAAAACAGCTGAAGCAACTTAACCCTCTCATGGTCAATATGTGCGGGATTTCTTTCTGATACACCACTTGATGTACCTTCATCGTACCTTTAAAGGTGGGGGTGTAGGATGGTAGAACGCCCTTCATTCCATCAACTTCTCTTCCCTACCACGCTAATCTCGGGATTTTTCTAACGTTCTCCTTAAGAACTTCCACGAAGCGTTGAAAGCTATCAATATCATGTCCTTGGGTCACAACACGATCTGCAATTCGCTTGAGACAACCCCCAATCCCATCAGGCGCTCCCTTTCCATGTCCTCTCTCCATATAGTTCCAAATTGCAGTTACAACTCCAATAGATTGTTGCAGGGCATGTGCGATGAGGTAGAAAACCGTCTTATTACGGTATTGGGTTGCAGGACTATCACTTGGATTCGTGGAATAGACCGCTTGACAAATTCGAGGACAGGCTGAATGTGCGCCCACACGGCTGCAGGTCCATGATCTAAACATTCTGAAAGTGTGCACATAGATTGTGACATCAAATTAGAGTAACAATCTTTTTTGAAATATACCTCAGACGTGTGAAGAGTAAACTGTTTTCGGCTTCCACCGAAATGGAATGCCTGTACTTCCGAAGCGTACTTCATTGCATAATTTTCACTAAAGTCACAATGAATCAGTGCTTCATCTTCCTTCATTCTTGCTTTCAGTGCCTTGATAGATCGAAATTGGTGTATTACATTTCCTTCGTGGAAAAGAAATTTTAAGAAGGTGGCTTCAAAATGTCGACAGCCTCCATTGCTGAAACAGTTATTCTATCTTTCACAATTGTTTCACAACTGAGGATTTTGTCCAAATATGTACTGCTTTTAGTTTGCCATTTAAAAAGGATACAGAAGATGCTTCATCATATAGTAAGTATGGAATTGCCAAGTTGTTGCATTCGGCACACTTCCTCTGCAAGCATTCAACTTTGGAAACGTCACAACAAATGTGGCGAGCGAAGTTCTTTGGGTCTGCATTGTCCTCTAATGTAGTCTTAATACTTATAAAAACGAGAATGTTCTCTCTCCCTAGAATTCATTATCTCTCCCTAGTCATGCATTTTTTAAATGAACTCTAGGGAGAGAGACTCTAGGGAGAGAGGTTTTTGAGGTTATTTAACATTTTGGTCTAGACAGATGATGGAGTCTTGAAAACTGAAAGTGTACTGCTATTACATCTCCAAGGCACATCTAAAACTACAATACAGTAATTAATTATAAACTTACCTTTGTGTTTTAATGGTGTCTAGGGAAATAGGATGAATAAAAATACTGCTGGGACACACTTCACTTTCAAAGCCATTGAACTACTGGATGACTCAGCAGAAATCAACACGTGGCTTCCTCTGACCGCCATGTTGATGCAGTGTTGCCAGCTAATTCAACAACTCAAAATATCCGTTTTCTACTGGTAGAGGGACATTTTTTAAAAAAATTCTAGGGAGAGATAAAAATACTTGTGACCGACCTAAATCTGTGAAAATATGTTGCTTAATTTGTGAAATATCTTCTGGACTCCCAGTACATGAGTAAGGGAGAATCCCCTGGTGGGATATTTGATTTGAGCAATTTAAAAAAGTGTATAAATGCTTGCCATAACATTACGTGAACCGAGTAACCTGCAGCTTGTGACACGCCTAGGGAGAGAGAATTGGGGTAATTAATTAATTTTAATCATAAACCTAATCAACATATCTACCACAAATGAATGGGTCTAGTAGGAGGCACTCAGACGCAGCATACTGAAAAACGGGAAATCTCTACCACCAAAGATTCTCTCTCAGAAGCTCTGTGACACAGAATAACCCATAATTTTGAAATGACCCTTATAGAGACTAAAACAGTAAAATTGTTAGCGAATGAGCCGAAGGAAAAGGGCTACTCTCCCTGCTAATTGCACATTCAGGATTCATTACAATAATTTATTTCGTTTTGCTGCTGTTTGCCTGGCCGTATTAGGTAGTTCTCAAAGCTCCCCCCCCCCCTCCACCAAGACCGACATTGGTCACTTTCTGTATCCAGCAGAATACTCCTTTGATCCATTAGAAAGGTCACACTAACAGAGCCCCTCGAGATGTCACTCATTAGGCATTAAATAATATATTACAGCATAGCGTTTAAACGGTCGCTTTGCAGTAGCAGTAGGCTCACCACAGGCTCATGTTTACTTTTAAGTTTCACTGCAGTGTTGGGTATATTCACTACAGGAGAAGATGGGAAAAACTCAAATCTCCCCGAATCATCAGAATCTCAGACTGGTGTTGTTGAAGTGATTATTTCGCAGTCTCGTTTTTAGTTTTTGCAAATGTGTATTTTTGATGAAATGTTGAATTTAAGGGGAGTGAAAAAGGAAGTAATTCCGCCATTTCTGATGTTACTTGAGGTCTCCTCCATATTTGTTTTTACTCTGTGGCGCTCGTATCGCTTTATCACTTGTGCTCTTCTTGCTTGCCTCCCGCATAGATTACTCTCGTTTTCTTTTTATTACAAGTTCAGTGAGTCTACTTGTGTCTCGATTATTATCACCTGTTGCCTTTTCTACTAGTGGCTTCCTGGTTTAAGATTCGTGGACCCTCAAAGGGTGAAACAAAGAATATGCCCATATACCCATTCTTAATTTCATTGAATTAACTCCTTTCGAGTCAAACATGGCGCCAGAGCCTACGATGTCGGGCATATCGATAACCTGACCTCGGTCGTGATATATCGATATATTGCCTTATCAGAGGGAGCGGTCCCTATTCTTTGTTTTTACCCCTTCAAATTTAATAGCGAATGAGCTGAAGGAAAAGGGTGGGGGGGGCGACGCTTCATACTTTCCCTTTTAATTGCCAACTCAAGGAAACTGTTAAAGCCAAAGAGTTTTCAGCAGATTGTCGTTAACGCGATCACCAGTTTTTTTTTATTGACCCGAGGGCGAGTGGGACAAGTCCCTCTGTCACTGCGGCCGCATATGGGCCTATTGTGACGCTGGCCCTTTCTTAGTAGAAGGCGTCGTACATACCCACCCCCCTTAGGAAGCCGAGTATGTCCTTCACCGCAGAGTCCGCTACGGTTTGGGGTTCAGTGGTCCCCTGACCGAAGTATTCAAAGCGTTTTGCTGCCAAGGCAGGGCATTCACATAGGATATGCTCTGCTGTCTCGTCCTCCTCACCGCAGAGTCTGCATTCCACCGCCTCTGAGATGCCCATCTTGTTGAGGTTATATCTGAGTGGGCAGTGCCCGGTGAGGAAGCTTATCAGCACTCTCAGATTTTGTCCAGAGAGTGTCAGCATCGCCTTCGCCCTTTGACAGGAAGGTGTGACAAGCCTTTTCGCCTGTCTTAGTCGTGGCTGGCGATGCCAATGGGCGCCATTTTCCTGTATCTCCCATCGAGCAACCAGACGGTTCAGGTGACTTTTCGTCAGACCCACGTGTGGTTCAGGCCCGATGGGTAGGGATTCTGTACCCCTTTTCGAGAGGCGGTCAGCCTTTTCATTGTCCTCATGCCCCCATGTGAGCCGGCACCCAAATGAGGTAGAGCCTGTTATGGGCGCCTAGCTGCTTGAGCGCATGGAGGCATTCCCATGCCAGCTTAGACCTAAAACTATAGGCTGCGATGGCCTTTAAGGCGGCCTGGCTGTCTGAGAAAATGTAGATCCACTTGCCCTTGAGCCTTTTGTCCAGGATCTCTTCTGCGATCTCTTGGGTTTTGCCCATTGTTCGCGGCTGCTTATTCAGTCAGCATGCTGACCTTATTCACAGCTGGCCGCAGACATACCCCTGGGGACAATGCCATGGCCGTTCCACTATCCACAACCTGTGGTCGCGCCTGGTAGCATGGGCATGCTCCTGGGAAGATAACCCAGAACCAGGCGATCACCAGTTAGTGCACACATCTCTCAAAGATCGTCGTGTGTCTCCCAGCGAATTTTCCTTCAAAAGTCTCTGCAGCTGCTTGTCTTCAGAATCGAAAAAACTATAAATACAATATCGCATTTATCCTCATCGTTAAAAACGCCTTTTACCCGAAATCCAGACTCAACACGTACGAACCACAGGGCGACAAAGGCGGGGGTTCAAAGTTGAACATGACTACGATTTCCGATGGCATTGGCGTTGTCCTGCGAAGCACGAGGAATTTACTGCAGCGTAACTACGAGGCATTTCATTTGTACACCCAAGGCTGCTCACTTCCATGCTTAAACACACTTTACAGAAAATTGTAACTTATCTTTGGATCCAGTTCGTGCAGCAACGATTATTTAAACGGCAGCCCAAGCGCTACTTAACAAGTCTTTTTGTTTCAAGAAGCGGCGTCGCTTAAAAAGTTTTAGTTATAATTGTCTTCTGGTTCGGTCGCTTAAGCCATTATTTCTAGAAAGCTTTATCTCCCCAATTAGACGAACAGGTACTCGGGGATTTCCAAGAGTGCGCCGCCGTAAATAGCAATTACTAATTGGGCCAAAACAACGTCAGAGGAAAACACGAAGGTCAATAAACTAACTGAAATTGAAGTTCATAGAATGAAGAGCGTAGACACTAAAAATGTGATAACAACGAGCTTCTACCGTAAACAACAGTTGAATGAATCGTTGTTTACAAGTACAAACAAAATTCTTGGGAAGTAAGCCTCACATCTTTAACATACTCAGAAAACCGAATCAAGAAGTGGACACCTAAACGTTGATCAAGGTTACCGAAGAGGTTTCGCTATGTTGAGAAAGAAGCTGGAACCACTTCAAACAGCAAATCAGGTCATTCTGAACATGGATGTTTGTATCGAAAAGATTTCTGGTAACGCGGGCTCTACTATGACGCGGGGGGGGGGCGCGTTGGGGGAGTTAGGAGATGGGCCCAATGTGTGCCATGGCGAAATGCCATTGGTCCTGCAGCTCTGGCGGAGTCGTATGGCCCCCAGCTGCCTCCCTGCTATGTATGTATGTGTATGAAGGACGCGTGGGTATCACGAAATTCACTCAGCCTTCTTTCCATATTAGGCAAAACACTAGAAATCTTGATGTTGCAGTCCCTCGAAGGAGTCTTTGGCCGCAACCTCACAGGCAGGCAATACCCGTGTACCAAAGGAAGGTCCACGCAGGATGTCATTGTCGAGATTCGGCGTGCTTCCCTGCTGGCACCGGCTAAGTACGTTGTAGCAGTTCTGATTGACATCAGAGGAGCGTTTGACAACCTTTGGTGGCCAGCGCTCCTTAATGAGCTCGAAGGTAGGGGAATCCCCCGCAACCTGTACTCGCTCGTCAGAAGTTACCTGACAGACAGAACTGCTACGATCGAAAGCAGGCATGTCTCCGTCCGGAGAAAGATTGATAAGGGGTGTCCACAGGGCTCGGTCCTTGGACCAGCACTCTGGAATGCCTTCTTCGAAGGTCTTCTCAGGAAACACATGGAAACTGCGAGCCGTACGCCTTTGTGGACGACTTGACTGTGCTGATCTTTGCAGTCAGTCCGCCAAATTGAAGAAAAACCCACCACATGCTCCGCACTGTCAACCAATGGTGCGAGCATGTCAAGATGCAGGTGGCTGAGGAAAAAACCCAGCTAATCCTCTTGAAAGGGAAAGTGAATAATCCACCCACAATACGCTTTGGTGGCCACAGGCTCCTTCTTGAAAAGCACGTCAAGTATTTAGGAGTGAATATAGGTGAGAGGTGGGGTTTCAACCAACACCTCCAGTCCCTTAAAGGCACTACCATTGCAAGGTTTGCCTCACTGCGTGCCATTACTAAGGCCACTTGGGGTGTGTGTTACCACGACACTATCCTCATGTATAAGGCCATTTATCTAGGTGTGATTGGCTACTGCCCTATTGTCTGGGGTAGCAAACTAACAGTCAATCAAAAGAGAGTATTGGCCCAATCCCAGAGAGCAGCGCTCCTGTGGATCACCAAGGCCTACAAAACTGTATCAACAGAAGCACTCCAGGTGATCACTGGTCAGTTACCAGTTGATTTGGCTGTTGAGTGCATGGTTGACAAGTGGAGAGTGAAACGGGAGCTTCCCCCGCTTTGGGCTGAACTCCGTGCGGATCTCACCACAGAACAGAAACTTGCTGCCATCGATGAATGGGCTCTAGAGAAATGGCAAGCGAGATGAGAATGCTCGTCAAAGGGACGTGATACGTATGAGTTCTTCCCCAGCATCCGTGAACGTCTTTCTAGAAAATGGGTTGAGCCAGACCACTGGATGAGCCAGTTCCTCACAGGACATGGTGACTTCAATGCGCGGCTCCACTTCTTTTCTCTGAAAGACTCTGCATTATGCACATCTTGCGCCTCCAGTGCGGAGGAAACAAGAAACCATGTGCTGCTCCACTGTAGTTTCTACAACAGTGAGCGACGGTTGTTGGGAGGGCAAACGAACTTAGCAGCATTGACTGCTACAAAGCAAGCCTATAACCATTTTGCAAAGTTCGCGAAGAAGGTGATGGCTAAGAAACGTGGTCATAGTTGATCTGTCCTTTTGAAACTTGCCACCCAAGTAAATAGTAAGATCAGGTAGGAAACCAGATTATGAACTCCTCACAGATGGTACGGGATTCCTCAGGTGGTCACCTCCGCGCGGTCACACTTGGGCAACAGCTCTCTACCGGGAGACTGGCTAATGCCCAAATACCTGCCGTACCTCCGCAGGTCTGAGTTCGGTGGATGCTGCAGGGGCCAGCCTCTTGCATATTAGCGAAACCGCAACTTCCATGACTGATATAACCCTCGTCGAGGGTTTAGGTACAGGCATCAAATAAGGAAACAGACCTGTCTGTGATTTGGGATAGCACTGCGGCCTAAAGACCTGTTGTGTCAAAATATTGATATAAGAAACTGATATTGTTTGTATATTAATTGATAGGTTCCTACTTTTTCTGTGCACTAGTAAATTCAATGGAAGTTATTAATGAGAAATGCCGTCAACAATTCTACTTCTATTGCTGTAATTAATTCCCGTGGGGCGACTGGACGAACCAAACCCTTTTATTCAGCGGAGGCTCGTCCAGGGCATTTATGCTTACTGTGCACCTCAAATGCCCCGATTCGCTCGAGACTTCGCTGCCGTCAGTTGTAACCGAGCCAGTTCCCTTGTTGTCGTGTCGCCCGTGCTCACTCCCACCCAGTTCCCGGTTCGTGGTGGTAAAACATCTCCGAATGTAATTCACGAATAAAACTCCTTGTTCGAATTGCATTCGGCTTCTGTTGTACTACTTCCCGACTCCCCTAATGCGATAGCTCTTTCAATATTAATCCCCCCCGTAAGAAGAGTAATGCCACCAGAAGAAAAGTTCTTCTTCATGATACGAAGTGATGTCTCGGTGGTTAACAGAGTGATAATAGCTTATGTCCAAACTTATTCTCCTCTCAAAATTCATGGAAGTTCAGAACTGATATTTCCAAGACCATAACATTTTGCTCGAATTTTGGTGAAATGTTACAAAAATTGTTAATCTAAATTGCCTGTCTTAATCTCGATAGATTCATTTTTCACGTAACTTTGCTAAAAGGGCAATTTATTTAATGTACGGTGTTTTCAGGAGCAAAGACGATGGTTGCTACACAGCCGTCGCCCACTGGTCTAAACAAGGGGGAGTGCGTATAGAATTTTTGGGTCAGAACAATAACCCTTTCGATGTCAAACAAGATGCAGCACGAGCCTATTATCAACCAAACTACACAAAAACTGGGTAAGCCTTTGCATTTTTCCTATTTTAGACGAAGTGAGCCGTAGGTTTTACATTTGCCGATTCAAACATGTTGAAATATCTGGTGCGTTGCAGCACACAACTTTCCTTAGCTCTACAACAATTCACATTGTACATGGCTAATTCTATTTAATCAATTCATTTATCACTCAGTTAATTTGAACTTGGTCAAACAACGCTTTACGGCAGCAGTAAGCGGTAGTGCTTACAGTTCCAGATTTTATTGTGCCGCTCATACTCATTGCAGCACCATCATTGAGCAATTGTTACACAGATAATTAATGAGGCTGTAGAAACAGATTTTTGAAGAAGGATAGTAATTACTTTTGCAGAGTTATTGGGTAAAAACGTTTAGAACTGGTAGTAAGCGAAACAACAGGAATTTCTGGAGTGAGCCCCATGTATCTCATGAGCGTTTTTAAACACTCACCCTATAGGTATTAGATTGGACTACAATACCAATTGTTTTTTGACATTCTACAAAAATTCCAGCGGAGTTTATAAGGAAAAAACTGCGCTAAAAACGCTTTTCGTAGAAAATTTTGATAATTTATTGTGCTGCTCTCGTCATTTTCCCACAAATGGAAATTTTATGGTGGGATAGCTTTATTGAGAGCTATCAATCTAAAAAATTTAATCAAAATCGTTAGAGCCGTTTTTGAGAAAAAAAATATTTGGTGTTTTGATCACTATGATAACTATAGTTAAATTTCGGTGGATTTTGTTCATACCCTTATTTTGGCGTCCCATGGTGACCTGCGGGCGAGATATCAAGTTTGAGCTGTTTTGGTACGGTGGTTCTCTCTAAAAACCGTTCGCAGACACACAGACCATTTTCCCCAAATAGTGTTTTTCGGACTCAGGGGGGTCTGATACGTAAAGATCTGAAGAGAACTCAAATTTTTTTTTCAGCCGATTACATAACTTTCCTTTCTACTTTGTAGAGCCAAGGAAAGTAAAAACGCTGTAAATGACCCTTAATGAAAGAGAAGAGACCTGAACTGAGTTGTAGAGTTTTCTGATTTATCTGGCTTCTAATCACGCATTATCCGTACTTTCAAATGTTTCAGATGGACATCATTAGAAATAGAAACCAACTCGCAATACTCTGATTACGTTCAAGCCAAATCAGCGGGGATGCTCGAAGGCAGTTTGTGCTGGCAGCTCATCTTTTGGCACTGGCAAAATACTATTGGAAACTTCTGCGAACAAAAGGAAGAGTTGTGCTCCGAAATCAAAAACATTCTCCTCGAAAACTACAACACCGTCAAACCCTTGGCTGAGAAACTCGAAAGAAGTGACGCTTATTGGCACCAGGTCAGTGTGGCGCCTAAGATTTTTTGTGTGTAAAACACTTATGAACTGCTACTGAGAATACTTAGAGAATCACTCTGAAGAGGCTGGGTGAAGTGCTGCAGGAAGTAGGTTATTGTTAGAGGAAACTTCCTCTGTCACTTGACGAACTGATGGAAAGCACTTTAGGTTCTTGTTCTGCTCAACAGAAATAAAAACTGAGAGAAATCATCGTTTTCACGCGGAAACAGTTGATGGTAAAGGTTTCAGCGTTTAAGCCAACGTCCGTACCACTGTAACGGGATGAACCAAACCCAGGGAAACCACGCGCCTTCAAAATGGCCTGGTGAAGACAAAACTCCATCGCCAGAGCCACATCCCTGCTCTATCTGCGGCAAACGTTTCACACGTTTCTTCAACTCTAGCCAGGAGGCTCGAAGAACCTACGTGGAAGTGCACAATGTGTACGAATTGTCTGGCAGCCTCACACACGCTCAAGAGCTGCCACTCAACGTATGTGAATGCTGTCGACACAGGCATCACAACCTGCCCCACCCCATGAGCCAGGATGCCGCAGTTGTTCCCAAAATTGCAACTAACCACTGCACGGTAGACGCAGCATCTTTGCTCTGCACTACCCCTTCTGGAACACCTGAGGGCTGAGGAGGAGGGAAACTCAGACTCCCCTTACTACGAGAATCGTCTTTCGCCAAGAGATGGACCGATTCTCTGAACCGTGGATGTCGCAGCTCCCCTTTGTTGGGTGGACAGCAACATCCTGAACTGCAGTGTTCATGAGTGCCTGAGGACAGGCACTTCATCAAGGGCGGAGTGGTGTAACGGGACGAACCAAACCCTCCGATTCAGCGGAGGCTCGTCCGGGGCATTTATGCAGACTGGGCACCTCAAATGCCCCGATTCGCTCGAGAATTCGCTGCTGTCAGTTGTAACTGAGCCGGTTCCCTCGTCGCTGTGCCGTCCACGCTCGCGTTTGCTCCCACTCAGTTCCCTGTCTCTGGTCGTAAAACTTTCTCGAATGTAATTGAGAATAAAACTCTGTTCCAATTGCATTCGGCTTGATATAGTACTAACCCCTGACTCTCTTAGTGCGATATCGCTTACAATATTAAACCCCCCCCGTAACACCACTGAACATATTATATTGCGAAGTGATACTTGAGGATCTGTTCCAATATACTATCAACAACAATAATTATCTAGCTATTCTTTTCAGGTTTCCCTGTTCTACACCCAAATTGAAGGTTTGGTCGAAGGTTGGGAACTAGGAGTGAAAAGAAGCCGCCGTCAAGTTCCAACTGAGTTAACTCTTGCCGACTTTCTGTAAGTACTTTACTTTGTGCGTAAAAATTATCCTTCGGGGAATAGCACACGAATGGGGGATCCTTCCTGTGCACAAATAATGAATTTGTGCGAATTTAGGTATTGTCTAATATAATATAAATGACTAAAGTTAACGTACCTGTTGGTGAGTCCGTCTCCTCTGGCTGGTGAGCGCTTTTGATGTAAGGACAGCATCGTCTGGCAGTACTGACTCAACGTTAAGATATGTTAACTTTAGTAATTAGCCTACTGGCGGACCTAACCCAATTGCTTTAATAATATAAATGTTTTCTTTACATGCTGAACTCCGAGGACTGTAATCAGTGAGTCTGTCGTACTACTCTAGATTTGTAGCAACCTTCGTACTAAATGCAGAAACGTCGTACGTGTGTGTGCTCAATCCTTTGCTAATTTTTTACACTTTCCGCATTTAGTAGTACAATTTTAACTCACTCGTTTTGTACTAATTTTGAAGCGTACATTTTTCTCGCGCTCTTTATGCGCATAATTTGAACCATAGTTGGCTCAATTCAGAGTTATGAACTGATACCTTGAAAAAGTCGCTTTAGTTGTCTTGGATTTATTATTTACGAAAATATGAAGAGCAGAGGCTCGAGTTGAGGATGTTCCCGCTGTTGGGTGGGGTGAGGGGGGGGGAGTGACGGAGGAGTTGTAAACACAGATGACATGACCTCCAAATACTATGCTCGTGGTTCATAAACTGATGTTGAAAGACGAAGTGCAAACTCTTGAGAACACTAAGCCAATTGTCCCCAAGTAAATAGCGTTGTGTGTGAAGATTGTGTCACAGTAACACACACCTCCAGTGGCCTCGGTGGTTGCTCGTGTTTGGCAAGGGGTAAAATAATACAATAAGATAACGGAGGCTAGGAACGTGTTGAGTCAAAATAAAAGGCAATGCAAACTGAAAGGGGTGGACTGTAAGAATGGGCGGAATGGTAATTAATTTTAATAATAAAGAGAAAATAAATGAAGGGCAGGTTACATTGAACAATGAAACAAAACAAACTGAAAGTTCTCCTGGTCTGTTGAAATGAAGGGGAGTGAGGTGCTGTTTGGCGACAATAGAACTGGTCACTGAAATTACGGTAATTTGGACGAACTTAGCTCCAATCCCACAAAATAGCCAAACTGGAAATTTCGGGGTCGCGAAGTCGTATTGAGCAAAACATGCGTTGGTAAAGCTCGGTAGCAGTGACGCACAAACGGCAGACTGACCGTGATCAGTGAGGCGGAACCTAAAGAAGATTTGGGTAGCCCGAGGGGTAGAGGAGGCTGGCTGGCCAAAGGTTGCTGTAGATTGTCGAAGAAGGCGAGATATTATGTTTGACGCGTGAACTGAACAGAAATAAAAATAAGTCATGCGACGCGGATACAAATAAATGGGACACATTGGACAGAAAGCAGTAAAATTAAGAACAAGAGCATAAAGCGAGAATCCGCCTGTACCAGTGGTCAGGGCAACCAACTGTCCAAGTACAGGTACGGAGACAGTTCCTTGGATATAACACCTACGAAGGACAATGGTTCTAATAGCGCGCCACTAGCAAAATGAGAGGAAGTGGAAGTACAAAACATCATATCGCAGAGCAATAGATCAAATAGTCCAATCACAATGAACGATGGCAGGAACGACAGAGGAAGACGAGTGTTAGCTCGACCATTACACAATCTATATAGGTATAAATACATGCGTACACACGCAGACCATGCACCATGTTCCGAAATCAGGAGGCCTTTCATGACAACTCTGCAGACAAATTAGTGTTGGATGTGGCACAGGGATACTGTCAATGTTTGTTGCTAAAGCTGGAGGGCAAAGCGTCGTTGGAGTTGAATGTTCGGACATCACGGAGTGTGCAACTTCCTATCGAACGTCATTACGATAATCAAACAGAAAGTTGAAAAAATGGTACTTCCTGGTGAATGTGAGCATGTTGACATCATCATTTCTGAATGGACGGGGTATTTGGTCTATGAAAGTGTGTTGAAAACTGCGCTGTTCGCTCGTGACGAGTGGCTCTGACCAGGTAGCCTCACTGTGCCTGTCAATATCTGATGGCAATCAAAGATCGACAGTGTTATTTTAGTTAGCTGCAAGTGATTTCTCCGAGTCACACATTTCTCAGTAGCTTGGTTCACTGTTCTGTTTTTAGTTAGTCAGTCTGTTTGCAGTTGTATGCCAAGTAGTCCGTTCGTTTACCGATATCAGTAATTAAAATAAAGTGCGTCAAGTTAATGTATTTCGTTTCTCGGTATTTCAATTCCCTGTGGCTTTAGACAGTACCCCACTACCCTTTCACATTTGTTAGCGCAACGTGTAGGGCCAATGCTCAAGGTAGAGCTGTCTTTCAAACTATTGACCCATGATGGTTACTAAAACTCCTCACTGCAGCCACAGGACCATCATCCTCCATGTCCTCTCCATACCATCACTAGGCTCCAATGGTTATGTTCACCAGATGGGTTGTTGTATTCGTACCATCTGGGAGGAGTTCTTAATCTCATTTCAATCGTACTATTTACTTGGGCGACAAGTTACAAAAGGAGAGAGCCCCCCAGCCTCCATTGCCACTTTTTGTTGTCATAATCTTCTTTGCAAACTGGGCTAAGCCGTTTAGGCTTGCTTAGTAAGGGTCAAAGGTTTGGTTGCTCTCCCAACAACCGTCTTACACTGTTTTAGGAACTACATTGGAGCAGCGTGTGGTTTCTTGTTGTCTCGCAAGACGTGCATGGATCTTTGAGAGAAAAGAAATGGAACCAGGGAATGAAGTAGCCATATTCCATTAGGAATCGGCTCGTCCTGTGGTCAACCCACTTTTTCCTAAGATGTTCGCGGATGTTGACAAGGGTTCCCATCTCGCTTGCCATTTATTCAATTCAGTTCTATACAGATTTCAGCCTAGAGAAGAGGAAGCTCCTATTTCACAACACTCCCTTTGTCCACCATGCACTCAATGGGCAACGATTGTGGCCACCGATCACTTGGAGCCCTTCAATGAATGCTGTCTTGAAGGCCTTGATGATGCACTGGACCTCAGCCCTCTGGTATTGAGCCAGAATTCTCCTTCGATTGACTGCTAGTTCGCTACCCCAAACAATGCCCAATCACATCCTTAATACATCTCAGTCAGCTTTGTACAAGGCTAAGGAAACCTTCAGCTCTTAGCCATCCCTTGACGTAAGGGAGGACCAACAGACTCAAAAGCTTGGAACACACCACACAAGCTAAGGTTATAATCCGTCTACTTACAGCCTTTGTATAGCTGCAACTGACTTGTCGAGTGTGCAATGCCTGTTATGAAACATAGCCTTCTCTCCTCATGTTGAGCATCGACCCATCCTCTCTTCTGATCGTTGAGCACACTGAGCAGAATACAATAACGAGTATAAGCTGTGGCACTGCTTTTTCAAATCCTATACCCAAAGTCACTCCCATGATCTGTGAACCAGGAACCTGCTTCTGATTGCGTTCCCCTACTTTTCGTTTCAACCATTAATCTATGAGGATCTGGAAGAGTTAAACATGACAGTGCCATACAGTCATGCACCAGAGCTTTCCAGGGTCAAGGTCATAAAGTCTATGCGATCACAGAAGACGAAGTTATTACGTTATCAATTCTGAAATTGCTGAAGAAATATTCTATATATTCTGTTCGTTGTACTGTCTAATGAACGTGTATAATTGTCAGATGGCTGAACCACCGGGACGATGTGAGAGACCTTGAGCTCAAGTTGGTCAACGAAAGTTACTTCTACAACCCTTTTCATCTTCCATCAGATTTAGCTGTTGTCAGACACATGAAGCGCTTCAAATCCACGTTTCTGGTGGCACATCAATCTGCTGGCCTGTAAGTAAACTGTTTTGTTCCGTCTCGAAAATTTTAAATAAAACCGCCAGAGTAGAAGCTTGATTTTATAAGCTCGTATATCTATCAAATGTTGATGACCAGTCATATCCTGGGACTCAACCGCAACCACCACTTTGTCCAGGATCAACTCACAACATCTTTTCTTTCATGAAATTGACGAAACTCAATAATAAATTGTGAACCACGTAGTATAGTCTGAGTAATATCCTCCCTCACATAGAAATACTTTTAAAAAAACGCGAAATAGTGATGTTGTGAGTTTGTAATACATCATGGGATCGGTCTGAGTCCTGACGAGTCGCAGGAAAGTTCACAGTCCAGTCCCCATAAACCTTCACAAAATGGTGGTGCTTCGAATAGTGGCTTCATGTATTACCTTTGAGAGCTTCGCTTCAATGTTTTGCGTGGAGGTTGTCGGAGACTCTTCTGCGCACTATAATACCTTTACGTCAGTACGTAGTGTTGGTATAGTATATAAAAGTATAAAATTCAGCACCAAGCAAGTAAAAACAGCACTGGAGATGAGGAAGGAATAGCGGGCTCGGGCTAGTCTTTTCTCATTATTAAAGCAATAGCGATTCTAAATATAATTCATGGCCTAGTTTAGGTAAAAACGCCACGACATTCCGCATGCATTTGCGCAAGAGGATGTTTGAAATTACACTAACACAATTTGTGAGTAGTTGGTTGAGTTGAGTGGACTTATATAGCAGCAAGAAGACCAACTGGAAACTGAAGGATCTTTATGTTCTTTTTTTTCTCCTCAAGGAGATACGAAAAGGATTTTTGCATCGTTGGTACTTCACCGGGAAATCCCCGAGGCAAAGGATGAAACCGCCTGCCAACTCGTCCAACTTCGTACTACTTTGAATGTTTTAAGACAAGAAGCCTTTCTCTAGAAAATTTTGCTTTGCGGGGAGCCTCGGGTGGCAAAACGGAAAGGGTTGGTATGGGAGTTGGGAGCGAATTATCATTACAGCTGCGAAAAACCTTACGACGGCGAACTCTATACACAGTGGAGCCAGTCAAGTATTATAACTATTGTTCTGATGTGCACAGCAATCACGCGGCTTTAATAAAAGTAATCTAACGGACATGAAAAACAAAAACGCTGGTCAGAGTACCTTCCAAAGGAACAAGAGATAAGATTTCACTGCAAAGCTGCCAACACAATTCACAACATCTGTTCCCAACGAATTTCTTAAATAAATAAAATAGTAATTTCGACAAAAATAATATTTTTTTAAATATTGTGGGGGGGAGTTTGACTGGACGCCAAGATTTTGTGACACGTGATGTATTCACACTGGCCTCGCAGGAGTTGTTCTGGTCAACCGAACTGCTCTGTATGTCTGCAGCGCAGGCTGGAGAACTCAATGCTACAGCACCGTCTGAAGTGCCATGGGACCGATACCACTCCTGAAGAAACATTGGGAATCAAGCCCCAGCCTGCTCTTGTGGTTTGAACGAAGAATGAGGCGAGGTTGTAGATGGTCGTTCGGAAATGAAAATGTCACTACGTCGGTGTCTACCATATTTAATTGAACTGTGTAGGATTGAAGAGTGTCACCTACAACTTTAACAATGCCTGGGGACCATATATCATCTGGATGTGGCGAAAACCTCGCTGCTTGATCGTAGAACCTTTTGCTTGCTTCTCAGTGGGCAATTAATACCCGTCTGTCTTGATGAAACGTACTTATGGGACGCAAGTAGTTGGAGCTACAAGGTATTGGACCTTAAATTGCGGCCCATGAGTCCACCCACTGGTGAGCTAACAATGCCATAAAGTGTGTTTCTCTGGTTGAGAAGAGACAGCATCGGATCCTTGCGAGACTCAAACGACCAAGAGAGTTTTTGAACCCTCTCAGGAAGTGCAGCGAGGACGTGACATGACAAAAATGCCGTTCTTCATCGAACTCTCGGAATAATTGATAGTCAAACACAAGGCAATGTCATTGTACAACACCAATGGTATCCCATTGCGGTTTTATTTTCTGAGTTACTTGTGGTCACTCAAAATGTCACTTCCTTTTACAACCAACTGACTGGGGGTCAAACACACACAAACGTCCGAAATCCACTTATTGTATTAAACAAAAAGAACGTTAACAATCACGATTGAAAAAAGAGGAACTGAAAGTAAAATTAAAACGTTTTGTTACTTTTCAAAAAGACACAACCTTTTTCAAATCGCCGAAAAAGGAACTCACGTGTTTTTACAGTAAAAACGGTAGGTTATGAGAGCAAACACCAACAACTCCTCCGGCGGAGAGCTCCCCAATCTTCCACATAACTGTGAGACTCCTTAAATTAGGTAATTTGACTTTGATAACATTTGACAAGGCGTGAACCTATACCAATTAGGATTCTGGTTTCGCTCAAACGCATCACATGCAGATGCAACTGTTTAGAGGGCTTTCGTCTTGATATTCGAGGCGTACGGAGCAAGATTTAATAAATTTCTTAATATCCTGATTCATTGCTCCGCTCTGTAGGTTGTCCAGCTTATCCCAAGATGACCTACGTGCAGGAGTTTTAGGGTCTCCAATTGAAGTGAATTCGGTACAACAATCCTATTTTCGAACACCGTTGAAGGCAAATGTGAAAGTTGTTAGTTGAAGCCACGACGGTACTTATCCACACGCCAGACCACATTTAAACTGTAGAACGGAAAACGTTCAATGGGGATTTGAAGGCTCCTATACAATTCACATCCAAAAGGAGAAACTGTAATTATAATTTATTAGCATACATTACTGGTCGTATTATAGTGCAGCAAAATTCGAATCGCCCAAAAAGCATTAATAGCTTATGCCAGATTCAAAATATCTGGTGCGTTGCAACACACAATTTCCTTAGCTCTACGTCAATTCACTTTGTACATGGCTAATTCTATTTAATCGATTCATTTATCACTCAGTTAATTTGAATCTTGGTCAAACAACGCTTTATGGCAGCTGCAAGCGGTAGCGCTTACAGTTCCAGATTTTATTGTGCTGCTCGTACTCATTTCAGGACCATTATTGAGCAATTGGTAAACAGACAATTAATGGGGCTGTAAACAAGAATTTTTTGAAGAAGGATAGTAGTCACTTTTGCAGAGTTATTGCGTAAACACTTTTAGAACTGGTTGTAAGCGAAACGGCAGTAGTTGAAATTCAGGAATTTCTGGAGTGACCCCCATGTATCTCATGAGCGTTTTCAAACACTCACCCTTTAGATATTGGATTGGACTACAATACCAATTTTTTTTAACATTCTACAAGAATTCCAGCGGAGTTTATAAGGAAAAAACTGAGCGAAAAACGCATTTGATCGAAAATTTTGATAATTTATTGTGCTGCTCTCGTCATTTTCCCACAAATGAGAATTTTATGGTATAGTTATCTTATTAAGAGCTACCAATATAACAAATTTAATCAAAATCGTTAGAGCCGTTTTTGAGAAAAAAAATTTGGTGTTTTGATCACTATGATGACTGTAGTTAGCTTTCGGTGGATTTTGCCCATACCCTCATTATTATTGCGTCCCATGGTAACCTGTAGGCTAGACATCAAGTTTCAGCTGATTTGGTACGGTGGTTTCCTCTAAAAACTGCGCTAAAATCGATTTCGTCGAAAGTTTTGGTAATTTATTGTGCTGCTCTCGTCATTTTTCCACAAATGGGAATTTTATGGTATAATTGCCTTATTGAGAGCTATCGATATAAAAAATTTAATCAAAATCGTTAGAGCTGTTTATGAGAAAAAAAAATTTGGTGTTTTGATCACTATGATAACTATAGTTAACTTTCGGTGGATTTTGTTCAAACCCGTATTTTTGCGTCCCATAGTAACCTGCAGGCTAGATATAAAGTTTGAGTGGATTTGATACGGTCGTTTTCTCTAAAAATCGTTCACAGACACACAGACCATTTTCCCAAATAGTGTTTTTCGGACTCATGGGGTTCTGAAACGTAAAGATCTGAAGAAAACTCAAATTTTTTTTTTCATCCGATTACATAACTTTCCTTTCTACTTCGTAGAGCAAGGAAAGTACAACTGTTGTTTGCGATGGTCGCGTATGTCGTAGGGAGAAGTTTATATTAGCTAAGCCGTCCAACTCGAAAGAAACGCTACTAGCAATTATACAAATTTACAGATACAGCGAAATGCTGAGGGTCACCAAAAAGTACAGTTTCTCGTACCGAAAAACGAAGTTCACGTCGTCTGGAGAGATTCCTGGGAGCCTCGCCATATTTACGTCCTATCCGGGAGCCATTCACTCGCAAGATGACTTCTACCAAATCCGAGGACGGAGCGAGTTGGTAGTTCTCAGTTCTCGGCTCGTCAATCATAACATTTTCACCTGGGCTCATTCAGACGATAAAGTAGTAAGATATGGTTTAATTCATGTTTGCAACTAATTATTGAATGCTCAGCTGCACCTCGAAGTAATTACTGACCTATTAATCCACTAAACTCTTCACTTAGCGCCCACATTCCTCGTACAGTCTCCACTTATAACTTTAAATTAGCGTGTGAATGCCACCACTTACAACAAACCCATGAATTCCGCAATTATTATTGCTTTACCAACCAATCTAATAGCTCTTAGAATATAAAGACCTGACAAATGGGTTTTTGTGCTTACAGAGGTCTTGTGGGTTTTAGGACGTAAAAAAAAAACAGTTTTTATTGGGTTGCTCCCAGTTATTACATAATCAACGTCTAAGCAATTTATTAATCTGGAAACATATATTTTGTTGCGCTTTGATACAATTTGTCGTACTGCTCTCGTCAGTGTCTGATTAATGATAATGTTTGATGATAAGCACAACCATTTCGGACGATCCATACGAAAAATCTAAACAATATCTTTATCATTATTTTGGTTGTTTATTATTATGTAATAAATTGGTTCCTGGATGGAATAGTATTTGTTCTGTAGGCCGAATTAGCTGGGTCTTTGACCTCCCAAATGTCCACACTTGCCCTAACGGGGCTCACTGGCCCTAACAGAATCCCCGAGCATCGACCCCCTTTGTTTACATATGGAAAGTCCACCTTTTCAGTTATTTCCGATTGACGAGTTTTCCCTTCTTCTCGAATTTCCAAAATATCCTCTTCCCCTCCCCTCAATTTACTTCCTCTCCACAACAGACAGCTCCTACCAAAACCCATTAACCTACGAGTTCTTGCCAAGGTCATTCATCCATCAGCACTGTCAAACAACAGTCGTTTCCCAGTTCTCTCAACTCATTCGTATTTTAAGTCTTGCGCTACTCAACTCTCTCTCTCTCTCTCTTTTGGTTTATTATTCATTCTGAATAATAACCCTATGTTTTCGGTCATACTTTACGTTTCAAGACATGGAGATTCCAAATTTGCAATGTCCGTCCGCCATCCCCCGTCCCCCGTCTGGGCCGTTTTGTGCCTTTAACGTGGTCTAAAAAATTCGTTCTTTCGCCCAAAAATCCGATTTGGTATCTAGTTTTGCCCACCATCTCGGCAATCCGATCGGACGAAGCCCGTGGTTGTAATGGGCAAAAAACGGTTAAAAAAATTAACGAAACGCAGTACAACGCGGGCGCTACAGCGTTTTGTCGTTTGAACTACCTCCCTCCCGCCCGTCTCATTAAAAAAGCAACCGCGCTCGAGGCGAGCCTCCCAACGACGCCGCCACTCAACTCCCCTTTCGCTTCGAGCGCCCCCGTTCCAATTTCAACGACGTTTTGGTTTTAATACGATTCAATTTTTTTAGATTCTTTCGTTTCATTCTCATTTTGGTTTTTTTCATAGATTTTTGGTTAAATTTTGATATTAGTATTTAGCGAGCATGTTTTCATATTAAAATTCAGTTTTTTCTAGATACTTTCGTTTTTTTGTTTATTTTAATATTACGATTCAGTTCTTTTCGACCTTTTTTTGGGTTTCATTATGATATTTTTCGATGCTGAATCGAACAGGATGGGTCTCGGAGCATTAATGCTAGGTCAAGCGGTTAATCCGAATAATAAACCGTTGTGTAATAATTTGCAAGGTTTTTGGATTCAGTAGGTCCTCAACACGTAAAAATCTGAAGAAAATTTGAAGAAAAATAAATTTTTCTTGACACTATTGCAATGATTTCTAATATCTATAGGTAACGGACAGTAATGCGTCAACAAATATCTCCAATTGCAGGTTCTCATGGGAGTACGAGCGACAGTTGCCAACAGGTTAGCCTCGACGGGAGAACAATGGGTCCGGCTCATGAGCAGGTACAACAGCGGGACGGGTAACAAGCTATGGCTAGTCCTCGACGTTTTGCACCATCAAAACAAATTGTGGTCTCTCGAGCAGTATCCCGGGAAAACGAATTTCATCGACCTTACAAGCGAGTGGCGAGAGAAAGGCTATTGGATCGGCAGTGGAATTCCGTACACAAAGGTATTTTGCCACTCCTTTTTTTAGCCTCCATCACCTCACTCTAGCCCATGCATTCTTCCTTGTTTCGTCCGAAACAGTATCTTATTCAGTTTACTTCTCTCCGCTCTTGCTCCCTTTTTGATAGGGTTTATTTATGTATTAGTATGTAGGTTCCTCGGGCCCATTTCGCAAGAAATAAAACACATCTTGGTTTTTTGCCAGACAGAAATAAACGAAAAATACACTTGGATATGTGCAAGGGAAAAAAATAAGAGAAATTAAGTTGGCCAAGACGCTTTTAGGAATAAATTTAAGCAATTATTACTAGATGAATATGAGAAATTATTAAAAATATGGGAAATAAGTTTATGTACGTGTATATTATTGTCAACATAAGAATTTCTGATTTATTTATTTATTGTTTTTACTTTTCCTTGGCTCTACGAAGTTGAAAGGAAAGTTATATAATCGGCTGAAAAAAAATGTGTGTGTGTGCGTGCGTGATTGTGTGTGTGCGTGTGTGTGTGCATGATTGTGTGCGTGCGTGCGTGTGTGTACGATTTTTAGAGAAAACAACCGTACCAAATCAGCTGAAACTTGATGTCTAGCCTACAGGTTACCATGGGACGCAAAAATAAGGACATGGGCAAAATCCACTGAAAGTTAACTATAGTTATCATAGTGATCAAAACACCAAATTTTTTTCTCAAAAACGGCTCTAACGATTTTGATTACATTTTTTATATTGATAGCTCTCAATAAGGGAATTATAATATAAAATTCCCATTTGTGGGAAAATGACGAGAGCGGCACAATAAATTATCAAAATTTTCGATCAAATGCGTTTTTCGCTCAGTTTTTTCCTTATAAACTCCGCTGGAATTCTTGTAGAATGTTTAAAAAAATTGGTATTGTAGTCCAATCCAATATCTAAAGGGTGAGTGTTTAAAAACGCTCATGAGATACATGGGGGTCACTCCAGAAATTCCTGAATTTCAACTACTGCCGTTTCGCTTACAACCAGTTCTAAAAGTGTTTACGCAATAACTCTGCAAAAGTGATTACTATCCTTCTTCAAAAAATTCTTGTTTACAGCCCCATTAATTCTCTGTTTACCAAATCCTCCACGAGTCTCTCTCTCCCCCTATTTACATTGTTTTCAGGGCCATCTCAGGACCTCCCTCGGGTTAATGCTCTGAAGGTGGGATCAGAGGGAGGCCTGTTGGTGGGTTGAGCTTGGGGCTGGAGGTTCTTCCACACTCTCCAACCAGCTAGTATGAAAGGTGTGCGTCTGCTGTATGTTTGTGGTATAATTGGTAGGAATGCATGTAATTTATTTGGCATGAACGTTAATGTTTTAGGTTATTAGCGATATAAATATAGTGAGGTGACGGGAAGGGAAGGTATTACTTTCCGCTACCCGAAGGGGAGGAAAGTTATGTAATCGGGTACAAAAAAAATTTGGGTTTCCTTCAGATCTTTACGTTTTGAGGGTTTTGATATGTGTGTGTGTGTGTATGTGTCTGTAGTTCGATTTGCGGGAGAACGGCAGATCCGATTGAGCTGGTTCTTTTTCTGTTTCGTTCGTTATTTTTTGTAGGCACCAAAATAAGGTTATGGACGATTTCGGTTTATGGGAAAGGGGGGGGGGGACGAAAATGTACCGAAAACTAGGGTTTTTCGCATTTTTCTCGAAGACGGCTCCAACGATTTTGATTAAACTTTCACATTATCTTCTACTAATCAATACCTAACTTTTCTTCTCTATACATATCTCCATGAAAGTACGGTGAACGGAGATATGGGCCCCTGAAGCAAAAATAGGTTTTTTACGCTTTTTGGCAAAACGGCTTCAACGATTATCACAAAACTTTCAAGATGTATCCGAATGGTTAATACCTACATATTGTTCTGAATAAATGTTGCTCTGACAGTCCATTGAACAGAGATAAAAATCAAAACGTGTCGAAAATAATGTTTTTTCTAACGTTTCCGTAAATTCGAGGGTAACTTTTTCATCAGATGTGATAAATCCTAATGGAGTGTCTTTTAGTCACCCATACCAACATTTCGTTCTCGATAATTATTTCTGTATATATCTGTTGAACGGAGATATTGGCCAAGTTAACTCAGAAAAGGAAATTTGTCGAATATTAATTTATCGGTATTCCAATTTTCTCAAAAACGGCTCTAACGATTTCGATCAAACTTTCGGAGTACTCTCAGCTAACTAGTCCCTACATTTTGTTCTGTATAAATGTTCCTGTAAAAATGCGTTGAACGAAGATATAGCGCCCGCCTATGTAGGTGGCGTTCGAAATTACGGGGGTGGCGGAAAGTTGTGTGTTGCTACGCACCAAATATTTTTTTATTTTAATTATTGTGAATAGTAAATCTTCAGAGGAAGTGGAAGAGATGCATCTTCCCAACTTCCTCAGAAGATAAAATAAATTTTTTCAGTCAGTCTCTCTCTATCTCGCACATAAACACTCTCATAAATAGTCTGAGAGACGATTACGTACGTTGGAAAGTAAATGTTTTTAAATGATCGATTGGTTTTGTGTTTCAGGCTGCAAAAGACGCATTAGGTTTGCAAAACACAACCGGCGGAAAAAACATGGTCAGTTTCATGGAACCAATCAGAAGTTTTTTGGAAAATAACATGAAAGACGTCGAAAACACAGACGAGCTGTACAGTTTGCTGATCAACCGTGAAATTGTGAAGAGGGCGAGGGGTGATTTAACGGCCGCTTCATTTCCGTCGAAGGTCGAGAAATCGAACGAAACTGAGGCCGCCGCGGGGTTCTTCCAAAAATCTCCTCTTCAAGGCAAAACGATATCATCTACAACACCGTTACCAGAAGAAGATTACAGAGAGCGACGCAACAGCCCATCTCTGGGAGGGATCATCGACACCAAATTGACCAACACGATTCACAATTTCAAAGCGATCGCGGGCCCTTTATACACGGCCGACCCGGCTGACATTTCGCCGTTTCAATGGTCCGAAACAGAAACTGCCAACTGTCACATTGGGCAGCCGAACGTGTGGGATTTTTGTCGAATGATTCCTCATTGGGTTTGGTGGAAATCGCCCGATTCTCCGATGGTCATTGATCACCAATGAAGCGCCAAATTTGACGAAATGTGTACCGATTGATCTCAAAAATTTGTCGCCTGCCTTCATTAATTTTAGCGTGGTATTTTCCATCTTTAGCCTTTAGGGTACTAGGGATTTTTACTTTTGATAACACAGCGGCCTAAGTATTTACTGCTCAAGTATTATTAACTGATTTTTAGTTTTATCTTCTTATTATTATTCTTTATATTTTATTATTGAGCTGCAATGGCTGTAGAGGGCGAGCGTATTCTGAGTAATCTCAATGACACACGAGTAAAGACAACAGGTTCTCAAGTTCCTTTGATTTCCATAAATTTCTTGAGTTTATTGGGTACGCAAGGTCTAACAGTAAAGTCATGTATATAGTTTCAACCTTTGAAGTAGAACACTCACAGAGCGGCACGAGATTGCGGGCACATGACTTGGTAATAAGATGGCAGATACTAAAAGGGAAGAAGTGAGCAAGGTTGCCATTAGGTGGCTTGAATGGCAACCTCTGGGTCAGAAATTCAACACTCTTCCTCCTTGCTACTGGAAGTGTTGGGAACCTAGTGACCCCACGAATTTACTCCTGTGCTATGGAGGACTGACCTCGAAGTGTGTCAGTTGACCCTCACGCCTCTTTGCCCTCATGAGAATTTTGCCGCGTATTGCCTCCCATGCTGGGCAGTATAAGAGGTACAAGAGCAGTCTTTCCTCCACGTCTTCAATCGTCATCCCTGCGATGTATTGGCCCCAGATCACCAAGCTTCATTCTCTTATATAGCAGCAGTGTTCCAGTTCATACTTGAAACAATGGGCTCCCTGGTTATGAATGCTGCTCATTCAAGAGCAGTAGGTCTATCTCCTGGAGCATATACTACGTCATTATGCCATGGCGACTTGCTCATCTAAATACCCTGCACTTCCTCAAACACTGGCCGATGGCCATCTCATCTCCAGTGGCCCTCCCACTCAGAGAATGCATCTTAAACGTCCTGTGCACTACCTCATCTTGTGGCATTGTTCTCTGCAGTAGCAGAGATAGACGTGGTCAGTTCCCTTGCAGTACTACCCAATGCCTATGGCCACTTTCCCCAGGGCCCCACTAAATACCCCGCACTTCTTCAGACACAGGCAGATAGGCCTCCTCATCTCCAGTGGCCCTCCCACTCAGAGAATG
The DNA here is from genome assembly GCA_020466155.1 of Pachypeltis micranthus. NCBI lineage: Eukaryota > Metazoa > Arthropoda > Insecta > Hemiptera > Miridae > Pachypeltis > Pachypeltis micranthus. Next base: position 3,106,024 of record CM035782.1, on the reverse strand, counting down.
CATCTTAAACGTCCTGTGCTCTACCTCATCTTGTGATCTTGTTCTCAGCAGTTGTAGCAGAGATGGACGTAGTCAGTTCCCTTGCAGTACTACCCAATGCCCATAAGCCACTTTCCCCAGGGCCCCACTAAATACCCCGCACTTCCTCAGACACAGGCAGATAGGCCACCTCATCTCCTGTGACCCTCCCACTCAAAGCATGCATCTTAAGGGCCCTGTGAGATCCAGGTGGGTAGGGGGAGCTTCCACTTTCGAAGCTGGCTCGGTACAGGGTGGCCTTGCAGGGGCAGGCATCTTTGGGCCGAAAATCAGAGCAGCGATCCCATTGGGGTCGCTGGCCACGGTGTTCCAGGCAGAGGTGGCTGCGGTGATGGTCTGTGTGCCTGAGGGGACTGAAGCCGCAGAGAATCTACATAATGGTGGACATTCAGGCCACTCTCAAGGCCTTAGCCTCATACTGTCTCACATCACAGCAGGTGTGGGAGTGTCTGACTGAACTGAAGGCCCTGGCCGAGGACAACAGTGTAACACTGTGTTGGGTGCCAGGGCATCAGGGTGTAGAGGGAAATGAACGGGCTGGTAGCTTGGCTAACAAGGGATCAGCGCAGATCCCTATTGGCCCTGAGCCCTTTGTTGGGACTACCAGGAGCCACCTATGTAGAGAGGTTGGCAAATGGGAGGACAGGTGCAGGGCTGCTCATTGGCAGGGGCTGCCCAGCCTTAGACAGTCAAAACTCTTCATCCGGCTCTCCAGAGGGAGGTCCAAGGAGGTGCTTGCACTGGGGAGGAAGGATATGAGGATCATACGTGGGCTGTTCACAGGACACAGTCCGCTGAGGTACCACCTTGCAAATATTGGCAAGTGCAAGGTACAGATATGCAGGTTCTGCGAGGTAAAGCTAGAAACGGCAGAGCATGTGCTTTGCGTGTGGGATGGACTCGCGGCATCGCGCCGTTCTGTGTTTAGGAGGCCCTTTCTTGAGCCAGAAGAGGTGGCGAATGCAGAACTTGCGAATATCCTCCGCATAGGTGACGTCACACCAAGTGAGGCCAGTGCCATGGGGCGTGGAGGTGGTGGAGGTGGGCCATGATCTGAGGATCATGGACGCCTTCACAATAGGCCCGTTTGTGGCTGCAGTGAGGGTATCCACCGTTTCGAAAAAAAAAAAAAGGGGGGGCCCGGTGCACTCCCTCATCTTGTGATCTTGTTCTCTGCAGTTGTAGCATAAATGGACGTGGTCAGTTCTCTTGCAGTACTACCCAATGCCCATAGGCCACTTTCCCCAGGGCCCCACTAAATACCACGCACTTCCTCAGACACATGCAGATGGGCCACCTCATCTCCTGTGACCCTCCCACACAGAGGAGAGTTGGCACAATACGTGTCCTGTGCATTTCCTCTTCTTATGGCCTCGTCCCCCCAGCAGTAGCAGAGGAGAGTGTGGTCAGTTCCCTTGCAATAAGCCTATAGTGCCTATAGTAAGGCATCGGAATCATCTCTGTACCTACACTTTCCCCAGGGCCCCACTAAGTGCCCTACACTTCCTCAGACAAAGGCCACCTCATCTCCTGTGACCCTCCCACTCAGAGCATGCATCTTGAGGGTCCTGTGTTCTACCTCATCTTGTGACCTTGTTCTCTGCAGTTGTAGCAGAGGAGTAGTCAGTTCATTCGCGGAAGGCCTATAGTCTAGGTATCAGAAGCATCTCAGCGCGTCCACCTCTTTTTTTTTTTCTTTTTTTTTTCAAGGGCGGAAAAAACCTTTATGGATTCCTGCAAGGACCGACAGGATATGACGGAGTAGGAATAGGGTGGGATAACCCTGACCTTTTCTTCTAGAACGACTGACCCGGAACTACTTTCTGTATTACTTCGGGTCAGTCGTGTTGTCATGGCTCTACAGCTTTATCATTTCTAGGGTCCTTCCCATTCTCGGTTCATCTCTTTCTTTTTGAGTATGCTGTGCACGTAGTCTGTTGCAGCTTGCCAATTTTCTCTGCTTTTCATCATAACATTGACAATTGTCTCTGCGGACAGTCCTCCAAGCTTGTCGGCCAGCCGTCTCCTCTCTTCGTCCCAGTGGGGGCACACAAAAAAGGTGTGGTGAACATCTTCATCTTCCATCCGGCAGTAAAGACATGGAGTCTGCTGACTTTCCCACTTTTTTAAGGTTGGCCCGGAAATACCCTTGCCTGGTGAGAAACTGGGTCAGGTAGTAACCTACCTCTCCATGCCTCCTTGTTGTCCATGTTTCAACGCTCCGTACGAGGCGGGCGGTCCACCGTCCCCGACTCTCCGCATCCCAACTGCGCTGCCACTGTCTGAGAGTGACCTCTCTTTCCTTTTTCTTGACGATCGTCAACGGTGTCTCTTCCCCCTTTCTTTGATAGACCCGTTGCCGCTCTTGTGCCAGCATGTCAATTGGGACAACCCCCGCAATCAGCTGGGCTGCCGGTGTCGATACTGTGTAGTATGCACTGCAGATCCTGAGAGCCCCTCTTCTCTGCACTCCTTCGATTCTGGCTCTATGTTTTTGGTGTCGAAGTGAGGTTGCCCATATTTCCGCTCTCATCAGCAGTTTACGCTTCCTAGGGGATGGGCCACCTATGTTAGACATAAGCCGGCTCAGTCTCCCCACAATGACTGCCGCCTTGTCTGCAACTGTTCGTATGTGGGTCCAAAAATTCAATTTCCCGTCCAACATCACTCCTAGGTAGCGTATTGCATTGGATGCCATAATGTTGTGTCCATCCACAACCATTTGCACATTTCTATCAACTCGTTTTCGTGTCAGCAGTATGATTTCTGTCTTCTGGGATGCCAGAGAGAGAGAGTGGGACTCCAGCTAGTCCTTCACACGTCGCATCGTCTGGTTCAGTTTGAACTGTAGATGTTCTGTGGTTCGGGCTTTCATTATAGCGACGATGTCATCCGCATATCCCACAAGGAAAACGTCGTCAGGCATCTCTTCCCGAAGTCTCTGCGTCCACCCTATGGCAAACCCTATAGCTGACCTATTCTTACCGTGCCCTTCCCTAAGAAGCAACCTTTGCTTCAGTCTCACAATGGCTCTTCGTAGCTCCTTCATATTAGCCTTTGCCAGGAATACCTCAGTTTCATCCACACAGGGTAGGAGGGGTAAGGCACCTGTTTACTTATGAAGTGGACTAACATGAACTGTATTGAACAGCAATGCATACTGATTCAGAGCTCTCTGTTGGGGTCCCCTTTTCAAGGGTGTGTGTGGCCTAAAAAAGGGCCGACGAAAGTCTTGCTGTTGTGTTTGTAGGTCCTGTCTGCCGGTTGAGAGAGTGTGAGGCGAAGAATGGGTTTCTCGAGCGTCGTTGCGTAGGTCGAAGGGCTCGGTTGAGCAGTAGCTCCTCACGGCAAGGGACTTGGTTGATTCGTCGCTCCTTCTTAAGACGCGAGAGGGCGGACTCGTCGTCCCCGCTGGCTCCGCTGATGGTGGTCGGTTGTTGTCAGAAGAAGAGATCGGTGAAAGAATGAAAGGAAGAAAAGTTTTCTCCACACCTGCCCTTTAATAACATTGCAGTTAGACGCTCTGAGAAGCCCAAGAGCCCATTTTGAGTGCAGGGGAAAGTAGGCGAACACCTGTAAGCCTCAGTGTGTAGTACAATGAACGTAAGGTAGAATGGAATACCCTTTGTCGGGATGACTTTCCTGTGAGGCGCCTTTTGTAGGTAATGGGTGGCCAGCCGCCGCAATCTCGTCAGCTGCAATTGGCAACAATTGCAGCAGCTCTACAACAATTCGATCCCCTCGTAACTCTTTTGTTGTACTACCGAGCCTGCAAGTTTCCCTTCATGTACGCGATCAATCAGAAATGTGTGTCTTCTAGAACCAGAAACTAAAAATAATGGTAAATTCTCAATGTACTAATCCGTCTGGATCGTAAAATCGAAGAAAAGCCTGACTTGTACTTTATGCCTGACTCAGGTAGCAGAAATTACTATGCACCACTTAGCATCACTTCGCTTTACTTTGTAGGTTGCTATAACAATACCAAATTGTAATCTGTAAATTTGTACGTGCCAAATGTGAGCGTCTCTCCTCTGTCATCTGCCACTCAGCTCTCCTCGCTGTAAAAAACAGTTCTCTTACTACTCCAACAGCATCTTAGCAAAAAATTGAATCTCATTTACTAATGTCCAAGAGCTGCAACGCACACGTTTGAGGTTGAATTCCAAAACGAATAGACGATGCCAAAGATTTATTATTGATCGCTTGTATAATGTTCTCCGGAAACGACGAATTATACCGGCTTAATGTTTTGTACTTATTTGCGAAGATATTCGTAATTAAGTGCCATGATCTATGGGCGGTGGGGTTGCGGTAGGGACGAAGGAGGTGAAGCCCGCGTCAACCTGTAATTACCGAGCTTTGGAACGGGCGGTGTTGCCATGATGCTGTTCTTATGAAATCAAAAAAACAGATAGTTGTAACTTTTGAAAGACTGATGTATCAGCCAAATAATGTACCATCAACTGTTACCATGAAATTGTGACACTTATTTCAGCTCAAATACAATTTTTTCTCCTACTTGAACGTTAGTTTCATTATAGCTCCCTAATTTTGCTTACTCTAGTCCAGTTGTTCACTGACAGGACACCTTGAATTCCTCTAGGTTTCACAAAATGTAGAATTTACTTGTCACATTGGAGTCACTCTCAACCCGTGAAAGGAGGACCCCGTAAAAGGGGTTTCGTGAAAGCTCATAGTTTGTGGTTAATACTCCTCTCTTTCGTAGTTATCAGTATAACTTCTACCCAATTGCATCTTATGAATTACTTCTTCAAATTACATTTATACTTTCCCTATGATTCACAAATTAAGAATTAAGAAGTAATGTACCGCCTGATTCCCATTGATGGTAGTGGATCGGAGCTTCGTGCGATTTGCTGTAATTTTTGCCTGAGTCAGCAGCGCTTCAAAAGCATCTCCTAACTACCTCAGTACAATTGGCGCCCCAGCGGAGAGATAAATGGGGACTACTACAATGTGAATGAAAATTAAGCGCCCTTTCCTTGTCGCCCTCTCGTTCCCTGAATCTTGGATCGGATTTTCCGGGGATTCGCTCAACTCTCAAAAATCCGTTCATTAAAGTCGTCCGCTACAGGAGCAGCGGCTAACAGTGAGGGGGGAGACGTACCGCCTGACTCCCATTAAAGGCGATGGTGGTCTAGTGGTTAAGTCATTGGTTCATAATTCTCGACGATAGTCGGGAATTGTGGATCGGAGCTTCGCACGATTTGCTGTAATTTCTGCCAGAGTCAGCAGCGCTTCAAAAGCATTTCCAAACTACCTCAGTACAGTAAGGCGGTGTTGTTTGGCAAGGTAAGGGTACCAGTTGTCGATCGAGCGCTATTAAATGGCCATTTTGACCTTTGTCAGCCATTAAAAAGGTCTCAACTGGTAATAGCTTCTACGAAAGGACAACATTTCGACAAGAGCTGGTTGTTTGAATAATTGGGAAAATACTCCGATAGAAGCTATTGTTTGATCAACGAGAATGAAGTTTAGTAAAGAGCTTTACATTTTGAAAAAGGGTAGAAGCAAAACAACGCATGAACTATGAAGTAGGTGGTGGGAGGGGGGGGAGAGAAGTCTTCCTCATCATCAAGCTTGAAGTGATGACGGTATCAATTTTCCATATGATGTATCCTTACTCTCCAACACTGCTCTCTATTGGCCATGGTTAGCATGACAAGCGTTCGTTTACGGAAGTGTCAGTCGTTTGACGGTCTTGAGTGAAATTATTGCCATTTTGCTCACGAACAGCCGTGCGTTTTTACTGAAAGAAAACGCAATCAACGAAGAATATTGGGTAAGCAGTTAATTCGATTAATTCTCATGTTTTTTTTCTGCAGTACTTCTCATGCCAGCCTTTATCTGGCCGTATTTTGGGGATCGTCAACTAATAAATCCACAATTCACTATTGACCATGGAGGTAAAAACTGAATAAATGAGCACTTTCAGAATTCAATTATTTATTAAAGTTAACGTACCTGTTAGTGAGTCCGTCTCCTCTGGCTTGTGAGTTACTGTGGGCAAGCGCTTTCGATGTAAAGACATCATCGTCTGGCCGTTAAGTCAGTACTGGAGTCAGTCAGTTGGTCGTGGTCTTTATATACAAAGAGAAAGGGGAAAGGGGTGATGGAGCGTCGGGGGAATTATTTATACTCGTTTTATGGTTCCTACATGTAAGGGAGAGCTTGTGTATAATTATTGACATTTTATGTCTTTACTTTAGTAACTCGTCGGTAACGGTACATCTAGAGATAGATGGTGCCTAAGTGATACCGTGATTCGAAGAATGAAAAAGAAGAACGTGCCAGGGAAACCTACTAACTAGAAACAACAACAACAACCAGTATTGGCGTTTGTTTACGTCCGGAGTGATAACGGTGGCGGTTTGCCCGTTCAAACTACATTTTGGGTTGAATTAAGCGCGATGCTATGGCTAAGATATGGTTGCCGATTGTGGTACTGTTTGTCGGTCTGAGGTGTTTATTGTGCAGCGAAGATGGGTTTTGTTCTGTTACTGAAACTGCTGACACTTGCTCGCTTTCGGCACTGACGGCTCAGAAAAGGTAACCGTGTTTTATTAGCATTCGAGTATATTATTCAATTGGGGTTCTCAGTTAATTGATTAGATAGTTCCGTTATTGTATTTATTACATGTGTACGTACGGAAATTTCAGCGTAACTCTCACAGCCCTCCACTGGAGGCCTTGTTGAGATATAACAGAGTTAAAGTATTAATCAACTACATCTAATTAACCGAACATCGCTCGCCCATTGCAGGAACGCCTTGCACTTCAATGAAATGGAAACTAAGCAGTTTCTCGTTAAGTGGAAAGAGAGTGTGCAGATCCCCCACAATTGGACTGTTTCTCAGTCAGTTCGATTTTCCCATGTTGAGAAAAGTCTGGTATTTTGGTGTATAGTTGCGTTTTCCCCTTGATTGCAGGTACTTATTCTACAATATTAACCCTTCAGAGGGCTTCAATCTTCGGAGGGACGTATATATGAGGCTGGCGGTATTCATGCACAAGTGGACACAGTCACACCCGGAGTGGGTTTTGGTAAGATCCTATTTATTTTAAGTGGTGAGAGGGGGGAGAATTGTACGAGTGAAGCAACAAATTGAGTTACATTAACGTAGGTAAACCTAGTGTAATTTGTTATTGATCCTTGCTTGACGCTGTAACCGTTGTGGTCAGTACTGAACCTCTCTACGACCGAAGGCATTCGTGTGCAGCCAATGGACGATGTCGGCAACGTTCCAGCGAACATTTTACGCGTCTATCTTGCACACAACTTCTAGTTGGTTCGAGGGATGTGTAGAAACGTTCCTTTGAAGGGTGTCAATGGATTCATCAACTTTGACAGCCTCTCACTTTGAATCTCCAACGCTATTTGTAAATACAAGTGTGATATCAAACTCACCACTTTCTATAAGATCTGGGGTTTAGGCCTAGATTCAAGTTCATTAAGTCTAACTTGATTTTTACTTTCCTTGGTTCTACGAAGTAGAAAGGAAAGTTACGTAATCGGCTGAAAAAAGAATTTTGAGTTTTCTTCAGATCTTTACGTTTCAGACCCCCCTGAGTCCGAAAACACTATTTGGGAAAATGGTCTGTGTGTGTATGTGTGTCTGTATACGATTTTTAGAGAAAACCACCGTACCAAATCAGCTCAAACTTGATATCTCGCCCGCAGGTCATCATGGGACGCCAAAATAAGGGTATGAACAAAATCCACCGAAAGTTAACTATAGTTATCATAGTGATTAAAACAACAAATTTTTTTTCTCAAAAACCGCTCTAACGATTTTGATTACATTTTTAATATTGGTAGCTCTTAACATGATAATTATACCATAAAATTTCCATTTGTGGAAAAATGACGAGAGCAGCACAATAAATTATCAAAGTTTTAGACGAAATCGATTTTAGCGCGGTTTTTAGAGAAAACAACCGTACGAAATCAGCTGAAACGTGATGTCTAGCCTACAGGTTCGACTTTTTTTTAACATTCTAGTAACATTCCAGCGGGGTTTAAAAGGAAAAACCCGCGGCAAAAACGCTTTTCGTCGAAAATTTTGATAATTTATTGTGCTGCTCTCGTCATTTTCCCACAAATGAGAATTTTATGGTATAGTTATCTTATTAAGAGCTACCAATATAACAAATTTAATCAAAATCGTTAGAGCCGTTTTTGAGAAAAAAAAGTTGGTGTTTTGAGCACTATGATAACTATAGTTAACTTTCATGGATTTTGCCCGTACCCTTATTTTGGCGTCCCATGGTAACCTGCGGGCTAGATGTCAAGTTTGAGGGGATTTGGTATGGTCGTTTTCTCTAAAAACCGCGCTAAAATCGATTTCGTCGAAAATTTTGATAATTTATTGTGCTGCTCTCGTCATTTTCCCACAAATGGGAATTTTATGGTATAGTTATCTTATTGAGAGCTACCAATATAAAAAATTTAATCAAAATCGTTGAAGCCGTTTTTGAGAAAAAAATTATTGGTGTTTTGATCACTATGATAACTATAGTTAACTTTCGGTGGATTTTGTTCAAACCCTTATTTTGGCGTCCCATGGTAACCAGCAAGCGAGATATCAAGTTTGAATGGATTCGGTACGATGGTTCTCTCTAAAAATCGTTCACAGAAACACATACACACAGACCATTTTCCCAAATAGTGTTTTTCGGACTCATGGGGTTCTGAAACGTAAAGATCTGAAGAGAACTCAAAATTTTTTTTTCAGCCGATTACATAACTTTCCTTTCTACTTCGTAGAGCCGAGGAAAGTAAAACGACGTAGTACAGATTCTAATTTCGTCTTCAGCCTCTTGATGGTTTCTCTAATTGTTTTGGGTTTTCCGGTGAGTGTCGACTGTACAAAAATGTGCAACAACGCGAGAGAAATGCCCACTTTTGATTGCAACTTCTAAAGTCTCCCTGAAAAATGAACGACTAAAGCGAGCGAGGGTCGTGAATTCAAGGAGCAGAAAAGGCTTATAGTCAACTTGCGAACAATATTTCGATACCTTCGGTTTTTTCCGAAGCAAATATTGTATCAAGCGGAGGTTTTCGTTGGAATTTGTAGGTGAAAATCTGCTTATGTTTCATAAAATTATTGGGAAAACATTTTCAACGGAGTCTCGCGTAATCAACTTGTTTTCAACGCGCGAGTGAGCCTGGCAATGTGTTCCCCAACAACGCGGAAAAATGGGAACAAAAACCGAGTGAGAAAGTTCTTCTGTGATGTGAAGCCTCGACATAATCTTTCTACAACGGGAGTGACGGCACAATTGGAACCTTTGGTGACAACAGAATCCAACGGGATCGCCAGCTCCGCACCCCCGGGAACGCATTCCTGCAAAAGTTGAAGTTGGAAGATAATCAGAGGATAGTGGGCGCCAGGCTCACACAGTCAGCTCACTCTTTCTTCATAAGCTATGGAACTACGCAGTCTTTTCAATGTAAATGCGCCTAAGATGCTTCATCATTTCTATCGCTCCAGAACGATAACATTACCAGTGCATCACACATCAGTGACATTATTTTGTACAAATTACTAAAAGTCTTGAGAATCGAAGGGTTTTTACTTTCCTTGGCTCTACGAAGTAGAAAGGAAAGTTATGTAATCGGCTGGAAAAAAATTTGAGTTCTCTTCAGATCTTTACGTTTCAGACCCTCCTGAGTCCGAAAAACACTATTTGGGAAAATGGTCTGTGTGTCTGTATGTCTGTGAACGATTTTTAGAGAAAACCACCGTACCAAATCAGCTCAAACTTGATATCTCGCCCGCAGGTCATCATGGGACGCCAAAATAAGGGTATGATCAAAATCCACCGAAATTTAACTTTAGTTATCATAGTGATCAAAACACCAAATATTTTTTTTCTCAAAAACGGCTCAAACGATTTTGATTAAATTTTTTACATTGATAGCTCTTAATAAGGCAACTATACCGTAAAATTCCCATTAGTGGGTAAATGACGAGAGCAGCACAATAAATTATCAAAACTTTCGACGAAATCGATTTTAGCGCAGTTTTTAGAGAAAACCACCGTACCAAATCAGTTGGAACTTGATGTCTAGCCTACAGGTTACTATGGGACGCAAAAATAAGGGTATGAGCAAAATCCACCTTACGTTAACTATAGTCATCATAGTGATCAAAAGGAAGGTATTTTATGGTGTGATTGCCTTATTGAGAGCTATCAATATAAAAAATGTAATCAAAATCGTTAGAGCTGTTTTTGAGAAAAAACATTTGGTGTTTTGATCACTATGATAACTATAGTTAACTTTCGGTGGATTTTGTTCACACCCTTATTTTGGCGTCCCATGGTAACCTGTAGGCCAGACATCAAGTTTCAGCTGATTTGGTACGGTGGTTTTCTCTAAAAATCGTATACAGACACACAGACTATTTTCCCAAATAGTGTTTTTCGGACTCAGGAGGGCCTGAAACGTAAAGATCTGAAGAAAACTCTAAATTTTTTTTTCAGCCGATTACATAACTTTCCTTTTTACTTCGTAGAGCCAAGGAAAGTAAAAAAAGAAAGGAAACAAACGATAGTTCTTCTGGGAAACAAAGAAACGAAAACAGAATTTCTGACCGATGTTGGTGGGTGGCGATGCGATGCGTAGGGTGGTCGTCGTTGAATGGATCGTCCTGTTAGTGGTAATGGTAGAGTAGGTCTGAATTGGTAACCACAGATCTGGGTTATGGGATACTGCTGACACGACGGCAGAGGCGAACATGAAGGAGCGGCATGTTTAGACTTGGGGAGGTGGACGGCGATGCACAAAGTCCAACGTTCGAACATTTCACCTCACTTTTTAATAACATCCGCCTTAAGGTGTAAACAAGTACATTGGGACGAACTTTGCCCTTTCACAATTGTATCTCTTTTATCCTGATTATATTTAGTTCTGCTGACAGTTTTACATCTTTGTTTATAGGTACTCCCGCCGTGGGACCGCTTGTATCACTGGAAATCAAACTTGGATCAGCGCTCTCTTCCTTGGAGCCATTTTTTCGAAGTTGAAAGTCTTAATATGTTTGCACCAGTTATTGATATGAACCAACTAGAAGGTAATGGAACCATAAACTGAACTGAACGCTATTTTACTCTGTAATTATAATCAGCCCATCACAAGGCCGCAAATGGCTACTGCCTGACACTACTTGATGTCTGTGGAGCTTGTGATTGCTCTTCTTGAGTGGATCTGTCGTTCTGCGATTGTAGCGCCGACTGTTGTGCACGAAAACTGCCTTTGACTCTGCGCTCCTAACTTGGTACCTCAACGATTTATACAATTCAGGAGTCTGACACTCCACAGTCTCTATTTGTTTAACGTTTAATTCGTACGAATCGTAGTTATTAGCCCGATTTTATTATTTTCAGAGCAGATCGCTGAAGTAGACCAGGTTTATTATCTCCAACACTTTCCCGAGGCGTTCACCTCTAAAGATTGGGATTGGTCCGACCGATTTTCTTTCGTCTCCTGCGATGATTCTGAAGCTCTTGGAAAGTATTTCAGGTACAACATAGGTTGGGGTGTGGTAACGAAACGAATTTATTAGAAAGTATTTTATTTCCACTAACGTAATTCATCGTACATTTGTATTTTGCCGTCAGAAGTAAACTAAACTACGTGAGCGCTTCCCCTGACAATTTGCCGCTTGTACTTCCAATTTAGATTTACTCTTGTCGGCACAACAAAAGAAAAAGATGAGAGTAGACGAATAAAAAAGAAAGAAAAACAAATATAAAGACCTTTCCCTCGTGACGACAAGTCACAGGCATCATTATAGCCGTAGTGAGGTACCTGCCAAATTCAGGTAAAATCAGTCGCGTTGCTTTCGCCGCCAGGAGCCTGCGGGTTGTTACTTCGCCTCTCAACTTGCCGTCTTTTTCTATAAAACGGTGCAGTTCCTTAGGGTTCAGCTCACCCTCACAGTCGACATTTCTGTGTTTGACCTATGTCGGTTAATTTTCGTTTGGGTGGTGCCGGGGGGGAAGTTTTCCAGTCAGACGCGTATCGTCCCACGTCATCCAGCACCAGGTCGGATCGTTCCTTTTTACTTTCCGCTACCCCAAAGAGAAAGGAAAGTATAGTAATCGTGTCAAAACAAAAAATTTGGGTTTTCCGTAGATCTTTACGTTTTGACGCCTACTGAGTCTAAAAAACCTAATTTCGGCACGTGGTCCGTGTGTGTCTGTAGTTCGATTTGCGGGAGAACGGCTGAATCGATTGAGCTGATTCTTTTTTTGTTTTGTTCGTTATTTTTTGTAGACCCCCAAAAGAAGGTTATGGGCGATGGGAAAGGGGGGTGGGGGACGAAAATGTACCAAAAACCAGTGTTTTTCGCATTTTTCTCGAAAACGACTCTAACGATTTTGATTAAACTTTCAAATTATCTTCTACCAATCAATACCTAACTTTTCTTCTCTATACATATCTCCATGAAAATACGGCGAACGAAGATATAGGCCCATGAAGCAAAAATAGGTTTATTACGCTTTTTGGCAAAACGGCTTCAACGAATTTCACCAAACTCTGAGGATGTTTTCAAATAGTTAATACCTACACATTGTTCTCAATAAATGTTCCTCTGACAGTCCATTGAGCAGAGATAAAAATCAAAATGTGTCGAAAATAACGTTTTTTCGAACGTTTCCGTAAATTCTGGGGTACCTGCTTTACCAGATGTGATAAATCCTAATGGAGTGTCTTTTAGTCACCCATACCCACATTTCGTTCTCTATAATTATTTCTGTATATGTATGTTGAACGGAGGTATGAGACAAGTTAACTCAGAAAAGGTGCTTGGTCGAATATGAATTTATCGGTATTACAATTTTCTCAAAAACGGCTCTAACGATTTCGATCAAACTTACGGAGTACTCTCAGCTAACTAGTCCCTACATTTTGTTCTGCATAAATGTTCCTGTAAAAATGCGTTGAACGAAGATATAGCGCCCGCATATGTAGTTGGCGTTTATTATATCGTACTTTTTCAATAAATAATTACACTGGTTATTCAACTCCCTTATAAACTAAACGTCTAAACTATATTCGTTCGTTTAAACATTTTTTTTTTTCATAATTACAGGGATAACGACGACATCCTATTTATTTTGGGCGGCAGACAAGTTACAGCCAAGAGTTTGAACTGCACGTCGTTTCAAGGAGGAGCCAGTTTACTTGGGGAGTTACTTCAGTCACAGTCTCACAGGTACGCAATATCAAATTACTGGGGAGTTCAATGGAGTGCTTATCCAACGAGCGGTGCGTAGCAACGCACAACTTTCCGCCACCCCCGTAAGTTCGAACACGTATGCGAGGATTAGCTGGGTTTTTTTTCCTCAGCCAGCTCCTTCTTGACATGCAGGCATCTGACTGGGATGTCACACACGCTGTGACTGGTCTTGGATTCATTCAGGATCTCCTGCGAGGGTGTCACGTGCAGTTCTGACTGCTTCCAAGCACGATTTTGAACGCTTTGCTAGGGCTCTTTGCTCAAAACCTTTGTAGTTCGTCGATGCTGCTTCATAATGAGCTTATTGGTATCGTGAAAAGGAAGTTGTCTGACTCGTTTATTTCCAACTCCCGTTTCATACATAGTTCTAAGCACAAATCTTTTTGTTGTATTCCAGGAAAGTTATGATTGATCGCGCCGAAGTCGTTCTGCACGACAGATTCGGGGATGAGTTGTATTGGAAGTGTCGGCGGAGCATGAGGTTCGCTGCCAAACTCGTCGAAGAAGCGAATAGTTTCAGAGCGAAATACTTGAACAGCTCTGACGTCGCCGACGACACCAACCTTCCTCCTCTCTGGACCGACCAACAAGTAACTATTCACATTTTTTCAAGTCAAAAAATTATTTTTCATAAATATTGACGATAAAATACGGCAGTCAAATTAGGAGGTAGTGGAAGGAACGGTGAGTGAGAATGTTAGAGGCAAAGGAGGAAAATTCAAGAAGCAAAGTAAGCAGATGCAATTACCTAAATTATACCCGTACATTCAAATAGAAATGATTTAGTTTTCAATAATTCTTCAAAGTGTGATAATTTTCGAAACATGGCACCGCACATAGAGAAACGTCACAAATTTTGCACAGAAACCTACTCTCTTTGACCGAAAATTGGAGTTTGTATCAAGGTATCTTTAGACCAGAACTCTTGCAGTTTTAGCTTTTGCGTTCGTGGCATCAACAATGTGAGTGCCAAAAAACAATAAAATTCGTCAATGTTCAAATCGTTGTACCGGTTGCGCATAGATTGGTTTATTTTATTTTGGCTGCATGACAAGTAATATTTATTTGATTCATCAACGATGAGCTCTACTGTTGAAGGTGAAAAAAAAGCTTGAAATATCCCAATCTTGTTTCATTATTGATGTTGCTTGCCAGAATCCCACTTCCATCGTTCGAGAAATTGTGAAAAAGAATGTTTGGTTCGGAGTTTTTCCAAATATAGTTTCTTACTGAATCGGTTTGTGGCAATTCTTCATCCGAATCAGATTCGCTGCTGGAATCCTCATCCTGGGGAAGCTGGCGTACAGGTAAATCAACAAGTGCGGCTGTAGACGTCGAAGGGGAACCAAATGGGGTTGAAGTTGTTGTATAACCCATCAAATCACTAAATAGATCATCCTCACAATCACTATTTTCAAGAATTTCCAATAGTTCTTGGTCATTGTAGACACGTCGTGACATCGTAATATTTTTATGCACATTATGCACACGAATCGAACTGTTATCAAGCTGATAAGATGACAACAACCGTCTCCAAACATCCGAGAACTTGAATGGTGTCGCTATCTTTACGGATGTTAGTGAAATGAAGAGCTTTTTATGCAACTGGGAGGTGCAGTAAGCAAACCCGAGTATATTCGGGCGTAGCACGTCAGATCAGCTCCCATTACCCGAGTATTCTCGTGCGATGAGACACTTCTACCCAGAGTATATTCGGGCACAGCATCGAAAGAGTTAAACATCGCCGCAACAAGGCGATAAAATATTAATTTGTGACGTCATTGGGAGGGGGGGGGGGCAGTAGCGACCGTCGAAGGCTCAATAGCCCCCTGAGCAAAGTATTCAAAGCGTTCAACTGCTAAGGCAGGGCATTCACGTAGGATGAGCTCCGCCTCTGAGATGCCCATCTTGTTGAGGTGATACCTGAGTGGGCAGTGTCCGGTGAGGAAGCTAATCAAGACTCTCAGATCTCTTCTAGAGTGTCAGCATCGCCTTGGAGCTGAGGTGCAGATCACGTTGCCGATCGTATATGCAATGAATTCGGCAATGAGGCTGGGGCTGTGGCCAACGAGTTTGTGCGAGTTGCGCGTTGTTGGGGATTGGAGACCTTGAAGAGGTAGTTGGGGTCACCAAACAGTCGAACAACTCTGTCGAATCGGCTGATATCCATTGTCGTCGACACTTTCAACCGTAGACTAATTTTGCCTGTTCTGCCCCACGTCTTGAAGTGAAAAATACCATTTCGTCGCTTTAATACCATTGTTTTTTGGTTACCAACTTACTCAATGTGGAGGTGGAATTCGCATCATGCCGCCTTCACACCCGCCAACAACTCCATTCATTTCCCACACTTCAACCACTTCAAGCCAACCATGCTTCGAACATTTCCGTTATCAACTTCCCATTCCTCACTCAAGGCTTGATCTTTAGCTGGCTTCATTTCGAGAGAATACAAGCGATTGAATACCTGGCGCTTGCTGGGGTTAATGGTCGGTGTTATACATTTGAATGGTAGTGACACCACGTGCCTTCCCTCCTCTGAGCGGCGGTGAGTCTCCTTGAAATGGCGCTCACATTCGTCATTCCTCAGGAGAAGCGAGGTTACACACAGCTCTCCTATTTCCCAAAATCTCTCAATTAGTGACGTGATATCGCTGAGACTGATACGAAAGATAGTCATCCCACATAGATGACTCAAGCAAGGTCTGTGGGAGGAATGGAGTAATTGAAGGAACTACAACCGGCTCAGCTTCAAGTAGATCATACTTGAAGTTTGGAAGAAAAGTGATGGATGTCTTCCCCTTCACGTTCTGGAGTGGGGGTTCGTGTTGGTGAGTGTGAAGGCGGCATGATGCGAATTTCACCTCCGTATTGAGTAAGTTTGTAACCAAAAAACCACCATCAAATGTTGTATTAAGTGTTGGTAAAATGATATCCACGGCCCCCAGGCTCTGGCCCAAGGAAATTCACGTTCAGTTACAGTTACAGAAAACTTGCAATCACGAAATTTCTTGAATTTTTTGTCCGTTTTTTTAGCTTAATTACATAAAACGGAATGTATTTCACTTTAGACCTGCGCAGTTCAAATTTGGAACAGACTTAGATTTCTTACGAGAGTTCCTAAACCTAACTTACGAACCAAAATTGTCAAACCGAACGTATCTTGGATTAACGCGTAACTTTAACGTTTTAAAGGCTGCGGTAAGAAGAGTCAGGGGCGGCCCCTACGTGTGCGCTCATCTGCGCCGAAGAGATTTTCTATTCAGTCGAAAAAACGAAGTGCCCACTTTGAAACAAGCCGCTCTACAGCTGTCGAAAACTTTGAAGGAATTGAACTTAACGACGGTTTTTGTTTGCTCCGATGGAACGAGAGAAGGTAAGTTTCCTCGAATACGAGGTGTCGCTGTTGAATAACTTTTATTCGTCGTCAACAGTAGAACTTTTTTTCACATTTAACACGCTTCCCTTGGCAATGTCTACACCGCTCCGCTCCGTTCCGTTGGTTTGAAGCAGTGCTGGAAGTGCATTACTAAAGTTAACGCACCTGTTAGGTGAGTCTGTCTCCTCTGGCTGGTGAGATACTGCGGGTGAGCGCTTTCGATGTAAAGACATCATCGTCTGGTCATTATACACAAAGAGAAAGGTACACGGGATGTTGGAGCGTCGAAGAAGGGCAGTGAATCACAGAGCTCCCCCCCCCCCCAATACCTTTGTTTTTCTTCGTGGTTCGAAGGTTTGGTGTTTGAAGCGCACCAAACACCCTCAAAACTTCATGCTTACCAACAAATTTTCCGACATTGACAGAAAACCTTCAAATATAGGGTGTCCCAAAATTAACGCAAGATTTGAATTAAATAGAAAACACAGTTTTTAGTCTTTTGATTGTAATTTTTTTATTGATTCATAAAGTACATAGGATAGGGTTATTTATGGAATAACACATCGGGCAAATGGCCTCCGCGGCTTTGCATACACATACGCACTCGGTTGTCGAAATTTTCCATGACCGTTCTGCATAAATGTGGCTGAATTTCGTTGATGCAACGTTGAATCTCCTCTTTTAATGCACGCGTAGTTGTGGGCTTGTTGACGTAGACCTGTGATTTTAGATAATCCCATAAAAAGACATCTAATGGTGTTAAATCACACGATCTAGGGGGCCAATTCTGATCACCGAAACGAGAGAGTACACGACCTGGAAATGTCTCATGCAATAATTGAAGTGTTTCACGGACTGTATGGCATGTGGCACCGTCTTGTTGAAACCACATATTGGCCACATCAATATCATCCAATTTCGGCAAAAAGAACCGTGTTATCATGTCGCGATATCGAGCAGAAGTAACAGTCACTGTTTGACCAACCTCATTTTCAAAAAAGTGGTCCAATTATGGCTCCAGCCCAAAATGCACACCAAACTGCGACACGTTGTGGATGCATTGTTTTTCGACAGTCACATGTGGGTTTTCAGAACCCCAAAAGCGGCAATTTTGGCGATTAACAAAGCCATCAAGGTGAAAATGTGCTTCGTCGCTTAAGATGAGTTTGCTAAAAAAAATCAGCATTCATTTGTTGTTGCTCAATAATCCATTCAACAAACTCTCTTCGCTGTGCATGGTCATTGGGCTTCAGTAGATGTGTTATTTGAATTTTGTAAGCATGGAGACACAGATCTTTAGTGAGTAAACGCTGTAGAGAGCTTCTTGAAATTTGCCATTCTTGTCCACGACGCCGAATTGAGGTTCCTGGATTGTCACCGACATTCGCACGCACTGCCTCTATTGACATTTGAACGGCTTGTTTTTGGACAACCAGTGTGTTTGGCGTCTCCCACGGATCCTGTCTCTCGGAATTTTTCAATTAATCGCTTCACCGTTGACGAAGTTAAAACACTATTCCGACCATATTTTGTATGAAATTTTCGAACTACGGCCGCCAAGCATTCATTATTTTTGACGTATTGCTCAACAATGAAGACACGTTGTTCTATTGCGTAACGCTCCATTTTTACTAACCCTAAACTGTCAACCGTCGATTTATTTTGTTTTTAGGGTTGGCAACACTGTACTGCATAAATGGCGGCAAATTCAAATCTTGCGTTAATTTTGGGACACCCTTTACAATCCCTCCCACACAGTTCAAACATGTTCGACAAACGAGGTTGGCCAATGTTTGTCAAACATGTTTGATCGTGTGTAGCGGCCCTTACATAAGGTATAGATTGCAGCGTGTAGGAGACAGAGGCTCCCCCCCCCCACCTAACGAACGCCCTACCTTATTGCCACCCCTTCAGACATGAGTTCAGACTGACCCGAAGTAATACAGAAAGTAGTTCCGGGTCAGTCGTTTCAGGAGAAAGGGCGGTTTTTTTGTCGGTAGGGTCTGGGTTATCCCTCCCTGCTGGAATCCATAAAGGATTTTTCCGCCCTTTGTGACGTAAATGAACAAAATAATCTTAGTGGGGATGAACCCATATAAAAAATTCAAATTTTGGCTAGCAGGTAGAGCATAGAAACAAAAAAAATAATACACAAGTCGCTTTATTCAGCAATGAAAATTAAATAAATTCTTGAATAAATTTATGATCGCTACTTGATCAAAATACAGGGCGGATGTCACAGATATAGTCAAGATACGACACTTATAGGTAGGTACCTAATGACCAAAGACTCGCGCTTGGAGTTAGTACAACTATAGGAAGGTACTTACAAATTTCGATCGGCCGTCGAATAGAATAGTAAGAGTATAGTTATAGAAGTAGACGTTTTTGGTACTTTAGAGAAAAATGTATGTGGATCGGAACGGGAAGGGCGGGAACGATTCTGCTCAGCAGGGCACCTTTTTTTTTACAGCAGGTTTCCAGGCTTGATCGAGATGTAGTATTTTTAGCTCGAATCTAAAACTGAACGAGAGAAACGGAAGAAATTCCTTATTGTCTTGTTTGGAGGTTCTCCAGGAGGTTGAGTACAAAAATTTGTAGCAACCTACCGGTACGGTACGCAGAGGCTGCTCGACGTAGAAATTGACGTGAAATCGACCAGGCAATTCGGTCCAGATGGAAAGACGACGATGATGATGATGAGGTTTTGATTCTCTTCGGAGATCGAAACGGTGCGATGTTTGAAGAAACGGGAACGGCTTCAGAAAGATCGTCGACGGGATGTCACCAGCACGACAGGCATATGTAAAAGATACTACGGGACGAAAAAAACTGTCTTTTCCAATAAAAAAAAGGGAGAAAAACCACTTCGAGTGTAGCTTGAATGCAGTCTCGGGAAAACGGCGATAGGGACTGACGAAGAACAAAGAGATCGGCCGCATGACTTCGTTTCTTGAGTGATGACGCAGGTGGCAGCACATGACGGGGAAGATTCGGAGGCGTCACCAAGAACCGCGGACTGGCAGATTTTTAAAATTTCACTCGACACCTTGCCAAAAAAAAAAAACTAAGGCCGGCCACACACGTAACGGTATACATGACATGTAAACCTGCGCATGTTTTCCTGTCATGTATACCTGTGCAAACTAGAGTCCACACACGTAACGGTATACCGTACGTTTAGCTCAGTTGAGAGATGGCGTGCCAACAAGATGAAGATGATATGATAGCTTTAGTCGGATTGTGTGTGGTTTTAAACAGTAAGAAGAAGTTTAAACGTAAAATGTGGAGTAAAAAGTGGCTTACTAAAATAAATGAATACACTCATACAAGATTATTGAAAGACTTGGGTGGTGAGCCTTCAGACTTCCGTAATTATTTGCGAATGGATGAAGACGCCTATGAACCATCCACAGGCACGGCTCGAGTCTATACATTTCGATAAACTCTTCAATTACTTGGTTGCGTTTACGACTCGACATCACTAGCACCAGTAGCCACAAGATAGTCAGCTAACTACAAAACACAAAGACAAAAGACACTCTCTTCACAGGAAGAAGCCTCAACTAAACAAAACAACTGCGCAGGCGACCTGACGTACTCACACACACGCTCAGGTCTAGGGTATAACTGACGACTGCGCAGGTACAAGATTCGAAATCTCCGTTCCTGTCATGTCACCTGCGCAGGTCGCTTCGCCTGTGCACTTTCGCCTGCAGCGACTGGCACACACGCTCCGGTTTGCATGCGCAGGTGACCTGTACAGGTTTACCTCTCATGTATACCGTTACGTGTGTGGCCGGCTTAACAATTGCGTATGATAGATGAGACGTCTTCTGCGGCGCTTCAACAATTATCACATTTCTTATTAACGTATCATTGCAACCAGTTCTACAGCGCAGAAATCAAGTCAAGTAATCCAATATAACTCGCTTAATTGTAATAATCAACGTTACGTTTTACAGAACAGGCCGAGCTGCGGAACTTGTTGAAAGAGCATGATGTCGTCACTTACGAACCGAGCCCCCAACAACTCGCTCAATTCGGAGACGGCGGAGTCGCGATAATCGACCAAATCGTGTGTTCCACTGCTAGGTACTTTTTGAGTTTAATTTGAATTGTACAAAACATTCGAAGAACTAATTGATCTGATTGATACGATTTCGTGGATATTTGAAAGAATTTACTATTATTAGGGTAAAAGATTTTTTTTCTCAAAAACGGCTTCAACAATTTTTATCAAATTTTTTATATTGATAGCTATCAATAAGGCAATCACACCATAAAATTCCCATTTGTGGGAAAATGACGAGAGCAGCATAATAAATAATCAAAACTTTCGACGAAAAGCGTTTTTAGCGCGGTTTTTTTCTTATAAACTCCGCAGGAATGTTAGTAGAAAGTTAAAGAAAATTGGTATTGTAGTCCGTACCAATACCTACAGGGTGAGTGCTTAGGAACGCTCATGAGGTACATAGGGCGCACTCCAGAAATTCCTGAATTTCAACTATCGCCGCACCGTTTACTACCAGTTCTAACAGTTATTACCCAATAACTGCAAAAGTGATTAGTAACCTTCCAAAAATTCGTGTTTACAGCCTCATTAATTTTCTGTGTACCAATTACTCAATAATGGTCCTGGAATGAGTACGAGCAGCACAATAAATTCCAGAAGTGTAGGCGCTACCGCTTCCTGCTGCTGTGACGTGTCGTTTGACCAAGTTCAAATTAACTGAGTGATAAATGAATTGATTAAATAGAATCAGTCATGTACAAAGTGAATTGACGTAGAGCTAAAGAAAGTTGTGTGTTGCAACGCACCAGATTGTTTGTTTTTTTTTTGGTAAAGGATAATAATCACTTTTTCAGAATTATCGGGGAAAACATTTAGAAATGGTAGTGGTTAAAATTTCGTGATTTCTGGAGTATATATTATTCGATAACATAACAAAATGCTAGTCTAATCGCAACTGAGATTACTTAAGCAAAATAACCAAAAAAAAGTATTGTTCGGAGGTGGGATCGAACCCTTGACTGCAATGAGTTGTAACTATTTGGGGATTGAGCAGCTTCAACTTCGCAAGTCCTTCAAAGTTCATCGAATTTTGAAGAACGAAACTTCACGGTGGCATAAAGTCCCGGACTTTTATTGTGCTGGTCGGACTATTGCCCTGAACATTATTGAGCAATTTGGTACACAGAGAATTGATAAAACTGTCACTATTATTTATTTTTTTGGAATGGTTATGGATCGCGTTTCCAGAACATTTAGAACTGTTAGTAAGTAAAACGACGGGTGGTTGATATTCAGGAATTTCTGTAGTAGCTCCAGTACATCTTATGGGCGTTATTGGAAACTCGTCGTTCAGGCGCTTGGTTGAACTACCACCAACCGACGAAATCTGATGATTCTAATTCTAGTAACATTTCAAGGGAGATTATAAGGAAATATCTGGTGCGTTGCAACACACAACTTTCCTTAGCTCTACGTCAATTCACTTTGTACATGGCTAATTCTATTTATTCAATTCATTTATCACTGAGTTCATTTGAACTTGGTCAAACAACACGTCACAGCAGCAGGAAGCGGTAGCGCCTAGTTCTGGAATTTATTGTGCTGCTCTTACTCATTGCAGGACCATTATTGAGCAATTGGTACACAGATAACTAATGAGCCTGTAAACACGATTTTTTAAAAAAGGATAGTAATTACTTTTGCAGAGTTATTGGAAAATAACTGTTAGAACTGGTAGTAAGCGAAACGGCAGTAGTTGAAATTCAGGAATTTCTGGAGTGAGCCCCATGTACCTCATGAGCGTTTTTAAAAATTCGCCCTTTAGGTATTGAATTGGACTACAATACCAATTTTTATTAACATTCTACAAGAATTCCAGCGAAGTTTATAAGAAAAAAACTGCGCGAAAAACGCTTTTGGTCGAAAATTTTGATAATTTATTGTGCTGCTCTCGTCATTTTCCCACGAATGAGAATTTTATAGTATCATTGCCTTATTGAGAGCTATCAACATAAAAAATGTAATTAAAATCGTTAGAGCCGTTTTTGAGAAAAAAAATTTGGTGTTTGATCACTATGATGACTATAGTTAACTTTCGGTGGATTTTGTTCAAACCCTTATTTTGGCGTCCCATAGTAACCTGTAGGCTAGACATCAAGTTTCAGCTGATTTGGTTCGGTCGTTTTCTCTAAAAACCGCGCTAAATTCGATTTCGTCGAAAGTTTTGGTAATTTATTGTGCTCCTCTCGTCATTTTCCCACAAATGGGAATTTTATGGTATAGTTGCCTTATTGAGAGCTATCAATATAAAAAATTCTTTGAAAATCGTTAGAGCCGTTTTTGAGAAAAAAAATATTCAGTGTTTTGATCACTATGATAACCTTAGTTAACTTTCGGTGGATTTTGCTCATACCTATATTTTGGCTTCCCGAGGTGACCTGTGGCCTAGATATCAAGTTTGAGCTGATTTGGTACGGTGGTTTTCTCTAAAAATCGTTCACAGACACACACACACAGACCATTATCCCAAATAGTATTTTTTCGGACTCAACGGGGTAAAAACGGATGGTCTATGAAAAATAATTTTATCAACCATACAATTTCACAATAATCACACGTCTTAGTGTCCTTGAATTATCCCTTCATCATTTTTTGTTTGTTCCAGGCACTTCATCGGGTCTCACGAGTCAACTTTCTCGTTTCGAATTCAAGAGGAGCGAGAAATTCGAGGTTTTCCGACAGAAGCGACTTTTAACAGATTTTGCGGCAGCAACGAAGAGTGTTCTGGACCCTCGCAGTGGAAAATAGTTTTTTAGTTCGACGAATTAAGAGGTTGGAAACGCCGAATTTGTCGTGTCTTGTGAGGGGCTAGTCGAGGAATATTTGTGCAGCGCGAGGAGCATATTCTCAGTTGAGGCTGCCGGCTGATATCTCTCTTCCTTTCCGCTACAATCGTGTTTCGTGACGCCTCGACGCAGAACAAGTTGGAATCGCCATTTTATTGTGCCTTTTACAAGTTTCAACATTAGATGTTTTATATACGCGCATTACGAGTCAATTATTTCTATTTTAACCACAACCCATGGTTTGCTACTTTCCTTAGTCTCAAACTTGATATCTCGCCCGCAAGTTACCATGGGACGCCAAAAAACGCGAGTTTTCTTCAGATCTTTACGTTTCAGACCCTCCTGAGTCCGAAAAAACACTATTTGGGAAAATGGTCTGTGTGTGTACGCGACTTCATATCTCGCCCGCAGGTTACCATGGGACGCCAAAATAAGGGTATGGGCAAAATCAACCGAAAGTTAACTATAGTTATCATAGTGATCAAAACACCAACTTTTTTTTTCTCAAAAACGACTAACGATTTTGATCCTGGTTCTGGGCTATCTTCCCAGGAGCATGCCCATGCTACCAGGCGCGACCACGGGTTGTGGATAGTGGAACGGCCACGGCATTGTCCCCAGGGGCATGTCTGCGGCCAGGTGGTGAATAAGGTCAGCATGCTGACTGAATAAGCAGCCGCGAACAATGGGCGAAACCCAAGAGATCGCAAAAGAGATCCTGAACAAAGGACTCAAGGGCAAGCGGATCTACATTTTCTCAGACAGCCAGGCCGCCTTAAAGGCCATCGCAGCCTATGGTTTTAGGTCTAAGCTGGCATGGGAATGCCTCCATGCGCTCAAGCAGCTCGGCGCCCGTAAGAGGCTCTCCCTCATTTGGGTGCCGGCTCACAGGGGGCATGAGGGCAATGAAAAGGCTGACCGCCTTGGGAAAAGGGGTACAGAATCCCTACCCATCGGGCCTGATCCACACGTGGGTCTGATGAAAAGACACCTGAACCGTCTGGTTGCTCGATGGGAGATACAGGAAAATGGCGCCCATTGGCATCGCCAGCCACGACTAAGACAGGCGAAAAGGCTTGTCACACCTTCCTGTCAAAGGGCGAAGGCGATGCTGACACTCTCTAGACAGGATCTGAGAGTACTGATAAGCTTCCTCACCGGGCACTGCCCACTCAGATATCACCTCAACAAGATGGGCATCTCAGAGGCGGTAGAATGCAGACTCTGCGGTGAGGAGGACGAGACAGCAGAGCATATCCTATGTGAATGCCCTGCTTTGGCAGCAAAACGCTTTGAATACTTCCGTCAGGGGACCACTGAACCCCAAACCGTAGCGGATTCTGCGGTGAAGGACATACTCGGCTTCCTAAGGGGGGCGGGTATGTACGACGCCTTCTACTAAGAAAGGGCCAGCGTCACAATAGGCCCATATGCGGCCGCAGTGACAAAGGGACTTGTCCCACACGCCCTCGGGTCAAAAAAAAAAAAACGATTTTGATTAAATTTTTTATATTGGTAGCTCCCAATATGTCAACTATACCATACAATTCTCGAATGTGGGGAAATGACGAGAGCAGCACAATAAATTACCAAAATTCTCGACGTAATCGGTTTTAGCACAGTTTATGTATAGATAAAACGACCGTACCAAATCAGCTCAAACTTGATATCTAGCCCGCAGGTTGCAATGGGACGCCAAAATAAGGGTTTGAGCAAAATCAACCGAAAGTTAACTATAGTCATCATAGTGATCAAAACACCAATTTTTTTTCTCAGAAACGGCTCTTAACGATTTTGATTAAATTTTTTAAATTGATAACTCCCAATGAGGCAACTATTCCATAAAGCTCTCATGTGTGGGAAAATGACGAGAGCAGCACAATAAATTATCATAATTTTCGAAGAAAAGCATTTTTAGCGTAGATTTTTCCTTATAAACTCCGCTGGATTTTTTTTAGAATGTTAAAAAAAATTGGTATTGTAGTCCACTCCAATACCTAAAGGGTGAGCGTTTGAAAACGCTCATGAGATACATGGGGCTCACTCCAGAAATTCCTGAATTTCAACTACTTCTTGCCCGATAACTCGGGATCCTCTTCAAAAAATCGTGTTCACAGTCTCAATAATGGCATGGGAATGAGTGCGAGGAGTCCAATAAATTCCGGAACTGTGAGCGCTGCCGCGAAAAGTTCAAATGAAGTAAGTAGAAAACGCCACGTACAAAGTGAATTGACGTAGAGCTAAGTTTTACAATTATTTTCTTACTGACTAAAGGCCGCTTTACACGTAACGATAAATTGTTCCAACTTATCGTCCAATAAATTGGAAGGGAGGAAGGCTGTTTTCAAACGATTTGGCTCGACCAACCTCATCAAATAAGCTTTTGCCATGGAGGAAGCAGCATTGTGGATGGTTGGCGAAAAAAGTGAAAACCCGCGAAAAGCAAGGTCGAAGTGGAGTCGTGGCTGCTGAAGAAGAGCGAATTCTCTCGTGTAAATCTGTTAAAGGAGCTGACAAATGAACCGAACGACTTACGTAATTATTTGCAAATGGACGAGGAAAGCTACGTAGAATTATTAACGTTAGTTTCTCCGTTTATATCAAAGTAGGATACTGTTATGAGAAGATCTATATCTCCGCACGAAAGACTATCATCTACTCTACGATTACGCTGCAGTTAATTTAAATTTGGAAACCACTGAATCAGTAGTTCTTGCCTGCTGTGCTCTGCACAACTTTCTGAGCCATAAATCCACTGCCGACACCCCTACTGAAATTTTTGATCGCGAAAATATTATCGACGGTACTACTCAAATAGATGCAAGGCCTGATCCCGATATGTTGCACAACCCCCAAACCACGTTCAGGAGGCAAAGTTTTGCAACAGGCAAAAATTGTTCGAGACAAGTTCTGTTTGTAGTTTAACACGTTGACTACCAGGCAAAAACAGCTGGGGTTACCTCCAGGCCAAATTTTGTTGTTGTTAAAGGTCGGTCCAAAATGATGTAATAAGTGGTATTTAATCGTTATCAGATGAGATTAAATTATTATTATCACAAAAAAGCCATTTTTGGTTGTGTACCATGGTGGTACTCAATGGCCTCAGATGACACCCAACCCGAGTACCATTTTGTTACTCATTCTTAATCGGACAGATAAATTGATGAAAAAAAAAGGTAATTTTGAAAATTTCTGGAAGAACAAAATGTTGAAATAAATGAATTAAAATGATCTTGAAAAAATTGAATTAAAACGCAAAAGCAAATCACTTCAAAATCCTAATCTTACGGGAATGAACCTTATCAAAACAAATCTGACACATGAGAGCTTGGCATATATTGCATTTTTTCGAAGTCCTCTTGGAATTTTTCTGGGCAGCATTTCTTCCTTGAGTTGAAGAAATTTCCATGTAGCAGGTTTGACATCTTCCTCTGGCTGCAGGGATGAGTTCGTGCCTTCTCGCAGGCTGTGATGTTTCCACTTCATCATTTGATGTCGATGGAGAAGTTGAGGGTGACTGGAGCCATTCGTCGATTATTTTTTCCTTGAAATCTGTTACGGTTATGTTTTTTTCAATCGTCACAGTCTTGTAGAGAAAGTGGGCGTTTACCACACTAGTTTGCAGCATCAAATCAAACGCGACCTTTCTGTACCATTTGACACTTCGACGGAGGCAAGATGAATATGATCCCATCTGATCGCTCTTATCTATGAAGCTTTTGCCTCGATTGTAATCCAGTACGACATCTGGCTTACATATATTTTTCCCTCGCTTTTCAACAGACGTCATACTCTCTCCATGTTTGGTAGATGATTATGGAATACTAACCCACACTACTCCTTGAACCGAAAATTGCCATGCTAGGCAGTGTCTCTTGCTGCTAACACCCTCTTCCAAGAGTTGACCACATCAATAGTTTCAAAATACACCGACAGGTTCGTTAAAATCACCAGAGGGAAATGAGAGGTTTCGAGACACAGAACGGTACTCATGGCCTGGAGGTGACCCCTGTTGAGTACCAAAAAGGTACTCATGGCAGTCAACGTGTTAACGGGGAGGGGTCAGTTCCTTGGCAAGAGAAATTTGCATTGAACGTTTGAAATTTACAGTTCTTGAAAAAAAGCTTAATCATGTTCACTAGTAGATGCACTAAACCCACAGGCCCAGGGACGTTTGTCAATAATTCAGTTAATAGTTTGCAATGTACCAATTTTGGCTGCAGACATTCGGCCATAATAACTTAACCCTTACCGCCACAGGTGGGTCTGTGAGGCACGTAGGGATATTTGTTTTACGAATGTTGGCAACCCATCTCCTTCTCCCTTCAAGCGTGACCTTTGTAAACTGTGTGTACAGGTTGGATGTGTCTCCATCTTTCATTAATAACGTAACTAATCATATGTTTACAAAACTTAGGTGGTCTGTCAGGCACTCATGTGGCTTTTTACAGTGGTAAGAAGCCGAAATGCCCGCCACTATTGTACCGGCACGAGTTTTACTAGGATTCTTCTGGCTTATTGTTATTATTATTACTGCAAACCCCACACACATTTCATCATATCAATAACATACACATGATGACAGATTGGGAAAGAGAAAAACGTGTTCACCGTGCCTTACACTGAAAATTGAAAAACTGCATACATTTGTATAAAGTGTAAGAAACCGATTTGCTTGGAATGCTCGCGCAAGGTATGCATCTCTTGTGTTGTAGACGAAGCGAAATAGTGAAAAACTAAAACCTAAACTAAACTTGTGATTTTACTAAGGAATCAGTTGTGATCCCACTCGTCCCTACTTCGGCAGTGAAGATAATATAATAATTTTAAATATATTTTTAGTTTCTTTAAAAATGTTGTTTTTCTTAAAAGTTTAATAAATTTGAGGTATTCTTCGTTGGTATTTGTTTTATTTTGTTTTTTACCCCGTAGATTGCCTAATTTGTGTCGAGTGGCATAGCTGTAAAATAAATAAAATTACATATATCTGAACAATATAATAGTGTAAAAAGTATGCCAGCTAAACGGTTCAAACGAGGCTACTTCAGAGGTGAATGAGACTGTCATTCTGATTCAAGCCGAGTCAAAATACTGTAAATATTCAAAGTACACTTACTATTGGATGAAAAAAATAAAATTGGCAGAGCAAATGGCAATAAAGAAATAAGAACAACGAGAGAGTCAATTAATGCTAAGCATCGGAAACACGAACGACACGTCACGAACTAAATTTATTCCCACATCAGAAACTGGAAGCTGTTGTCCATAGCAACACAATTACAAAACGCATCTGACAACAGCTGCTTTATAATAAAGATTGGGCTTGCCTTCCCAATACGCCCCCTCAAGACCAAACTTTCAATATACCGGACTTCATAGAACACTTCTCATGCTTTTCTCTTGACACAGGCTTCGTAAGGAAATCGGCAGGCATGTCTTCAGTTCCTAAGAAGTCGATGGATATGGCTCCTAGGTCAAAAGTTTCTTTCAGGAACTGACTTCGGATATCTATATGTTTAGTCCTCGAGTGATAGTTCGGATTTGACATAAGTTTCTGCGCCCCCTGGTTGTCATTATAGACACATATAGGCTGCGCAGTTGGATATCCAATTTCGTCCAAGAACCTTTTCAGATACAGTCCTTCTTTTACAGCGTCTGAAAGGCTCAGGAACTCGGCTTCTGTGCTGGACAGTGCAACCGTCCTCTGCTTTCTTGCTGCCCACGAAATAGCTGCGCCTGATAACGTGAAGAGATAGCCACTGTACGAACGACGATCAATTGCACAATTGCCCCAATCGGCGTCAGCACATCCGTCAACTGATCCTCGGATCGTGTATAAGTCAGCCCGTAGTCAATTGTCCCTTGAAGATAGCGCAGAATTCTTTTCGCAGCCTTCCAATGAGCTTCAGTGAAACAACCGTTGAACTGACTCAGACAGTTGACTGCGTAGGTAATGTCCACTCGCGTTCCCATCGTCAAGTACAATAAAGAACCAATCAAACTTCGGTATGGTATCTTCCTCAACTCTTCTTTCTTCGCCTCTTCTTTTTCCACAACCACAAATTTCGTATTTACATCCATTGGCGTTCCAATTGGTTTACACGATTCCATGTTGAATTTCCTCAAAATATCGTTGATGTAATTTCTCTGTGAAATTTGAACTCTTCCTTTTTCCTTGTTATAGTTGAATTCGAGACCTAAACAATAATGAATTTTGCCCAAATCCTTCATCTTGAATTCTTCCATCAATTTTTTTTTTCAAATTTTTAAGAGAGTTGGGGTTACTGGACGCGATTACGAGATCATCAACGTAAACTGTCAATAAAACTTTGTCCTTTCCTTTTCCACAAGTATAAACACAAGGATCGGTGTTGAGTGGTTTCATCCCGTGTAACCTCAATTTCTCATCAAGTTTCAAGTACCACTGTCGTCCAGATTGTTTCAAACCATAAAGAGCCTTTTTCAATCTGCAGTGCTTCTTGCCATCGTTGAAACTTCTCAGCATTTCCCACGCTGTTTTTTGAATATTTCCAACCTCATTCTCGATTATGTCCATCAAGATGCTCTCAAAATGTTCAGGCGGATCCATAAATATTTTCTCTTCTAGTTCACCATTCAAGTATGCAGTCTCAACGTCCATTTGGATCACATCCATATTGTGTTTTACCGCAAGTCCCATCACAGTTCTGAGTGAACTGAGCCGAACTACTGGGGAATATATTTCATGGTAGTCCACACCTGCCTCTTGATTGTAGCCTTTTGCTACCAAACGTGCTTTACGGCGTTCCAGAGCTCCATCTGCTGAGTACTTGTTGACCAACACAATTCGACTACCCACAGCATTTTGATCTTTTGGTTTGTGGTCAAGTTCCCAAGTGTTGTTCATCAACAAAGAAACAAACTCTTTCCTGACTGCAGCAAACCAATCGCTCGCATCTGGTCCCTGAAATGCTTCAGTAGCATTCACTCCAGCTGCAAAAACACTTTCTGATTGGAGAGTAGAATCTTCCCAGCTAGCACCAGTGAAGTTGTCATCGTCTTCTTCATTTGCATCAGTTTCGGGGATGGTAAGTTCCTCATTATTTTTCGGGATCATGTGGTAGACCTTCTTGCGCCGTCCAGGACCTTCTGACGTTTTCACTAACTTAGGTCTTCCCTTCCCTCTAATTAAATTTTCCTCCATCTCATTCTCGTTCGCTCCGTCTTCAATGGAATCACTTTCTGTTCTTCCCAGCGATTCTGAAACTCCAGGAGCGTCGGTAATCACGACCGGCATAGAACTATTTCCAGTCTGAGAGGATGTAGGAGAAAAATCAACACCTAATTCCATGAGTTCGTCCATCTCCCCCTGTTGAAAATCTTTCGGCTTAAACTCATCAACCAATTTGAGATCCCTAGTGACTTGGATTTTCTTCTTTTCAACGTCCCACACACGGTAGGCTTTGGAGGTATCCGAGTAACCAACAAAAATGCATTCACGTGACCTCGGTTCCAGTTTTCCCTTAACAAATTTGTCAAGCATGTAAGCTTTGCTCCCAAATGTTCGAAAATAAGAAACAACCGGAGACTTCCCATGCCACATCTTGTAAGGAATTTGTCCATCAATCCCTGATGCAGGACACCGATTTCTTATGTGAACTGCTGTTGCCACTGCTTCTGCCCAAAAAGATTTTGGCAATTTGGAGTCTGACAACATACAACGAACCATGTTCAAAATTGTTCGATTAGCCCTCTCTGAGATACCATTTTGCTGTGGTGTGCCAGGAACAGTAAATCGCCTACCGATACCACTTTTCTCAAGGTACTCTTTGAATTCCTTATTGTCATACTCGCCGCCATTGTCCGACTGCAAGTATTTTATTTTTATTCCTTTCGTGTTTTCGGCAAACTCTTTAAACACTTGAAACGCTTTCAAAGTTTCGCTTTTCGCTTTTAAGAAAGTCACAACGCACCATCTCGTAGCCTCGTCAATAAAAGTGACGTAGTATTTCGAACCACCATTCGAAGGTTCCTTCACCGGTCCCCACACGTCGGAGTGCACAATTTCGAGTGGAGAAATGGATTTTTGGGATTTCTTGGGAAAAGGAGATTGTGCCATTTTCCCCTTCAGGCATGTTTCACACACTGGAAGTTTTTCGTTGGCGTTAAACTTCACACCGCTAACCTTTTTCAACTTCACCATGTCCTTAAGGTCGTTTTCATTCAAGTGTCCAAACCTATTATGCCACAACACTAATTTAGACACTACCGAATCGTTCGTAAGTCCCGCTGTTTCTGACTTCCCGGCTTCCTTCACGTAGTACAACCCGTTCATCCTTTCGGCACGGAGTACTTCTCTATCAGTCCTATCGAAAACGCGCGCGTTATTCTTGGTGAACAAAACTTGGAATCCGTGGTCTGTCATTTTCGAAACTGACAATAATCCCGTTCTCAAATCCGGTACGAACAATGTGTCACTTAGGTGAATGGTCGCCATCGATCTCGTGTCTCCCGTGCAAATTTCAACCACGCCTTTCCCTTTCACTTCGGTACTGGAGGTATTTGCTAGCTTGAGTTCCATTTTACTAACTGGCTCGAAGGTTTTAAACTTGGCAGTCTCGTTACACATGTGACTCGTGCAACCACTGTCCAAACACCAGCCTATACCAGCTCCACCGGCCTGCATGCCAAGATGGTATGACGTCGGTTCTCCAGCTATTGATGCCTTCTGTATTTTACTTGGACACTCAAAAGCTTTGTGACCTAACTCCTTGCACTTGAAGCACCGAAACTGAACTGTTTTATCGGAACTCTTACGGTCTTTAGGTTTTCGTGGGGGTTTCTTCAACTTCGCGATAAATGCATTTGGTCCTACGTGGTCAGCTGCTTTGTTCCCTCTTGCGTCCGACTCTTCCACAATATTCGTTCTCCATGCTTCGGGTTTGGCAGTTCATCCCGTGGCTCAATTGCACTACGAAAATTTTCGAACTCGTCTGGTAAGCTGTATAACAACATGATGGACAAAAGGTCAACGTTAACCACCATATCCATATCATGCAGCTTGTCTACAGTGTCACAAAAGCTATTGACATGATCCCGAACGTCTCAATCTGGCCTCATTCGTTACAGTCTCAGCCTCCTCAAAAGAGTAGCTTTTCATGCAGGTCACTTCGACTGATGTTTCGCACAACCTGAACCAAACTTAGTACGGCGTTTTGCAGCCTTTGACTAACTTCAACTCAGACGGACTTATTGCCAAAATCAAGCCTGCTTTGGCTTCAGTAGGCTCCCCTGGCTTCCTGATGTCACCATTGCCACATCCCCATCCTCCGGACTTCATCAGGAGTGCTTCCACGTAAATGCCCCATGTGCCGTAATTGGACCGGCCAAGCGACTCAATTTTAACCGAACTTCCCATTGCTACTTATCGCTAATCTGGGCCCATAACCTATTGGATGAAAAAAATAAAATTGGCAGAGCAAATGGCAATAAAGAAATAAGAACAACGAGAGAGTCAATTAATGCTAAGCATCGGAAACACGAACGACACGTCACGAACTAAATTTATTCCCACATCAGAAACTGGAAGCTGTTGTCCATAGCAACACAATTACAAAACGCATCTGACAACAGCTGCTTTATAATAAAGATTGGGCTTGCCTTCCCAATACTTACCAGTTCGAAGTTCTTTTAGTGATAGCAAAAAGTTTAAAGTCAATTAAACACCATGAGAAATAAAGAAATATCACTCTGTACTCGTTGTAAGACAAATTAGTTTTCGATACGACGCAATACCTAAACGGAAGCGATGTGAGAAAAGGAATGGGGACGAGGCGAAGCCGAGACACCATCGGGAACCGAACCACCTGAACATCTGGTAATCACCTACTAGAGTGCGTCACAGATTCCACATGTGAGTCAAGTAATACATACGAAATATACCATGCACCACAGTAATGAACAAACATTCAGGGTCAATTATTCGAACGAGCAAATAGTACTCCAATTCAAAAAGAGCAGGCTCAAAGTACTAATCACTCGGATCGACTTATGATTGAACCGGCATCCCCTATGGTTGTCCAAATTCGGACTATGCCTCACTTTGAGGACCTTATTCCGACAAAGTAAAAAATAAAACAGTAGTAGGAATATGATTGATTTTACTCGAAAAAAAAAAAAAATTGAAAAGATGAAAACACGTACTGTGCCTCAGAGGCACACATGTGGCCTTGATGGGAAAACTGGCACCTGTGGCGGTAAGGGTTACAAATTTTATATTACAACAAAAGCTGAGGGCAACAAGAACTGAGTAGGGGTGCAGGGCAAGTGCAAACTGGGCGGAGATTGGACCGATAAGTGGGAGCAACCTTTACAAGTTCAAACAAGTCGTTATGATTCCCAGAAATTGATGCCGGCCGGCTCCAACCTTCCAACCCAACTCCAACTCCGATAAATCGTTACGATTTCCCATTTAGACGTAACGATAAATTGGATCGATCCGATCTTTACGATAAATCGTACGATTTATCGTTTCGTGTAAAGCGGCCTTAAGACCATTACTTACAGTATGCCTTACCCTTTCGGCGTTACATGAATTTATTTAGCCTCGTATAACGTCACGCCTTCACGAGCCACACTAACGCAATAGTAGACCACAAGTATTGGATTCCAGGACACATTGGAAATGAGAGGGCGGACCATCTGGCCAGACGCGGTTCGTCCACGGTACCTATTGAGCCACCGCCCCATTCTCTATCACGCCAAGGAAAGTAAAAAGGACTGAGAGAACACACCAGAAGACAATCTGGAACTCTGCAGGACTAAGACACTCCAAACACTTTGTCTCAGAGCAATCAAGTGAGATAAGACACACCCTTCTGAGGATGAAGAGGAAGGACTGAAGGCAGACTGGGCACTGCAGAATGAACAAAACACACGTATGTTATGGGCATAGTCGACACCCCTCGATGCAGGTGGTGTGGCACAGATGAGGAGACTCCCTACCACGTCCTGGCCAAATACCGGAGGCTTTTGGCCTTTGGCACCACTTCTCCCAGGGTGGATATCAAGAAAAACTCACGTAGGAATTACCTGGCTTTCCTTAGGAGGCTAGGCATTGACCTGTAAGACATTAGGACTGGCACAATAGGTCGTCTGGCCGCGATGCGCATCCTACCTTGTGGGACAGTCAGAATGCTATATAATGACTCATACAGGATGGTGTCACCAAGTCTGTTGCGGAGCGGTGCCTGCTGTTCTGGGATAGTAGCGAGACGGTTGCACCTAAGCCTCTGTTGTGGACTAAACCATCAGCACTTCAGTGACCTTGCTTATCCTTCCTCATTCAGTTATTTCAGTCACCCCTCTTATTTTCTGTTGACTGCATGAACGCATTTGTCTTGACAGTAACACTATTTCCAGTGTGCCTGGGAATAGCAACCCTCCCTCTATAATTTATTTAGTACATAGGTGTCTCTAGTGGCTGTGTGTGATGCAAGAAGGCCGCACAGACGTTTGCTCTACAGGGAGTGAGAGCAGAGAAATCAGGGGAGGATCTTAGCACACAAGGAATAGTTCCTCTGCGTTCCATTGCATGCAGTTCTCGAATGATGCCAAATTGAACGAGAAATTCTTACGACACAATCGCTTTGTGGCTTCTCCTTGCTTACCAGCAGACCTTGAGAGTACCAGACACTTCATGAATCATAAGTCAAAAAATATTTGGCTTCGTTAATTCCAGGGCTAAGTTTCACTTGACCAGGAGAACATACAGCGGTAAAAGTCCAGAACCACCTTCACTGTGATTCTCCTAGATGGGGAAGTCAAGCTAATTGTGGAGAATGTCTTCGTAAAGGTTAGCTTGGCCAGACACAGTGTGTGTAGCAAACTATGTTCCCAGCTATAGAAGATTTTGCTCGGTTTGTCCTGGAATCATCAAATGACGCAGAACTTCACACATAACTGACAGAGGGCCTGAGAAGCTAACTGGTTGTGCTCCTTGGAACTAGAAGACTGCCTCACAGGATCCTGAGCGACTGGTAGTACTGATCCCCAAGGTCAGGAGATGCTTCTTTATTGGCAACTTCAAGAACAGACCAACAGGTTGGTTCAACTTACTCGAAAGCACTCCCCAGTGGTGTCTGTATTGGCCGTTGAGCTCAGACCGACCTAGCTCGATCGTGTTTCGCCGCGCCTACGAGAGCTTCGCCTTTTGTTATTTCATTCCGCCTTCTCCTGCCACATGTGATGTACCCGTATTTCTGTTTACAGATTCGTCAGTAGTTTTGGGATGGCTAAACAACCCTCCACATCGCCTTAAAACTTACGTAGCCCACAGAGTCGTCTCAATTTTAAATATCTGGTGCGTTGCAACACACAACTTTCCTTAGCTCTACGTCAATTCACTTTGTACATGGCTAATTCTATTTAATCAATTCATTTATCACTCAGTTAATTTGAACTTGGTCAAACAACACGTCACAGCAGCAGGAAGCGGTAGCGCTTACAGTTCCAGAATTTATTGTGCTGCTCGTACTCATTGCAGGACCATTATTGAGCGATTGGTACACAGGTAATTAATGAGGCTGTAAACAAGAATTTTTTGAAGAAGGATAGTAATCACTTTTGCAGAGTTATTGGGTAAAAAGTTTAGAACTGGTAGCAAGCGAAACTGCAAAAGTTAAAATTCAGGAATTTCTGGAGTGAACCCCATGTATCTCATGAGCGTTTTTAAACACTCAATCTTTAGGTATTGGATTGGACTACAATACTAATTTATTTTAACATTCTACAAAAATTCCAGCGGCGTTTATAAGAAAAAAACTGCGCTAAAAACGCTTTTCGTCGAAAATTTTGATAATTTATTGTGCTGCTCTCGTCATTTTCCCACGAATGGGAATTTCATGGTATAATTGTCTTATTGAGAGCTATCTATATAAAAAATTTAATCAAAATCGTTTGAGCCGTTTTTGAGAAAAAAAATTTGGTGTTTTGATCACTATGATAACTATAGTTAACTTTCGGTAGATTTTGTCCATACCCTTATTTTGGCGTCCCATGGTAACCTGTAGGCTAGACATCAAGTTTCAGCTGATTTGGTACGGTTGTTTTCTCTAAAAACCGCGCTAAAACCGATTTCGTCCAAAGTTTTGGTAATTTATTGTGCTGCTCTCGTCATTTTCCCATAGATGGGAATTTTATGGTATAGTTGCCATATTTGGAGCTCCCAATATAAAAAATTTAATCAAAATCGTTAGAGCCGTTTTTGAGAAAAAAATATTTGGTGTTTTAATCACTATGATAACTATAGTTAAATTTCGGTGGATTTTGTTCATACCCTTATTTTGGCGTCCCATAGTGACTTCCGGGCTAGATATCAAGTTTGAGCTGATTTGGTACGGTGGTTTTCTCTAAAAATCGTTCACAGACACACAGACCATTTTCCCAAATAGTGTTTTTCGGACTCAGGAGGGTCTGAAACGTAAAGATCTGAAGAGAACTCAACATTTTTTTTTTCAGCCGATTACATAACTTTCCTTTCTACTTCGTAGAGCCAAGGAAAGTAAAAAGGCTGACACACGACCTGGGAGTGGGGAGAATAGAAGGACGCGAAAGAAAACCCCCCAAAAAAAGTAAAGTACAAATTATACTCTCACAAACATTAAAATGCAACAAACAAAAACGCACAACCTAAACAATTTAAAGCTACGGAACATTTAGTTTAGAGAGTTAAACGCATTTGAGGGCAAGACGGTGGCAGAGCAAACGAGTGAATGTCAAAACGAAAATAAAATTCAAAACAATCGTAACTACTCAAATAAAACTATTCTTCTACTTTAGTCGGCCTCGGCCAATTGACAACCAACTACAATATTATTTATTTATACTAATTAGTTTCCCGCCTTTTAGGCTAATAAAATAATAATACTTTGACAATATTGCAGTGTTAGGTACAAAAGTAATTCGAATGAACTCAAAAAACAAAATATTTGAGAGAGCAACGAGAGGGTTGAAGTAGACAACTCAACTGATACCATTTGAATTAAATCACCCGCGACGAAGTTGTTACAGAATAAAACACAGGAAGAGTGTTCACGTTAGATCGATTTCGATGGTTAGGTCAATGTAACAAGAAAGCAGGTCGTGGAATACAAAGGGCTTCCGTGATGTGGGCCATCCAGAAAATGGCTGGACTGCGGCCGAGGATGGTTCTGTGGTGGTACAGGGCAATCGTTAGTCCTGTGGTCACTTAGAGTGCTCTGGTTTGGTGGAGCAGGATGGGGGAAGAAGACTGTGCGACTGCAGTTGAATAAACTAAGGCGCAGGGCTTGCTTGGTTGTGACGGATTGAATGCCAACGGCTCCCACAGCTGCGCTAGAGCTCCTGCTGGGTCTTGCACCTCTCCACATACACAGGGAGAGAGCTGCCTACCTATGTCGATGATTCGTAACTGAGCAGGTCGTGGTGGAGATTTCATAATGAGGGAATTCCTGCTCAGGGGGACGGTGGTGACGATCCAGCAAGAAGTTAAATACTTGGGAGTGCCCACACACGCGAAAAGGTTCAATACAAAGGACTTCCGTGATGTGGGCCATCCAGAAAATGGGCTGGACTGCAGCCGAGTATGGTCTTGTGGTGGTACAGGGCAATCGTTAGGCCTGTGGTCACTTAGAGTGCTCTGGTTTGGTGGAGCAGGATGGGGGAAGAAGACTGTGCGACTGCAGTTGAATAAACTATGGCGCAGGGCTTGCTTGGTTGTGACGGATTGAATGCCAACGGCTCCCACAGCTGCGCTAGAGCTCCTGCTGGGTCTTGCACCTCTCCACATACACAGGGAGAGAGCTGCCTACCTATGTCGATGATTCGTAACTGAGCAGGTCGTGGTGGAGATTTCATAATGAGGGAATTCCTGCTCAGGGAACGGTGGTGACGATCCAGCAAGAAGTTAAATACTTGGGAGTGCCCACACACGCGAAAAGGTTCAATACAAAGGGCTTCCGTGATGTGGGCCATCCAGAAAATGGCTGGACTGCGGCCGAGGATGGTTCTGTGGTGGTACAGGGCAATCGTTAGTCCTGTGGTCACTTAGAGTGCTCTGGTTTGGTGGAGCAGGATGGGGGAAGAAGACTGTGCGACTGCAGTTGAATAAACTAAGGCGCAGGGCTTGCTTGGTTGTGACGGATTGAATGCCAACGGCTCCCACAGCTGCGCTAGAGCTCCTGCTGGGTCTTGCACCTCTCCACATACACAGGGAGAGAGCTGCCTACCTATGTCGATGATTCGTAACTGAGCAGGTCGTGGTGGAGATTTCATAATGAGGGAATTCCTGCTCAGGGGGACGGTGGTGACGATCCAGCAAGAAGTTAAATACTTGGGAGTGCCCACACACGCGAAAAGGTTCAATACAAAGGGCTTCCGTGATGTGGGCCATCCAGAAAATGGCTGGACTGCCGCCGAGGATGGTTCTGTGGTGGTACAGGGCAATCGTTAGTCCTGTGGTCACTTAGAGTGCTCTGGTTTGGTGGAGCAGGATGGGGGAAGAAGACTGTGCGACTGCAGTTGAATAAACTATGGCGCAGGGCTTGCTTGGTTGTGACGGATTGAATGCCAACGGCTCCCACAGCTGGGCTAGAGCTCCTGCTGGGTCTTGCACCTCTCCACATACACAGGGAGAGAGCTGCCTACCTATGTCGATGATTCGTAACTGAGCAGGTCGTGGTGGAGATTTCATAATGAGGGAATTCCTGCTCAGGGGGACGGTGGTGACGATCCAGCAAGAAGTTAAATACTTGGGAGTGCCCACACACGCGAAAAGGTTCAATACAAAGGACTTCCGTGATGTGGGCCATCCAGAAAATGGGCTGGAC
Source organism: Pachypeltis micranthus (assembly GCA_020466155.1). Taxonomy (NCBI): domain Eukaryota; kingdom Metazoa; phylum Arthropoda; class Insecta; order Hemiptera; family Miridae; genus Pachypeltis; species Pachypeltis micranthus. Next base: position 3,066,626 of record CM035782.1, on the reverse strand, counting down.
TGCAGCCGAGTATGGTCTTGTGGTGGTACAGGGCAATCGTTAGGCCTGTGGTCACTTAGAGTGCTCTGGTTTGGTGGAGCAGGATGGGGGAAGAAGACTGTGCGACTGCAGTTGAATAAACTAAGGCGCAGGGCTTGCTTGGTTGTGACGGATTGAATGCCAACGGCTCCCACAGCTGCGCTAGAGCTCCTGCTGGGTCTTGCACCTCTCCACATACACAGGGAGAGAGCTGCCTACCTATGTCGATGATTCGTAACTGAGCAGGTCGTGGTGGAGATTTCATAATGAGGGAATTCCTGCTCAGGGGGACGGTGGTGACGATCCAGCAAGAAGTTAAATACTTGGGAGTGCCCACACACGCGAAAAGGTTCAATACAAAGGGCTTCCGTGATGTGGGCCATCCAGAAAATGGCTGGACTGCGGCTGAGGATGGTGCTGTGGTGGTACAGGGCAATCGTTAGGCCTGTGGTCACTCAGGGTGCTCTGGTTTGGTGGACCAGGGTGGGGGAAGAAGACTGTGCAACTGCAGTTGAGTAAACTACGGCGCAGGGCTTGCCTGGTTGTGACGCATTGAATGCCAACGGCCCCCACGGCTGCGCTAGAGCTCCTGCTGGGTCTGCTCCTCTCCACATACATGTGGAGAGAGCTGCCTACCTATGTCGATGATTCGTAACTGAGCAGGTCGTGGTGGAGATTTCATAATGAGGGAATTCCTGCTCAGGGGGACGGTGGTGACGATCCAGCAAGAAGTTAAATACTTGGGAGTGCCCACACACGCGAAAAGGTTCAATACAAAGGACTTCCGTGATGTGGGCCATCCAGAAAATGGGCTGGACTGCAGCCGAGTATGGTCTTGTGGTGGTACAGGGCAATCGTTAGGCCTGTGGTCACTTAGAGTGCTCTGGTTTGGTGGAGCAGGATGGGGGAAGAAGACTGTGCGACCGCAGTTGAATAAACTACGGCGCAGGGCTTGCCTGGTTGTGACGCATTGAATGCCAACGGCTCCCACAGCTGCGCTAGAGCTCCTGCTGGGTCTTGCACCTCTCCACATACACGTGGAGAGAGCTGCCTACCTATGTCGATGGTGCTGTGGTGGTACAGGGCAATCGTTAGTCCTGTGGTCACTTAGAGTGCCCTGGTTTGGTGGAGCAGGATGGAGGAAGAAGACTGTGCGACTGCAGTTGAGTAAACTACGGCGCAGGGCTTGCCTGGTTGTGACGGATTGAATGCAAACGGGTTCCACGGCTGCGCTAGAGCTCCTCCTGGGTCTTGTGGAGAGAGCTGCCTACCTATTTTTTTCTGCGACGCGAAAGAAGCGGAGAGGCGTCCCCACCGCGGCAATGCGGTCCCCCCTCTCCCTGTTCATCAGCAGCTATCTTCCTCTTCAGGTTTAATTGGAGCTGCTTCAAGTGGCTCTGCCCGATAAAAGAAGCTCCAGTGTTCTGAGTCACAGCTCAATCTGATCGTGCCCATAACATCACTCCCCCTTGCAAGAAGATCATGTCCTCATGATCAGGCGGTAATGGTGGGCGGGGGTGGGGTGGTTAGGCGTTTTCCCAGGGTAGGTCCTCATCTTCTCTTCTTGAGCGGATAGCGAAGAGGCGCGACAGCAGTGGCGCAAGCAGGTGGGAAGGTACGCTTGTGGTTGCTGGGCACAGAGCGATCAGGTTCTTGGTGACTGGAGTGTGGTGGAGCACGAGTCACTGGGCTCCAGCGGCACCACTTCGGTCCTCTTTACTACCTGTGGGCTATTAACTGGAACGGAACTGAATATACGATTCTTGTAGGTATTGGAAGGAAGGCCTTATTATTGAGCGACGCCCGAACGCACGATCCTATAACATTGGCGCCCAACACCAGAATCTGCGAGTAAGTACGAATTCCTTTTTATTCACATTTCGTGTCTTAAATTCGTACCTCTACCGGCAGATTTAACCTGCAACCTGACACGAGTCCTTGTTCGTGGCTGTAAAAAATTGTTTAGGAGTTCGGGTCGTCTGTTAAACTGGGGAAGGACTAGTGAATTCCGTATTTTCACCGCTTAAAAAGAAAAATATTCTTTTGGTAATCGAATTCACTACCTGTTGATTCTACGTGCGCCGGCAAGCTCTCAAGTCGCAATTTCGAAACCATTGCCCGGCTGAATTGATTAGTTATCCATAACTTCGAAATCATTTCGGCCCCTTTTAAAAATATTCGGATTCGAAGCGTCTTCCTTCCGAGAACCGCTGTGTGCCCACGTGTCTCCCCCCTTCGCCTTTCCTTCCAACCACATCCGTTTCCGACCATAGCCCACCCGCCGTAGATGGCCTTAAAGGGCCCTGTAGATGAACCAATGGCAGACCCCACTATACACCCCACCCCCCTGCCCTTATTCACAGATTCGGCAGGCCAACCTGACTCCAACCAACCAAGAGATCAGAACTCGCAAACATTTACAGGTGAAACATCTTACCCATTGTCTACTTCAAGCCTGTAAGGCAGCTGTATTACACATTGCCTCCCTCTAACGGTATCCACACACCACAAAATGAATTTCCAATCTAACCACACCTGCTAAATTCACGAAAATATTTTTCCCCAAGAAAAACGTTCTACTTAATGAAAAATAAAATGCAGAGCCACAACGAGAACTACTAGATCGACAATAAACAACGCAGTACACTCTATCCAAATTCCCCTAAGTACAAAACTACAATAAAATACGGTTTTACAAAACGCGTCGGAACGTGAATTAATTGTAAGAGCACTCAGTAAAATCATTTTCACGCGAGGAACGAAAAGCATCAGTCGGGCGGTATTAAAACAAAAAATGGAATGAAATCGTCAGACTTGAAAATAAACTAGTGAGAAGGAACTAAGGCAACTAAAATAATGGCAAGTTGTAATTCCCCGTTTTGTACCCTTCGCAGTTGAAATTGGGACGCTGTCTGACGTTATAAGTAATTCACGAGTAATACGATCTAGACAGTCGTCAAAATGACTGCGGAAGACGGCAAAACAGGCGAAAGTAAAATACTAAGACGATATGAGAACAGGATCTTAAAAACTATTAATTAGAAGGCAAGAGGTTAGTTGAGACTGGGAAATGTATACCAAACTGGTTAACGCGTGCTTTCAGAACTATCTTAATAAAACCTCTGAGCGAAGTGCGAAGGTTCCCTGAAATCGCGCATTTGCACACTGTAGTTCATTTTGTTTGCAGGTTTGGTACACAAGCTAGCGAATTACCGCCAAATGGCCGTCGTTATGTCGAAAAATAGACGGGACCGCGATGAATTATGTGACTCCGAGGGCGGCTAATTCTTTGACGCAATTTTCTAAAAAGTTGGGAGACAAAGCCGCCAACGGTTCGGTTTTTTGGTGAACGCCGTTCCAAGTGATGACGTCCTCTCTGCCCGTCGTCAGCGAGCGGCCGACTGTGAAGACGAGCCGACGTTTCCAAGCGATCTGAAATATAAGAACGAGTCCAATTATGTATAAGTCTCGAGAAATGCGTAATTAGGTAAAACCCCAGAACAGTGCGTGGAAGTTCGGTTCGCGATTCGGAACATTTACTAGCATCACTGATACTGGCGAGCGTAACAGTAGCGGTAAGAGTTGAGCAAAGTTTTGTCGTAAAAGTGAATGTAAACAATGAAAAGCACGCAAAATTGAGTCGACGTGGACAAACAACGTGCGCCTAATGCAATGACGACCACAAAAATAATAAATATCACTCGCGTAGTGCAACAGAACACAAACTCTGCAAATTAGTACACAACGGTTATTATTCTCATGAACAGCTTGACCTAGTATTACTGCTCCGAGACCCATCCCGTTCGATTCAGCATCGAAAAATACAAGTAAACCATACGAAACATGACCTGACTACAATGGAACGATGAGGAACTAAATATTCCTGGAGCCCGTAAGTGTGTAGAGGTACATGGATAAAGTTGATTAGGATCATTATCACAGGGAGCCATAATCAAAAAGAAATAAAAACTAGGCGAACGCCTCTTTTCGACACTTTAGTTAGGGGTTGTTGGATCTCGATTGCGCTATCATGAAATGTTTGCTCCCCTCTCCTATACCTCCTTCCTCCGCTCTTGAAGGGCCCTCCTTGCTCCTTAACCCCCCAGCAGTTGAATTGCGTTTCTGCATGTTCCGTGAGTTGTGCGAATTTCTTTCAATTTATTCCTTCTTCCTCCCCCCCCCCCTCGATTCTTCGGGTAAACGACCTTCCGGACACAACCCTTTCGAGACAAGACGTCCCTTCTTTCCGGTTCTTCGGGAAGCAGAAAGATTTTCTTCGTCGACGGGAGGGGTTTAATCTGCCAAATCCAAGGTGAGTCCTTCACACGTTTTCCTCATTCATTTTGTTTTTGCTGTTCTTTGCGCGGCGGGAATCTGCTCCTATTTCGGATTGTACAGTCCACCCGTGCACTTCTCCAGATAGAAGGGTACATACAGGGGTTGTAGTAAACATATCACGGAAAATTAAATACCTCAGTCCAGGTTTTTGAACTGCCCAATGGGACTCACCAACGAACAGCAAGGTCATCCTCATGGAGATCAAGCAAGGTATTCCTATCCTGGTCCAAACATAGCAATGTGACGAAATAAGGATTACGTTGACTTTCAATAAATTATTAGTTACTGTTGTGTGCTTTCCGTGTTTCATTGAGAAATTTCACAACAGTTTGTAGCTCAGCTGTTGGCAGATTTCTAGCCTTACAACTTGGTTACCATTCTAATTTGTTTACGGGGGCTACACTGTTCAATTTTTGAGAGGATGGTTTCAACAATGGACGTCATTTGCTGGCACGTACGCTTCTCTTGAAGTACTGTCAGTCTCGTAAGTTAATAGCAGCGCATAGTACTTACTCAATCTTTAGGGTTTATTGAGATCTGGTGTTAGCTTTCCGAGCAAAGCTTATTCGTTTGTTCTCATAGGCATAGGCGTGTTCCAGTGCCACAAGTCGCAAACCTGTCAAAGGGAAACTAACACAACCAGCCCTCAGGTACGTCGTCTTTGTGGTACATTCGATTTGTGCTTTGCAAAGTCGATTTTTAATAGGAATAATTTGGAGCCTCCCTTCTATTTTTACTTTCCTTGCTCTACGAAGTAGAAAGGAAAGTTATGTAATCGGCTGAAAATAAAATTTTGAGTTTTCTTCAGATCTTTATGTTTCACACCCTCCTGAGTCCGAAAAACACTATTTGGGAAAATGGTCTGTGTGTGTGTGAACGATTTTTAGAGAGAACCACCGTACCAAATCAGCTCAAACTTGATATCTCGCCCGCTGGTCACAATGACACGCCAAAATAAGGGTATGAGCAAAATCCACCGAAAGTTAACTATAGTTATCATAGTGATCAAAACACCAAATTTTTTTTCTCAAAAACGGCTCTAACGATTTTGATTACATTTTTTATACTGATAGCTCTCAATAAGGCAATGATACCATAAAATTCCCATTCGTAGGAAAATGACGAGAGCAGCACAATAAATTTAAAAAACTTTCGACGAAAAGCATTTTTAGCGCAGTTTTTTCCTCATAAACTCCGCTGGAATGTTAGTAGAAAGTTAAAGTAAATTGGTATTGTACTCCAATCCAATACCTAAAGGGTGAGTGTTTAAAAACGCTCATGAGATACATGGGGCTCACTCCAGAAATTCCTGAATTTCAACTACTGCCGTTTCGCTTACTACCAGTTCTAACAGTTTTTACCCAATAACTCTGCAAAAGTGATTACTATCCTTCTTCAAAAAAGTCTTGTTTACAGCCCCATTAATTATCTGTATACCAATTGCTCAATAATGGTCCTGAAATGAGTACGAGCAGCACAATAAATCCATAACTGTAGGCGCTACCGCTTCCTGCTGCTGTGACGTGTAGTTTGACCAAGCTCAAATGAACTGAGTGGTAAATGAATTGATTAAGTAGAAAAAGCCCTGTAGAAAGTGAGTTGACGTAGAGCTAAGGAAAGTTGTGTGTTGCAACGCACCAGATATTTTTTTTAATTTTCGTTTGTTTGTTCTTTTTCACCTCAGTTAATTTTTCCTTCCGGTTAAGTGCTGCACATTAATCAGGGTTGAAGAAAGCAAAATCAACGTACAAAACGGGGTCATAACAATCATAAAAGGCAAGGAAAAAAGGTGGTTTACCTGTAACAACTTCAAAACCCGACGGCCTTGTTTAGTGTCAGGCAGATAACAAACTCTTGGGAACCCAACAGCGTAGTAAGGTCGACCGGGGTTGGGATGTTCTCTACCTTGAATCCCAGACGGAATGCTAAACAAGTCAAACAAGACATTATTAGTCGAACGAGGAAATTTAACGTAAAGACAATTACACAAGCGTTAAGACTCTTCCAGAATCCTCATGAAGTTTCCTAGTGAAGCAAGTCTCATGCATCTGGTTCGTCGTGATCCGTTACTTGGTGGTACAAAAACCGCTCTTGAGCCAAGTCATGCAGAGTGAGGTGAGGACAAATACTAAACCCGAGCAACCCCTTCCACATTCTCGCTCCGAAGGGCATAGGCAAGTTGGAGAGTGATGGCGAGGACCAGTCGGGAGGGACAAGGAACCTCTTCACATTCTCGTTCTGCAAGCTACTCTTTCAGAGGTTTGTAACTAGGTGTTATAGCCTTAATATTATAAACTTTGAGGCCAAGAATTACAACAAGGGTACAGTAGATGAACCGAGTCTGGCCAGACGCCTAGTGGTTCCTGTTTAGGCACTCATGGTAGGAAAGGGCCTCCACAATAAGTTCCTGCTCCTGCCTATATAAACACGGGATATTTATTTATTTTGTTCAAATATATATTTTTTTGTTGTATAAAGTAAATGTGGCCAAGTTATTGTGAAAGTGGTGTGATTAAAAACTAGTCAGCCGCGACCAGAAGTCTACCACAGCCGCTATTCCTAGATTTTCATCTGCCCATGCGACACGATCTGAACTTTTTGTCTTTCTAAAGCTTCAAATTCTCCTAGCAGGTTGTTTGACGTGTATTATTACAACTATACATTCCTGGCTGGAGCTCTCACGCGAAGACAATTCCGATGAATCAAGTTCTACAAAGTGTACGCATTTTATCTCCAACAAAAAGGGGCCCAACATACAGCCGCTGATGCCACAATTCATCCATCAGAAGGTCGGACAATTATATTCATTTCCTTTCCTTTTATTTGCAATTTTATTTTACAAGAAAAGCGAATTTATTTTAAATTATTAAATTTTTTTGTAAATATAGTTAGGAGCAAAGCAGGTTGGAGGTTTTTACTTTTACTGTCCTCTCCAAGGCCTGTTGCTCCTAACAAACAGTTCCTTTATAGCCAGGAATCCAGTGGACATTAACTCTATTAGATTTTAACGAGTAGAGCCCCATCCTGCACTTCATACAGTAATACTTCATTGGCTTGCAAAATGCTTGGCTATCAGTCGCAATGTTGAAAGTTATATTGCTGTATCCTTTTTCACGCATCATGAAGGCCTCAGTGAGGATAGAAAAATAAATCACTTTCTGCTTGAAAAACCAATGTCACACTCCCCCTAGAGCCAGCACAGCCCTCCAAGGTTACTTTTGGAATGTTTTAGCTGGAGATACCCTCACTGTATCCACAGACAGGCCTATTGTAAGGGCGTCCATGAGCCCCAGGAGAGCTCATTGACTTTATTTGGAATAGGGTTCTTAGGAAAAGAAGTAGGGAAGGGGTCTCAAATTTAGTGAGTGAAAATGTGGTAGAAGAGAAAAAATGGATAAGAATACCTTACCATGGGAAAATTTCGGATAAACTTGGCAAAATTCTATCATCTAGAGGTTTCAAAGTAGGTTTTAGAAATAAAAATAGTCTTAAAGCTTTATTGGGTTCTGTTAAGGATAAAATTAACATCCAGGATAAAAGTGGGGTCTATAAACTAAAATGTTCATGTGGACTTGAGTATTGTGGTCAAACTGGTAGGAAATTTAGGGAACGAATAAAAGAGCATGAAAAGGATTTTAGGGATAACAAAGGTGATTCTATGTTTGCAATTCATCTGAGTGAATCTAATCATGACTTTAGTTTTGATTTAACAAATAAGCAGTATATAGAATTTCTTCACTTTTGCCCAAAAGGAGGTATGTTGGATGTGCTGGAAAAATTCGAAATTCTTAAAAGTGATAGGCGTGGGAAGTCTCTAAATGAGGTAATCCCTCAAAACATTTCACCACTAATAGGTTCATTTTTACAATAGCTTGGGTTTTCCCTCCACCATTGTCTTGAGTTGATTGACATCGGGTTTTTCCAATGTTACTGCTCTGGTTTCCCCTGCCCCGCCACCTTTCACTTCTCTGAGCCAATAGGATTCAATATCTCCGTTCACCTAACTATATAAGATGTTCTTTCTATGAGGTAGCTTCAGTTCATGTTTGTTACTGATGATGACCTAACCGTCGAAATCGATTTAACAATTGCGCTCATTATTTCTGTGGAAATATAGACAATTTATTGTTTATTCTGTTTTTTAATGAAATGGGTGTCCACAATATCCTCGCGAATGATTTAGCTTATATCCTTCCTCCCTAAACTGAGCACCTCCTTGGCCCTCCCTTTGGAGAGTCGGATGAAGAGTTTTGAATGTGTAAGGCCAGGTACCTCCTGCCAATAGGCAGCCCTACACCTATGCCAACCTCTTGACGTAGGTGGCTCCAGGTGGTTCCAACAAAGGGCTCAGGGCTGACAGGGATTTGCTGCTTTTGGGATAGGAGTTGGTAATCACGCAGTCCTGGCTGCTGCGATTGCTGAAGGCTTCAGCTCTATGGGTCTGACCTGACGACTACAAATCGATGCCTTAGAAAAAGGGGGTTACGAATGGGGAAATGAATAACTTTTAACACTCTCAGATTGGCAAGGTAAGTAGGATATGAAACGAGGGGAAGGTAGGCAGCTACGCTCCATCCGCTGACAGCCTCAACATAGCGAAATCTAAATCTTAACCTTCCGTCGGTCGCGCGCGCGGTTTTTACACCACACACAGGACAAAATTATCGCCCCTTGTTCTCTTATCTGAGAAATCCCCTCGCCTCCCCACGATATGCTTTGTTTATGATTCCACGCGCCTTCCCACGTCCAGTTTGCATCGCTACATGTTGGAAATCAGTTTCGTTTCGACATCGGTGAACAACTGGTACCTCACGGTGAGAACACAGCAGTGCGACATAGTTCAACAATGTAAGTAAATTACATCAAATTTTTTATCTTGATGAGTTTAGATCGTTTCTGTACCTACAGTTATTGTTTTATGGATCAATAAATACTCATAGTGTGCAGATCTTGATCTCATCTTTTAACAGTGTTCACAAACCCAATAAGGATTGTCGTAGAACTACATTTTTGAAAAATTTGTCCTTGCAGCTGATGGAAAACCATCTTCGAACTCGAGCAACAATAAAATCACTGCCAAAAGTGCTATACACTTTCCTTGAACGTTATCGTGAGAGTGATGCTGGGAATCAATGCAACACAACACGCACAGGGATTTGCTACCTATGTGGTTCTCACAAAAATAACAAAACTGGAGTAAAGTGTGATGCCTGTAAAAGAAATGTATGTCGGAACCACAGCCAAAAAATTGTTACATGCCAATCGTCTGCAGAGAGCCAAAACATGAGTTGCGACGAAGAAGACTGAATTTGAATTCTACATAATTTTTAAATTTGTGCATTATAATTAATTTTTCATTATGTTTATGTTTTCATAATTTTGTTAATAAAACTTTTAATACCATGTGTGCAGAACAGGTGCGACCGACGGAAGGTTAAGACTGTTTCTTAACTCAGTCAGCGCGGCCGTGACCGATAGGTCACGTACCTTCCCATTCATCCTGACTGCCGTGTCCTCAGAGACACGCACTGGCCAGGCACCACTCGGGGTTTTCCCAAATTAGTAGAGGAGGACTCAAGCCACTTGAGGGTCCGCAGCAGGTAAAAGTGACTTCAGTAATGTCTCAGTTACTTGAGGAATTTTTCCGTTTGTACGTAGCCCTCTCCAGACCAGTTGGACAGACGCATTCCTGACACGATCGATATTTTACCTTGAAGGATGATTGTTGTCGGTAAGTGTTATTTTATTTTATTGTTACTACCTCCGTGAAGTTTGAAATTAATTATGGTATTGATATCTTCACTTCTATTCTGAAAATCTCGAAAAAACCTTATTTTTTGGGGGAAACACCTTGTTCGACGCAAAGCGTCGTATTGGTTAGTCTTTGACCTCGGACTTCCCCACGTCATTGTCTCTGACTGCCTAATTGTCTCCAACTACTAAAGTTAACGTACCTGTTAGGTGAGTCCGTCTCCTCTGGCTTGTGAGTTACTGTGGGCAAGCGCTTTCGATGTAAAGACATCATCGTCTGGCCGTTAAGTCAGTACTGGAGTCAGTCAGTTGGTCGTGGTCTTTATATACAAAGAGAAAGGTGAAAGGGGTGATGGAGCGTCGGGGAAGGGGCGGGGAGAGGAGGTCATGTAGCTCAGGGGGAAACCCCCTAGAGATAAATGGAACGTGTTGGATGGTCTGTCAATTGTGGAATTTAAGTCTTTTTGTGTAGGGTGGTCTGTTAATGCGTCAGTTGGTTGTTTTCGTTTGTGTAGTGTTTTGAGTGGTGTGAATATGGTGTCGCATTTTGTGTTGATTTGTTCATTTATGATCTGTCCATTGAAGTTTTTTTGTTTATAAATTTCCATGTTTTCTAATATGTTCAGTTTTCGTCCTTTGTATTGTTTGTGTAGTAAGGTGGTACAGTCCTGTATTTTGGTGGGTTCATGTCCAGTTGTTTTGAGGTGGTTGGCAAAGTTTGAATCGTCTTTGTTCCTGCTAAGAGATTTAATGTGTTCGGAATATCTGGTCCGTATTTTTCGTCCTGTCTGTCCTATGTATGCGTTTTTACAAGTACAAGTTATTTTATACACCCCACTTTGGTCGAGTGGGTCTGTATTTTCAGTCTTTGCAGTTAGTTTGGTTCTAAGTGTGTTGTCCGTACGTAATGCAATTTGTATACCTTCCTTTCGGAGTATATTAGTTATTCCGTATATTTGTGGTCCTGTGTACATGAATGTGCAGCGTCTTGTTAAAGTCTGTGTATTTTCTGTTTTTGAGTCGTTTGTTTTGGAGTCATATTGTCTTAGTAATTTGTTTATTGTTTTTTTAGAGTAACCGTTATTTTCTGCGATAGTATTTATAATATCAAGTTCTTTTTTGTAATTTTGTTCGGATAGTGGGATCGTTGTTAGTCTCCGTATCATGTGTCTGAATGCACTTAGTTTATGTTGTTGTGGGTGGTTTGATGTAAAATGTATGGTCGTGTCGGTAGCGGTAGGTTTTCTAAAAATGTCGTATTGTAGTTCGTTGTCCAACCGTATAAAGACCACGACCAACTGACTGACTCCAGTACTGACTTAACGGCCAGACGATGATGTCTTTACATCGAAAGCGCTTGCCCACAGTAACTCACAAGCCAGAGGAGACGGACTCACCTAACAGGTACGTTAACTTTAGTAATTTGCCTACTGGCGGATATAACCCAATTTCTTTAATACCTGTCTCCAACTATTTCAATGCCTGTATTCAAATTAATTATAATGATATAAAAGATCAATTTTGCCAACTAAATATTATGAAACTTGTTTTTGAAATAAATATAAAATGTTCTTAGTCCTACTTTCTAGATGTTTCATTTTTTCCCTTTATTATAAAAATAATCATAATGATGGGTAACAGAGTTTCTGTTTGATTTTTTACGATATCCTAGAGCAACATTTTGAATAAAAAATAGGCATTTGTGTGAAGCATGGGAGGGTTGTTGTGGGTTAGCATAACTGAGCCATTACCCCAGACTGACGTGACCTATTGGTCACATTACAAAAAAAAAACTACAAGAATTTCTGGTTTTCCATCTAATATGTTTCAAAATACTTCCCCAATGAAGATTGAGGTAATTAATGATTTCTTTCAAGTAATTAAATACGCCGTCTGGGGTGACAGACCCAAGAATCTGACCAGCGTTGAATGTGTTACAATTAGGAATTCACAAGTGTTTCTTCGCCATTCCACACTTACCGCTATTAATTTCACTAAAGTACGAGTCAAGATTTTGTTCGCTTACTGGTAGGTGATTTGAATGAGTGAAACGTTGGGATGGCCGGGAATATTTGGGTCGATGATGGTCCAGTCCATCGTTCCTCTTGGCTGGTTCCCTCGTTTCTCGCCGTAGATCTCATGACAGAGAGGGCACTCGATGTACAGCCACTGCAATAATCACAAGCTCCTAGTTAGAAGAAGAAGACTGCAGGGTATCAGCGAAAGCTGAGGAAACAATGACAGAAATTGTGGCCACAACCAAAACCACCTCTGAAATGTAGGAATCTGGCTTTGACTTCTTGAAATTGGTTGTGGAATCTTCCGGTTCCCTCCTCATACGAGGTACATTCAGAAAGTAAAAAGTATTAAATTTTTCTATTTAAAAAAAAACAGGTCAACATCTCACTTATTGGTTTATTATTCATTCTGAATAATAACCCTATGTTTTAGGTCACGAACAATTTTTTACAAACCCCTTGAACTCAAAGCCCCCCTCAAAATTTGATACTTTGAGTTTCAAGACATGAGGATTCCAAATCTGCAATGTCCGTCCGCCGTCCGGGCCATTTTGTGCCTTTAAAGTGGTCTAAAAAAATCGTTATTTCGCATAAAAATCCCATTTGGTATCTAGTTGTGCCCGCCATCTCAACAATCCGATCGGACGAAGCCCATGGTTGTTATGTACAAAAAACGCTTAAAAAAAATTAACAAAACGCAGTATAATCGCTAATAAGCCGTGTTTCGTATCGTTTTCAAGGTATTTTTACATCCTGGGTTGAATGGAATGAGTATCAGACGTGTACAACTGCGTATAGGGAAATTACAGTAATTATTAGAGTCAACTAATTGAAAGAACTCGCGGGAACTACAGCAGAAGTCAACGTTTCGTCATTAGTACTCCCTCCCTCCCTCCCATCTCATCAAAACCACCCGCCTGCTCGACTCGCAACGTCGTGTCAATTGTCGAGGGTTCCCTGGAAGTCCCCGTCCCAATTTCCCCGACTCTTTTTGCCCGACGGGCCGGAGGAAGGTTACTTTCTCTGCACACCCCTCCATCGAATCATAAATGCCTACAGACGTTTACGGGCGCCTGGCGCCCGGGGAATATTTAGTTTCCGTAGTTCCATTGCAGTCAGGTCATGTTTCGTATGGTTTACTAGTATTCGATGCTGAATCGAATGGAATGGGTCTCGGAGCAGTAATACTAGGTCAAGCTGTTCATGAGAATAATAAACCGTTGTGTAATAATTTTCAGGGTTTTTCTTACTCGTTTTTTTGGAAATAAAAGGTTATTCCACCTGTATTTTCAAACTATAACCTTTCTGGAAAAGTTCATATTTATATGTTTGGAATAATAGGAAAAACGCTTCAAAAGAAATGACAAACGAGAAATGACACAGCAATGTTGCGTGACGTCCATAATTATTTGATAACCATCGTTCAACTACCAACGTGTAGGTAACTTACTGGTTGAGACTGATAGTGAATTTGTGAGGCGAACGCTCCACTAAAATCGACTTGTGCACACAAGTTTGCCAATTTATCGTGCTAACCTGTTATTCGGATATTGTGTGGTATTTTTGGACTCGGAAGCTCTATAAACGTTAAGATTACAGGCCGATTACATAACTTTCCATCCTCTTTCATACCGCCACGGAAAATAAAACCGCCAAAGAACAAACTATCAAAACAAATACTCACATTTGGGAAATTGGGTTGACTCGTGAGCATCGAATTGAGGCAGTCCAAATGAAGAGCGTGAGAACAGCGAGATAACGCGACTGACATACCGGATGTGAAGGGGCAAAGACAAATGGGACAGTCGCCGTCGACGGGCCTTTCCAGGGCTACGACGTATTTGGATATGCCGGCACTGGCTGCGTCAACTCCTTTAAATAACGAAAGGGCGTATGAGTGGACGAATACGTCTTGTAATTATGCAAAACGGTACGTAGAATTTAATGGCTTGACAGCTTCACGAGTGACATTGTGTGGTCGCTACATAACAAAAACGCATCGAAACGTGAATTCCGATGATCTGACAACACCATTGATGCCAATCGTTCAACATTTCCATGAACCTCATTAAGTTGATGGCTCTACAGAAGCTCCTTAATTCTCAAAATTTAGCTCATCTCATAAATAAGGAACTCGAGAGCAAAGGTGAGTACTAGAATCATTACGTTACATTTTCTTACCTACGATGGCTCCCCGCGAAGGAGAAGACTTCCTCGTGTCAAAGATAAAAACGTCGTCACTGCCGTTACTACAGTCCAATAAATCAACCTGGGGAGTAATGAACACGATTTACAAACACTGACACTCAAATTGGAATTCAGATACATATTCAGTGGGCGTTTCAGGCGGTCAGTTTAGAAAAAGACCAGAATTGGTTGAAGTAATTGTGCAAGTGCAGAACTCTTGAATAAAACAGCTGACTTATCGGTTCGGGATATATTCAGAAGGCTCAACCAGCTTCCCCCAAAGAGAAAGAATTGTTTCTGAAATCGGTGCTCCAGCAAGGTCAGAGGCGTGGTGTCCTGAAGGGAGAGATAGAAGTTTCCCTCAGGCTAAATGTTTGGGCCCCAAGTACACCCCTTTTCAGGCTCTGTGTCTGTGTCAGGGGTACCATATATTCGTTTTGCATTTCCTTTTACTTACTGCGTACATGTTTTCTCCGCACATGCGCTATTTTCTAATTTGGGGCAGTAGCGGGAAGATAAGTTGACTTCTAGCAATGTTTACACGTTTGTCAACGCCTGTCTGAACATCAGAAGTTACATGACAAATAGAACTGCTTCAGCCGAATGCAGATATGTCTCAGTCCAGAGAATAGAAGGGGCGCCCACACAGCTCAGTCTCTGAACGTCACTCTGGAACGCCTTCTTCACAAGAGCCTCATGGAGACGTGACTGTGAGCCATACGCCTATGTGGACAATGTGCTGATCCAAGCAGTTGATCCACCAAATCAAAGCAAAAACTCTAAACTGTCACCCAATGTGTGAGCGCAGCAAGCTGCTGCTGGCTGGTAGAAAAAAAACCCAGCTCATCCTATTCAAGAGAAAACTAGTCAACCGTCAATACGTTTAGGCGGCCACAGGCTCCTTCTTGAAAAGTCCAGAGCACAGGAGTCAATATATGTGAGAAATGGTGTTTCAGTCAACACCTCCAGCCTCTCAAAGGCAACACCCTCACAAGGTTTGCCTCATTACGAGTAATTAGCAAGGCCACTTGAGGTGTGCGCTAACAGGACACAATTCTCGTGTAAGAGGTCATTTTCTTCAGCGTGATTGACTACTGACAAATCTGGACTAACCCACACGAGCTGCGACCTGTGGATCATTACGTTCAAGATAGTTTAGTTTAATTTTTTGTTCAATTTCGACCGTTTATTTGCGTGCTCAGCAGCGGCGCCCGATTGCCCCCTTTTTAGTATTCTCTACAAGAAGCGACTTGAATCGAAGGCTTCACGACTCTCATCGCCGCTGTCAACGGGCTCAGTCTCGATATTGCGATCGCTCCGACCTTGCCGCTCGCTTCAGCCAAATATTCCCCACAAAATTTGCTACTTTGTCACAACCGTTCCAATTATAATTATTTTATTTAGCCGAATAATTTTTTTTTTTTTCAAGTCAATTTTATTCACGTCATTTTTTCTATTAATTAATTTACAAGTATCTGAACACGACCACACACATTAAGGCCTAGAGACAGCAACCACTGAAACACTCCAAGTGATCACTGGCCAGTTACCCATCGAGTGCATGAACTTGTCACGTTAAATGGGCATTATGGGAAGCAAGCAAGATTTTAATCCAAAGTAAAGGGATGTGACGTGCATCAATTCACCAATATTCGTGGGTTGAGCCAGTAGTTTATTTCACCTTGGATGTTTTATGTTCGCTCTCGTGACTGAGGTAAGTTGATACAGTGTCAACACTCGGCCTACGTCCACTTTTCGTGCTGCTTGAGTCTGCATCTAATAGCGACGAATTGCTTCTTCTTTGAGTCGAAGTATTTGGTACGCTGTTGACGCCGATGTGTCCATGTCCAGGGGCAGGAGGTTGACAACCGTTACTCCCGTTTCTGCTATTGTGACCTGAAAGAAATAAACAATTTTCGCTTGATGACGTTCGTATTTGTGGATGCAAATGGGAAGTGGCTGGAGAAACTCGTTCATCACCAGTATCAGTTCGGTGGCAATCCTTGGTGCAGGCCGAGAGATGGCCATACACTGTCTCTGAAACACAGCCCAATCCAATCCCTATCGGATTGTGATGGCAGCGCCACTTTGTGGCTTTAATACTGTTTGGTGGTACTTTGCTCCCTGCTGCCACTCACTCTCTCTCTCCTATTCAACGTTTTCATGTAGCTGCAGGATAAGTACACCTAAATGGGCTAGGGCGACTAGCAGGGGCAGCTAAAGATAACTGCGGGCTGGCCATAAAGAGCAGTGCTGTCAACTATCTTGTAGAGTAGTTCTGATATACCCGCTCCTCCACCTTTTGGTTGCACATGCCAACACACCAGTTGACTATGTGAATGAATGAATGATTTATTTTACGACCAGGGAGAATTAGGCCCTCCCTTCCATTCTCCCTGAAAAAAAGGCAGTGCAGCATTTCCTCAGCTTTCAATAATTTTCTCATAGAAACATAATGATAGTGTATTCGCTAACTTGTTTACAATGTGCGAAATAACTATTTAGCGACATTCATCCCAGATAAATTAAATTGATGCAAAATAAATTAATTTCATTCCAAATCAAAAAATAACACTGACAGTTTCTACCCAGTCACACACCATTCATACCAACTGGTTGAGGTGGGTGAAAAACCCCAGCCAGCTGCGAGCCCACCCTACTACAGACCTCCTCTGGACTCGACCTACCAAGTCCTCTTGGTAGGCCCTCCCAGCACATCACACCGCCTTACATCAGGCCCTACATATGCTGACACCCCCCCCCCCATGATGTATCTCTTATTGGTCCCGGTGGTGGTGTGGACACATATCTAGAGTGGCTTGCTGAAGCAGCATAGAGGAATGCTGCAAGAATTGCTCCCTGACCTGCTGTGGGAATACACTGTTGAGGAGAGACTTTGGGTGGCCTATGACTGGGTTGTGGACCTACAAGCCTGTTGAGATACTTTGGGTGGCCTATGACTGGGTTGTGGACCTACAAGCCTGTTGAGATACGGGGGTGACAGCGCGTCACCTACACTCCATATTACCCATAGTAAGAGGGGGTTGCTTCAAATAAGCTGATAGCCCTTCCCCCCTTTCCTCTCGGCCAGTTGCTATGGGGTATTAAGTTAGAGTATCACATTCTTTAAACATTGCACCTTTGAAGGACGCACTTACATATTGTATGACTGCAGCCTCTACGACAATGTACTGTGACATGAACACTTTTAAATTTGAATTTATGCGGTCTCGGCGTCGTTCTATCCGCGAAAGTTCGCTCTGGATGATGCTGCCACCTTGAAGCTGACACCGCAAATCTTCGGAGCTCCCTTTTCCTTCGTTTTCGTCCACGTTGTCTCATCGTCACATCGTCTCCGACCATTTCTGCAATTCTTTTTTTTTCCTTTGGTTTGGAAAAACCCCATGTGTGGTTCGGATAACTTCGTTTTCTCTGCTGGAAATTCATTAACGATTTCCCACGAATTCGAATCTCCGCATCGACCTATCACCACGGAAGAAAAGGAAGCAGAGGCGGAGAAAGAATTCTCCGACACCCTTTTCTCCATGCATCCCTTCAGTAGTACTGGTAAATAGGCTTAAATTTCACTTCCTTCTTACACATTATGACAAAGAAGTCGAGGAGTCTGTGGACCCTTGAGGGTCGTCATAATACTGAAGAACCTTTATGATCATTACAGGTACTACGTCTTTACCTACTACCTACGCATACAAGCATACCTCCGGGTACGAGAGCAGACATCAAGCTTCAAGCGTAGCTGCTTTGAATGCCAGTTTCCTTCTCGACCGTACTGTTCTATCGCCTGATCCAAAATATCGATAAGTACCTAGCTAAGTTGTTCAATCCACGGCCGTAGGATATTGGTACAATTTTTAGCAGACTTAACAAAGTTAAATATTAAAACTCTACTAAGTATTGCTACCTTTCTTCTTTTTTTGTGTCGCCAAGTGACTGCCCTGAGAAATGCCTTATACGATTAATATTTTTTTTATTAAAGAATTTACAATTTCATTAAATGTATTTTCGTCTGACTTTCATATTTCTTGGCCTTGGTCCAATTTAAAAATTCTTTTTTTATCTCAGAAGTTAAATAGTGGGTTCTTCCCCACACGCCGAATTTTCTTTCCTTATATTTGTTCATCAGTCACAGCAGCACAGTACACGCCATGAGCTCGGCTTTCACAAAGAAATGCTGTAGTTGGAACGATCCTACATCCCACTACGTTTGTGCAAGCCTGGGTGAATTGGAGTCATGGGTCCCCATACCAACCGGCATAGACTTACAGCAAGGTGAGGGGCCAAGTGAACCTCCACATAGGTCAGCCATGCACTCACCCCACTAGCACCCTACATTTCCTAATGTAGCATCTGTAGGACAGAAATGGCCTGGCATACTACACCCATTCCATCACTTGACCTGAAGTGTTAGAAGCCGCAATTCCATCTATGGAGTGTTCAATTCAGCATGAACATTGACCAGAACGCAACCACTGCATAGCGCCTATCCACGCATATCCCCTTCTCCACTAGGGCAAGCCACTTCCAGAATAAAGCTAACGTGACAGGACCCTAGCAAGCACGCCTCAGTTTGTCGGCACAAAACACATCCAACATTTTATTTTAACAATAAACGCTCGAATGTGAATACTTACCAAATATATTCAGATTGTTCAAAATGGTTCTCGCGATATTCCCAGCACCGTCTCCTGAATGTTTGGACTTTTTCAAAGACTTTTTGTTACTCGGATAGCAGTTGTTGCTTTTTTTGGAGCCATTGCACATCTTTCCATTCAATGTGTCGGGGGTTGTAATTTGCGGTCTCTTCCCTGTCGAATAAAAAGTATCATTAATAGACATTTACACGTGAAATATTGTTCAAACATTTACTGGAACTAAATAGTTTAGTTATTATTGAGAACAGCGAGATTTAATGTTTCATTAAAACACGTTAAAAGGTTAGTTATGAAATAAATCGTGATATTTAAAAAGGGGATTCTGTTTTAACGTCGCGTTTCATGTCCCTGCCATCACTGAACACCCCCACAGTAGGATGAGGCACAGGATTTTATCCCCCACACGTCAACATTCTTCCGCAGAGCTACCCCCCCAATGTAACCAATTTGGGAAGAGTGGGCTGCAATCTATTATCTCTCTCGAGCCAGCGAAGGGGTTATATTGAACGGCATTAAACAAGCTGAACTAGGATCCAAGCTCACTGTCGACTTGCAGACTCTTGTTCATGCCAGACATTGCAGGGAAGGGGCTGGAGAAGACGGAGCTGCCATCAGGTGTGTGGGTCAGCAGATCATGGTTTCAGAACAGGGTACCATTGAGCAATCCTCCCAGAGTGTAGGGTTGTTGGTCACCCTGGAGGTGGAAAAGGCTTGTAAGCTGTCACGGTAACAACTCCATACAATGGGAAGACGTACTAAAGGCCGTGGAGGGCACTTTTAGGGTATTTAAATGCTTACTCCAGGTAATGGGAAGCCACTTACACGATCGCACACTTATTTACAAGGTAACCCAGGTGTGGTGCTGGATGGATGTCACTACAGGGGCTGCCCAAGGATCCTTAATCCAACCCTGTGGAATGTGACATACAATGGCCTGTTTCGCCTCGAGATGCCTTACAATGTGATCCTGGTTGGGTAAGTGGATGATGTGGCAGCAGTAATTCTTAGCCGCATACTGGACTCAGTCCAGATAACGCTGAAGCGGATGAGGGAGCAGATGGGCGCCCTAGGGTTGTCCGTCACCCTGTAGAAGACAGAGCAACCCCCTGCCGACGATACAAAGAATAGGCTCTCCTCCTCACCAGTCGTGTGGAGACCACAGAGCTGCAAACAAGGGAGACAGTTCGGCAGGGTGTAATGGTGGATACCAAGTCTGGTTTCCACATCTGGCAAGTAGTAGATAAAGCTGTCACGGTAACAACAGCTCTATCCCATTTGATGATCAACACCTGCTCATGAGCGTTGTACACTCTATCCTCTTATACTGTTTGCGCATAAGTGGGGTAATTTCTACAAGAAAATTAAACCAATTACCTATGGCAACCAAGGGGGAATTTAAATATAAGAAAAAACACTTTGATTGTCTGTCGTATAAAAAACTTGATATTTACAAAAGAAGAATAAAAAAGAACAGAAGTAAAAATAAAGGTGACTTATTTGAACCGCGGAAAGTCTTTGTGAGGCACTTGCGAAGACGATGAGGGTCGACGGATGAGCAAAGGCGATAGGCAGAAATTCTCCGATGACAGGAAGAATGAGTGCTTAAAAAAGGCAAATAAGGGAAATGGGTGGAAAAAATCACGTCGGGACGGAAGGCAGAAGTGAAGTGAGGTTGAAGTGAAGTGAAGACGGTGCTGAAGGCAGGTGCGGAATAGATAGGGGTGGTACAGTACGCAGAACTGATTCTCCCGAGGGCGCACGCCCGGTCCAAAGGGAACACAGCGAGGCAACAACCGGGTAGACAAAACAAACAAAGACGAAAATCTGCATAGTGATTTGGCGCGTGAACATTCCACCCACCAAAATTTGGAAACCTACATTTTTCTTCTCAAGAAACAGGAGTTCCCAGATGTTTGGAATCTGGCAAGGGTCAAAGGGGAATAAGCTGTACGACAGGGCGTTGAAGCATGGAGTCACCATGTTTGATGGTGACCACTCTGACAACTCCATCTGTTCCTGGATGGGTGGCAGTGATGCGATCAACTGGCCAATGCATCACTGGTGAGTAGCTCGATTGACTGGGTCCTCTTACCAAGACCAGGTCTCCAACGGCAAGATTTGGTGAGGAGTCAGTCCACTTGACTCTCGTTTGAAGAGTGTTAAGGTAGTGTAGACGCCAGCGCTTCCAAAAGGTCTCGTACATTCTCTTCACAATTTGCCATCTGCTGAGGCGATACTCCTTTATGTCAAGGTGAGAAGGTTCAGGGTGAGCAAGTAGTGCACCGCCCACCAAGAAATGACTCGGGGAGAGGTACTCAGCTACTACTGGTAAAACTCTCCAAGTTTGTGAGATGCTCCAACAAAGTTAAGTCCATTATCGGAATACATTTCTTCTGGTAGTCCTCTTCTGGATATAAAGCGATCAAATGAAGCAAGGAATGCGTCTGTGGAGAACTGAGTGACTGCCTCAAGATGAAGTGCCTTTGTCTCCATGCTGACAAACAAGGCAAGATAGACCTTAGAAGTGTGTGCCTTACGACGAAGACTCATTATGAATGGACCTGCAAAATCCACGCCTGTGTGTGCAAACGCCTTTTTAGCTTGAACACGGTAATAAGGCAGATCAGCAGGCAGATAATGGGTTTAGCATTCCTTTTGCGACAATGCACACACCTTGTAGTTCTCTGGCGAACCAGTCAACGTAGTGATTTGGCGCGTGAACATATACAGAGCGGAGGTTTGTGCTGATACACAGAGCTTTGCCTACCACGGGAAGTAGAGGTGCACCCTCAGCATTGCGTGTACTGAGTGTTATCCCAATCCACCTTCTAGCAGCCAAGCGGATGGAGCTCTACCCATCAAGAGATCAACCAGAGTACAGCCACCAGTACAGAAAAAAGAGTTCTGTGGCCCTTGGGAGGTGGTTAAGCGAGTGGGATGCATCCCAGCAAGGGCAGTGGACCAAGCAGCTGATTTTAGCACTTCATCTATGGCTCAGGCAGTACTATAGTGAGGTGGATTTCTACCTCACGGAGCATTTAGGATGTACCTGTACTAGAAAGGCTGCAAGTCCAAACTACCTGAACTGCAGGGCAATAATAGGATGAAGCTTCCCATGCCATCTTCTTGTGCCAAAGGTGGGCAGGCTGGCAGAGCACAGTGGAAGACGACTAGCTCACGCCAGAGGCATTTGTCCGCCCCATGCCGCATACTGAGGAAAACTGGAGGTGCATTGCTCAATTTGCCAGGGCCAGTCCCCCCAGGGGTCAAAAATGAAGACATGGAGGAAAAACTACTCCTGAACCCCCCAAACCGCTGAACAATATGGGAACAGAATGGTGACAATCTGCAAAACTCTTGGGTGAGGAGACCAAGGAAGAAGAGCTGCCATTGCACAGAGATGAGGTCCAACCTGATACAACTGACAGTTCCGGGTTGGTTCTCATTACTCAAGAGTAAAACCATGGGGCCACTAGGAGCACACCCTTCCTCCTACGTCCCATTAAAAAAAAAACTTACCAGGTACAAAAGTGGTTTCATCAGGACTTAGCTTGACCAAAGGGTAAGGAGCCTGTTGAATGCGCCTCACATTCCTGACAAATCCAGTGTTGTTGCGAACTTGCGTTAAATTGCAGAAATTTATAATGTAAGGAAGGCCAAGGTAAGTTTTGCTCACATCAATAGTTTGATTTCCCTGAAACATAAACGTCGCTGTCACTGCTAAACTGTTCAAACGTCAAACTTACTAGCAGAATGTTGATAATTGACGAAGTAAAGTGGAAGTTACCTTAGCCCACGAGGCTTCGATGAGGCATTGCACTTCCATATCATACGTGTGCCATTCTGAAGGGCCATCTCCGGACCACTCCCACTTCGAACCTTTCCCGGCGGGAGAATCGGGAGGATAGCACATTCGACGGACGTTGTGAGGAACGCCAGTGCCCGCTTCGTCGCTGCACTGTTGCTTAGTTCGTAGGTTGATGTAATACTTGTCCAAAGACGGATCGGCGTCGCTGAGCATCACTCGAGTCAACTTTTTGCAATGAGCTCTTTCGAGGAGCTGGGAGACTTCTGGGCTGTAAGGTCGCCACCTCCCTTGACGGTTTTCCCATTCCCAAACGACGACTGCGTGGCCTTGACTGGCCATGCTGCAAAATTGAACAATACTACGATAGAAATCAGTGTATTACCGGCACCTGCTCAAATTTTGGTGACAACAGAACTGGACGAATTGAATGTTTTCTCGTCTGGAGACGATGATGTCTTTACATCGAAAGCGCTTGCCCACAGTAACTTACATGCCAGAGGAGACGGACTCACCTAACAGGTACATTAACTTTACTATCAATACTATCACAGAAAATAACGTTTATACAAAAAAAACAATAAACAAATTATTAAGACAATATGACTCCAAAACAGACGAATCAAAAATACAAAATACACATACTTTGACAAGGTGCTGCACATTTACGTACACAGGACCAAAAATATACGGAATAACTAACATCCTCCGAAAGGAAGGCATACAAATTGCACTACGTACGTACAACACATTTAGAACCAAACTAACTGCAAAGACTGAAAAGTCAGACCCACTCGACCAAAGTGGGCTATATAAACTAACTTGTACTTTTATAAACGCGTACATAGGACAGACGGGACTAAAAATAAGGACCAGATATTCAGAACACATTAAATCTCTTAAGCTGGCCACTGATGATCGTTCCAACAAGCCAAATGGCGAGGTAGCGTGCCAATGGAACAACGTGTATTGCGAAACTCGTCGGGTATGGAGTGGAGTGACGGGACGTGATGGAATTCCAACCAGTCCAAAAAGCCATCGCGCCGCGCCAAAACATCATCACTCCAACTGCTCGTGAATGGGGAATCGCGACACGGCAATATGGACAGATGGCGCGATGGAACGAACGTGAGTGGGGAAACCGGGCACTTTCCTGTGATTCAAAATCGAACAACTCACTTATCGCCTTTTGCCCTGTGTTTAATCTGTCAGTTCTTTCCCCAATATACGTTTTTTCGCCACGAAATGAGTGTTTCCAACAAGGATTTCGTAATTTCCGTAATTGATTTATACAAGGAACATAGCTGCTTGTGGATAACGAGTGACCGATTTCAGCTCTTCAAAATTCATCCCAGTTGCCAGAAATCGTAATGTAGAAGCGAGCCTCTCACGGGGAGCAATGCACTGTCTCATGACTGTGTCTTCTTTTTTAATCATTGGTGTAATCAAATGGAGTAATTGAAAGTAGGCCTCTTCATTCATTCGCAAGTAATTTCTCCAGTCAGATGGTTCTAATTGCAGCTCTTGAAGTAAATTTACGTGTGTGTGCTGTCTTCTGTTGAGAAACCATTGTTTCACCCACTTCCGTTTGGGTCTTCTTTGTTTGGCGTACAAGCATACAACTGTGGCCAAAAGAAGAGATTCTTTTTCGTCCATCTTTCAGCACGACGCTTTTCAAACTATCATTAATCATTAATAAATCAAATGATAATACAGGTAGTAGTCAATTTTGATACACCACTTCATCTTCAGAAGACAGAACGGTGGATTGGAGTGGAGTGGAGCGATCGTAAATGAACCCCACTTTCGACTCTTGTTTCCTTCATTCCAATATCGCCTGACTTCGCGCCACGCCACTCCACTTGGAACCATTGTCAGTGGCCAGCTTTAGTAGGAACAAAGACGATTCAAACTTTGCCAACCACCTCAAGACAACTGGACACGAACCTACAGATATACAGGGCTGCGCCATCTTACTACAAAAACAATACAAAGGACGGAAACTGAACATATTAAAAAACGTGGAAATCGATAAACAAAAAAACTTCAATAGACAGTCATAAATGAACAAATCAACACAAAATGCGACACCACTCAAAACACTATACAAACGAAAACAACCTACTGGCGGATTTACAGACCACCCTATACAAAAAAGACTTAGATTCCACAATTGACAGACCATTCAAGACGTTCCTTTCACCCTTAGTGGGTTTTCCCCAGAGTTACATGACATCCCCCCCCCCCCTACTCGACGCTCCATCATCCCACTTACCTTTCTCTTTGTAAATAATGACCACGATCAACTGACTGACTCCACCACTGACTTAACGGCCAGACGATGATGTCTTTACATCGAAAGCGCTTGTCCCCAGTAACTCACCAGCCAGAGATGGACTCACCTAACAGGTACGTTAACTTTAGTAATCGTAGGACCCTTCTGTTTCCACGTCTAGGGCTGACCTTCCATAAACTTTAGATCACCTATGCAGAGCTTGAGTTTCTCAAAGTTAAAGGGAAATCTTGGCAAAGCCAACAACACACAGCATCAAACAACTTCACTTCGATTAAGAACATAGTCGCCAAGTAAAACATTAACTGGGAACGTTACAAAGTGTCACTATACCGTCCAAGCGGTTCTTAAATTATGATTAAGCCCTTCTCCCAGCAATGCTTCAGCACGAATAATGGACACCTCCACACAGAAACAAATGCGCGAAAGATTCCGCACTGCAAAGAGCGCGCTCAGTAAGTCATCGTTCTCAAATCACGTATTTATATCAGTGGCGGCCTGTTTGCTATGTACTTTCTACATTATTCTGGGTAAGAGGTCTCTCTTTTAACAACACAATTTTTATAAAACACTAATACTGGATGGAGGGGACTAGTTGTCAAAGGATGAATTATTTAACGCTGTTCTTAACAAAATGTGACGTTCCTTCCGTTGGGCTTTCTTGCAAGTACGCGGATATGGAAGCAACGGAGTGTTTTACAACGACGTAAGGTTTCAATTAAAACAGAACAGATTTTTTAAGCTATTTACACCCGGTGAGACATCCGCATCTAACAGCATCGCATATAGTCGCATCTTTTGCACCTTCAGGTATCTACTAATCGCTAAATTACATTCTACTTTTTGCCCATCGTCGAAATACGCAAAAAAACAATTGACCTGCCATACGTTGACAAAATCCCAGTACAATCAATTCATTTTTCAATCTTATCCATCAAAAATTAAAAAATATTCGACAGTGACATAACAAAAAATTGTCAAATAACCGAATAAATAACGTTTAAATTTACGATAAAACGAAGAGATGAGAAGAGACAAATAAGTGCGAGATAGTTCCAAGTGAAAGAGAAAACAACTCACACGAATTCTGACGAAAAGTCACATCAAGATCCACAAAGCCATAGCGCACAGTTGCCAAGCACAAGCTCGACCACCTGTTTCAATTCGGGAACAATCTTCGAATATTAGCGTTGAATTTCGGCATTAGACTTAACCCGCTGTAAAATTATTTTGACGTAATTTACGAGATCGACGGGAACGGAAATAACGTTCCGTAATTCGGCGAAACGGGAAAACGAATGGAATGTTGTGTTTGGACGGCGAACAACCAAAAAAAAAGTCGAACGGTGGGAGAAGGAGCGGGGATTTGTTGTGGAGGAGCAGTTTCCCACGGCATGAACTCTGGCGAGAGAACGCTCAAGTATTTTGGAGACAAGAATATCCCGCGATAATTCGAATTACGTGAATTTCGCTGGCTCCTCGCAGAATCCATAAATACGTCGGGTGAAACAAAGAATATGGACCGACCTCTTGATGACACAACGACTGCAAGTATCGATAGCTAGCTTGATTACGCTACGACTGCATGTATCGATATCAATCCGTTAGTTATCTCCTATTTATTTTATATACGCATTCTTAAATTAATTGAATTAACTCCTTTTCGTAGTCTTTGTACATTTAAAATAATTATATAACGGGGTATTACATAATGAACATTAATTAATTGGCATAATCGTACAGCTGTCGTTATTTCTAATTTCAAACATGGCGCCAGAGCCTACGATGTCGGGCATATCGATCACCTGACCTCGTCGTGATGTATCGATATATTGCCACATCAGAGGGAGCGGTCCATATTCTTAGCTTTTACCAATACGTCTTGACAGAGACGGGCAAGGGGACATTTCTTGGACATTTCAGTAGAGTTAAAAGTTATGTTACGCGTCACTTCTCGTAGGAGTTAGTATAATTGCCAGTTAGCGCGTGAGACTGAGGCAGGAGACAAGAGATCGATGAAACGTCTCGTATCTCTCTCGAAACCACTCATATTTATTATATTAAAACGCGGCAAATTATTACACAACACTTTATTACTCTCTTACAAAGAACGATTGGGGCCTATCCCATTCAATCCAACGTCCAAAAATACTAAGCATATCAGCAAACCTTAAAACGATAACACATAAGAAAACGACTACTTTTGTGAAGCACTTCCGAGACCCGTTCCGTTCGATTCAACATCAAAATATCTGGTGCGTTGCAACACACAACTTTCCTTAGTTCTACGTAAATTCACTTTGTACATGGCTAATTCTATTTAATCGATTCATTCATCACTCAGTTAATTTGAACTTGGTCAAACAACGCTTTACGGCAGCAGAAAGCGGTAGCGCTTACAGTTCCGGAATTTATTGTGCTGCTCGTACTCATTGCAGGACTATTATTGAGCAATTGGTACACAGATGATCAATGAGGCTGTAAACACGATTTTTTAAAAAAAAGGATAGTAATCACTTTTGCAGAGTTATTGGAAAATAACTGTTAGAACTGGTAGTAAGCGAAACGGCAGTAGTTGAAATTCAGGAATGTGAGCCCCATGTATCTCATGAGCGTTTTTAAACACTCACCCTTTAGGTATTGGATTGGACTACAATACCAATTTTTTTTAACATTCTACAAGAATTCCTGCGGAGTTTATAAGGAAAAAACTGCGCGAAAAACGCTTTTGGTCGAAAATTTTGATAATTTATTGTGTTGCTCTCTTCATTTTCCTACGAATGAGAATTTTATAGTATCATTGCCTGATCGAGAGCTATCAATATAAAAAATGTAATCAAAAACGTTAGAGCCGTTTTTGAGAAAAAAATATTTGGTGTTTTGATCACTATGATGACTATAGTTAACTTTCGGTGGATTTTGCCCATACCCTCATTATTGCGTCCCATGGTAACCTGTAGGCTAGATATCAAGTTTCAGCTGATTTGGTACGGTGGTTTTCTCTAAAAACTGGGCTAAAATCGATTTCGTCGAAAGTTTTGGTAATTCATTGTGCTGCTCTCGTCATTTTCCCACAAATGGGAGTTTTATGGTATAATTGCCATATTGAGAGCTATCAATGTAAAAAATTTAATCAAAATCGTTAGAACCGTTTCTGAGAAAAAAAATGGGTATTTTGATCACTATGATAATTATAGTTAACTTTCGGTGGATTTTGTTCAAACCCTTATTTTGGCGTCCCATGGGGACCTGTGGGTGAGATATCAAGTTTCAGCTGATTTGGTACGGTGGTTTTCTCTAAAAATTGTTCACAGACACACAGACCATTTTCCCAAATAGTGTTTTTCGGACTCAGGAGGGTCTGAAACCTAAAGATCTGAAGAAAACTAAAAAAAAAAAAAAAGTTCAGCCGATTACATAACTTTCCGTTCAACTTTGTAGAGCCAAGGAAAGTAAAAAAGGAAGAAGTTAAGTTCACTGTGCACTCGAAACGAAGAAAAGCTCTACATCAATGACATGCCCAATGAACCCGCCAAGTTCTGAGATGTATATGTAATCTCCTTCACCATTGACTTATGCAAATGTTCTCCTTAATTCCACAACAGATAAGACAGTCCTCTGCCTACACACTAAAGGAAATATTGTGTTTGTCATGACCAGTCTTAACAGTTTGTGTCCAACGACGAAGGAGCGACGCGCTACACTAATTTGAAAAGGATTTTAAAATGGCAGTCATCAGCAGCAGCCGTAGCAAATATTGTCAACTGTTTATTAAATAAAATAAGGGGAAATCAAATTCATACAAAAAAACCTGAAAACTGACGAGAATCGCCTCGCCACATTTTTGTATTGTTCGCTTCAACTTGTTCAATTCGAAAATGCAGTCTTCTGTTCCGTTAGCGGAGTCTACAAACATTTAATGAAATACAAATAAAAATAAACTTCAAGACGATTTCATTTTGCTAAGTGTTTTACAGGGCTTCTCTACAGTTACGTCACAAACGTTGGCGGCTGGAGGGGAGCAGAGAGCGAGTCGGCTAAACATTTTTCGTAGAATATAAGGTAAGCGGTCGCTTGAAGGGCTTCGCACAACGACGACTCTTTGACAACATCGTCCGACGTGAAAAACCACCTATAAACAAAAATTCGAAGCGTCAAGGAATTGGTGAGTTGGATACTTGCAGGTATTAATTAGTTAAAACAGTTTCAGTACATCACAAAACAACTGAATCAGAAGTAATGATTCTGTATATCAACAGCCAAACAAACCTTTGCTGGAACGTCGTGTCTGGCTACTTCTCAAAAGCAAGAGGGAAAATAACACGAATAAAAGCTCATTGGTAACGACTTCGCACTGCGTGTGCATTGCAATGCTATGCCATTTTTGACCAGCATGTCAAATCAACTTTGTATGGGGACGTCATATCATACATAGCTTGTGGGGCTCCCATTCCTCTCGCCTAACCTGGGCAAACAGTAAAGCGGCAAATGGCTGTTTGAGTAGCCAGCTTGTTATTTATTACTTGTCATTATCTTCTCCTGAAATATTCGCCTGTGTCCATGCAAAAGATATGTTCGAGGTATTACCTAACCACTCCTGCTCCACTTGGGCACGAGCAAAATGTGCGATGCCTGAAGAACAGGAGGCGTGAGAGGAACGCTCCTTGGCCTGAGAGCAGATGAGTGACTGGGAAGGTGGGGCGCGACTACTTCATTCTCACGTGATCCTCTACGAAGGGCGGGACAGAATGTAGGTGATGTGCCATTACTCCTGCGTCTCCCCTCGCTTGCCTCTGCACCGAACCCACTTGTGAGGGAGTTCGAGCTTTTGCTTGAGGGAATCTGCTTAGAGCAGCTGTACTGAGCACACCTTCTCTCTATCCAGCTGCAAAGGAGCGATCTATCAGCTGCATATAGTAGCTTGGAGATGCTTTTGAAGAGCTGCTGACTCAGGCAAAAATTACGTCAATCGCGCCGGAGATTCGATCCACAATCCTCAACTTTCGTCGAGAATTATGAATCGCCTGTCTTGACCACTAGACCACGATCAACCAGTTTGCCTTTAACAGGAGT
Source organism: Pachypeltis micranthus (assembly GCA_020466155.1). Lineage (NCBI taxonomy): Eukaryota > Metazoa > Arthropoda > Insecta > Hemiptera > Miridae > Pachypeltis > Pachypeltis micranthus. The sequence continues at coordinate 3,036,470 of CM035782.1, read as the reverse complement.
CAGTCAGCACATCTCCCCCCTCGTCTTTTAACCGCTGCTCCTGGAGCGGGCTCTTTTAAGGAAAGAATTTACGAGAGTTGAGCGAATCCCCGGAAAATCCGATCTTTGATTCGAGAAACGAGAGTAAGACTGACTCAGGCAAAAATTACGGCAATCGCGCCGGAGATTCGATCCACAACCCTCGACCTACGTCGAGAATTATGAATCAACTGTCTTAACAGCTAGACCACGATCAACCGCCTTCCTCTAGTAGGAGTCAGTCAGCACAAGCCCATGGTGACGCTCCCTAAGTGTTTCTTAACAGCGACCGCACATGTGTTATAAGGGCAGCACACTTGTCCCTTAGACACGCCATTTGTGCTGTTGGACGATCTCGTGGACAAAGGACTACCACCCAAATAATCTGCACTTCCACGGTGCAGATTGGTAGGCTTGGCCCTCTCTGCACCACCACTATTTGGGTCTTTGTGTGGCAAGTGTAAGGCGCCCCATTACAGCACCCCATGATCAGGCGTGTTTCGTGCTGAATGAGCAGCTTTACTTCTCCAAGGGAGTCGAGCCCTACCACTCCTGCTACGTTGTCTTTAAAAGCCACAGGCATGTGATACTTACTCCCTCCGATACCTGTGTGAAGCAGAAGAGGTCGCTTTTTTTTAATATGCCCCAAAAGACCCAGTAAAAGAATGAATTGAGTACAGAAGTACAATGGAGTCGTATCGGCGTAAATCCCTGTTAGCCCCAAACCCTTTGTTGGGACCACCAGAAGCCACATACGACGAGAGGTTGGCAAATGGGAGGATGAGTCAGGGCTGGCTATTGGCAGATGGTAACCGGCCTTAGACAGCAAAACTCTTTATCCAAGGGGTGCGCTCGCTTTATCCAAGGGGGGAGGGAGGGCCAAGGAGGTGCGCTGTCTAGGGAGGAAGGATATGAGGATCATATGTTGTCTGTTTACAGGCCAGTGCCGGCTGAGGTACCACCTTGCTAATATTGGCAAGTGTGAGGTATGCAGGTTCTGTGAGGCAGGGCTGGAGACGACTTGGGAGGCCCTTCCTACAGCCAGAAGAGGTAGTGAGGGCAAAACTTGCGGATGTCCTCCCCTTCGTGCACTAATGAGCTGAGGCTTATGAACACCCTTACAATAGGCCTGCTCCTGCCTGCAGTGAGGGTACTTCCAGCATCTACCTGTTCAAAAAATCCATGGAGTAAGGTTATGGAGGAGATAGTTTGAACAAGACGCAACAGCCACATTATTGGAGAGTCGTAAATAACAGAATTGACCCGACTCATCAAGAGCTTGCAATATTGCCACACCATCACAAACTTCAGCAGCACCGAATATGCTAGACAAAAAACTCGGTTGTGCAGGTTGACGTCTTTTGGCAGCTCCAGCAAGTAACGAAGACACGTAAACGAGAAAAGGCAAAATACAATCTGATCAATTTTTTGAGGCAAAACACAAATTCAGTCAGCCCAACAAGTCGCATCAAGATAAGCAATATCTTTTTAAAAAAGAGAGTTGCAACGACATGAGCACTACGCCTTTGAAGGCCACGTTCAAATGGGGAAGTCGAGGCGTTGGAAAGCAGCGTATACCTTTGACAAACTGCCAGGCACCACCGACCAATTCACACACTTTCAACGGCATATCTGTCATCTCCAGGTGGCAGCCACTGGGCGAAAAATGTGCAGCTGAGAACACAACAATTTGACAGATGTGGCTCTCCTGGGCAGGAAAAAGAAGAAGTAATTCCTTAATGCTGCTCAGGATGATGCTAAGTCTAGGCCATTAGCCTTTATGGCGAGGGGCTCCTGATTTATTTATTGACCAACGACTTACTGTCTCATGATTGATTCAGCTTGGGTGTGCAGCCACAAGCAGTGGAGACCTTGTCTGAGACTTGCAAGCGGGCTCATTAGCATTGGCAGATTTCCCTGCAGCCAGTAAGTAACTTGGAGAAAGGTGCATTTGGCAGCTGAGCTGAGGCTCTAACTTCGACTGAAATATTGAAATCCCTCTTTCAAGCTCTCCTGACAAGGTCACAGTATGTGTGTGGGTCACTAACAAGTCTTGAGCTCAGGCTACAGGCATCTTCAGTTAGAGGATATAAACCCTGGAGTCTCTAAGCCTCCACTGGCGCTACAGTAGAAGACACCCCACCTCTGGACGTACTTGCTTCCAAATTGGCCTATGAATTGGGGCCTGGGGCGCAACTTCTCTTGGGACTATTCATGAACAACTGAAGTGGTGTGACATAATAATGCCCAAATGATATTAAGTCTTCAGATTCAGTGCCTATCTCAATGAGATGTACAAGAGGCTGAGATTGTAAAGCCACAGATGATAGCGCCAGTCCCTGCTGAAATCAGGTTTGGTCACTGAATCAGACGGCGATGGTGTGCCTTTGGGGTCACATGATGCAATCTGCAAGTTGTCAGAGCCTTCTGCAGTGAGAAAGCAGCACTAATGTAATGAGAAGCTGTTCATATAGTCTGAGCAAATCGTAAAAATAAAGTAAAGCCAAAATTGAACGTCACAATAGCAGAGAAGTGAAACGAAGAGAGGAGCTGAGAAGGAAAAGTACGAGGAAGGGGAAAGCAGCATGCTGGATCTACCTGGACTGAGATTGGTCATGTAAATCACTGGACCTGTGCCTGGTTTCAGACTGCAGAGGTCCTCTTCGATAGGTGACAAAATGACCGCTATTTATGTTCCCACGGTGTTCGACCACTGCTTTCAACCTGTAGAGAGGCCCCGTCGACAAACTGAAACCAAACAGCAGAAGGTGAGGGCGTTGCATTTTATAAACATAGCGGCTTAAATATATTCAAACACCATTCTTCAGCTCCCCTGGCCTAAAACAGAATGAAGGCGCTACACACTTCGTATTAAATCTCTCAATAGACGTTATTAGCCCAAAATGCAGTTACCCGCTTCCGACGGAAGAGAAGACGTGAGCAGGAACTGTGTTGTTGTTATCAGTCAGAGAGCTAGGATTCGCTGGGCTGCTTGGGGGCGATGGAGGAGTTTGAAATTCCTCTTCGATCGAAGATGTTTGCGAGCAGGTGCCCAACTCAATGGAACTAACTTTATCGTTTAATGCGCTCGACACTGCCCCGTTCAATAGCCCGCCCGTCAGTGAACCTCTGGGCAAATCTGGAGCGGGCAATTTTTGAACCTAAAACAGAGAATTGACACAATTTGAAAATAAACACTTCTCGTTCCACTTCAGCTTTTGTTATTACTGCTGAATGAGCTACAAGTCGTGCACGTGACCTACCATCATGACAGTCAAACTGTATTCTCAGGAAATTATTCCTGTAAGCAGCAGTCTAGCGACACAATATCGTAAACCACCCCGGTTTACTTTGATCCCCTGGTTTATCTTTGACCGGGTTACTTTGATCTCCTGGGGTAACTTTAGTAAATCACGTTTTTAAAATTCAAATCGCTCTGGCGGGATCAGTTCTGCTCCTACCAACCTCCAGCTGGTCTGCTTGTGATTAGAGTTATCCATACAGTGAAATTCATTAGTCCATGTTAGTTTCGGTGGCAACACTGGAAGGTTCCACACCTTTTTCAGCAACAGCTGATTATGGATCTCTAGAAAACTTCGTACAAACCTTGTCTGGCGTGAAGCCCCTGCTTATTCTGACGATATAAGTGAGTTATATTCTAGTTCAAAATCTATTTAGCAATCATTGCTTATTTGTTTCATATCTCTAGCTCATTTCTGTGATTATCTATGAATTATAATTCACACTTGACGGGGGCTTTGATCATAATGTTTTGTGTTTTCAGGCCCTTCCCAACATGCCGCGTATGGAAGGAAGGAAGGAAGTTGGGGTCGCGTAATTATAGAAATTACTCACCCAGTTCCTCTTTTCAAGGCTGTACAAGAATGCCACCCATCTCTTACAACCCCTTGACGTGGCCGTCTTTAGGCCGTTGAAAGGTGAATGGCGTAAAGTTTTAGACGACTGGAAGAAAAGCCCTTTTGGAAGAAGGTGTGGGACTATACCCAAAGATCGGTTTCCTGGCCTTCTAAAAACTGTTTTGGAAAACCAAAAAGATCGGATTGTGAGCAATTTAAAATCTGGATTTCGTAAATGCGGAATTTCCCCTTTAAACCCCCAAATTGTTTTGGACAGATTGTGCGACAATGTGTTCGAAAAGCAAGCTCTTTTCAGGAATTTGACAGCTTTATCGATCATCTGAACACTGTCCGAGGTGAAGCCGTGGCTACAAAGCAACGAAAACGAAAGATGACACTACCTCCAGGAAAGGGAATCACTGTGAATGAGCTCCTGCCTTCCAATTCAAGAACTTCCTGAGAAAAAGAGGAAGAAAGAGGCTGTCAGAAAGGGCAAAGTGGTGAAACAAAAGAAGCAGAAGCGTGCCTGAAGCGTCTCAGTGTCATCCTCAGCTCATTGAGCGTTCCATATGCTGAAAGCGAAGACAGCCTGCCGAATTTGGCATCCTCAGAAGAGGAGGACGATATAACCCCATTGGAACAAACAGGTCCTTCATCACCACCTGCTGACACAACTGCAACTCGACCGGTGGCTGTTGGTGATTTTGTGGTCGTGACCTATGAGGGTCGAAGGTAGCCAGGCCGAGATCTTGCTTGTGACGCTGGCGAGTTCGAGGTAACATGCATGACTAAAAAAGGAAAATGGTGGATCTGGCCAAAAGAAGAGGATAAGCTCTGATTCAAAAAAGTGCACAAAATTCCAGCGCCAAAACCCATCCCTAGTCGAGAAAACTACTTCTCAGTTGATATAAAACTACGATAAATTTGCTTTACAATTGTGTTAACTAGGATCTCTGATCTCTTTTTCGGAAACCTGTGATTATACTAACTAAAATCTAAATTCGAAGGCTTACCTAATAGATTAAATGAAGTTCCTTATTTTGAACTGAGTATTTTTATCACACTTCCTCCAATGAAGCCCATACATCATCGTTAATTGTAATGGACAATTAAATTCTGAAGGGAAAAACAAAATTGAACTGACTTCCGACCAAAAAACAAACTTTTTTTGGTTGAAAATCTGTTTTTTAAAAGTGAAGGCGCTTAGTCAACGGGGTTTCATTGATGAAAATCCCCAAGGAGACGTTTTTCAGCCGAACTTCACTTCATTCACTTGTGATCAAAGTATGATGCATGACGGGATAAGTTTGATTAAAAGAAATTGTCCCCCACCCCCTTTTCAATAGCAAACCCTTTTAAGTGGGCAATTGATAGCTGAGATGTGTAGCTATCGTTTAGTCGAAGAACTGTTCGAATATCCTCAAAACTGGGGAAGTTACAGCACAAAACATGCTAAACTTGTACCAAAGTAACCCCAGTTTACGGTATATAAGCGAGAATAGGTTACATAATACAATGACTCAAAGGAAGGACCCAAAAGAAATCAATGAGCCTTGAAGTGTTAGTCTGAGCTGTCCAGAAAACAAGTTGAGCTAGTGGCTCCCCCATCACAGAGCACTGCCCAGTCAGGTCAACAATCACAACGAGGTGGGATAGGAGTCAGAGGAGAATTTTCAACGCTCAAGTAATGAGGTTTTAGAAGCATGTTCACCTAGCAACTAAAGGAGGTAGGTAGAGGCAAACGTGAGTGATACCTAGGCTTAGCGTGGATAGCTCCTCAATGAGGTTGTCATACAGTAGTTCAATGATAATAAGTACCTTTCGATCATTGAGCATGCTGCTATTGTGTGTGTAATGAGACATCTGAAGATATTCTGCAAAATCCACATAGTTGTCCCTTTTGTACATGCAGCCGTCTGCGTTCATATAAGTCCGCGAGATGTGAAGGCACAGACACTTTGGAAGCTGCAAAAACAAAAAATAAATTAATCAACGAGCTCGAAAGGAAATGAGTGACTTGCCTTCCATAAACGAACGTACCTTGCCAATTTTGATGGCTTTGGATGCTTTGGTCAGAATTGGTGGGTCCGAAGGGTTTCTGCCTTTGTTGCAGTTGTCGCAGGAAAAGCCTTCGACGAGTTCAGTCGAAACGAAGTCGAAAAGAAGACGCTGAAGTTTGAAGCTGATCCCCACTGATGGAAGGGGTAGTGTCAGAGTGTCAAATTTATCATAGACGACTGCCGACTGAAATGACAAAAGAATGAGGTTATTATTATTAAACGATCCCAGTCCTAGCAAGGCTGATTATTTCTGTGATCTTAATAGCGCGAAGAGTGCATATCAAAATGTCAATCATTCCTTACATCCATCGATAAACGCTCGAGTTTATTAAGGTTTTCATGTATATTCAGGTACATGCGATTTCTTCCATGAGCCCCACACTCACCAACATCCACCAAACGAACAGTAGAGCCTACTTTGTAATCTTCGTCAACTTCTTCACCAAACAGACGCGACGGCGACTCACTATTCCCAATGGAACTGCAGTTCTTGACCCCTGAGAGGTTTCCGTTTAAGTTGTTGCTTTTGACGCGTTAAATTGTTTTTCCAGTCTTGTAAATTGTGAACTTGAACAGCTTCCCTTACAATAAGATACAATACAATAAGATGGCCATTCCCAGACAACCCTGACCTGCCTTTTATTATAAGCTTGAACAGCCAAGATGAGAGGGACCAGCCAATGTGAGTACTCATGTCAGAAGGAACGCTCATGTTAGCTGTATTATGTCAGTCTGGCCCTGGCTTCTTATACTATTTCGTTAGGACTGATTAGGGAATGCCTGGCTGATCTGAGGCCCCTGGCAATGAAGACTGCTTTAACATCGTGTTGGGTGCCAGATCATAGAGAAATAGATGGGAATGAGGAGGTTGACAGATGGTTCTGAACTGATCCTGGCGGGATCTGAGCCCTTCGTAGGGACCACCAAAGGCCACCAGCCAGCCTTGAAGGAGGAGGAGTGCACGGCCAAAGGCAGTTGAGGTTATTTATTATTAGGGATGGTATGCGGCCTGTTCATGGGACACTGTCCAATAAGGTACTACCCAACTAAGATTTAATAATCTGAGTTATAGATTCTGCGAAGCAGGGCTGGTGCCAGGGGAGACTGTTACTTGTAAAGGAGCTGCTGGGCCAGATGAGGTGGGTCACGGGTATCTGAGAATGGTTGGGACGTCGCATCAGATAAACACCAGCTCCATGAGATCTGCGGGGTGGAACTGAGAGGACATTAGGCCACTCATGGACGCGACAAAGGCCTGTCTGAGGCAGCAGTAGGGGTATTATCGAATTTCTCCAGTATAGGGAAAACATTACCTCACTCAAATCAGAAGTACTCCAGTAAGTTCTAAGTATAGCTCAAAGCAGGCTAAGCTTATGAGAGGGAGGGGAATTTTATGTGGCTTAGGTAAGCAATTGCCTTGCATAGGAGCATCCTCTAATATCCTTTGAACATAATAATGAAATAAAGTGGTATATGAACTGTGGTAAATTGATAGAGATTATTTTTGAGAGTTTGAAAAAGGAAGAATGTCAACTCACCTTACTGCCACAGTTGAGACAAGACAACTGGCTGGCCAGGTAACCTCTAAATGGACTTGGAGTCATCATTGGAACATCTATTTTCGCATTTCTGTGAACACACGACACAAAAAACAAATCAAACGCGCAACTGTGTAAAACAAGAACTATATTTGTCTTGAAATTAAGCGATTTGAGCTCCTAATTCTAGGGGTTATTTGTTGTTTTTTGTTTTTTTTTTCACATTTCTGTCACCATTGTCATAGTATGTATGCATTTGTATAAGAGCAACTCAAAATGGGTTGAGCAGTTCTTCGGAAAAACTCTTATAACTGTTAACAAAGCGTGCATTTTGACGAATATAGGTGTCACAAGCATTAAAATACAGCAGACCATAGCTAACTCTATTCTAATTAGTGCAAATAAACAATTCCCCCGCCAAAACGCGGTAGTCGTAAGGTCCTCATTGTGACGGAGACGCCAGAAATGGCCAAAGCGCTCACGAGCCGCTTTGAAATGATTTGAAGCTCCATGCGTTAGCGCCCCTTTGTTTCTCATGCGCGGAATGACGTAAAAAAAAGAGGACCTGACCCGATAGCTAGTTGAGGACCCTGCACTATCAGGGCTGTAGGTGTTGTTGGATTGACTTGTTAAAAAGTAGACAATATTGTTATTGATTAAAAAAGAACAACAGCTATACATAACTTTACATTTGGGGGCCCGTCCGGGATTTAACAAAGAGGAATGCCTCCCTGTTGTCAAGTACCAAGCTCTGTTGAGAGAACAGGTTCAACTAGACTCCGGCCAGCAGTTGAAGAACAAACCTCGACGTCAACAGACATTCCAACCTCCGTAATGGTTGAAACCAATTTAGGTTCTACCAGTAACCCCATGTTTCTGGAAGTCATGAGCAGGTTGGAATTAATGAAAAATCAGCTATTAGAACTGAGCCAACAAAATTCGCAATTGCAAGAACAAAGCCGCTTTCTCCAAGAACAGAATGCCAGACTGCTTAGTGGAGAACGCCAAACTGCAGTTGTAGAGCGACCAGCAGTAAGCGTCTCTTCCACCTCTCGCTTTGAAGGAACGTTGATGCAATACAATGGTGACATCCCTGTGAAGATTATGAAGGCCATCTTGAGATGGTTGCTTCTGCAAGTGGATGGTATCTTCAACAAAAAGGCCAAAAATTAGCCAATGCCCTTCGGGGAGCAGCACTACAAGTAGTTCTGGCGACAGTACCCCCTGAACAACAGACTGTGTTCAACTCCCTTTTTCCAGCACTCAGCTCTCGGTTTGGACAGACGTGTTTGTCTTTCCAATGGCGAAGTGCCTTAGAAGGCCGGAAACAGCGTTCTCAAGAAACGGTCACTCAGTTTGCGACTGATATTGAACGTCTGGTTCGTTTCTCGACGCCTGACTGGCCTGAGAAATGCAGAGTACAACTGGCACTTCAAGCGTTCCTCAAGGGATTGAAAGATTGCGAAGCCAGCAAGATCTTGCTAGCTACGAACCCAATGTCACTGCAGGAAGCCATGATTAGAGCTCAACTTATGGAAAGCCAAACAAGGGGCAAATGAGACGAATTGTTGGAACTGCGGAGCAGGTGGGCTTATGAGAGCCAAGTGTCCGAAAAGAGCTGGCGGCAGCAACAGTACAGAAAGAAGAGAAAATTATGCGGGAAACTAAACGGAGCTTGGGGAAGTGGCCTACCTCCAGCTCCTAAGAAACATGGCCAAAAAGGGTACAGTAGGACTGCTAGAACAGGCGGCGAGGCTCTATTTGTAGAGCTATTCCTATTGGTCGATACAGGGGCTACAGTGTCAGTATTGCGACCAGATGTAGCAAAGCGTTGCCAACTCCGATTATCCCCATCACCTTTTGATGGCCTAGAAACGGCTTCAGGAGGGCATCTGCACATCAAAGGCCAATGCATCGTGCAATTCAAAGTCGCTAGCAAACAAGTGGAACACTCCTTTCTCATTGCGAAAATCAGAGACAAAGGAATACTAGGCCTAGACCTTCTAACAAAGATGGACGCCTGCATTAATCTGGCTAATGCTACCCTGCAATTGCCTCACATGACAGTTCCTCTTTCTAGTAGATGGCAATGTGTGGACCGTAGCCTACAAGTTTCTACTGCACACAAGAATCTGGATTGGTTAATGCCTTTACTTCAAAATACAGATTTGATACCGGAAACAACTGAGTGGAAACAGCTTGCAAAAGTACTGCTTTCATTCAAGTCCACTGCTGCTTGTGATGGGATGTAGGTCGAACTCAAGTTGTTCAACACGTTATAAATACAGGCGACAGTCAACCAATCAAACAACCTCCTCGACGGATCCTGTTTTCACAAGAAGACCACGTTGATCGTCTCATCCAGGACATGGTCGATCAAGATGTGATCGAGCCTTCAAAAAGTCCTTGGGCTTCGCCAGTCGTACTTGTGCCTAAGAAGGACGGCACCACACGTTTCTGTGTTGATTATAGGAAGCTGAATCTGGTAACCAGGAAGGACTCGTATGCATTACCCTGCGTTCAGGATCTTCTTGATGCTTTGAGAGGTTCAAAATGGTTCTGCGTCCTTGACGCCAAAAAGCGTGCATTGGCAAATTGCAATGCATCCAAAAGACAAAGAAAAAAACTGCTTCCTCAATATATCGAAATGGCTTGTGGCAATTTAAAGTAATGCCTTTTGGATTGCACCAGCGACATTCCAAAGATTGATGGAACGTGTGACCCCTCTGGATTTGGCCCTCGTTTATTAGTGGCCTAGATAAGAAGTTAGAGGGTGCTAACAGAGGAGCGTTTAAACAACCTACGATGGCCAGTGCTCAATGATGGGGAATTCCAAGCTTTAAGGAAACAGACCTGCTAAACCATCCAATACACTAGCAACAGCAACTGATGCTTCTTATGCTCTTTGCAGTGTTCATTCTAAACGATCATTTTTATGTAGTAGCGTTTTTCTTAACAACATTAAATGAAAAGGATTACAAGTACAAAGTGATTAAGAGAGAAGGAGCATCAATCATTCAAAATCTGAGAAAATTTGAGATTTGAAATTCGTATTCCAGCAAACAGGTGTACCAATAAAATTAAATAAATGAGCGCAACCTCGAAGGAAAACCCCATAATAAATACCTCTAGAAATCTGACTGATTGAAAGAGTTAGATAGATCCACTTGAAGTCCATTAATGAAGTACTCTTTGTTAGTAAGTGTAAATGAGTCTACTTGCCCGGATTGACAGAAATGGAAAAACGAATGGGACAAAGATACAATCAACGCTCAATCGAATAAACAGCTTTGGCAACTCGTGAAGGACTCCAAAAATGATAGATTGGCTCGACAGGGGGATAATAAGATCTGTGCTGCATACGCCTCCACTGTCAGGTGGAATGCGACAAGTCGTAAAGCAGTTCAAGAAAAGCCAGAGAAACTGCAGACCCTCGCAACCACAGGGGCCGTGAACACAATAGAAGTCCTAATGAATATCTCATCCCTCCACATTGTGGAGTCAGAACTCGGCTTGGGAACGTGCAAGAAAGGTGAGGGAGAGGGAAGCGCCACTTTGAACGTCGCAAAAATGCAAGGATAGTCGCAGGCCGTTTCAGAAGCTGATAGCGAGTCGCCACCTCGACCCTCTCCACGCAAGAAACAGAAAAAGTGGATTTTTTTCATTGCATTCTGGGCATCCCGTTGGATCCCAGACGCAGGTGCGGAATCAAATAATTAAACCACTGTCATTAAATTTAGTCAATCATCTATCGATATGATATTTCACATTAAATTGTATTTTTTTCGTATGAGCCCTAGAGAGGAATAGGACGATAGGTCCCCACCCCTGAGAGCCCTTTTTCAACGGGTATTGATGCAATTATAGACTTAAGGAAAATAGGACCCCACATATTGGCGCCCAACGTGGGGCTCGAAATCTTTCCTTTGGCTCGTAACAAGTAATTTTTTTAACCCTTTTTTGCCCATAACAGCCATGGGCTTCGTCCAATCGGATTGCCAAGATGGCGGGCACAACTAGATACCAAATGGGATTTTTGTGTGAAAGAACGAATTTTTTAGACCACGTTAAAGGCACAAAACGGCCCGGACGGCGGACAAACATTGCATATTTGGAATCCCCATGTCTTGAAACGTAAAGTATCAAATTTTGAGGGGGGGGGGGGGGTTGTAAAAAATTTTTCGTGGCCGAAAACATAGGGTTTTATTCAGAATGAATAATAAACCAAAAGCGGAAGGGTTAAGTGCCAAGTGTGAGACTCTAGAAACAAAACTGACGGAACAAATTATAGATCGTGTCAATAACGTTAACAAGAACGTGAGTGATAAACTCTCAGTAGTTTACGAGTCGGTGAACAAGTGTGAGACCTACCATGAAGACCTGGGGAGAAAATTGGGCGACATAACGGGGTCGATGTGGGCCAAATACTCTCATCGTGCAACTCGACATCTACAATTTCACACTCCACGAGCGTACGCCAAGATATCAAATACCCGAGTTATGAAAATCAGCACCCGATGGCATACATACAAAGCTTAGACGAAGTCTCTAGTGCCCAGCTTGTCCAACAGGGAAATTATGAAAATTGTAGAGCTATCATAGGGAGGTGCATCCGCGGGTTGGTTTTCCCGTCGTAAATCTGACTGTGAAAACTACAACGCGTTTAGGGACGAGTTCAAGGATTGCTTATGGGGAGCGCACGAGCAGTTGAGTCAGATGAGTAAGCTCGCCACAAGCCGATTTAGATCAGGATCGCTTAAAGGATAGTACTGGGCTATTGCAGACCAGTACTATCTCACCCAAAACAAAGGCGATCCTCACAAAGATTGTGAAACAGTTCAACATAGAAGAAGCTGCACTCTGTGCTCCTTATATGTTATGCCAGAGCGGAAGCGTTTACAGCTGCCATTCAGTTTCAGCATCCACTCAACGGAGTGGCCATTCCCAACTGAGGTGGACAAGCTGTTATGGTACACTGAAGTTTTTGTGATGGGAGGCAAGGTGGGTCTGCCTTTACAGGACACAATTTCAGACTAGCCAAGCCACTAGACTATGCCACGGTGTTACGAGGAGGGTTTGGAGATGCTTCTTGAAGAGCTGCTGACTCAGGCAAAAATTACGGCAATCGCGCCGGAGCTCCAATCCACAATCCTCAACTTTACGTCGAGAATTATGAACAATGTCTTATCCACTAGACCACGATCACCCGGTCCTTTAATAGGAGTCAGTCAGCACAAAGGTATATCAAGCAAAACTAGCCATAAGTATCTTGTGCGCAAGAGATTCTGACGAGAGCACTCAAAGGTAAGTAGATGTATATATTCTTGGACAGCCGGGCCACCTCAGCCTACACCCTCAGATATCGGCTGACATGAGAATGTCTTTGGACACTCAAACGGCTCAATGTTCATAATACGCATTCCCTCATATGGACACTAGCTCATAGAGGCCACGAGGGAAATGATTAGGCAGACTGCCTTGCGAAAAGGAGGGAAGAATCCCAACTCATCAAGCCAGAGCCCCACATAGGAGTGACAGAAGGCACCTAAATTGACAAGTGACCCAGTAGAAGACAGAAAAACACAGCCGCTGGCGTGGTTAGCTACATCTAAGACAGATGAAAAGGCTCCTCATGCCTTTCTTATGGTTCAAGGGGAATGCCTACACTCGCCAGACTGGAACTAAGAGCCTTTACTAGCTTCCTCACTGCCATTTAGATACCATCTCAATAAGATGAGCAAATCAGAGGCAGTTGAATGCACACTGTGCGATGAATAGGATGAAACAGCAGAGCGTGCGCTATGCGAGTACCCTATCCGAGCAGCCAGGTGCTTTAAACACTTTCCCCAGGGGTCTCACAGAAGCTCAAACCATAGCAGAGGCTGAGACGAAAGACATACTCAGGTTTTTAAAGCGAGTTGATATGTGCAACATCTTTCATGAAGTAATGGACAATATGCGGCCCCAGTGACAAAGCAACTCACTAAGGACAATTTGTAAGGAATGAGAGAGTGTGCACATTAAATCTGAATCAAATTAACCTTCATTATGTCTGTCTTTTACCTCTACCATCTCCCTAGCTCTTTATTTTTAGATATAGATTCCGCAGGAAAGCCAAAACTGGAATCAATAAGGATCTCACGAGCAGTGGCCACAAGAAATCCTAAGTGTAACAAGCTTCAACATTACATTTAGACTCTATCAACTAAGCGACAGACAGACTACCCACACCTGTGGAGGTGCATGTAATGACCAACTGGACAACTTCCACAGTTCTTTTCTGAGTCCTGAAACTCTTCACCCGCACTTGCACACCATGTCTACTACCAGGGATGATAAGTTGTTCGTCAATTCTCAGCTCGAGAAGAACAAATAGAGAAAACTAAATCTGTGACGTAGAAGGGTACTTACATAAAGCGTTTCAAAACAGGTACATCACCATGGCTTCCCACGCGGTTAGGGTTTCTGATATCAAGGTCTTCTTTTGGGCCTAAAGCGTCCAACAGTGATTCTGACCTCTGAAAGCATGAAACGAAACAAGACTGTACTAGATCGCCAGTTATTATAGCGAACAAAATCCACCCTTTGATCGATGCATGATGCCAAAGCTCTTGAGGCTTTTGACAGCACCAACATAGAGAAGAGATTGTCTAAACCTTCAATACCACTTTGGGTAGAAACTGGGGCTTCCGATGTTGCTGCTGCAGCAGTTCTGACTCAACTGGGACAGCCTGTTGCATTTTTCTTTTTTTTTTGCATCTTCAAGAACTCCAGAAAAATCAAGAATGATATAAAACAGCTCTGTAGATTGGAGATGTCTTCGTTCAGCTACAACATAACTTACTGCCCAGGACAGCTCAACAAAGTTTTAAATGTCTTGTCGAGGGTATGGAGAGTGCTCACACAAGATGCACAATTGCCATCCTGGGAACACCTGATTTCATTACTGGATGAGGATAAAAAATCTGCCATTCTCTTCGAAAGATGTGAAACAAATGCATGTCTTGTCTGCATCCTCGCTTTTTGAAGCCCTCTGACACTCATCTCATCAAAGCGAGTAGACTCTTCGAGCGCCTAAACGTGGACTTTACAGGCCCCATCCCATGAAGCTTCATAAAACGGTATATTCTCATCATTGTAGATGAATTCTCGCGATTCTCTTTCACATAGGCATACTGTGACATAACTTCTTCAACCATAAAATCGCGTTTTCATAACCTACGCACGAATTTTGGTACACCATCCTATTTTCATTCTGACTGCAGCACTTCATTCCATTCAAGAGACCTCACTTCATTCCTCCATGGTCATGGGATAGCCGCTAGAACTTCAACTCTGGGGGGAATGGCTTAGTGGGGAGATACAATGGCATCCTTCGGAGGACAATGTCTCCAGCGATGAAAACCTGAGGACTGAAGATAACCCAATGGGAAAAAGTGCTCATGGAGTCGCTGCATGGCATTCGATCTCTCTTATGCACTTCTATTAACTGCTCTCGACACAAAAGAATGTTCAACCATCAACAGATCAACAAACGGCATTACCTCAACTTCACGGCTGACCAAAGCAGGGAAGGTCCTCATGAAATGTCATGAAGCACAGCCGAAGAAGTCGATCTGATTGAAACTAACCTAGAATATATTCTGGTAAGAAGGCAAGATAAAAAGGTAACCACCATTTAGGACATTTGCGTGCTTTTTGTCTTTTTCCAAGAGAAAGTGGCAAAAGTGGCGTATCTACCATTTTACTAGATAAGAAAAGAGGTCAAAGCTCGGAGATTGTTAGCAACGCTCGTGATTCATGCCTGATGGTTTGGTTACACTAGCAACAACAACTAAACCTCCAGGGGCTTCCTATCATTTTTGGGCAGAACACAAAAGAAGGTCTCAAGCCTTGAATAACTTTGACACTCCTAGCTCGTAACCAACATCCAATTATGAAGTTGGACTCCCAAAACTCTTCAAACTAACCTCTGGCGTTGACTTTGTCTCTTCATCTTCCAAAGTTGACAAGACGTGAAGAAACAGTTCATGAGGGTCTTGCTCCTGTGGGAATGTCGGCCAAACGTTGCCACGAAGGTGCCGAATCAGAACAACAGGTGAATGGGCTTCCTCTTCCACCTTGGAATCCCTTTGAAAACACAACACTGAAAAACATATTTTAGTGAAAGCGCGTCTACGTATAATAAACAGTGTCGTGAGTCTTCCAAAGTTGTCAAACCTTACCACTAAGAACGTTGAGAAGCGACTCGGAAACAGGCCCGTTGTTCTTTTTGAGTTGAAGCCATTCAAAAAACAAAGGGCAGGACGCGAGGGCTTGAAGGAGTGAATTGAGAAAGCAGGTGAGCCCAAGGTTTTGCAATCCAACTAAGGAACCTGTACAATACAATGGTAGTTCAATTAATCGTCATTTAGAGTACGGCAATAGCTAAGTACACCCCACATACACATTTTTGGGGTCTGACCTAGGATGAGAACTAACAGCGTCCAAAGCGAGTCGAACACTCTTCAAGTGAGATCCTTGTAACGCACCAAATGGTTTTACTGAATAACCGGCAAACCAGTCAGAAAAATGTAATATTTTCAAATGAAAACACTTACAACGATTCGACGCTCGCCTTCCCAATTTGGGTCCCCATAAAATGAAGACGCTGAGACCGAGAGCAGCCGCCGTGAGGCCTAAGAACAAAATATTGTCTTTATCCATTTGAGCGATAATTTAGCCGGCGATATCGGAACATCTTTTCAAGAACGGTCAGCCGATGAATTGCACGACAATTGTGTAACACCGCGAGAGATTCATTTTACTCGTTAAAAATTATGCGACACAGTTGAGAAAACGAGGAAGAGCCTTTCGCTAAACTACCAAAAAATTAAAATCCGAAGTTTAAACGAAATTTTTACTACTGATTAAAAATTTGAAGCAAAACTTCGGAACGATTGCACTAAATCACGAGTATTAAAAGACAAGGGTTTGATAAGAAAATTCTTCCACTTCTTCTTGTTACTTTTAAAAAAATTGTGTTAACAGTCTTATTACTTCTCTGTGCCTCAATCGCTCAATAACCGTAAGTAGGAGTTACAGAACCACTTTCTACATAAAATGTCTAGAGTTGTTTCACAAGTTCGAATGAAAAATTGAGTTGGTAGCAAAAGCCATGGAGACTAGTGAAGTTACGTAGAACAAAGGTAAGTTGTGTGATGTGCGTTGCACCAAATATTTGTATTGCCACTGTAATCCATCAAAATAGAAGATTCGGCGTTAATTGATGGAAAACTCTGTAAACAAATAACAATTAAAAATTATAAGCGAAAATCGTCGGGGGAATCAGCTAACAACTGTTTATTACCCACAGAAAATATCTGGTGCAAAGCAACGCCAAACTTTCTGCAAACCCCGTCAACATCATCAACAGATTTTTACAGAAACATTTATGTGGAACAATACGTAGGTTGAGAGTATTCCATAGATTTCATCAAAATCCTCAGAGCCACTCTTGAAAAAATAGGAAAAACGATAAATTAATATTTGACAAATCCCTTTTTCCAAGCTATCATAGCGTATATTTCTGTTCGAAAAATGGGTACAGAAATAATTGTAGAGACCAAAATATAAGTTAGGTTGCGTTGCAACACACAACTTTCCTTAGCTCTACAACAATTCACTGTGTACATGGCTAATTCTATTTAATCAATTCATTTATCACTCGGTTAATTTGAATTTGGTCAAACAACGCTTTACGGCACCAGGAAGCGGTAGCGCATACAGTTCCAGATTTTATTGTGCTGCTCGTACTCATTGCAGGACCATTATCGATCAATTGGTACACAGATCATTAATGAGGCTGTAAACACAAGTTTTTTGAAGAACGATAGTGATTACTTTTGCAGAGCTATTGGGTAAAAACGTTTAGAACTGGTAGTAAGCGAAATGGCAGTAGTTGAAATTCAGGAATTTCTGGAGAGAGCCCCATGTATCTCATGAGCATTTTTAAACACTCACCCTTTAGGTATAGGACTGGACTACAATACCAATTTTTTTTTAACATTCTACAAAAATTTCAGCGGAGTTTATAAGGAAAAACCTTTTCGTAGAAAATTTTGATAATTTATTGTGCTGCTCTTGTCATTTTCCCAAGAATGGGAATTTTATGGTATATTTGCCTTATTGAGAGCTATCAATATAAAAAATTTAATCAAAATCGTTAGAGCAGTTTTTGAGAAAAAAAAATATTTGGTGTTTTGATCAATATGATAACTATAGTTAACTTTCGGTGGATTTTGCCCATACCCTTATTTTTGCGTCCCATGGTAACCTGTAGGCTAGACATCAAGTTTCAGCTGATTTGGTACGGTTGTTTTCACTAAAAACTGCACTAAAATCGATTTCGTCGAAAGTTTTGGTAATTTATTGTGCTGCTCTCGTCATTTTCCCACAAATGAGAATTTTATGGTATAGTTGCCATATTGGGAGCTATCAATATAAAAAATGTAATCAAAATCGTTAGAGCCATATTTGAGAAAAAAAAATTTGGTGTTTTGATCACTATGATAACTATAGTTAACTTTCGGTGGATTTTGCCCATACTCTTATTTTTGCGTCCCGTGGTAACCTGCGGGCGAGATATCAAGTTTGAGTGGATTTGGTACGGTGGTTCTCTCTAAAAATCGTTCACAGACCATTTTCCCAAATAGTGTTTTTCGGACTCAGGAGGGTCTGAAACGTTAAGATCTGAAGAGAACTCAAAATGTTTTTTTCAGCCGATTACATAACTTTCCTTTTTACTTCGTATAGCCAAGGAAGGTAAACATCAAGTACGACACGTAACACGCCTTTCCGTGGCCTTACGCGCATTCAGCGATTTTCTTGACTCGAGCAACTAATAAAATTGTTTTGATTTACTATTCACTATGAATAACACACTTACTGTTTTCGATCATTTTATACCATCTGCCCCTCAAAATTAGGCGAACGGAGTGGAATCAACAGTAAGGAGAGAAAAAAGAAGAGCGAAGGAACCTGAATGTGTTGTTCTCACGGGCCTCCAAAGGGGCTTGGCAATCCGATTGGACGAAAAACACGGTTGTTCGGGACTAAAAAAATCCACAAAAACGAAATTTTGGCAGTTTTATAGCAATTACGTCGCGTTTGGTGTAGTTCGATTCTTGGTCGAATGAAAGTTTCAGAGGTGTATGACGGTGTCTAGATTCAAAACCACAGTAAATATATTAAGCCGAAGTCGACTTATTGAAATAACTCGTGGAACAATACACAGAAAGTTATCGTCTCTTCACAGCATGCCACCCGTCTCACTCCAACCTCAGACAGATTATGCCAATTGCCTGGCGATGCATATCGAATGGGATTAGTCTCAGAATGTCGAGTTGTGCAAGAAAATAATAAACCGTTGTGTAATAATTTGCAGCGTTTTTACTTTCCTTGGCTCTACAAAGGAGAAAAGAAAGTTATGTAGTCGGCTGGAAAATTTTGATTTGAGTCTTCTTCAGACCCCCCCCCCTTCACCGTGACGGAAAAACACTATTTGGGAAAATGGTCTGTGAACGATTTTTAGAGAAAACCACCGCAAACTAAAATTTTAGAGAATCACCTCAAACTTGATATCTAACCCGCAGGTTACCACGGGACGCCAAAATAAGGGTATGAGCAAAATTCACCGGAAATTAACTATAGTTATCATAGTGATCTAAACACCAAATATTTTTTTCTGAAAAAACGGCTCTAAGGGTTTTGATTAAATTTTGTATATTGATAGCTCTCAATATGGCAACTATACCATGAAATTCCCATCTATGGGAAAATGTCGAGAGCAGCTCAATCAATTACCAAAACTTTCAACGAAATCGAATTTAGCGCGGTTTATAGATAAAACAACCGTACCAATCCAGCTGAAACTTGATGTCTAGCCTACAGGTTACCATAGGACGCCAAATTAAGGGTATGGGCAAAATCCACCGAAAGTTAACTATAGTTATCAAAACTACAAATTTTGTTGCCCAAAAATGGCTCTAACGATTTTGATTAAATTTTTCATATTGATAGCTCTCAATAAGGCAATGATACCATAAAATTCCCATTCGTGGGAAAATGACGAGAGCAGCACAATAATTATCAAAATTGTCGACGAAAAGCGTTTTTTCCTTATAAACTCCGCTAGAATTCTTGTAGAATGTAAAAAAACAATTGGTGTTGTAGTCCAATTCAATACCTATAGGGTGAGTGTTTAAAAATGCTCATAAGATACATGGGGCTCACTCCAGAAATTCCTGAATTTCAACTACTGCCGTTTCGCTTACTACCAGTTCTAAACATTTTTACCCAACTCTGCAAAAGTAATTACTATCCTTCTTCAAAAAATTTATGTTTACAGCCTCATTAATTATCTGTGTACCGATTGCTCAATAATGGTCCTGAAATGAGTACGAGCAGCACAATTAATTCCAGAACTGTAGGCGCTACCGCTTCCTGCTGCTGTGACGTGTTGTTTGACCAAGTTCAAATGAACTGAGTGATAAATGAATTGATTAAATAGAGTTAGCCATGTACAAAGTGAATTGATGTAGAGCTAAGGAAAGTTGTGTGTTGCAACGCACCAGATATTTTTTCTGAGGATTCTAGTAACATTTGAGCGGAAACTGTAAGAAATAACATGTTCGGTAATTTATTGAGCAACTCTCATCGCATTCCCACAATGAAAATTTCGTAATATCGTGCCATTTGGAGCTGTCCACATAAAGATTCAATCATAATCGTTTTTGTAAAACAAATGGTTTTGAGTGGATTTTGCTCATACCCTTATTTTGGCTAGATATCAAATAGTATTATTCTTCGTTTTGAAGAGAACTCCAATCGTGTTTTTCAGCCGATTCGGCTGTACCACGCAGTGCCAAGGAAATTAGTAGCACGGGAGCATGGAACTAATGATCCGTGACATAAGTTGAACAAACCGTCCTCAAAAAATAAATATATCTGCGTTGATGAGAGAAAACAGCTAAGAGGGGGCCTTCATTTCGGATGCCGCTGTACGACGATAAAATTCAACATCGAACGCCGCAGCGTACTGGTTGAAAATAGACTGTACCAAGCTAGAAGCGCCACTTGGCAACCCCACGGCATAAATGAGATTTTAGACGCCACTTTCAACAATGCGCAGAGTTGAAATGCCAGGCTTTCATAACTGTGTAACACTTCAACGAGATACTACAGAGCCAGGAGTACTAAAGCTACCGCCCGCAATTGCCCATCAGCTCCTTACACATCAACTCGATTAGATGCGTCAATTCGTAGACCTTACGCGTCACACCTCAATAGGAATGAAAATTGTGAGCTCAAAGTGAACCAGACAACAAACCAGGACGAAAGAAAGCTCGACAAAGAAATATTTTGCGCTGAAATAAACCATTTTCTCAACCCAAACCAATGACACATTAGAATCAGAGAGCGAATGAGTGAAATGTCACAGTATTCACACAAATGTAAAAAAAGTGTTCGAACGCATTTATCTTAGGTTCCTCATTCGAGGCGAAAACTTTCTCTAAACGGTCAATCAATTCGCCCGAGCGGCCAATAAACGAAATTCATCAAAAGGATGCTGCTCAGGAACGGATTAATTATCAAATAAAATAACCATCAATAGTAACTGGCATCTCAAGGCAACAAATCCAGTCTTACATTTTTCAATACAAAACTAATATAAAAATATAAATTTGGTGTTTTGTTCCACAATGGCCAACAAGTCGCAAGTTTTCTATCGTCAATCATCTTTAGGCGGCGGGGAAGATAGGGATTCCGGATTTTTTGACTTGAGCTCGGAAGATTCCTGTTTAGGTACAACATTTTCCTTAGAAAGGGATAGTTTTTTAACTTCTTCGGCAACTTCGTCATCAGTGACAGTGTCGTCTGTTTCGCTAGCTTCAGATGCGCCTTAAAAAAAAGAAGATAAATGAAACGAAATAAAAACAAGGGAATATTGTGGTTCAATGACATAATAAGTAGTACATGAACGTTCTAACGTCAGTATGGAATGGCTGGATGCCTAAATAGAACCGTGGAATATTCTGGAACTGGAGGGCAACTGTTGAGTGATTCGAAAATACGTTGTACGTGAACAGGATGTGTTCCCATCATCGTCACAAAACCGAATGAGGCGAAACATACGTTAAGGCAGTACAGTAAGGGTCGATGTAAAGAATCTTCTTGTGTTTTCAATGTGACTGCGAACTCTCGATGTGAGAGGGGGACTATAAAAACCACCCTTTTAGAGCTTCTTGAAGAGTATCAATTGTCGCACGCACAAATCCTGTTGGAGGAAACGTGTAAAATCGCTGTGAGGCGAGGATGTAGGGTCATTGATGGCTGGGCTTTGGTGCTACAACCTAGTTTAAACTGTGATTACTGGAATACTACTTAATGTCTTCTTTTTCTTTTGGGATGTAGGAGGAAGGGTCTGCACCTGGGGGCCACAACCCAGAACTGTTTAGCACAGGTTGGCCCTCTTCACCCTCAGTCTTCTGTCGTTCCCACACATCCCACCATACTTCTGAGCAGTAAGAGTCTTCCTGTCACGTCATCATTACTAATCCCTGCGAGTTACTACATCCTCCTCTGGCTGAGCACCGCTCGGGAAAATTGAGCAACACACCCCCAGTTTTCATCGGAATTCAACATGGACCTTGCCTTCGACATGACCGTGCCAACCTTTGGCAAGGAAAGATGGCAGCCTGAACTGTGGTGTAAGTGTAGCTTGATCTACTGCTTGCCGGATGTGGAAACAACAACTTGGCATACACCATCACCCCCAAATATCAAATGGCTTCCTGTGTTTGTAGCTCTGCGGTCTCCAACAAATGGGAAAGGGTCTCCATTCTTTGTACTCTCACCAGGACTAGCTCCGCCTTCTGCAGGGCATGAGACAGCTCATGAGCTCTGATCAACTACATCACCCATCGCACTATTCCAGCTTTATCTGGATTGAGTCCAGCGTGCTGCCAATAATAAATGCCACCATGTCATCCATGTACCCCACCCGGACCACATTGTCAGGCATCTCAAGACAAAGAAGGCCATTGTAAGCCACATTCAACAGAGTCACTCCATGGATCGTACTCTGGGCAGCCCCCTGCAGTGAAATCACTCCTCGATTACCTTGTAAATGAGTGAACAGCCTGCAGATAGCTTCTCTTTACCCAGAGGTCCAGTCGAACGCATTTGTTTAGAACTCTAAACAATAAAGAGTGCGAGAGTGTTGTTATCGGAATATTTGGGGCTCTCACGGTCGACCTCTCAGTGATCACGCTCTTGTTGCTGCAAGCTATCTGCTCCGACCTCGATGAAGCACATTGATGAACCCGCCAGTCTGTCTTACACCAAAACCCTCAACGGTCATCTGCCAAATTCTCATATTTTCAAACTGGGCCATCAGTATCCCACGTTTCCCGTTTTTTTATACCTCAGTTACCCAGTCTACTACCCTCAATCTCTCTCTATTGGAACCCTTCATCGGCCAGAGATTATCAGCAGCCCTACTAAGTCTTCCATTTCTCGGAAAGCCTGATCTTTCAGCCATCTCGATCTCTCAATCTGTCCATTTAGCCACCACCTGGTCAGAACGTTGATTTTATTTGATCCTAAGTTAATTTCTAAATACTAAGTCATTTGTTCATAACTTTTCTCGTTAAAATAAATCTATTATTTTGTCTGAGTAGGGAAAATAGGCCTCATTTTTCCTTTTGTGTGTTTCAACCCTTTCTCAAGCTCAGTACAGCGTTTTGGTTTATTATTCATTCTGAATAATAACCCTATGTTTTCGGTCACGAAAAATTTTTTACAACCCCCCCCCCCTCAAAATTGGATACTTTACGTTTCAAGACTTGGAGATTCCAATGTCCGTCCACTGTCCGGGCCATTTTGTGCCTTTAACGTCGTCTAAAAAATTCGTTCTTTCGCACAAAAATCCCATTTGGTATCTACGAGGCATATCCCAAAGTAAGTGTACTGAAGCTCCCGTAGGCCGTAGGGAATTTTTTTGCTATGTTTTGCACACTGTCGTGTAGCGTGACTTCTCCCCTCCGAAACAAGACCAAAATGAGGTCAGTACGTTGAAAACTGTGGTCTCAGGAACATTTCTCGTGAAAGATGTCGATCGACTCTGCCACCAAGTGCGAAATCCGCGCGGTCATCTGGTACCTCGTTGTTAAGGAGAAATCCCCATTTGAAATTTTTAATGAGGTAAAGGCAATTTATGGTGAAGGATACATGAATCGTACGAGCGTGTACAAGTGGTGTAGGGAGTTTAAGAACGGTCGTACGAATGTGCATGACGAATTGAGGAGTGGGAGACCGTCGATTGTGACTGACAAACTTGTGGAAAAGATTGAGAATGCGGTCCGTGACGATCGCAGATTGACTCTGGACGAAATTTCTACGAAGTTTCCTGAAATATCCAGATCTTTGCTGCACGAAACAATAACAGAAACCCTCGGATTTCATAAACTGTGTGCAAGATGGGTCCCAAAACAACTGACTGAACAACACAAGTCGAATCGAGTGGAGACCTCTAAAGAGATTTTGGAACGGTATGAACTGGAGGGTGATGATTTCCTCAAGTGTATTGTTACTGGAGATGAGACTTTGGTTGCACACTATACTCCAGAAACCAAGAGACAGTCCGAACCGTGGCGTCACACCACTTCAGCCTCAGCCAAAAAGTTCAAAACCACAATTTCTGGGAAAAAAATCATGGCATCAGTGTTTTGGGACCACAAAGGCATCATACTGATCGATTATTTGCCTCAGGGGGAGACCATAAACGCGGCAAGGTATTGTGAGACCCTGAAAAAATTGAGAAGAGCCATTCAAAATCGAAGGAGGGGTCTTTTGACGAAGGGCGTTTGCTTGCTCCATGACAATGCCCGACCTCACACGGCCAACGTCACGAAGGAACTGTAGGACTCTTTTGGATGGGATGTTTTAGACCACCCCCCTTATTCCCCCGACCTGGCACCTTCAGACTATCATCTTTTCACTTCTCTAAAGACGCACATGGGTGGAAAACAATTTTCAACCGACGAGGAGGTGAAGAGAGAGGTCGACAAGTGGAAGAAGGAGGTGGCGGCAGATTTCTACGAGGCAGGTATAAAAAAATTGATCCCCCGCCTAACTACCTGCATCGAGAGAAATGGCGACTACGTAGAAAAATAGCTTAAATGTATACCTACGTAATCACGTTTTTTTTTTGTTTTAATAAATTTTTTTGATCCCTAAAAAAATCGAGTACACTTACTTTATGGATATGCCTCGTAGTTGTGCCCGCCATCTCGGCAATCCGATCGTACGAAGCCCATGATTGTTATGGGCAAAAAACGGTTAAAAAAATTAACGAAACGCAGTACAACGCGGGAACAACAGCGGAAGTCAATGTTTCGTGGTTAGTACTCCCTCCCTCCTGTCGCATTAAATAACCACCCGCTCGCTCGCTCGCCTCCCAACGCCGCCCGCTCAACTCCCCTTTCGACTCGCAATGGATTTGCTTGACCGCCCCCGTTCCAATTTCCCCGACCCGACGCAGCAAAATCATCAGACGTTTTGTTTCCGTAGTTCCATTGTAGCCAGGACATGTTTCGTATGGTTTACTAGTATTCGATGCTGAATCGAATGGGATGGGGGAGCACTAATACTAGGTCAAGCTGTTCATGAGAATAATAAACCATTGTGTAATAATCAGCAGGGTTTTTTCAGGGTGACCAACAACCCTTCACAGTGAGAGGAGTGGTTACCCCATTGTGACTTTACACTAGTCTCCACTGCTTCTTAGATTTTCCCAATATTTGAGCGCTCCGCTCTACAACAGACGACTCACCCCCAACCTGATGGCACTCAGGAGGCGCAACAGCAACATCTTTTCCAGCCCATGACCCGCACTATCCAGCATACACAAAGGTCTGCAAGGAAAAAGTGATCTTGGATAACCTTGCCTATTAAAATGAGGACCACCATTGCCCTCTTCCAACACCTAGGGAAAGTACCAGCATTATAGGTCCTTAGGAGGAGTTCAGGATGAGTCTTGACAACTGCCTTCAGGATTTCTCTCAGAGTTCCATCCAGACCAAGCACCCCCCCCCC
Organism: Pachypeltis micranthus; assembly: GCA_020466155.1. Lineage (NCBI taxonomy): Eukaryota > Metazoa > Arthropoda > Insecta > Hemiptera > Miridae > Pachypeltis > Pachypeltis micranthus. The sequence goes on along the minus strand of CM035782.1, from coordinate 3,010,859 downwards.
CGCCACTCACCCTCAGAGCGAGCCACAGGCCAAGACTATGTAACTTTTTTTACATAGTTAACTTTCGGCCCAATAAATATCAACCCAAACACTAATGATTACTCCCCAACAATTACAATGTGGCAATGTACACAATTTTAATAAAAGGTTAAATATTAACGTGTCAATTTACCACTCTCATTCCCCTCATCTTTATCTTCATCATTCAACGAAGAATCCGCAGCAATTTTCTTGGCTTCTTCAAATTTCTCTTTCCACCTCAGTGCAGCTGTAATACAAACGATCATCATAAAAGAAAATCTCCTACGCGTAACGCACCGCCTCACAACAGAGCTGAGCTTATACTTACCCTCAGCATTTTGAAATTTTATGGCAAGAACTTCAGGATTCGGTTCGCCGTCAGAGACATCGGCAGGGGTGCTCCACACCCACGCTCGATCGCTACCACAATTCGATTTCAATTCCATATCTTTGGTCACTACAAGCAGGTAGAAAATCTAATTGGTGACTGTAGCAAAAATATAATCTCAGACGTACGAAGATTCATTTTATAATTCCAAAACACTCGTTTCACGTCAGGTTTACAGGTGTCGAAATGAATAGTGAGACGCATTAAAAGACTTTCTTCGCTCTCAGGTACTTTGGCTACTAATACGATCTGTTTTTCATTGATTACTGGTAGAACTTGGCACTAACTTCTATGTAAAAGCTGGTAGAGGTTGGTTAGGTTGTCTCTCGCTGCGTCGCTACATTATTATCATTGTTTTCTCGTTTCCATGTTATTCAACACTAGCTTCCTAGTTACAGAACTCACTTCAACTTTTTCTATGGCGTTTTAAAACGGTGTTTTTTCACTTCTTTCGGTCGATTTAAAATAAAACCCTATTTCACTCACAGGCCCTCGTAATATTAATGCGTCAAACTATCTATTTCATGGCAGTTTATTGAGCTATCAACACTGAAATGAGCTACAAATAAGAAAATAGAGTGGCTACCGTAATGGTTGGCGCATAGCTTCAAAGTCTTGTCCCTCCTCATCACCACTCGAACTGTGTTCAAATTTTCATTCAGGAGCAATTTGACGAGGCCAGTTCCACGCTCTTTCCATAATTTATCAATTTTGTCATGACGAAACAATTTGGCCCTTCTGCGGAAAACAAAACAACAATTATTCCGAGCCATCAAAATGTGAGAACTTTAAAAATTCAATAATTTCATTCTACCAGTGAAATGGCGAGATAATTACACTGCTGGTTGCATTTCCCATCGTTATCAGTATTGCACTAAATGATCCAGTATTACTACGTTCATCCACCCCACAATTTCTGTCTGAGGCAAAACAACTGGATGGGTATCAAATCCTTCCCTCTCCCAACATGTACATAAAACGTAGTGTGGGTGACTTCTAGAGTAATTACTACGAACGCCTTAGGGCCATTTTCACAAAACTGTGATATATCTGATTCACAACTATAACCATTGTTATTGATGCAAATCCCAACAGGCAGTTTAATAGTTATAATGAATGTTCATTAATCATTAGTGAGATGTAGCTGGCAGAAGGCCTTGCTGTGAGGAGTCAAGAGATATCTATTGGATTGGGTGTTTCAACACACAAATTAATTTACTCGCATTCCTCATTTTGGGGCCCTGAATTAACCTACTTTCGAGGGTGGTTCTCAGTAGCCTGGAGATTTGACCGAGATCAAATAAAAAATGTGCTATTGTTGATAAGCATTCCATGTATTCCAACCCCCCTGACCCAATAAACTTCAGATTTAAAGCCCATTTGTGGGGCGATATGTCTGAGAGACGGGTGAGGTTCAGGGGAGAACAGAATACCTATGAGAGATAAATCAGTTCGAAACCATCCCCGATTTCGAAAATAGCTGCCATCATTAGGAAACGCCAAAGATATTACATACATTGAACAACAGTCGTATGGCGAATAGAATTCAATAGTCTGTACATGAGCTCAAAGACGGCTTTGTCTTTGACAGTCAATACATGTCTCCTTAGAGCAGCCGAATCTGAAGTTCAGGGACACGACACGACATCCTCACTCAGTCCACGGCCCTTTGGAGACTCGTCTGACAAATTCCTCCAACAACTTTCTTAAATAGAAAGCAACCAAAACGTAACTTACAATTGTATCATTATAATTTCTTCGCCCTCGTTAGAATCGATAATAACTTCCGGAAGATAAATTACCGGGTCAAAATGTGGATCATGTTCGCCTTCATCTCCACCGCCGTTCACCTGCAACAAAGTGTAGAAATGAAATAACGTTCTACGTAGAGCAGCGTATAATTAAAGTATAACCCGGTGGTACTCACGTAGCCGTTCGTATTACTTATTTTATCAACCATCGCGAAATGTAATTGAAAATCTCGCTACCGTAGTCGGCAAAAGGCGGTTAACGATTTTGATTGCAACGCCGGAATCAAAGCAACGCGATTAGGTTTCGCGACAATACATCGATGTTTTCGCGTAAAATATCGATTCTGTGTGATGTTCACAATATAAACATTCCGTAGGTATGAGCTGAACTAATACTCGCCTGTAACGCCGGTGGCAACGCACCCGGAGCTGTTACATCACTCCGGGACCCCCCGACAAATTTCAATTATAGATAATTTTTGTAAAAAAACGAAGCTATTGCAATCGCCTCAAATAAACTGAAATGCTAATTTTCTATGGTTATTTTCACCAAATATCGTTTCATGAAGTTCAAAACGCATCGTATATATTAACATTTGGAACACATTTATGAGCATTACACTAGATAACCTTCGAAAAATATCTGGTGCGTTGCAACACACAACTTTCCTTAGCTCTACAACAATTCACTTTGTACATGGTTAATTCTACTTAATCAATTCATTTATCACTCAGTTCCTTTGAACTTGGTCAAACAATACTTCAAAGCAGCAGGAAGCGGTAGCGCCTACAGTTCTGGAATTTATTGTGCTGCTCGTACTCAATTCAGGACCATTATTGAGCAATTGGTACACAGAAAAATAATAAAGCTGTAAACACGAATTTTTTGGAGAAGGATAGCAATTACTTTTGCAGAGTAATTGGATAAAAACGTTTAGAACTGGTAGTGAGTGAAACTGCGGTAGTTGAAATTCAGGAATTTCTGAAGTGAGCCCCATGCATCTCATGAGCGTTTTTAAACACACACACTTTAGGTACTGAATTGGACTACAATACCAATTTTCTTTAACTTTCTACTAACATCCCAGCGGAGTTTATAAGGAAAAAACTGCGCTAAAAACGCTTTTCGTCGAAAATTGTGATTAGTTATTGTGCTGCTCTCGTCATTTTCCCACGAATGGGAATTTTTTGGTGTGATTGCCATATCAGGAGCTATCAATATAAAAAATTTAATCAAAATCGTTACAGCGGTTTTTGAGAAATAAAATATTTGGTGTTTTGATCACTCTGATGACTATAGTTAACTTTCGGTGGATTTTGTTCATACCCTTATTTTGGCTTTTCATCGTAACCTGCAGGCGAGATATCAAGTTTGAGTTGATTTGGTTCGGTCGTTTTCTCTAAAAACCACTCTAAAATAGATTACGTCGAAAGATTTGGCAATTTATTGTGCTGCTCTCTTCATTTTCCCACCAATGGGGATTTCATGGTATAACTGCCTTATTTAGAGCTATCAATATAAAAAATTTAATCAAAATCGTTACAGCGGTTTTTGAGAAATAAAATATTTGGTGTTTTGATCACTATGATAACTATAGTTAAATTTCAGTGGATTTTGTTCATACCCGTATTTTGGGTTCCCATGATGATCTGCGGGCGAGATATGTTTGAGCTGATTTGGTACGGTGGTTTTCTCTAAAAATCGTTCACATACCATTTTCCCAAATAGTGTTTTTCGGACTCAGGAGGGTCTGAAACGTAAAGATCTGAAGAAAACTTAAAATTTTTTTTTCAGCTGATTACATAACTTTCCTTTCTACTTCGTAGAGCCAAGGAAAGTAAAAAAGAAAGGTTCAAATGTCGTTCATAAATTTCAATCCCGTAGGAAAGTAAATAGTAATTGAGTTTTCGCCAGATTATTTTGTTTTGACGCCTCCTGAATCGAAAAAACCTCATTTAGACGACTGGTGCACGTGTTTGTGATTAAATTTGTGATAGAGCGACTCAATCAGTTGAGCTGGGCAGTTTCCTCTGCCGTGATCAATATTTTGAAGGCTGGAAAAAAGGTTACACGCAATATCCATCGACGTAATGGATGGTTAAAAAGTATATAAACGAGGATTTGTCGTAATCTCCTAAAAAAAAGTTTCCGGCTGAACTTAAATTATGTTTTACCCTATACCGAACGCTTGTTTCTCCATAAGTGTACTTGAGAAACGGAGGAATAGGCCTATGAAGGAAAAAGGGTCTTTTTACTTTCCTTGGCTCTACGAAGTAGAAAGGAAAGTTATGTAATCGGCTGAAAAAAAAAACTTCTGAGTTTTCTTCGGATCTTTACGTTTCAGACCCCCCTGAGTCCGAAAAACACTATTTGGGAAAATGGTCTGTGTGTGTGTGTCTGTGAACGATTTTTAGAGAAAACCACCGTACCAAATCAGCTCAAAATTGATATCTCGCTCGCAGGTTACCATGGGACGCCAAAATAAGGGTATGAACAAATTCCACCGAAAGTTAACTATAGTTGTCATAGTGATCAAAACAACAAATTTTTTTTTCTCTCAAAAACCGCTTTAACGATTTTGATTACATTTTTAATATTGGTAGCTCTTAACATGATAATTATACCATAAAATTCCCATTTGTGGGAAAATGACGAGAGCAGCACAATAAATTATAAAGTTTCGACGAAATTGACTTTAGCGCGGTTTCTAGAGAAAACAACTGTACCAAATCAGTTGAAACTTGATGTCTAGCCTACAGGTTACCATGGGACGCAAAAATAAGGGTATGGGCAAAATCCACCGCATATTAACTATAGTTATCATAGTGATCAAAGCACCAAATTTTTTTTCTCAAAAACCGCTCTAACGATTTTGATTAAATTTTTTATATAGATAGCTCTTAATAAGATAATTATACCATAAAATTCCCAATTGTGGGAAAATGACAAGAGCAGCACAATAAATTATCAAAATTTTCGACGAAAAGCGTTCTTGCCGTGGTTTTTTCCTTTTAAACTCCGCTGGAATGTTAGTAGAATGTTAAAGAAAATTGGTACTGTAGTCTAATCCAATACCTATAGGGTGAGTATTTAAAAACGCTCATGAGATACACGGGGCTCACTTCAGAAATTCCTGAATTTCAACTACCGCCGTTTTGCTTAATACCTGTTCTAACAATTATTACCCAATAACTCTGCAAAAGTGATTACTATCCTCCTTCAAAAAATCCGTGTTTACAGCCTCATTAATTTTCTGGGTACCATTTGCTCAATAATGGTCCTGGAATGAGTAAGCCTCGGCAAAGTTCACCCAAGCTCCCACGAGTACCGCCTGACTCCCTTAGGCCAGCGGTTGATCGTGGTCTAGTGGTCAAGACAGTTGATTCGTAATTCTCGACGTAAGTCGAGGATTGTGGATCGAGCTCCGGCGCGATTGCCGTAATTTTTGCCTGAGTCAGCGGATCCCCAAAAGCGTCTCCAACCCCCCCCCCCTCCTCGTAACACACCCATTACTCGAAGACTCCGTCGACTGCTGAATTGGGGAATTGAGGGGGGAATTGAATTGGGCTTTCCTCAATCTCGCTCACAATTCTGCGACCGTGCCTGTGCACGCTACGCCCCACATTGGGCGCCAATGTTTGAGAGAGATATCACAGTAAGTGAAGGGGAGAATGAATACGATATACACCGAGTAGTAATTGGAACAAGGGGGCAAAAGGCTGACGCCTCGATGAGACAACTGCTCAGTTACGACTCACATCACAAAATTTTCGAGAGAATCTTAGCACAAAACGCCCCGGACGAGCCTTCGCTAAATGGAACTGTTTGAGCCCACTCTGGGCATCCTGTTTGACTAAAAACCCCCTTGTTAGCACACCTTACAATTAGTCTTTGTCTTAATTTTATACGATTTCACTTTCCGCTACCCCGAAGGGGAGTATAGTTATCGGGCCGAACAAAAAAATTTGGGTTTTCTTCAGATCTTTACGTTTTGAGGCCTACTGAGTCTAAAAAACCTAGTTTCAGCGCGTGGTCCGTGTCTGTAGTTCGATTTGCGGGAGAACGGCTGATCCGATTGAGCTGGTTCTTTATTTTGTTTGCCTGAACTCCAATATTATACTTATTGAAGAAGCCATTCAATGTAAAAGTAATCTAAATATAAAATCGCACTTACCTAGTATTTCCAAATACTACATTTAGGATTGGACTGTTTCGTACGCTAACTCTAATTGTGCAGTCCTCAAGTAACATAAGTTAGTTCTTCCCCACTCTTCCTTGAACCACCTGTCACAAGGCAACGCATTTCTCTTAAAACTAGACGGCACTTTTAACTTACCGATACCTATACTTGGTTATACATAAAATTTTCTGTGAAAGGATAATAACCTCAAGTGCACGGGGATTTGAGTTACACACCAGTATCACACATGATGCTCACTTGTTCTGACAGACTGAGGTCTTCCACGTTTGGTCCAGTTCACTGTGGAACGTTTAAACTTCTCTCAGTGACACAAAGATAAAGAGACAATGGTTTCTACAGCTACATTAACAGGCTCAGCCCTTAAACGTCTGCGTTGCTTTAATCATACCTCAAGTTTACCAGAGTGCCCCTACGCTTGCAGGCCCACCTCAAGCTTTTTCGGTTTTGGCTTCCACCGTCAGTGCCAGGCTCGAGCGTCCTACTCCTTGTGGCCAAGGTTGGCGTTGAACACCAAGCAGATGATAAGATGGCGATAACGCCCACAGAAAAAAAGGAAATTTGAGGAACTCGAGTGCTTGCTTGCTTCTCTTCTTTCTCACGCCTTACACGTATATCATTCGACTACATTCGCAGCATGAATGAAATAACACATCAATCAACAAGGCAAAACGCCGACTGCGAACATTGGTAAAAAAATACGTACGCATGAAACTGTAACAAATTTATTGTAAAAAAGGAGAATAATATCACAGTTCAATTCAATCACAGTCTTCGATCTTGGAGTGTAATAACGCCTCAAGTTATCGCCCACTTGATATAGTAGTATGAGCGAAGAAAAATGATCAATTCCCGCTACCCAAGAAGCAGTTCGTTCCACTTTCCACCAGTTATCCCCCCTCCTAACTATACACGATCACTCATTGAGAAATAACTCAAGATCCTAAACACGTTGGATGAAGAAAATGTGTGCCAAGTGGGGAGTATAGCTTCCTCAGGTCGACTGCACCTACCCAATGGGGAAACGACGAGCCAGGCCTGCAGGGGCGAACGCCTCTACACTGTGGGAGTCATTGAATGCCTGCAGCAGAGGCACCGTGCAGCCCTTGGGCGAGGACGCAAGACTTTTCTCCCTTGTCCTTGCTCCAAAATAAGGTTGGGGGGGGGGGGACGTTTCCAGGCCCTTGGGAACCAGTGGACCTCTGCCTTGCTGGAGAGAAGCTGCAAGACTCTTCCTGCTGCAGAAGCTGAGCACTCTCTCTGGCATCGCTAAAAAGGTGGCAGGCGAAGAGCACATGGGATGCGCTTTCCGCAGCCCCTCCACACAGGCAGTCACCTGAAGAAGTACAGCCGCTCATTGAAGGCCCCATGGCCACACAGCAGCTTCATTACTGCAAAGGATGGCCGCTACCAGCCCATTTGTAATCTCCCTCAATGGAGGAGTGAATAAGCTGAGGGACCCTTGTACCACCGTGGCTGCCACCTGTTCACGAGCGCTTCCTGAGCGAGCGATGGGGAGTCTCCTCTCAACGAACTCCTCCCATTGTAGCGAGGGGTTCACAGTACTCTGCTACGCAGTCCCGCTTAATGTGGGACTGCAGCCCTGCCAGGTGTAGGGGTGGCGAGACTGACATCTGGAGGACCACGTGAGACGTTGTGCAGTATGCCGCCAAGGCACCTACCAACCAATTTATTCCTCCAAGGGCACAATCAGAGAAGATCAACAGGTGGCCAACACCACCCTGTCTGCACGATAAAAGAAACCAGGTTCTCAGTGGAGCAATCAAGTTATCACTCAATCCTGCCAGAGCTTCGAGCACACTGCTAACTACCATTACACAGAGAGGGTCTGTGCATTATGCGACAAACCCTATGTCACAGACTCCTTCCCAGTGAATGATATCCCTAACAGACATCCCACATGCGCCAACAGTAAATACCCATACTGAGTCACCTACAGTGGCTGCCCTAAGGCCTCCAGTGCGGAGGAAACAAGAAACCACGTGCTGCTCCACTGTAGTTTCTACAACAGTGAGCGACGGTTGTTGGGAGGGCAAACGAACTTAACAGCGTTGACTGCTACAAAGCAAGCCTATAACCATTTTGCAAAGTTCGCAAAGAAGGTGATGGCTAAGAAACGTGGTCATAGTTGATCTGTCCTTTTGAAACTTGCCACCCAAGTAAACAGTAAGATCAGGTAGGGAACCAGATTAAGTACTCCCAGATGGTACGGGATTCCTCAGGTGGTCACCTCCGCACGGTAACACACGGGCAACAGCTCTCTACGGGAGACTGGCTAAGACCAAATACCTGCCGTACCTCCACAGGTCTGAGTTCGGTGGATGCTGCAGGGGCCGGCCTCTTGCATATTGGCGAAACCGCAACTTCTATGACTGATATAATCCTCGTCGAGGGTTTAGATAGTCATCTAATAAGGAAACAGACCTGCCCTAAGGCTCCTAAGAAACCTGCACCCAAACCTCCTCTGCCCCCACCACCACCGCCATTTTTTTGACAGTAGGCCTTAAAATTTGAAGATATGAAGAGAATTCAAAATTTGTTATTCCAGCCAATTACACAATTTTCCTTTCTACTCTAGAGAAGTAAAACCACATGTCAGTGCAGCAGGGACAAGAATCAGGAGCCTGCCATGTGACAATATATCTCATTCACAGAAGCCAGATATTTAGTTTTCAAAACTGAAACTTTCAACCCTCTCAGAAAATTTGCACACCTTTTCACAATTGGTTTCATTTTACCATTCCCTATTATTTCTGTTATCATGTTAGAGATGCGAGGAAGCTATATGTACCACCTACTTGGCAAAAGTTTTTCATTCATTGAACTTCTAGCTCAACTGTTTCTTTTTCTTGAAATAAAACGGCATACGAAGCTGAACAAAATGGTCGAAAAGTAAAGAAATTACAAATCCCCCCCCCCCGGGATAAATAACATTCAAAGGCTGAATGTCAAGTCAGAGTTTCTTGAACCAATCCCACCCCATCTTCGCACGGCTCGCATCACTCACCTTGGCCAATACAACAGCAAAACCCATTCCCCGTTCCCTTTGAAACAACAGAGAACCCTATGATGTCAAGTTTGAAAGGAGCGGGAGTTTGGAAGGTTCAACTGTTCTTTACCAAATCTCGGGATTTTGGTAATCACTTTCCGGTGCTGGAGCGCCCCTGTGAAAAAGAGACAAAAAATTAGTTGAGAAAACAGTTTTCATGTCGATCACTTCATAAGCTTCTTAACTTGAAAAAGGAACACAACGAATCTTAACAAAAGTGTGTTCACAAAAATACATAGCCAAAACGCACCTTTCCTTACCAAAGTTATGTTAATCTCAATTACTACTTTGAAGAGCAGAGTGTAAATCCAATCTAGTTCTCCAAGAATTTCAGCGCAATTCGACATCAACAAATAACCTGAAACAACAGGGCCTCTGCCTCAGCTTGGAGCATACCAATGCTTTTCCTTTCTTTTCTAGCCCGTATCTGTCCAAACATCCTGAATGAGCATCGCAGTCTGATAAACCTGGCTCTGGTAATAATGAGAGGCCGGCAGCCAGGAGAACTGCTTTCTAGTAAGCTCCTATCAGTTACTGAACCACCAGCGCAGAAGACACAATTGGAGCTTGTGTGAATAAATGTTTTCATTTTTACACTTCCAGAGGAAGAACAGAACAGAATCGTCCTGTAGCTCCGAAAATCAGGGGGATTGTGACTATTTCTTCAACTTTTCTCAAATGTCAACTTTAATATTATTACGATCGACGCAAATCAGATAAGAATTAATCCAAGCAATTCAGACATACAATACATAATATAGCGCCTGACACCCATTGTAGGTGTACAGACTGACTCCCATTGTGGGCAAACTTACAATTGTAGTCTCGTGGTTAAGACAAAGGTTCATAATCCGATGAAAGTAGGGCTATTGGATCAGGGCTCGTGAATGCTGCAATTTTTGCCAGAGTCAGCGGCTCTCCAAACATTGCCCCCCCCCCACTCCTCTTCCATAGGCATCCCAGTGATGATAGTCTCGACAATTTGCATTAACAAGGGACTCCGAAACATTTGCAAAACCCATGTAACAAATGGTCAGGTGGGTGGCACCCACACGCCGAGATTGGCAGCTAGCCCTCACCATGCAGCACAATATCCTTGTGGCCATTTTGCCAGTGTACCATACCACACTGCATCTTGCGGTACTAGAGCCCCACATCAAACAGGGTTGCATGGACAACTACCATGGACCACTTGTCACTGCTCCCCTTGCTACGGGCAGAGGGGTCGAGCGACTTGCGACTCTTAAGTCGTGCATAAGGCAACCCTGGCAAGGTGGGACGTGGGTCCTACTGCACGGCACCTCCTCAGCACACTCCCCTCCATCATTCCCGGAAGTGCAGCTGCTGTCAGGCCTGTCTCATAATTACCACATCGCTGATACCACATCTCCATCGCAGGGGATCACACTATCCCCCGATGCAGAGCCGTATGCCCTCCAACTCTATCCTCTCTCTCTATTTACACAACGAGCCGGCAGGCCTGACTTGTTTCTCCCATCAGGTAGTGAACAGGTCTTGTACTAGTTTATAGTACACTATTTCTATTGTTTGATCAAATAGAGTAAAGCAGTAGTCAGCCAAAGTACGTTGAGCTGATTCAGGTAACACACTTGCCTGTACAAGTTTAATTGAGGGTTGAGGACTTTCGCTGATGAGTCTCTAATAAATTTGAAAATGTAACACATTCAGATGTCGCCATTCAAGAGTGCGAGTTTGCAATGGTTAAAACTCATTTCTGTGAAGAAGTAGCCAGATTGTACAAATAGTATGGCACGCCTCACACTCAGTCTTCAATGTCGTCCATGTTCATGAGAATGTAGTGGGATATTCATGCACATCACCCCACATTATCCAAATGTGGATGGCAAGAGCCTAGAAAGGGACCGCAGACCGCATTGATTCTGTAAAGGCCATAGGTCATCAAGGACTCCAGGTGTGATAAAAGGACAATGTGAACTGGCTGCAACCTTCACAGGCTACCTGACAGAACCAAAAAAATCCTGCTCAACTGGAGGCTGTGGTGCAATTCTCTTGAAATTCCAGTGTGCATCTGGGTCAGATGCCAAGCTTACGTCAATGCCTAAGATATCACTAACCAATTATTCTCGTTCTAACCAGTACATTAAGCGACTCCAAAGTGATAAGAGAGCTTGGCTCTACAATGGGGCGTATCCGACTGAGCCAGTTACGGAGCTATGGACAAGGCGACAGTGAGAGTCACTTGCTCAGTTAATGGGGCGAGCAGTGAGATGGTATTGTTGAACTCTAAATTCATTGCTCCTCCACCGGCCTATTAAGCCTTTCTTAGAACCTCCTGCTGAGTACACGTCGATGCCACAACTGCACCTCTAATCTTCTGGGACAGGAAAAGAGCCCGCACGAGTGGCCAAGGATGGCTTTGCCAACCCAATATCATTGGTGCCCACTCCACAAGCTTTTACCACTGCTGACGATTATTGCACACATGTCAGCCTGAAATTCCCGAGCTTGTGCCACGAGGGAAGTTCAAAAGCGACATCTAGGGCATCTGGCCACATGGAGACCAACAATATTCCTCAATTGAGATCAATAAACCAAAGGAGGTTGGAGTAGCATTGTGATTTCCTAATCCATTCCACATTTGGTTGTATCGCTGCTATATACGAAGACGTCAAAGAGAGGGAGATCCGCAAGCAACAACCCGCTGAAAAAGTTTTGTGCAGTGCATTGACGAGATATGCCATGAATGAACGCTACTGACTGTGTAGAACAGGCCAGAGAGCCCCCATTTCCAATTTTCCATTACATTACTCCACTCTGAAAGGTATCTAACAGTACGAGCATCTGAGTGAGATCACGTCACAATTGTATACTTGTACTGCGGGTAGTGTAACAGAATGACAATTGCTAAGACCAAGAACAGGCGTCTACTAGAACGAGAACCTACAAAAAAATTGAGTAACCAAACTCAGGTAAGGAAAGTAACGAGGTAGTAATGAAAATGTTCCATGCAAATTCTACCTTCATGAAAATTAGTACACAGAAGTCCAGTAAGTTGCATCGTTCACATTTACTGTTACTACATAGTTTTGGTGTTCACATTTTTTAAAAAGTCATGAAATGACACATCAACTTGCTGAACTTCTCACTGATATTCACACATACCTAGAATTTGAAATTGAGTAACTCAAAGTGTATTAAAAACGTGTTCATAGTAACTAGTTGATTTCATATGATAAATAGTATTAAAAAAAAATTTGTGTTACCTTTTTTTGTGGTTTTTTATATAAAAATTTCGAATTTTCATTTTACATAAAAAACTGTTAGGTTCTCCGCTCAAGTATGAATTTTCGGCTTCAGATGGCGTTTTGTATGTAAGCTGGACATTTTGAGACATATTGTAGATATGTGACGGATATTATTTCACTGTTGGTTGCCCCTTCGGCGAATTGTTTGTTGTTCTTGACACATTTCGGGATCTCAGGCGCTCGTTTGATTAAGTTTTCGTTTGTACGCACTTTTTTAAGATTCTTTTTTTTTTCGGCATTCCGAAGGCCTTTGACAAAGTTCAAGTTTATTTGGCACATTCTGCATTGACGCGTCTCGTTGCAGAGCGGCTTTGCAAAGCAACGACAAACCATTTTGAAGCGTTCGAACGTTCATAAATCCAATGTTCTGAAGATTTATACAATAGTTCATAAGGTACATAATATCCTATAAGTTCATTATTTACATTCGTTGGTTGTTATAGTGCGAATCAGACTCAATTATTAACAATGTACAATCAATTTAATGAATTCACTTTCTGGAAAACCTAGCGCTGGGCTGCAATCTTTAGTGTTCGCCTAAAGGACGTACAAAATCAGTCAATCGCCAAACCACTGCTCTGAGCTAAGCTCGTAAAATCTACAAGAGGATATAACTTACTTAATCAGACATCAAATTACCCAAACAACTACCCGCTAAGTGTGGTAAGCACGTTTCACAGTTATTCGTTTTTTATTGGTTCGAATCCACTGAAATTAGCTCTCATAAAACACGATCCAACGTCGGTTTCGATTATAATGGTACACGGAGCTGATTAGTTCACATTTTATTACAAATGTGTACAGATGAATAAACAACTCGTCGAAATTAGTGAAACATGATTACAAATGACGAGGTAGATCGGCGTTTGTTTCAGATTTTGCTTGATGACCATGTTTCAGATTGTAAGGCGTTTTGAGTAAGTGAACTTCAAGCGTTAGAACGAACGTATCACAGAAGGATGTTACAATGAGTGTGTCTTTGACGTGACATCGTTTTAATTAGGGAATCTATCTTCAGGCAGAAATGCCTGTTTGTGCCCCCCCCCCCCACTCACACAACAATAAGAAACATTATCATGGACATGTTGCATTTGAACCGAAACCTGAAAGAAACGTGTGAGCGTGAAACTAGCCTAGCTCTACTACCTCCCTACACATACGGCTCAGACTTACTCCATCAGAACCAACGAAGTCAATTAACACTGAGTAGCCCCATCATCAATTGCTCATTTCCTAAATTGCTGTTAGTACGATACACTCATACAACAGTTGAAACTTTTACGAGCTCCCACGGGGAACCTAATCTAATCACTAAAATACCATTCAAGTTAACAAGATCATAAACAGGGTGCGGCAAGTAAGTCAAAATGAAGTTATGATTTATAGGAAGGTTCTGACGTTTCAACCCTACACACGATTTTCGATGGATTTTAGCGATTCGACCTTTCTGGATAAAAAAATTACTTCTTGGGAGGGTTCACAGATGACAAGGTGGCCTGTGGAAAATTAGTTAGACCTGGGGAATTATTCAAATGGGGCTTTCAACGAATTTCAAGATAGATAACTAATCCAAACAATTCAGACACGTTTAGCATCCTCATAGATCAAATAACGAGTCTGGGTCAGAACGAGCCAACCCTAACGATTGAACTTCTATTGTTTTATTCAAATAAAATTTAAAAAACATTTGATGCTTCTGTATTACTTGACCGCGATGAAAGTTAACTTGCCCCACCCTGTACAACTCTCGCATTTGAATAGGGTTGACCAACAAAATCATCAAGTCAAGTCATTCCAACTCACGTAAACTACCCTATTCTGCGCGCAATTACCAAACAACTAAAACTTCCCTAAAAAACAACTCATTAAACTCAATTAAGAAATCGAATGTGCCAAATAAAGGGATAATTATTTTTCGTATCTCATAAGTCCCATAGAAAATCTCAGTCGAGGGCCCGAAAATTTGGTTTTTTCCACCGCGTTATTCCGCCAGTTTGCCACTTTCAACTCCTCCAGATTATAGAAGCTTTTGAGGTTTATGTGCTTTATATCTGAAAAAACTTGATTCAATGGAAAACCAAACATCATTAATAAACACAAGCTGTGGAGTTTTGGCAAATATAATGATATAAGAGGGATGTGACAGTTTCGTGTCTGCTTTTCTTTTAACGGGGTTTACTTGAAAATCAGATTAAAATAATAACAGTAGATTTATTTTGGATTGATTTCTTTCTTTTGCTTTCTCTCAGCATTTCGAACTGGTTGTTATCAACGAAAAGCAGACAACATTTAGGATAAAGCTCACTTTTTGGGAACAAGGTACAAAACTTGAATAAAATTGACAAGCGAAAAATAAAGAAAAACGAAACGAACATAAATAAAGAGTTTTACGTGGAATAATAAGTCAGTATTTATTGCTGAATGCGGATATCAATACAATCATTTCACGTTCAAATTATCTATACATTAAAACTTTGAAGCGAAAAGAATTTTATTTATCATTTTGTACTATTACAAGTTATGTAGTTTCGCCTATTACCAATCGTTTCTAATTCAATCCAGACAATAAAAAAAAGCCAGGCAATAATATTGAACACCGATTCAAATCGCTCCAAAAATATAGAAAGGTAAGCTTTTATTTTTCATTAGAAAAAATGAATTATTCTATAAACATAATTTTAAAAGAGCTAACACTACTGAATGTGATTTGAAGGAAGAAAAAAATTATTTATATAAAAAAGACTTATCCAACGAGTTGGGTGTTACACAGCAAGAAAAAGGCGCCTAACAGTTGATTTGAGTGACAAGTCAAAGATAGCTTAGCTCCGGTTTTTCAAGACATCTTCGGGTTGAAAAATAAATAAATAAAATAATAAAAGAACAGTTCTTTTGAAAAAATGCGACGCTCGTTTTATCACGTTTCAGTTTGGAATAGTTAACGGGTTGAGAATTAATACATAAGGAGAGGGTGAGAGAAATTCTCAAAGTTGCCTTTACTTGAGAGGTCTGTTGTAGGGTGCGGGCCGGGGTGGGAACCGAGAGCCTCCGGCAGCGGGGGCCTTGGGCCCGTAACCTTTCCAGCGTCCAGCGGGAGCTCCTTTAATATCAAGGAAAATAAAAAAAATGTGAAGACAATACGTTTAAATGCGACATATATAAAATAAAGATTAAGGTAGAAAATATCCCTCGACCTCCGAGATACTCATTCAAATTACGGTTAAATAGCAATAGTATAATAATTCGAGGCGACTTGGGGTAGACGTGCTCTATTGTGTTTAGAATCGGTTTGAATTTTTGCATTTGGATGGAAAGTTGTGTTTGCGTACAAGAAGTTAAAGACACAAGACATAAAACTCCATAGGCCTTTGAGCTTTTAAAACCATAAAAAAGCCTGGAAACAGAAACTGAACCATTGAGGCAATAATGGAGTTAAGCCAAGTTTATGGAAGTAAAAATACTGCAAAATATTACACAATGGGTCATTATTCTCTAGCACAGATTAACGCAGTTTCACACCTCAGAGACCCATCCCATTCATTTCAAAATTTAAAAAGACAACATGTTTCGTCGAGGCTTTGTTCAGGTGTGATCGACTTTTTTGTGCACTCTCGGTGCGAGCCCAGAATGCAGCGAACAATCAAACAGAGGTACGGGAACTAGGGAGCTCTGGTGCGGAGATCTTGAACATATTCGCTAAGTGTACAAGAATCATGTCACGAACTGCAGCTTAGCAAAGATGGCTGAGCAAGTATCGAGACAATGAAAAGGCTGACCGCCTTGCAAAAAGGGATACAGAATCCCTACCCATCCCTGAACCACACGTGGGTCTGACGAAAAGTCACCTGAACCGTCTGGTTGCTCGATGGGAGATACAGGAAAACGGAGCCCATTGGCATCGCCAGCCACGACCAAGACAGGCGAAAAGGCTCGTTACGCCTTCCTGTCAAAGGGCGAAGGCGATGCTGACACTCTCTAGACAGGATCTGAGAGTACTGATAAGCTTCCTCACCGGGCACTGCCCACTCAGATATCACCTCAACAAGATGGGCATCTCAGAGGCGGTGGAATGCAGACTCTGCGGCGAGGAGGATGAGACAGCAGAGCATATCCTATGTGAATGCCCTGCCTTGGCAGCAAAACGCTTTGAATACTTCGGTCAGGGGACCACTGAACCCCGAACCGTAGCGGACTCTGCGGTGAAGGACGTACTCGGCTTTCTGAAGGGGACGGATAAGTACAACGCCTTCTACTAAGGAAGGGCTAGTGTCACAATACGCCCATACGTGGTCGCAGTGACAAAGGAACTCGTCCCACACACCCTCGAGGGAAGGGGGAAAAAAAAAAAAAACCGAAGAATACGTGCATTGTGTGCATGAAGTGCTACATTCAGATCGTCAGCGTGCGCATGATCACAGCTCAAATTGAAATCGATAAGATGACAATGGACACTATTATAACTAAAAATTGGGAGATGCGCAAGATTTGCGTCCCAATGGTGTTGACGAACGAACAAGAGCAGATTGTGACTGATGTACTTTGAAGAATTTCAAAGTTTTGTCGCTAAATGTGATATAAATATATTTTTCCCAGACTAATCCCAATACTTCTTACACACACCCAGCATATTTAATGCAAAAGCCCTAATTCATTATTAAAGTAGAGCCTCACTGTAAATTAAGTTCATTATACAAGTTTGAATCAGCCTACAAATACAAACGGTGGCGATGAGGAACAGGCAACAAAATTAAAGTTATTAGTGAAATCAATCCACAAAATCCCCAACCTGAATTAAACCCAACTTGAAAACATTTCCAACGTCGAAGAAACATGATTGCTACAATGGAACGAGTAAACTGAAGGACGGTAGGAGTAAGGCGTGAGAGGAAATGAGCGCCAGCTGGGGAGAAAGGCTAATGTTCGTTACATTGTACGAGCTAAAATCGATTACCGCAGAAAGGTTTGGTAATTTATTGCATTGCTCTCGTCGGAATGATAATTTTATTGTATCGTATCATTTAGAGCAGTCAGTACACAAACAATAATGAAAATCGTAAGAGCAATTTTCAGAATAAAATATTTAGTATTTTGATAACTTTTGTTCATACTTTTGTTGATTCGCTTCAGCCGTTTTCACTCAACCACGTCCACAGACACACACACAAAGTCCATTTTCCCAAAGTGTACTTCAGACTCAGTAGGCCTCAAAACGTGAAATTATATATACTTCGTAGAGCCAAGATAAGTCAAGTAGAATCATAATAGCAGTTTTTGCCCTATATTTTACTAAATTGAACTCACTCAAAGCTGTCTTCATATCTAAACACAACTAGGAGCAGCGGTATCAAAC
Source organism: Pachypeltis micranthus (assembly GCA_020466155.1). Lineage (NCBI taxonomy): Eukaryota > Metazoa > Arthropoda > Insecta > Hemiptera > Miridae > Pachypeltis > Pachypeltis micranthus. The sequence continues at coordinate 2,992,796 of CM035782.1, read as the reverse complement.
TGTTACACTCTTTATCCTTTTTCGTTTTGACCTTAATTGTGGTAGTTGTTTTTGTCACCTTCATTATTCGCGTTTTGCGATCGTTCCCGACCTCGTTTTTCTGTGCGCTCGTTATTTTTCTTCCCGGTCCCTTTTAAATCAATCGATTCCTTACGCAGCACCATCGCCACTGTGACACTGTGATCATCAAAGACTGGTTGGAACATTAGTTTATTAACATTTTTAAACCAGCTAATTTTAGTGTTGTGCCAGAGAAACTCTAATAATCGCGATCTCATATTTTCCGTACTCTATTTATTATAACCGTTCATTAACGCTTCTAACCCATAACGTAGACGCTGTTATTTATTTTCGAAGGGTGTTAAATCCTGAAACGAACACAGGTATTTCTCATTATTTCGAGTACCCCCTCCCCATCCCCCATGAAGACTATGAGAACTGTTCAGAGCATTCTTGCGTTTGGTGACTATAAATAAATACGCCACACAGCAAAATCAAGGTTGCCTTACTCGGGATGGATTAAAACTTAAGTGATATGAACAAAAGCTCACTTACTCGAGGAAAATGTAAATAATTTACCTTGGTGGGGTAAAATGCCAGCAGAAATAGGAGAGTGCGGTGGAAGAGGATATTGAACAAGACCTGCGGAAGCGGAATTAAGGAAATCTTGGATCAGGTAGGAAACGAGGTAGGGAAGTTGAAAAGGTTAGGTAGAATCTTGAGTACACCTGCTTCTTAAATTATCGTTAGACCCCCCCGCCCTTACACAGTCAAATACTGGCCCCGCCTTTTGAAATTATCAAGAGAATTTAATTTATGATGCCCTATGGGGGGGATCGTACGAAATCCCACAGCTCGTTTTGTCATGCAATGAGAAACGGTAATGTAACCAGCTTCCATGTTAGAAGTTAGAACTTGCATATTTGCCAAGGTGGCATAACAGTGAATCCGTGCCAGAAACTATACAATCAATTCTGTGTGCTTGATGGCTCTAGCTTCCTCTATTTGAGTAAAAGGGAGGGGGGAATGATCAAATTACAGCAATCAGCATATCAAAATACAGCAACTGCTGGAATTTTAATGTGTTAAAAATCTGCCTCTGGTGGTGTAACGGTTATGACGCTAGATGTCAAGCAGCATGAGAGACGCCAGCAGAAGGGGATGACATGGAAAGATATTTGACCAATCACAGGATCACTGAGGTGGAAGGTAACACCACAGCAATCCTCATCAAGGGGCGTGATGGAAAAGGAACCAGTGTATGTAAGAGATTCATTGATGCCAACTCCTGCAGAATTAGCACACAGGCGAGGTATCAATTTAGGCTGTAGCCCAAGAGGCATTTAGAATCGTGGGTTTCACAGTTACTGTAAGGTGGGAATAAAGATGATATAAATCACAGGTACTCTTTCCTGCTCCTTCAGGAAAACTGAGGTTTAACAAAAATAGAGGCAGGCAAGATGCATTATCATACGTAATTTTTCATCTAGCATTTCTGATTGTTATAGTTTTCTACATTTTTTTCTAGAAGGCTTCTTTTCTAGTAATGTAATTCAAGGATTGGATCATGAGGCACAGCAAGATGCTCATAAGACGATGGGAGAACCCAAAATCTACTAAAAACTAATCATGAGACGGTCGTCTACTAGGAGAACATGAGTGGAAGAAGGTTAACCACTATTCTAACGCAACTATTAACGATTTACATAGTCAAGAGTTCAAACTTGTTGCAAAACGTGTTACTAAATTATAATAAATTTATAAAAATCAAAGTCCAGTACTCACCAGCTCCGCCTGCACCATAATCAAATTCTCCATAACCACCAGCACCGTTGTCGTAGGCATCATAACTGTAAAAACGAAAAAAAATCAAGTCAGATTCCGTTTTCAAATTCATTTCAATCGTTCATCGTTCATGCTCAATTGGCACACCCCCCTTTTTACTTTCCTTGGTTCTACGAAGTAGAAAGGAAAGTTAGGTATTAAAGAAATTGGGTTATATCCGCCAGTAGGCAAATTACTAAAGTTAACGTACCTGTTAGGTGAGTCCGTCTCCTCTGGCTTGTGAGTTACTGTGGGCGCCCACAGTAACTCACAAGCCAGAGGAGACGGACTCACCTAACAGGTACGTTAACTTTAGTAAAGGAAAGTTATGTAATCGGCTGAAAGAAAAATTTTGAGTTTTCTTCAGATCTTCACGTTTCAGACCCTCCTGAGTGGGAAAATGGTCTGTGTGTCTGAGAACGATTTTTAGAGAAAACAACCGTACCAAATCAGCTGAAACTTGATGTCTAGCCTACAGGTTACCATGGGACGCAAAAATAAGTGTATGGGCAAAATCCACCGAAAGTTAACTATAGTTATCATAGTGATCAAAACACCAAATTTTTTTTCTCCAAAACGGGTATAACGATTTTGATTAAATTTTTTATATTGATAGCTCTTAATAAGGCAGTTATACCATAAAATTCCCATTTGTGGGAAAATGACGAGAGCAGCACAATAAATTATCAAAATTTTCGACGAAAAGCGTTTTTGCCGCGGTTTTTTCCTTTTAAACTCCGCTGGAATGCTACTAGAATGTTACAAAAAAAAGTGTTGTAGTCCAATCCGATACCTTATAGGGTGAGTGTTTAAAAACGTTCATGAGATACATGGGGGTCACTCCAGAAATTCCTGAATTTCAACTACCGCCGTTTCGCTTAATACCAGTTCTAACAGTTATTACCCAATAACTGTGCGAAAGTGATTACTATCCTCCTTCAAAAAATTTTTGTTTACAGCCTCATTAATTTTCTGTACACCAATTGCTCAATAATGGTCCTATAATGAGTACGAGCAGCATAATAAATTCCATAACTGTCGGCGCAACAGCTTCCTGCTGCTGTGACGTGTTGCTTGACTAAGTTCAAAGAAACTGAGTCGTAACTGAATGGATTAAATAGAATTCGCCATGTACAAAGTGAATTGACGTAGAACTAAGGAAAGTTGTGTGTTGCAACGCACCAGATATTTTCAAATACAGTACTGAAAAGTTAACAAATCGCTGGGAAAAGCGGAAGGGGGTTATGTTGCGAAGTAATTTTATAAAAATTAAGTGTTCAGACCAAAAGGCTCGTTTATATGAAATATAAATAAATAATAATAATATAAACGAGCCTGAGTTTACCCATCAATCGTGAGAATTTTTTTTCAGTGAGGTAGGGACGAGGGTAGGCTTCTAGCAGCCCCACACTCATGCTTACGTATTGAGAACCAGCCAAAACCCATTGCATTAGGTTGACCCTCACGCTTCTCCGTGATCGCAGCTCTTTTTCCTTTTACTCTTCACCCTCAAGAGAATCCTACAGCGTGCTGCCATTCCCTCACATCGTTCCATAATGCTTGATAGTTCAGGAAGTTCAGCAACTATCACTTTCGCCCATGGAAATTTGAGCAATGCACTTCTGGTTTTCCTCAGAATTCAAAATGCAGCGGACGAACGCCACAGGCATGAGCTGGCCGAAAGTGTCTTCCACCATTGGCAGGGGAAGCATCATTCACCATTGCCCTGCAGTGTAGGCAGCTTGGACTTACAAATTGGGTGCAAGTTCGCTCTAAATGCTTCATGTCCTGTTAGAAACTGGGTGAGGTAGAAATCCACCTCACTGTGGAACTGCACAAGCCACGGACCAAGTGCTTGTATCATCTGCCTGGTTCTGGGCTGTCCCACTCAGCTTGCCACCTTCCAAGGGTCACTGCTCATCAATCATGGGAAAGGAGAGACAAGACCATAATGAACACACTATTCACACAACGAAGAGTGATATTTAGGACAAACATCAGAAATATCGCTCTTAGCTTCCCATGTTCCTTTAAACATCTTTTAATTTCTGATTTCCCTCCCACATGCAAGAAACTACGAACAGATATTGTAAATGAAGACGCTATACAGTAGGCAGTGAACGATTGCAAAGATGTGATTTGTGTTGTGGCATCAAATGAATCAACTTACCCGCCACCGTAAGCTGGGGGCCCTTCTTCAAATTGATTGTAGCCTCCTTCCATTGACATACGCGCTCTGTCGAGAATGGACATGACCTGCAACAGAAACGATAAAAGTTCTTGACCAACCAGTGAAGCCAACACTTAAAGTGACACTCATAGCTGTGCAGTTGTTATGGGGTCATTCATGACTTTCAAACAAAAAAAATATTATGCACTATTTTGGAAGATCAAGAATTGGTGAACTAAACGGACATATTTGGTGTATCGAAAGAATATAATTAAATACAGCATAAATTCACTTACTGTGTTCGCACCGGCCGCAGCCCTGGGAGGAATTGGAGGAGGTCCCATCAGTCCGCCGCCTAAGAAAATCAAACGATACAACTAAATACCGCAGAATGCGTCACAATTGACAAAATGAAGTTGTTTAAATGGATCTTACGGTATCCTCCGCGACCACCAGGTCCACGACCGCGGATGGGCCCACCGCCACTTTCAGACCCTTGCCCTTCTTCACCGGGGTCTGGAGTCAGATATTTGCGAACTTCAACCATGGCGTAAGCCAACCTAGCGTGAGCTTCAGCAGGAGGTCCGTTGGCGAAAATTTCGATGTGAAGATCGTCATTAAGGTGATTGTATTTGGGGTCTAAAGATGCTCGGCATTCGTCTTCCTGTTGGAGGGTTTAATAAAACAAAACACGACGTTACAGACTTACATGTACATGCGGGTTATTGGATATACCATACACACAGAATACAGAACTGACATGGCAAAGTGATATACATTCCAGTTAAAATGGCCAGACAACCAAGTTACGAGGCACACAGTTCAAAACGGACTAAAACGTCACGAATTTAAACTGCAATTCAACCACTGATTCGCAGCTTACTGTGCTGATCTAAGTAGAACCTGTAGTTCCCAAGAAAGTTGAACATAGAAATCTAATTGGGAAATTGATTTGGGAACAAATACCCCCATTTGTTCGGCAGCTCCTTGCTTCTCTTTTCAAATAGCTTCAGCTAAATTCTCTCCACAAATTGGAAATACACACCCCACATTTCACTTATCTGGTTCAAATACAATGGAACTGGAAGATAATAATAAACTGGGCATATCCCACAATTAATTTTTCTCATTTAAACTAACCTTCGCCTTATCCCTCATGCTGCCTCGTCCAAGAATAGCAATTTTGGTCATCGTGTCAGCCTGAAGCCTTTTCAATGTACTTCCTCTGACTCCAAGTAATTTGCCAACGAAATTGAACTGCAAACAAATTCAGAATTAACAATAAAAATTACACTATACGAACTTGAATCATTATCAGCATAAGGTTAGCTTTCTTATCAAGATGGCTGTTTCTCAACATCTCATAAGAGAGTGACATCAGTCAAGTCGCAGTCCCCCATCACCTGTGGAGGTGCGGCGGGTATTAAGTGTTGCCCACGTGGAGGTATGAACCTTCGGAATCTGTACAATCTAGAAGTCTTGGTCTGACTACTGTTTCAAAATGGAAGATCAACTGCGTCATAACCTTCTTCACAAACTGGGCGAAATGGTAATAAGCTGGCATGGTAGTGGTAAAAGGTGGTATGTTTGGCTGTTCTTCAAAACATTGTCACGCACTGTTGTAGGAACTACAGTAGAGCAGCACGTAGTTTCTTTTTTACTCCGCACTGGAGGCCTATGGCGCATGCAGGAGAGAGTCCTCGAGAGAAAAGCAGTAGCGCCAATATTGGAGTCACCGTGCTCCAGTGGATACTGCCTTGTAGGCCAAGGTGATCCACAGGAATGCAGCCCTCTGGAACTGGGCAATTAATCTGATTTGATTGATTGTGAGCTTGCTCCCAGGACAATAGGGCAGTGCTACTGCGTGCTCTTGATGATGGCAGACCCCCTTGTTTTCGATACACTTTCTCATTATAAATCAGGGAAAATTTCGGTTCAATGGCTGAACAGCCCAGAGCAATCTGAAATACAGCATGTATCTAAGTTGGTACCACTAACCATAATATATTACAATTTTTTTTGATGACTTGAGTAATTGCCCCCAGAATAGCTACACACTTTAGTTACTAGTCACGGGTAAATAATACTTGGACATACTGAGTGACTAGGAACAACGCCTGGAAAACAGTCAGTGCAGAAACCTTTGTCGATTTTTCCATGTAAGCTGGCAGTTTACGATTGCATGTGAACATGAGAGTAATGGTGCACCTCTTATGATCAAATTTCTGCTAACCTCGCTATGCTAGTAGTAGTCTGAACTCGAGTGAAAGCCCTCAGGCGGTATGCATCCATCCTAAACTATCTCAGTGAACGTCAACAACATGTTCAACACGAGCAACAGAGTCGCCGAATGTAACATTCTTCAGGTCATTGCTAACAAGTTTGTATTAAGCTTCGTGGATCACCAGGAAACCTAGGAGACTGAGGAAGCACAGTGGATTAAACCACCTCAATCACTCGCTGTTACTTTGCAGAAACTGCACTGAGAACATCCACACAATACACCTCACATTACCACAAACCCCAATAACTGCTGAATGCACGAGATAAGACTATATAAATATAATAAACGTCCGTAATTAGCATTCATTTTGTTGGGATTTCAATTATTGTCCACTGGAGTATTCTGTGAAGCCCATTTTGTCAAGTTGTGTCAACAACACTCGAAAAGCCGAATCGATAGTCAACAAGGATACCATTACCCATAATCTCATTTGCTACTCAGTGAACTAAATCACAGAGAAAACACGAAGCACAACTTACCCTTGGATACTCCTTGACAGGAACAGAAATTTTGACAGACGCCTTAATGGGGCGGTCACGATATAGGTCGAACACATTTTTGGGGTCTTTGTATTTTCCTTTTTGAGCAGCAGCAATTTCTGAAAGAAAAAAAAAATCTTCAATATCAAAAAGATTAATGAAACCCACCGAATAAAGCACAGTAACTCAAGTACAGTCTACCCAAAAGCACGGGGAAAGACATTTCTTTCATCCACCCCACTCTCAATTGAGGAAAACGACCTCCCTACTGAAGTCATAAAGTCAACTTGAGACATGTAAGTAATCACTGTCAAGACAAATTTTTTAAAAATCGATTCATCCAGCCACCTGCGTCCAAAGCTGAACTGCGCAAGCAGAACGTATACCGCAATTCGTTCTTCAACCATCACACAGGCCCCAAGATAAAAAATCTCCGGGACCAACACATTTCATTCTCTGCCTAATTAGGCCTCGTGCCTTCGGGAGGAATAATAATTGTGTAAAACTAGTGGTAGCGAAAGTCTCCAAATCGATTGCACTTATGCTTCGCCTGATAAAATCCGAAGGCGCTCTCACAATAGGTGTAACACCAGGCATGACACGATTAGCACCACATTCATGCGCTTCTGTTTACCAACCATGAAAGCCTGTCAGCTACTTGTTGACAGCAATAAGTCAAAGCTCGTGTTTGCGAGCTCCACAACTGACGCTAAATAAGAGTGCTATAACGTATATGGTAAATTCAATTTGGATCACTCACGGTGAAATTATGAGATATTACTACCAAAACAAACAGTAAATGGTTTATCAAACGTATCTTGCTAGAGGCACGCCAGTTACGGCTACCATACACAAACAGTATGCTGAAGGTAACAAAAATTTGGCTATACTGATCGCTGAAACACCATCAGGTTATCCAAACGATACTTCGTATTTTGAAGACGTAATTGCCGAAATTTTCATTTGCATTGATGCTGGGATTTATTTTTGCGTGCACCTCGTGCTTTTTCGGGCATCCAACAAACATTCAACTACGTTTGAGAACTTCCAAAGGCTCAATTGCGGCATGGGAAGTAACTGGAAACTTCTCATCGTTCATAGATTTGTCTAAGTTTTGCGTCATTTCATTAAAAGCGGAACGGTGAGCTTGAATAGTATGTAACCATACAGCCTGAAAGGGCTGAAATGCCGTGTCTGGACTTTGGAATAACGACTTATTCAAATTTGGGCCACGATACCACTAGTAGAGGCTTCGGCAATTCCAAACGAAGCCTCTGACAACGCACTTCAACTCCTCTCAGAAGTTCGTTCCTTTCCACAACTCTTACTGCTATCGTTGGGCTCACCAGTATCAGTGATGCTAGTAAACGTTCCGAATCGCCATCCGAAGTTCCACGCAAATGTACCCGCGGCCACTGTTCTGGGATTCTACCATTGGAAGAAACACGTTAAGTTTCAACAAAACCGGTACAGTTTTTCGAGCAAACTGTGTACGACCCTTCGCCACATGTTGACCACAAAACCACTTTCGGCATCTCAAAAACCAACATCACGATCTAGACACTGCATTTTTACCAATCTCAAGAACGCCTAATTAGTAGTGACGCGAAAATAGCCCGTCGTTGCCAGGATAGAAAACCTTGGAATTGCCACGGTCCATGTACCAACTTTTAAATGCCAGAGTTTTGTGTTGATTAGTGGAGGAAAAGTTGGATCAACCGTAACAGAGGCTTTTGGAGCAAAACGTGAAAGGCTCTTCCAGATACATCTCACATCTTGCCCCACCTACTTCATAACAATGCTCCCAACCTCATTTTCAGGACCTCAAAAACCAAACGAGCTAGAGCCATTCAACCATTTCCACAATTGACTACGAAAACACGGGTGTTTCTTTTCGATTCTGTGGTAAATCTGGTGAATGGAGAACATAAAACTCATTTTTTACTGGGTCGGGAAAAATAAAAGTCGCTAGAAAAATATGCTCAGCTCATATCGTCGATGGCGTCTGATACAAGAACGAGGGCGCAAGCGCTGAAACGATCAATAACGATTGGTCCAACTGACCAATTGCGATATGCACGTATTTAACGTCGTAATTAATGCGAGGTACGAGAAACATGGAGTAGTATAAAATAACGGAACCAACACTATGCGGCGGGATGAGGCTAGATATTAAGGCTAAACTCAACGACCTACTCAACAAGTTTATCGGCTTATCTCATAAGAAAAATAAACGCAATAACCAAATAAATGAGATTAAACGTAGAAATAAAGAAGACGTGGGCACAGTAGTACAAATTTACGAGGTCATCCAACTCCACGCTTCCAAAGAAATATGGCGCCGGCTAAACTGACGCTACCAAAAAATTAGCATGTATTTTCAAGAATAGTAATGAAAAATTACCGGCATCGATGAGTTTAAGGGAAACGGGGTGTGATGCGGCATCCAACGAAGCTTTCTCTTTGTTCAATTCTTTGATATATTCGGCGGTCTTTCCGCTTCTTTCGGTGGCGGGGTCGCTTCCTTCGGTTGCCTGGGCGTTCTCCTGTGGACTGACCTCGTTGGCGGGTAGATTAGGTTTATCGGCCATTTCTTCAACCATTGCACTATTAAACAGCAGTAGCTCAGACAAAAAGATATACTAAACTCGGACTGAAATCAGTCACCAGTAAAAACTTAAATATTCGGACTAAAACTTTGAAATTGGGTAATGGATGCTACCCACACGAAGAAGAACCAGCCACGAATGAGAGTTAACAGTGTGGCCGGCCGGTTCCATAGATTTCGCGACCTTCACAAAATTTCCCGCTCTCAACCAAAATTTCTCTACACTTCCTTCAAACTGACCCCCAAAACTTTAATAACCCCCAATATATTATGTTTTCAAAATTCTTTTCTCTATTAATAATACTGACTGCCGGTTAGAAGCATATTAAATCATATTGTTATTACAGACGAAATTTGATCAACATAATACATACATACTGGCAATGCTGAAGTTATACAACACTTTTTAGGAATGCTTACTATAACTTCTTTTTGAAACCCATATGAACTTAGTTAAATCGTTTTGCTTGAAATTGAAATATCCCCAGTACGTTCAAAGATGCGGAATAGTTACAGGTGGAGTATCTGCGTTCGACACATTTCTACGAAAACGTTTAAGAAAAACTAATTAACTGCTAGTACCCCGTTCTTTTAAAATTAAAATGGTTAAATCCACTCCTGAGAAATCAGGTAAACGATAATTTGTCTACAATTCTCCATTTCCATTTTCTTTTAATAACAGACTTGGAATATTGAATAAAACTATCAGGATAGAGGCTGGATCAAAGGCGTGCATCTATCAACTGTCTTTCTTTTTTTATTAACCCGCGGGCATGTGGGACAGTCCCTTTGTCACTGTGGCCGCTTTTTATATGGGCCTATTGTGACGCTGGCCCTTTCTTAGTAGAAGGCGTCGTACATACCCACCCCCCTTAGAAAGCCGAGTATGTCCTTCACTGCAGAGTTCGCTACAGTTTGGAGTTCAGTGGTCCCCTGACCGAAGTATTCAAAGCGTTTTGCTGCCAAGGCAGGGCATTCACATAGGATATGCTCTGCTGTCTCATCCTCCTCGCCGCAGAGTCCACTCCACCGCCTCTGAGATGCCCATCTTGTTGAGGTGATATCTGAGTGGGCAGTGCCCGGTGAGGAAGCTTATCAGTACTCTCAGATCTTGTTTGGAGAGTGTCAGCATCGCCTTCGCCCTTTGATAGGAAGGCGTGACAAGCCTTTTTGCCTGTCTTAGTCGTGGCTGGCATTGCCAATGGGCGTCATTTTCCTGTATCTCCCATCGAGCAACCAGACGGTTCAGGTGACTTTTCGTCAGACCCACGTGTGGCTCACACCCGATGTGTAGGGATTCTGTACCCCTTTTTGCAAGGAGGTCAGCCTTTTCATTGCCCTCATGCCCCTGTGAGCCGGCACCCAAATGAGGGAGAGCCTGTTACGGGTGCCAAGCTGCTTGAGCGCATGGAGGCATTCCCATGCCAGCTTAGACCTAAAACTATAGGCTGCGATGGCCTTTAACGCAGGCCGCCTTTCTGAGAAAATGTAGATCTGCTTGCCCTTGAGCCCTTTGTTCAGGATCTCTTCTGCGCAGATCTTTATGGCTAGGATTTCCGCTTGGAATATCGTGGCATACTCCCCCAGCAGCTTTGCAAGACTGTAGTTGGGCCGTACAATGCCCAGTCCTGCTCGGCCTTCCTTAACTGAACCATCGGTATACCACTGCAGCGCGCCCACCTCAGTCCAGAATGTGGCCTTCTCCCACCATTCCCGTGAGTGGACGCTGACGCTGAATGGCAGCCGAAAATTCTTCTGCTCTGGCATGACGTCAGTAGCAAGGACTGCTGCCTCTTCTACCTTAAACTGTCTGGTTATTCCGTGGAGGCTCGCCTAAGCCCTGGTGGAAATGTTACCTGTCTGCAAAAGCCTTGCCGCTCCCAGGTAAGCGGTCCTCTGAATGTGTATATGTAGAGGTGAGATGTTCAGAAGGACTTCCATTGCAGCAGTAGGGCATGTACCCATCACCCCTGTGATAGCAAGACACGCCTGCCGCTGCAGTTGTTGGAGTTTTCCTTGTACTGCCAGCCGGCGTGTAGCCTTCCACCACACCGTGGAGGCATCCGTGACGCGGGGCCTTATTACCCCCTTAAAGAGCCACTCCATCATTTTTGGAGTTATGCCCCAGGATTTTCTGTACAGCCTCCTACACGCCCAGAGGGCTGTAGTTGCCTTGTGCAGCACATATCTCACATGCGAGTTCCATGTGAGCTGCTTGTCCAGTATCACCCCGAGGTATTTCACCTCCTTCATTATCTGGAGCCTTGCTCCTTGCATTGTGGGTGGTACTATATCAAGGTTTCTTCGTAGCCTTCAAGCTGCAGTGTTTCCAGCAGCTCGTCGGCCACGAGTAGCCACAGGAGGGGAGAGAGTACCCCCCCTTGGCAGATGCCTTGCGTGGGAACCGCTGTGATGCTGTCTTCCCCTAGCCGGGCCGTGATTTCCCTACTCCTAAGCATGGACATAGTCCATTTCACGGCCTGGGGTTCTACTCCCCTCTGTGCTGCTCTTGCTTCTATGGAGCCGAAGGAGGTGTTATTGAAGGCCCCCCCCCACGTCCATGAAGCAGCACAACGCCACCTCCCTTGTCTGAAGGGCCTCGTCAACCAATGAGACCTGTCTTGATAACAAATTAATACCTGGGACCAATAGCAACCACCGCTCTTGGTTCAATTCATAAAATTGACCAAACCTCGCATAATATCAACAAAAATGTAGTAGGTAGGTGGGAATAATCAAGAAATAGTTAATAAATTCAACTACGTTTGAACGTTCAAGAAGAATCAACAAACCAATGGGTAGATGATTAATATTCCAAACTCTACCCTCATTCTTTTGTGTACAGGGGTTCATAAAAATTTAAATTACAATTTGTACTGCGAAATGTTGTGGGACCAGGAATCCACAACAAGTTTGGTTAAGATCCCTAATATCGTCACGCAGAAGACCAGGCCTGAAATCCCTGACCACTCCTGATGTACACCTCAAGTGTGGAGATCCTTTGAACAACACAGATTACAAAGAATGAGTGGCGACCACCAGCATTTTTATTATAAAAGCAGCAGTTTTTTACTTTCCTTGCTCTACGAAGTAGAAAGGAAAGTTATGTAATACGCTGAAAAAAAAAATTTGAATTTTCTTCAAATCTTTACGTTTCAGACCCTCCTGAGTCCGAAAAACACTATTTGGGAAAATGGTCTGTGTGTCTGTTAACGACTTTTAGAGAAAACCACCGTACCAAATCAGCTCAAACTTGATATCTCGCCCGCAGGCCTCCATGGGACGCCAAAATAAGGGTTTGGACAAAATCCACCGAAAGTTAACTATAGTTATCATAGTGATCAAAACACCAAATATTTTTTTCTCAAAAACGGCTCTAACGATTTTGATTACATTTTTTATATTGATAGCTCTCAATGAGACAATTATACCATAAAATTCCCATTCGTGGGTAAACGACGGGAGCAGCACAATAAATTATCAAAATTTTCGACGAAATCTATTTTAGCGCGGTTTTTACAGAAAACAACCGTACCAAATCAACTGAAACTTGATGTCCAGCCTACAGGTTACCATGGGACGCAAAAATAAGGGTATGGCCAAAATCCACCGAAAGTTAACTATAGTTATCATAGTGATCAAAACACCAAATTTTTTTCTCAAAAACGGCTGTAACGATTTTGATTATTTATTTATATAAGGCAATGATACCATAATATTCCCATTTGTGGGAAAATGACGAGAGCGGCACAATAAATTATCAAAATTTTCGACGAAAAGCGTTTTTGCCACGGTTTTTTCCTTTTAACCTCCGCTGGAATGTTACTAGAATGTTTTTAAAAAGTCGTGTTATAGTCCAATCCAATACCTAGAGGGTGAGGGTTTAAAAACGCTCATGAGATACATGGAGCTCACTCCAGAAATTCCTGAATTTCAACTACCGCCGTTTCGCTTACTACCAGTTCTAAGAGTTGTTACCCAATAACTCTGCAAACGTAATTACTATCCTTCTGCAAAAAATTTGTGTTTACAGCCTCATTAATTATCTGTATACCAATTGCTCAATAATGGTCCTGCAATGAGTACGAGCAGCACAATAAATTCCATTACTGTAGGCGCAACAGCTTCCTGCTGCTGTGACGTGTTGCTTGACTAAGTTCAAAGAAACTGAGTGGTAAATGAATGGATGAAATAGAATTCGCCATGTACAAAGTGAATTGACGTAGAGCTAAGGAAAGTTGTGTGTTGCAACGCACCAGGTATTTGTTTATTGCGAGATACGGCGTGGATCTTAGAGGTTAGGTCAGTTTTGAATTAAAATGGATTAAATGTGCATAGAAGAGTTGTTCAGAGAATATGCCTCAGTGAGCTACCCTTCCATCAGGAGAGCCAGTAATGAATTCCCATACGTCATAATGTTAACCCAGTGTGTCTGAATAGTTCAGAAATGAAGGAAGTGACGCCAGCCGAACAATCAAGAGAGAATGCTGTTATAAATTTAATGAAAAACATTTGAATAATCGCTGGAGTGAAGGAAATCTTACCACGCAATCAAGTTCTTAAAATAATTAGGTAAACTAACTCAAAACAATTTGTTGACGACTAATTTATGGTCTTGTACCAGCATGCAGCTCACTCGCCGTTCCATCGGAGTTATCGAGACGGAACGGCTCAGTTCTGTATTCGAGGGAGGTTTCACTGAGGCTATCAATTCGAGCAGAAGTCGGCGTGGGAACTTTATTTTGAAATATTTGGCTCCGACGTTGGTCGAAGATATGGGCACACACTTTTAAGTTCAGATTTGACCAATTGGCCGGTTTTTTCTCTTTCTTCAATTATTTGAATGGAATTCGAATTTGACGTTGGTGAAAATGTATTGCTTCTCGGTGAAGGCAATTTTTCGTTTTGTCGGGATTTGGTCGCCCACATGAAAATCAAACGAGAATTTTCGAAATGTGGACAATTTTCAAACGTGTACGCATCTTGTTTCGAGGAGGAACCCAATTCCAATATTCGCGAAGATGTCAAAGAATTTTTAGTTGACCAAGGTAAGCACGATTTGGCAGTTGTTAATTTTGATCGAAAAACTAGTATTTTCAAACGAGTGCTCAGCGATGTGGATGAAGCTGTTGATATTTGGATTGTGGGGCAGATCTAAGAATAATTACAAATGTTATTAGTAACAAGCTATGCAGTGTAAAGAATGAGGTGCACAATTACCCAACTGACGTGAGGTCCCATCATCTCTCCAAGTGAATTAACATTTCAATTTAGTTATATTTAATACGTTGTCAGGAAATGACAATTCTCGTACCTCCCCCCCCCCTCCCCCCATAATGGCTGAGGGATGTTAGCTTTTACACTTCACCCTATCTCAGTAAAATTGTTGGAAAGTGGTAGGTGTTTCCCCAGCTCCCCTAGCAGCGCCAGGTACTAAGCAGGTGCTACAGTGCCCTTGCCAGTCGTATGACCCTATAGTCATCTCCACACTGAACAAACCCGAACAACCTAAAAATTGACATCGACGTGGATAGAACTGGTACAGTGTCTGATCGACGTTAGCTCAAGGAAAGTTATTGTTTCTTTATTTATTTGCTACCAATGGTTACTCAGTCTTTCGCTATATCCTTGATCTTTCATCAATTAACACATAGAACGCAACACTCCATGCACCATGTGATTTGTAAGTGCTATGATTGTTAGCACACTTGTCCCCGCAGTCAAGTTTCTATTTTACAAAATTTCTTTAGTATAATACGATTCGTTAGTGATATAGTTTGATAATGTTTCAATTTCTAGCCTATTACATAGCTCCTTACAATGCAATTATATTGCAGGAGTTCAGTTGATTTACGGCGTCGATGCAACGAAACTCGAACAACATGAACTCATCCGCAGCAAGCGGTTTAGTCGAATCATATTCAACTTTCCTCACATTGGAGGAAAAATGAAGATAAACTTGAATCGAAAGTTACTCATCGACTTTTTCCTTAGTTCTGCTCCTTTCATCGATGAGAACGGCTCAGTCGTAGTTTCATTGTGCGAAGGGCAAGGAGGAACCCAGTTTGACAAACCCCGAAGGTAAAACCTTAATTGATGGGCTTTCTTGTAATTTTATTACAATTTTTGGGATTGCGTTCTTACAGTACAGAAACACATCTATAGCATGCTTAAGAAGCCTGAATGGGAAATTTAATGCTTATCGTACTTCAATAAATGATGATGATATGCGTTGTGCTCCAAAAACTGAACCTTGTATAGGTTTAGTTCTGAACGTTACTGAAAGAAGATTAGATTTGGCGTAGATATTCTGAACAATTCTCGATCGAACATCAGGCTTCGGGGTAGAAGTGTTGTTGGTGGCAAGAACAAGTAGAGGTCTGAAATGTGACTTGTGACTGCAACAAAACATGTGTTCCCTGAAGTTATATTTACAACTTTGATTCCATTGAATGTTATTCCTCTACTAATTCAATTCATTTTTACTTTCCGCTGCCCCAAGGGGAATGGAAAGTATAGTAATCTCGTAAAAAAGAAATTAGGGTTTTCTTCAGATCTTTACATGTTGAGCTAATTTCGGCGCGTGGTCCGGTTTCGTTGTGTGTGTGTCTGTAGTTCGATTTTCGGGAGAACGGCTGATCCGATTGAGCTGGTTGTTTTTTTGTTTTGTTCGTTATTTTTCGTAGACACCAAAATAAGGTTATGGACGATTTCGGCCGATGGAAAAGGGTGGTGGGGGACGAAAATGTACCAAAAACTAGGGTTTTTCGCCTTTTTCTCGAAAACGGCTCTAACGATTTTGATTAAACTTTCAAATTATCTTCTACTAATCAATACCTAACTTTTCTTTTCTATACATATCTCCATGAAAATACGGTGAACGAAGAT
Organism: Pachypeltis micranthus; assembly: GCA_020466155.1. NCBI lineage: Eukaryota > Metazoa > Arthropoda > Insecta > Hemiptera > Miridae > Pachypeltis > Pachypeltis micranthus. Next base: position 2,976,543 of record CM035782.1, on the reverse strand, counting down.
ATGAAGCCAAACGGTGAGCCTATGAAGTAAACGTTTTTTACGCTTTTTGGCAAAACGGCTCCCGCGATATTCACCAAACTCACAGGATGTTTTCGAATAGTTATTACCTACATATTGTTCTCAATAAATGATTCTCTGATAGTCCATTGAACAGAGATAAAAATCAAAATGTGTCGAAAATAACGTTTTTACTTTCCTTGGCTCTACGAAGTAGAAAGGAAAGTTATGTAATCGGCTGAAAAAAAAGAGTTTTCTTCAGATCTTTACGTTTCAGACCCTCCTGAGTCCGAAAAACACTATTTGGGAAAATGGTCTGTGTGTCTGTGAACGATTTTTAGAGAAAACCACCGTACCAAATCAGCTCAAACTTGATATCTCGCCCGCTGGTCACAATGACACGCCAAAATAAGGGTATGAGCAAAATCCACCGAAAGTTAACTATAGTTATCATAGTGATCAAAACACCAAATATTTTTTTCTCAAAAACGGCTCTAACGATTTTGATTACATTTTTTATATTGATAGCTCCCAATAAGGCAACTATACCATAAAATTCCCATTTATGGGAAAATGACGAGAGCAGCACAATAAATTACCAAAACTTTCGACGAAATCGATTTTAGCGCGGTTTTTAGAAAAAACAACCGAACCAAATCCCCTCAAACTTGATATCTAGCCTGCAGATTACCATGGGACGCCAAAATAAGGGTATGGGCAAAATCCACCGAAATTTAACTATAGTTATCATAGTGATCAAAACACCAATTTTTTTTTCTCAAAAACAGCTCTAACGATTTTGATTAAATTTTTTATATAGATAGGTCTCAATAAGACAATTATACCATAAAATTCCCATTCGTGGGAAAATGACGAGAGCAGCACAATAAATTATCAAAATTTTCGACGAAAAGCGTTTTTAGCGCAGTTTTTTCCTTATGAACTTCGCTGGAATTTTTGTAGAATGTTAAAAAAAATTGGTATTGTAGTTCAATCTAATACCTAAAGGGTGAGTGTTTAAAAACGCTCATGAGATACATGGGGGTCACTCCAGAAATTCCTGAATTTCAACTACTGCCGTTTCGCTTACTACCAGTTCTAAACGTTTTTACCCAATAACTCTGCATAAGTAATTACTATCCTTCTTCAAAAAATTCTCGTTTACAGCTCCATTAATTCTCTGTGTACCAATTGCTCAATAATGGTCCTGAAATGAGTACGAGCAGCACAAAGAAATCTGGAACTGTAAGCGCTACCGCTTCCTGCTGCCGTAAAGCGTTGTTTGACGAAGTTCAAATTAACTGAGTGATAAATTAATTGATTAAATGCAATTAGCCATGTACAAAGTGAATTGTTGTAGAGCTAAGGAAAGCTGTGTGTTGCAACGCACCAGATATTTTCTAACATTTCCGTAAATTCCATGGTAACTTCTCCGCCAGATGTCATAGATCTTACAGAGTGTCTTTTAGTCACCCATACCCACATTTCGTTCTCTATAATTATTTCTGTATATATATGTTGAACGGAGATATAAGCCATGATAGTTCGGAAAACGGGATTTGTCGAATATTAATTTATCAGTATTCCAATTTTCTCAAAAACGGCTGAGACTATTTCGATCAAACTTACGGAGTACTCTCAGCGAACTAGTTCCTACATTCTGTTCTAAATAAATGTTCCTGTAAAAATGCGTTGAATGAAGATATAGCCCCCGCATATGTTGGTGGTGTTCGAACTTGAAGGGGTGGCGGAAAGTTTTGTGTTGCTACGCCCCGCTCGTTTACTGCTCATTCAAATTTTGTCAAACATTACTT